>CM042017.1:81125356-82525356 GCA_023525715.1 Cichorium intybus
ATAATTCAAAAGCTATTTAAATTAGTTTTTTAGAGTGTTTAGCGTTTGGCTTTTGATTTTTATATTATTTTACACTTTTAAAAACTAACAACTGTTTTTGCCGAACACTTCTGCAGTAATAAAAGTCACAGCTGATATTAGATTAAGAAATAAAATTCTTTTTTATTCTTTATTACTAAGATATTTCTTTAACAAATTCTTATTTTTGGCATATTCAATATATATTATTATATAAGAATATAGTATCTCATGAAAACAAATTAGATAAAGTGAATATGTTAAACCTAGTACATGCTTAACTATATTATGTTTTACATGTTTGTCACGATGAATTATATTGGGTTTTAAATGTGTATCATATATACTTGTGATTAAATATAAAAATCAATTTATCGATAATTTATGTAATAAATGTTTATAGCTTTTGGTTTATTTATATAAAGGTTAAAAATACAATAAGTTACAACAAATGTGAAACTCAAATTTAGTTTTACAAGAGATAAATTTTGACCAAAATTAAGTTTTACATTATCATAATCAAAATAAAAAATAACATAAATAGTAACTCTTAAATAAAAACATATTTCAAGATATTTTACATGTTAAGACAGGATGTCAATAGTAGCACCGTACCATATTCTTAAAGACGAATGTTATAATTTTGCATGGAAAAACTATTTAATTTGATTTATCATTTTATTTTGAATAATTATAGACATTTTTGCTTTGGTATGGAACGCCAATAGTAGCACCGCACCATATTCTCAAAGATGAATGCTATAAATATACATGGAAACCCTACTTAATTTGATTTATCATTTTATTTTGAATACTTAGACATTTATGCTTATATACATACATGCATACATACATACATACATATGTTGAAAATACGATAACCGATCTCCACGAATAAGGGTTCTTAAGCCGTTTACTGTGTGACAGATATGTATTTTATCTATAATATGCGGAATAAATAAGAGTTGCGGAATAAATGTAAACTAAAACTAAATAACTGAAAGCTGTGAATAAATAAAATAAAGCGGTAAATTTAATCTAGACAGTATTTAAATGGACAGAAAGCGGTAAATAAAGTAAATGTTAGAAGTTAGAGGTTAGATGTAATAAACGTCATTATCAACGATAAAGTGTTTTTACAATAAATAAAAAGGTTAGAAGTTAGAAGTTAGAAGTTAGATGTCTCGGTTAAATACAGTCCACATATGTTTTCGTTGTCAATGTTCAATTCGGATGTATTGGATATTTGGTACAGTTGATTTATAACAGTTTTAAATAAATCAAATAACGACACAGATAATTTCAAAAGAACTTATCGATAGCTTGAGGAAGATGGTGTTTTCTTTGAAGCGTCGATTCTTGTTCTTTACGGTAGGATGAGGTTTGGTAGTTTTTGGTGTTTGGTGAAATGGGTTTTTGGTGTCGGTTTAATTGAGATGCACGGGGTTTTTGTGGTTTAGTTTTCGTGGTGTATGTTTTTGGTAGAGGGTGTGTAGGTTTTGTATGGTGTTGGGTAGAGGTTTTGTTTGGTGTCGGGTAGAGTATGAGTGTAGCGGTTTTGTTTGGTGTTTGTTTGGACGTGGATTTTCTTTGGTTGAAAAGAGTTTTCTAGAGAGTTTTGGCAGGTTTTTTTTTGCTCTTTGGACGTGGGGTAATCTTGATGTATTGGTGCTTGAATGGGTATGGTGTGTTGTAAGGTTTTTCTGCACAAGAATGGCAAGAGGTGAGCTTCTTATTTATAGTTGCTGAGAACAGTGTTCGCGTCGCGACCAGGGCTTCCGTCGCGTCGCGAGGGTGCGCTGTCGTGTTGCTTTTGGTCGGCCACTGGTTAGTGCGTTGTGTTGGTAGTCTCGCGATTGAAAGGTTGGTGGTGTCGCGTTCACTGGTCTTCGCGTCGCGTCGCGATTGCCTGTCGCGACACCTGTGTTTTCTCTTCTTTACGTCGCGACACCTGTGCCTGTCGCGTCGTGATTGCTGTAGCAGGGTGACATTTTTGTATTTTAAGAATATTTTCTTTTTATCTCGTTCAATCTTGAATCCATGCAACCTGAAATACTGATAATATTTGTTAAAAAACATTTCGACTTATTTCAGTGATGGTCACATAAAAACATAAAATCATTATTCAACAATTTCCCCCTATGTGATCATTAATGAAATGAGGAGAAAAATGTTTGATTGAAAATTCTTGAAATTTGGATAAGACATTTATAAAACCATATCACTTGTTTTGAAAAAGTGTGACTAGATTTTACTTATGTTTTGAAAAATGTTTGTCAAGAATATTTGTTTCTGAATCAAGGTTTCATGTTCAATAATCAAAGGGTTTTTGTGTATGTACTTTCATAATATTCCTTAAGATTTTATAATATTTATAAAGACGACAAGTGATCTTAATAGGTCGATTCAGATGAACTCTCATAGGTATAGCTCACACTTGACTGAGGTGTTTTGGTTGTTCTGGGTGCAGAACTGGTGTATAATCACTAAAGATGAGTGATATCTCTCAGTTTGAAGGTGTTGACTTATGCTTAATATGGATTTATACCTATATACTTTAGTCACTTGGTCTTCATATTAGATAATCAATCACATAAGACTGGTTTTGGCATTACTCTGAGGGTTTCTTCATTCATGCCATTTGATGTTCACTCTCTCTCCGTCGGGAAATACATGTAGAGGGGTTTAAAAATTTTCATAGTGCATATTGCAACTAAAAATATTCATTTTATGAAGGCTACAGTATCCCGGTAAGTCTTCGGTTTTGACAGCTATATTTGATAAAGCTTTTTGAGAATTCGTTTGTTTTGAAAATTTTGAGAGATGTCTGTCTTGATGGATTGTTGTTGTAAATCTTCATTTTCTTTGGTGAAGTGTTCACCTTTGTCTTTATCTTTTCTTGATTTGTGTGAATACACATTGTATAAAAGATATCTGATGTGGTTGCCAATTGTGATATGTTGACAACATTTGTTGGAGATGACTTTGCACTTTGAGATTTGATTTCCATGTTTTCTTTTGGTTTTCTTGAATATGACTTGTTGTTTCTTCAATTATCGGACTTGCTATGCAAGATGATAAATCTTTTCTTGATGTGGCTTTAATGAGGATAGGGATAGGTGATATAAAAGACAGTTTGTCTAATATATAAGAAAATGATTGTATCGTCCCTGGTCATTTTGATATCTAAGCAAAAATGAGACTAGCATCACGGTATAAGAGTATAAATCCTATAAGTCATAATGAAAACACCTTTGCTCACAGAAATGAATTTCACTTAGTAGTTGAAGACGAGGCACAAATTCTCACATGGGTTTGGTTTTCATCTGAATCTCCTAATCTTTTGTCCCTTAATAGATAAAATCGTTATAATTGAAATAAATTCAAAGGGAATAGGAGAATATACATAACAAAAATGTTTGAAATTTGAACCTTCTCTTTAATTAAGAATCAATATAACTGAGAACATTCATCGAGCATAAGTATCTGAAAATTTAGTCAAGAAGATGTTAATCACATGGTTTTATAAAAACTTTTAGAAGGATAAAACTTTATTCAAAATTTTTTTTTTTTGTGATTTTTGATTATGTGGATGTCTTATTATTTTTTTTTTTGAAAAATTTGGTTTGGGGGTGAGAATAGGGTAACGAGAGTTCCCCCATAAATGATGCACTGGGATCATTTTGGATAGGTAGATTGGGATTGTTTAAAGAGGAATTTGGTTTTGGTGGTTCTCCCATAAATGATGCATTGGGATCATTTGGACAGGTGGATTGGGGTGTTTTAGGAGGGTTCTGGTTTTGGTGGTTCCCCCTCGATTGGATCCGCATCATTTTGGTTTGATTGTGAAGTTTCTGCCTAGGAGGTAGTGTGGGTTTGAAGTCTTGTAGAAAGCTTTGGTTTTCTGTCATATGCTTGGAGCAGCCACTATCGATATACCATGTGTCATCCTTGGGCTCTCCAGCACGAAGTGCCTGCAATTAGACAGACAGTTTAGGTACCCAAACCATTGTGGGTCCTGATTTGTTAATGGTTTTTGATAATCTGAAATCATTATGGTTTCTGTTAATTGGACGAAGTGGTTGAGGCTTGATTTGACTTATCAGATTTTCCCAATTTAAGATTTGTTTTTGAAAACCTGTCATTTGGAAAGATTTCTGATTGTGTGAAAAGTATCCTATATGTGAAGTTCTGTTTGATAACCTTTCTTTGTATCTGGGATTTTGATGATTTTGAAAAACATTATGATGATGGAATGGATTTTGGTGAAATGATGGTTTCTGAAAGTTCCCTGAGAGATTGAAGTTTATCTCTTGAAAGCGATTTTGAATTGGTTTTTGAAAAGGTTTTTGTTTTGGATTAAAGGTTTGTTTTTGTGGCAAGGAGACTGGTTTCAATGGTTTCTTTTGGGTTTGTTTGAAAACTTTGGGTTCGCCTTTTTGAAGAGCAATTGGTTTAGAGGTACTGCCTTTCTTGTAAAAGGAGTTTGCTCTATTCAAAAAGTCTTTAAGTTTGGAGTTTTGGTTGGTAATTTGGATTTGGTGGGTTGAAGACCTATTAGTGAAAGATCTTTTGGAAACAGTGAAATCAGTATCATCTGGGTTACAGTTGATAACTGTTTCGTCGTCTGAATTTTCCTCATTAACAGATGTGGATAGATATGTTAGAGTTGATTCAGAGTTTTCACTGTTAGTCCTGGTTTCTTGTTTGGCTTGTTCGATTTCGAAGGATTCTCTTCCTAATCCAGGTCTGTAATTTGTATCGATTTTGCCAGATCCTAAGGATGTTGCTTTGATGAAAATATCATCACTTAGCTTTCTAGCAAGATTGATATAATCCAGTTTTCCTTGAAATCTTTGATTCTCGGATTCAAGAAGTTTGATTTGTTTTGAAGAATCATCTAGTTTTAGAATCAAACTAGTGTTTTTGTCAGTTAAATCTTGAATTTTTTGTTTTAACTGAAGGACTTCTATTTCTAAGGCATCTTTTATTTCAGATGGAAAAACAGATTGATTTTTTATTTCTAAGTCCATTTTTTGTTTTAGAGCTTCATTTAGTTGATCTAACACGTGATTATATTCTTCTGATTTTCGTTCGACGTCTCTTTCAAGTTTGTCTCTAGTCATTGTTGATTCTCCAAATCTGAGTTGCAAGGTTTGTAATTCAAATTTGCAGATATCAGATTTGACTATTATGTCATGATATAGTTTGAGATCAGCTTTCAAACTGTTCTCAATCTTAGTCATGTGGGACTCAAATGGTGTTTTTGAAAGACCGATTTCTGAGATCATAGACCATACCTGATCGATGAAATATGGAGCTCTTGAGTAGGTTGTGGAAGACATTTTTGGGTTGTTTTTTTTTTTTTTTGAAAATTTTAAGATTTTAATTTTTTTTTTAATTTTTTTTTTGAAAGGATTTTGAACAAGTGATATTAAAATGAAATTTTTAAGGAAAACTTATTGGTTGGTTATAAAAACGCTACACAAATAAAGTTTTCGACAAAAATTTTATTTTAATATCACTTGTTCAAAAGTATCATGACACAATAGTCAAATCTGATATCTACAAATCTGAATTACAAACCTTGCAACTCAGATTTGGAGAATCTACAAGGACTAGAGACAAACTTGAAAGATATATTGAACGAAAATCTGAAGAAAATAATCACATCCTAGAACAATTAAATGAAGCTCTAAAACAAAAAAGGGACTTAAAAATAAAAAATCAATCTGTTATTTCATCTGAAATAACAGATACCTTAGAAAATGAAGTCCTTCAGTTAAAACAAAAAATTCAAGATTTAACTGACAAAAACACTAGTTTAATTCTAAAACTAGATGATTCTTCAAAGCAAATCAAATTTCTTGAATCTGAAATTCAAAGATTTCAAGGAAAACTGGATTCTATCAATATTGCCAGAAAATTGAGTGATGATGTTTTCACTAAAGCAAACAACTTAGGAACTGGCAAAATTGATACTAATTATAAACCAGGAATTGGAAGAGAATCTTTTGAAAATGAAGAGACTGAAAAGAAAAATGGGACAATTTGTGAAAATTCTAAATCGCCTCTACCAGATTTTTTCTTATCTGCTAATGAGGACGATTCAGATGATGAAACAGTTATCAACTGTAGCCCAGATGATACTTTTTTCAACAAGTCATTCAAAAGAGTTGTAAAATCTGAATCAGACTCTGCTAGTTCAGTAACTCATCAATTGAGATCTACTAAACTAACAAAGAATGATGACACAATCAAACTTGAAAATTTCTTAAATGGAGAAAATTATGTTCATCAGAATGGTAGTACTTCTGCTCCAACTGTCTTTCCCTCTTTAAACTCAACCTTTATTGGAAAGAACAGTCTGGGACAAAAGTATTCAAAGAAACAACAGACAAATAAACAACCCATTCAAGCTGTCTTTAAACCAAAAGAACAAAGCAAGCCCAAAGTTTTCAAAGAAACCCAAGAGAAACCTTTGAAACCAGTCACTGTGCCACAAAAACAAACCTTTAATCCAAAACACAAACCGTTTCAAAAACCAATTCAAAATCGCTTTCAAGAGATAAACTTCAATCTCTCAGGGAACTTTCAGAAACCATCATTTCACCAAATTCCACTTCATCATCATAATGTTTTTCAAAATCATCAAAATCTCATATACAAATAAAGGTTATCAAACAGAACTTCACATACAGGATACTTTTCACAAAATCAGAAATTGTTTCAAATGACAGGTTTTCAAAAACAAATCTCACTTTGGGAAAATCTAATAAATCAACTTAAACCTCAACCATTCCGTCCAATCAACAGATATTACAATGATTCCAAATTATCAAAAACCATTAACAAATCAGGACCCACCATGGTTTGGGTACCTAAAATTTCTGTCTAATTGCAGGCACTTTGTGCTGGAGAGCCCAAGGATGGCACATGGTATATCGATAGTGGCTGCTCCAAGCATATGACAGGAAACCAAAGCTTTCTACGAGACTTCAAACCCACAGAATCCAAACAAGATGTTACTTTTGGAAATAACATGACTGCAATAATCAAAGGTTATGGAAACATAACAAATGGTCACTTCACCATCAAGAAAGTAGCCTACGTCGACGGCCTGAAACACAACCTAATAAGCGTAGCACAACTCTGTGACAACAATCATGAAGTTCTTTTCACCAAACAACGAAGCATAATCACGGATGCCAAGACCAAAGCCATTCTAGTTAATTCTGATCGTCTAGGCAACATGTATCCACTAGATATGGACCTTATCTATGGAAAACCAGACATCTGTCTCTTATCCAAAGCTTCGGCTGATATTAGTTGGTTGTGGCATCGTCGTCTTTTCCATCTCAATTTCGGCTACATCAACAAGTTGATTGCAAATGATCTTGTTCGCGGACTTCCACTTCTAAAACTTGATAATGAAACTCTTTGTGCAGCTTGTGAAGGAGGAAAACTGCCCAAATCCTCTCATAAAGGCATTTCTGAATCTAGTGTATCCGAACCACTAGAATTATTGCACATTGATCTTTGTGGCCCTGCAAAAACCCAAAGCATAAAAGGGAAGAAATACATCCTTGTTATTATTGATGGATACTCACGCTTTACTTGGGTTTTCTTTTTAAGGCTAAAGTCAGAAGCACCTGAAGAAATAATCAACTTCATCAAACAGATTGAATTAAAACTCAAACGACCAGTTCGAAGAATCAGAAGTGATAATGGTTTAGAGTTCAAAAACATAACTCTAGATTCATTTCTCAAAAACAAAGGCATCGAACACAACTTCTCAGCCCCTTATACTCCTCAACAAAACGGCGTTGTTGAAAGAAGGAACCGAACTCTGTGCGAAGCTGCAAGATCAATGCTCATCTTTGCTGATCTGCCACAATACTTCTGGGCAGAAGCAATAGCCACAGCTTGCTACACTCAAAATCGTTCTTTAATCCATAAACATCTTCATAAAACACCATATGAAGTCATTAACAACCGAAAACCAAACATCAAATTCTTTCATATTTTTGGTTGTCGATGATTCATAAAGAATAACAAAGATCATCTTTCAAAATTTGAATCAAGATCAGACGAAGGAATTTTCCTTGGTTACTCTTTTACCTCAGCTGCTTATCGAGTACTGAACAAACGTACTAGAGTAATTGAAGAAAGTACTGATGTTCATTTCGATGAATTTTATGTTAGGAAATTGGATCGTAAACATTTTGGTTATTTGAATGTTTTTGGAAAATTTTGGTTATTTGACTGAAAGTAAACACTCTTTTGTACAATCAAAAAGTAAGAGATTAGGGATGGATGTTATCTGGATTCAACATTCCTAGACGGCCTAGGAAGTATTGAAACTTGGTTTCGTCTAGAGCCTTAGTAAAGACATCGGCAATTTGATCTTCGGTGTTGATGAAGTACAATTCGATATGACCCTATTGAATGTTGTCTTTGAGGAAATGATATCGAATGTCGATGTGCTTTGTCATGGAATGGTGCACGGGATTGTGTGAAATGGCAATAGCGCTGGTTGAGTCACAAAATATTGGAATTTGTGAGACTTTGTAGCCATAGTCACGTAATTGAGTTTGCATCCACATGACTTATGAACAGCAGCTTGCGGCAGCTACATATTCAGCTTCTGCGGTTGAAGTGGACACAAGCTCTGATACCAATTGTTGAAAATACGATAACCGATCTCCACGAATAAGGGTTCTTAAGCCGTTTACTGTGTGACAGATATGTATTTTATCTATAATATGCGGAATAAATAAGAGTTGCGGAATAAATGTAAACTAAAACTAAATAACTGAAAGCTGTGAATAAATAAAATAAAGCGGTAAATTTAATCTAGACAGTATTTAAATGGACAGAAAGCGGTAAATAAAGTAAATGTTAGAAGTTAGAGGTTAGATGTAATAAACGCCATTATCAACGATAAAGTGTTTTTACAATAAATAAAAAGGTTAGAAGTTAGAAGTTAGATGTTAGATGTCTCGGTTAAATACAGTCCACATATGTTTTCATTTTCAATGTTCAATTCGGATGTATTGGATATTTGGTACAGTTGATTTATAACAGTTTTAAATAAATCAAATAACGACACAGATAATTTCAAAAGAACTTATCGATAGCTTGAGGAAGATGGTGTTTTCTTTGAAGCGTCGATTCTTGTTCTTTACGGTAGGATGAGGTTTGGTAGTTTTTGGTGTTTGGTGAAATGGGTTTTTGGTGTCGGTTTAATTGAGATGCACGGGGTTTTTGTGGTTTAGTTTTCGTGGTGTATGTTTTTGGTAGAGGGTGTGTAGGTTTTGTATGGTGTTGGGTAGAGGTTTTGTTTGGTTTCGGGTAGAGTATGAGTGTAGCGGTTTTGTTTGGTGTTTGTTTGGACGTGGATTTTCTTTGGTTGAAAAGAGTTTTCTAGAGAGTTTTGGCAGGTTTTTTTTTGCTCTTTGGACGTGGGGTAATCTTGATGTATTGGTGCTTGAATGGGTATGGTGTGTTGTAAGGTTTTTCTGCACAAGAATGGCAAGGGGTGAGCTTCTTATTTATAGTTGCTGAGAACAGTGTTCGCGTCGCGATCAGGGCTTCCGTCGCGTCGCGAGGGTGCGCTGTCGTGTTGCTTTTGGTCGGCCACTAGTTAGTGCGTTGTGTTGGTAGTCTCGCGATTGAAAGGTTGGTGGTGTCGCGTTCACTGGTCTTCGCGTCGCGACCAGCAACCCCGTCGCGTCGCGAGTGCTGTAGCGATCTGGACTTCTGTGTTTTCTCTTCTTCACGTCGCGACACATGTGCCTGTCGCGTCGTGATTGCTGTAGCAGGGTGAAATTTTTGTATTTTAAGAATATTTTCTTTTTATCTCGTTCAATCTTGAATCCATGCAACCTGAAATACTGATAATATTTGTTAAAAAACATTTCGACTTATTTCAGTGATGGTCACATAAAAACATAAAAACATTATTCAACAACATACATACATACATACATACACACACACACACACACACATATATATATATATATATATATATATATATATATATATATATATATATATATATATATATATATATATATATATATATATATATATATATATATATATATATATATATATATATATATATATATATATATATATATAACATCTCCGTTTTGGGCCTAGGAGTGTGAATCTAGGGACTTCTAATTGAAAGAATTGAACTTTTGGGTGTTGGGTGAATAAAGATCAAACTATAGGGACTACTATTGTCAATTCGTGAAAGATACCGAGTTTCAGTGAGGGGTTTCCCCCATTTCAGACACAATAATGATTTTCATGGCTTCCAAGGAGATTTGATTTTGGTTTTGAAAGATTACGCATATGCTTGAAGTTTCTTAGCAATCTAAGGTATAAACTCTCCTTTCTAGCTTTAGATTTTCGAGTTAGGGTTTGGGGTTTGGACCCAATCTAAAATTTATGTTAGGCTGAGGTCTTTCCTATTATTCCCATGGTTTTTTGATACATCTAAGTTGTTGTGGTCTACATTCAATCCATGGATGATCTAGAACCAATAGTTATATTTAAATGGGTGTTATAAACCTTAGAAATTGGGGATTTGATGATAAGTTGAGGAATCTAGAAATTGGTGGATGAATAGGGTGGTTTTGGATGAGGGGACTCACTTATAGTGATTCCTTAAGGATTCCAACCCTTGATGTGTAAACTTAAACCTTGAATCTCTAAAATATAGGGATTTGGGTGTTGAAATGGGTTTTATTCATGTATATGATGAATGGATCTCTTGTTTAGTCGGTGAATGAGTTTATTGCATCAATTTGGAAGTAATAGTGAATTAATGATCGTTTCCTTATGCTTCCATGGAATGGAGGAAGGAATCTCCACTTGTAAACACCAATTGATGGAATGGAATTGAGCTTTAAATGGAATTTGCCCAAGTGTTGTTAGATGGGTCTTTTTTGGGTTGTGGATGGTTGGATTCACCCATTGATGGTTCCTTTATGATTTTATTTCCCTTTTATGATCAAACCTATTAGAATGACTTGAAACAATGATTGGAATTAGGTATTCCATGAGTTTAATCATTTGAATCAATGATTGGAATTGAGGATTCCACGAGGCTATCTTCTTTGGATTTTATGTTAGAATGACTCCCTTGAAGATGACCTTTGGTTAAGAACTTAATGGACTACTTGCAAGTGTTGAAGCTAATGATTGACTTAAAATCTAGTTCACTTATGCCTTGTTTGGAAATAAGAATTAGATAAATGCTTTTCAATGGATTAAGTCATGAACACTTGGATTCAGAATTGAATCATGGAAAATTAGTTCTTAAATGTGTATTTTAATTACTAATTAGTGTTGGGAAGAATTAGAACTTTATTTTGGTCAAAAGGGGGTTAAAAGGACCAAAAATTAAGCCTACAGCGTGTTTCACACGGCCCGCCCAAGAATTTAGGCTTGGACCACGCGACCCACGCAAAGTGGAAAACTGGAAGTTGGGCTTCTGCTGAGGCCATGTGACCCGCGTGCGATTTGCCTTAGGCCTTGCGCGACCCGCACAAATGGGCTGGGAAGTTTCTTCGTTGTTTGGTTTTGAGTCTTATGGTTTGGGCTTTGGGTTCTTGGATGGATGCAAGTCTTAAGGGTTGAATAAACTAAGATATTCCTTATATTAGGAAGTTAAGGACATCATTTTTGGATGATAAGTGATAGTTCCTTCTTAGTTTAAAAAGAAGTAATTATAGTGCGACTTTTAGATGAAACGAGTATGACACCTTCCATTCGTGTCTTGTAGGAAGAAAGTATATTGTAGTGACTTGGAGCTGAGACTAAGGACTTGAGTTATCACTCAACTAAGAGGATTTGGATGGAATAGTTGATGTCTAGGTTTGCCTCCAAATGCATCAAACCTTTTGTAGAGTTAGTGTTGACTTGTCAGTTGACCTCAGGTGAGTTTACCAAGAGTACACATCCCTACCACTATCTTTTGTGTGTATTAACAACTACATTCAGACATGTTATTATGTACAATGTTTTATATATGTATAAATTGTGCATTGCATAAAATGAGTTTTTAACGATGTTTTCAACATAAAGAGTAAGATGTTTAATTGTTAAAGAGTTTTGAGCATCTTATTTGTGCATTTCATATACGATGGGATTGACTGAGTGAACCTTGTGACAAAACAAAATGATTGTCCCGGATTTAGGGAAATCATAGGGTAAATGACAAAAAATGAGATGATTGTCCCAGATTTAAGGAGATCATGGGCTAAATGCCCAAAAATGAGATGTTTGTCCCGGATTTATGGAAAAATGTTCCCGACAATAGGGAACCACATGAGGGAGTTGCTAACCCTCATGGGGCTAGTGTGATGGCCACTAGTCCTAGTTTGGCCTATACGGGGATGGAGTGACATGCTTTGTGCGTGTCTGTTTGTGAACTTAGGTAGGTGACATCGTGGTGAGTTAGACTTTTATGAGATGGATATGGGTTAGAGATGGATATGGGTTAGGATAGTTGCATCATGCATTGCATTCCATATCATAACTATCCATTTTTTATTAAACCATTATGACGTACTAATGTGTTATACAACTTTTGAGATGATGAATACACAACTTTTATGTGTGTCCAAACTATTTTTTGGGGGTTTATCCCGAGTGTGGTAGTTCACTGCCCACTCTAAATGGGTCAGCCTCGAGTTAGCTCACTAGGCATTCCATTGCCTAACCTATTTTGACGTGTACTCAAGTTAAGAAGATATGTTGACTTTAGAGGATCTGGATATTTTTAGAAGGCCACGGATTGTGTGCTTTCATTTAAGCTGTGTAATGGTATTCAGATTGTAACAACCTCGCTCTTTTACAACCCAATATATCTTAGTTAAAGTGGGACCAAATAAGTTTTCTGCAATTTTAACTCTGAAACAAATTTTCAATAAGACGCAATGAGTTTTAAAATGATGTTTAAACACAAATTAACCATTTTTGAAATGTTTTAAAACTTAACACTTGACAAGATATGGTTTATAAACAATGATGATAAACTATGGTTTCAAAATGTGTTTTTATGAAAAGTACTAAGCGAGGGTGTTTCAATATATATATATATATATATATATATATATATATATATATATATATATATATATATATATATATATATATATATATATATATATATATATATATATATATATATATATATATATATATATATATATATATATATATATATATATATATATATATGGTTGGTTACAAGAAAAAAATTCAAAAAAAAAAAGTAAATATTAAGGGTTTCTAAAATGATATCTTACAATAGAAGCTGATTTAAATTAGCAATAAATATATACTTTAAGTAATTAAACAATATTGTTTAGAATAACAAAATATATTCGTAAATCACATATTTTCAAAGACTTCGTCTTATACAACATTAGATGTGAAATAATAAAATTTTGATAAAAAGTACAAAAATTCAATCAACTTATCAACAATTAATCTCTTTATGAGGAAGTTGATGCTTTGTTCTAGCTTTTGCATGAAATGTCATCTGTCAAAAAAAATGAAAAGGCAAGATGTGAAATAATTTATGATAATTCACTTACAGCTCTCTCACGTTTATTGGTATGGCTATTGATTCATCCATTTTCATTTTCCTGATTCCTTATATTGGTATATCCTACATCGATAAATGTGTATAAACATTTTGATACAAATAGAAAATAATTCAAATTATGAAACTATGGGTTAATCTCTTATTTAGGTACTCAACCCCACAATTTAGATGCTCAATCCTATGGTCACTTCTCCTCTATAAATTCCATGTTTGATAGCATTGATTCCTCATAGTAAAATATCTTAATAAGAAAAAAATGAAAGTATTTTGTTATAATAGGGAAAACTGAAACTACAATGCTATAATATGTTTTTAGATTTGTTTTAAGAGTAAAATGGTACTTTAAAAAAACTAAAAGTTGATTAGATTGATTCGAGAATATTAACTTTTTAGTTGAGTTATTCATATATTCATATCCAATATGTTGAATAATGTTTTTATGTTTTTATGTGACCATCACTGAAATAAGTCGAAATGTTTTTAACAAATATTATCAGTATTTCAGGTTGCATGGATTCAAGATTGAATAAGATAAAAAGAAAATATTCTTAAAATATAAAAATGTCACCCTGCTACAGCAATCACGACGCGACAGGCACAGGTGTCGCGACGTGAAGAAGAGCAAACACAAGAGTTCAGATTTCTACAGCGATCGCGACGCGACGGGATGCCTGGTCGCGACGCGAAGCCCTCAACGCGACACCACCAACCTTTCAATCGCGAGACTACCAACACAATGCACTAACCAGTGGCCGACCAAAAGCAACACGACAAACGCACCCTCGCGACGCGACGGAAGCCCCGGTCGCGACGCGAAGCCTGTTCTCAGCAACTATAAATAAGAAGCTCACCTCTTGCCATTCTTGTGCAGAAAAACCTTACAACACACCATACCCATTCAAGCACCAATACATCAAGATTATCCCACGTCCAAAGAGCAAAAAAAACCAGCCAAAACTCTCTAGAAAACTCTTTTCAACCAAAGAAAATCCACGTCCAAACAAACACCAAACAAAACCGCTACACTCATACTCTACCCGACACCAAACAAAACCTCTACCCAACACCATACAAAACCTACACACCCTCTACCAAAAACATACACCACGAAAACTAAACCACAAAAACCTCGTGCATCTCAATTAAACCGACACCAAAAACCCATTTCACCAAACACCAAAAACTACCAAACCTCTTCCTACCGTAAAGAACAAGAATCGACGCTTCAAAGAAAACACCATCTTCCTCAGCTATCGATAAGTTCTTTTGAAATTATCTGTGTCGTTATTGATTTATTTAAACTGTTATAAATCAACTGTACCAAAATTCCAAGACATACGAATTGAACCTTGACAACGACAACATATGTGGACTGTATTTAACCGAGACATCTAACTTCTAACTTCTAACTTTTTATTTATTGCAAAAACACTTTATCGTTGATAATGGCGTTTATTACATCTAACCTCTAACTTCTAACATTTACTTTATTTACCGCTTTCTGTCCATTTAAATACTGTCTAGATTAAATTTACCGCTTTATTTTATTTATTTACAGCTTTCAGTAACTTAGTTTTAGTTTATATTTATTCCGCAACTCTTATTTATTCCGCATATTATAGATAAAATACATATCTGTCACACAGTAACCGGCTTAAAAACCCTTATTCGTGGAGATCGATTATCATTATTTTCAACAATTGGTATCAGAGCTCGTGTGATTTAGTCTGAAATTTTTGTCGAAAACTTTATTTGTGTAGCGTTTTTATAACCAACCAATAAGTTTTCCTTAAAAAATTTCATTTTAATATCACTTGTTCAAAATCCTTTCAAAAAAAATTAAAAAAAAAATTAAAATCTTAAAATTTTCAAAAAAAAAAAAAAACCCAAAAATGTCTTCCACAACCTACTCAAGAGCTTCATATGTCATCGATCAGGTATGGTCTATGATCTCAGAAATCGGTCTTTCAAAAACACCATTTGAGTCCCACATGACTAAGATTGAGAACAGTTTGAAAGCTGATCTCAAACTATATCATGACACAATAGTCAAATCTGATATCTGCAAATCTGAATTACAAACCTTGCAACTCAGATTTGGAGAATCAACAATGACTAGAGACAAACTTGAAAGAGACGTCGAACGAAAATCAGAAGAATATAATCACGTCTTAGATCAACTAAATGAAGCTCTAAAACAAAAAAGGGACTTAGAAATAAAAAATCAATCTGTTTTTCCATCTGAAATAAAAGATGCCTTAGAAATAGAAGTCCTTCAGTTAAAACAAAAAATTCAAGATTTAACTGACAAAAACACTAGTTTGATTCTAAAACTAGATGATTCTTCAAAACAAATCAAACTTCTTGAATCCGAGAATCAAAGATTTCAAGGAAAACTGGATTCTATCAATCTTGCTAGAAAGCTAAGTGATGATATTTTCATCAAAGCAACATCCTTAGGATCTGGCAAAATCGATACAAATTACAGACCTGGATTAGGAAGAGAATCCTTCGAAATCGAACAAGCCAAACAAGAAACCAGGACTAACAGTGAAAACTCTGAATCAACTCTAACAGATCTATCCACATCTGTTAATGAGGAAAATTCAGACGACGAAACAGTTATCAACTGTAACCCAGATGATACTGATTTCACTGTTTCCAAAAGATCTTTCACTAATAGGTCTTCAACCCACCAAATCCAAATTACCAACCAAAACTCCAAACTTAAAGACTTTTTGAATAGAGCAAACTCCTTTTACAAGAAAGGCAGTACCTCTAAACCAATTGCTCTTCAAAAAGGCGAACCCAAAGTTTTCAAACAAACCCAAAAGAAACCATTGAAACCAGCCTCCTTGCCACAAAAACAAAAAAATTTTCAAAACCATCCTCATCCCAAAAACAAAGAAAGGTTATCAGACAAGTCATTACATAAAGGATACCTTTCACACAATCAGAAATCTTTCCAAATGACTGGTTTTCAAAAAACAAATCTTAAATTGGGAAAATCTGATAAGTCAAATCAAGCCTCAACCACTTCGTCCAATTAACAGAAACCATAATGATTTCAAATCACCGAAAACCATTAACAAATCAGGACCCACCATGGTTTGGGTACCTAAACTTTCTGTCTAATTGCAGGCACTTTGTGCTGGAGAGCCCAAGGATGATACATGGTATATCGATAGTGGCCGTTCCAAGCATATGACAACAAACCATAGCTTTCTACAAGACTTCAAACCCACACTACCTCCGATGCAGAAACTTCACAATCAAACCAAAATGATGCGGATCCAGTCGAGCGGGAACCACCAAAACCAGAACCCTCCTAAAACACCCCAATCCACCTGTCCAAATGATCCCAATGCATCATTTATGGGAGAACCACCAAAACCAAATTCCTCTCTAAAACAATCCCAATCTACCTATCCAAAATGATCCCAGTGCATCATTTATGGGGGAACTCTCGTTACCCAATTCTCACCCCCATAACCAAAATTTACCAAAAACATTCAAATAACCAAATTTTTCAAAAACATCCACATAATCAAAAATCACAAAAATTGAATAAAGTTTTATCCTTTTAATAGTTTTTATAAAACCATGTGATTAACATCTTCTTGACTAAATTTTCAGATACTTATGCTCGATGAATGTTTTCAGTTATATTGATTCTTAAATTAAAGAGAATGTTCAAATTTCAAACATTTTTGTTATATACATTCTCCTATTCCCTTTGAATTTATTTCAATTATAACGATTTTATACATTAAGGGACATAAGATCAGGAGATTCAGATGAAAACCAAACCCATGTGAGAATTTGTGCCTCGTCTTCAACTGCTAAGTGGAATTCATTTCTGTGAGCAAAGGTGTTTTCATTGTGACTTATAGGATTTATACTCTTATACCGTGATGCTAGTCTCATTTTTGCTTAGATATCAAAATGACCAGGGACGATACAATCATTTCCTTATATATTAGACAAACTGTCTATTATATCACCTATCCCTATCCTCAATCAAACCACTTCAAAGAAAAGATTCATCATCTGGCATAACGAATCTGACAAATTGAAGAAACGACAAAGTCATATCCAAGAAAACCAGAAGAAAACTCAAAATCTCAAAACGCAAAGTCATATCCAACAAATGATGTCAACAAATCACAATTGGTAACCACATCAGATGTCTTTTATACAATGTGTATTCACACAAATCAAGAAAAGATAAAGACAAAGGTGAACACTTCACCAAAGAAAAGGAAGATTTACAACAACAATCCATCAAGACAGACATCTCTCAAAATTTTCCAAACAAACAGATTCTCAAATGCTTTATCAAATTCAACTGTTAAAACCGAAGATTTACCGGGATACTGTAGCCTTCATAATTGAATATTCTTAGTTGAAAACTGCACTATGAATATTTCTAAACCCCTCTACATGTAATTCCCAACGGAGAGAGAGTGAACATCAATGGCATGAATGAAGAAACCCTCAGAGTAATGCCGAAACCAGTCTTATGTGATTGATTATCTAATATGAAGACCAAGTGACTAAAGTATATAGGTATAAATCCACATTAAGCATAAGTCAACACCTTCAAACTGAGAGATATCACTCATCTTTAGTGATTATACACCAGTTCTGCACCCAGAACAACCAAAACACCTCAGTCAAGTGTGAGCTATACCTATGAGAGTTCATCTGAATCGACCTATTAAGATCACTTGTCGTCTTTATAATTGTTATAAAATCTTAAGGAATATTATGAAAGCACATATACAAAAAACCCTTTGATAAATGAACATGAAATCTTGATTCAGAAACAAATATTCTTGACAAACATTTTTCAAAACATAAGTAAAATCTAGTCACACTTTTTCAAAACAAGTGATATGGTTTTATAAATGTCTTATCCAAATTTCAAGAATTTTCAATCAAACATTTTTCTCCTCATTTCATTAATGATCACATAGGGGGGAATTGTTGAATAATGTTTTTATGTTTTTATGTGACCATCACTAAAATAAGTCGAAATGTTTTTTAACAAATATTATCAGTATTTCAGGTTGCATGGATTCAAGATTGAACGAGATAAAAAGAAAATATTCTTAAAATATAAAAATGTCACCCTGCTACAGCAATCACGACGCGACAGGCACAGGTGTCGCGACGTGAAGAAGAGCAAACACAAGAGTTCAGATTTCTACAGCGATCGCGACGCGACGGGATGCCTGGTCGCGACGCGAAGCCCTCAACGCGACACCACCAACCTTTCAATCGCGAGACTACCAACACAACGCACTAACCAGTGGCCGACCAAAAGCAACACGACAAACGCACCCTCGCGACGCGACGGAAGCCCCGGTCGGGACGCGAAGCCTGTTCTCAGCAACTATAAATAAGAAGCTCACCTCTTGCCATTCTTGTGCAGAAAAACCTTACAACACACCATACCCATTCAAGCACCAATACATCAAGATTACCCCACGTCCAAAGAGCAAAAAAAAACCTGCCAAAACTCTCTAGAAAACTCTTTTCAACCAAAGAAAATCCACGTCCAAACAAACACCAAACAAAACCGCTACACTCATACTCTACCCGACACCAAACAAAACCTCTACCCAACACCATACAAAACCTACACACCCTCTACCAAAAACATACACCACGAAAACTAAACCACAAAAACCCCGTGCATCTCAATTAAACCGACACCAAAAACCCATTTCACCAAACACCAAAAACTACCAAACCTCTTCCTACCGTAAAGAACAAGAATCGACGCTTCAAAGAAAACACCATCTTCCTGAGCTATCGATAAGTTCTTTTGAAATTATCTGTGTCGATATTGATTTATTTAAACTGTTATAAATCAACTGTACCAAAATTCCAAGACATACGAATTGAACCTTGACAACGACAACATATGTGGACTGTATTTAACCGAGACATCTAACTTCTAACTTCTAACTTCTAACTTTTTATTTATTGTAAAAACACTTTATCGTTGATAATGGCGTTTATTACATCTAACCTCTAACTTCTAACATTTACTTTATTTACCGCTTTCTGTCCATTTAAATACTGTCTAGATTAAATTTACCGCTTTATTTTATTTATTTACAGCTTTCAGTAACTTAGTTTTAGTTTATATTTATTCCGCAACTCTTATTTATTCCGCATATTATAGATAAAATACATATCTGTCACACAGTAACCGGCTTAAAAACCCTTATTCGTGGAGATCGATTATCGTTATTTTCAACACAATATTTTTGTATAAAATTATCGAAACGATCTAATCCAATTATCAGTAATGTAGGATATTATCAAGCGGTTGAATTCATTTGATTGTAGTCAATCGTATCGAGTTGATCTAATTAAATATTGGATTAGATCAATTTTATTCATTGAATATCTAGTTTTGTTATCCAATGCTTTAAATAGGATCCTCCATCTAATGACAACCAACCAAGATGTGATATATAAGTTAAAAAAAACATATGCACTTCAAATTTATTTATTGGATATGTAGTTTTGTTATCCAATGATTTAAGATGGATCCTTTTATAATAAAAAATATCCCCACAAAAAAAAGATTAAATTAGATACATATTGTAACAATTATGAATAATAAAATGTTTATTGTACATTATTTATCATATAAAAGTTATTCGTATACCGTGTTGGATGTATAGACTTTAGCACGACCTAATCGTTTTTGGTAAGCTTTAGTAACAGCGTCCATGCAACATAAAGTTGCTCATTCGAGAAGGCAAGAGTAGCATAGATAAACACATAAAAGTAAATTTTTTTATCTATGACACTTTATTGATTGTCATACAATAAATCATGTGGGTAGTATGTATTTCTTTAAATTCCAATGATTGTATCAATCGAATAAACTTTTCGAACATTAATAACTAAAATTTTAAAAAATTCGAGTTTTAAAATTTTTATCAAACAATTAGTTTTGAATCAAGTGGCTTGTTTTTGTTAGAAAAACGACATTCTTCTGCCCGATATGAATGAAACTTATCGATGTGTAATTTGACCAAGTCATAACAAAGAAAATATAAACACAGAACATCATTATCGAGTTGAAGTGTTCATTGTTTCTATTAACAGTCAATTGCAAGAGTTGAATTCTAGATTTAGTGAGTCTGTAACAGAGCTTTTCCGTCGCAGTGTTGCGCTAGATCCAAAAAAAATCCTTCAATTTTGAGGATATATGTAAAATGGCAACATGTTATTATTCTTTGAACTTTACAAAGCAGGAAAAGAATTTGTTGAAGCTTCAGTTACAACATTATGAGCTAGATGTGTCAAATCATCCACAACTAAAAGATTCTTCAACACTTTCTGAGTTGTGTAAAGGCCTAAATGAATCTGGAAAGTCGACTACTTATCCTTTGCTTGACAAATTGATGTTGTAGGTGAGGTGGTAGTGGTGGCAGTGAGTGGTGGTGTCGGTGGAGGTGGTGGTTGTGGGTGATGGTGGTGGTGGTGATGGTGAGTGGCGGTGGATGTGGTGATAGTAGAGGTGGTGGGAGTTGGCGGCGGTGGTGGTGGTGGATGACGATGGTGGTGGTGGATGAGGGTGGTGGTGGATGGTAGGCTCGGGAAAGAAAATCAGATTTCTCACCATTTCTCTACTAAAAGTAGAGAATTAAAAATAGGGAAAATGAATCAAATTATTTCTCTATTCCTTATTCTCAGGATTAAACAAACACAAGAAATGGAATCAATTCCATTTCTCTGATTTCATTTCTCTGTACCAAACATGCCCTAAGGGCAATGGAATTGAATTCTTTGGGGTTGGTAAGTTTACTTGAAGCACAAGAACTCGATTATACTTGTGGAAGTATCTCAAGGCTAACTGATAAGTTTACATGAAGCCAAAGAAACTTGATGAAAATTTTGACATTTTTTAACTGCTTAATAGGGTTAACATGGAAAATCAAAGCTAACTTGGATCAAAAAATTCTTTAAATCTTAAATATATGATATATTTTCAATATTTTCAAAGGAATTGATTCAAGCTCATAATTACATTTGTTTGAATCCTTTTTAGATGAAATATCACATATTTGATTGTCTGTTTAAAATTTATGATATCTTACAATAGAAGCTGATTTAAATAAGCAATAAATATATACTTTAAGTAATTAAACAATATTGTTTAGAATAACAAAATATATTCATAAATCACATATATTCAAAGACTTCATCTTATACAACATTAGATGTGAAATAATAAAATTTTGATAAAAAGTACAAAAATTCAATCAACTTATCAACAATTAATCTCTTTATGAGGAAGTTGATGCTTTGTTCTAGCTTTTGCATGAAATGTCATCTGTCAAAAAAAATGAAAAGGCAAGATATGAAATAATTTATGATAATTCACTTACAGCTCTCTCACGTTTATTGGTATGGCTATTGATTCATCCATTTTCATTTTCCTGATTCCTTATATTGGTATATCCAACATCGATAAATGTGTATAAACATTTTGATACAAATAGAAAATAATTCATATTATGAAACTATGGGTTAATATCTTATTTAGGTACTCAACCCCACAATTTAGGTACTCAATCCTATGGTCACTTCTCCTCTATAAATTCCATGTTTGATAGCATTGATTCCTCATAGTAAAATATCATAATAAGAAAAAAAAAACGAAAGTATTTTGTTATAATAGGGAAAACTGAAACTACAATGCTATAATATGTTTTTAGATTTGTTTTAAGAGTAAAATGGTACTTTAAAAAAAACTAAAAGTTGATTAGATTGATTCGAGAATATTAATTTTTTAGTTGAGTTATTCATATATTCATATCCAATATTTTTGAATAAAATTATTGAAACGATCTAATCCAATTATCAGTAATGTATGATATTATCAAGCGGTTAAATTCATTTGATTGTAGTCAATCGTACCGAGTTGATCTAATTAAATATTGGATTAGATCAATTTTATTCATTGAATATCTAGTTTTGTTATCCAATGCTTTAAATAGGATCCTCCATCTAATGACAACCAACCAAGATGTGATATATAAGTTGAAAAAAACATATGCACTTCAAATTTATTTATTGGATATGTAGTTTTGTTATCCAATGATTTAAGATGGATCCTTTTATAAAAAAAGATATCCCCACAAAAAACAAATGATTAAATTAGATACATATTGTAACAATTATTAATAATAAAATGTTTATTGTACATTATTTATGATATAAAAGTTATTCGTATACCGTGTTGGATGTATAGACTTTAGCACGAACTAATCTTTTTTGGTAAGCTTTAGTAACAACGTCATGCAACATAAAGTTGCTCATTCGAAAAGGCAAGAGTAGCATAGATAAACACATAAAAGTAAATTTGTTTATCTCTGACACTTTATTGATTGTCATATAAATCATGTGGGTAGTATGTCTTTCTTTAAATTCCAATGATTGTATCAATCGAATAAACTTTTCAAATATTAATAACTAAAATTTTTAAAAATTCGAGTTTTAAAATTTTTATCAAACAAAATAAATATACTATTACTTTTATAAACTTTTATATATATATATATATATATATATATATATATATATATATATATATATATATATATATATATATATATATATATATATATATATATATATATATATATACTAGGTACGTTTGAGAGTTGTGCATAGCACGGCACACGAATGATGATTTGGGTATCCAATGCAACTCGCTTGTATTCATATGAGAGTACGATAAATGGATAACACAAAAGAAAAAAAAAAACATGGAAGTATAATGCTATAACCGGATTGACTCTTTAAAGTATAATGCCTTGATGAAAACTAAAAGTTCCACTTTTTGAATCAATGGTTGATAATATAAAGACTATAGCATCAACTATTCGGACTTGAAGACTTCGCAACATCATTTAATTCCTAGGAAATATCAATAATTTCAATATAAAAATCAAGAATAGTACAAGTAAAATGTGAGAAAGGGCTTGGATTTGTAGCAGGACTTTTAAAATTTTACAACTACAGATCATCAAGTACTTTTTCCATTCAATCTTATGAAACAACACTAATACGAAAAGCATACAAGTTTAAGTCGATTAACTTGCGAAACATAAATTTTATACAGACGATCAAATATGTGATATTTCATCTAAAAAGGATTCAAACAAATGTAATTATGATCTTGAATCAATTCCTTTGAAAATATTGCAAAATATATCATATATTTAAGATTAAAAGAATTTTTTGATCCAAGTTAGCTTTGATTTTCTATGTTAACCCTATTAATCAGTTAAAAAAAATGTCAAAATTTTCATCGAGTTTCTTTGGCTTCATGTAAACTTATCAGTTAGCCATGAGTTACTTCCACAAGTATAATCGAGTTCTTGGGCTTCAAGTAAACTTACCAACTCCAAAGAATTCAATTCCATTGCCCTTAGTAGTTGCTAGTATGCAAATTTTCAGATCAGAATCAACTACAATTTAATGATAAAAGGACAAAAACATAATTTTTATAAATTTACCCTTGCAAATAACTAATGGGAAAACTAAAACCTTGAATATAAACCATTCTGAATATCAATATAAACCAGATAATGACAATATAAACCAGAAAACTACAATATTGGAGCAATGTCAACATTCCGAATTGGTCAACATTCCGAATTGGTACACCGAAATAAGCCAATATTGGAGCAATAGAAAACGACCCAGCAATCAAATAGCCCTCAATATCTTTTACCAAAACCCTAAAATATCATAAATTAATAGTATATATAAACAAATCAATCAAAAAATTCGAACTTTAACAATAAATGATAACTTATGAACCAATTTAGCAATTAATGCTTTCATATACTCCTTGCGCTTCACAGAAGATGCTTTTGGTATTACTTCAACATCTTTACCTTCATTTAAACCACAAATCAAAATAACAAAAAGGTCAGACTTCAGGGTCATACACAATAAGTAATATTTGAGAATAACTACCTTTGGATATTAATGTAAATACTTGACAAACGATTCATTTTTCAGTTAGACTTATTCACCAATTCAAAATTCGTTATATTTTACCTTTTGGGCAGAAAAATACCCCTGCTACATTCCTAAACATCATGAATATGACGGTTTAGGTACTAATAAGGATGCGTGTTATGCTTTTTATAACATTGGGATTTATTAAAAGAGTTGTTGTCAAAGCATAGGGAGGGCGAAAGCATCAAGTGCTATAAGAAATTAGAAACTTAGTGTGACATTTTCCAGAGATAAATGATTATATTCATATGAATCAGTTTTTCAATTAGATATGAAGTTTTATTAAACACAACGTAACTTAATAACTCTGAAAGAATTGGAAAAAGAAAATATTGTACCCAATTTGATGGTAAAGAGCCTTACCATCAATAGACCAATAGTGTAACCCTAGATCAAGAACAAAACACATAGCAGTTCCCTGAGAAAAACAATTTTGGGTTTTAGGGCAATAAACCATGATGCTTGAAACGTGCTTTAAAATTTGGATCCGATAAAAATGTATAATATCTAAGAGCGTGAAACCTGTTGAAGATTAACGCAAGAGCAATTGAGGGTATTCCAGAGTGAACAGAGGAGCAGTGGGAGTACGCCATTACCGCCTCTTTTTGCTAGTCATCGAACCCCAAAATCGGTTTAAGAAAATAGTGGTTTGAGAGGTAGAGATATGGAACGAGGAAACTGTAGAAGTAAAGGGGTAGAGGAGGCAGGTTTAGGGTGAGAAATTTTCTTCCTTGCGGTTTCTCAGTTTCAAAAAAGAGAAAGGAGATAAGAAAAGATAATGCGGCTATATGAAGAGCAATGCAAGAACCAAGAAGATATTTGATGACTTGGTAGGGAAGCGATGGAAGTCATGAAAAAACATTGGAAGAAGCTTAATGGCGAAAAATGGCGGTGGACAGAATGGATAAATCTTTCTCACGTGCAACAGAGATAGTGCAATTTGTGACGTCTGCGGCGATCGGAAATAGAAAGCCTGATGAGGGAGGTAATCAATTGTGTACGTATTTCTTAGAGCTAAATCGATTGAGGCATTTTCCAGCACCAAAAAGAGAGGGGAGAAAGCGAATGGAACACCGAAAAAGGAGAGGACGACGGGTTTGACTTTTGAGACACAGAGTCGGTGGAAACGTGTCGTTCCTAATAAAATAAATGGATCGGATCCATGAAAACTACATGTATTGAAGATAAAAACCCGGTCCATCATAAATTGTTTATAATTTTTTTAGACACTTGTCTTTCCTTCCAATTTTTCCTTCCTTTATATATATACTAGGTACGGTTCGACCCACGAAAGGTAATCTGGGTATGAACATATTCTAAAGATTAAAGAGATGTAAGTACATTGATATTATAAGTAATGAAATCTAAGTAGTTTTGCTGTTATGTGTGAACAACCAATAATTATCTTAAAACATTTGCCCATTTGAGGACATGTACAAAAATCAAATGCTTATAGATCCTCGGGGCTTGTTACTTCAAGTTAGTAAACCTGCACAAAGAGGTGAAATAAATTTTATCAGAAATTAACACATAAAATATATAGAATTATCAAAATTTAGCTCATTTCAGTTCATATGTGATAACTTGCACATAAATTAAAGGGTTTATTTCATAAAAAGCCTTACAATTTCAACTTTTTTCTGTTTAAACCTAAAACTTTATTTTTTTTCAAAAAATACCTAAATTTTGGAGAAACTTTTTAATTTAGACCCTTTACCCCGGTTTTACAGGTTATACATACTTTTTTTTTTCAGAAAAACCCTTAATTTCTTTTCTTTTTTCCGAAAAAAACCCTCAATTTCAGTGATTTTTTCACAAAGAAAATTTTGTCTTTGTTTTTGTAATTGACATAACTTTCATATACGATGTTCAAATTTTACGAACTTTATATCCTTGGAAATGTCGTAAGTAATACTACAACGTTGCTTTACTGACTTTTGTTTGAATATGTTCAGATATTTCGCTACACTGACTTGTTTTCTTATAATAGCTGTATCTTTTGCATACGAGCTCCGTTTTAGACGTTCTATAAGTCGACGGATTCGTAAACACGAATACATCGTGTAATGAATATTATTTAAACCAAAATATTATTTGTATGATTTATCGAATTTTACGCTACTATAGTCTATTATTCGAAATTATATGGTTAGTCGATAATTGATTCGAAATATCGTATTTTAGTATTATAATTTCCAATAATACATTAGGAAAGTTATGAAAATTACATTTCAACGTATTATCCTAATTTGCGCTCTGGTTGATATTTGTTGACCAAATTTGACGGATGTCACAGACGGGGTCGTAAAAAAGCGACGACGTGGCACTTTTGTGGTTGGGGTTTGAATGGTACAATTTAAACCTTCACAAGCAGATGGAATTTAAAATTTTAAAATAAAAATTACAAATTAAAAAATACGACAAACCACAAACATAAAAAAACGAAACCACAAACAATATCTTTCATATCAGTTTTGTATTTTAAAACCATCTCGAGTGCTTCCCCTTCGAGACCCTCCTCCGGATTCGACGACAAAAACTTTATGTCTTTTAGTCATTGTTTTTATTCACGGGCTCGTTGTCGATCATGGCGGGCTCATTGTTTTTCTTCGTAAGCTTTTTCTTTTCAAATTCCATTCGCTCGTGAAGGTTTAAATTGTACCGTTCAAACTCCAACCACATAAGTGCCACGTCGTCACTTTCTTGCGACCCCGTCTGTGACATCCGTCAAATTTGGTCAACAAATGTCAACCAGAGCGCAAATTAGGATAATACGTTGAAATGTAATTTTCAAAACTTTCCTAATGTATTATTGGAAATTATAATACTACAATACGCTATTTCGAATCAATTATCGAGTAAACGCTATAATTTCGAATAATAGACTATAGTATCGTAAAATTCGATATATCATACAAATAATATTTTGGTTTAAAT
Organism: Cichorium intybus; assembly: GCA_023525715.1. Lineage (NCBI taxonomy): Eukaryota > Viridiplantae > Streptophyta > Magnoliopsida > Asterales > Asteraceae > Cichorium > Cichorium intybus. The sequence goes on from CM042017.1 coordinate 81,153,012, forward strand.
AATATTCATTACACGATGTATTCGTGTTTACGAATACGTCGACTTATAGAACGTCGAAAACGGAGCTCGTATGCAAAAGATACAGCTATTATAAGAAAACAAGTCAGTGTAGCGAAATATCTCAACATATTCAAACAAAAGTCAGTAAAGCAAAGTTGTAGTATTACTTACGACCTTTCCAGTGATATAAAGTTCGTAGAATTTGGAGATCGTATATGAAAGTTATGTCAATTACAAAAACGAAGAAAAAATTTTCTTTGTGAAAAAATCATTGAAATTGAGGGTTTTTTTCGGAAAAAAGAAAAGAAATTAGGGTTTTTTTTGAAAAAAAAAATATGTATAACCTGTAAAACCGGTTAAGGGTCTAAATTAAAAAGTTTCTCCAAAATTTAGGTCTTTTTTGAAAAAAAATAAAGTTTTAGGTTTAAATAGAAAAAAGTTGAAAATATAGGGTTTTTTATGAAATAAACCCTAAATTAAATTAGGGGAATATATATCAACTTATACCTACAATTGACAGAAAAGATTAGAAATTCACAAGATAGAAGTGCTCAAATCTTATTGAAAAATCCAAAATTAAAACGACGCCTCAATTTCATATAACCAATTTCCCTCAAAGTAGCTGAAACTGCAACTGTCACCTTCAATATTTGTTGTAGATCAAGTAACAAATCTGTAGTAACAAATCTATAAAAACATATAAATGGAAGGGCATTGTCTGGAAGAAGAAAAAAACAACAAACAAACATAGAAACATGAAAACCTAAACATTAATATTCAGAAACAAAACCATTAAAACAAATCAAATCAGACAAATCTAGAGATTAAGCAGTGTAGGTAGGAAATGCTCCTTCGTTTTATCGATGTAATATGAAGAAATTATGCAAACAGTTTGCTCCATAAAACAAATTTTGAACAAAAAGATATGTTCTTACGTATCAATTGCGACAATAGTCATCTAAATATAACCACAACACTCAGTTATTCCAAGTCAGACGCCTCAAAGGTAGGAGTAACCTGCAATCCAAAAAGTTTTTTTTAATGTAAATATGTATTTATCAGTTAGGAAAATAAAAAAAAAAAATTCACAATTACAAACATTTACTTTTCCTCGAGTATTTTCTGTAAAGCTTTTACCACCATATTATTGAATTTTCTATTCAAGGTTCTGTTTTTGATAGTTAGGTATCAAACATGTGAAGTTATTTTTAGATTTTCTTGAAGGTTTTGAGTTACACCTCATAATTTCTTCTACTTTTGACTTATTGGCAACGGAAATTGATTAAAACTATGAGCAAAAAAAGAATTGCATAAAGATTGAACTGATCATTTGATATGATTTAGGGCTTGGACAATTAAGAGGTGGAAGAGGGGAGCGGTTAGCAGGGTAGTATCCTCGAGGGGGAGCACAACATATTTGGAAGGAGAAGCACCAAATCCCCCTGGTATTTGACGTCGTTAGAAGCCACAATAGGGAGGATGATGAGTGGATGAAGGGTGTCGAAAATGTGAGAGGATGATACCGAATGAAAATTGAATAAGAGTGAAGGAATGAGGCTTCGATTAGAATGTAAGCATGAGGCATTGATTTGAAGCAGGAGAGATGGTGGTATAACATCCACCAAAGTAAAACCGCATGAGAACGAACAAGGATGAACGGAAGAGGGGACCAGTGGTAGAAACAAGAGACATGAGATGATGAGAGAAAGATAAACCTCCTGATCCTAACAAAATCGTAGCAACACCAGAAACAAATCGCATGGCTTTCATCTCAATGCGCATGGAAGTCACCAAAGTCAACCTTCATGATAACAAAGTCAACGTGTCAAGATATATAAGAAGGCAAATGAGGCAATAAGTTATACAAAGTGTTACCTAAATGGCATCAGGATGTCTTTCTAATATGTATAACATCTCTTTCCTCATTAGGAACATTTAAAAATATAAAACATACGAATGTTAGTAATTAATTTAGTAAAATAAATTACAAAGACAGCATCACCATGTATAGTTATAACTAAATATGTTTTATCTTCTGGAGGGTTAGCTTGGAGGTCCTGTGATGCATAGCCATCATGCTTCTGAAAGTGAACGTGGTTTTAGCAACCAATAGGAGAAAGCAGTAAGAAACAATGAGGGTTTTTAACATGAGTGGATTAAAGTCTAAAGAACAGAAATTGTGATGGACCTGGGAAAAAGTTGAAAGAACACTGCAATGACAAATTAAACAAATCAAACATAAACAAGATGAATAAAAACAGAACACACACTACTTATTATTGTAGGAGATTACGGTTACCTGATAGCTTTAATGAGTTGAAAGACATCAGCGATAACATCACCAGATCGATGAAGTACTCTAACAAATTAAACAACAAAGGCAAACATAGTTAGGGAAAGTAATCGTAATTCTAGCTCATTTCCACGATTTCAGCCTAAGCCAGTTAAATCATATCAAATAGTTTGCTGAAGAGGCAATAAAATCATTAATATACGACATTGAAACTTACACTGTGATGCAGATTTTTCATACGGAGGAAGCAAAGAGTTGTTTTAAAATCAACAACAAAGTGAACAATTATAGATAAAATAGGGAAGCTGGTCAATAATGATATAAAATTGAAAACCTGTGAAGGGGCTTGAGTGGATGAAGCCATGGAGAAAATGGGATAAAAATGACGACAACCGGTGGAGGTTGCGGAGAGGAGAGAGGAAGATTTGGAACGAGGAAGGAGTTGTGGCGTGATTGTGCAACTGTTACTAATTCAGCCATTTTTGTTGATCAATAATCGATTACAATCAAATTTGTGAATGAGCGAAGCCGTTGAGGAGATTGAGCATCGAAGTGTCGAAGGTGCCACCAGAGTCTTCATCTTCACCAATTCTCTCCCAAACACACCTCCGTGTTTCTTTTTTACAAAAATACTTTAAATTTAATGTTGTAAAATACGACGGATCCGAATTGACTTTAGAAAATATTAGCTCAATGCGGAATAGGATCAAAATTATCAAACGATAATAATCACAACGAAAATACGAATAAAGTAAATAAAATAGAGACACGAGGATTTACGTGGAAAACCCAAATCGGGAAAAACCACGGGCGGAGGAAGCCGAGAACCAATTCACTATATTTTGTGGTGTTTACAAAATGTTTGGAGAAATATAAAAATACAAAGAGTTTATAACTCTTATGTATTTACAAGAGAAGATATGGTTTTTGGTGTTGGTGTGGTGTGTATTTTGAGATGGTTTTCTATCCTATATATAGGATTTCCTTTACATTCCATTTTAGAAAAACATTGCTCATTTGAAAATTCTTGCATGCCAAAGTTGAGAAGTGTGGGTTTCAAAGAGAATAAGCAGCCTTCTACATGCCATCTTAGCAGCCTTCTACATGCCATCTTTGAAGTTTGAAATCTTAGCTTTGAAGTTTTGAAGTCATACTTCACAATCTCCACCTTGACTTTAAAATGGAACAAAACTTGTATACCCATTTGCTAAAACCAACAACTCTTCAAACTCCAAAACTCCATAAGAAACTGCAATCACCATATAGAGAAAATTTGATCCTGAAAAATGAAATACTTCCTCCACCACGAGCCTAATCAGGCTCAACTGCGATCAGAAATACCCATTAAGTCCAAACATAGTTTGAACTTGGCTATTGGAAGACTTTTAGTGAACACATCAGCGGGATTATAATCTGTATCGATCTTTTCTATGACACAATCACCTTTTTCAATGATATCACGCACAAAATGATAACGAATATCAATGTGCTTTATACGGTCATGAAACATCTGATCTTTACTCAAGAAGATAGCACTTTGATTATCACATAATACTGTGGTAACCTTTATTCTATCATCGAGTTCTCTAAACAATCCCTTTAACCAAATATCTTCCTTAACTGCTTCTGTAATCGCCATATACTCTAACTCTGTAGAAGACAGTGCAACTGTAGACTGTAACTGGGCTTTCCAACTAATAGCACAATCATTCAGTGTAAACGCATACCCTGTAATGGATCTTCGTTTATCCAAGTCTTTGCCAAAATCTGAATCAACATATCCAACCACCCCAGTGTTAGATTGTCCATAGCGTAGACACATAGAAGACGTACCGCGTAGATAACGTAAGATCCACTGTACTGCTTTCCAGTGTTCTCTTCCCGGGTTCGCCATATATCTACTAACCATGCTAACTGCATAAGCCAAATCAGGGCGTGTGCAGATCATAGCATACATCAAAGATCCAACAGCACTAGAGTATGGTACGTGTGCCATGTACTCCATATCAGTCTCAGTAGTAGGACTTAAAGCGGATGATAACTTGAAATGAGCTGCAAAAGGTGTGTTGACAGGTTTTGCTTCATGCATATTAAAACGTCTTAGGACTTTCTCAATGTAACCTTTTTGAGAAAGATGCAAGATCCTAGACTTCCTGTCACGAACAATTTCCATACCTAAAATTTTCTTGGCAGCTCCTAAGTCCTTCATTTCAAAATCAGCTTTCAACTGGTCTTTTAACTTCTGAATCTCCTTCATATCTTTTGCTGCAATCAACATGTCATCCACGTACAAGGGTAAGTAGATCTTTGAACCATCGTCACCTTTCTTGAAATAAACGCAGCTATCATAGGTGCACCTGCTGAATTTGTGACTGGTCATGAAAGAATCAAACCTCTTGTACCATTGTCTAGGAGACTGCTTGAGGCCATAAAGATATTTCTTCAATTTACATACGTAGTCCTCCTTGCCAGGAACTACAAAACCTTCAGGTTGTTGCATGAAAATCTCTTCCTCAAGCTCACCATTTAGGAAAGCTGTAGTAACATCTAGTTGCTCCAACTCATAATCATTTGAAGCAACTAAACCCAACAATGCACGAATAGAAGTGTGTTTGACTACTGGGGAATAGATGTCAGTATAGTCAACGCCTGGAATTTGACTGTAGCCTTTAGCTACCAACCGAGCTTTATATCTTGGTTTCTCATTTGGGTTAACAGGTTCTTTGAGCTTGTAGACCCACTTGCATTTAACTGGCCTTTTCCCTTTTGGAATAGGAACTAAATCCCAAGTACCATTTCTTTGCAAGGATTCCATCTCATTATGCATAGCAATCATCCAATCACTTGAGTCTTTAGATTTGATAGCCTCATCATAATTTAGAGGCTCCGTTTCCGACTCAATATCATTAGCAACAATAAAAGCATAAGCAACAAGTTCAGCTTCAGCATACCTCTTTGGAAGAACAATTTGTCTTCTCGGCCTATCTCTTGCAATGCTTCGAGTAGTAGCTTGTGGTTGTGAACTTGTTGTTTCTTCAACAACGACATGCTTATTTGGCGAGGAAGACTCTTGTTGCTCAACTGAACTCGGAATGGTGACAGGTGAAGTAGGAAACTCCACCTCCATTTGAGCTTTCTCTTCATTTGCTTTTGATGATGCGACTGTATCTTCTGTAGAGTCGGAAGTTTGATGAATCATAGCAGACTCGTCAAAAGTAACATCTCTTGATATGATGATTTTATTTAGATCATTGCTCCATAACTTGTAACCTTTAACTCCTGGATTATAACCAAGAAAGACACATTTAAGTGCTCTCGGTTCTAACTTCCCATTGTCAAGTCGTGCATAAGCTGGACATCCGAAAGGTTTCAGATGTGTATAATCGGCAGGTTTCCCGGACCATAACTCATACGAAGTTTTCTTCTTGATTGCTCGTGACGGTGATCGGTTGATAACATAGCAAGCAGTAGAAGCAGCCTCCGCCCAAAAAGACTTTGGCAATTTGGAATTTGAAAGCATACATCTGACATTCTCCATAATGGTGTGATTCATCCTTTCGGCTACACCATTTTGTTGAGGCGTATAGACTACCGTGCGATGTCGAGTAATGTCTTTCTTTCGGCAATAGGCATTAAACTCTTCTGAGCAAAACTCTAGTCCATTATCCTTACGAAGATACTTTACCACCAATCCTGATGGCTTTTCAACCTGAACTTTCCAGTCTCTGAAGGTAGAGAAAACGTCTCCCTTATGTTTTAAGAAGAAACACCACACCTTCCTGGAGAAATCGTCAATGATAGTGAGCATATAGTTAGCTCCACCTTTAGAAGCAACTCGAGCTGGTCCCCATAAATCCGAGTGGACATAGTCGAGTGGTCCTTTCGTTGTATGGATACCACTTGCAAACCTCACTCATTTTGCCTTGCCATATACACAGTCTTCATAGAACTCCAAATCAACAATCTTTTGTTGACCAAGTAAACCTCTTCGACTCAATTCTGACATGCCTTGAAAAATCATATGGCCAAGTCGAAGGTGCCAAAGACGGGACTGATCTGGATCAGAAAGAGACTTTGAAACAACAGCAGCATCACTCGAAATTGTTTGCCCGTCAAGAAAGTAGAGGTCGGAGGTTTTTCGATTGGCTCTCAGTTTGTCGGAACCATCTTTGAACACCCTGAGAACTCCACCTTTACCGGCAAACTCGTATCCCTTTTTATCAAAGGAACTAAGAGATAACAAGTTTCTTCTGAGGTCAGGGACATATCTAATATTCCCAATGGTTCGGATAACGCCATCAAACATACGGATTCTGACTGAACCATGTCCAAGAACTGGACATGTAGTATTGTTACCCATCAACACATAGCCCTGGTTAACCTTTTCAAATGTGTAAAACCAACTTTTGTTGTGACACATATGAAAAGTACAACCAGAGTCGAGTATCCAATCACCAGTAGAATCCAGTTTATCTGAATAAACTGTCAAGAGTTCTCCAATACATTCGACCTCTGCTACATCGGCTTCACCGAAGTGCTAGCTTGTTTACCATTTGCTGCCGCCTTCTCTTTTTCTTTGTTCTTCAACTTGAAACATTCTTCAAGCACATGTCCCTTCTTATGACAATAATTGCAAAACTTTCGTTTGCCTTTTGACTTAGATCTGGTTCTGTTGGAAGATTGAGAAGTTCTACTTCTCTATGTTGTTCTTCCTCTGGCATTCAAACCTTCGGCTTTAGCATCACTTGAACCACCACCGGTAATATGCTTCATCTTCTCTTTAGAATCCAAAGCTGTAAACACTTCATCTAAAACAAGAGTGTCACGACTGTAGATGATTGTATCACGAAAATGGCTATAGGATTCGGGCAACGATGACAACAAAAATAAAGCCAAGTCTTCATCTTCATACTGAACATCCATATTCTCCAAGTTATTTATTAACTCTTTGAATGTGGACAAATGTTCAGTTAATGAGCCTCCTTCAATCATCTTGAGATTGAACAACCGTTGCTTTAGATGCAACTTGTTCGGTAAACTCTTTATCATCAATAACTGCTCCAACTTCAGCCACAAAGCAGCCGCCGACGTTTCTTTTAGAACATCTTGTAAAACATCGTTTGACAAGTGCAAACGAATTTGAGATAAAGCCTTCAGATCTTTCATCTCCTTTTCGTCTTCGGTCCATGTAGCGGGCATCCTTTCGAAGCCCAAGAGCGTCTGATGTAAATCCATCTGAATGAGAATGTCTCTCATCTTTACTTGCCACAGCGGAAATCGTGTATTTCGATCCAGCAGCGGAATATCGTATTTCACCGAAGACATGATTTATTACTTGATAAAATGATCCCAACAAGCTAATATCAAAAACCCGGACGCTCTGATACCAATTGTTGTACAATACGACGGATCCGAATTGACTTTAGACAATATTAGCTCCTCAATGCGGAATAGGATCAAAATTATCAAACGATAATAATCACAACGAAAATACGAATAAAGTAAATAAAATAGAGACACGAGGATTTACGTGGAAAACCCAAATCGGGTAAAACCACGGGCGGAGGAAGCCGAGAACTAATTCACTATATTTTGTGGTGTTTACAAAATGTTTGGAGAAATATAAAAATACAAAGAGTTTATAACTCTTATGTATTTACAAGAGAAGATATGGTTTTTGGTGTTGGTATGGTGTGTGTTTTGAGATGGTTTTCTATCCTATATATAGGATTTCCTTTACATTCCATTTTAGAAAAACATTGCTCATTTGAAAATTCTTGCATGCCAAAGTTGAGAAGTGTGGGTTTCAAAGAGAATAAACAGCCTTCTACATGCCATCTTAGCAGCCTTCTACATGCCATCTTTGAAGTTTGAAATCTTAGCTTTGAAGTTTTGAAGTCATACTTCACATTTAACAAGTAAATTCCTTTGTGGACTGTTTTAGTTCTAGAATCAAAGAGAAATTACGAAATTAAAGAAAATTAATTCTACAACCACCGCTCCCCTTTTTCTCTGCTTCGTCGCGTCTGTTTCTCATTTGAAGCCTCAAAAGTTGGCGTATAGAGAACCATATTCTTTACCTGTAATCGTTAGTTCTAAGTTTTTAATTTAGGGTTTAAACACTTAAAAAAGGATTACCCGTATGCTTCATGAAATCCCCATGAGGAACCTTTTCAACACAGGTACAGTTTCAATGAGTATTTTTATATGATTTGCACAGCTCCAACGAATTCACATCTGCTGATTAATTTTTCGTAATACTTTTTTTCTCTAGATCAACTGATAATGCATTGGATAGAAAAAGAAAAAGACCATTAACTATGAGCAAATTATTATCGGTGAGCAAATCATTAAAGAGAATATACTAAATTAAAGAAAATTAATTTATGGTGTATTTGGCTGTAAAAAACTCAAAATCGTTGGAATTGAATTTTGTTGGAAATTATCAAAATTCATTAGAGAACCAAGGTCCTATACCACATATGCCTTCGTAAAACTAACAGAACATCAATAAAAACCACAAAATTGAGAATGAACTATCAAAGATTGGAGAAACAATTTTACAATTACATACTTCAATGTGAAGATTTTTCAGACGATGATAGAGGAGAAAGAGTGGAAGAGAATGAGAGACAAAAGAAGCGTTTGGAACAAGATACAAACATCAACGTAAAGAGGGGTAAGTGGTAACGAGTTGTGATGAGTCACCAAGCGTGATCGAGAATAAAGCAAGAGAGAGGTGGGTGTCTGGAAGAAAAGTATTGGTGGAATTAGCGGTGAAGCGGTAGACGTCAAAAAAAGGGTGGAAGAAACTGAATAAGTGGTGGAATTATAGGGAGAAGGGCGGTGGGCGGTGGGCAGATGGTTGATCTTGCATCCCACGCCAAAAGAAACTCCGCGTGAATGGTACGCTCAAAGCGTAACTCCCCACGTGCCAAAAAGAAACTTCTTCGTAAAGCTCACGCTCAAAACTTAAATTCCCCATTTTTTTCTTAAAAAATTCTCTAAAAACTCCTTGAAATGGGTTGACTATTCTTACCCCATCAATTTCTATCATTTATCCTATAATAATTATTTCACTTTTTTTCTAAAATAAGTATAACTATTATATAATAATTTCACATTTTCTTTATAATGATTACAAAATTATTAACTAATAATCATTAGATGTTATCTTTTCATTATATAAATTATCACTTTTTATTATATATAACTAATATTAATTATAATTATTTTATAACTAATTATTATTTATATAAATGTAATATAATTATTTTTATGTAATAAAGCACAATTATGAAAAATCATATCCTTTATATAAATACAAAGTGTAACAATAATTCTGCTTTTAGTTAACTTAACATGTTGATTGTCAACTTTCAACGCCGACCACAACCGTGTCACCACCGACGCACAATCGTCTCATCGTCGACACAAATTATATTTATCATCTCACTGCTGACACACAACCGTTTTACCATCGGCTCACTGGCACCGGTTTTCAGTCTCATCTTGCCGGCCCATCTTGTCAGTCGTCTCTTACACTCGACCTCACCGCCGATCGATCTCATCAGTCCGACTTAAAATTTAATTTATAAATTTATAAATTTAAAAGTAAAAGAACAACCAAGTATATATACATTAAAAAATTAATAAAAAATATATTAAATTTCAAAAAGCAAAAATCCATTTAAGATTTGATTTATAAAATCTATGTGTCCTTTGTCGTTCAAATATATTAATAAGTTATTGAAAGTAATGTATATATTTTGTAGCATGACGTGTGTACAAAAAAGATTTTATAACGAAAGATTTGTCAGATCTGTTTTAAATAAATTAGGAAGGAAATTTATATTTTTTTGGTACAATTCGTGAAGCAAAGGCGTAATTCTCTAATGTTTTATTTATATACATAAATAAGAAGTTGACTAAAATATTATTGATGTATTAAATCTAAATTCTAAAGTAATAAATGCAGTTTTATTTACCAAGTAATCATTAAAGGGGTAAAGTCAAAGTAATAAATGCAGTTTTACCTATCAAGTAATGATTTAAGGGGTAAAGTCAGAAAATAAGGGGTATAATTAGTAGTACCCCCTTGAAATTTGTCTGGAAAATCCCAGAAAATCCCCAACTAAGCCGTATGTCATCCTCTAAAAACTAAAGGCTTATATATATAATAATGAAATGATATATACATATATATATATATATATATATATATATATATATATATATATATATATATATATATATACTATACTATAAACCATATATAAATTACAAGTATCTTAATGCATAAAGTCTTAAAAATGTACAAGTATCTTAATGCATAATTTTTAAGCGGGATCTATGCTCAATTCAGGCATGTTTAAAAACACAAAGTCACATGATTGCCGCCTGTAACTTTGATTGCCGGTCAAAAGAAAGTCAAAAAAAACCTGGATAAAGTGAGAGCTGGTTGTTTAAAATTCAAAAAAAAAAGTGTGAACGGGTTGTTTAAAATTTGAATAGCAATCCCAATCAAAAGAAAGCCGGATAATCCGCTATACCCATTACTCTAGGCGACATTAAATACTAGAGGATTGCTTGACCAACGTTTCTCCATTTTATGGTCCTCGCCAACAACTCTAAACCCTAAAGCAATCCTCGCCACCACCATCATCGGCCGCTAAAGCCATCCTTGCCACCGTAAACCGCTAAAGCCATTATCGCCACCACTATCATCGGCCGCCACAGTTACAACCACCGTCACCGCAACCTTCTCTTCATCTTTTTCTGGAAACTACTTTCTCTCTATATCCCTCCGTTCTCTAAATATCAGAAACCCTAACCTAATCCTCTCCTTCTATTTGTAGTTCCCGTCAATTTCGTTTTGATTCGGGTTTATAGATTGGTGTGCGTGCGTGTAATCTGATCCCACAAGAGAGAGAGGGGTAAAGGAGTGTCGATTAGGGTTTCCTATGGCTACATCTTCTTCAGATCGAGGAAGGGGTGGTGGCAACAGACGCATTTCTTGCTGTAAAGAGGCAATCGACGGCGGTAGCAAGCCGCCAGAGCTGTTACCGGTGGCGGTGGCATTAGTGTGTACGTGACTTCACTTTATTGATAACGAGAAAGGGACAGATCGAGCAAGGAAGGGAAAGAGATAGAGATTCAGGGTCGTAAAGAGGATCGGAGTGAAGTGGACAGCAGCTCCTAGCTGCTGTCGGTTCGTTATCATGCAGAAACCGCCGGAGGCGGCGGTGGAGACGACTGGAACATACGCCGGTGGTCGGAGGTGGTCGAGGGTGATGCTATTAGTCCGACTCCTCCGTCTACGGTTACCACCCACCGTTCCACAGTCGGTGCAATATGCCCCGTCGCACACCACCGATCTCACCTTCACCACCACGGTTTCACCTTCTCTTCTTATTTAATTTTTTTGTCTGTTTGTGTATTTGTGTGCTACTGCTTATGTGTATCTGTGTATTTTTGACTGTTTATGTGCATTAGTGGACTATAAGTGTATGTGTGGGTATGTGTATATGTGACTGTGTGTACATTAATGACTACATGTGTATGCCTGACGTTAGTTTGATTTTAATATGTAGAAGACAAAGGATATAGAGAGGAAATGGCGATTGCTATGAAATGGATAGTTGAATGAATAATTTTGGATCCTGGGTGGGTAACATGGTGAGAGAAAGTAGGAACCGAGTATGGGATTTAAGCTCTCTATACCAATTACCGAAGATGTAAGTTTTCTTGTACAAAATACTTTCCTTTAGTTCTAATATTAATCATATTTTTGTGCAGAATCCGAATATGGAAACTTTGGCTACCTAAATCGGAACAGTTTGAGCTTTTGTTATTCGAATTTCAATTATTTGAAAGGTAAAATTTCCTGATTTGTCTTTTGATATTTGTTTTAAAATGTTCTAATTTGTGTTCTGATTCAGATATTCAAGATGTGCTCACCAAGGTCCAACACTGCACAGGTTCTCTTGCCAAGGTCGATTTTTCTTTTCTAATTCTTCATCCGTTATGTTATGTTGCTTTTACATACATATCATTTTTGATAACTTTGGTTAGTTTCTTTTTTTTTTCTAGTCAATTTATTTATATAGCTAACTTTTTTATTTACTTTAGATGATTATGGAGTTTAGAACTTGGTCAAAAGTTTTTATATACACCTTATGTTATATGCTTTTTCACTGTAGTCACATTTATCTTATGTAACTCAAGAATGAATTCCATCTTAAAGGTAAAGCTTATACAGTTTTGGGTAAATTACATTTTCATCAATGCTCTGTTTTTTCTCATATTTAACCTTTTTCTTGCTAGAAGTTGTTTTTTCATGCTTCAAGTCCCTGGTGTGGACACTACTTAGGTAAATGTTAAATGCATGTAAATTAACCATTTTGTCCCCTTGAGATTTCTGTGAATTTGATTGGCCACTTCCACCACATTTCATATTATTGATTTTCCAGACCGAAGTTACATGTAATTTTAATCAAGGACATTACCTGGATAATTCTATTTTTTTTTTTGAACTAATGTATTTTCAATAAGTTCCAACGGTTTGGGTTTCAAATATTTCTAAAAAGCTTAAACACAATATACAACCACAAACAAGCAACATACTTTTATATTTTTTCTAAATCAAAAATAGAAACGTACAATGATTTTTAATCTAAAACAACCAAAGGTCTTTCTGAGTCTCTTTATCTCTCTCTCTAGAACTGTGACACCCACCTACATAGTAGATCTTAGTGTATTTGTTTGTGTTTGTCTTTTATTTCGTGTGATTGAAAGACTGTATTGGTGTGTATTATATGATATTGATGGATTACCTCACTTTATTAGGTCTTTTGTGCTATGTTTAAAGTCCCTAGATCAGTGGAGTATTTGTGTGTCTTGCTGTTGTATGCATTTTTATCGGTCTGTGTGCATCTATTGTAAAAACAAATTAGTAGCATTAGGTGATGTGGCATTGGACATATTAGATTTGAAGGTACTTTTGAAAATGGGATGCAGGGCATATATTCCTGGTTTATAGTTTTTTTGTTAAAAAGAAAGGTTTTACTAAACAAAAGGTCGTTTATTTTTTACAGGAGGTGAAAAAAGTTTGAAAAGCTGAAGTATGGAGGGGACATGCTTACAGATTCAAATGGTATCAAAATGTTATATTTATAGTCTTTTTAAATAATTTGGTATATTGTTAGTTTTGATATGAAAACAGAGGAGGCATCCATCTGCATCCATCTAAATTAGAAGCTTATAATTTCTCCTACAAACATGACTGCACAGTGGTTGGACGAATCAGTATGCCTTGGATGAAACAGTAACATACATTTTTTTCTACTCTCTATTAGTTTCTGATTAAAAATGGAACTGTCGGTGACAAAACTCAAAAATGAAAATATGTTGCCATTTATTGATTCTTACAGTAAAATATATTTGTTGTTACAGAAAATTTCCACTTTTGTATGAGCCCAGCAAAAGGTGAAGTTAGTGTGCATAAAAATCGGTACCCCTGGATCGAAATATAAGTATATTTCTTTAGTGAGTTACACATGCCCTCTAAAGTTGCTTATTATTATTATTATTATTAAGAGAATGAACTTTGAGAAATATCCCCTTAAAGTAGTGTTTTTGTGCAACTGTGATTATATGATTTTACATGTTTTCGTTTGCAACTGCAGGTCAAAATGGTACAAAGTATGGGTTTCTTTATATTGTATACTATAAAAGTATGGGTTTTTGTTGTAGTATATGAAGTTTTTGTTTCTATTGTAATATAAGTATGGGTTGATTGTGTGTGACGGTCAAAATGTACGTTTGGATTGGTGATACATTCAAATAGAAAATTCTAAAAAAAATTCGTGTTTGGGATCAATCACGTCCGGTGTATATGGAAACTTAATTAAAATCAATAAAATTATATCATAGATGTTTTGATTGTCATCAAACACTTCGTTGATAATAATATTTAAAAATTAAAATTCCCCAAATTATTTTAAAGTGATAATAATATTTATAATCCACCAAATTATTTTAAAATTTTGGTGGTAGTTTTTTTTTTTTGAAAATTTTGACATTTTTTGACAAATTTGAAACTTTTTGAAAATTATTTTTTGAAAATTTGATTGTTATGAAAATTTTGACTTTATTTTAAAAGTTTGAATTATTTTGAAAACTTTTCCCTAAGGCTTTTATATTTTGAATTATATAGGAAAAAGTTTTATATTATGAATTGTTATTATTATTATTATTATTATTATTATTATTATTATTATTATTAGTCACAAACATCAACCTATCGTTTTTCGTTGCCAATATATTTTATCTCTAACCCTTCCCTCATCAATGATATATTTCATTTGTTACCTAAAAATGTTTGAAATTTTATCTTTTCATATTAATATCCACAACTCACTAAAACAAAACTCAAATTAAGAAAACCACTTATATAATACTGTATATGTCATATTATGGTAAAAGCTATTTTCTGATTCATTGTATATTATTTAGAATATGACATATTTCTGAAAAGAAATTATGAACATTTGTCAAAACTAATTAATTATTGAAAGAAACCTATTCACCGCCTCCCCCCGCCCCCTTCAACGACCGTTGCATTGCGCGGGTACTCCACTAAGACTAGGACACATGTTCATTATTATTTTGAAGTGTTCGATAAAAATCTCTATAACAAACATATGGAATTCCCGTAAAATGATACCAAAATATTGCGAAAACAAATAGCCGAAAGGAAACTACTCGCCGTCCGCCGCATTGTGCGGGTACGCACCTAGTATATATATATATATATATATATATATATATATATATATATATATATATATATATATATATATATATATATATATATATATATATATATATATATAGGGCTAGGTTATAATAAGAATGACAATTATTGTGTTACCTTGTAACCAAATCCTGGCCATTAGATTTCATTCTCGTAACAATGAAAAAAACACATTCTTAACAGAATAAGTTTTTGACATAATGAGTTCTAACCATTCTTAAAAGAATAAATTAAATTTTGTACATTCTTAAAAGAATGGGTTTTAAATGAGTGGTCCAGATTGAGTTTCAAGGTTACACAATACTTGTATGGATATAATGTCAAACGTAATTATTGAATTTGACGTAATCTCATGCGATGCTCTTCCATGGAACGTAATACGGACTCGAGGATATAATCACATGTTACTCACGTCCGTATAACATAATTCAGAATTTTATTTTACAAATAAAAAAAAGTTATGGCCCAAAAATTAAGTTGGTGGAATAAAAAAAACTCAGCAAACGAGATTGTGACAAGTGTCGCAATGGGTGGGGTACTCGATCAGATTACTATATTACCCTTCTTAATTTGTATTATTTACCCACTAGTTTTAATTTTTAGACAACTAGCCCCCAAACTTTTAAGATGTGTCAATTTTTTCACAATGAATCTTAGCCACCCATTTTTCAAGATTAGAGGTCCAGATTTGTTCTTACAGTCCTCACCGAAATTGGAGTCATGACCCGATCCTGATTATATATATATATATATATATATATATATATATATATATATATATATATATATATATATATATATATATATATATATATATATATATATATATATATATATATATATATATATATATATATATCTTCATTTTGAGAATATTGTTGTTATTTGTAGGACTTGTTAAAAATTAATATATGCATTTTTATTATATATTCTAGTAATTATATTAATATAAAGGTTGTAAAATAAAAATTAAAAACATACAAGGTGTAATTTGCGGTTTAGCTAAATAAAACGGTTAAATAAAATTTATTTGTTAAAATACTTTAGCACTTCCCCTAGTCTATATCATTTCATATATCTTGTTTGACATTTCTTTTAAGTGTCTTCTTAGTTAAACTATGAACTCCATATGTTTTTGATAATATAATTGTAAAAATAACATGAAACAATAAATAGTATATATACACAATTCCCGCCACTTAGAAAAGGAGCATTGTTTAGATGCGCATATCTTTTAAGAGAAAATGACAAAAATAACCTAATCTTAAAAGTGTTTTTCTCAAAACAACACAATTTAAGGTCTATTCCTCAAAATAGCCAACCAAAACGCAGATGGCCATTGCCATCTGCGTTTTCCTCCCATGGTCTGCGAAATGCTCCCAAGAAATCCGGAATCTGCTAAATGCTCAGCATGGCCATTGCCATCTGCGTTTTCCTCCCATGGTCTGCGAAATGCTCCCAAGATATCCGGAATCTGCTAAATGCTCAGCATGGTCTGCGTTTTCCTCCCTTGGTCTGCGAAATGCTCCAAGAAATCCGGAATCTACTAAATGCTCAGCATGGTCTGCAAAATGCTCTCTATGGTATGAGTTTTCCTCGTAATCACCTGCGAAATCCTCAAAGTTAGGGTTAGGGTTCTTGAGGTTCTTGGTGGTTCATGGGTTTAGTTGAAATTTTTGTCCAACTTTGAAAACTCGCCATTTGTTCATACGAAGTCGGATTGAGTTGAATTTTTTTAACATGAAGTCTATTAGTAGATGTGTTCACAAACATTATTAACCAAAATTTTTGATGTCGGAAAGTGTTACTTTTGAAGCTCTAAACAAGTTTGTCGGTAACGTTTATTTATTTTTATCCAACTTTGAACGCTCGTAGTTTGTTCATACGAACTCCGATTTAGTTGAAATTTTTTTTAACGTGAAGTGTATTACTAGATGTGTTCACAAACATGATTAACCCAATATTTTGATGACGGAAAGAGTAACTTTTTAAGTTCTAAACAAGGTTGTCGGTAACGTTTATATAGAAAGTGTATATATCAATATTTAGTAGTGATAATAAACAAAAATAAAGACAAATATTATAAAAACATATCCTAATCAAAAGGTTACATGATAATAGAAACATACGCAATAGGTCTAATTAGTATCACATAAATCTGGGAAATACTAGCGATAATAAACTGTTGAAACGACAACTCAACATTTTATACAACACACTACTCTATGTACTGTAATGAGTTATCATTAATAACAAATATCTTTTTTAGACAGCCCTATGTAAAAGAAACTGGCGAGATGGAATAGTTGAAACGACAACTCATCATTTCATACAACGTACTACCCTATATATACACTAACTACAAACGAATGTCATTCATTGAATAAGTAATATTGATCAATGGATCACCAAAGGGGTTCCTCAAGCAGAGTTGTAAGCTATCAATATTCTTTTACTTTGTTAAGTTGTTTAAATCTTGTATCATGTGAAAATGGTTTTTAGTGAACTGATTTTCTATTTTTATATCAGGATACAACCCTTGATAATGTCTTACATAATGAGTTGACAGATCTCGACGAACGTATCAATAGACTCGTTGACACTCACGTGTTATTGATGACCAAGGCTTTTCGCCATGTCAAAGAACAATTGGAGGAATTTGATTTCCAAATAACACGTATGATACTAGATGAGCGTATAAAGTTATCGTATTATAATTTGCAAATGCTTGTGATCCAAATGCATATAGATATTCAACGTTTTATCTCAACAATGTCTATAATCAATCAATTATCCGGGCCGCAATCTACTTTACAAGAGCAAAGTGAAATTCTTCGTAATGCAATTTGTCTCATTGAACAGTACACCAATCTATTTGAATGTCACAAAGTCACTGCCCGCTTGCACCTATCTCAAATTCTTCCGTAAAACCTTTGTTTACATTTCTGGTATGGTCGTATTTTATATGTCATTTTAGTTTTTATGAATGTTAGCAAATGACGGATGTCAGGTACTTTCTATGACTTTGTATTGTTTTTTTAGTGTGTCATGAATATTTCTACCTAAAACATTTTGTGGATGCAAGTTTTTAGAAAGTTATAACGACATAAATAGTCACAGTTATAACGTTTAAATAAATCGTCTACAAATAAACTTCACATAAACCGTCTAATAATACGTTGAACAGGAACCCCAAAAAATAGAATCCATACGTCCATGGAACACCCTAGCCTTATAATATGTGGCCGCCTCTACAGGAACCGCAACCCCATATATAATATGCTCTAACAACAAACAAGTCCAAACACCACAATCTCCCAATACCCCAGACTGTTGAGGCACCCATGCTACGATGATGAACTCCAAATCGGTCTCTCTTCTAGGGATGCCTCGATATTCCAATAAATCTATTGAATCCAACAGCTCAACTACATCTGTTTTGAAACTATGGATTAGCCCTTCTTCTACTAGGACATTATAGTAACGACTCTTAAATAAGCTATCATAAAGGTGGATTTTCATGGTGTCCAACCGTAATTCCGCTAACATCTCATGTTCACCTTTAGCGTTGACATGAAAAAACACCTACAACAAAATTGATTAATATTAATGACCTTTTACTTATATATATATATATATATATATATATATATATATATATATATATATATATATATATATATATATATATATATATATATATATATATATATATATATATATATATATATATATATATATATGTATATATATATATATATATATATATATATATATATATATATATATATATATATATATATATATATATATATATATATATATATATATATATATATAGGGCTAAGATCAAATATATCCATACAAGTATTGTGTAACCTTGACACTCAATATGGACCACTCATTTAAAACACATTCTTTTAAGAATGTACAAAATTTAGTTCATTCTTTTAAGAATGGTAAAAACTCATTATGTCAAAAACTTATTCTGTTAAGAATGTGTTACGAGAATAAAATCCGATGGCCAGGATTTGGTTACAAGGTAACACAATAATTGTCAATCTTATTATAACCTAGCCCTATATATATATATATATATATATATATATATATATATATATATATATATATATATATATGTGTGTGTGTGTGTGTGTGTGTGTGTATACAAACACACACATTTAAATATCATGTGCGTACCCTATCCACCGTCCACCAAGCAGGACTCCTATGGGTTTCACCCCCAAAATCAGATGCCACTCTATTCCAAATACGAGGTTTAGCAACCGGGAAGAAATTTGTAGGCATTATACACCATTTGTCTCCTTCAACCCACTTCTCCAACAAAAGATGGATCCAAAGAGTAACATGCTGCAAAACAAATCAAAATTTGTCAAATTAATAACATTAATAAACTAAAAAATACTAAATTTATAGTATAAGTTAATACTAACCATGAAATCCAACCATCCAAAGTGTGCATGACCCATTAGACGTTGCCAAAATCCCATATCAATGGGCTGGCTAAACAGTCTATGTTTAATCAACAGTTGCGGACTTCCAGTTATATACTCATACGCAATATCTTGACTATGCGGTACATATGGCTCAAGTATGAGACCCATTGTAGGCTGTTCACGAACCTTCATTCTTCGTCGCGGTTTTACTGTTGAATCTTTCATCTACAAATTTAAAATATATATTAAATTAAACAATAAACCGTAAACATGTTGTCTAAAACATAAAGAAATACAATACCGGCGTATAATGACTCTGAAAGTACTTGGAAGGCTTTTTTCTCCGAACATTAGAACCATCCGGCGGAACATCACTCATAGTCACCTCATCATCGTCTTCACCTTCCTTCTGGTTTTCATCGTTTACTTCATTGTCGTTCTCCGGTATGTCGTTTCTCGGTGTCTCATTATTAACAACATCATGTCATATAAAATTCATTATATATATATATATATATATATATATATATATATATATATATATATATATATATATATATATATATATATATATATATATATATATATATATATATATATATATATATATATATATATATATATATATATATATATATATACATATATATATATATGTTTGTTTGTTTGTTTGTTTGTTTGTGTGTGTGTGTGTGTGTGGTAGACTATTAAACACATTTGATTTTACCGTTCCATCCCATGCTTGGTTGACGTTATCAAAAAAATCATCAACCATCACCGGTTCCTCTACAACCTCCTTTTGCTTAAATGCTTTCACTTCAAGTTTGGCAATTCTTTTGCTCAATTTTTTCTCAACGTTCTTAAATAAAAAGGAAATATATTTCGGTATACTTGGCTCTCATTTGCGACGACCAGAGCCCGACGGCGCATCACTTGAGCAAGAGGTACTCGACGATGACATTTCTTGTCACCTAAAGTTATCAACGAAGGAATGTGCGGTATAGATGACATAACATAACACACATATGAAGAATTATATTCTGAATTTGTCTCCTCTTTCGCAAGCTTCATACTCAAAATTGGGGGTGGGTTGTTTTCCTGCACATATGAACAATAAAATTATATATATATATATATATATATATATATATATATATATATATATATATATATATATATATATATATATATATATATATATATATATATATATATATATATATATATATATATATATATATGAGATCTCTATTTATAAATATAAACTAACATTTGTTTGTTTATAAATCTCATTTACTTGATCCGAAGTCATCTTCTTTATTTGCTTCCACCTTACAAGTCTGTGACTATTTTCATTTAACCGTCGCGAAAATAAACCCACGAGAGCCGGTATGGTTTCCCATATCCAAATCTATGACAAAAATCAATTTATTTAAATTGTAAACTTATATGCAACTTTCATGTTAAAATTAAACATAACAAATTACCTTAAACGGATATGAATAACCTGAAATGGACATTCTTAATTTTTTGTGGGGAGCCGGCAAAGCTTAATGCTTTTCGATCTTATCATAAACTTTATCCAACTCAATATATGACTTCTCCCAAATCTAAGTGCCCCACGGATAACTGATAGATATAAAACTGTTATTAAATATAACTAATCTATTATATTTTTATAACATACAATAATTCTTAAATACTTGTTAAATTCGTCGAGGTCTTCCGCCAACGATAGCCATTCAACGGTTACTTTTTCATTAATCTCTCGTCCATAATAACTGTGAGTAAGAATGTGTAGCAAGACACATCTAACGGCGTCCTCGTCAGATATCTTATAAAAACATGGGTGTAATATAAAATTGTGTAACTCCCCGACTGATAATTCATGATCTTCCCTGTTGGGGAAAACACGCTCTCGAAAAGATGACTGTATCTTCTTCATAAAGCGTTTAGCTCCGGGAACCCGACCAAATTTTAATCCCGTTATCAAACAGAATTCTTCGGCTCCAAATGACAGGTAGTGGTTTCCCATCAAGAAATGAAACTGTCCCTTTCGGTCGTTATCGTTTTGGGGCCGGATCTCATGCATCATTATATAGTTGCATAGTAATGGGTCCCCTTTGGCAACAGGAGCAACGACATGATGCGCAAAGACAGTGGTATCGAAGATGGCACGTTGCGGATTTGTTAGGCGATCTACTGTCTCTCATATCTTATTACCCGTGCCTTTAAAATTCATTTCACCTTTCGTTGTGTTATCAGCATGCTGTCAATTCAATAAAAACAACGTTAGTATGACTCATATATGCATTGCGTTTTAATTTTTAAGGTTTTTCGGGAAAAAAACGACAATTTAGCAGCTGGGGCATCAACTGCAAAATCTCAATAGCATTTCGCAGCTCATGGCCCTCATCTGTGTTTTCCTCTCAAAATCTGCTAAATGTTCAAGATGATTTTGCAGCCCATGCGCACATCTGCGTTTTCCTCTCAAAATCAGCTAAATGCTCAAGAGGATTTCGCATCTCATGCCCTCATCTGCGTTTTCCTCTCTATGGTCTGCGAAATTCTCTCTATGGGTTGCTAAATCCTCTCAAGTTCATAAACCCTAATTTTTTATGCTTTAAAGGCTTGTACATTACGCATAAAAATTTGTACGTTTACTAATCTAACCCTTAAAACAAAAATTAATACATAAAGAGAACATCAAATTTGAGACTTACGTGTTTCCATGTCGATAAATCTTGCGAAGCCATTTGACAGCGTTTCTCGTCTACGGTAACGATAAAATTTACGTTTTTTTTTCGATTTATATATTTGGGCTGATGGGCCGGTAGCCAAGAAAAAAGCAGCCCTTGTAGAGGAATTCGCAGCCCATCATGAGGAAAACGCAGATCTTGGGAGCCCATCATGAGGAAAACGCAGCCCATGGGAGGAAAACGCAGATGGCAATGGCCATCTGCGCTTTGGTTGGCTATTTTGAGGAATATGCATTAAATTGTGCTGTTTTGAGAAAAACATTTATGGAATTAGGCTATTTTAGTCATTTTCTCATCTTTTAAAGTTACAAAACTAATCCTTGAATAGTTTTTATTTATTCACAAACTATCTATATTTCCTTCTTTTAACTTTTGGTTATAAAAGTTACAAATTTAATCCGTAGAGTTTTTTCATTTATATGTATTTCAAGTTTTTTTTAATTATGTTTTATTTTAACTTTTTATTTTATATATATATATATATTAAAAAATTGCAGCAGCGCCTAATTATCCCTCCTAGTTATTATGAAAGATTACTTCTAGCATTTTTAAAGAAAAAAAATAACCGACAAATACAAATTTGATTAATACGTAGTAAATAGAATTCAACAAACTCCTCTCACTTAACATTCGGAAATATATGCAATCAAACACCAATGTGATAAAACATAATCAATTGAAGATTAAAGTAAACTAATGGTAATCCCCAAGTATAATTTTTTTTTTTTGGAACCGGCGAATAAAATTAAAATCACAAAACAAAAAACAACCACCAATCTAGCAAGGAGCTAGACGTAGGAGGGCAGTACAACAAAAGGAAGGAGACAATACAATAAATATTACAGACAACCAAAGGGAGATAACTCCCAATCACTCCAAACTAAACTACCACCCCCCCCCCCCCCCCCCATGTGGATTTGACAATTTCCACAATTTCGCCCAGATCCACAACGGTAGAGTTAAACACCCTATTATTCCTAGCCCGCCATATGGCCCATAGAGTCCCCATGATCACCGAATAGATTATCTTTCTTTTCTTAGCCTGACCCAACCCATCCGAGAGGATATAATTGATAAGGTCCGAAATCGAGTCGAACTTTCGTATCCTGAAATTGCACCAATCAAAGACACGGCCCCAAATCCAATCTGCAAAAGGGCATGAGAGTAAAATATGGTCGCACGAGTCCTCCCGAGCAATACACCCTCTACAACTCGATGAGGCTATAGGAACATTCCGATGAGCTAAGGCAGTCCCATGAGCTAAGGCAGTCGTTGACGGGATACGCCCTAACATTTCCTTGCATGCAAAGCACGGAACCTTGAAGGGAACCCATTTGCACCAGAGAAAAAACCCATCGCACACAATGTGAGCGGCTTTTTCAATCCGAGATCATAAAAGTGACACCGAAAATTCGCCATCATAGATGAAGTCGGATTGCAGTAACCCATCACCCGTATTCACCCTAATAACATCACTAGCTTCAATATTAAGCTTACCAATTCAACCTTGCATCTAGCAATATTTTTCCAAGTCCCCGACAACGCAGACGCGACCCTAATAACAGGATCCGAAGGCTACAAATTATGAAAACCTCGAACAATAGACACCCAGAGAGCATTTGGACTCACTTTCAGCTTCCACCACCATTTCACTAACAAGGAGATATTGAGACTTTTAATTGAACCAACGCCAAGCCTGCCAACACCTTTTGGGGTCACGAGTCGATCCCAAGCAACCCATCTGATTTTCTTTCAGATCCCACATCCATTCCAAATAAAATTCCTTCGAATTTTTTCCAAAGAGTCAATTACTCCATTTGGAGCAGCAAAGATGGAAAGATAGTATGTCGGGAGACTTCCCAATACCAACTTTGCAAGAGTTAAGCGACCACCAAAACTAAGAGTTTTTGCCTTCCAATCGGATAATCTCGCGACAATTTTATCAATGATAGGTTTTTAGTATTTTTTCTGATTTATATTCTCCCCCACCGGCACCCCTAAATAGGAGAAAGGAAGTATCCCGGGCTCACAACCAAGAGGGGAAGCCCAGTTACCGACTTCGCTCTCAACCACCCCAATGCCATACATCTTTGATTTACTAAAATTTACTTTGAGGCCCGACAAGACATAGAAACATTTAAGGATTCTAGATAGGTTTTCAATGTTGCTTTTCGACCATTCCCCGATAAAAAGTGCGTCGTCCACATAGAAGAGGTGGGATAATTGTAAGTCAGAGTTTGGAATAGAGATGTCATTGAAAATACCTTTTAAGACTGCTTCTTTCATCATGGTGTTCAAGCCCTCCATTGCAATTATGAAGAGGAAATGGGAAAGTGGATCTCCTTGTCGAACCCTTTTTGGAGAGAAAATTCCTGAGTAGGGCTCCCGTTCACCAAGACCGACGCTCTTGTTGATCCTAAACAGCCCTCAATCCATTTTCTCCATTTAGCACCAAACTTGAGCTGTTCCATCATGGAATCAAGGAAGCCCTAATTAACCGAGTCGAAAGCCTTGTTAAAGTCAGCATTGAAAAGGAGGATCTTTTTGTTTTTCTTCTTACCCCAGGCACATACTTCGTTGAAAATGAGGGGTCCCTCCAATATGTTCCTGTTCAAAATGAAAGCAGACTGTGTTTCCCCAATGCATTCCCTAATAACCAGTTTTAGTCGGGAGGCAAGAAGCTTGGCAATAACTTTATATAATGAACCGATCAGACTAATCGGTCTATAGTCGCCAAGGGTAATCGGATCTTTGATCGTTGCAGCAAGTGAGATAAACGACGAGTTACATCCCCGCGAAATCCTCCCCCATTGTTCGAAATGTCGAATACAAGCCACAAAGTCCATTTTCAAAATATCCCAGAATTTTTTGAGGAATTTGAACGTGAACCCGTCTGGACTAGGGGCCTTATCATTCCTGCAGACCCAAACGGCATTTTTTATTTCAACATCCGAAAAGCGTAGTTCCAGGAACTCACGGCTATGATCAGAAAGACACTGAAATTTATTACTTTTGAACTTAGGACGAGTGGGCCATTTTTCCTTAAATTTATTAGAAAAGAAGCGAAATACTTCCTCGTTTATGAGGTCCGGCGATGTGACCCAAACGCCATCAATGAGAAGACCATGTATGTGATTTTTCCACGCACGGTTAGCCACAAACCCATGAAAGAAGCGCGAGTTTTCATCACCATCAATAATCCATTTGATGCGAGCTTTTTGTTTAATGTCCAGCAATTTAAGCCTCTCCGATTCCTTAATTCTACAGGAAACAGCAGCTCTCAACGAACAATCGTCAACTCTCGGCCTACCCTTTTCAAGACGAGAATCAATCACCCCCTGGTTTCTTTAAGCTGCTTCATTTCGAAAGTTTCAGCAGGAAACTTTAAAGCACGCCATTTACGGATTTCACCTTTAATAAATTTCAATTTGTTTATTAAGAAGGCATCTGGAGCGCCAAAACCAATAAAAGACGAACAAGCCAAGCTAAAAACAGACCCAAAATCATCCTTGAGTAACCAAGAGTTGAAGATTTTAAAGGGAGGGGGGCCGAAGTCTACCACGAACGGGCAAAGCATGATAGGATTGTGATCCGACAGTTCGCGAGGGAGCGCAGTACAAGCCGAAGACGGAAAAGCAGAGATAAAATCAGAACAACTCAGAAATCTATCTAATTTGCTCAATTTGGCACCAGCCAGCTGATAATAAGTGAATTTAAAGCCACCCATCTTTGCATCAAGTAACCCAGCGTCCGAAATGAACTTATTAAAGAGGCTGGCAGAGGAAGCACAAAAAACAAAATTTATCCTCTCCTCCGGACGTCTGACCACGTTAAAATCTCCAAAGAAAACCCACTTGGCCACCATCGAGCTCTTAATCGAAGCTAAATCCTCCCACAGTTTCTTCTTCTCCAGTGGGGATTGGGGACCGTACACATTAACAAAAGCAATCAGACCATCCAAATTCGCCCACCTACCAATCACCACCAGGAAGGAACGAGACTTAATAGAATCAGTCAATGTGAACAGAGACTTATCCCATAGCGTTATGATTCCTCTTGATCTACCAATTGATTTCACAAAGTCAAAGCCCACGTTATTACTGCCCAGCAATACTCAATAACACTAACATCAACATCTTCATCCATACGTGATTCTTGGAGACCAAAGAGGGCGATTTTATTCCAAAAGCACAGACGAGCTATCTAATCACGCTTGCTACAAACCCCCAATCCTCTAATATTAAGCGACATCAAATTCATTATGAACCAATATGTGCACCAATCTCACCCATAACTTCCACAAGGATCGCATCATCCTTGTCAATATCAAACCCAAGAATTTGCCCGATTTCCGCAGTACGTTCAATCTCTGTTATCGACGGATGGGGAGGGGGAAATCAGGTCTCGACTTCGAACATAAGCTAGTGGAGGGACGTGGGGTGAAATTAAGGTCGAACGAGTGAGGAGGGGGTGACTGAGAAATGGGGGAAGAACGAGAATCACCATGATTTCCAAGAAGAGAAGGATTATTACCAGAAGAGTCAACAGGAGAGGAGGATCGATCAGAGCAAAGTTCATTAGCAGAGAGACAAAACCTTCTTCTCTTAATAAAGGAGCCCACAAAATTTCGACCCGCCCAGTCCAAAGGCTGCATTAGTGGGCAATTTGATTTGGGCATCCCATTAACGGTCACGGTATTAAACGGCCCAAAACAGCCATTTTTAATTAAACCATTTAATGACCAAAAGGAGCCCAGTTTTTTAGGGGCAGCCACATCACCAGGCACGTTGCATCTACCTGGATTCTTATTTCCTACAGATGAATGATGAATCAGAAGCATTAAATACAAAAACTGGTTGCACTCCCCCATGCATACGTGACGAGTTCCCATGATCATCATTATCGATCCCACCATCTGCCCCAAATTCCACCATCGACGGCAAAGGATCGTCGGCCGACCGGTCACCGGACCCAACAGAACCAGACTCCAGTTTTGATTCAGCCACCACTTCATCGCTCGCCCTAAACTCACCATCCTCCAGATCGTCATCGTCCGCCCCCGACACCGTATTGAAATCTCCATTAACATCATAATCTGAAGCATCTTCTTCCCCCATCATCGTGTCCGAAATACCTTCGTCATCATCATTATCGTCTGAATCAAAAGTGGAATGAAGAATATTCGATTGGGCGCGATTAAAGGGAGACCAGCACTCCTCATATTCCGAGACACCGACTTTCATAATTCGACCCTCCGACACCACCGTGATTTCTTCTTCAATTCGGCACCTACGATCCGTAAGAATGCAAATTCTACCAAAGGACATATCCCTGGCCACCACGGTCGCTTCAAAAGGAATTAACACTCTCCCAAACCGACCAGCAATTCTACCAAAGTTCTCTCTAGCCCAGAGCAGTAACGGAAGGCCAACCACCTTCACCCAAGCCACTCTGTCGAATCGTTCTAAGAGAGACCCGTTACCACTGAATTCCGAGAACCAGTCACCAAAGATACTAGAAAAGTTGCTAACATCCTCCAACGAACGGAACTTTAAACAAACATGTAGGCCACCGATATATTTCATGGAGAAGGCTTCGTCATCCCCATGGGCCAATTCTGGATTGAGACTAACGAGGTGCTCCATACTAAGGGCCTCCCCAACAAATGTGAGATCACTCGATAACCATTCTGACATAGCGGGCGACGACGTCATGTGAACAGGAGAAGGATTGAGGGGAGGGGGTGGAGGGGGAGGAGGTGGGGGAGGGGGGACGCCGCTGCACCCCGCCACAACCGCAGCAAAAGATCTAGAGTCCCTCATACCTTTTAGCGAGAACGAGTTCCGCTGGACGTTGGAAGGGTTTCTCATCGGCACAGCCTGAAACGAATCCTTACTTTGCCTGTCAAACTTTGCAATATTCATCGATAGAGTTTTTCCCCCAATTTTAATACCCTGAAGTTTCGCTTCAAGCAATTCACCGGTACTTACGTTTTTTAAACGGATGAATGCAAAGGTCTTCTTGTTGACGTCCTTCTTCGTGGCAATGTAGACATCCACAATCTCGCCATATCTCCCAAATATTCTCCATAAGTCTCCCTTTTTTGAGTCTGGAGGGATGTTAGTCACAAACATATAGATTACACCGGTGGCTTTTTCAGGCTGCCATCGCCGACGCCTCCTCACTGAAGTCCAACCGTCGCTCATGTTTTTCTTCACTTCTGTAGTTTATTCCGTAATAAGTCTGTCGGTTGCTACAAAGTTCGAGTGCATTTTGGGAGCGACGATGGACATTTACCAACATAACATATTGACAGTTAGAAAAGAAAACAAAACATAAATATTGAACACAAAATCAAATTGATAATACCAAATTGCTTTGACATTTTACAAACAAAATATAGTCGTTAAATCATAAAGCTTTGCATGGCTACATCAATTAAATATATTTAAGGTGTTAATTGTTAAGTGGTAACCCCAAAATATAAAGCAACATATATATATATATATATATATATATATATATATATATATATATATATATATATATATATATATATATATATATATATATATATATATATATATATATATATATATATATATAGAGAGAGAGAGAGAAAGAGAGAGAGAGAGAGAGGGAAAGAGAGATAGGTTCAACATATAACCAAATTATATCACCTAAGCATAGAACCACGTGAAAATTGTCACTGTTCATTTATGAACATGGACAATTATACATGGTTTTATGGTTTGGTGATATAATTTGTTTCTATATTGAACCTATATATATATATATATATATATATATATATATATATATATATATATATATATATATATATATATATATATATATATATATATATATATATATATATATATATATATATATATATATATATATATATATATATAGGTCCAAAAACATGTTAAGAACTTAAGACCAAATCTCAACCATCAATGATTTTAGATCTATGGCTATAGTTAAACTAATAATCTTTAATTATTAATAAACTAAAATTCAAAAATTTATATTATTAATAACATAAGGGTATTAAGGTCATAATAATTATCCTAAATTTATCAATTCCTAAAATCTCTCCTTCTTTCTCTACTTAACCTACGTTTTCATCAGAAATTGGAAATTTTGGGAAATATAGGAGGGCGGAGGTTCCATTTAATCAAGGTGGAGATGGTCCAACGGCGAGAACAGAAAATTTGCAGCCACCGATTGATATCACTGTTGAGAATTGTCGATGATTTGCCGACGAATTCTTTTGACTGTTCGAGTTCAAGTACAAGGGAAAGAGATGGGGTGTCGTGCCTGTGTGGTCGCCTTCAGCTTTGAGATTTTCCGTTTGGGTCATCGGAAAATTTAAAAAGAAAGCTGAAACTAGTTACTTGTTGAACCACATTGCACATGAATGGTGTTTCGTTTCATACTCAATCACTTATTTCATACTCAATCATGCAGATTTCAATAGAAAAAAGAGCACAAGTTCAAGTGTCAAAGTTGTACATGATTCGGTTGAGTGTGGTAGACAAAGGTGAGATAGATTTTGATAAAATTCAATTAAGTTTTGAGATAAAAAAAGTAAGAAAAACTTACATCATGACCATGATCAACACCAATGAGGCGGCGACAATTATGAAACTTGATTTCTCGGGTGTGGTTCAACAAGTAACTAGTTTTAGCTTTCTTTTTAAATTTTCCGATGGCCCAAACGGAAAATATCAAAGCTGAAGGCGACCACACAGGCACGACACCCCATCTCTTTCCCTTGAACTTGAACTCGAACTGTCGGAAGAATTCGTCGGCAAATCATCGGCAATTCTCAACGCCCTCGTGATATCAATCGATGGCTGCAAGTTTTCCGTTCTCGCCGTTGGACCATCTCCACCTTGATTAATTGGAACCTCCGCCCTGCTATCTTAACCCAAATTTCCAAATTCTGATGAAAACATAGGTTAAGTAGAGAAAGAATGAGAGATTTTAGGAATTGATAACTTTAATTATTATGACCTTAATACGCTTATGTTATTAATAATATAAATTAAATTTTTGAATTTTAGTTTTAAATAATTAAATATTATTAGTTTAATTATAGCCATAGATCTAAAATCATTGATGGTTGAGATTTGATTTCAAGTTCTTAACATTTTTTTGGACCATAAATTGATCATTATTCTATATATATATATATATATATATATATATATATATATATATATATATATATATATATATATATATATATATATATATATATATATATATATATAAAGAGAGAGAGAGAGAGAGGTTCAATTACGAATTACAATTACTGTGTGACTGTATGACCGAATACGGTCCATTGATTTCACAATGTTAAAATAGGTATTGTATCTGATTTCAAAATTAGAAATTTCAACTGTTATACTAGAAATTAGGGATTTGAGTTGATTTTCATAACTGATCTATTATCATCGTAAATACAAATTAAATCGCATACTCAATCGTATCTTGTAAAATTCAGATAACATGATTATAGTCGGAATGAAGATGGCGAATGTCTGATTTTGTTATCTTTTAATTCAAATTGATATGGTCGAATAATTTGAAGGTTTTTATTTTCGGATTGCAATAATCGTCTGTGGTGTAATTGAGCCCACGTAAAACATGAATTTTGAAGATGTTAGATGTAATATGGATTTTTTTTATTTCGAGTTGGCAAGCAATCACATGATAATAAGTTGAACATATTTTTAGCAGTATACATTTTGTTTTATCGAAAGACATTATATGAGAATGTCTATGAGAATGGTTCAAGTTGATTCTCCGAGAATGGTTCAAGTTAATCAATTCTTTTATATAAGATTGTAAAGCTAAGATCCACATCACACATAATCATTTGAGGTGGTGACCCACAACACAAGTGATTATGTTGATCGATAGGTTACGGTAACCAATTACATCTCATATGTAACTCTTAGAATTTTATGGGATCCATATTATCTTACGTTTAATGGCATGTTAATCTCATCTATGACTCAAGTTTTTCAAGCTTAGGTGACCTTTATCACATAAGATTCTTAATCAAATCATCCAAACTTAAAAATCTTGTGAATTATACTTTACTAACAGTTAGGTGACCTTTATCCCATTAGCAAACATAAAACACCTTGGCCATCAAAGGACAATGCAAATAGACAAGGTGACCCAAGAATCTATAAGCATTTCACAATGATACACAATTGATTTTTAAAGTAGATTGCATAGATTTGAGGTTTTTCCGAATAAGGGCTTTTCAACGTTTTATTATTCTACCATTTTAAAATGTTTTGTATCATGAATATTTCATGCATAAAATATTCCATGGTACATTTTTCAAGGTTCCAAATGTATAAAATTAAATCAATATCTCATATTCGACTTAGTTTGTTAAATTTAATATCTAATATTAATTTTGTTGTTATAACGATAAGAACCGATTTTTTTAACTTTTTAATAAAACTTTCGTTTATTATAAATTTATGGATTTAGATTTAGTTTAAAACATCTTTAAACCTTTTTAAATATTTAAAATGTTTGGCTATTTGAAGAGTTTAAAAAAATTAAAACTCTTTTAATAAAAAATCCAATTTTACACATCTCATGTACAAACTTTATTATTTAATTTCAAACTCCAACTTGATGTTATTATTGTTAAAATGTTCTTTTGTATGGAAAACATATTTTCAAAAATACAAAATTATATATAACAATAAATATAAACATCACAAGCATGCATCACAACATGTATAAACAAAGCCATTTTCTAGTAATAATCGTTGTGAGCCATCACAATAACTATTAAGTCATTTCCTAAAGGACTTAATTGGGGACACTTCAAGGGTCTTCGAAACACCATGCCTTGAAAGGATTTTCATAAGCTCCATCTTGTTACATTTTTGTAATTGTAAAAACTAGTCTAAACTAATATATTACATACAAATGAAACAATACTTGTTAATACATTACATCATCAAATGAATGAATGAATAGCAACCACAAATGTCCAAATGGCTTTTTTATACATAATATCATCAGATGATACTCTTTTCACCAGCAGGTGACCTTCCTCTACTCTATACCTGATATAATGGTACTTTCTGTCGATATGTCTGGGCTTTCCATGATCTCGTAGTTCCTTGGTCAAGGCAACCGCTCCTTCATTATCCCAAAATAGTTCCATTGGTTCCTGAATGGTTGGGACTACTCCAAGGTCACCAATGAAATTCTTTAGCCAAGCCGCTTCCTTAGAGGCTTCACTTGCATCTATATACTCTGATTCACAAGTTGAATCAACCACTGTTTCCTCCTTAGAACTTTTCCATGTCACTGCTCCACCATTTAATAAAAATACCCAGCCTGACTGAGACCGATAGTTGTCTCTGTCTGTCTGAACTGGCATCACTATATCCACTTACTCTCAATGTATCTTTGCCACCAAGGACTAGGATTGGCTCTTTCGTCCTTCGCAAATACTTGAGTATATTCTTAACCGCTGTTCAATGTGCGTTGCCCCGGTTTCCCTGATATCGACTGAACATGCTCAAGGCAAAGGCCACGACAGGGCGTGTACATGTCATAGCATACATGATCGATCCCACAGCCGAAGCATAGGGTACTCGACTCATTCAGCTATTTCCTCATCTGTACCTAGGCACTGAGTCTTACTCAATTTGGTATTGCTTTGCATTGGTAATTCTCATTTCTTTGAATTTTCCATACTTAATCTTTTCAGTACCTTGTCCAAGTAAACACTTTGGCAGAAGCCAATCAGTCGCTTCTTTCTATCTCTCAATATTCTTATCCCGAGAATATAGGTAGCTTCTCCAAGGTCTTTCATGGCAAAACACTTACCGAGCCAAGATTTCACTTCTTACAGGTTCGGAATACCGTTTCCCATGAGCAATATGTCATCAACATATAGCACCAAAAAAGTGACTATACTCCCACTAGCTTTGGTATATACACAGGACTCATCCTCACTTTTAGAGAAGCCAAACTCCTTGACTTTTTCATGGAAGTAGAGATTCCAGCTGCGAGAAGCTTATTTCAATACATAGAGATTTCTCAAGCTTACACACCCTATTAGGAAACTTTGCATCTTCAAAACCTTCTATTAATTCATATAAACATCCTCAGCCAATTTCCCGTTAAGGAAAGCGGTCTTGACATCCATCTGCCAAATTTCATAATCATGAAATGCAGCTATGGCAAGAATTATCCTAATAGATTTAATCTTGGCTACTGGTGAGAAGGTTTCGTCAAAGTCAACCCCAGGGTTTGAGTGAAACCTTTTGCGACCAGTCGAGCCTTGAAGGTGTGTACCTTTCCATCCATGTCAGTCTTCTTCTTGAAGATCCATTTGCACCCAACTGTCTTTCGACCTGGCACACTGTCAACCAAGTTTCAAACTTGATTGTCATACATGGACTTGATCTCACTGTCCATTGCCTCCTTCCACATAGCAGCCTCAGGGCTTGCCATTGCTTCCCTGTAGTTAGCTGGCTCATCCAAATTCACCAGTGTTCTATCACTGACGAACGTGTCACCATCTGGATTAATATGGAATTCATAAAACTCAGGTGGTGCGCTAACTCTACCAGAGCACCTGGGAGGAAATAAACTGATTACCTGTTCAACAGGAACTGATTCCTCTGGTTGAGGGCTAGTGTCATTTATGGTTGCCTTATTTTCAGATTCTTGAATTTCTTCAAGGTCAATGGTACTCCCACTGTCTCTTTGTAAAATGAGATCTCTCTCTCGAAAGACTCCCCTTCGAGCTACAAATACCACGTCCTCACTTGGTCTTTAGAACAAATATCCAAAGGATTGCTTTGGGTAACCAATGAAGTAACATTTCTCACTTTTGGCTTCGAGCTTGTCAAGAGTCTCTCGTCTTACGAAGACTTCACAGCCCCAAACCTTAATATGTGCTAACGAGGGAACTTTCCCTGTCCACATTCCGTGAGGTATTCTAGCAACCTTTTTAGTAGGGACAAGATTGAGGATGTGGTCGGCTGTCTCAAAGGCATACCCCCAGAAATGTAAAGGAAGAGAAGCTCGACTCATCATGGAACGAACCATGTCTAGTAAGGTTCAATTGCGCCTCTCAGCAACACCATTTAATTGTGGTGTTCTTGGAGGAGTCAACTGTGAAACTATTCCACTTTCCTTAAGATAGTCTAGGAACTCGATACTAAGATACTCACCGCCTCTATCGGATCTGAGCATCTTTATCTTCCTGCCCAATTGATTTTCGACTTCATGTTTGAATTCTTTGAATCTCTCAAAGGTTTCAGACTTATGTTTGATTAAGTAGATGCATCCATATCTACTATAATCATCAGTAAAAGTCACATAAAATCGATTTGCATCTATTGTGTTAGTCCTGAAGGGTCAGCACACATCGTTGTGTACGAGATCCATCGGACCTTCACCTCTTTCACAATATCCAATGAAAGGTGATTTAGTCATCTTTCCCAAAATAGAAGATCCGCATTCATCATCTGGCCATAGGTCAAATGGTTCCAACACTCCATCCTTTTGGAGTTGGGCGATGCGTTTCTTGTTAATCTGTCCAAGACGACAATGTCACAAGCATGCTTTATCTATACTGACAGATGAATCAATTTGAAATACACTATTACCTAGGTTGTCTACACACATCATAGTTTCATACACACTATGACAAGGTAAGGCATTAAATAAAAAGGCACCATTCTCAAATGTCGAAATAGAACCATTCACATTATCAAATGAATATCTAATTCCTTGTCTAAATAAAGCATGAAATGAAATAAAGTTTCGAGCCAAATCAGGCGAGTAGCAATAATCAATTAAATCTAATTTAACATCACTTCTAAGCATGAGTCCATAGACTCCAATCTTGGTGATAGGTGACAGTTGCCTGTTTCCCATGATCAGGTTCATCCTCCCATGCTCCATCTCCCTACTTTCTCTTAGTCCCTGTAGATCAGAAAAAATGTGAAAACCACATCCTGTATCTAGGACCCAAGAATGAGAAGATGATGATTTGTCATGGATAGTGTATATACCTGCATATGATGGCTTTACTTTCCCATCCTTTATGTCCTGCAAGTATTTGGGGCAGCTTCGTTTCGAGTATCCCTTCTCATTGCAGTAGAAGCATTCGGCATCTTTAGGGTTTGAGACTGGAGAAATATCATAACCAGATTTTGCCTTTGAGCCACTGCTAGATGACCCGGAATGGGACTCTCCCTTCCAATTCTGTTTCGGAGGACCTTTCCTCTTTTTCCTTTCCCATGCCCAATAGCCATTACGGGAGCATTGCTAGAAGTGGAGGATATAGTTTTACCCTTCACACCGGCTTTAGCAGTCTGTAGCATATTGTGCAACTGTGCGAGAGTTGTCTCACTGTTGTTCAAATGATAGTTCAGAATGAACTAATCATAACAATCGGGCAACGAGTTCAGAACTATGTCAATATCTAGTTCCTCGTCAAAGTGCACATTAAGCTTCATAAGCCGCTCCACGTATCTTTGCATTTTCTGTACGTGGGAGCAAACAGACTCTCCCTCCTTCATCTTGCAGGCCATGAGTGCCTTGACTACTTCATACTTTTCCTAAGGAGCTCGCTTATGGAACTTTTCATTAAGGTCCTTGTTCATCTCGTATGGCCAGTAGTCCTCATAGAACCTCTGCAATTCAGGGACCATAGTGGCGACCATGATGCATGCCACTTTGGTAGCATCATCATAGTGTTTCTTCAATGAGGCACATTCCTCATGAGTAGCGGTTTCTTGATCAATCTCGACGAGCTCCTTGTCAAGAAAATACTCTTTGTCCTCGAATCTGAGCGCCATCTTGATATTTCTCATCCAATCGTTATCATTGATGCCATCTAATGTCACCTTAGAACATAGCGAGAGGATTGAGGAGAAGTTGGTGTTATGGGTGGAGTAGGGAGCGGTGGGAGCAACAGGAATATCAGGAGAAGACATCTATAAAAGAAGATAGTTTTGATTAGATAGGGAAATCCTCAATATTTAACCCAATGATAAATATTAAGGCTAGGATCCAAACATGTAATTATACAACTTAGAAAAGGGATGTCGTAATCTAATTGTAAATTACATAAAGGTAGGTAAATGACGATTTACCAATCTCACTACGGAAATAATCATATTAAGTGAAATTCCTAGATCTATGAGATTCATTGAATTATTCAATGGTATGTTAAATCTCGATTATGCCCTTCTGTTTGTGACTGGGATGCCGAGGATCACAAACAAGGTGTGAATAACCATACAAATCACATGGTAACTTTACAATTGATTATCATCTCTATTGATGTGTCGGTTAACCACACGAGCTCCATCAACAATGATAATTTGCGAGATAACCATGACCACTCTTTATGAATCCCTATTAGTGTGCCGGTTAACCACATGAGCTCCACTAACGATCCATAAAGCGCAATGTGTGATTTCATGGGTTTGCATAATATTCACTTTTCTTAAAGTAACTAGATTGGGTTTTTGTTAAAGGTTCTATTACTTTGTTTAATAGCATTATACTTTTAATGACATTAGGAAGCGGTGGGTGAGAATCCATTCTGCTAACGACACTCCACTAGTCAAGGAAGCGGTGGGTGAGAATGGACACCCATTCAACCGTCATTTCATAGACAGTTTCCTTATCCCCCCCCCCTTATAGACTAGTTTTTGTGAATGATGCATACTAGCGATTTGACTGACTTAATCTTATATAAAATATTAATATTATAATAATATATACAAGATGTATTTTAAACAATTTAAAAGTCTTTGATTTAATTTATGTCTTTTAATTAACTGTTAATTAAATTAATTAAATCAAATAGAGATTACAAAATTAATTCAATTAATTTAAATCCTAATCCTTGCCCATTAGGTGTAATCGAAAATAAGGCCAAGGGGTTTCCAATTATTAATTAATCACATTTACCAAAAATAGAAAACCCTAAAAGG
Organism: Cichorium intybus; assembly: GCA_023525715.1. Classification (NCBI taxonomy): domain Eukaryota; kingdom Viridiplantae; phylum Streptophyta; class Magnoliopsida; order Asterales; family Asteraceae; genus Cichorium; species Cichorium intybus. Next base: position 81,190,361 of record CM042017.1, read on the forward strand.
AGGCTATCAATTTTCGCAGAACACAGGTTGGAGGCTAGGGTTTCAGAAACCCTAGCACAGAATCGACAAGCATGTGGGCAAGGGTTTATTTTCGATAAACCCTATGTCCAAATCGCAAATATAGGGTTTAACAGAAAAACAGTATGGCTCTGATACCACTGTTGGGTTTTAGTGCAAACTTTAAACTAAAACCCTAAGTTCACATGCACCTTATAGGGTCTATGTTTTTCACAATTAAACCTATACCTAAGGCCAATAATAAAAATTAATTAAAGATGAATTTTATACCTTTGACCTTTGGAAGCTAGCACCACAAATGTTGTGCCTCTAATGGCTCACACCCAAGACCTAGCAAGCTAGATGAGCAAGAGAGAGCAAGGAGAGATCCTTGAAGTTGGCGTGAATAATGGGGTGCCCAAGGCCTCTATTTATAGCTTCTAGATGATAAGCAATAAGGAGAATAGTTGCCTTATTTAAGATCCTGATATGATAAGGCTTTTATCAGATAAAGGGATCTGCTTATCACTGTCATATACAGCCTTAATCCACAAGGCTCCTGGCCTTGGATTTCGTCCAATCCATTAGGGTTTCCAGGTTGTTCATTGCTCAACTATTGAATAATTACAATTCAACCCCTGCACTTTTAATTAATCTAATTAATCCCAAAATTAATTCCTAATTAATTTATGATCAATTATTAATTAAATAATATGATTTCTAATTAATATATTATCCTTATAATATATTAATAAATCATTATTTCTCTCTTTTAATTATCCATCTAGTCATTTGTCAGTTATGAGGGCAACCCAAAAGGACTGTGCTACTGTCAATTCAAGTATATTCTAAATTATAGTTATTGCTTAGACACCTTAATCCAACCGTTTCATGATACAACATAATATAATTAACATAATGCTATATTTAATGAAAATGTTAGGTAAAACAACTAGTAAAATGATAATCATAAATGACTATTGATGTTACCATTTCTCGCGCCAATCTCTTTTGCTTCCACATAGAATGGCCAGGTAGGAATCATGGGTGGCCTAGTCATTTTTCCTAGATGTCATTCCATATAGTTACGCCATAGATCAATAATTAATGAAATCATCGTAGTATTCTACCTAGTATCCCAAGTTTAAGTCTAAGTCATCTTATCTAAGGAAAACTTAGTTCATTTAAACTAACACTCTGATACCACCTTGTACCGCCCTCGTTTCCTGGAAGATAAGAATTCTTTAAAATAGATAAACATCTTCCCAAGGATCTAAAACTTTATTTAAAATATTTCAGTGTGCTCTATCGAAATCAAAATACATTTGGCTAAAATAACCTATAAACAATAGCGTTACCTTAATTCCTCATAAGAATATCTTCCAACAAACATTCCCCTTCCAAAAAGTCTACAATTCGTTTGTTGAATCTTATCTTTACGCCTGGTAAGCTCATGAGTTTATGAAATGATAAAATATTCAAAATCGTTGATTAAATTAAGTTATAGCAATATAAAAATATGGTGTGATTTGTAGTTTAAGAAAACCCATTTCCGTATCAACATTTTCTATGTTTCACTTATATTGTCAGTAGATCACAACCTCATTTCCCTTGAATCCATAAACCTAGGTGGCTTCCGTTAGAACATTAATAACCCTCGGCAGAATTTATAGTATGAATGAAATAGCACAAAGCAATTTCATTGACCGTTGGACTGATTTCAGCATCTCCCCGGGTCAGTAGGAGTGTGGTCTTGGAGTAGGTGGTACCTCCGAACTCTATTTATATCACCCGAGTCATAGCTCATAATTACAACTCTAATACCATTTGTGATATCAAATGGGCGCTACCCATAGTGATTACTAATTCGCGTCTACCAAAACCTTCAGTAGAATAACCATGCATTGTCGAACATAATCCAACATATATCCTTGTAACATTTAAATCATAATTTCATTCTTTTTTTTAATCAATAATAGCATACAATGGAAAAAATATTTTTATAAATAAAACATTCTATAAAATAACTGTTTTAAACTTTCTAAGTATGCATATTTTTGAATAAAAATCCAACATTGCAAATAATATTCTTTAAGTCGTGAAACGCCAAAAATATCATTGATACCAGACATTTAAAAGATGTATAATCATTAAAAATAATAATTTCGATGTGTATCCAGTTTGGAAAAATACAACATGACTCACCTGATACAACTCGTGTACTTCTTATATCCTGAATAGTTTTCCATAATGACTCCTTGATCTAAACGGTTGTAAAATAATTGTTTTAAACTTTCCAAGTATGCATATTATTGAATAAAAATCCAACATTGCAAACAATATTCTTTAAATCGTGATACGCCAAAAATGTCATTAATATCAGACATTTTAAAGATGTATAATCATTAAAAATAATAATTTCGATGTGTATCCAGTTTGGAAAAATACAGCATGACTCACCTGATACAACACAACTCGTATACGTCTTCTTATATCCTGAATAGTTTTCCATAGTGACTCCTTGATCTAAACGGTTATAATTACATCTATCGTTACCAACTAAAATAACCATAAGTTCAAATAAGACTAATAATATTTTCGTTGTATAATAACGTATTATAAGTTATTTCATATACCCCAAAGTTCTAATATAGAAATTGTTGCTCTTTTCCAAGGTGATACATTGTGCGTAACTTTGTCATCCACCTAAAACTTGATCTTTTCTTGGCTGTGTAAATTTTATATCAGTCTTGTACAAATTTTTAGACGTTCTCAAAATACTTTGACTTATCTTTATTCTATTATAGTATATCAGGTCCTACGATTTGTTTTCTTATTATTCTAATAAGCAGTCCTGTAGTTTTACACTTGTAACCATAAAGGGCTTCAAATGGCATCATCTCAATGTTAGAATGACAACTATCATGGTAGAAAAATATTACTGATGAAAAGTGTATATCCCAACTTTTACCAAAATTAATAGCCCATAATCGGAGCATATCTCCAAGAGTCTGGATTGTCCTTTCACTTTGTCTATCGGTCTAAGGATGATAAGATGTACTTAAGTTTACTCTTATACGCAGCTCTCTTTGTACACCACCCTAGAACTTGGAAATGAGAGAATATCTCTGTTTGATACAGTATATATTGGCATTTAACATCATCGCAGTCGTTAATATGGTCAAAAATATAAGATTTAATACCTTACAAGCACACTAGCTAAGTGGAAGTACGGGTCGATCCGTGGAGTCAGTGGTTGAAGCATGTGTCAATAATTAACCAAACTATAGTGTCACTCTATAGCTGGTGGCGTTCCATACACTTCACAAAATCCAAATACGATGAAAATATTGAAAACATAAACAAGCATGAACGAACTAAATACATCCAAATCCCAATCCAAACCAACTAAACGATATGATTTCGAAATATATTCAGAAAATCAGAAGCGTTCGATACCACAAAATAACCCAATGAACAAAAAAACATAAACGAAACTCGAAACCGCAAAATAACTGAAACCGAATAATTGCATCAAACTAAAACCCAAACCGAAAGTTGAATGTTTCTGACTTCGGGAATAATCCAGAACCGGCACGTTCCAGCGAGTTCTACAATCCAGAACCCTTGGAAACGAGCGATAAACAAACCGAAAAATAGGAAAAATAAACTAAACTATGAAAATACCAACTTCTAATCACTGAAATCTGAAAACACGAGTCGAAGAGGCTTGAGTTCCACTCAAAGGTCGGGTATTCGCTCCCGAAATACGAACGGGAAGCCTCTATTTATAGTTGCAAAAATTGACCAATCGCGTCGTGCAAGGGTGAAAATTGACGTGCGTGCTCTTTAGTCCGCGGCGCACGTGTCTTTTCGCCTGAAAATTGACTTCATTCCAAACTTCTTCATTTTGTATGCATTTAACCCCTATTTTATCATATTTCACACACAAGCACTAGACACGAAAAGTGAGTAATATAACAGTTTACGAGATATAATTCACTCAAAATAGGGCTCGACAGCAACTAAAATACTTGATATTACTAGGCATCGTCAAACACCTAACACTTACGTCTTGCTTGTCCTTAAGCAAGTGAGTTTTTAACAAATTCTAACCAAAACTTTTTGAATGCTTTCAGTTTCAAAGTTTATTGTTTCCAGAAGTTAGATTGAAAAATGACTTTTGAGAAAATTGACCAGAATACCCTTTGGAATTCACGATTTTCTAAAGAACCCTTTATTAAAAAATTTCAGTCCACAAAAGTGCACCTACTTATTCAGATTCTAAAGGCCGTTGAGGAACTATCCATGACTTTTGATGTTGTCCGTGTAACGAGCTTTCATAAATACTATCCCAGACCAAACGATCTTAGGTAGTAAGGTGCACAAGTGCCCTTTCAGGGCCACTCGTTTCAGACCTACCGGCTCGAACAACAAAGGTCACTGATTGATATTTTCCTCCTAAATCCCAATCCTTAAATATTCTAAATCTAAAGTTTTTCCAACTTCTAAACACTCAACTTATTTGACTAGACCATAGCATGATAACAACTACATAGTATCTCTTGAATAATACTCAATGCTATAACACTCAACTTTATTCGTTTCTAAGTTATAATTCCTTAAAAATTTTGAAAAATTGCTAAGATTTTGAAAAATTGCTAAAATTTTGAAAATGACTTGTTTTTCGCAAAAATTTCAAAAATACTCTTTCGACCGTCCCCACCCCACACTTAAAACCGTACAACATCCCTGTTGTACATAAAAATATTTCAAAACAAGGGAGAAAGAGTTACCCCCTTAGGAACGGTAAAACTGCTTGTTGGAACCAATACAACAGATAAAACTTGCACATCATGATTTAACTGTCCAGATTTGTGACGCAACAGTGAATACGCCGCTAAATGACAAGTGTAGGGGTACGGTGACCCCACACTCGTGTGGTACAACCCCTCGGTGGATCTCGTTGGTACTTGCATACAAAACACTCACAAACAAACAATCATTAAACGTAAAAGCAAAAGATATAAATACTAGTAAGTTATGTACAATGTTTTCAAAAGCTAATAAAAAGAAAATACAATCAATCATCACCATACTGCAGCCCATATGGACCAGCCTCATCATCATGACCTCCATCAGGGAAGGGTAGTGGATCTCGTCTGGCATGAAGGAGTAACTCTCGTAACGCCTCTGCCATCCAAGCCTGCTGCGCCTCCAACCATGTCAACCTCGTAACAACGTCCTGCAAGGTGGTATGTACGTCTATAGACTGTGGTGTCGGGCGTGACTGCGGTGGTGGATGAACTGGTGCCTCTTTCTCTAACCTCCTCCTCTGGGTGGATCGTAGCAACGGCTCCTCCTCCTCCTCCTCCTCTGCCTATGCAATCGCTGGCTCTGCCTGGGGTGGTACCTGTGCCTGCTGACGAGCCCGGCACCTGACCTGCTCGATCGTCGGACGTACCTCATATAGGCCCAGTCTCAACAGTCGGAGTACCTTCATGGCCTCCAAATAACGTCCCTGAGCCTGGGTGGGTAGTGTCGGTGCCAGGTGGGCAATAACATCGGCAGTGAGAATGCCGTATGATCGGGCCAAACGTGTGATGAAATGCCCACCGGTTATCAGGCTCTTAGCGCTCGAATCCATGGCTCTAGACGTCAAGAAAACTGCCAAGGTGAATGGCAGGTTGAGAAACCTAAGCGGGTTTGAAAGGACCCACATGTAGTACATATCGTCGCGGGACACCTTCTCACATCCCCTCCTGTGTGTGTGACTGAGGTGGATATGATATGGTGCATCAATCGGTGTAGCGGGGAGCGAAACTGGCTCTCCTTGGCCCCGCCAGCGTCAAAATGGTCGTTGGACATCTCTACCCAAAGAACCTCATCTGGCTCTCTGTGGATGGTCGATGAAGCAGGCTGTCAAAAATGGCTGGAAATGGACACTGCCGATTTGCGCCTTAGTGTATATCCTGGTGTGCCTAGCAAACTCTCGGAGAGTGCACTCCCGACTCCGTCCTCCCAGTCTAAAGCGGATAAGTTGGGCCCTGGGCTCTCGTGAAGCTGGAGCATAGGCACATGTCGAAAAGAACTCGAGCATGAGCTCCTTGTAGGCCACGTCGTCCTCCTGGGCCATGAGTCTGTCCCAACCCCGGCATGTAAATGTATATGCCCCATCTGAATGAGTCCATGTACGGTGGAGAAAAGGTAATAGCTGGTCCCAGAGTCCAGTCGCGGTCAGCACCTCCCGGTCGAAAGCTATCACTGGCTGGACCGAAAGAGAGCTGATAGCTCGGAGCCTGCCCTGGTACCCTGTGTCTCCTCCAGTATGTCAGGGAACTGGAGGAACCGGTGGTCTGGCATGTAGTCTATCTGCTACCAAGCCATCTGCAAAAAGATTACAAACAAACAAAATTGACAAAATCAGTCATGTACGCGTCGCGGTTGTCATCCGTTGCAAAAATCCCAATTTTTTCACATGTTTGTTCCAATCAAACTCATCTACAAGGTAATCTAACCATCGACTAGCCTCCCTAGGGTGAGAATTTTGCAAAACAACACCCTTCGGGTCGGCATTGCCGATTTTCTGAGTTTTTCTATTTTTTCCGTATTTGATCCAATTTCCTACTTCAAATACATGCATAAAGTTGAAATGTCGAGTCCAAGTGACATATCTCGATGGTGAATACAAATAACACAAGAGAAACGCAAGAAAATGAGTGATTGATCGGAGCTCTGTTTACCACGACGTGGTGTGGAAATGGTACGACGAGAGTGATGTGTACCTGTCATGGCGGTTCTGACCGATCAGAATCCGTAGCGCGTGTGTTGACGAAAACCCATGCGCATCCGGTTCCCCAACTCACGTGGCGCACTTTTCCCTTTGTCGCGTCGCACCTTTCAATGTTGCAAATTCCTTTCGATTGACCCCACACTTGCTTCATGCCCCGACTTTCTATGATGATGACGATAGATTTTTCCTAATTACTTTGAAAACAAGACCTAACCTATCTATGGGATGGGTTGCCTCCCACCAAGCACTAAGTTTAACCTCTTCAGCCAGACCGTGCTTCTTTTCATTCTTTCTTCGACACCAACTTCCCGATTTCTGGTGCAACATCGTGCACAATCGTAGCCATCAATGTCATTAGTTGTGTCATCCTATCGCTTACCTGGTTAATCTACTGCTGCTACGCATCCAGGATTTGAAACACCTTTGATTCCCTATTCCTTGCGTCTTTTGCATAAGTTTGATGTTTCTTCTCCATCCTTTCTATAATTTCTAAAGGTTGTAGCTTATCAACCGATCCAAGCGGATGTGCGTTCGCTTTCCAGAGGATCTCCTCATCCTCACCCTCGTTGTCCCGATTCTCATTCCTTCTATTCCTTCCATCCATTCTGCGTATCATTAAAGGTCTATTGTTCAAATATTTACTGTCATATCCTGGTGGCAATGTCATTGGGAACCAAACATATTTAGCCTTCGCTTCCTTGTACCAAAGGTGATGTCCAAATCACCCGTCTTGCAATCCATAACAGCCCCAGCCGTAGCTAAGAATGGACGTCCCAAAATTAATGTCGGTGCATCCTCCAAACTTTCATATTCCATGACTAAGAAATCCACTGGGTAGAAAAAGTCACCTAATTTGACAATCACATTTGTTAACTTTCCTCTTAAGACCTTTGTGGATTGGTCTACCAATTGTAGAACCGTCCTGGCTGGCTCCAATTCCTCATTCTTGTATTTGTCGTATAAGTAGCAGGGTAAAATGTTCACGCTAGCCCCCAGATCTAACAGTATGTTCCGAATAATTACATCGCCTACAGTCACAGTGATGTAAGGAGAACCAGTGTCTTTTTCTTTCTTAGGCAATGTACCCAACAATGCCTCGCTTGCTTTGACTGTGAGTCGCACTTTTCTAGTGTTGGCATCTTGATCTTTTCTTTTTTCCTTGCACATCTCTTTAAGAATCCTTGTATTTTCCGGGGCATTCTTTAACACGTCCCACAAAGGCTGATTAATAGACGGTTCGCTTGGTGTACCTTGCTTCCTTTTCGTCCGTGCAGTTTTCTTCTTCTTTTTAAGGCCATCTACTGTCGACTGTCCTTCCTTTGGATACCTTCGTCCTTGTTTTCCGTTCCCACCAAATCTTCTATCGTGACCTTTCTCCATATCTTTTCGGGTGTGCAACTCTCCACTACGTTGACATGTTCCTTTCCAGCCCGTTGAGTGTGATTTAGCTTCACCTCTGTGTTGCTTAGGAGCTTGCCATTATCTCTTCGTCTTTGGTCTTCAGCCATTTGTGCGATCTGTGTAACGACCCAAAAATCTTGAATTTTTATTATATTCAAAATAATGCTTTGAAAGTTTTAAAACCATGTAACGGGAAATATAGAAAATTTCCAAGAGTTTGGAGAAAATCGGTGAAAAAGGGCAAAATGGTCATTTGATATCAAAATGACTTCTAAGTAATGAATATATGATTTTGGGGATAATATGTAATGAACTAAACCACGATATTTTTGTTAAGTATTGGTTTTGTTAGAAAACCTTTTTGGTAAGAAAATTACAGTAAAAGATTGAAAAAGGGTAAATTTGTCATTTTACCATAAAAGGGTAATTTGGTCATTTGACCATGTGAATGACCTAATAAGTAAAAATATTGTTGTTTGTGGCAAAAATATAAGAGATGTAGTTCTTATGTGATGAAAGGTGATTTTAGTGCCAAAAATTCAAGAAATAGAACTTGAGGGGCTAAAGTGAAAATATGGAAAATATAAATATGAGAAAATATATCATAAATGGTCATAATTTAGGAGAGAACTTCTGGAAAAAACAAAATCCTCTCAAGAACCGTGAGCAAGTTTTCAAGGATTTGAAGCAAGAATTGAAGATTTTAGCTTCAAAGAGGTAAGAATATGTCCTATGTTGTATAATTCGTAGAAAAATCATACGATGTCCAAATTAGGTGATTCCAGTGCCCATGGTTTCGTCTCGATGTCTTCTTCAGTTCATCAGTTGGGGTTCAGACCTCGTTCAGTCGTTTTCTAGGGTTTTGAACCCGATTTCCATGAGTATGATTTCTGTGTCCAATTGTGTTGTGAAATTCTTGTAAAATCGTGTGTTCACTGGATTGTTCTGAAATTTTGTGTGGAGAAGAACCTTGTCATGAGCCATATTCGACCAAAAGGAATTTACCCAGTTCATTGTTTTGGTTTGGATTTTGGTGTGTGCAACCCGACCTCCACAGATTGGCTGCTGCACACCTAGGTCAACTTGTGGGATTTTTATTTCCCAAATGTTCCATGGTTTAGGTCTGAAAATTTGATGGGAAGGTCATTCTCATGTCTACAGTGTTTCATCCAGAGGGATTGATCCAATTCCATTAGGAAGATAGGGTTCGAATGCCTTCTCTTTGACTGAACCAGAATTGTCGCTGTGCACATTGTCCTTGTTGCACGATTTTTAATTCTCAGTTGGCTTATGCTTTGAGTTTGATTTTTTGATGAGAGCTTTATCTTCATGTCTAGTGTAACTCATCCAAAAGGCTTGACTTATTTCCTTTCAGAAGTCAGGTTGTTGGACAGATCTTGTCAACCTATGCTGAGTTGTGACAGAAATGTTGCTGCTCATTTCCTTCATATTGTATGATTTTTAATTCTTAATTGGTTTGTCTTTTGGGTCTGAATTTCGAAGGGTAGTCTCTTGGTTATATCTAGTATGCCTATGTAAGAGGGTTTCCCTTGATTCCATTCCCAAGTGGAATGGAATTGGTGATTCCTCCACTAATCCAGATTTGTGACAGATTGCACTGTCAATCTTGTCGCTTATTTTCTAAGGTCTTAAAATGTGATTCAAGTCTCGGTATCTTCTTGAGACTTGTCATGTATTGTGTCTAGTTTTCAGAATGTCTGAGTTTGTGCCATTCGAGTTTCTGAGTTGGGAGTTATGGTCAATTCTTTGACCATGCGTCTTAGATATCAAAATCTAAAAAAAGGGATAAATAATGTGATATTAATCTATTAAGATGTAGATTAAGATGTCTTTAATTGTTAATAGGGCCTAGCTTATATTAACTAGAATGTTAAATGAACTCCTTAGGTATTAAGGAGTAAAGTTGAAGGAAAGGAAAACTCAACGGGAAGAAGTGATTATAGTTAGACTTCTCTAACTAGACAAGGTGAGTACTTGCAGTATTTTTACCCATTTTGGGGTACATGGCAAGTAAGTAATTTTAAGATTTTTTATAAAATTTCTATATGTGAAATTATATGCAAGAGTATTATTTCTAACTTGTTTGTGAAAGTATAATGCTATATTTGAAGTTATGTTTTGGCCTATGAGCCAATTATGTGAAAGTATGTTTTGGTCTATGAACCAATTATGTGAAAGTATATTTTGATTACAAGCTATATATGTTTTCAAGTATGAATAGGCATATAGCCACAAGATGTTTAAGAAGTATGTTTTTGTTACAAACCGTATATGTTTTCAAGTATGAATGGGCATATAGCCATAAGATGTTTGGAAAGTATGATTTGGCATTAAGCCTAAATTGTTATAAAGATATGTTTTGAACATATGATTGATATGTGATGAAAGTTATAAATTTGGCATCTAGCCATAAAGACATAAAATGATGTAGTTTGGCACCTAGCCATAAGTTATATGTTTATGAGAAATGTTCAAGCAAGCAGCAAGTTTTTGTATGACTGGTAATTGTAGCAAGCAGCGTTAGTAAGGGAACTATGTTCCAACCTACCCGGGTTAGGTAAGGGGTCTACTGGGGAAAATCCCCATCGCGAAGTAGATTGCCTCAGCACTTCTATGGTGAGGGATGATCCGTTCTTTCTAGCCATAGAGACTTGGGATATCACTTATAGTGATTAAAGCCCTAAGTATAAAAATCCAGCAAGCTTATAAAACCAGTCAAAGAAAGTAAGAACGATGTTATTTTCGTAAAGTATGTCATAGAATGATTTTTGAGAAGTAATGAGTTATATTATGTTGTTATTATAAAGTTTTGAAAGAAGATAATTATGCAAGGTATGATACGTAATGATTTTGAAAAGAATAAAGAACTATGGTATGATAATATTTTAAAACTTTGAAAGATGTTTTATGTCATAAGTTTTATATAAAGGTTGGAAAAGAAGTTAAAGGTTTGAGTCTAAAACTCATGTAACTCACGAGACAATTTTTGTCTTACGTATTCTATGTTTTGCCATGTATTCCAGGTTAAAATAAGTTGCTATAAATGGGATGAAGTTTAGCTGGAGTGGAGCTTGAGTTAGCTCCTAATTTGGACGCAAGGTTTAATCCTCTTCTTGCTGACTATGGTTAGATTTGGTATGGATTTGTAACACCCACAGTTTTAAAAATGTAAATTATCGGTTTTTGATAAACCGTATTTTTGTATTCATGTATTTATACGAAAAACCATAGTATTTGAAAATATTAGAAATGGGGTGTCACAATCTGCCTCTCCATGTTAGCAATGGCCTTTGCATTGGCTTGTGTTTGCTATTGTACAAGTTCATACAGTTTTTCTGCCATGTCTTCCTGGTTTTCCGGAGCATTACGATTGTTACTGGTATTAGGCGACCCCCTGCTATTGTTGTTGTTGCTACTGGGACCATTGTTGTTAACAGCCTGGAATTGTCATTACTGGTTGGAGGGTGACCCTTGATAGTTATTATGACGATTGTTGTAAGGCTAAGTGTTCCCATTGTAGTTCTGACCCCATTGATTATAAGGTCTATATGGTCGTCAATTATTATACTGTCCTTGACCTTATACCTGGTTGACCTCCTAGGTCTCCTAGGTCCTCTGTCCTTATTGATTGTTTTGCTGATTTTGTGGTCCCTATTGAAGAGTTGCCATTAATCGATCAAATTTCATGTTCAAATCTCCTATCTCCTTTTTGACCTCCTTCTTCCATTCATTATCGACCCCTACTGCTGCTGCTATGCTGACTGGCTTTCTTGCAGAATAATTCATTTTGCTACCGTTACTCAATTGTTCCAAAAATCTCCAGGATGCCTCTGGGTCTTGCATCATGATGCTCCCACTCGAGGATACGTTTATCATGGCTTGATTGATCATATCTACCCCGTCATAAAAGAATTTGACAAGTTGCGACCTTGGAAACTCGTGGTGCGGGCAGGATCTCATTAACTCCTTGAGTCTTTCAAACGCGTCATGAAATGCCTCTCATGGTTTCTGCTGAAAATATTGTATTGCTCTCTTGATCTCTGACGTCTTGCTGGCAGGATAAAACTCTTGTAGGAATTTTGTCTTGAGTTGTTCCCATGTTGTGATACTATTCGGTTGCAGAGACGTGAACCAATATTTGGCCTTATCTTTAAGAGTAAAAGGAAATAACCTTAACCTAAAGATGTTCTTATTGGTGTTCCTAGGGATATTAGCATTTGCTATCGCTAAGAATTCATACAAATGATTATATGGATCGTCCTGCTTAAATCCTCTAAACTCAGGTAATACTCCTAATAATTGAGGTCTAATCTCTACCTGACTATCAGCATTATCTGGAAAGAACATCGGTGATGCATCATCGTACTCCCGTGGTTGGAAGTACGATGCAACCGACTGCCCGATCGGTTGAGCAAAGTACAAGGGAGGAACCAAATTACCATCAGTATACAACTCATTGTTGTAGTATCGTTGCCCTTGTCATTGATGTTGTTGTTGTTGTTGTTGTTGTTGTCTCGGAGGTCCCTGATCTCGGTTCCACTGCTGGTTCTGGTTGACAGGGTTGTTTGGCATCCAACCCACATCCTCATCATCATAGCCTTGATCTCTAGCTTGATATTGGTATTGTTGCGGTTGTGGCCGTTGTGGTTGTATTTGTGGTTGCGGTTGAAAAGGTGGTTGAGGTTTATAAACGGGTGGTGGTTGTTGTGGTTGTGAAACTTGCACTGGTTAACGTGGACGCGGGGCACCATCACAGGTCGGCACTCCCATGTCAACACAGCAGATGCATGATTCCCAACAGGGTTGGTGATTGGTTGACTCAATGGTGGAACTGTTAACTGAGTGCATGGTGGTATGGGTGCAGGGGCTGAAACTGCACCACCACTAGCACTAGTAGAGGCTATATTAAATTCTGCTGAAACTCGGGGTACAAATGATGATCCCCCAATTACCTAGCCTGTCGGCTCATTAGTAATATCTTCGACTGTAATATCATCCAAACTCATATCGAACAACCGCTTACGCACACGATTTCTGTGCGATGTCCGCTCAATCTCAGAATCAAAAAGAAGAGGTGACGATTGTTCACCTCGACGCGTACGCATGCACAAGTGCAAACGATCGTTAAAATCAAACAAAAACAATTACCAAAACTAGAAAAATAAAACCAACTAACACAATACTTTCAAGCACACCACTTCCCCGTCAACAACGCCAAAAGTTGACACGTCACAGTCGTTGATACGGTCAAAAATATAAGATTTAATACCTTACAGGCTTACAAGCACACTAGCTAAGTGGAAGTACGGGTCGATCCGTAGAGTCAGTGGTTGAAGTATGTGTCAAGAATTAACCAAACTATAGTGTCACTCTATAGCTGGTGGCGTTCCATACACTTAACAAAATCCAAATACGATGAAAATATCAAAAACATAAACTAGCATGAACGAACTAAATATATCCAACTCCCAATCCAAACATACTAAACGATCTGATTTTGAAATGTATTCAGGATATCAGAAGCGTTCGATACCACAAAATAACTCAACGAACAAATAAACGTAAACGAAAATCGAAACCGCGAAATAACTGAAACTGAATGATTACATTAAACTAAAACCCAAACCGAAAGTCGAATGTTCCAGACTTTGGGAATAATCCAGAACCGTCACGTTCCAGCAAGTTCTACAATCCAGAACCGTTGGAAACGAGCGATAAACAAAACCGAAAAATACGAAAAATAAACTAAACTATGAAAATACCAACTTCTAATCACTGAAATCCGAAAACACGTTGAGTCATGTCTTAAATTTTCGGTCCCAACAAAAACCACTTAGATTTAAAAAAATGTTTAGATAACTTCGGGGGTTACAACTTTATATCAAACTAGACCATAGAAAGAAATTTAGGATTACAAACCATTGCATAAGTCATGATTCGCTCCATCTAAAATATCAATCTCATCGGGTCATCTACTTGCTTTTATTCCTCGTGTTTAGAACCTGGGATATATGGCATAAATAAAATACGTAAGACGAAAACGTCTCGTGAGCTACATGGTTTGGACACAAAACATTTATAAGCATAACTTAGTCATTTTCAAACCTTTATAAACCAATCATATAATGACACTTGCTGTCAAACCTTTTGTAACAACATAGAAATATATTTTACTTTCAACGTCTTTCAAATAAATCAAGTAAAAAGCTATTGACATAAAACTTTTCTTTTTCTTTCCTTTAGCTTGACTGGCATTCGAACACAATTGGATTTTGATACTTAGGGTCTTAATCACTCTTGGATACCCCAAGTCTATACTAAGATGGTAAGAACATAATCAAATCACCTCAGCCTCTTAATACATGCTTTGACTGGTATCTTAACATGCTTGCTGTTTATACTTAGGACATTAATCACTCTTGGTGATACCACAAGTCTATACCAGAATGGAGAAAACTTTATAAGCCCATCCTGGCCTCATTAGCTTAGGACATCTACTTCGCAAAAGGAGTGGTACTGTCCCAGTAGATTCCTCTATAGTCCCCTTTGGGAACGTCATTGCTCGGGCCAAACTTTATACGTTTATACACATTACTTTTGCATTACATTTCTTTGTTTGCATCAAATACAAGTCATTCATAAACATAACATTGCTAGTCATCAAAACATTCATTCACAAATACATTAAGGCTAGATGCCAAAACATTATAAAATTCATAAGGATGGATGCCAAAACTTTCTTTCATAACATTCATAAGGCTAGATGCCAAAACTTTCTTTCATGAACATTCGTAATGCTAGATACCAAAACTTTCTTTCATAAACATTCCTAGGCTAGATTCCAGAACTTTCTTTCATAAACATTCCTAAGGTTAGATGCCAAAGCTTTCTTTCATAGACATTCATAAGGCTATATGCCCAAGCTTTCTTTCATAAACATTCGTAAGACTAGATGCTAAAACTTTTTTTTAATCATAGCAGGAGACTTTCATAAGCATGACATAGATAGTAAAACTTGCATATATATTCACATTTGAAAGTCACATAAAACTTTATACCTACTTTGCCATGTACCCCCAGAATGGGAAAAAATCACATGTACTCACCTTAGTAGCTAGGTACGTCTAGTTACACTAATCCACTTTGTCTAGCCTTTCATTGCTTCCAAACTTCCTTCAATCTCTATTAATTTTAATGGAATATTAAAATGCATTAGACAACTAAACATACATCATGTGTCTAATCATTCTTGAACTACTACTAACCATTATCTAATTCTATTTTAATGGTTAAGGATAATTCTTAAAGTACAATGACCATTTTGGACACTTTTACCCATTTTAACCAAAATTGGTAAATTTCGGGTTCTACATGGTTAAATTAGAAATTTTCTAATTTTTACATCTTTACCAATTCACTACAATAGTTAGATGTCAAAACATTCATCGTTTGACTCATTTATGTCATTATGACAAAACTTGAATCAATAAAGTTTCTAAAAAAATAGAAACCGGCAAAAACATTGATATTTTCCTTCAATTATCAGGGATATGTCCCCAATGAACATATAAATACTATTTCTATTCCTTTTTCCTTCGTAACGGTAAAATTACCAATTCCACCCATTTATGACATTTTTACAAAAGTCAATATCGTCCTCTTTTTAGTCTTTTCTTCATCTATGTAATACATAAGGATACCAAGTTTAACTAAAACTTGCATTCAACAAATGCAAATTAAGCTAACTTGAAGTATGATAATAAATTCTTTTGAATCCATTGTGTGACTTATATCAATCATTGATTCAAGCTCACATATGCTCACGATCTTAATCGTAAGGAAAAATCTGGTTCCTTGTAAGATCATATAAGCCCATGACAACCAAGTATTTATCCATGAATTCAAGAAATAGCCAATAATCTTATCTTTCATGCATGAAGGGTTCCAAACAATTTCATGTTTCTAAAACTAGTTGCTTTACCACAATAACATCAAACTTGCAACTCATACGTATTTTTGAAACCAAAACAAGAAATAAACTAGGAAATAATCCTCAAATCCAACATGCATCGGGTATTTTCAAGCTCAATAGCTAGGGTTTCAAAAATCAAACTTTTACCTTTATGATTTTTCTGTCCAAAGTGCTAAAATCAGAATTTACTGTTACATGAACTTGAAATCAGACCTCAAACAGCCTTTTTAGACCATCAGCAACCTCCCGCCACCACCTCTGTCATCGCAGGCGACCTGCTTCCTTCCGGCTCATGGATTTTGTCTCGTGCTGATAGAAAACACAACCCACTGAGACCTTCCTTCGTCTCCCCCTTCGATTGATGTCACACTGCTCCTAAACCGCCGCCGACAACGGTGGGTTTAGCCACCGTTTTTTCATGTTTCCGACCGGCGGACTCCACAGAAGCGGAGGTTGCTTCCTTTCCCCCATCGAGCTATATTTTTCTCGCTTCTGGACCTTAAAGTCGCACCCACAATTTCCCTCTTTTCTCCCTCACGATTTCGTGATTTCTTTTTCACTCTTGGCTCCCGAGTTTGGCTTTCAAGATCTGTGGTTGCGTGTTCGTGTTTTTCGAGAGGGGGAGGATGCGTATTTGCGTTTTATCAATTTTTGGGGAAAGAAAACGTACACCGGGTTTCTCCAAAACCAGGTTCTGATGGGTTTAATGTGCAAAATACTAAAAATGCCCTTTAAGTTCATTCCTTTGAAAAAAAAATTCAACTTTTTCTTATTATTTTTCCCCAATTTTACACGGGCATAACTTCTTCATACGATATTCAAAATTTACAAACTTTATACCTTTAAAAGGGTGGGAATGAGGTTTACAACTTTTTCTTACTAACTTAAGTCTGAATTTTAATAGATTGTCTGCTATCAACCCTTGAAAATGACCCGTTGGTCATTTTTGTGACTTTTAGGCCATTTTAAAGCATTCATAACTTATTCGTTATAACTCCAAATGGCCTCAATCTTTTTCCTATATTTTTTTATCTCAAATATTTCAAAAGTCACCTTGATGACTTTTTCTCATTTCCTTTAAGATTTTGATATATTAATTTTTAAAGTTTGTTCAATAAAGTTTTCAGTTTTGTCTTTTATTCCCCTTTTTGCTCTTGGGTCGCTAAAACCAAATTCGAATTGATGTAATATCTCATCATAGCTTAATAAAAGGTTTTACCCATACATGTCCATAATTTTACCTCCTTGGACCATTTTGCCTTTCCATAATACGCTTAAGTATCAAACTCTATTCATACGTGAAAAAATTGTTGGTTGTCACATAACCTGTCAGTCAGCCAAGTTTCTTAGAAATTATACACTTTTTGTCAACCACTACCATATTGAATCAAATCCCTTTAGTGGTTGCAAAAAAGATCTTAAAATTTTCAGTATAGCATGATCCCATTCCCAATAGGTTTTATAAATTAATTTTTTAAACTTTCCAAATATGCATATTATTGAATAAAAATCCAACATTATAAATAATATTCTTTAAGTCATGATAAGCCAAAAACATCATTGATACCAAATATTTTAAAGATGTATAACCGACAAAAATAATAATTTTGACGTGTACCCATTTTGGGAAAATACAACATGACTCGCCTGATACAACTCGTGTACGTCTTATATCCTGAATAGTTTTCTGTTATATAATAATGTATTATAAGTTATTTCATATACCCAACAGTTCTAATAGAGAAACTGTCACCGGCCGAAATGCATATGTTATAAGTAATAGGATTTCTGTTATACAATAATTTATTGCTAATAATTTCGTATATTACGTTGGTCCGATATAAAAGCAGTTACCAACCGAACGTAAGTTATAATATAACTAATGATATTTTAATTATATAATAATGTATTCAAAATAAGTTTAGTTATAAAAAACAAAATGTCTAAAATATATGTCATTAATTTGGAAATCAGTATGATATATGAATACAAATTATTACTAAATATTTGACAGATATTATTTTACCACCTGTCAAAATTTAATAATCAACAACTTATATAATTAATGACATAAAACATCCCTAATTAATATTATTCGAAAATACAGGTGTTGCATAAACTGATTCCACTTCAGCATTGGTCTAGGTCCTATTACACACAAGCTTGCCAAATTGTACATGTTTTTGGTTTTTAACTAATTTGAAACATTTTCATGTCTGTTTCTTGTTTTGAATTTAGTCAGGGAGAGCACGTTGTGATGTATTAGCGAACAATATGTGTGCATATTTAATAGTAAGCTTGTGGGTAATCGTGACAAAACCAATCAGGAGGATAAAAATATTGCAATTTTTGTCTTATTGACATCGGTTGTCAAACACAGTACAACTTGTTATAATTATTTCGTTTTTTGGAACTTGAACTACGCTTTTGATGATGATGTAATTGTACAAAGAAATGGGACAACTTTGTTTCTGGAATGATGTATGTTTGAGTATTTTGGTGATGATGTAATGGTACAATGAAATGGGTTAACTTTATTTCACATATGATATATGTTGGAGTGTTTTTGTATTGAACCATGTTACTAAAGTATCAACAAATTCAATGGTTATTAAAATTTGTAATTGTACAAAGAAATGGGACAGCTTTGTTTCTAGAATGATGTATGTTTGAGTATTTTGGTGATGATGTAATGGTACAATGAAATGTGTTAAGTTTATGTCCCATATGATATATGTTTGAGTGTTTTTGTATTGAACCATGTTACTAAAGTATCAACAAATCAATGGTTATTAAAATTTGTCAAGTGTATGTTTGAGTGTTAACTTTGTTACCTAGTGGTTTTTAACTATGTTATGTAATTTTTGCTTTAGGCTTTATTGATATCAACTTAGACAAAAGTCCAACATATCAATTGTAGTGGTTTTTAAGCTCTGTTATGTATTTTCATAAAACCGTGTTACTAAAGAAGAAAAAATCAAATTACCATGCTAACAAACACATAATTCAGTAAATGATTCCTACGCAAATTGCAAGTACTTCCACTCTACTTTGAGTAATCTATACTTTGGTAAGCACATTCTTAGAATAAAATAAAAATATGGAATTCCATGCGGGAGTTGTAAGAATGAAAGAAAAATATGGATAATCCTAAAGATATAAAAGAAAACGATCCAAACAATGAGGCATACCCTGGCAAAATGTTTACATCTGAAACAAAAACAATGGCTCTTTAAGTAGGTATGAAAAATCATTACGCCAATAACATCAAACCCATTTTTTAATTCCTATCAGTCTCTTCCGATGTGATGCGATCTCACCAACTACGTGTTTATGTTACTACATAAAATAAAATTTTAAATATCACAAGTAATTCGGACAAAAAGCAATGGTTTTTAACTGTTAGAATTATGTCAAACAAAGTACAACCTGTTGATACAATTATGTTGTTTTTTTTTTTGCATTTAAGAAAGAATGATGATGAGTGTATTTGTAGTTATCATTAAGCACGGTCCCACATTGGTTCAAGTGAAGGCAGCTTTTCAGTTCTACTATGAGAGGCAGTGGTGGTGAACGGAGGTGCATGCATGGTTATTGGGAAAACCCACTCACATTTGTCTCTTCCTTCTATTAAAAGTGTGACAGGGTTCTTAACCATCAAGTTTGGTAATACAGGGTTGTACTCGGTAATAAATGCCTCCTCTTAGGCTTTTGTAGCCTCTAGTGCCTAATCTGCACTAATCTTGGATGTTTCAATATCATATTATGGGATAGTGGCATATGTGGTATGGATTCTGATTAAGTTCATGCTTTGGCTTGTCTTTGTCATACAATTCCGAACTTTGACTTTAGTAATTTCACTAATAACAACATTGCTCTACTTAAAGCCTAACATACATCGGCTAGTGCCATTTATAGTAGAATAGTCCACGAGATAGAAGTACACTTTAACATAATTGTTAGACAAAAAGTAGTTTTTGAGTGTCTAGAAGCACCACGTGCTCAATATTTTCTCATGGTTATCCATATTGATGGTATAGGCCAACATATGTCACCAGTGGAGTATCACACTATCCTTAAGTGTCGTATGATGATTTGGCTATTTATGGTTGATGATATATGCACTGTTTGTCAAAAGGCATGTTTACTCCTGTAGGGAACATGTTGTACATTGTAGAGAGCTCCCATGTTTCAAGTAACAACACAATATAGTCATGTTGTACATTGTAGGGAGCTCCCAAGTTTCTAAGTAACAACACAATATAGTTAGAAACATTCTTTTCGATGTATTCTAGCACATAGGGGTTTTCGATAAGAACAAAGCACATGTAAAGTTTTTGACCAACATGTTGGAAGGATTTTTGTATAGATAAGAGGAAAACATGCATGTCCTTTTGGGGTGTATATAGAATGGAAGTATAATGAATATAATTTTTCAAATTAGTTCCATGACCGAAACACACTACGTGTTATGAACTACAAATTTTGATGTTTTGTTAGTTGTAATTGGTTGGCTAAGCATTGGTTAGCTAAGCACTAGGTAAAGGACATGAGGACTTTTAGTACATATATGAAGGCTCCTCTACTGTGCACTATAATAGTACTATAATAGTTTAGTAAACATGAGGACTTTTAGTGCATAGATACGTTGAAAGGACAGAGTGCACTTTAATAGTTTAATGTACATGAGGGCTTTTATGTGTTCTTGATTGCAAGTATGGGTGTCCAGAAGTCTTTATCAATGCACATGAGGGCTTTTATGTGTTCTTGATTGCAAGATGCGTTGTTACACTTTACGGTATGGATGTCCGGAAGTCTTTATCTGTGCGACTTTTAACGATGTTCAAGCATTGTACGTGCATCATGAAAATGTCCATGGTTTGCCTGGGATGCTTGGAAGCATAGATTGTCTTAATTGGGAGTGGGGTAGTTGCCCTAGCGCATCATGTCATGGGCAATATACATAGGATGATAAGAATCACCTAACAGCCATACTTGAAGTTGTTGCATCAGGATATGTGGATTTAGCATTCCTCCTTTGGTCCTCCCTGCTCGATGAATGATATCAATGTTCTCGGCATGTCACCTATATTCGATAGTTTTTGTAACGGTTTTGCGCCTGATTGTCAATTTCAAGTAAATGGAACGACATACAAATATGGGTATTATCTTGTCGCTGGTATATATCTTGAGTATGTTGTGCTTGTGAAAATGTTCACATGTCCAGGTGATCCAAAAACGCATAAACTAGAAAGCAACTCAAGAACAAGCTAGAAAGGATGTAGAGCGAGTATTTGGAGCACTCAAGAACCATTGGTAAATTCTATAAAATCTGGTGCGTCCACGAACGGTGGAAAGACTTGCATCTATTATGTATACGTGTATCATTTTATATAATATGGTTTTAGAAGACGAGGGGAAAGCAATATGTCAATATGTGGAAAACGAAAACGTCCCTTCAAGTGTGCCAATAGAGTCGGGTACTCCATCGTACCTTGCAAGAAGAATGGAGATATGAAACACTCCAAAACATCACGAGCTTCGTACTGATTTGACGATAGATACATGTCGAATTCGTCACATCGACCTCAATACGCCTCCGCACAATGATTACAAAGGCTTTTCGGATTGAAAGTCTTCATTTTATTAGGCTTGTCCTTTTTAATTTTATTATTGTGTGTTATGTTTCTTATGAATGTAATAATTTTTATTTTAATGTAAAGTTTTTCTTAAATTTTTAAGTAATGTTTTTTTTTAATTTTCGTGTAATGTTTTTTCATTTTAAAAAAAAATATATAGATAAATAGATATTTCACAATGTTGGAAGGCACCAATCCTTGATAAAAACATATAATGTCAACATTTCAATTACGTGGCCCTCCCACTTTTGAGAGACATCACTCCTTTTAGCCTAAAAGAAATCACTGAAACTACAAACATCACAACCTCCTTTATTTGATTTACATAACTAGTTTACCTACATAACTTTAGGAGAAATCAAAACAGTTAATCGGTCCGTGGTTCACTTCTTGAATTCTTCTCTCGATCTCTCCATTCCACATAAATGCATCTAGAGAGACAGAGAGTCATGAGGAATTGTTGAGTTGAGACTTTGAGTCGTTGATAGTCGACTCCTCGTCACTAGACTAACGTAGGCATTTGAGTTTTTCTAGGCACTCGCAGAATCAACTTCCCCTTCTCATCCACGCCTTGCCATTTTGCACCCGACAAAGAGAACAAGTAGTTTAGGTATTGGCTAGACCTTGAAAAAGTATCAATATGCAGCCCTAAAGAAGGAAATTTAAACATTTGCTCCAAATTACCAACATTCTAAGTGTGAAAACATTGGTCATAATGCAAGGAGATACGACGTTCAAACTACGAGTGGTTCACGGAGTACAAGAAGTGTCGGTGGTTCACGGAGACTACGAATATCAACCAGAGATGGCAGTGGTGGAAGGGCAAAAGGGAAAGACATAAGTAGTTGTGGTGAAATGAAAAGGAAAACTATCTCTTGAATGTGAAATAAATTTTTTGGTTCTTATTGTTATGGCATTTTAAACTATGTTTGTTTCCATGTAAAGGTTGTTGAACCGTGTTTTTTTTGGAATTTGAACTTCTGAACTTGAACAATGATGATGTAATCGTACAAAGAATGTTTCTTATATATGGAATTCCAAGCAAGACTTGTAAGAATAAAAAAAACAAAAATATGGGTAATCCTAAAGATATAAAAGAAAAACGATCCAAACAATGAGGCATATACCCTAGCAAAATGTTTACAGCTGAAACAAAAACGACAACGCATCAAAAATCATAATGCCAATAACATCAAATTCTGCTTTCTGTCTATTACTCCCAGAAAATAACTTTACAACCAAATTTTTGAACCCATTTTTTTAATTCCTATCAAAGTCTCTTCCAAATGAACCCAAGAATGATTTCTTCGTCCCATGACACGTTTATGTTACTGCATAAAATTAAATTTATAAACATCACAAGTACTTCGGACTGACAGAACAGATTGTACTGTGTTTGGCAACCGATGTCAATGGGACAAAAATTGCAATACTTTTGTCCTACTCAAAAAGGTGGGATAGGGACTCGCTCTCGATCTCTCGTCTGTACAAAAGACGTAAACGCCCTCCTCGTCTTTAACATCGAAACAGCCCTACAAAGCTTGTTTAGTCTCATCCAATGTGACAAACGCAGCCTTCGGCTGCGTTTGTTACACGGGACATGACGAGACAAAACAAGCTTTGTTGGGCTATTTCGATGTTAAAGACGAGGAGGGCATTTACGTCTTTTGTACAAACGAGAGATCCAGAGCGGGTCCCTGTCCTACCTTTTTGAGTAGGACAAAAGTATTGCAATTTTTGTCT
Organism: Cichorium intybus; assembly: GCA_023525715.1. Lineage (NCBI taxonomy): Eukaryota > Viridiplantae > Streptophyta > Magnoliopsida > Asterales > Asteraceae > Cichorium > Cichorium intybus. The sequence continues at coordinate 81,213,927 of CM042017.1, forward strand.
CGTTGACATCGGTTGCCAAACACAGTACAATCTGTTCTGTCAGTACCAAGTACTTGCGATGTTTATAATTTTAATTTTATACAGTACAACTTGTTTAGTTTTTTGGAACTTAAAAAGAGTAATGATGAGTGTATTGGTGGTTACCATCAAGCGCGGTCCCACATTGGTTCAAGTGAAGGCGGTTTTTCGGTTCTACTATGAGAGGCGGTGGTGGTGAACGGCGGTGCGTGCACGGTTATTGGGAGAACCCACTCGCATTTGTCTCTTCCTTCTATTAAAAGCGGATGCTCAAATCTGTTGTAAACGTACAAAGTGTTTTAGGAATACATGAACAAAGATGAATTGTCGTTTCTACCCCTGCTTTTGAAGTAGGATGTTGTGATAGACATATAAACGGAAGTATGTTGCTATTTCTTGCATTTAGGGCTGTAAAAAGAAAAGATACCTGGTCCAATCAAGATTTTTTGGAGTAGTAAAGAACTCAAAACGAAGCACCCATTGAACCGAAACATGTCTAGTGGAAAAAGACATGGGCCCGTCCATGGGGACCGAAAATAGAAAGCTGGTTTGGACCAAATCTGCAACAACCTCATGGTGATCACTTTGAATCTGCATATACACAAAAGAATTATTGTAAGGGTAATATGGTCATTTAGTAGGTCTAACAGTTTATTCAGAAAGAAATCTTTTTCCTGCTTTACTCTTACAGGACTTAATGAGAAAAAGAAAAGTAACACCCCTATATTAATAATTCTACCATATTATAGTCCCACATATTATATTAAATTTTTTTTTATTCCTATATTAATAATTATTATATAGGAAAAGAAGGAGATGATAAACCTTAGTAATTGTTGGGGAATGTCTTCTAGAAGGATGTGCAGAGCGACGACTTATAGTTTCTGACAACTCCAAGGTTACCGAAAGCTGGTACAAATAAACCAAAGTTAAAAAGACGTAAATGCCCTTGTACTGATGTCAACAGGACAAAAATTGCAACTTGCTGTCTAGACTAAAAATGTGGGACAAGACTCGTTCTCAATCTCTCGTTTATGGAAAAGACGTAAATGCCCTTGCGCTGTTGTATGTCAACGGGACAAAAGGTTGCAATTTGTTGTCTCGCCAAAAAGGTGGGACAAAACTTGCTCTCAATCTCTCGTTTGTGTAAAAAGACGCAATTGCCCTTGTACTGATGTCAACAGGGCAAAAATTGCAACTTTCTGTCTCAATCTCTCTTTTGTTTAAGACATAAATGCCCTTGCACTGATTTATGTCAATGGGACAAAAGGTTGAAGCAATTTGTTGTCTCGCCCAAAAAGGTGGGACAAAACTCTGCTCTCGATCTCTCGATTGTGTAAAAAGACGTAAATGCCCTCATCAACGAAACTAGTCCTTAAAAACTTTTCTAGTCATGTCACAAAGCTTCTTAAATACCTCAAGGCATCTTCTGGTTTCTTCCTCATGAAAAAAAGTAAGAGTTCCACCTATCTGTAATCAGAAAAATCCACAGGGGTATATAAGTAAATCAACAAAAGAAAGCAGAAGGAAATTGAGATAAAGATTATATTTTTACCATATCACCAAAGTAATAAGTTGATTCAGGTTTTGTGGGTGAGAATCTTAATAGGACTTGGTCATCAAGCCTAATGTTGTATGATCTTCCTCGAATCAAACCTTCTGCTGCAGCAAACGTTAGTGGCAACTTAATTTTTATAAAAATAAAAATAATAAAAACTTAAAACTTAAAACCCCGTATTATAATTATAAGGGTTTAATGCACATTTATGCAAACCACATTTCATTATAGGACCAAAATATGCAACATTGTTAATTTAACAATCTTTGACCATTTTTTACCAACTTCTGCAACAATGTTTCATTCTTTCACATATTTTATGCAACAATGTTTTACCTTTTTACAAAATTATGTGACTGGTAGGAATTATGCAACAATGTTTTAACCGTTTAGATGCTTATTTATGCAAAAATCTTTCCTTTTTTCACGAATTTATGCAGCGATGATTCATTTTTTTAAATATTTACGCAACAATGGTTTACCTTTTTTATCATTTTATGAAACTGATACGAATTATGCAACAATGTTTTAACCGTATAAATGCTTATTTATGCAACAATCTTTCACTTGTTTACCAATTGCTTTTTATATATTTCTGCACAATGTATTACCAATTTATGCAACTGATAGGAATTATGCAACTACTTTCAACCATCTAAGTGCTTATTTATGCAACAATCTTTCATTTGTTTACCAATTTATGCAACAATGTTACATTTTTTTTACATATTTATGCAACAATGTATTACCTATTTACCAATTTATGCAACTGGTATATAATATGCAACCATGATTAAACCGGTCAAACAAGTGAAACTTTATTGCATATTTTTGGTCCTAAAATGAAATTCGGTTGCATATTTTGTTACATAAACAGGGACAAAAGTGAAACTTAGTCGCACAATTACGTTTTTAAAGTACCAAATCATATTAATTTAAAAGTATAGAGTGTAAAAAAAAAATAATAAGTAACAATATTGCTTACATGCAACAGGTTCAAGAGTTCTTGATCCAATTGAGACTCTCAATTCATCATCCATAGGGACAGATTTGGGAATCTTTAGCTGCTGATTTGGAACATTAACCGAAGATCCCTTAGGCGATAAATTATCTGTTTCAATAACAAAATGTCATCAAAACTCAATATTTATTCATCAAAACATTAGGAATCAAAAACAAGATAAACATTTACATTTTCAAAAAATATATATATATATATCTTACCCTCACTAGAACCATAAAGTACCTCGGCTGCAGAGAGCCGAGGGAGTGCCATATATGAAGATGATTGTAAAGAAAATGAACTTCCAAATGCTTTTTGTAAACTTCCTCTTGTTGGATTATAAGAAGACACAGAAGAAATGTCATCTCTTTGACTTTCATACCCTTCTTCTACCCCATCAAAAACCTCATTAGCTCTAGCCTGCAAAAAAGTGTAGAAATTTGTAAATTAATTTAATAAAAAGCACAAGTTTATTTACAGCTTACCCATTCAGATTCAGCATCCATATCTTTCCAATAAACATCCAAAACAATAGGTGTAGTAGGAACAATCCCTGAAATGTTAAAAAATGTTGAAAAACATCTTCATATTGTATAAAGAATGCACTTTTTGTGCTTACAAAACTGAAAGAAACTTGGAAGCCTAAGAATGAGATGTTAATATGTCTTGAAAATAAGATTGTAATGATGAAAACGGTTACCATTTGTTCCATTTTCTTCATTTAACAAGCCGTTTGTTTTCTCAGTGACCCATATTTGAAGTGGCAAGCGAGCTTCCTGTATATATAAATGGTTGCATACATTTAGAAATAAAATAAAAGAGAATGTTATGTATAGAGGAAATTTTCACAGAAACAAGAAGGGGTGATAAGTTTATAAATAGAAGTTGAGATGAAAGGACTAACTATGTCAGAGAGTTTCTGCATTGATCTTCCATGTGGGTTCCCATTTATATATTTTGCAGACATTTCACTTTTAACATGGTATAGATAGCGAACAGTAGAGCCTCTGTATGATGGAGGTATGATTGTTGGCAAATTCATCCTCAATATATCTGGATATAACATAAGGACAACAATTAAACTCCATGATTATTATCATTAGGTCGTAAGCACTAAGCAAAAAGGATTATCAACATAAAGAGCTACTTACATGTTCTTGTAGTCCCAGGTGACAGAATCTGATTTGAAATCACTGATGGCACCGATGAATCTAAGAAAACATATTCACCTGGAATGATTTTGTACGAAGGTGAAATGTCAGAAAATTTGGACTATAACAAAGCTATAAAAGCTACACTATAGGTGAAATGTCTGAGAGTTTATCTCAATATGGGGATCTTATAACTAAAACTGCTAGCATCAACCATGAAGATCATCACATATGTAAATTCAGCTTGAAATTTGAATAAGCGAAACATAACTTTCTAATGTGCTGTGATCTAGCATGACTACTGAAATGGATGCTGAATCAGAATGAGTAGAAAACAGAACACGAAAACTTTCAAAATACGGAAAATGCGATTGCGAACCTCTCCTCTTCTGATTAGAGTCAGGTAGTGGCTTGTGGGTGCTAAACCACTGAGTATCCAATTTCTCAATGCCTTTGGCTTCAAAGCTTACCCTGTCAACTAACAGAGAACATTCACCGGGAGGATTTCGGATCTCAATCGTAATGGTCACTGGATCACCTGGCCTATACACTTTCTTATCAGCCTCTAACTTCAACGAAGGCTGCACATGCAACGGCACGGGAGCATCATCTTTCGTGGTTTCTCTTTTTCCCAGTCCGAACAAGGAGGTGAGCGATCTTGAAGCTTTTGGCGGCGGCATTACCTTAACAAGCTATAGATCGATCCGCCTTGACCAACCAGATTTAAGCCCTAAAAATAAAATCTCAATTGGGGTGTTGGTTTATTGATTGATGTATTAGCTCTGATCAGAGAAAACTATTGCAATGATCTGAACCGAATGGTAACGATTTGATCTGAATAGGGAGGTGAATTGGAGAAGAATCGAGTTGGGGAATCCGCCACTAGTGTCGGTGATGGGTCAACATGACGACGGAGGGATTTGCAAGCAAAAGCTGTAGTCTGTGACACTCCTTTTAGATTTTATTTTCTCGTTAGAAGCATGTTTTTTTTCTTTTTATGTAAAACAATTTCTTTTGTTTTATACAAAGATAATAACTTATTAGACCATTATTGGAGAGTTAATTACAAAAGAAAAATAATAAATAAATAAAATAAAATAAGGCCTAGATATGTTAAAAGTAAAACTAGCAAAGCACTATATATCTATATCTATATCTATATAAATCTTATAAAGTAGGTCATCAAAATGAATATGGTTCAATATAAGTCTTATTTTTGCACCATATTCATTTGAAATCTCCACAACTTTTCAACTTCTAAGCAATTAATCATTATCACTCAATAGTTTTCTAACTTATTGTTTATTATGAGATTTAATAATGATTTTTTATCTTCCTCTAATTAATATGTAAGGAGTATATTAAACAAGACTTTCTCAACAAAATCATCATATTTTGAAGAGTTTGTGATGCAAATATGAAGAGTTGAAGAAATAAGTGCTTACGCATCAATGGTTATAATGTGAAATTTCTTGGATAATATAGTTTAGGATGAGAGGTGAATCTAAAATATCGATAGTCTTCTTTTTTAGGGAAATGGATAAAAAACAAAAGTTAGTTAAATTTTCTCAAAAAAAAATATATCAAATGTATGTTGATGTTTATATATTCTTTTTGTATAATTTATGAATGTTCAATATGTTGTTTTTAAATGTTATCATAAATGTATTAAGATTTATATATATATATATATATATATATATATATATATATATATATATATATATATATATATATATATATATATATATATATATATATATATATATATATATATAAGTGTACACCTTCACACAACTTATAACGGTTGATACACCATCGATTGAATGTGATAGATGATCAATGATTTAAATTTATGATTAATCAATATTTATTATTGTTTATATATTAATATATTAATTTAATAATCACAAAAACCATTCATATTACTTTAATTTATAAATCTAAATATCAAATTAGAAATATTAAACCAAGTCAGCATCCTAAAATTCAATATTACGTATATTCGTTCAATATAACTAATTGTTTTAGACATCAAATTATTATTTTTCTTGATAATAAGTACCACACATATCAATTGAATGTATAAGTTAACAAAGTCATTTAAGTTATAATAGTTTAATGAGAAATAACTTTTAGTTGGAATTTGAAGAGCTTTAATATCTATGCCTATATATGTATATATTTGTTATAGTATAGTAATTTTCCTTCAATCATATTGATTTGAAAATCCAATAACTTTTCAAAAATTTTTTAATAATAATTATTAACTTTTTTTATTAATGTGAGATAATTGTTTGGATTCAGTATCAATGTTATTATTAGTTTGCATTTATAAATGTTGTGATAAATATATATATATATATATATATATATATATATATATATATATATATAATGATATTATAATATTTATTATGCTAATTAATTTTGATTAAACGTTAGGTTTTAGCTGTTAAATTTGACGAAAAATATATTTTTAATGTTATTGTATATGTAATATGTAAAATTTGTTGAATCGATATACGAAAGCCTCTAGCCTAATCAATAGGTATATTATTATTATTTTGTATTTAAACAAATTAGTATTTTGAAATTGACAACGCTTCTATCAACATTCAACAACCAATTTAGTTGAACTTGAAAATACATTTTTTTTATATTTAACATTAGTATTATTCATCATTTTAAATAGCATAAGTATCAATTAACTATCTTAAGGTTAAAAATCATTTGGAATTATAATGATTTAATGGTAAGTAAGATTAATTAGAATTAAAGAGTTTTGACATTAAAATAAATAGTTAACTTCAACCACATGAAAATACTTCATTTCTCCAAACAATTTCACCATTGTTATGACATATACTAAGATAATTGAGTTTAATATATTGAAAGGTAATTGAATTATTTTAGTGGAATTGTGTCGAATATGACAAACAACGATAAATTAATTATTATTCACAATATATATTTGTTAGTATTTTGATTATATAATTTTTATTCCTGCACAACGTGCGGGTATTCGCCTAGTGTTACATAATACAATACTTCTTTGTATTGGTTAGCTCCTCGCTGGTTGTTTGTTTTCTTTTTTAATGGAAGCTTTGTCATTCAAAAAAACATAATACAAGACGTTAAAAAGGAAAACTAGACCAATCAAGCCGATTACACGAAATAAACTTTAATGTATGCTTTAACTATTTAAACGAACAAAAATTGTAACTCGTTTTAGTATTGTTATCACTATCTCAAACAAAATAAGTTACTCTAATTTCAATCTAACGGTAGTGGTCTAAAATAGTTTTGATGACAACTATATTGAATTTTTGGCTTTCTTATGATTTTGATTATTAGTAAAATTTCAAGAAATTTGTGAATGGTCTTCTATTTATCATCTACATAACGGAAAAAATATAAATTAAAAATTACCCTTGGTATTTTCTAATTTCATGTATCATTATTGTTATCAAATTCGGTATATATTAAATTGTATGATTAAATAAAATATTTTTCTTATTATAGAAATATTTTTAATTGTCAACCATGTAACACACGGGTTTGTAACTTAGTATATATGATAAAATAGAAAAATACAAGTCAAGTACCACCAGGTTGATCCTCATAATTTGTTTGATTGTAAAATGTATTAAATAGATATTGTCAATTTTCCATTCACCTTAATTGTATAATAAAAATTTTTATATTTATCATTACTATTGGTTTGTGTAGATGCAAACCGTACATTGCTATTTATAGCAAATTTAACATTTGAAATAGATGCTACTTTTTTGTATTTATTTGTGACAACCGACAATTTTGGTCAACAAAAGTCAATAAAAGTCAAATGAAGCGTAAATTAGGTTAAAATGTTGAAATGTAATTTTCATAACCTTCCTATTGTATTATGGAATATTATAATACTACATACGTCAGTTTGAATCAATTATCGAGTAAGCGATATAAAATACGTATAATAGACTATAGTAGCGTAGAAATTCGATAAAACACACAAATGATACTTTGGTATAAGTAATATTCATAACACGATGTATTCGTGCTTACGAATCCGTAGACATATAGAACGTCGAAAACGGAGTTCGCATACAAAAGTTACAGCAGTTCAGTCGATGGGAACAATAAATGTACACAGAAATTAGGCATTAAATGCATTACAGCGTGCCTTAAACATTAAGTATGAAATATCGGAACACATTTTATAGAGCGTAATATGATCTATTATTTAATTCTATATTCTGATTGTTTTTCGGTAAAATGTCATATACCGCGTATTCGGAAATTTACCGCGCTTAGATGCTTATATTTTCACATAACGAATTAGGAATCAATCTAAATATATGTTTACTGATATTTTTATTGTTAATATTTGATTAACATATTTATTAGTAATTATATCTTCCAAAATTATAAAAATACACAACACATCTTACCACACTTTTATAAAAACACAAGCTTTTATAAAAGAGACTAGATAGTTTTTATAAAAACTAACCAAAGACATTTTTTGTCTCTTATAATCATCACAAGCCACCCTAGGTGACATACCCTTGATTAAAATAAACAAAAGAGTCATACCCTTAATTAAATAATACATATGACATGCCTTAGCAAGTTCAAATGCAACATACACCATCTTCCTCCCCCTCCTTCATATACTCGACCAAGAGAGCCTTTCCCCACCCCCATTTCATCTCCAAACTCTCTTCACATACTCTCTCAAAGGTCTTCAAAAGTTTCCAAGTGATTCCAAGCTTTTCCAAGTGTTTTGCAAGAAGATATTGGTAAGTTCATGTCCATTCCAAGCTTCCAATACCTTTATACCATCATCATTTGTTAATATTTTATTCACATTCTTGATCTTGCACCATAGACAAGTCTTGAAGGTCAAGTCATTCTCAAGTTACCAAGCTTTAGTTTCTTTCATCTAGTAATCTTCATATTCTTGAGACAAGTTTCAATGGTGAGTTCATACCCCTCATTTTCTACATTTTTACACATTTTAAGGGGGAGGATACAAGTCATTAAACTACATGTTTTATTCCTGACATATGTTATGTTCATATGTTTGGTCATTTTACTACAAAAGTGCTTGGCATGAAAATGTGTTAAGATAAACTAAAATACATGTTTAGTTCAAGAAAATAGCATATAAGACTTTTACACACCTTAAATCACCAACAAAATTTCATATTTACTTTGTTGGTGAAATGGTCATAAATGGTACACTATATGATTTTTGGCAAAAAGACATGGAAACACATTTTCACCAAAATAGTTATAAAAACTATTTTGTTATATATTGTTGGACAAAAATCAATTGTAAAAGTTTATATAACTAAAATGGTCTAAAATAAATATATTGTTACTATCTTTACATGAAAAATGATCATTTATAAGAAAAACGTTATTTTCAACGTAATAACGACTATTTGAACTTATAACGTCGTAATAAGTTTGGAAAATGACTTTTTACAAGGGAATTGGTATTTGACATAAAAATAATTATTTTTAAAGTATAGTGTATGAAAAATGACTATTTGGAAAGATTGTCATCATTTTGGTAAAAAGACAAGAACTAGAAATGTTGTCATCACTTATGTAAAATGACCAAAACTAACAACTTGTCATCGCTTATTTGATAAATTGTTAATTTATCTTATTAGTTATATTTAGTGCCTTAGATGTAATAAATTATTTATTTCAACTACTTAACATCTTTTAGGCATAAATACGTTAACACAACGAAAACATTTATATAAATTACAATGGGTGTAATTTATGAAACAAACGACAACTATACGACTAAAACACGAAAGATAATTATATAAATATATAATTATTACATACTAGAATTATCATGGACATTTTGATAATTACAAATGCAAAGGAGTTTTCAATATATTTACAAACGGGGTTTTACGCTATAATTAGCATTGGTATATTTTGATAATTACAAATACAAAGGATTTCGATACAGTTACAAACAAGGTTTTACGCTATAATTATCATTTATATATTTTGATAATTACAAATACAAATGATTTCGATACATTTACAAACAGGGTTTTACGCTATAATTATCATTTATATATTTTGATAATTACAAATACAAAGGATTTCGATACAATTACAAACAAGGTTTTACGCTATAATTATCACCGGTATATTTTGATAATTACGAATACAAAGGATTTCATTTTAGTTAGGAACTAGGATAAAACATCACATTGAACAGTTATGTGAGACATTCTTCATCGTACTAAAAGAAGTACACAATAAGTCCTGGATTATAACCTTAATCATTACGAGCGAGATAATTGTGTATAGATCTATATGGGACTGACAATTCCCCACTTATGGTTGTTAGCTACAACTATGACCGATAGGTCAATGGTGACAAATGTCTTAACACTGCGACGTTCGAAGAGTGTCGTGCCGGGCCAACAGGTCATAGTGAGGTTATAATAACTCACATGTAACAACAGCAAATATCCTTGGTTTGGGAAAAACATTTTCACTTGGTTTTATGTAAATATAAAACTACATTTTGTTTCACACGAAATATAAGTAAAGAATTACTTATACACTTTGGTTTATGATAACAAATCACATTTCATCAAGATACAAATAAGTATGGTTTTACTTATACACATGAGTTTTATGAATTTAAAACTACATTTACATTTAAGAAAATATTATTTTTCTTGTTACAAACGCTACCGGTTTTTACAAAGGAAATATTGAGTTTTCTCACTTCAAAATCTTATGAACTCACCAAGATAATGTTAACACTTGTAAAACTACTTGTATTCTCAGGTAACCATTAGTAAGATACGACTATCCTTTTTGGGATGGGACGCGAAGACGTCTATTTTGTTCATTTTGTCGTCATACTGTAATTGGGTTGAAACAATAATATTTTGAACATGTAACTTTCCAATTATAATGTGTGGTGGTTGTTTATCTACTTATGTTTCAACGTATGCAATGGTTGTGATACTGCGTTTCGTTCCATCCTCAGACGATTCCGCCATCGTGGTTTGGGGTGTGACATTATTGGTTGCTATTGGTTTCTATTACTTATTACATTATTCATGCCCTTTTATCTACGAATGATTGATTTGATTTTTCACTGTCAGCACCGTGGCATAGTATGGTCAAATATGTGTAGTCACATCCAATCATCTATTATGATAAATCAAGTTCTTTAATAAACGATGATATCAATTTTGGTTTATTAGAAATGTAAACAAAAATTATCTTCTAATTTTATGATTTGTATTACACTAGTATTAATATGGCTAGTTAAAAGAATACTATTTTTGAAAAAATAATGCTAATATTCAAATCAATCCTATTATATATTTATAATTTTTTAAATTAAAAAGTTGAACTATTGACCGTTAGAATTTTAGAACTTTAAAAACTTTAAGAAAGATGAACAATTGGCCGTTAGAATGCTCATATTCAAAGCAACCTCGTTTTACCATTTGTCGTTTAACAGTGATTCTTAAAACTATTAAAAGTTTGTTTTTATGGAAAAACTTAATTTATTAAACGGTTATTTTTAAATTTTTATGTATTTACTTCAGTTTTAATATCATAAACATAAAGTTCAATATATCTTAAATAAAAAATAAAGTTATTAGGATTTAAAAGAGAATTTAAAATTTTACATAGATATATTTTAAATTTTTATTTATAGGTTAATAATGTTAAAATAATAAAAAGAGACTCATAGGCAACGCATACTTAAATTTGAAATGGTTTCATATGTCAAATCATTTCAAATGGTAATAATTACATCAATACACAAAGGGTTCTCTTATCTAGACCCTATATTCATAAGTCAGACCCCTAATGATTGTTTTTTTTTTTTGGTAAAAATTAAATTCAAACTTAAAAAGAATATATAAAAATTTTCATATTTTTTTATAAATTTGACATTCTTTTTCAGAATTTTCACAAATATCAAATTTTCCAGCTTTTCAGTTAAAATCAACGTTTTTTATTTTTTTATGACACAATCAGTCTTTTTTAGATTTTTATAGTCATTGCATGTAACCTGTATTCTTATAATATTGTATTCTTATAATATATTGAAGACTATGTTAATTTAGTTATTTTAAAATTGTTTCCGTTTGCCGCTTAGAATTGTTTTACGCAAAAATTTTATTTTTAGCTTATCAAAATCCATCGGTGGTATTAGAGCCTCTTTTACATGTTATAAATATTTTTTTGTTAATGTTTGATAACCTTTGAATTTTGGAAAATATGTTTGGTATCTCTTTTGGCAAAGAAATAACCAAATATATTTTCTTTGACAACTCGTAGTTTTATAATTGTTATATTTATGCAACCAATTTTTTCATGCATTTGGTTGTATAAAATTGCATTAGAAAAACAAAGTGTTTGTTTGTATAATTCATATGATGATGTTGTGTATAAACAATCCATTAATATCGCTGTGTTGTGTTTGGTTGATATTTATTTATTTTTCATTTAGATATAATAAATTAGTTAAACTAGTTTTATTCATTTTACCAAATGTAACAATATGAAGAAATGACCATCTTTGGAATATTTGCCATGTCTTAACCACTTAAGACTATAATCCCAACATTGATATTCTATTATTGTTTTTGGGCTTAATTGTAGTCTTAATGGTTTAAGTGTTATTACCTCCACAACATACGGTGCCTTGAAATTCTTTTGCAAGCAAGAGTTGTCTTGGCAAGTGGGAGCTTGAACACCTTTTTTGAAGTGTCTATTAAGTCCTCTAGGAATGACTTAATAATTATTGTAATGGTCCACAAATGTTATTGTTAGAAAATCGCTTGGTTTATACACTTTTGTTGCATGCTTGTGGTGTTTAATTTTAGGTTGTTATATGTTATGTTTTATGTGTGAAAATGGTTTATACATGTTAAATAACATTTTTTCATAAATTAACATTACTTGGAGTTTGAGATATACATATTTAAATTATAACATAAAAAGTTTATAAATGGATTTTTATTAAAAAAGATTTAAAACGTTTAAATTGGGTTTTTTCTTGAAAATGGTTTTCACAGTAAACTATTCCACAATTTCTAAGATGTTTGCATAATACAATACTTAGATATTCTAGCCCATTTGATTTTTTACTTCGTATCGAAACTCTTTAAACATTTCAAGATTTCTAACCAATTTTTATTCAAATAAACTTAGTTATATCTACTAACATAATCAACAAATGTGACGAAGTATTATTCTTCATGTCTTGTGGCGGATCTGAACTGTCCACAAACATCTGTGTGGATTAGTTCCAACAAATCCTTGCCTCTTTCAAAGTTTCATGTGAATGATGTTATTGTCATATTCCAAGTAAGCAAGATTCACATACATCATCCGACTCTAAGTTAAATGATTCCAAAATCATGTCTGCTTGGAGCTTGGTGATGCGATCCTTGTTTATATGGACAAGGCGACAATGCAACAAACATGATTTATCCAACACACTTTCGGATGAATCAACATTTAAGATTATATTATTATTACTACTTACGCATACAACACATTAATATAAGCCATTGTAAGGATTATATTTTGAAACAAAAAACAACCATGATTATAAAGAAAAAAAATCACCATTTTTATTATCAAAAGTAAAACAAGGCATCCTCAAACAATGCGTAATATGAAATAATGTTTTGTGATATTTCTGGCGAGTAGTAAAAATCTAATAATATAACTTAACACCACTAGTCAGCATGAGCTTGTAATTCTGATCCTTATAACAACAGCAACACTTCTGTATCTCGTGATCAGGTTAAGCTCATATGCTTCAGCTTCTTACTTTCACTTAGTCCCTACATACAACGCATATGTGAGTAACACATCATGTATCAACGATTAAAGAGTGAGAAGTTTATATATTATCAAGCTCATATATACATGAGGTGTCAAACTCCTTGACATTTATATTATTCAAATCCTTTAGGTATATTAGGCAACTATGTTTCTAATGTCTCTTCACCTGGCAGTAAAAACATATAGCCTCATTCGGGTTATTGGTGGGTGCTATGTCAGAATCAATCTCTCTCTTAAAGCCTTGGTTAGTCTGTCCAACCTTAGCCTTTCTTTTTCTGTTGGGATGAGAAACCTTCTTCTTTTTAGCATCACCATGATGAATGGCCAAGACATGAGTGAAATTTGAGCCATAAGACTGCTTTATACTAGCCTCGGCAATTTTCACTATTTCGTGCCGCTCCATCAAGGTCATGTCTAGATGGCTCTTGTCATAGTTCATAATTAACTCATGATACGAACCAAGAAGCGAGTTAAGCACCACATCTGTGACAACCAAAAATTTATTCAAGCGTGTAAGATATAATTTGACCTTTAAACGTTTTATGGAAGGGCAAAAAGGTCAATATGATGTGATATTTCATCTTGAAAATTTGTTTTAAGGATACAAGAACAAAGTTGGGAATAAGGACTAAAAGTGAAATTGTTATTGTTAATCTTTAGAAATCGATATCTCAAAATTAAAAAGGAATTGAGAAAACGTCATCAATGTGACTAAGGTAATATTTGAGATAAAAATATATAGGAAAAAGATTCAGGCCATTTGGAGTTTTAACGAATGAGTTATGAAGGTTTTAAAATGGCCCAAAAGTGACAAAATGACCAAAGAGTCATTTTTAAGGGTTAATAGCGGAAAATCTATTGAGATTCAACCTTAAGTTAGTAGGGAAAAGTTGTAAAGCTCATTCCCACCTTTCTAAATGTATAAAGTTTGTGAATTTTGGATGTCGTATGAAGGAGTTATTCCCCGGCAAAGTTGAGGAAAAATAAAGAGGTAAAGCTGAAATATTTCTCTCAAGTCTGGGAAAGCGAGGGTATTTTCGTAATTTGACAATTAAAACCCAGCAGCTAGTATTTCACCTTCTGTAGGCTGCGTATTCCCCAAACACGCAAACATCCCATCCGATGAAAAGGGAAATCGGGAATAGAAGCAAGAAATTGGAACTCCTCCATTGTTCTTGATTTCTCTTGCGTAAACCCCAAATCGAGTGAGACAAGAAGCAAGCTTGGTCTGCGATTTCTCCTCAAAAATACGTAATCGCAGTTCAAGAAAAAAAGAGGGAAGCGTGAAATCAGCTCAAAACCAATGATGAACACAACCACACACACTTGTGTGTGCAAAATCAAGACCAGGAAGGAGGACCGATGGGTTTGACAAGCATATTCAAGGAGTCAGGCAAAGAGAAGAGGCTGCACAGCAGCGATGGTCAGCGGCATAAAAAAAAGACGACGAACCATACGCCTCTGGCACGTTTTTCCGGCGAGGCACAGCAAGGGGAGGCTGAGGGAAGTCAAAGAAACCGATTTCTTGCTTGAATCTCTTATTAATTTCAGAAATCATAAGCTTTTGGACAAAAATCTAAAAAGGTATAAGATGAACTTTCAAACCCTAGATGTTAAACCCGAAATTAGTTCATGCATGTTGAAATTGAACAAGGGTTTTTGTTCCTTTTGATTTTATGAGTTCAAAAACACATAAAGGTTGCATATTTTGAACATTGGGTTGAAATATTTGAATGCATGTGAGCAAGATGGTTGAATGGATGAAGAACTATTGATGTTCATCACATATAAATGATTTTTATGTCAAAAATATTTTGTTTTGAGTTGGTAATTGCTAAGCTAGATGGAATAAAGTTTTGATACACATTGATGATAGACATTGGAATTGGAAATGTGGTATTTGTTGAAGTTGTAAACTTTCAAGATCAGAATTTGCTTGAATAATAAGTTATGTCAAAAGCTAAAAATATACTACTCATGTATTTAGTCGTTGGTAATGAAATTTGTGGGAACACATTGTAGACCGAGTTATACCATGTTGGTTTTTGAACACAAGAGTGTTAGAAACGTTAAATATTGGTAAAAAGATATTAATTTGATGTTGGTATTATAAACTTGGAGTTTTTGGGTAAAATGAGGAATAGAGTTGTTGGCTTGTCGGATTTGGTCAAACTTGACCATAAAAGGGAATTTTGGCTAATAAGTTAATATCCAAAAGTGCTAGATTATAACACGTAAAAAGAACGTTTAACTTGATAATAGACTAAAATTTGAATATTTTTAGAATAAAACTAGTTTGAACTCTTTTGATAAGGGTTGTAGGAATGAGACTTATTTAACATACGTAGTATGTTAATATTTGAATATATTATTAATCTTCTATATTATCGATATAGAAGTTAAGGAGTGCGTGGAAGCAAGTAGAAACAAAGGCTAGCGGACCAATGTGAGTACATGTGACATTTTCACATTTTTTGGTACATGGCGAAAAGTTTATAAAGTTTTATGTGACTTTCAATGTGAAGTGTTTTATTATTTAGTCATGCTTACGGAAGTTTATTTAAATGTGTATGAAAGTACGTTTTGGCATTTAGCCTATAAAAGATTATGAAAGAACGTTTTGGCGTTTAGCCTATAAAAGATTATGAAAGAATGTGTTGCCGTTTAGCCTATAAAGGTTATGAAAGAATGTTTTGGTGTTTAGCCTATAAAAGTTATGAAAAAATGTTTTGGCGTTTAGCCTATAAAAGTTATGAAATAATGTTTTGGCGTTTAGCCTATGAAATGTTTGAGCCTTATGTTGTTACGAAATAATGTTTTGTTGATATGAAATAATTTTGGCGTTTAGCCGTAATGAGTATTTGAGCAAATGTTTGTCAAGAAGCAAAGTTATTTTTATGAATGACTAGTATTTTGAAGCAAGCAATGTAAAGTAATGTGAATGAAAGGATAATGTTTGGCCCGGGCAATGATGTTCCCGAAATGGGACTATAGAGGAGTCTATTGGAACGGTACCTATCCATTCGCGAAGTATATGTCCTAAGCTAATAAGGCCAGGATAGACTGATCAAGTTCTCTCCATTCTGGTATAAACTTGGGGTATCACCAATAGTGATTAATGCCCTAAGTATAAAAACTAAGCATGTGATAAGATGCTGAGGTGGTTTGATTATGTTCTTACCATCTCAGTATAGACTTGGGGTATCACCAAGAGTGATTAAGGCCCTAAGTATAAAAATCCAATTATGATGAATACCAGTCAAAGTTAAAGAAATGAAAATGAAAGTTTTATGACAACCACTTTGTTACTTGATTTATTTTGAAGGGCTTTGGAAAGCTAAGTATTGTTATATGATTCAATTATAAAGGTTTTGACAGCAAGTGCTTTTATATGATATGATCACAAATGTTTTGAAAAATGATTTAGTTATGGTTATAAAGGTTTCGTGTCCAAACCCATGTAGCTCACGAGACGTCTTCGTCTTACATATTTTATTTTGATGCCATGTATTCCAGGTTATAGTGACGATGAATAGTAGCAAAGTAGATGACACGAAGATAATGGGATGATAGATAGAGTGAACATTTTGTTGATGCAATGGTTTGTAATTCTAACTTGCTTGCACTTGTTGGGTGTTGAAATCAATCAAACAGTAATTTGTAATAAGTATCTCACGAATTGTATCAATCTAAATTATCAACACAAGTATATATGAATAAGAACAATGAAGAACACAATGATAATTGGATAACATGTGCCGAATGCTTTGATTTCACTTGTTAGGGTTTTACAATGAAGGTGGATCAATCTCACTCTCGACACAGACAAGTATCACTGATATTTATACATAATCAGTGATACGAATAGTACAAGAGATGTCATAGAATATTCCTACAGTGTACTAGCCAACAGAAATGACTTATTGTGCAACACGTAGTCTGCAAAGTACGCGTGCACCAAAAGCGGTTATTACAAATAAGCCTTCGGATCCTCTAGGATAAACCCTTCAGAGTCTTCAGGCTTCGGGGTCTTCTACTCAGGCTTCTGGGCTTTCTCTTCTTGAACTTTTGGTCTTCGGATGGTCCTGCACTTCAGCACAAATATTCCCAACAGCTATGTTTATTTTGGTATGAAATTTGTAACACCCATGGTTGTAAACTTGCAAACCAAATGTTTTTGTTGGACCACATTTTGATATTCATGTCTTCCAGACATGAATTATGTTGAAACCATAGCAATATAAAACTTTATGAAAATAGGGTGTTACAACATCTATGGCTAACTCATTTGGAAAATGTACACCAAGATTTTCCAATATGTCTATGTACGATTTCATCTTCTGAACATGCGTACACACTAACGTTTCTTCTTTAAGTTTATATGCCCTAAGGTATTTAACGATCTTGAATCATTGTCGCCTTGCTTGTGTTTCGACACTTTCAAAACAATTCTCAAGCTCAGAGGACATGTCAGCAAACGTCAGGCTATCAACCTCATTTGATTCACTAGATCGGGATTGCAGTAGAGGGGAAGAAGGACTTGATTTAGGTTTTGGAGGAAGAAAAATAATAGGAAGATTTGTGTTTAAATTTCCAACAGAAATCTATAAAAAAAATTTAGTTAGTTTGATATAATCCTTAAAATAATTACCCAAATATTATTTATTAAGGCTAGGATCCAAAATCTTCTACTTATGATGTGAAGAGGGATGCCATAACCACACAATAAAAGGTCATTAAGGTAGATAAACCATTTATAAGTTTCAGTCACTATAAAATTCCTAGATCTTTGAGATTCATTGACTAAGGTCAATGACATGTTAATCTCAGTTATGGTCATCTCAATCCATGACAGGGATGACGTGGATTGTGGATTAGATGGTGGATCCAACCATGCAAAAACTGTGTGATCATTGGCCACAAGATACGCTTGAGAATCACGAGTACCACATGACCTTCAACTACAATCTAGATTGGCGTGTCGGTTAACCACATAGCTCCTTCAATAGATCATAAAAAATGTGTGTTTTTCATGGGTAGCATATGATTCAGGTTTTATTTTAATTAAAACGAGACTTTTGTTTTAATACTTTCAAGTTAATACTTTTTAAATTGAAACATTGCCCGATCAAAACCCTTTCAGTAACTCCACTCAGGAAAATATGGCAGTCGGTAAAGGTGGTAGGCAATGAATGCCATTTAAAAACTGACCTCATTAGGATTCATAAGAATCATCCTTCAAACCTTCTAAACACAATTAAAAGTCGGTGAGCCTAGTCATGGTTTGATCAATATTGTTATTTTAATCTTTAGGTTATACATATATAGATACAATTCCAATATACATATAAATGAATTTTAAACATTTTAAAATTGATATTTATCCATTAATTCAATTAGCACATTTTTAATAATTAACTTAAATATTACATTAATTTATTATGCTTGCATTTATTGAAATAAGGTAAATTTGGAAGCTAAGCAAGTTAGGAAACTTGCAATGCAAGCAAGGGTGCAAACCCTAGCCGTTAAGGCCTAAGAAAACATCCTAAACCCTTAGCAATTTTCTAAAAAGGATTCTAGAATCCTAAACCACGTGATAACATGTAATTTCAGGAATCATTCTAGCATAAACCCTATGATTTTTCAAAAATAACAGCAAGCAAACATAATTCATAACTCAAATTGGATCTAAAGTGCATGCAACCTATAAACAGAGTCTTTGATACCACCGAGGGAATTTGATCATAATAACAAAAATATATGCACAGTTGAAGACTTAACAAGATCAAATCATGAGTTCATACAAAATTCAAGCGAGGATCATACAATTCATAATCAGGATCATGCAGTTCATAGCAAATGCAGCAACTAAAATATGAATCTTTAAATCATACATTAGTTTGGTTGTAATGACCCAAACCAGAATCCCTCTAATGATTCACACCCAAGAACACTAGAAAATCAGACGGGCAAAACTTCCTCTAGGTGAAGACATGATTCAAAAACCCTTGAAAAGAGTTATGGAAAATCGCCAAAGGAGACAGAGGGAGAAAGGGATGAAAATGGTGGCTCGGAGGAGTCCAAAAGGAGTGCTTAGGGTTTGATCCCTAAGCCTCCATTTATACTGAAGGGCTCCTAGGGTTTCAAACTTAATGAGCGTCCTTACACTTCACCCCTGGACTTGTTTCCATTAATTAATCACAATCCAAGCCATGTAATTAATTCCTTTAAATTAAGGGTTAATGTCATCAAAACACAACCAACTATTGATTTTGGTTTTAAATGGCCATTAATATTTTTTTTAAGCATTCTAGGTCACTAAACTTTCATTTTACCTATTAAAAAAGGGAACCAACATATTTTAGAAGGTTTTGGCTATGAGATGGCATCCATGTGGCATTTTGTTGACTAAAATGGTCCACGTGGCGGTAAAATGACATCCACGTGGATTTTTCTATTGAAACATCTTTTTTATGTAAAAGTTAATTTTGAATTTATTAATGTGGCTTCCTAAGGAAAATTTTACGAACATTAACCCACCATTAAACCCCTTTCCAGCCATTGTTGCGTGAGGAAGGCCTGAACAAGAAAATGTTTCAGATCTATTTTGTGTTCGAAGATGAGAGTCACGCATGAGATTTCCTAAGGCTAGATGTAATATTTCGGTAAAAATCCGGGTTGGAGCTTACGATGGAGTTAGATGGGATTAGAGATCAGAGGAGGAACCGATAAGGCATACCGGCGAGTAGCAGATAATGACGAACTTTCAGCCATGTCTCGTTTTGGCGATTTACTTGTGGAGGTATGTTTGATTGGGTGAATCAAACCAATGTATTTTGACTGAGTAAATCTGTAAGATAGTGACTAGGTGCTGTTGGAGATAAACACATGCAGAGGAGCGACGCTTGGTGAAGGGATGGGTTCACAGTCGCCGGAAAATATTGTGGTGATCGAGGCTGGAATTGATCGTATATAAGGGTGACAACCGATTTATGCGATGAAGAACCCTAAGTTGTTGGAGAACAAATCGACCATTAACACCAGGTAAGATACTCAAATTGGGCGACAAAAAACGCTAGCAATCTGGTTCAATTTGATGATATACTGGATCCGATGAAGAACCCTAACTTGAGTTTATACTTAATTTGATTATATGCTGGATCCGATGAATATTCGATTACAAAGTAATAATCTATTTAATGCCGGTTTTTATTTTAGGCATGCATTCTTATGTAATTTGCCGGTGCAAGTTTAGTTTTTGATTTGATTCATTGCCTGAACTCCTTTTAACAGCTAATCGAAAGCTTTATCAAGAAATTAGACTAGGAAAAAATTAGCTCGAGAAAACTACAAATTGCATAAGATTAAGGATCTCATTGCACTTTCATACTAATAATAAATATTCAATTAGCAAAATATTCGATGAAGAAACATTATAATTATTTTTCTTGGATCCACCTGCCTTCGCCTTTCATGATATAATTCTGGAAGTTTTTGGATGATTACCAAACCATCGTATGTACTTGGTAATGTTTCATCTGCATGTTTATCGAAAAGAATATTTATAATTTGTTTTTTTAAAGGGTTTGAAACACGTTTATAAATAATAAAGAGCTCAAGAGGTAGAATTTCGTGCTTATTAAAAAATATTTTTAATTAAAAAATCCATGTGGATGCCACGTCAGCACCACGTGGACCACCATAGTAAACCAATTGCCATATGGATGCCACATCACATAGGCAACCTGCTAAAATGGGTTGTTTCCCTTTTTTAACAGGTAAAATGAAAGCTTAGTGACTTAAAATACCTAAAAAAAATTTTAGGGACCATTTGAAACCAAAACCAATAGTTGGCTGGGTTTTGATGACATTAACCCTTAAATTAATTCCAAAATAATTTATTAATTAATTACCAATTAGTTTCTAATTAATTTATCACAACATAAATTAATAAACTAATTATTCCCAATTAATTTCTGTCACTGTTTGTTTTTACTGGGAGGATCTTGAGTTAGTGGATTTCGAGTTGATGGATTTTGGTTTAAACCAACAAGTCTTTTCCCAATACATGTGGAAATACACGCCATATTTTCAATGATATTGGATGAGCAAAGAATAAATCTTCCATCTCGTTTGTCGACGCATTTGCACGACTCTAAAAAACATAGTCATTTTGGTGTAGAAATTTCATAACAACTTGCATGTAACTTTTACTTTTCCTCCTCTCTGTACGTCGAAGTTTTTCACCTGCATTGTAGATAGTTAAATAGTACCGAGAGTAGATAAATTATTTGCATTTTGTTTTTTTAATGCAGATAATATATCTTTTGGCTTTACATTTTTATTCAACAAATCTTCAACTATTCGAGTTTCGTCATTACTCAATCGTCATGGATAATGATGACCTTCCAAATGTAATGATAGCAGATGATTATGTATATGACATATCATCTTTAACTTCCAACAATCATCTAATGGCAAATATTTACCTTGAACTCTAAATGGACAGTTTATTTTTTATGGCAAAATTTATTGTGGAGATTTGTGTACATAACCAAGAGAACGTTCCATCGAAATACAATATTATAGTGTTTCCTAAAGTTTTTAATAACGATAACATAACCAAAAGAACGTTCCATAGTTTGCACCCAATATATTAAGTGTTGACGAGATCTGAACACCTGAAAATGACATCTTTATTACAGATTTGTAACTTAATATTAATATATCTTACTAAAAATATACGTTAATAACGTTAAAATTCATACCGTGTTGGTTTCAAAACTCGATGAGTCGTCAACGTAGTAATTACTTTCAGTCTGGTTTTCATTTCCATCACATTCAGTTACATTGATTTTGTGGACATTATTACACTAGATAACACATAAAAAACTTATATATATATATATATATATATATATATATATATATATATATATATATGTATGTATATATAAAATAAAATAGAAATACAAGTTAAGTAGCACTAGGTTGGTATACTTCATAATTTGTTTGATTGTAGAACGTATTAAATAGATCTTGACAATTCTCCATTCACATTAATTGTATAATGATTTTTTTTGTATTTATTTTTACTATCAGTTTATGTAGATGCAAACCATAAATTGCTATTTATAGCAAATTTGACATTTGAAATAAATGCAACTTTTTTGTAATTATTGGTCACTATCTATTTCTAGTACCCACATCATTCATGCTTTTTATCTCTAGGAATGATTGATGTTGATTTGTCACCATAAGCACATCCAATCAGGTGGCATAGTATGGTGTGTGTAGTCACATACATGAAATGTGGCACGATTATGTGAAATACTTTATTCTTTATAATATATGCATTTAAATTTGTTTTATTTTAATAAAAGTTTAGAATATTATCTAAATATCAAAATCTTTATTTTTTTAAGCCAAATAGATGCTAATAATATTCATTGAATATATATATATATATATATATATATATATATATATATATATATATATATATATATATATATATATATATATATATATATATCTATATATATAAACTGCAAATTCATAAATTCTATATATTAAAAACAGCCTAATCAAGATTGAAAACGTAATTTAGAAAAAATTAAAAGGTATATAATCAAAAAGCTCCAACAAAGAAAATAATTAAATTAACCGCATATATAAATATTATACTATGATTTTTATATTTATACTTTTAATAAAATATTATTAAAGTCATATCTCCATTATTGTATGACACACATCAAATCAAATTCATTTTTACACAGAAATCTTAAAGAATAATGTAATGTAGCCCTACAAACCTTCCGATTATTGTTTAACAGGTCCCTAAAGTTTTTATTTGGTATTCTAGGGGATTAAACTATATATTTACCTGCTCCCCAAGTCCCTCTTACCGATACAAAATGTCAGAGGGACTTTATTAGCAGTTGAATGTCAAGTTTAAGCATCTGGATTACCAAACAAATATTAGGGACTTAAACAGTCATTGATGTTTTTTTTGTATTATAAGGGCTTAAACTTCACATTCACCTATTATTCAAGCCCCATTACCTTTTATTACTGGTAATAGGGACTTGAATAGCATGTAAATATACAGTTTGAGCCTTTAGAAGACAAAAATAAAACATTAGGACCATTTAAACAAAAACCGAAAAGTTTGAAGGGTTACAGTGACATGGAAAGAAAAAACAATTATAATTTTAAAATGATGATTACCTAATTATTAATTAATAATTACATTATGATTATACTTATTGATGAATATTTTGAAAGGTAATGATGAAGGAATCAATTAAGATTCCAATTGGGGTCCAACTAGATTAACTGATACACGAATTTATCGAGCCAATCGAGCCAATAAGAGAACCTTTCTCTAGTATACATGCATTTTAATATGGGAAGCCACAATATATGTTCATTTATCTTAAAAGAACTTGATAATTGAAAGACGTATCACATCACACAGATCACATATGTGTCAAGCTCATACAACAATTCTCCTTATTTTTTCCATCAACGATGATTTGCGAAGAACACACAATATGGATATAATGCCTCCACATCTATGATTTTTAAGAAAAATGAAGCCCCTGGTCCATTTACAAATGATCTCCATAATAAAAAGTCTCAATTTTTTAAAAAGTTATATATTATGAAACATTATTTTCATCTTTTTTTTTCTTTATCTTTGGTGGAAACCTCAAAAACCATTATTTACATCATAGAATGATTTCGCAGTGTACCAATTACAACATATATGGTGTAAAAATTCCAAAAGTTAATTACTTTGTTAAATGCTATCTCTAAAATAACAGTTTATCTTATTATTTTTTTAGTTTATTGCTAAACCAACGCTGTTTTGGGTTTTCGATTTTCTTTGCTATTTCCTATGTAACAAAAATAAATAAAACAGTACCTAGAAGTCTAGGATTTTAAAATACTAAAAACTAAATACTCGATATTCCCAAATGATTTTTTCTTTAGTCTTCATTTTTCTTTTTTATTTCATTTTCGTTTCTTTGCAAACATCTACAAAAACATGTGATGTAAGTGTACAACTACAAATTAAAAGAATGTACAAACATATTAAGCATAGTCTATAAGGACAACACGCAAAAAGATGGGTCCTACTATACTTCTCCCCTAGTGGAGAGAGAATGTGATGATAAGATGTTTTCATTACTTTTTTTACTTATGATTGCAAGTTGATCGTTGAAATAGAATTATCCATCGTGCTCCATCACATATATTGGGTTCTCTATACTTTATCTTATTTCCTTAAAAAGATTTGAAATAAGTATAATTTATCTTATTTCCTACTATACAATCGGGTCCTATTATACTATAAGCGTTGTAATATATATATATATATATATATATATATATATATATATATATATATATATATACTTGTATAATTTAACTAAAAATGTTTCTTACACATTTCAAGAAAACAATGTTGGATTAGGTGTCTAAGCCCATAACTATAATAGGTATATACTTCAATTGATAGTAGCACAATCCCTTTTGGTTGCCCTTAGTAGTCCAAATGGTATTAAGGTTAATATATAGAGAGAGAAATAAATAGTTTATTAAATTATTATGTGATGATAAAATAACTAGAAACTAGTTTGGAATTAATTATAATTAATTGGAATTAATTTTTGATTAATTAAAAGTGCAGGGGCTGAATTATAATTGTTCAATAGTTGAGCAATGTATAATAGTGGGGAGATAATGTTGGACGGTTTTAAGGAAGTATCCTTATAGAAATCGCCAAATATACATGGTGGATAAAGGCCTTGAATTTAAAGATAAAATGTTTATCCGATTTAAATTCAAATAAGGTTTATCTCTAAGATTTATCCTCAATCACCCTTGAGGCTATAAAAACCCTCCCCTGGAGCCTCAAAACATGTGCCAACTTCACAGTGATATTCTTCTAGAGTTTTTCTCTTATCTCTCAAGCAGAATCTATAATTATTCTCTAAGGTTTTATAGCGAGCTTTTATTAATAAGATAATTAAGATAACTAACCTAATTACTTGGACTTTTGGGTGTGAACCATTAGAGGCACGACACTTGTGGTGCTTGCTTCCAAGACATCTATAGGACAAGGAATAATTGTTATTTGTTATAATAACAATAAGGTATGTAATCCTTAACCATTTATGAATTTCGATTTTTATGCCTATGGTTTCTAAGGTTTCGTTTTTATGTTCTTAGTTATAGGTTTAATAGTGAACACATAGATCCTTTTTAGGTTGCATCTGAACTTAAGAGTTTGAGTTTGTTTATTTACCTAAATCCTATCAGTGGTATCAGAGCTTTAGTTTGTTTTCTATTTAACAACTATAATTTTTGAATTGATCAATTAGGGTTTATAGAAAGTAAACCCTAAAGTCAAGAATTTCGACTTGGGCTAGGGTTTCTGAAACTCTAGCCTCCTCCCATTATTTTCGATTTTTATTAGGGTTTTTTAGGGTTTTCTTTTCTTTTTTTGGTAATTATAATTAATTAGAAATTGGATAACTCCTATACCCTAATTTTTGAAAAATTAGAGGGTTAGGATTAGGATTAAATTATTTGATTAATTTAATTAGATAATCATCATTTGATTTAGTTTATTTAATTGTTAATTAAAAGATTAATATTAAATCATTTTTAGTTTAATTTTAAATTTAAATTAATTGATTTAATTATCGAAAATTTAAAATAAATAAACCAACTATTTAAAAAAGTTTTAAAATACACCTTATATATTATTATTAATTTTTAATATTTATATGTATAAGAATCAGTCAGTCAAATCGTTAGTATGTCTCATTCACGAAGCTGATCTATAAGGGGGTATAAGGAAACTACTTATAAAATGGCGGTTGAATGGGTGTCCACTCTCACCCACCGCTTCCTTGATTATTGGAGGGTCGTTAGCAGAACGGATTTGATAGGACACTAAATCTCATTAAAAGTACTAGAACATTTTATTTAAAATCCTAAATCTAGATACTTTATGAAAAATGTGAATTAATATGCTAACCCATGAAATTGCACATTACACTTTATAAGTCGTTAGTGGAGCGCGTGTGGTTTACCATCACACTAATATGGACTAATAAAGAGTCGTAATGGGTATCTCATAAATTATCATTGTTGATAGAGTGCGTGTGGTTCATCAGCACATCAATCGAGATGATAAATGACATTGAGGTTACCAAGCACATTTGCATGGTTATTCACATCTTGTTTGTGATCCTCGGTATCCCAGTCACAAATAGAATAGCATAATCCAATATTAAACATGCTATTGAATAGTTTTAATGAATCTCAAAAGACCTAGGAATTTAACTTAATTTCATTTCTTTTCACGGTGAAATTGGTAAATTGTCATTTACCTACCTTTATAAAATTTACAATTAGATTACGACATCCATATTCTAAGTTGTGAATTATATAGTTGGGTCCTAAGCTTAATATTTATTTTTGGGTTAATATATTAATGATTATTCTTATCTGATTAAAAATATCTTCCTTTTATAGATGTCTACTTCTGTTGATGCTTCTGCTACCCCATCCACTTCACACAATAACCATAACTTCTCTTCGATCCTTTCGCTCTGCTCAAATGTGACATTGGATGACACCAACTATAATGACTAAATGCGAAACGTCAAAATGGCTCTTAGATTCGAGGACAATGAATATGTTCTCGAGAAAGAGCTCATTGAAATTAATGAAGAAAAATCTACTCCTGAAGAACTAGCCTCCTACAATAAACATTGTGAAGAAGCAACCAAAGTGGCTTGCATCATGGTCACAACTATGGTCCCTGAATTGCAGAGATTTTATGAGGACTATTGGCCGTATGAGATGAACAAGGACCTTATGGAAAAGTTCTACAAGCGAGCTCGTCAAGAAAAGTACGAGGTAGTCAAAGCCCTCATGGCATGCAATATGAAAGAGGGAGAGTGTGTATGTGGCCACGTGCAAAGAATGCAAAGATACGTGGAATGCCTTGTTAGGCTTAATGTGCATTTTGATGAGAAGTTGGCTATTGATATAGTCCTAAACTCCTTACCAAGTTGTTATGATCAGTTCATTCTGGCTTATCATTTGAACAACACTGAGACAACCTTCGCTTAATTGCACAACCTACTACAGACTGCTGAAGCAGGAATGAAGGGGAAGGGTTCAGCCTCCACTCCTGCCAGTACTCCCGTTCTAGTAATTGGACAAGGAAAGGGGAAGAAGAGGAAAGGTCCTCCAAAGCATAATTGGAAATGCAAGGCCTATGTCGGGTCATCTAGCAATGGCCGAAAGGGCAAGCCCAGTTCTGACATTCCTCACACCTCCAATCCCAAAGAGTACGATTGATTTTACTGCAACGAGAAAGGGCATTAGAAACGAAGCTGCCCAAAGTATCTGCAAGACATCAACGATGGCAAGGTGAAGCCGTCGTCTGTAGGTATATTCAGAAGTTATAATGGCAGTTATAGTTATAAGACTTATCCAAGCGGGAGACTGTTGGATTAGGTGTCTAAGCCCATAACTATAATTGGTATATACTTCAATTGATAGTAGCACAGTCCTTTTGGGTTGCCCTCGGTAGTCTAAATGGTATTGAGGTTAATAGAGAGAGAGAGAAATAAGTAGTTTATTAATTTATTATGTGATGATAAATTAATTAGAAACTAGTTTGGAATTAATTAGAACTAATTAGAATTAATTTGGGATTAATTAAAAGTGCAGGGGTTGAATTGAAATTGTTCAATAGTTGAGCAATGGATAATAGTGGGGAGATAATGTTGGACGATTTTAAGGAATTATCCTTATAAAAATCGTCAAATATACATGGTGGATAAAGGCCTTGAATTTAAAGATAAAAAGTTTATCCGGTTTAAATTCAAATAAGACTTATCTTTAAGGTTTATCCTTAATCACCCTTTAGGCTATAAAAACTTTAAGGTTTATCCTTAATCACCCTTTAGGCTATAAAAACCCTCCCCTGGAGCCTCAAAACCTGCGCCAACTTCACAGTGATATTCCTCTGGAGTTTTTTTTCTTCTCACTCAAGCAGAATCTATAATCACTCTTAAAGGTTTTATAACGAACTTTTATTTATAAGATAATTAACCTAATTACTTTGACTTTTAGGTGTAAACCATTAGATGCACGACACTTGTGGTGCTTGTGGTGCTTGCTTCCAAGAGATCTATAGTACAATAAATAATTGTTATTTGCTATAATAACAATAAGGTATGTAATCATTAACCATTTATGAATTTCGATTTTTATGCCCAGGGTTTATAGGGTTTCTTTTTGATGTTCTTAGTTATAAGTTCAATAGTGAAAACATAGATCCTTTTAGGTTGCATGAAGTTAAGAGTTTGAGTTTATTTGTTTACCTAAATCCTATCAAACAATTCATTAGATAATTTACCACTTGCAAAATATGATAGACCAATCTATAATTTATTAGAAAGTTGTACACATCTCAAAAAAAGAAAAAAATAATTCTATATTCTTTTGTAACTTGTAAGTAACATTATTTTTTACACATTTCAATAAAATAATTTATCAAATAATTTACCACTTGCAAATATGATACACCAATTCATTTTATTACAAAGTTGTACACATTTCTAAAAAATGTTATCTTCTTTTGTAACTTGCAATTTTAAAAACTATGTCATCCATTATAAATACCCAATACTACTAATTTACAAAGATTACAACTATCAACTTATAAATTTCAAATGCTACTCCTTCACTATCACTTTTATCCATATCTTGAAAAATTTTCAAGTATTAATCTTGTTATAATATACTTAATCACCATATAATGACGAGTTTTCATCCAAAACGAAGCAACCGAAGCTGTCGACGGCACATCGACATTTTACACGAATATGGTATGATGTTTAAGTTTATTACTAAACATTTTATTTTGTTATATAATATCGTATAATGTAGCCACATATTGATAATAAATTCATTTTTAGGTGTTTGAATATTGCCAATATTTGAAATATTAGACTAAAAAAACGGGACATTCTCTTGGCTATATTATTATTATCAAACAAAGAAATATAATGGCAGTGGGCTCTTAACAAAAGTTTTACTTATATGTGATCGTAGTGGTATTTAAAAAAGTAATAAAATTTCCAATAGACATACTGAGACAAAAAAATAATTGTCCGTTGGGTAAATTTTCGAAAGTGTATAACTTTTGGACCTTGATTGTGGTATGTGAAAAACATAACCATGAACCTGCAGATCATTTGGAGGGTCATCCATTTGCAATGTGATTATCTGATAATGAAACTTGTTTAGTGGCCAATTTTACAATATTGAATGTGAAGCCATGCAATATTCTAATGACGTTGAAGGATCAAAATCCATAAAATGTATCCACGCTAAAAACCATATACAATGCACGAGATAAGATCAAAATGAACGAGAAAGTAGGTAAACACAGACATGCAAGTTCTTTTGTCATTTTTGTAATAAGGGGGTTATACATATTTTTATTATGCAAACGATATATCAAATGCGTTGGAAATTTATTTTTCATGTGTCACGTGCATGTTCATGCGTGATGTTGATAGATGACACATATAATTAGTATAATATGCCTCTTCTAAAGATTGTTGGAGTAAGCCCAACTAATTTGACATTTTGCATAACATTTGTGTTTCTGCATAAAGAAAAAGAACTCAACTATACATGGGCATTAAATTACCCGAGGTCAATTATAGACAAATATGTTTGCCCTCAAGTCAATGTCACAGACAAAGAATTGACACTGATGAAAGCATGCAAAAATGTATTCCCCGACCTAAAAATTTACTTTGTAGATGGTCTGAAAGTATTAAGACAAAGTGTCGAAATGCAATAAGGCCACTATACACTTGGTATTCCTTCACCAAATGTTGGGCATTATTAGCCGAATCCCAAACAGAGGAAGCCTATGACTATAATTTGCATAAATCGAAACATTATTGATCAAATATAAAGGTAATGTTATTATTAATATTCTTAATATATTCAACAATCATTGTGATTTTAATTGATCTAAGCCTTGACCTACTTTTCAAGCGTCGTGAATTATTTGAACAATGTATGGCTGAATTCATATAAACATATGTTTGTATCGGCTTGGATTGACATATTTCTTAATTTTGGAAATCACACAACTAACAGAGTTGAAAGCCAACATTCCAACTTAAAAAAAAAATACTTGGATACAACACAATCAGATTTATGGATGTGTGCAACTTTTATTCAGAATATTGTCGGGATACAACTTACTTTGATAAAGGCAAACTTACAATAAAGCAAAACCATCATGAAACATAGATTCGACGCACCACACTTTGAACTACTATGGCGCTCTGTTTCGATACATGCTTTGGACATCCTATTTAATGAAATTGGGAGGCGCAATGTTAGTGGCTTTAATTGTTAACTGCGTACGAGTCATGGATTACCTTGTGTGCATTAACAAATGAATTATATGAATGCATGTATACCTCTTCCTATTGACTCGATTCATACGTTTTGGAGAAAACTTGATTTATCACCGTCACTCATTCAAGTTGATGATGAAGCGCAAATGTTCAGTCAGAACTTCGAAAGCCAGTCATATTTTCTTCGTGAACCTGTTGTTCAAATTAATAATCGTGGTTGACCAAGCTCGAAGCATAAGCCTTTCAAAAATAATCGAATTTAGCTACCAACTGAAGATGGGCTTAATGTCGAGGAGAATCATGAGCCAGCACGTCATAGTTCATACGCAAGCGAAAGACGCTACTCATAATCATACATTAATCAATTCCCATATATATTGCGTCTTTACATAAGTCATGTACATGATGTAGTGGGTGATGGAAATTGTCGATTCCGAACGATAGCCGCTTGTATTGGTATTCATGAAAATAAGTGGTCACAAATTCGGGTTGATTTACTGGAGGAGTTAGACCACCGGATATAATGATATGTTTGGGAGTCAATCTCGATTTGAACTCTTTAACTCGTTAAATTTCATTCGTTCAGATATAAATGCACCATATGAGAATTGGTTGACTTTGCATGATACTAGTATACTCATTACTTCAAGGTATAATGTCATATTACATTCTATAAGCAATGCTGTTAGTACAACATACTTTCCGCTTTGGTCTACTCCACCACCAAGGCATGAACATGTTGCTATTGCAATTGGGTTCGTAAATAACAACCATCATGTT
Organism: Cichorium intybus; assembly: GCA_023525715.1. NCBI lineage: Eukaryota > Viridiplantae > Streptophyta > Magnoliopsida > Asterales > Asteraceae > Cichorium > Cichorium intybus. The sequence continues at coordinate 81,245,799 of CM042017.1, forward strand.
AGAGTGGTGTTAAGAGAAGAATATACGATGCCTCCAGTCTTTTTACAATGAAATCATTACAGAATACCATGTGCTGCTGCATGGATTACTCCATACATAGATAAAAAAAATTTGCATGCACAATATTTAAGTTCTAATCGTAATTTTTATAATTTCGACGATGTAATAAACGTTTGATTGATGTTTTATTTTTATTCATTGAGGTTTTGAATTATTTGTATTTCTCTACTTAATATAAATGTTATATTAAATAAAAGAATTGATGTTTTATTTTTAACAAATAATTTTATATATTAATTTACTTTTCAAGATGTACATCAAATCAAAATGTTATCATCATCATTTTATTTTTCAATCTCCGTTAACTTACTTTTCAAGGTGCACAATTGTATAATAAATTTTAAAACCAACGACAAAGAGGTCAATGTAACGAGGACCCCTTATAAACCGTACTTGAAGTTTTTCGCGTAGAAAATAACGAAAATCAATTTAGATATTTAATTTTTGATAATAACAAGTCATTTATTTATGTTCAGTAACGCTTATTTATGTTTATTTGTTAATTTTCATTCACCAGTTATTTATAATCGGTAGTTTACTTTCTTTTATTTATTTTTTTAATAAATATGACTGATGAGCTTATTCGTTTATGCTCATTCGTTAATTCTCATTAACGATTTGTTTATATTTGTTTGTTTACGTTTTTTATTCATTTATTTAATAAACAAACAAATGAGTATAAAACGTGAACCAATAAACAATAATAATTGACTGACTTGTTAATTTACGTTTATTAACATTGATTTAAATTTATGTTAAATTGGTATTAAAGTTGTAATATAACTTTTATTTTAATTTACAGTCTATATTTATTAATAAGTTAAATAAATAGTTTTAAATACAAACAGAATATATATTATATTAAAAATAAAAACAAACGAATATTAAGGGAAATTTTATCAAAGCGCGGGAAAAAATGAAATTGGCGCCACAAGGCCAAAAACCATAACAATTGCAAATCGAACATTAAAAATTAATCTCTTTCTGAATCGAACATTTTCACTTCGATCACTGGAGCATCAATCACCGTCCTTCAGTTCATCGTTGCTTGGTATAATTTCTGCATGATTATACCGATTATTCTGAAAAGCTAAAACCCTAAATACACGGAAACCATGGAAAATCTGTCGTTCATATGCGGTGGTCTTGGTGTTATTGAAGAGGATGACGACGGCAATCAGATCGGCTACACTCCAGGAGAATACTGTTTAGGTATATTTTCAGTGCATCCACTTAAATACTTCCAAATTGTTATTTCATGAGTTGATTTGCACACACAGTGATGTCGTAAGTCGTTAATTCATCGATTCATGTAATTGTTGGGCAGATAATTTAAAGGATTTGCTGAGATTTCTAAGGCGAGACGATCCAGAGACTCGAGAAGTGTTCAAACAAGTTTGTAAATGGAATATAGTGGGAAAAGATATATTACCTATAGTTCAATACCATCAAAATGATACTACGTTGCTTCTAAATGCAGGTAATTACTCGTCAAACTGCTGCTTCTTAATTTTGCCTCAAAATAGTTCAATTTTGATTACAGAATTGAGAAATCTTATGGTCTCCTATATATTCGGCATACATGCAATTTTGAATTGAAAAGAAGACTCAGTTCGCAGTAATCATCAATCATTTTCTTCTTAAACCACTGCAGTGAAGGTTTTGGTGTTTCTTACAATGCCAATTGATCCAACATCTAAAGATATACCACAACAGATTGAATATCTTTGGGGTTTGAAGTCCTTGATCACTTCCAGTCATGCTATACCAGTGATAGTTACACTTCTTGAAAGCCCACTAGAACATTTGGAAGGGTATGTATGACTGTATGTACACCAAGTTTGGAACATTTGATGCTAATCTTCTTACATAGAAACGAGTTAAATTTTTTATGCTTGAAACAGGGATTCATTTACAGAGGATGACTGGAAACTGGTGCAGCTGGTAATCACTTTATTTCGCAACATTTTAGGTATTCAAGACATCACAACACAACAGAGAGTTGCTGGATCAGCTTTTGAACTTGTACTTCTTAGAGATAGATTCTTGGAACTCTTGTTTGAAGAGAATGTGATGGATTTGATCTTAGTTTTGACACAACATGCTGGTCCATCTGGCGTTTTTCGCCAAGATAATTTGCTTTTATTGGAGACTTTTTATCACATATATAAAAGCCAAGTTCCTGAATTGATTGCAAGAGCTCATGTAGATGCTTCCATGAAGGTAATTGTCCTTCTTGTCCTTCAAACCATTTTATCAATGGTTTGACTTTATGGTTTGACTTTATTTGTTTATCAAGGAGGGAGAAGTAGAAGCTACTGCTTCTGATCTTAAGTCTTTAATGGAAGAGGAAAAAGAAAAAAGAAGGCAAAAAATGCTGTTAAATATGGGTGCTAGATCAAAGTTCAGTGGATCTTTCACTCGAGTTACAATGGTAAAAGCTTTAATTTTGTAACAATTCCATTTAAATCTTCATTACTAACTTCATCAATTGGCTTTATAAACAGGATGGATCCAAAGTTTTAGTTAAAGGAAACCCTTGTTCAGATTCTCATGATCCATTACTTAAAGGTCATAAAAATCAGCGTGATGCATCCAAAAAGATGCCATCTGACAGTGGAAAAATGCCAACAACTAACAAGAATATCCTTCGTTTGCTCCATGATTTTACCAATCAGTTCCTTTTAGGAGGGTATAACGGTAAATATTGTATTTTTTTAGTGAAAAGATCTCTTTATTTGCGGTTTACTTCATATTTTTACTCTTTTCTCAACAGTGTTGATGCAGTCAATCCGTGAAGACATTGAGAAAGAACACCATGCTATTGAAAACAGCGATGTTGTTACTTTCTTTCAAGTTGCTGAGTTTATTGTGTCTTTTCAGAATCACAAGTTACTTGCTTCAAAGGTGAGATTTTTATAAAAGGGTTCATCTCAAAAAGGTTAAAAAGTATATTTTCTTTAATGGGGTTTTGATCATTTAACAGCCTGATGCTGATGTCAATGTATCCGAGTCTTCTAAAGATCATGATGCTGAAAGCACATTGTTTGAAGGAAACATGTGTGGTTCAATTTCTGAAACAATGAATGAGCCAATGTTTTTACTTGTTGTATCAAAATGGCGTACTGCATTTGATGGTTTGAAGGAGACAAATGACCACAAGTTTCTTTCTGCTGCTGGATCTTTAATGAAAACAATGGTGAGTGATTTTTGATGTTTTTATTTGTTGAAGGTTTAGTTAAAGTTACTAAGAGAATTGTCTTTTTTGTTTTTGTAGATAAATATGTTGGATTTGGTGCTTAAACTGTCACCAGATGAATCTAGAGAGCCTCAAACTGCTCGTGTTCTTCTTTACAAGTTATTTTATGATCAAACAGATCAAGGGATGACTTATTTTCTCTTCAATTTAATCAAGACATTTAATGCACATAAACAACCAAAAAGGTTCATCTTTTTTCTTTATGATTGAATCACAGTTCTTGATATTTTCTACAAATAAAACAGTATCATATTTTTTCTAGAAACAATATTGGCTATTGCTACTTTTTGTTGAATTCATCATTTTCTTATAATTTTTCTTGTTTGTCTATTAGTGATCTTGCTGATTTGGTTGAGACAATTCATATAGTCATAAGACTGATGGAGAATCTTCAATCACGTGGTACATTGAGGGTACGTTTATTTCTGGAATATATTAATGTTTTTAATTTGTTTTTGGCTTATTTTTTTACCATCAAAGTAGGACACATACATGATACAACTAATCAAACAATCTGATAATAGTTTTTAGGGCTAAATGCAAAATTAGCAATATACTTCCATTTATTTGTTTAATAGCATCCCACTTTCGTTTCTTTCATTCCAACATTGTACTTCAATTTTTTTTTTTGTTATTAAGGCATTGCACTTTAAAAAATCCACCCAATTAGATCAATATTTTCTGAAAAATCTACCTAATTATACTATTATAGAGAGTAAATATTGCTTTGTATTCAGATGACATTGCTATAATTGGTAGGTTTTTCAAAATACAATGTTGAAATAGGAACAAATAAAGTAGAATACTATAATAAACAAATAAACGAAAGTACATTGCTATTTCTTCCATTTTAATCCTAATTGTTTATAGATATTATGTTAGTGGTCACTAATAACACCTATTCATATGAATATATATTTTGTGATAGGTTTCTAAGAAGTCAAGGAGGAAAAGAAAGAAGAAACCTTCAACCACAAATAAAGATTCCAATATTGCAGACCAAATTCCTATTCAAAATAAAGATTCCGTTCCCGATAGTGAAAAAACTGAAAATGTGAGCATGCCAGTAAAAGAATCTTCACCAGGTCCAAATACAGACAAGATTGGAGATGATGACATCATCCATGGAGATGATGACATCATCCCTGAAGAATCTGATGCAACTAAGATGGAAACAAAAGATACCGAAGACAATAATAATGATTATGTTTCGGATGAATCTTCTGATGATGAACAACAAGATGCAAGAAATGAAGTTGACTTTAAGGCATCTTCATTGGTCTCTTCACTTGCAAACACCACCATAATTCAAAATTTATGTTGGCTGTTGAAGTTTTATAAAAGCAATTCTGTGAGAACGAATCATTACATTATTTGTGCACTAAGAAGAATTTGTGAAGATCTTGAACTTTCTCCCATGTTATACCAGGTAAAAAGCTTGAATTTTTTGTTTCAAAAATAGGGTTTAATGCAAGAAATAGCATTGTACTTTTGTTGTTTTGTTTGTTATAGCATTCTACTTTTGTTTATCCTCATTAAAGCATTGTACTTTGAAAATAGACCCCAATTTACTGATACATCTGGTTGATTTTTAAAGTATAGTGTCTTAATAAGAAAAAAAATGGATAGTTCAATGCTATAATTGGATAGATATTTGAAAGTAGGGAAATCTTCAATAAAGTCCCAAAATTTTGGCTCAATTTATGAAAAAGTCCCAAATTAGTTTTTATTAACAAAAAAGTCCCAAATTAATTTTTATTAACAAAAAAAGACAGAAAAACCGGCTAATGTTGGGACTTTTCCGTAAACCGTGCGAAAATATTAGGACTTTATTGAAGATGAAACATGTAGTTTATGTCATTTTTTGTTAATAAAAAGTAATTTTGGACTTTTTGTTAATAAAAGTTAATTTGAGACTTTTTCATAAACTGAGCCAAAATTTTGGGACTTTAATGGAGATTTCCCTTGAAAGTACAATGACTTAATATGAAATAAATTCAAGGTACAATACTACAATAGAAAGAAGTGAGAGTAGGGTGTTATAATACACAAATAAATGAAATTACGTGAATAAATCTTGCATTTAGCCCTTTTTGGTATCATGCAAGTTTACACATTAAAGCATTGTACTTTGAAATATCTACCCAATTATAGCAATGTAATCTACATAAAAAGCACTTTTCGGGTATAATTTTTAAAGTCACAATGCTTTAATAGAAAGTAATGATAGTAGGATGCTATAATACACAAATAAATGAAAGTACATTGCTATTACAGTATTACTCTCATTTAGTCCTAATCTATATTATGTAAGTTCACATATGGATTGAAATTTTGCAGTTATCACTTCTCACAATATTTCACACCATTCTTGAAGAGCAAAAAACAAGTCCATCAAAAGAACACGAAAACATCGTATTATTTCTTAAAGATTTGGTTAGAAGAATGTTGAGGAAAATGAAGAGTTATCCTCTTCTTTTTGTGGAAGTTCTTTTCTGGAAGACACGTAAAGAATGTCATTATATAAACTGTGAATCAATGTTACAAGATTTTGGAAGAAACGGGTATAGAAAAAGAGGAAATGACCATAATACCCTTAATGGAGATGTTGGCGGAAATAGTTGGGTTAGAAAAAGCATGGCTGATGCACTTGGTGATGATGAAGCTGATGTTGTTGTACCACATTGGAGAGATGATGACAATAGGTATGTTCAATTGCAAGAAATAGCAATGTACTTTCATTTTATTTTGTGTAGGGATATATTCACGAAAGTCCTTACATTTTGACCATATATTCGATTAAGTCCTGATTGTTTTTTAATATTCAGTTAAGCCCAACATTTTGATAAATGTTCACAATTTTAGTTATATATAAAAAGGAAATATTCATTAAAGTCCTTACATTTTTACCCTTTTAACAATTTAGAGTTGAATTTTCAGTTTTTATTCAACTAAGTTCTTACATTTTCACCCTATACATCATCAGTTGTAAAAATATAAAAATGGCATAACCAGCTACTATCCAAAATTGTAAACATTTAAGAAAATGTTGGGCTTAATTGAATATAAAAAAAATTAGGGCTTAATCGAATATATGGTCAAAATATAAGAACTTTCCTGAATATATCCCTTTTGTGTATTATAGCATCCTACTCTTGTTTCTTTCTGTTACAATATTGCACTTTCAAAATCTTCCCAATTATAGCATTATGGTTTCGACTTCTTTTTTTTTTTCTTAATTGGACACAATATTTTGAAAAATCTAACAAATTATAGCAATGAAATCTGGTTTGTATTTGGATGGCATTTCTGTAATTTTGTATAAATTTTTCATAGTACAATGTTATGATAAGAAGTGAAAGTAGGATGCTATAATAAACAAATCAATGAAAGTACACTGCCATTTCTTTGCATTTAGACTTGACTGAAACTAATGTCAATGGGACAGAAATTCCATTATTTTCTCCCACCCAAAAAGGTTGAACAAGGTGCAAAAAGACGTAAATACCCTTCATTCTCATTAAAAATAGCTCTAAAAACCTTCGTCTAATCCTGTCGCATGTAACAAACACAGCTTTACTCTTTCAAAAAGACTTGATTTTTAGTTTCATAATTATTGTTTTGAGATGAAAGACAATAGTATCTATTATGTTCTTTTTTTCTTATGATTTTAACAATGTTGATGGTTTTTTGTTTTCTGAGATAATTAAATTATAAAATTGTTTTTTAGTGAGGAAAATCCTGTTGAAGAAGGTACAGAAACAATGGAACAGCCTGCAAGGACACGTAAAAGATTTAAACCACTTGTCCTTACTGATGAATTAGAAGAAAAGCTAAAGGAACTTTTTGAGAAGTAAGTTTTTTATTTTTACAATACCTATTTTTATTTAATAAAACAAATATACATGAATTATAAATTTTTTGTTGAAATGATTGTTATAGATATAAAGAGCTTCCGGATTGCAGTCAACGGATAGTTTCAGAACTTAATTTGGAAGTTTCACCAGCTCAAGTTTCTAAAAAACTAAAAGAATTGGGATTAAAATTTCCATCAAAAAAGAGAATTATTAATAATAAAGAGGACTCCAATATTCATGAAAAAGACATGGAAACATCACTGCAACAACCTTCGTAAGTACTTAAAATCAACTTTTTTTAATGTCTTTAAAATTATATTACTCAAGTGTACTATGAATTTAATAAACTAAAAATTGCTAATCCCTGTTTTTTTTTTTTTTTAATTAGGTTTGTTAGAAAAAGAGTTCGTGCATTTAATGAAGATCAAGAAACGAAGATTAAAACTTTATTCGAACAGTAAGTTCCAGAATTTTTTTATAATTGATAAAATGAGGAGGGCATTTACGTCTTTTGCCAAACGAGACATCTCCGCCTTTTTCATGTGGGAAGGGCATTATCGTCTTTTGCACATCCCATCTTTTTAGGTGGAAAAAAAATTTCAATTTTTGTCCATCTTGTACAACAAACGGGGCGTGTATTTTTTTTTTTTGTAAGTGTGAATTAGTATATGATGGATTAAAAAATCTGAAATATTTTTTTTATTTGTATTAAAAAAGGTTTAAAGATCACAAAAAGTGTAGTCAGATGATTGCAAGTGCACTAGAAGGCGATGGAACATTTACAGCAGCACAAATTACACGCAAGCTCACGCAACTTGGCTTGCGTCTCAAGAAACAAAAATCAAATAATAAAAATAATAATAATATGAATTTAAAAGATGAAGATGCAGACACTTCAGATGGTGAAACACTTTTATCACTAAAGAAAAGGTACAGAGGACTAAATGCAGAAATAGCAATGTACTTTTATTTTGTTCTTATTAAGACGCATTACATTGATATTATTATTTTTATTTGTTTAATATTAGGAGCAAAAATAAACAGAATAAGAAAACACCAGATGAAAATAGCAACCAACTTTCAGATGATGTTGTACTTAGTTTGGCTTTTAGGTAAGATCCATCTTTTTTTTCTCACATGTATTATAATATTATATAATACTTTAATGTTTACTCATGTAATTGGATTTTATTTTGTTTTTTTTATTTCAGGAGCAAAAAGAAGCAAAATAAGATTGCAACTGAAGAGGAAAATAGCAACCAACTATCGGATGATGATGATGATGATGATGTTATATTAAGCTCAGTTAGGTAAGTTTCAAATTTCTAAAAAAAGTTCAGTATCTAGCCCCATAAAACTGATTTTGTTCGTTTTTTGGTTTGTTTTCTGTTTTTAGTTGCATAAAGCAAAAAAAAGCAATTAAATTATAAATACATGGCTTATTGAGACGTATATAAATGTTTGTAAAGTGCAGAACATTGCAAACTACAGGGACCAAAAGTTTAATTCACTTATTTCCTTAAAATTAAAACTACAGGGACCAAAAGTGTAATTCACATATTTCCTACATTTTAAAAATTACGGGACCAAAAGTGTAATTCACTTATTTCCTACATTTTAAAAATTACAGGGACCAAAAATGTAATTCTTTTATTTCCTACATTTTAAAAATTACAGGGACCAAAGTGTAATTCACTTATTTCCTACATACTAAAACTTACAGGGACCGAAAATGTAATTCACTTATTTCCTAAAATTAAAAACTACAGGGACCAAAAGTGTAATTCACTTATTTCCTACATATTAAAACTTACAGGGACCAAAACCAAAAATTAAAAACCGTAGGGACCAAAAGTGTAATTCACTTATTTCATACATATTAAACATTACAGGGACCAAAAGAGTAGTTCACTTATTTTCTAAAAATTAAAAACTACAGGGACCAAAAGTGCAAATCACTTATTTCTTGAATACTAAAACTTACTGCGGCCAAAAATGTAATTCACTTATTTCCTAAAAGTTAAACACTACAGGGACCAAAAGTATAAATCCTCAATCAACCATACAAATCACTAAAGTTTTTTTATTTTATATTCAGAAATGGAAATAAGAAATTGTCAAGAACAAGAACTCCAGAAAGCAAAGAAGATTTGGTTAATGACAGCAACAATGAAGATGTGACAATGACTGAAAATGTTGATGACATGGAGGATAATGAACTTAATGATGACATGGCAGATGACGTGGCTGATTTTGGGAACAATCAAAGTCCTGTTAATGTTATGTCTCAAAAATCTGGAGGACCAAGAAGAAAGCTTAGAATGGTTATAGATGATGAAGATTAAAGAGATGACAATTGTGTAGAAAATGTTGGTAAATTTAAAGTGGTGTTTCTTTTTGACTTTATCTTATCTGGTCAACTATGCAAAAATGTTGGTAAATTTAAAGTGGTGTTTCTCTTGCTGTCATATTTTTATCTTTTTTTGAAATATTGTTTATCTCGAGAGTGCTTTATCCAAACAGAATTTATTGAGAAAAAGAAAAGAAAAGAAAACAATTTTTATTATGTTTTGTTTTAGTTTTGAACTAATTTTTATTAAACATTTGGAAGAGACCTAAAAAATTAGTCTTTAATATACCACCAATGTTTCCTGACTTTATAGAAAAGACCTCTCTTGAGTTTATTTGTTATTGGGGTTAATTGTTTTTGAGACTTGAGTTTTCACACATCCAACATCGAATGGGAGTTGGAAGCGAATATAATAATAGAAAATGTTATAAAAGGGAAGAGTGATAGCTTTATATCAACACGACTTTAGTTTTTTACCCATAAAAACAAAGAAATGAGGTGATTGAATCTTAGTCATAGAAAAATTACAACTCTAAAAATAAAATAATCAAGGGTAGTTGATTATACGTAAGAGTATAAGTTCAAACACTAAGGAGGTGTTTGTTTTTCCTCAAAAAGTCTTTTTCCCCTAAAACATCTGCGGGAGGATAGATGTTTTCCAAAAAGATCGTTTGTTTTCTAGAAGACAAAAGATATAAAAAAGACTTTTTCTCCTCTTTTTCAAAAAGACATATTTTTTATCTTTTTGCACAACTTTTTTGAACTTTTCAACTACATTCACCCCACCCCACCGCTACCCCCCACCCCCACCCACCCCTACCCCCACCCCTACCCACCCTACCCTCACCCTTACCCCACCCACCCCACCCCACCCTTACCCACCCTACCCTCACCCTACCCTTACCCCACCCCCACCCACTCCACCCTTACCCATACCACCAACCCCCATCTACCACCCCCACCCACCCCTTTCTCACCCCTACCTACCCACCCCACTCCCATCGCACCCGGGTTATTTTAATTAAAATTGATGTTAGAATGAACGATTTCAAAAAGACGTTAAAAACAAACAAACTTTTTTATGAAGGGCGAAGACATGGAAAAGAACTTTTGGTCCACATCTTCTTCCGCAGACATGGACAAAGACAAAAGACATTTTACATCTTCCAAAACAAACACCACCTAAGAGCTATGAAAAAGGTCTTGTTGCCGAACATAATACAAGACAAGATAATCAATATTATCAAAAGAAATATTCGATGACAAGAATCAATGACTGCTCAACTCTCTAAGGACATTATATATTGATATATTCAACTTGAAGAGAGAGAGTGTGTGTGTGTATGTTTGTGTGTGTGACACATGCCCAATCCATGACTCAAATGGTGTTGCAAGAAAGTTTTGTGGTTTTTAAAAGAGAATATAATTAAAACAACCATTATAGTTTGCACTCTTTTTGTGTCTTCGATCGATGTTTACGGCTTTATCTGTTACTAAAGTCACCTAACCCTTTATAACACGGTTTACAGGTTTAGTGCCATATATAGAGGGGACAATGTTGTCCTACGAACTTTTCTATTTTAGTTTAAAATGTTTTTTTAAGGATATAAACACCGTAGAGCCAGAGTGTCATTTTTAGAGAAACTACATCTATATGGTTTTAGGTTGTAAATAGACCCGTTAAACATCCCAAAAACATGATACCGAACAAAATGGATTCATCCTACAAGATATTTTCATTTTTGTGAATATCCCTAAATTAAATAAGCACAAACAAAGTCTGTTTTCTAAACCATAAAAACCAATTGTTACATCCTTCAAAATACATGAAACATCAAGTAATTTTTTTCTTTAAAAAAATGAAACAGCCTAATTATCACTTCTACACAAAATTTACTCTAACAAGTGTTTCACGCATTTTTATCTGAGAATACATGCAAAAATGTGGGGTTTAATCAAAACATATAATAATAATGTTACCTCGATTAGATTTAGATTTCACATAAATATTAAAAAATAACAATAAAACTTCAGAATCATTACACATCTTGGCCAAATGCAAATACAAATTCAATATTCCTAAAACCAAAACCTTAAAAATAAAAAACACAAAACTCTTAAAATCTTTTTCATCAAACAGCCCCTTTAAACTTGGCATCATACTCATACGGTTGCTGCAGTTTTCATCACAACAAACACCATTATAATATATAAATATGTCAAATTTCTAAAAAAATAAATTAAAAACATATAATAGAAAGTAGGTTGCTATTTCTCACCAAAAAAATAGCTGAAATCAATCTGCGAGCAAACCATCTTTTATGCATAGCCTGTTGAGCACGTGAGGCTGCCTCCACACTCTCAAATCTTAAATACACATAACCAGCACTCTCCCTGTTATAATATAATGATATGTCAAATTACCATTTTGCCCCTGTTATCCCTTCTTAAACTTATGTTGATTTTCTACTTGGTTTTGTTCACATGATATATTGACGTGTCATTCATTATATATTTTTCATTAATAATATAACATGAAAACGAAATGACAAATCGATAGAATTTTATATACAAAATCAAATAGATAAAAGAGTAAATTACAATTTTGGTCCCTGTGGTTTACACCAAATTACAGTTTGGTCCTAGTTTTAAAAATCTTGCATCGGTGGTCCCTGTGGTTTACACCAAATTACAGTTTTGGTCCTAGTTTTAAAAATATTGCATCAGTGGTCCCTGTGGTTTCCAGATCTCACTTTTGGTCCCAATGGTTTACAAATCTTTCAACTTTGGTCCCTATGGTTTACACAAACAGTAACAGGGGGAAGGACCAAAAGTGAAAGATTTAGAAACCACAGGAACCAAAAGTGAAAGGTTTGGAAACCAGAGGGACCATCGGTGCAAGATTTTCAAAACTAGGACCAAAACTGTAATTTGACGTAAACCACAGGGACCAAAATTGTAATTTACTCTAGATAAAAAAACATACTTGTCAACATAAATATGCTTCACACGTCCATAATTGGAACATTCGTCTCCCACATCGTCTTTTATGTCCAAATCAAATTCCGGGTCAGTCTGCAAAATATAATTTGATTAAATTCCTTACTTTTTTTAAAATGACCAAAATACCCTTGTTGTGTATATAGTGTATCGAGACTAATAATAAAAAGAACAAACCTCGGTAGTAGGGTCAAACATGTTTTTAAGAAGCAAACACTCGCTAGGGTTTCCAATTGGCTCTGAAACAATGGGAGGGGCAATTTGGGGATTTAAAATAGGAACTGTAGTTGCCACATTCATGCCTAAACCACCTGCTTGTGTTGGACCGGTTCCATTAACTAAAGGTGCTCCAAGAGCCCCGGGAATACTGCAAAGATCGATATAGTGATATCATCAAAGAACCGTTCAGAAATGTCAAAAGACGAAAATACCCCTGGCCTGAGTTTGAAGATCGTAAACGTACCCTGAGGTGATACCACTGCGATCAAGCTTTGCCATAAGCATCGCCCTTGATTGAGCATTTAGTGCCTATAAAAAAAAGAAAATGAATTAACAGCATGATTTTGTAAAAAGAAATTAAAAATTAAATTTATGGGTTTGTAAAAAAAATGTATTTACAATTTAATACTATATAATAAGATCATGTGGATTAGTTTAATGGTGTAAGGAACGCAATATGTTTAAAATTGTTTTCACAAAACAAAAAGAGACTTCAAATAATGAATAAGTTTAATATCTTTAAAATTATGTTAATAAAGTGTACTATGAATTTAACCACCAAAAAAAAAGAAAAAAGAATTGATAAAATTAAAAATGTGAACTCACCAAACCTCCACCATCATCATCATCAAAATCTGCTGCTTTTGCTCCTGTATCTTGTGCACTAACATGATCTGTAACTGAAGATACCTACAACCAACAAATTATGATTAAAAAAAATAAAACTCATGGTATGTTAAAAAATTAAAAGCTACAAAAAAACATAAACTTGCATCAAGTATAGAACAATTAAATAAAAAATCGATAAAGAAAGCAACATACTTTCACTGACACGTTTATTATAGCACCATACTTGTATTTTTTTTCCTATTACACCATTGTACTTTAATAAAATTACTCAATTATAGCAATTTCAAATAAATACATAGCTACTCTCACCATCATTGGGTAATTTTTCAAAGTATAATGTCCTAATAACAAATAAATTGAAAGTACAATGTTATGATTGAGTAATTTTTTTAAGCATAATGTACTAATGAGAAAAAGAAATGCAAGTACAAAGATGAAATAGAAAGAAATGAAAGTAGGTTGCTATTTCTTGCATTTAGCTCAAAACAATAAATATTACCTTTATAGTGCGACCAGCAATTTCAAGCTTTCCATTTAAACTTTGTGCTGCTTTTGCATGTTCAAGTTGAGCAAACTTTAAGAAAGAAGAAAATGAAAGTTGTATATTAATGTCAATGGATAATTAAAAACTAGGAATAAACATAATAAATTAAATAATTAAAAATTTAAGTTAATACCGACTTGAACAAACCCAAAACCTTTACAGTGCCCTGTCTCGGGATCAGTAGGAAGTTGAACGAGTTCAACAGGACCGAAAGCTTCAAAAATCTGTAATCATGGAATTAATTTTAATTATAATAATTATAACAAGAATAATAAAAAATGTAAAATGTTGATTTATGGTACTCGTTAAGAACAAGTAATCTTATAAGAGTGCCATATATTAAGATCTTAGATTCAAGAAAGAATAATCTTATAAGACTTTCTCTATAAGATCATCTGTTATTAATTTATGGTACTTGTTTAATGAGTTTTTACAGAAGTAAAAAATAAACATAATAAAAAACCCATTAAACCACAAATAACCTATCGAATAAAATATACATATTCTAGTTATTTTTGGAAAAGAGAATTGTAGTTTGATAACAATTATGAGATTCTTTAAATAAAATTGCCATTAGGGATTACATAAATGATAATGTGTTGTATTGCAAGTTTGCAACTTTCATTTCATTCCATGTAAAAAATGAAAAAAATAAAAAACCCTCTAGCTAAAAAATGAATATTAACAAAATAATAAAACTAAAGATTAATTCCTTAAAATATTGCTATGTAAAGTGGATAGCCATTTTACCTGTTTGAGCTGCAATTCAGTCATGTTGAAATGTAAATTTCCAACATAAAGTTTCCGGTCAACTGCCCCATAAGGTCCAGCAACACTGCCCGCTGCCCCACTTGTAGCAGTTGACTGAACAAGATTCTTTTCAGCTTCAGAAGGTTTGACCATCACGGGCTGCCCGAGAAGTAAATGACCCGAAAGGGCAATCGCCATTGGCACTGACATCGCATCATAAAACTCAATGTACCTAAAAAAGTCAACAATTCAACACAATATTTAACAATTCATATATAAAAATAAATAAATAAAGCTTTTAAAAAAAAGACACTCACCCGACTCCTTTTGACCTTCTTGAATTCCTATCCATAATCAATCGCACATCTCTCACCTAATATAAACAAATTTAAAACTTACCCTTTTTTAAAAAATTAAAAAAAAATAATAACTTCTTGATATATCAAGATTCAAGAAAACAAAGTTGTTAGCTTTTATGATTACCTTCCCTGCTTTTGAAAAGAACTCATAAACATCCCATTCTGTTGCTTTTAATGGCATCTAAACAAAAAAGAATAAACACATCAACACAAAATTTAATAAAAAATTAAAAATGTAATTTTTTTTTTATTAAATCTACCTGGTAAGCAAAAACAGTTCTTTGATCCCGTTCTGGATCTGCTTCAGGCTCTACTGCTTCTTTCTTTTCTTTAAGTCTCCTGTCATGTAAAAAACTTAAAGAATAATAAGTAAAAAAATCAAGAACGGTGTTTGATAATCTGTGATTATGATTTATGTCTTCGAATGAACAAAAACTTCAAAGACTGTGAGAGAGAGAGAGCACCATATGCGTTTGCCAACCTAAAAATTGAATACATCATTCGTTAACATCTCCACATTCACAAGTAGAATATTGAATGTGAGCCAAATTTTCAAAGGGTCAAACAAATTTTCAAAAAAAAAGAACCAAACAGACCTTATAAAGCCAATCTTCTTCAGTAAATCCATGAAAAAGATTCCGCATTGTTAGCCCATTAGTATGTGCAAACAATCCATCTACGATTTCAACCCAAGTTAGAAACTTATCTTATACTTGGTTTGTTTGGTAGCTAACAACTATACTTATTCGTGTTTCTTTAAAAAGATGCGTTTTTTCTTTAGTATTCACGTATGAAGTAGAGATTCATCGAGAAGTAACTAGAAACCTAACAGCGAGCATTCAATCATGCAAACAACCAACGAATCATATAGAACAGAGGTGGAAAGATTGATCTAAACAAACACAAAAGAGATAGAAATGAAGACATGTTCACCTGCTTTCTCTTGATTCGAGTTCTCTTTCTCTTTCACGTATCAATTCCTTCTCTCGTTCACGTTCAAGCCTTGAATGACTGCGACTTCTTCTAGAAGTTTCTCTCTCCCTTTCTCTGTCTCTTTCCCTCTTCTCTCTATCTCTCTTCTCTCGATCTTTATCTCTGTCTCTCCTCTCCCGTTCTTTATCTTTATCATCGTCCTTATCCCTCCCTCTCGAACTCCGCTCTCGTTCCCGATCTCTGTCACCATCCCGACTGCTTCGCCGCCGATCCCTGTCTCTTTCTCTCTCGGCGTCTCTCTCCCCGTCCCTACCACTACTTCTGTGACGCTCGGACCGGGAAGACCTTTCCTCACGACTACGGTCACGGTCTCTGTCTACGTCCCTCCTGCTCCCGTTGTTCTCTTCGTCCCCTTTGTATTTCTTGCTCCTTCTCCGTTCTTCTTCAATGCGGTCATCTTCAACATCGTCGCCGTCGTCTTCTCTATCCTTTCGCCTGTAACCCTTTTCGCTCTTCTCGGAGCCGCCGTCTTTGGTCTTTGAAAATGAACCATTCCTGGTGTCGGGTTCGTCGACTGTCTTCTCCAAGTACTCGTACTCGTCGAAGTCCATTATCTCGCTTGTAGTTGTTCTCCAAGTCCCAGATTAGGGATTTGGAGGATTAAATTCCGATTGGGAAAGCTGAAATGGATACAGAGATGCAGGATGTGAGAGTGCGAACCCTAGCTTCTGCAGTTGAGTGCAATTTGGGGCTTTATTTTGGTGGTGGATATAATATAAAATTCGAAAATGGTTTTTATTACAATTTTGGAAATAATTTACATAGGCTACACGGAGTGGTGGCCAATGGCCAACGAATGACCAATGAGTTTTTGTGGGTCAGACCATGGTTGGCAGGCGTTGGCCATTTTGTAGGCAGTGGTGGCCAATGGCCAAGAAGAGTGCATTGAAGGAAAAATATTGTTTTTTTTGGCCGTTGGCATCTCGCCGAGAGGATGGCAATTGTGGTTGGAGTGGTGTTGGCGAGAAGTAGTGGCTCGCCAAGAGACTTGGCGACCCCTTTGGCGAGCCTTACTCCGTATAGCCTTATGATGATTCTATACATACCCTTCCTACTATCTAATCGTACCTCTAATTTGATTTTTGTCTTTTTATTGTTTTTTTCTTTTGTCTTTTGTCTATTTTGTTTGTTTGTTGTCTTTTTCTTTTATTTTATTAATAGTATTTGATTTATTATTATTATTATTATTATTAGAAAAACAATAACAATGAATTTACATTTTATAATTTTTACGTTTTAGTAACAATAAACGATAGTTTTTGAAAAGCAATTACGGCAAATCGAACGATGTTTATAACTTTATAAAATTATGTCAAATTATACCGAAACGGTTATGTCAAATTTGAACGAATGTCAAATTAATGAATTTAGCTTTTATAATTTTTACGTTTTAGTAACAATAAACAACAGTTTTTTTAAAGTAATTATGACACAACGAACGACGTTTATAATTTTATAAAATTATGACAAATTATATCAAAACGGTTATGTCAAATTCGAACGAATGTATAAAAATAACAATATAAATAATAATATAATGCAAAGTTTGATCCAATATTATGTCTGGGTCGACGGACCAAAAATGACGGTTTCCGGCTAATAATAACATGAATTTCGATTAGTTACAAATGGTATAACCCGAAGGATATTATAAAAAATAAATTCTAATCAACCACTTGATTTATAAACGACTGAATAAATTCGAACGAATAAAAAAGAGGCATTAGATTATCAATAAACATGAACGGTTATGATTTTACTTTAGAAAGCTAATAATAATAAATTTAATTTAATAATAATAATAATAATAATAATAATAACAAAGAAAAAGACAATAAAAGACGAAATTGAGATAAAACAAATCAGTTAGTCAAATCAGGGAGAGTGTATTGATTAAAAAACTAATAAAATAAAATCCATTTTGATTTGATGGGTTATTAGAGAGGTATAATAAGAAATGGACGTTAGCTATAGCACAACCCTTTACTTATTTATCTATCTAAAATAATTTGTTTATTTATCAATCTATCTTTATTTATAATTTGAAGGAATACCTGCAGCGTTGCTATATTTTTTTAATATGATTTATTTATGTCAAAATAAAAATTGAAATATATATAAATAGTAAAATTTCAAGGGTTTAAGGTGTAACTTTTGAAATCAAAAGTTTAAAAAAAATTGGAATATGGATAGTTTGTGAATAATACATATAAATAATAAAACTTCGGGTTTAAGTTGTAACTTTTGAAAATAAAAAATTTAAGAAAAAAAATAGAATATGGATAATTTGTGTATAAATAAGAAGAATTGAAAGGTCATATTGTAAAATTAAAAAAGGAGGTGCATGTTAGCCTAACTCACTTCCAAACTTGTCAGAATTGTTTTATATATATATATATATATATATATATATATATATATATATATATATATATATATATATATATATATATATATATATATATATATAATAAAGGTTTTTCATGTTTTTGTTTCTTAACGTGCACGGAGTAGTCACAAGATCGATCGGGTTCGGGAGAAAGATGGGGATGGTACAGCCGGTATCGTCAAGATCATTACCCCGCGTGTGCAGGTTCGTGTTTGATGGGGTTGATTGGGTTCGAGATCGGCTTCATCATCGCACTTGATCCCGTGTGATATATATATATATATATATATATATACACACACACAGTGGCAGTTGTATATAGTGTCCCCAGACACGGCTAATTTTTGGACATGCAGTGCAAAAGTTTTATTTTTCTAATTGGGTGCAACTCTGCAAAAAAAAAGTGTCACTACTTAATAGGGTGCATCTCCGGTGCCACAGCTATTGGTAAATCCTGCGTCTGCCCTATATACATATATATATATATATATATATATATATATATATATATATATATATATATATATATATATATATGTATATATATATATATATATATATATATATATATATATATATATATATATATATATACTAGGTTAGAAACCCGTGTAATACACGGGTTGATTAAAAAATATATAAAATAATATGAAAAATATCAATATTACAGACGATAAAATTATTGATTTTTGTTTATTTTGATATTTTATATTATTCTTTCTAGTCTACAACCAGATTCCCACATCATTAAAACAGTGTGCAAGTTAGAGTCACCGACTTAGGTGAACAAAGGACTATTTGGCCTAATTAGAAAAAAGTAAAAAAAAAAAATATTTCCCTAAATTAATAGACCATGAGTATTAATAAGTGGTGAATGTGATGTTGAGTTGTAAATTATAAAGAAAAGGATTGAAAGTATTATGCTATTAATGGAACAAAATGATAGTATAATGACGTCTATATGTTCTGGACAACATCATCTTTCATTTAATTGTCTTAATAGCATCATACTTTCATTTCTTTTTTGTAATTAAGGCATCGTACTCAGACAAATCTACCCCGATTATTACATTTAATCTGTTTTGGAAAAAAGGACACCCATACATTGACCAGTGAGACACATACTTTCTGATTGCTTGAAGGAGTATAACCAAACAGTATAACCCTTACCAGAAAGACATAACTGCCCTTCTTTTCCTACGTGGCCTTAATGTAGCCTCACAACAATTTTTCCCAACATTCATGCGATTTCTTAGATAAATAAATTGAAGAAATAACATCTTTAAACAAACTGATCATCACCAAAACAATAAAGAGTTGAGATAGGCATCTATCAAACTGAAATCACCTACATTTCACATTAAAAAGTTTTAGAAAACGTAGATCATAATTTTACTACAACTTTCAAGTAAATATGTCCATGAGCGAACCCACGATCTACAAAAAATTTATTTAAAACCATAGCATCTTCCATATCATATCTGCATTACATGAATCACATAAATCATCATGAAAAGACGAAGCAGAAATTGTTTATAAAAATAATTACCTAGAATAAGCCAACACTGCCACAATTGCATTTGTCCCTAATGGAGAGTCATCAATTCTATACTTTTCGTATGTAGCAATACATACAATTGGAGCTTGAGGAGTCCGCAATAGCAAATTCATATAAAAGTTAAAAAAGTCAAACTATCTGAAGAGAAGTGTAAAATTATCCAAAAAAAAAAATACAAACCTGAAGGTGATAAAGCGACAATTGATTCCTTGTGAAGAGAATCCCATTGTTTGTTTCGCAATCTACAAAAATAAACACAAATCATGACAATCTTTTAACCAATAAAAAAGGATGTTTAAAAAACAAAAAGAAGGACCTAACACTAGTATATATTTCTTGGGCTCTGATTATGATTAAACCAAGGGGTAAGATTACCAACTAAGTATACTAATTGGATGAATTTATTCATGAGTGCAGGAAACTCCTTTAAAGATACAACTTAAGTAGAAAAGCAAGATTGTCCAAACTTAATAACAGTAAACCTGAAAAATGAATACTCTAGTGACTCAAACACTTTTTACACGATTGTCAAAACATAATTGTAGTTAGAGCCATGATTGTTGTAACAATGTGAGGTCGTGGTGGTGTTCATCTATCACATGATTGTTGCAACGATGGTGTTCGATGTTCGGTTCGTCTGTCAGAAGCATCTCAGCCAGTTGAGAATAATGTGGCGATGGTGGTGGGTGTATCAGTAGCCATGGTTAACATGCAGTTAACATGCAAGGTCGGAGGTTTTTAGAGAGTATGTTCATAGATAGAAGCAGGGTCATGGGTGGTAGTGAGTATGCCTCTCTAGGTGTTTCTAGTGGTGGTGGCTGGTAAAGGGAAAAATGAGGGCGGCGGCCAAATATACCCGGTTAGGGTTTCAGGAGAGATTTAGAGATTGGGTAAATTCAAATGAGGGTGAACGGGAGAATATGGTGAAGGCGGTGCGTATATAGAGGATATAGTTCTAGGATACGGGAGATTGAGGCCGAAAATATAGAAGTTTGTTTATTCAAAATTCAAGCTCCTGATTTTATGGATTCAGAATAACAAACGATCGAAAAGGTTGAGTGGGAAAACAAACAATGCATAATTGTGGAGTATGACACGTGTCATCTGGAGGATACTTATTATAAAAAGGACACGTGGCAAAAGTTATTTTTTATTTATTAGGTATAGCAGATGTATGTATATATATATATATATATATATATATATATATATATATATATATATATATATATATATATATATATATATATATATATATATATATATGCGTGTGTGTCTACGGGTGGGATCAACATAGAACCAAAATTATGCATGGAACCATAAAACCATCTTCTTGACCGTTAGATCAAAATATTGTGATAAGGGTATGATTGTAAAATAACATTTTTTTGAAAATGGAAACAATAATTCATTAATTATATTCCTAATTTATAAAAAGTATGTTCATAAATGAACATTGACATTTATAAACTAGGTATACGAACATACTTACATGTTCAAAAATGAACATTAACGAACACTGACGAACACTGATCAAATATAGACACATACAACATGTTCAGAAATGAACATTGACGAATATTGGTAAATATACAAACATACACACATGTTCAGAAATAAACATTGACAAACATTGAGAAAATATGGTAACATACAACATGTTCATAAATGAACATTGATGAAATATACAAACACACACACACATGTTCATAAGTGAACATTGACGAATATTGATAAATATACAAACATATACACATGTTCAAAAATGAATATTGACAAACATTATTGAAATATGAACATACACACATGTTTAGAAATGAACATTGACACATATTGATGAATATTGTTCCGAAATGAACATTCATAACATGTTCAGAAATGAACATTCATAAAATTGTTGAAATATATAAACATACATATATGTTCATAAATGAACATTCATCAAACCTAATCAATTTCCATCTAAAAATATCCTAAACTTACCTAATTTATATAAATCAAATCCCAAAATTACAGAAGTTTCCTAAATTACACGTATATGTTCATTTATGAACATACACATATGTTCATTGATGAACATGTTTAGAAATGAACATTAATAATATTGATGAAATATAAGAACATACACACATGTTCAGAAATGAACATTGATGAATATTTAAATAAAAAATCAAATGTTAACATGTATACATTTATACAAAACCTCAAATGTTCATAACTGAACATGAATGAACATCGACTTTTCTCTGTCTCTCTGTCCCCTTGTATCGATCCATCTGTCTCGATCGCTCTCTATTTCTCTTCCTTGATCCATCTGTCTCGATCTCTCTCTTTCTCTATTTCGTTCTCGATCTCGACTATTCAGCACTGAGCATGAATGTACATCGATCTTTCTCTATCCCTCTGCATCGATCCATCTGTCTCGATCTCTCTCTTTCTATTCCTTGATCCCTCTGTCTCGATCTCTCGCTTTCTCTCTTTCGTTCTCGATCTCGACTGTTCAATAGTGAACATAAATGAACATTTATAAAAACCAAGAACTTTCAGTCATGTTTATACATGTTCATAATTGAACATAGATGAACAATTAAATAAATCACAACAAATTTTATCCGTTTTATAGAATCAGATATGTGAAATTAGAGATGAGAGAATGTGGTTGGGGTTATCTGATCGGGCACTTACTGAATCGTTTAGATGAAGGCAGCAGTGACATTGCCCAGTGTTGCTCCAATGTAGTCGTCTTCTGCTTCAATCCATCGTGGTGACTCTCATGTCTCGCTGATTATCCTTGTAGCTGTCGTGATCAAGGTGGAGGAGAGAATTAGATTTAGGGTTGTTGATGATTTCCTAAAAAAATAAAGGCATACATTAATGGTATTTAAAATCAATTCTATAAACACAATATGGATTACCGAAATTACCCTTCCATCTTTATTATTGGATTAAAGTTAATTTTATTTAGAAGGAATAATCGTATCCATTGATTTAATGATCAAATAGCTTAAAATAGGGTGTGTGTGTGTCTCTCTCTCTCTCCCCCTCTCTCTCTATATATATATATATATATATATATATATATATATATATATATATATATATATTAGTTTATCTAATTTTAATATTAAAAATATGACATGACATTGTGGTTTCGGTGTGAACTAATTCCATGGGTTAAATATTGGGAAAGATAGAAGTGAGAGGAAAGAGAGAAAAACTGCGTCGCTAGTGGGTTCGGTGGGATGGATGGAACTACACCCTCACCCTTAGTTTTCATTTTAAGTCTTGAATTTCATGTTTTTGTTTCTTAGTTTTTATTTTAAGTCTTGATTAATAAATGATGTTGAATGATATCTGAATGATATATTTGTTTCTTAGTTTTTATTTTAAGTCTTCAATCTAATTCAAATTTTCACCCCATCAAGAACCGATCCAAACTATTTTTTATTAAGTAAATATAACTAATGATCATTTCTTTATTTCTTTAAATTTTTAGAAATATTAAAAACTAATTATTTTATTTCAAAATAAATAAATAATTAATTTTAAATATAATAACTAAATAAAATAGATAAAAACTGTTGTTTACATTAATAAACTTAATAAAATAGATAAATCAAGTTGCAATCATTACATGAAATATAAAATTACAAATACGAAAGATAAAAACTACATATTGTCCGTTGTATATTGTAAACTGGTTCACCTTCATGGAAACGAGCTAGATTACTATCAGTTAAGGGTCTTAGTGTCCTTGCAACTTAAAATATTTTACATTCATTTTTGAAAGCTTATGTTTGAGTTAAAACTAGTTAGGTTGTACCAATTATGTCTAATGTAAAAACCGACATTTTCTCATTGGAAAAGAGTAAAAGTACATGTATATTATAATATATAAATATATAAATAATAGTCCACCTTTGCTGCGGGCCCTATCAAGGAGGACCGGGACCTTATGTTTCGTTTTGGCCCATGGTCCTTTTCAGGCTTGATCGAATTACTTGTTCATATTTACAATTTGCATGTTTGCCCTAGACTAGATTTTTTTTATGAAACATGAATATTCACTCCAGATGTATTTTTCTTGTTTTAAACAAAATTTGAGCCTAGCCACGGTATTCGTTAAATCAACATACTTTAAAAGAGGTTTTCCAGGTATTCTGTGAATCAACAGCATTATTATGTGTTTCTGTGCTTGTAGCCTACATCAACCTTTTAGAATTATATAAGCCAACTTGAATAACTATAATCTATGACTAACTAAAACCCTAGAATTATAGTGTAACTAATATGGCACTAAATATGTAGCAGACAACAATAATAATGGGGATAACTACGGGTTTCCAACTATTAAGTGTGAGCACACGGGTGGATCATTGATAAATAACTATTTGGTAACTCATTTTCTTTTTCTAATATCACATGATTCTTGAAAATCTATATATTATGTAGGGTTTATTGGGATTTAAAAGTACCTTGAGAAACCATTTTGTTAGGCCTATTGGTTCGCAACACTAAGGCATGCGTAAGATTGACTTTTCAATTAATGTGGTATGTTTCTAATTCATAAAACATCATTACTAATTTTACGCTCATTTTTTTATATAAAATGGTAACATGTATTCATTAAAAACAATTATAATTTTTCCTTTCAGATCAATAAAATTTGGATCTAGGCTATGTATGGCACGAGAAACACAAACACACAAATACATATATATATATATATATATATATATATATATATATATATATATATATATATATATATATATATATATATATATATATATATATATATATAAGTATATATATTCAAGTGGTTACAACTTTAATATTAAATATATTAGGATCAAATTAGAGACATTAAAACCAGGAAGGTGTAATTAGAAATACTATATGTGAATATTAAAGGGAAAATCTCATAAAAACCCAACATATTTTCATCAAATTCTTAAAAAAACCACTATATTATTTTTTAGTACATTAAAACCCTTATATTTTTTGAAATGTCTGGTTTAAGTTTTCTAATATTTTAAAAACTCAATATATTTTCATCCAATCATTCAAAAACCACTATATTATATATTTTTAGTGCGTTAAAACTCCTATATTTTGTGAAATTGTGTAATCTAATAAATTCTAACCATCAAACACTTAAGATTCGATTACCTAGCATTTGTGTTTGTCTAAGATTTACCGATCTAAAACCTTACATTAGACAATTTAAAGAATATAAAGGTTTTAGTGCACTAAAAATAATATAGTGGTTTTTTAAAGAATTAAGTGAAAATATTTTGGGTTTTTTTATGAGATTTACCCAAATTAAATGCTCATAATCCACCTTGATTTAAATTATTTGACTATAGTTAGACTAAACGATAGATTTTAAAAAACAAATTAATTTTACCCTCTAGTTATTAAATTTAAAAATAAGCATACATATGTCTAAAAAATTTAGAACAAAATAGTTCTTTTATTCTATAATTATTTTGAAAAGAAATAATTATTTAAATAATGTTTGTGGCAATATGTAATCATATTATTTGTTTCAAAATGATTTGGAAATATACAAAAATGGTATTTTAAATAATATGGCAAGATATATCTTTTCGATTAATTAATAAATCTTTAAACATTAATATGATATCTTTAAATTCATGAGTATACATAGATTCTAGACTCCTATATATAAGGTTTACCAATAAAATAAAATAGAAACAAACTAACTTTAAACAATGGAGAGGAATTCATTGGTAACAATGTGCTTAACAATGCTTTTTGTATTCATATCAGGTAAGTGTTATTAAAATTTTTGTTTATTTGTACTTAAACAATATATTTATCTGCATCGAAGATCACTAGTTTACAATCGTTGCTTTATGATATATATTAGAAAGAGTATTTACAATGGAACATCATGCTAATGTTTATTATGCAAAAAGACGTGCAAACTAATACATATATCTGCTTCTTTAAAATCACAGTTTCTGGCGGTGGAGCAAGAAAGGAGCTAGCAGGTGTTGTACTATTCCAATTATGTATCGAATAATATTATTAAACAATTTAGTAAAAACTTATATGACATGCATCTTGCAAATAAAATAAAATTGCAATCCATATAAAAATTCTGTGCTAATCGATTCTTTTGTAATTTGTAACTTGTGCTGGTGATAATTTTGATATACAAAAATAAAAAATCGAGTTTGAAGTAAAAACTCGATTATGTATCGAATAATATTATTAAACAATTTAGTAAAAACTTATATGACATGCATCTTCCAAATAAAATAAAATTGCAATCCATATATAAAATCTACGCGAATCGATTCTTTTTTAACTTGGGCCGGTGATAATTTTTTATATACAAAATTAAAAAATCGAGTTTGAAGTTTTTAGTGCTAATACCATGAAATATAACAGAAGTTTTCTATTTGATAAAATTATGACAGGTGCAATCTCGTCACTACCTCCAACAATTGAGAATTCACTACGAACAGATTGTGATACTTGGTTAGACTGCATACCATTTTGTTCACATTTTCCACATACTTTACCGATATGCGTGGTACATATTTGCGGCTGTATAGTAGAGCCAAATATTGTTGCAAAAGAACACATGAGTAAGGACAATTTTGTACACTCTTGATCAATAAAAATCTCTTTTCAAATCCACTACACAAACAAAAATAATGATTGAATGTGTATTTATTTGATTTTCCATCATTCATCCTTAATTATAATTTATTATAACCGATTTTTCTTTCTTTTGTGCATATAAGAATCAGATTCGATAATGAGATAAAATAACTTTTTTATTTAACAACATAATAAGATCTAGGATAACCAAGTATATAAGAAAATATCTTAAAACTATAATGCTTAAGATTTTCAAAATAATTCCAAATATCGTTTCTTTAACGAAAATGCACAGTCTTCTTCATTAACGAAATTCAATTTTGTAGAATCCAAACCTATTTTTATGTCCAATATATTGTCAAATAAATTATATATAGATAACACGAAACGTTTGATAGTGGGTTTTGTTTTTCTAGAGTGATTCCTTTTTATGAGTCACACAATTATATATTTTTGTCACATCAATCATATTAGTTACTCGGAGACCTGATTTTGATGGTGCGTTAGAGTTGTTTGGTCTATATGAAATGTTTTAAAGAAATGACTCTTGAGATTACATGAAAGAAATAATATTTGATTTCTTGATTTTTGACATTTAGTCGGATACTTGTAGAGAGTACCCAAATATACCCATGTCTGACGACTCGTACTACCTATTTGAGTCTATTTAGTGAATAGCATGCATTTGTTTCTAAAACAAACACCGAATGCTTGGGTTCCACATCATGCAATTAGGATATTGTATTCAGGGAAGTCAATTAAACTCAAACTACTTTTATAATAGATCATAATTCGGTGCATGTTTTAATTTAGGAAAAGATGGACGAAATAGATAGTACATTAAATAACGTTATTTATCTTCTTATGTAGAACTTTTGAAAAGCTTCATAATTATGGTAGTGTCCTCCATATACAATGCATGTTTCACTACTGTCATTTGATAGATTTTGCAAAGTACAATGCCCCAACAATAATTAAAAATCTGAACAAAAAGAGCGACGATAAGGTACAACACATTAATATTCGTCAAACTAAAGACGTCAAAACACATTAATTCTAATGACAGTTGTTTATAAGTGTGTTTTTGTGTTACTAACGGTCAATATAGTTGAACCTTTTTGTTAGAGTTTTTTGTTCATCGTACGAGTCGTGTTACTATTCATTGTCTGTTGTATATTGTAAACTGGTTCACCTTCATGGAAACGAGCTAGATTACTATCAGTTAAGGGTCTTGGTGTCCTTGCAACTTAAAATATTTTACATTCATTTTTGAAAGCTTATGTTTGATTTAAAACTAGTTAGGTTGTGCCATTTATGTCTAATGCAAAAACCGACATTTTCTCATTGGAAAAAAGTAAAAGTACATGTATTTTATAATATATATATATATATCAATAAAAGTCCACCTTTGATGCGGGCCCTATCATGAAGGATCGGGACCTTATGTTTCTAGAGGCCCGGGATCGTGTGACGAAAAGCATTTGACGGAACGGGCCATAACATTGGCGACGGGGCTTCGTTTTCGGCCAACAAAGAAACAAATCAAAGCTTGGAGCAAGGAGCACAAAAAATGAATGTCCCAAAAGGGCCTAGCCAATTATTTTAGTCAAAAAACACTTTTTAGATGGAGTTATGGACCATTATATGTTTTTTTTGTAATTTCCGGGTTTTGTTTCCGAGTTTCTTTTTGGCCCATGGCCCTTTTCAGGCTTGATCGAATTACTTCTTCATATTTACAATTTGCCTGTTTTCCCTAGACTAGATTTTTTTATGAAACATGAGTATTCACTCCAGATGTATTTTCTTGTTTAAACAAAATTTGAGACTAGCCACGGTATTCGTTAAATCAACATATTTTAGAAGAGGTTTTCCAGGTATTCTGTGAATCAACAGCATTATTATGTGTTTCTGTGCTTGTAGCCTACATCAACCTTTTAGAATTATATATAAGCGAACTTGAATAACTATAATCTATGACTAACTAAAACCCTAGAATTGTAATGTAACTAATATGACACTAAATATGTACCAGACAACAATAATAATGGGGATAACTACAGGGTTTTCAACTGTTAAGTATGAGCACACAGGTGGATAATTGATAAATAACTATTTGGTAACTCATTTTCTTTTTCTAATATCACATGATTCTTGAAAATCTATATATTATGTAGGGTTTCTTGAGATTGGAAAGTACCTTGAGAAACCATTTTGTTAGGCCTATTGGTTTGCAAAACCAAGGCATGCGTAATATTGCCTTTTCAATCAATGTGGTCTGTTTCTAATTCATAAAACATCATTACTAATTTTAGGCTCATATTTTTATATAAAATGGTAACATGTATTCGTTATAAAAACAACAATAATTTTGCCTTTCAAATCAAGAAAATTTGGATCTAGGCTATGTATGGCACGAGAAACACAAACGTACAAATACATACACACACATACACACACACACACATATGTATATATATATATATATATATATATATATATATATATATATATATATATATATATATATATTCAAGTGGTTACAACTTTAAGATTAAACATACTACGGAACAAATTTGAGACATTAAAACGAGGAAGGCGTAATTAGAAAGAGTATATGTGAATATTGAAGGGAAAATCTCATAAAAACCCAACATATTTTCATCAAATTGTTAAAAAAACCACTGTATTATTTTTTAGCACATTAAAACCCATATATTTTCTTAAATGTCTGGTTTAAGATTTCTAATCTTATAAAAACTCAATATATTTTCATTCAATCACTAAAAAACCACTATATTATATATTTTTTAGTGCGTTAAAACTCCTATATTTTGTGAATTATGTAATCTAATAAATTCTAACAATCAAACACTTAAGATTCGGTTACCTAGCATTTGTATTTGTCTAAGATTTACCGATCTGAAACCTTACATTAGACAATTTAAAGAATATAAGGGTTTTAATACACTAAAAATAATATAGTGGTTTTTTAAAGAATTAAGTGAAAATATTTTGGATTTTTTATGAGATTTACCTAAATTAAATGCTCATAATCCACCTTGATTTAAATTATTTGACTATCGTTAGACTAAACGATAGATTTTAAAAAACAAATTAATTTTACCCTCTAGTTATTAAATTTAAAAATAAGCATACATATGTCTAAAAAATTTAGAACAAAATAGTTCTTTTATTCTATAATTATTTTGAAAAGAAATAATTATTTAAATAATGTTTGTGGCAATATGTAATCATATTATTTGTTTCAAAATGATTTGGAGATATACAAAAATGGTATTTTAAATAATATGGCAAGATATATCTTTTCGATTAATTAATAAATCTTTAAACATTAATATGATATCTTTAAATTCATGAGTATACATAGATTCTAGACTCCTATATATAAGGTTTACCAATAAAATAAAATAGAAACAAACTAACTTTAAACAATGGAGAGGAATTCATTGGTAACAATGTGCTTAACAATGCTTTTTGTATTCATATCAGGTAAGTGTTATTAAAATTTTTGTTTATTTGTACTTAAACAATATATTTAACTGCATCGAAGATCACTAGTTCACAATCGTTGCTTTATGATATATATTAGAAAGAGTATTTACAATGGAACATCATGCTAATGTTTATTATGCAAAAAGACGTGCAAACTAATACATATATCTGCTTCTTTAAAATCACAGTTTCTGGCGGTGGAGCAAGAAAGGAGCCAACAGGTGTTGTACTATTCCAATTATGTATCAAATAATATTATTAAACAATTTAGTAAAAACTTATATGACATGCATCTTCCAAATAAAATAAAATTGCAATCCATATAAAAATTCTGCGCTAATCGATTCTTTTTTAACTTGAGCCGGTGATAATTTTTATATACAAAAATAAAAAATCGAGTTTGAAGTAAAAACTCGATTATGTATCGAATAATATTATTAAACAATTTAGTAAAAACTTATATGACATGCATCTTCCAAATAAAATAAAATTGCAATCCATATATAAAATCTACGCTAATCGATTCTTTTTTAACTTGGGCCGGTGATAATTTTTTATATACAAAATTAAAAAATCGAGTTTGAAGTTTTTAGTGCTAATACCATGAAATATAACAGAAGTTTTCTATTTGATAAAATTATGACAGGTGCAATCTCGTCACTACCTCCAACAATTGAGAATTCACTACGAACAGATTGTGATACTTGGTTAGACTGCATACCATTTTGTTCACATTTTCCACATACTTTACCGATTTGTGTGGTACATATTTGCGGCTGTATAGTAGAGCCAAATATTGTTGGAAAAGAACACATGAGTAAGGACAATTTTGTACACTCTTGATCAATAAAAATCTCTTTTCAAATCCACTACACAAACAAAAATAATGATTGAATGTGTATTTATTTGATTTTCCATCATTCATCCTTAATTATAATTTATTATAACCGATTTTTCTTTCTTTTGTGCATATAAGAATCAGATTCGATAATGAGATAAAATAACTTTTTTATTTAACAACATAATAAGATCTAGGATAACCAAGTATATAAGAAAATATCTTAAAACTATAATGCTTAAGATTTTCAAAATAATTCCAAATATCGTTTCGTTAACGAAGATGCACAGTCTTCTTCATTAACGAAATTCGATTTTGTAGAATCCAAACCTATTTTTATGTCCAATATATTGTCAAATAAATTATATATAGATAACACGAAACGTTTGATAGTGGGTTTTGTTTTTCTAGAGTGATTCCTTTTTATGAGTCACACAATTATATATTTTTGTCACATCAATCATATTAGTTACTCGGAGACCTGATTTTGATGGTGCGTTTGAGTTGTTTGGTCTATATGAAATGTTTTAAAGAAATGACTCTTGAGATTACATGAAAGAAATAATATTTGATTTCTTGATTTTTGACATTTAGTCGGATACTTGTAGAAAGTACCCAAATATACCCATGTCTGACGACTCGTACGACCTATTTGAGTCTATTTAGTGAATAGCATGCATTTGTTTCTAAAACAAACACCGAATGCTTGGGTTCCACATCATGCAATTAGGATATTGTATTCAGGGAAGTCAATTAAACTCAAACTACTTTTATAATAGATCATAATTCGGTGCATGTTTTAATTTAGGAAAAGATGGACGAAATATATAGTACATTAAATAACGTTATTTATCTTCTTATGTAGAACTTTTGAAAAGCTTCATAATTATGGTAGTGTCCTCCATATACAATGCATGTTTCACTACTGTCATTTGATAGATTTTGCAAAGTACAACGCCCCAACAATAATTAAAAATCTGAACAAAGAGAGCGACAATAAGGTACAACACATTAATATTCGTCAAACTAAAGACGTCAAAACACATTAATTCTTATGACAGTTGTTTATAAGTGTGTTTTTGTGTTACTAACGGTCAATATAGTTGAACCTTTTTGTTAGAGTTTTTTGTTCATCGTACGAGTCGTGTTACTATTCATTGTCTGTTGTATAATGTAAACTGGTTCACCTTTATGGAAACGAGCTAGATTACTATCAGTTAAGGGTCTTGGTGTCCTTGCAACTTAAAATATTTTACATTCATTTTTGAAAGCTTAAGTTTGATTTAAAACTAGTTAGGTTGTGCCATTTATGTCTAATGCAAAAACCGACATTTTCTCATTGGAAAAAAGTAAAAGTACATGTATTTTATTATATATATATATATATATATATATATATATATATATATATATATATATATATATATATATATATATATATATATATATATATATATATATATATATATATATATATATATATATATATATATATATATATATATATCAATAAAAGTCCACCTTTGATGCGGGCCCTATCATGAAGGATCGGGACCTTATGTTTCTAGAGGCCCGGGATCGTGTGACGAAAAGCATTTGACGGAACGGGCCATAACATTGGCGACGGGGCTTCGTTTTCGGCCAACAAAGAAACAAATCAAAGCTTGGAGCAAGGAGCACAAAAAATGAATGTCCCAAAAGGGCCTAGCCAATTATTTTAGTCAAAAAACACTTTTTAGATGGAGTTATGGACCATTATATGTTTTTTTTGTAATTTCCGGGTTTTGTTTCCGAGTTTCTTTTTGGCCCATGGCCCTTTTCAGGCTTGATCGAATTACTTCTTCATATTTACAATTTTCCTGTTTTCCCTAGACTAGATTTTTTTATGAAACATGAGTATTCACTCCAGATGTATTTTCTTGTTTAAACAAAATTTGAGACTAGCCACGGTATTCGTTAAATCAACATATTTTAGAAGAGGTTTTCCAGGTATTCTGTGAATCAACAGCATTATTATGTGTTTCTGTGCTTGTAGCCTACATCAACCTTTTAGAATTATATATAAGCGAACTTGAATAACTATAATCTATGACTAACTAAAACCCTAGAATTGTAATGTAACTAATATGACACTAAATATGTACCAGACAACAATAATAATTGGGATAACTACAGGGTTTTCAACTGTTAAGTATGAGCACACAGGTGGATAATTGATAAATAACTATTTGGTAACTCATTTTCTTTTTCTAATATCACATGATTCTTGAAAATCTATATATTATGTAGGGTTTCTTGAGATTGGAAAGTACCTTGAGAAACCATTTTGTTAGGCCTATTGGTTTGCAAAACCAAGGCATGCGTAATATTGCCTTTTCAATCAATGTGGTCTGTTTCTAATTCATAAAACATCATTACTAATTTTAGGCTCATATTTTTATATAAAATGGTAACATGTATTCGTTATAAAAACAACAATAATTTTGCCTTTCAAATCAAGAAAATTTGGATCTAGGCTATGTATGGCACGAGAAACACAAACGCACAAATACATACACACACATACACACACACACACACACACACACATATATATATATATATATATATATATATATATATATATTCAAGTGGTTACAACTTTAAGATTAAACATACTATGGAACAAATTTGAGACATTAAAACGAGGAAGGCGTAATTAGAAAGAGTATATGTGAATATTGAAGGGAAAATCTCAGAAAAACCCAACATATTTTCATCAAATTGTTAAAAAAACCACTGTATTATTTTTTAGCACATTAAAACCCATATATTTTCTTAAATGTCTGGTTTAAGATTTCTAATCTTATAAAAACTCAATATATTTTCATTCAATCACTAAAAAACCACTATATTATATATTTTTTAGTGCGTTAAAACTCCTATATTTTGTGAATTATGTAATCTAATAAATTCTAACAATCAAACACTTAAGATTCGGTTACCTAGCATTTGTATTTGTCTAAGATTTACCGATCTGAAACCTTACATTAGACAATTTAAAGAATATAAGGGTTTTAATACACTAAAAATAATATAGTGGTTTTTTAAAGAATTAAGTGAAAATATTTTGGATTTTTTATGAGATTTACCTAAATTAAATGCTCATAATCCACCTTGATTTAAATTATTTGACTATCGTTAGACTAAACGATAGATTTTAAAAAACAAATTAATTTTACCCTCTAGTTATTAAATTTAAAAATAAGCATACATATGTCTAAAAAATTTAGAACAAAATAGTTCTTTTATTCTATAATTATTTTGAAAAGAAATAATTATTTAAATAATGTTTGTGGCAATATGTAATCATATTATTTGTTTCAAAATGATTTGGAGATATACAAAAATGGTATTTTAAATAATATGGCAAGATATATCTTTTCGATTAATTAATAAATCTTTAAACATTAATATGATATCTTTAAATTCATGAGTATACATAGATTCTAGACTCCTATATATAAGGTTTACCAATAAAATAAAATAGAAACAAACTAACTTTAAACAATGGAGAGGAATTCATTGGTAACAATGTGCTTAACAATGCTTTTTGTATTCATATCAGGTAAGTGTTATTAAAATTTTTGTTTATTTGTACTTAAACAATATATTTAACTGCATCGAAGATCACTAGTTCACAATCGTTGCTTTATGATATATATTAGAAAGAGTATTTACAATGGAACATCATGCTAATGTTTATTATGCAAAAAGACGTGCAAACTAATACATATATCTGCTTCTTTAAAATCACAGTTTCTGGCGGTGGAGCAAGAAAGGAGCCAACAGGTGTTGTACTATTCCAATTATGTATCAAATAATATTATTAAACAATTTAGTAAAAACTTATATGACATGCATCTTCCAAATAAAATAAAATTGCAATCCATATAAAAATTCTGCGCTAATCGATTCTTTTTTAACTTGAGCCGGTGATAATTTTTATATACAAAAATAAAAAATCGAGTTTGAAGTAAAAACTCGATTATGTATCGAATAATATTATTAAACAATTTAGTAAAAACTTATATGACATGCATCTTCCAAATAAAATAAAATTGCAATCCATATATAAAATCTACGCTAATCGATTCTTTTTTAACTTGGGCCGGTGATAATTTTTTATATACAAAATTAAAAAATCGAGTTTGAAGTTTTTAGTGCTAATACCATGAAATATAACAGAAGTTTTCTATTTGATAAAATTATGACAGGTGCAATCTCGTCACTACCTCCAACAATTGAGAATTCACTACGAACAGATTGTGATACTTGGTTAGACTGCATACCATTTTGTTCACATTTTCCACATACTTTACCGATTTGTGTGGTACATATTTGCGGCTGTATAGTAGAGCCAAATATTGTTGGAAAAGAACACATGAGTAAGGACAATTTTGTACACTCTTGATCAATAAAAATCTCTTTTCAAATCCACTACACAAACAAAAATAATGATTGAATGTGTATTTATTTGATTTTCCATCATTCATCCTTAATTATAATTTATTATAACCGATTTTTCTTTCTTTTGTGCATATAAGAATCAGATTCGATAATGAGATAAAATAACTTTTTTATTTAACAACATAATAAGATCTAGGATAACCAAGTATATAAGAAAATATCTTAAAACTATAATGCTTAAGATTTTCAAAATAATTCCAAATATCGTTTCGTTAACGAAGATGCACAGTCTTCTTCATTAACGAAATTCGATTTTGTAGAATCCAAACCTATTTTTATGTCCAATATATTGTCAAATAAATTATATATAGATAACACGAAACGTTTGATAGTGGGTTTTGTTTTTCTAGAGTGATTCCTTTTTATGAGTCACACAATTATATATTTTTGTCACATCAATCATATTAGTTACTCGGAGACCTGATTTTGATGGTGCGTTTGAGTTGTTTGGTCTATATGAAATGTTTTAAAGAAATGACTCTTGAGATTACATGAAAGAAATAATATTTGATTTCTTGATTTTTGACATTTAGTCGGATACTTGTAGAAAGTACCCAAATATACCCATGTCTGACGACTCGTACGACCTATTTGAGTCTATTTAGTGAATAGCATGCATTTGTTTCTAAAACAAACACCGAATGCTTGGGTTCCACATCATGCAATTAGGATATTGTATTCAGGGAAGTCAATTAAACTCAAACTACTTTTATAATAGATCATAATTCGGTGCATGTTTTAATTTAGGAAAAGATGGACGAAATATATAGTACATTAAATAACGTTATTTATCTTCTTATGTAGAACTTTTGAAAAGCTTCATAATTATGGTAGTGTCCTCCATATACAATGCATGTTTCACTACTGTCATTTGATAGATTTTGCAAAGTACAACGCCCCAACAATAATTAAAAATCTGAACAAAGAGAGCGACAATAAGGTACAACACATTAATATTCGTCAAACTAAAGACGTCAAAACACATTAATTCTTATGACAGTTGTTTATAAGTGTGTTTTTGTGTTACTAACGGTCAATATAGTTGAACCTTTTTGTTAGAGTTTTTTGTTCATCGTACGAGTCGTGTTACTATTCATTGTCTGTTGTATAATGTAAACTGGTTCACCTTTATGGAAACGAGCTAGATTACTATCAGTTAAGGGTCTTGGTGTCCTTGTAACTTAAAATATTTTACATTCATTTTTGAAAGCTTAAGTTTGATTTAAAACTAGTTAGGTTGTGCCATTTATGTCTAATGCAAAAACCGACATTTTCTCATTGGAAAAAAGTAAAAGTACATGTATTTTATAATATATATATATATATATATATATATATATATATATATATATATATATATATATATATATATATATATATATATCAATAAAAGTCCACCTTTGATGCGGGCCCTATCATGAAGGATCG
Organism: Cichorium intybus; assembly: GCA_023525715.1. Taxonomy (NCBI): domain Eukaryota; kingdom Viridiplantae; phylum Streptophyta; class Magnoliopsida; order Asterales; family Asteraceae; genus Cichorium; species Cichorium intybus. Next base: position 81,282,694 of record CM042017.1, read on the forward strand.
GGACCTTATGTTTCTAGAGGCCCGGGATCGTGTGACGAAAAGCATTTGACGGAACGGGCCATAACATTGGCGACGGGGCTTCGTTTTCGGCCAACAAAGAAACAAATCAAAGCTTGGAGCAAGGAGCACAAAAAATGAATGTCCCAAAAGGGCCTAGCCAATTATTTTAGTCAAAAAACACTTTTTAGATGGAGTTATGGACCATTATATGTTTTTTTTGTAATTTCCGGGTTTTGTTTCCGAGTTTCTTTTTGGCCCATGGCCCTTTTCAGGCTTGATCGAATTACTTCTTCATATTTACAATTTTCCTGTTTTCCCTAGACTAGATTTTTTTATGAAACATGAGTATTCACTCCAGATGTATTTTCTTGTTTAAACAAAATTTGAGACTAGCCACGGTATTCGTTAAATCAACATATTTTAGAAGAGGTTTTCCAGGTATTCTGTGAATCAACAGCATTATTATGTGTTTCTGTGCTTGTAGCCTACATCAACCTTTTAGAATTATATATAAGCGAACTTGAATAACTATAATCTATGACTAACTAAAACCCTAGAATTGTAATGTAACTAATATGACACTAAATATGTACCAGACAACAATAATAATTGGGATAACTACAGGGTTTTCAACTGTTAAGTATGAGCACACAGGTGGATAATTGATAAATAACTATTTGGTAACTCATTTTCTTTTTCTAATATCACATGATTCTTGAAAATCTATATATTATGTAGGGTTTCTTGAGATTGGAAAGTACCTTGAGAAACCATTTTGTTAGGCCTATTGGTTTGCAAAACCAAGGCATGCGTAATATTGCCTTTTCAATCAATGTGGTCTGTTTCTAATTCATAAAACATCATTACTAATTTTAGGCTCATATTTTTATATAAAATGGTAACATGTATTCGTTATAAAAACAACAATAATTTTGCCTTTCAAATCAAGAAAATTTGGATCTAGGCTATGTATGGCACGAGAAACACAAACGCACAAATACATACACACACATACACACACACACACACACACACATATATATATATATATATATATATATATATATATATATATATATATATATATATATATATATATATATATATATATTCAAGTGGTTACAACTTTAAGATTAAACATACTATGGAACAAATTTGAGACATTAAAACGAGGAAGGCGTAATTAGAAAGAGTATATGTGAATATTGAAGGGAAAATCTCAGAAAAACCCAACATATTTTCATCAAATTGTTAAAAAAACCACTGTATTATTTTTTAGCACATTAAAACCCATATATTTTCTTAAATGTCTGGTTTAAGATTTCTAATCTTATAAAAACTCAATATATTTTCATTCAATCACTAAAAAACCACTATATTATATATTTTTTAGTGCGTTAAAACTCCTATATTTTGTGAATTATGTAATCTAATAAATTCTAACAATCAAACACTTAAGATTCGGTTACCTAGCATTTGTATTTGTCTAAGATTTACCGATCTGAAACCTTACATTAGACAATTTAAAGAATATAAGGGTTTTAATACACTAAAAATAATATAGTGGTTTTTTAAAGAATTAAGTGAAAATATTTTGGATTTTTTATGAGATTTACCTAAATTAAATGCTCATAATCCACCTTGATTTAAATTATTTGACTATCGTTAGACTAAACGATAGATTTTAAAAAACAAATTAATTTTACCCTCTAGTTATTAAATTTAAAAATAAGCATACATATGTCTAAAAAATTTAGAACAAAATAGTTCTTTTATTCTATAATTATTTTGAAAAGAAATAATTATTTAAATAATGTTTGTGGCAATATGTAATCATATTATTTGTTTCAAAATGATTTGGAGATATACAAAAATGGTATTTTAAATAATATGGCAAGATATATCTTTTCGATTAATTAATAAATCTTTAAACATTAATATGATATCTTTAAATTCATGAGTATACATAGATTCTAGACTCCTATATATAAGGTTTACCAATAAAATAAAATAGAAACAAACTAACTTTAAACAATGGAGAGGAATTCATTGGTAACAATGTGCTTAACAATGCTTTTTGTATTCATATCAGGTAAGTGTTATTAAAATTTTTGTTTATTTGTACTTAAACAATATATTTAACTGCATCGAAGATCACTAGTTCACAATCGTTGCTTTATGATATATATTAGAAAGAGTATTTACAATGGAACATCATGCTAATGTTTATTATGCAAAAAGACGTGCAAACTAATACATATATCTGCTTCTTTAAAATCACAGTTTCTGGCGGTGGAGCAAGAAAGGAGCCAACAGGTGTTGTACTATTCCAATTATGTATCAAATAATATTATTAAACAATTTAGTAAAAACTTATATGACATGCATCTTCCAAATAAAATAAAATTGCAATCCATATAAAAATTCTGCGCTAATCGATTCTTTTTTAACTTGAGCCGGTGATAATTTTTATATACAAAAATAAAAAATCGAGTTTGAAGTAAAAACTCGATTATGTATCGAATAATATTATTAAACAATTTAGTAAAAACTTATATGACATGCATCTTCCAAATAAAATAAAATTGCAATCCATATATAAAATCTACGCTAATCGATTCTTTTTTAACTTGGGCCGGTGATAATTTTTTATATACAAAATTAAAAAATCGAGTTTGAAGTTTTTAGTGCTAATACCATGAAATATAACAGAAGTTTTCTATTTGATAAAATTATGACAGGTGCAATCTCGTCACTACCTCCAACAATTGAGAATTCACTACGAACAGATTGTGATACTTGGTTAGACTGCATACCATTTTGTTCACATTTTCCACATACTTTACCGATTTGTGTGGTACATATTTGCGGCTGTATAGTAGAGCCAAATATTGTTGGAAAAGAACACATGAGTAAGGACAATTTTGTACACTCTTGATCAATAAAAATCTCTTTTCAAATCCACTACACAAACAAAAATAATGATTGAATGTGTATTTATTTGATTTTCCATCATTCATCCTTAATTATAATTTATTATAACCGATTTTTCTTTCTTTTGTGCATATAAGAATCAGATTCGATAATGAGATAAAATAACTTTTTTATTTAACAACATAATAAGATCTAGGATAACCAAGTATATAAGAAAATATCTTAAAACTATAATGCTTAAGATTTTCAAAATAATTCCAAATATCGTTTCGTTAACGAAGATGCACAGTCTTCTTCATTAACGAAATTCGATTTTGTAGAATCCAAACCTATTTTTATGTCCAATATATTGTCAAATAAATTATATATAGATAACACGAAACGTTTGATAGTGGGTTTTGTTTTTCTAGAGTGATTCCTTTTTATGAGTCACACAATTATATATTTTTGTCACATCAATCATATTAGTTACTCGGAGACCTGATTTTGATGGTGCGTTTGAGTTGTTTGGTCTATATGAAATGTTTTAAAGAAATGACTCTTGAGATTACATGAAAGAAATAATATTTGATTTCTTGATTTTTGACATTTAGTCGGATACTTGTAGAAAGTACCCAAATATACCCATGTCTGACGACTCGTACGACCTATTTGAGTCTATTTAGTGAATAGCATGCATTTGTTTCTAAAACAAACACCGAATGCTTGGGTTCCACATCATGCAATTAGGATATTGTATTCAGGGAAGTCAATTAAACTCAAACTACTTTTATAATAGATCATAATTCGGTGCATGTTTTAATTTAGGAAAAGATGGACGAAATATATAGTACATTAAATAACGTTATTTATCTTCTTATGTAGAACTTTTGAAAAGCTTCATAATTATGGTAGTGTCCTCCATATACAATGCATGTTTCACTACTGTCATTTGATAGATTTTGCAAAGTACAACGCCCCAACAATAATTAAAAATCTGAACAAAGAGAGCGACAATAAGGTACAACACATTAATATTCGTCAAACTAAAGACGTCAAAACACATTAATTCTTATGACAGTTGTTTATAAGTGTGTTTTTGTGTTACTAACGGTCAATATAGTTGAACCTTTTTGTTAGAGTTTTTTGTTCATCGTACGAGTCGTGTTACTATTCATTGTCTGTTGTATAATGTAAACTGGTTCACCTTTATGGAAACGAGCTAGATTACTATCAGTTAAGGGTCTTGGTGTCCTTGCAACTTAAAATATTTTACATTCATTTTTGAAAGCTTAAGTTTGATTTAAAACTAGTTAGGTTGTGCCATTTATGTCTAATGCAAAAACCGACATTTTCTCATTGGAAAAAAGTAAAAGTACATGTATTTTATTATATATATATATATATATATATATATATATATATATATATATATATATATATATATATATATATATATATATATATATATATATATATATATATATATCAATAAAAGTCCACCTTTGATGCGGGCCCTATCATGAAGGATCGGGACCTTATGTTTCTAGAGGCCCGGGATCGTGTGACGAAAAGCATTTGACGGAACGGGCCATAACATTGGCGACGGGGCTTCGTTTTCGGCCAACAAAGAAACAAATCAAAGCTTGGAGCAAGGAGCACAAAAAATGAATGTCCCAAAAGGGCCTAGCCAATTATTTTAGTCAAAAAACACTTTTTAGATGGAGTTATGGACCATTATATGTTTTTTTTGTAATTTCCGGGTTTTGTTTCCGAGTTTCTTTTTGGCCCATGGCCCTTTTCAGGCTTGATCGAATTACTTCTTCATATTTACAATTTTCCTGTTTTCCCTAGACTAGATTTTTTTATGAAACATGAGTATTCACTCCAGATGTATTTTCTTGTTTAAACAAAATTTGAGACTAGCCACGGTATTCGTTAAATCAACATATTTTAGAAGAGGTTTTCCAGGTATTCTGTGAATCAACAGCATTATTATGTGTTTCTGTGCTTGTAGCCTACATCAACCTTTTAGAATTATATATAAGCGAACTTGAATAACTATAATCTATGACTAACTAAAACCCTAGAATTGTAATGTAACTAATATGACACTAAATATGTACCAGACAACAATAATAATTGGGATAACTACAGGGTTTTCAACTGTTAAGTATGAGCACACAGGTGGATAATTGATAAATAACTATTTGGTAACTCATTTTCTTTTTCTAATATCACATGATTCTTGAAAATCTATATATTATGTAGGGTTTCTTGAGATTGGAAAGTACCTTGAGAAACCATTTTGTTAGGCCTATTGGTTTGCAAAACCAAGGCATGCGTAATATTGCCTTTTCAATCAATGTGGTCTGTTTCTAATTCATAAAACATCATTACTAATTTTAGGCTCATATTTTTATATAAAATGGTAACATGTATTCGTTATAAAAACAACAATAATTTTGCCTTTCAAATCAAGAAAATTTGGATCTAGGCTATGTATGGCACGAGAAACACAAACGCACAAATACATACACACACATACACACACACACACACACACACATATATATATATATATATATTCAAGTGGTTACAACTTTAAGATTAAACATACTACGGAACAAATTTGAGACATTAAAACGAGGAAGGCGTAATTAGAAAGAGTATATGTGAATATTGAAGGGAAAATCTCAGAAAAACCCAACATATTTTCATCAAATTGTTAAAAAAACCACTGTATTATTTTTTAGCACATTAAAACCCATATATTTTCTTAAATGTCTGGTTTAAGATTTCTAATCTTATAAAAACTCAATATATTTTCATTCAATCACTAAAAAACCACTATATTATATATTTTTTAGTGCGTTAAAACTCCTATATTTTGTGAATTATGTAATCTAATAAATTCTAACAATCAAACACTTAAGATTCGGTTACCTAGCATTTGTATTTGTCTAAGATTTACCGATCTGAAACCTTACATTAGACAATTTAAAGAATATAAGGGTTTTAATACACTAAAAATAATATAGTGGTTTTTTAAAGAATTAAGTGAAAATATTTTGGATTTTTTATGAGATTTACCTAAATTAAATGCTCATAATCCACCTTGATTTAAATTATTTGACTATCGTTAGACTAAACGATAGATTTTAAAAAACAAATTAATTTTACCCTCTAGTTATTAAATTTAAAAATAAGCATACATATGTCTAAAAAATTTAGAACAAAATAGTTCTTTTATTCTATAATTATTTTGAAAAGAAATAATTATTTAAATAATGTTTGTGGCAATATGTAATCATATTATTTGTTTCAAAATGATTTGGAGATATACAAAAATGGTATTTTAAATAATATGGCAAGATATATCTTTTCGATTAATTAATAAATCTTTAAACATTAATATGATATCTTTAAATTCATGAGTATACATAGATTCTAGACTCCTATATATAAGGTTTACCAATAAAATAAAATAGAAACAAACTAACTTTAAACAATGGAGAGGAATTCATTGGTAACAATGTGCTTAACAATGCTTTTTGTATTCATATCAGGTAAGTGTTATTAAAATTTTTGTTTATTTGTACTTAAACAATATATTTAACTGCATCGAAGATCACTAGTTCACAATCGTTGCTTTATGATATATATTAGAAAGAGTATTTACAATGGAACATCATGCTAATGTTTATTATGCAAAAAGACGTGCAAACTAATACATATATCTGCTTCTTTAAAATCACAGTTTCTGGCGGTGGAGCAAGAAAGGAGCCAACAGGTGTTGTACTATTCCAATTATGTATCAAATAATATTATTAAACAATTTAGTAAAAACTTATATGACATGCATCTTCCAAATAAAATAAAATTGCAATCCATATAAAAATTCTGCGCTAATCGATTCTTTTTTAACTTGAGCCGGTGATAATTTTTATATACAAAAATAAAAAATCGAGTTTGAAGTAAAAACTCGATTATGTATCGAATAATATTATTAAACAATTTAGTAAAAACTTATATGACATGCATCTTCCAAATAAAATAAAATTGCAATCCATATATAAAATCTACGCTAATCGATTCTTTTTTAACTTGGGCCGGTGATAATTTTTTATATACAAAATTAAAAAATCGAGTTTGAAGTTTTTAGTGCTAATACCATGAAATATAACAGAAGTTTTCTATTTGATAAAATTATGACAGGTGCAATCTCGTCACTACCTCCAACAATTGAGAATTCACTACGAACAGATTGTGATACTTGGTTAGACTGCATACCATTTTGTTCACATTTTCCACATACTTTACCGATTTGTGTGGTACATATTTGCGGCTGTATAGTAGAGCCAAATATTGTTGGAAAAGAACACATGAGTAAGGACAATTTTGTACACTCTTGATCAATAAAAATCTCTTTTCAAATCCACTACACAAACAAAAATAATGATTGAATGTGTATTTATTTGATTTTCCATCATTCATCCTTAATTATAATTTATTATAACCGATTTTTCTTTCTTTTGTGCATATAAGAATCAGATTCGATAATGAGATAAAATAACTTTTTTATTTAACAACATAATAAGATCTAGGATAACCAAGTATATAAGAAAATATCTTAAAACTATAATGCTTAAGATTTTCAAAATAATTCCAAATATCGTTTCGTTAACGAAGATGCACAGTCTTCTTCATTAACGAAATTCGATTTTGTAGAATCCAAACCTATTTTTATGTCCAATATATTGTCAAATAAATTATATATAGATAACACGAAACGTTTGATAGTGGGTTTTGTTTTTCTAGAGTGATTCCTTTTTATGAGTCACACAATTATATATTTTTGTCACATCAATCATATTAGTTACTCGGAGACCTGATTTTGATGGTGCGTTTGAGTTGTTTGGTCTATATGAAATGTTTTAAAGAAATGACTCTTGAGATTACATGAAAGAAATAATATTTGATTTCTTGATTTTTGACATTTAGTCGGATACTTGTAGAAAGTACCCAAATATACCCATGTCTGACGACTCGTACGACCTATTTGAGTCTATTTAGTGAATAGCATGCATTTGTTTCTAAAACAAACACCGAATGCTTGGGTTCCACATCATGCAATTAGGATATTGTATTCAGGGAAGTCAATTAAACTCAAACTACTTTTATAATAGATCATAATTCGGTGCATGTTTTAATTTAGGAAAAGATGGACGAAATATATAGTACATTAAATAACGTTATTTATCTTCTTATGTAGAACTTTTGAAAAGCTTCATAATTATGGTAGTGTCCTCCATATACAATGCATGTTTCACTACTGTCATTTGATAGATTTTGCAAAGTACAACGCCCCAACAATAATTAAAAATCTGAACAAAGAGAGCGACAATAAGGTACAACACATTAATATTCGTCAAACTAAAGACGTCAAAACACATTAATTCTTATGACAGTTGTTTATAAGTGTGTTTTTGTGTTACTAACGGTCAATATAGTTGAACCTTTTTGTTAGAGTTTTTTGTTCATCGTACGAGTCGTGTTACTATTCATTGTCTGTTGTATAATGTAAACTGGTTCACCTTTATGGAAACGAGCTAGATTACTATCAGTTAAGGGTCTTGGTGTCCTTGCAACTTAAAATATTTTACATTCATTTTTGAAAGCTTAAGTTTGATTTAAAACTAGTTAGGTTGTGCCATTTATGTCTAATGCAAAAACCGACATTTTCTCATTGGAAAAAAGTAAAAGTACATGTATTTTATAATATATATATATATATATATATATATATATATATATATATATATATATATATATATATATATATATATATATATATATATATATATCAATAAAAGTCCACCTTTGATGCGGGCCCTATCATGAAGGATCGGGACCTTATGTTTCTAGAGGCCCGGGATCGTGTGACGAAAAGCATTTGACGGAACGGGCCATAACATTGGCGACGGGGCTTCGTTTTCGGCCAACAAAGAAACAAATCAAAGCTTGGAGCAAGGAGCACAAAAAATGAATGTCCCAAAAGGGCCTAGCCAATTATTTTAGTCAAAAAACACTTTTTAGATGGAGTTATGGACCATTATATGTTTTTTTTGTAATTTCCGGGTTTTGTTTCCGAGTTTCTTTTTGGCCCATGGCCCTTTTCAGGCTTGATCGAATTACTTCTTCATATTTACAATTTTCCTGTTTTCCCTAGACTAGATTTTTTTATGAAACATGAGTATTCACTCCAGATGTATTTTCTTGTTTAAACAAAATTTGAGACTAGCCACGGTATTCGTTAAATCAACATATTTTAGAAGAGGTTTTCCAGGTATTCTGTGAATCAACAGCATTATTATGTGTTTCTGTGCTTGTAGCCTACATCAACCTTTTAGAATTATATATAAGCGAACTTGAATAACTATAATCTATGACTAACTAAAACCCTAGAATTGTAATGTAACTAATATGACACTAAATATGTACCAGACAACAATAATAATTGGGATAACTACAGGGTTTTCAACTGTTAAGTATGAGCACACAGGTGGATAATTGATAAATAACTATTTGGTAACTCATTTTCTTTTTCTAATATCACATGATTCTTGAAAATCTATATATTATGTAGGGTTTCTTGAGATTGGAAAGTACCTTGAGAAACCATTTTGTTAGGCCTATTGGTTTGCAAAACCAAGGCATGCGTAATATTGCCTTTTCAATCAATGTGGTCTGTTTCTAATTCATAAAACATCATTACTAATTTTAGGCTCATATTTTTATATAAAATGGTAACATGTATTCGTTATAAAAACAACAATAATTTTGCCTTTCAAATCAAGAAAATTTGGATCTAGGCTATGTATGGCACGAGAAACACAAACGCACAAATACATACACACACATACACACACACACACACACACACACATATATATATATATATATATATATATATTCAAGTGGTTACAACTTTAAGATTAAACATACTACGGAACAAATTTGAGACATTAAAACGAGGAAGGCGTAATTAGAAAGAGTATATGTGAATATTGAAGGGAAAATCTCAGAAAAACCCAACATATTTTCATCAAATTGTTAAAAAAACCACTGTATTATTTTTTAGCACATTAAAACCCATATATTTTCTTAAATGTCTGGTTTAAGATTTCTAATCTTATAAAAACTCAATATATTTTCATTCAATCACTAAAAAACCACTATATTATATATTTTTTAGTGCGTTAAAACTCCTATATTTTGTGAATTATGTAATCTAATAAATTCTAACAATCAAACACTTAAGATTCGGTTACCTAGCATTTGTATTTGTCTAAGATTTACCGATCTGAAACCTTACATTAGACAATTTAAAGAATATAAGGGTTTTAATACACTAAAAATAATATAGTGGTTTTTTAAAGAATTAAGTGAAAATATTTTGGATTTTTTATGAGATTTACCTAAATTAAATGCTCATAATCCACCTTGATTTAAATTATTTGACTATCGTTAGACTAAACGATAGATTTTAAAAAACAAATTAATTTTACCCTCTAGTTATTAAATTTAAAAATAAGCATACATATGTCTAAAAAATTTAGAACAAAATAGTTCTTTTATTCTATAATTATTTTGAAAAGAAATAATTATTTAAATAATGTTTGTGGCAATATGTAATCATATTATTTGTTTCAAAATGATTTGGAGATATACAAAAATGGTATTTTAAATAATATGGCAAGATATATCTTTTCGATTAATTAATAAATCTTTAAACATTAATATGATATCTTTAAATTCATGAGTATACATAGATTCTAGACTCCTATATATAAGGTTTACCAATAAAATAAAATAGAAACAAACTAACTTTAAACAATGGAGAGGAATTCATTGGTAACAATGTGCTTAACAATGCTTTTTGTATTCATATCAGGTAAGTGTTATTAAAATTTTTGTTTATTTGTACTTAAACAATATATTTAACTGCATCGAAGATCACTAGTTCACAATCGTTGCTTTATGATATATATTAGAAAGAGTATTTACAATGGAACATCATGCTAATGTTTATTATGCAAAAAGACGTGCAAACTAATACATATATCTGCTTCTTTAAAATCACAGTTTCTGGCGGTGGAGCAAGAAAGGAGCCAACAGGTGTTGTACTATTCCAATTATGTATCAAATAATATTATTAAACAATTTAGTAAAAACTTATATGACATGCATCTTCCAAATAAAATAAAATTGCAATCCATATAAAAATTCTGCGCTAATCGATTCTTTTTTAACTTGAGCCGGTGATAATTTTTATATACAAAAATAAAAAATCGAGTTTGAAGTAAAAACTCGATTATGTATCGAATAATATTATTAAACAATTTAGTAAAAACTTATATGACATGCATCTTCCAAATAAAATAAAATTGCAATCCATATATAAAATCTACGCTAATCGATTCTTTTTTAACTTGGGCCGGTGATAATTTTTTATATACAAAATTAAAAAATCGAGTTTGAAGTTTTTAGTGCTAATACCATGAAATATAACAGAAGTTTTCTATTTGATAAAATTATGACAGGTGCAATCTCGTCACTACCTCCAACAATTGAGAATTCACTACGAACAGATTGTGATACTTGGTTAGACTGCATACCATTTTGTTCACATTTTCCACATACTTTACCGATTTGTGTGGTACATATTTGCGGCTGTATAGTAGAGCCAAATATTGTTGGAAAAGAACACATGAGTAAGGACAATTTTGTACACTCTTGATCAATAAAAATCTCTTTTCAAATCCACTACACAAACAAAAATAATGATTGAATGTGTATTTATTTGATTTTCCATCATTCATCCTTAATTATAATTTATTATAACCGATTTTTCTTTCTTTTGTGCATATAAGAATCAGATTCGATAATGAGATAAAATAACTTTTTTATTTAACAACATAATAAGATCTAGGATAACCAAGTATATAAGAAAATATCTTAAAACTATAATGCTTAAGATTTTCAAAATAATTCCAAATATCGTTTCGTTAACGAAGATGCACAGTCTTCTTCATTAACGAAATTCGATTTTGTAGAATCCAAACCTATTTTTATGTCCAATATATTGTCAAATAAATTATATATAGATAACACGAAACGTTTGATAGTGGGTTTTGTTTTTCTAGAGTGATTCCTTTTTATGAGTCACACAATTATATATTTTTGTCACATCAATCATATTAGTTACTCGGAGACCTGATTTTGATGGTGCGTTTGAGTTGTTTGGTCTATATGAAATGTTTTAAAGAAATGACTCTTGAGATTACATGAAAGAAATAATATTTGATTTCTTGATTTTTGACATTTAGTCGGATACTTGTAGAAAGTACCCAAATATACCCATGTCTGACGACTCGTACGACCTATTTGAGTCTATTTAGTGAATAGCATGCATTTGTTTCTAAAACAAACACCGAATGCTTGGGTTCCACATCATGCAATTAGGATATTGTATTCAGGGAAGTCAATTAAACTCAAACTACTTTTATAATAGATCATAATTCGGTGCATGTTTTAATTTAGGAAAAGATGGACGAAATATATAGTACATTAAATAACGTTATTTATCTTCTTATGTAGAACTTTTGAAAAGCTTCATAATTATGGTAGTGTCCTCCATATACAATGCATGTTTCACTACTGTCATTTGATAGATTTTGCAAAGTACAACGCCCCAACAATAATTAAAAATCTGAACAAAGAGAGCGACAATAAGGTACAACACATTAATATTCGTCAAACTAAAGACGTCAAAACACATTAATTCTTATGACAGTTGTTTATAAGTGTGTTTTTGTGTTACTAACGGTCAATATAGTTGAACCTTTTTGTTAGAGTTTTTTGTTCATCGTACGAGTCGTGTTACTATTCATTGTCTGTTGTATAATGTAAACTGGTTCACCTTTATGGAAACGAGCTAGATTACTATCAGTTAAGGGTCTTGGTGTCCTTGCAACTTAAAATATTTTACATTCATTTTTGAAAGCTTAAGTTTGATTTAAAACTAGTTAGGTTGTGCCATTTATGTCTAATGCAAAAACCGACATTTTCTCATTGGAAAAAAGTAAAAGTACATGTATTTTATAATATATATATATATATATATATATATATATATATATATATATATATATATATATATATATATATATATATATATATATATATATATATATATCAATAAAAGTCCACCTTTGATGCGGGCCCTATCATGAAGGATCGGGACCTTATGTTTCTAGAGGCCCGGGATCGTGTGACGAAAAGCATTTGACGGAACGGGCCATAACATTGGCGACGGGGCTTCGTTTTCGGCCAACAAAGAAACAAATCAAAGCTTGGAGCAAGGAGCACAAAAAATGAATGTCCCAAAAGGGCCTAGCCAATTATTTTAGTCAAAAAACACTTTTTAGATGGAGTTATGGACCATTATATGTTTTTTTTGTAATTTCCGGGTTTTGTTTCCGAGTTTCTTTTTGGCCCATGGCCCTTTTCAGGCTTGATCGAATTACTTCTTCATATTTACAATTTTACTGTTTTCCCTAGACTAGATTTTTTTATGAAACATGAGTATTCACTCCAGATGTATTTTCTTGTTTAAACAAAATTTGAGACTAGCCACGGTATTCGTTAAATCAACATATTTTAGAAGAGGTTTTCCAGGTATTCTGTGAATCAACAGCATTATTATGTGTTTCTGTGCTTGTAGCCTACATCAACCTTTTAGAATTATATATAAGCGAACTTGAATAACTATAATCTATGACTAACTAAAACCCTAGAATTGTAATGTAACTAATATGACACTAAATATGTACCAGACAACAATAATAATTGGGATAACTACAGGGTTTTCAACTGTTAAGTATGAGCACACAGGTGGATAATTGATAAATAACTATTTGGTAACTCATTTTCTTTTTCTAATATCACATGATTCTTGAAAATCTATATATTATGTAGGGTTTCTTGAGATTGGAAAGTACCTTGAGAAACCATTTTGTTAGGCCTATTGGTTTGCAAAACCAAGGCATGCGTAATATTGCCTTTTCAATCAATGTGGTCTGTTTCTAATTCATAAAACATCATTACTAATTTTAGGCTCATATTTTTATATAAAATGGTAACATGTATTCGTTATAAAAACAACAATAATTTTGCCTTTCAAATCAAGAAAATTTGGATCTAGGCTATGTATGGCACGAGAAACACAAACGCACAAATACATACACACACATACACACACACACACACACACACATATATATATATATATATATATATATATATATATATATATATTCAAGTGGTTACAACTTTAAGATTAAACATACTATGGAACAAATTTGAGACATTAAAACGAGGAAGGCGTAATTAGAAAGAGTATATGTGAATATTGAAGGGAAAATCTCAGAAAAACCCAACATATTTTCATCAAATTGTTAAAAAAACCACTGTATTATTTTTTAGCACATTAAAACCCATATATTTTCTTAAATGTCTGGTTTAAGATTTCTAATCTTATAAAAACTCAATATATTTTCATTCAATCACTAAAAAACCACTATATTATATATTTTTTAGTGCGTTAAAACTCCTATATTTTGTGAATTATGTAATCTAATAAATTCTAACAATCAAACACTTAAGATTCGGTTACCTAGCATTTGTATTTGTCTAAGATTTACCGATCTGAAACCTTACATTAGACAATTTAAAGAATATAAGGGTTTTAATACACTAAAAATAATATAGTGGTTTTTTAAAGAATTAAGTGAAAATATTTTGGATTTTTTATGAGATTTACCTAAATTAAATGCTCATAATCCACCTTGATTTAAATTATTTGACTATCGTTAGACTAAACGATAGATTTTAAAAAACAAATTAATTTTACCCTCTAGTTATTAAATTTAAAAATAAGCATACATATGTCTAAAAAATTTAGAACAAAATAGTTCTTTTATTCTATAATTATTTTGAAAAGAAATAATTATTTAAATAATGTTTGTGGCAATATGTAATCATATTATTTGTTTCAAAATGATTTGGAGATATACAAAAATGGTATTTTAAATAATATGGCAAGATATATCTTTTCGATTAATTAATAAATCTTTAAACATTAATATGATATCTTTAAATTCATGAGTATACATAGATTCTAGACTCCTATATATAAGGTTTACCAATAAAATAAAATAGAAACAAACTAACTTTAAACAATGGAGAGGAATTCATTGGTAACAATGTGCTTAACAATGCTTTTTGTATTCATATCAGGTAAGTGTTATTAAAATTTTTGTTTATTTGTACTTAAACAATATATTTAACTGCATCGAAGATCACTAGTTCACAATCGTTGCTTTATGATATATATTAGAAAGAGTATTTACAATGGAACATCATGCTAATGTTTATTATGCAAAAAGACGTGCAAACTAATACATATATCTGCTTCTTTAAAATCACAGTTTCTGGCGGTGGAGCAAGAAAGGAGCCAACAGGTGTTGTACTATTCCAATTATGTATCAAATAATATTATTAAACAATTTAGTAAAAACTTATATGACATGCATCTTCCAAATAAAATAAAATTGCAATCCATATAAAAATTCTGCGCTAATCGATTCTTTTTTAACTTGAGCCGGTGATAATTTTTATATACAAAAATAAAAAATCGAGTTTGAAGTAAAAACTCGATTATGTATCGAATAATATTATTAAACAATTTAGTAAAAACTTATATGACATGCATCTTCCAAATAAAATAAAATTGCAATCCATATATAAAATCTACGCTAATCGATTCTTTTTTAACTTGGGCCGGTGATAATTTTTTATATACAAAATTAAAAAATCGAGTTTGAAGTTTTTAGTGCTAATACCATGAAATATAACAGAAGTTTTCTATTTGATAAAATTATGACAGGTGCAATCTCGTCACTACCTCCAACAATTGAGAATTCACTACGAACAGATTGTGATACTTGGTTAGACTGCATACCATTTTGTTCACATTTTCCACATACTTTACCGATTTGTGTGGTACATATTTGCGGCTGTATAGTAGAGCCAAATATTGTTGGAAAAGAACACATGAGTAAGGACAATTTTGTACACTCTTGATCAATAAAAATCTCTTTTCAAATCCACTACACAAACAAAAATAATGATTGAATGTGTATTTATTTGATTTTCCATCATTCATCCTTAATTATAATTTATTATAACCGATTTTTCTTTCTTTTGTGCATATAAGAATCAGATTCGATAATGAGATAAAATAACTTTTTTATTTAACAACATAATAAGATCTAGGATAACCAAGTATATAAGAAAATATCTTAAAACTATAATGCTTAAGATTTTCAAAATAATTCCAAATATCGTTTCGTTAACGAAGATGCACAGTCTTCTTCATTAACGAAATTCGATTTTGTAGAATCCAAACCTATTTTTATGTCCAATATATTGTCAAATAAATTATATATAGATAACACGAAACGTTTGATAGTGGGTTTTGTTTTTCTAGAGTGATTCCTTTTTATGAGTCACACAATTATATATTTTTGTCACATCAATCATATTAGTTACTCGGAGACCTGATTTTGATGGTGCGTTTGAGTTGTTTGGTCTATATGAAATGTTTTAAAGAAATGACTCTTGAGATTACATGAAAGAAATAATATTTGATTTCTTGATTTTTGACATTTAGTCGGATACTTGTAGAAAGTACCCAAATATACCCATGTCTGACGACTCGTACGACCTATTTGAGTCTATTTAGTGAATAGCATGCATTTGTTTCTAAAACAAACACCGAATGCTTGGGTTCCACATCATGCAATTAGGATATTGTATTCAGGGAAGTCAATTAAACTCAAACTACTTTTATAATAGATCATAATTCGGTGCATGTTTTAATTTAGGAAAAGATGGACGAAATATATAGTACATTAAATAACGTTATTTATCTTCTTATGTAGAACTTTTGAAAAGCTTCATAATTATGGTAGTGTCCTCCATATACAATGCATGTTTCACTACTGTCATTTGATAGATTTTGCAAAGTACAACGCCCCAACAATAATTAAAAATCTGAACAAAGAGAGCGACAATAAGGTACAACACATTAATATTCGTCAAACTAAAGACGTCAAAACACATTAATTCTTATGACAGTTGTTTATAAGTGTGTTTTTGTGTTACTAACGGTCAATATAGTTGAACCTTTTTGTTAGAGTTTTTTGTTCATCGTACGAGTCGTGTTACTATTCATTGTCTGTTGTATAATGTAAACTGGTTCACCTTTATGGAAACGAGCTAGATTACTATCAGTTAAGGGTCTTGGTGTCCTTGCAACTTAAAATATTTTACATTCATTTTTGAAAGCTTAAGTTTGATTTAAAACTAGTTAGGTTGTGCCATTTATGTCTAATGCAAAAACCGACATTTTCTCATTGGAAAAAAGTAAAAGTACATGTATTTTATTATATATATATATATATATATATATATATATATATATATATATATATATATATATATATATATATATATATATATATATATATATATATATATATATATATATATATATATATATATATATATATATATATATATATATATATATATATATATATATATCAATAAAAGTCCACCTTTGATGCGGGCCCTATCATGAAGGATCGGGACCTTATGTTTCTAGAGGCCCGGGATCGTGTGACGAAAAGCATTTGACGGAACGGGCCATAACATTGGCGACGGGGCTTCGTTTTCGGCCAACAAAGAAACAAATCAAAGCTTGGAGCAAGGAGCACAAAAAATGAATGTCCCAAAAGGGCCTAGCCAATTATTTTAGTCAAAAAACACTTTTTAGATGGAGTTATGGACCATTATATGTTTTTTTTGTAATTTCCGGGTTTTGTTTCCGAGTTTCTTTTTGGCCCATGGCCCTTTTCAGGCTTGATCGAATTACTTCTTCATATTTACAATTTTCCTGTTTTCCCTAGACTAGATTTTTTTATGAAACATGAGTATTCACTCCAGATGTATTTTCTTGTTTAAACAAAATTTGAGACTAGCCACGGTATTCGTTAAATCAACATATTTTAGAAGAGGTTTTCCAGGTATTCTGTGAATCAACAGCATTATTATGTGTTTCTGTGCTTGTAGCCTACATCAACCTTTTAGAATTATATATAAGCGAACTTGAATAACTATAATCTATGACTAACTAAAACCCTAGAATTGTAATGTAACTAATATGACACTAAATATGTACCAGACAACAATAATAATTGGGATAACTACAGGGTTTTCAACTGTTAAGTATGAGCACACAGGTGGATAATTGATAAATAACTATTTGGTAACTCATTTTCTTTTTCTAATATCACATGATTCTTGAAAATCTATATATTATGTAGGGTTTCTTGAGATTGGAAAGTACCTTGAGAAACCATTTTGTTAGGCCTATTGGTTTGCAAAACCAAGGCATGCGTAATATTGCCTTTTCAATCAATGTGGTCTGTTTCTAATTCATAAAACATCATTACTAATTTTAGGCTCATATTTTTATATAAAATGGTAACATGTATTCGTTATAAAAACAACAATAATTTTGCCTTTCAAATCAAGAAAATTTGGATCTAGGCTATGTATGGCACGAGAAACACAAACGCACAAATACATACACACATACACACACACACACACACACACATATATATATATATATATATATATATATATATATATATATATATATATATATATATATATATATTCAAGTGGTTACAACTTTAAGATTAAACATACTACGGAACAAATTTGAGACATTAAAACGAGGAAGGCGTAATTAGAAAGAGTATATGTGAATATTGAAGGGAAAATCTCAGAAAAACCCAACATATTTTCATCAAATTGTTAAAAAAACCACTGTATTATTTTTTAGCACATTAAAACCCATATATTTTCTTAAATGTCTGGTTTAAGATTTCTAATCTTATAAAAACTCAATATATTTTCATTCAATCACTAAAAAACCACTATATTATATATTTTTTAGTGCGTTAAAACTCCTATATTTTGTGAATTATGTAATCTAATAAATTCTAACAATCAAACACTTAAGATTCGGTTACCTAGCATTTGTATTTGTCTAAGATTTACCGATCTGAAACCTTACATTAGACAATTTAAAGAATATAAGGGTTTTAATACACTAAAAATAATATAGTGGTTTTTTAAAGAATTAAGTGAAAATATTTTGGATTTTTTATGAGATTTACCTAAATTAAATGCTCATAATCCACCTTGATTTAAATTATTTGACTATCGTTAGACTAAACGATAGATTTTAAAAAACAAATTAATTTTACCCTCTAGTTATTAAATTTAAAAATAAGCATACATATGTCTAAAAAATTTAGAACAAAATAGTTCTTTTATTCTATAATTATTTTGAAAAGAAATAATTATTTAAATAATGTTTGTGGCAATATGTAATCATATTATTTGTTTCAAAATGATTTGGAGATATACAAAAATGGTATTTTAAATAATATGGCAAGATATATCTTTTCGATTAATTAATAAATCTTTAAACATTAATATGATATCTTTAAATTCATGAGTATACATAGATTCTAGACTCCTATATATAAGGTTTACCAATAAAATAAAATAGAAACAAACTAACTTTAAACAATGGAGAGGAATTCATTGGTAACAATGTGCTTAACAATGCTTTTTGTATTCATATCAGGTAAGTGTTATTAAAATTTTTGTTTATTTGTACTTAAACAATATATTTAACTGCATCGAAGATCACTAGTTCACAATCGTTGCTTTATGATATATATTAGAAAGAGTATTTACAATGGAACATCATGCTAATGTTTATTATGCAAAAAGACGTGCAAACTAATACATATATCTGCTTCTTTAAAATCACAGTTTCTGGCGGTGGAGCAAGAAAGGAGCCAACAGGTGTTGTACTATTCCAATTATGTATCAAATAATATTATTAAACAATTTAGTAAAAACTTATATGACATGCATCTTCCAAATAAAATAAAATTGCAATCCATATAAAAATTCTGCGCTAATCGATTCTTTTTTAACTTGAGCCGGTGATAATTTTTATATACAAAAATAAAAAATCGAGTTTGAAGTAAAAACTCGATTATGTATCGAATAATATTATTAAACAATTTAGTAAAAACTTATATGACATGCATCTTCCAAATAAAATAAAATTGCAATCCATATATAAAATCTACGCTAATCGATTCTTTTTTAACTTGGGCCGGTGATAATTTTTTATATACAAAATTAAAAAATCGAGTTTGAAGTTTTTAGTGCTAATACCATGAAATATAACAGAAGTTTTCTATTTGATAAAATTATGACAAGTGCAATCTCGTCACTACCTCCAACAATTGAGAATTCACTACGAACAGATTGTGATACTTGGTTAGACTGCATACCATTTTGTTCACATTTTCCACATACTTTACCGATTTGTGTGGTACATATTTGCGGCTGTATAGTAGAGCCAAATATTGTTGGAAAAGAACACATGAGTAAGGACAATTTTGTACACTCTTGATCAATAAAAATCTCTTTTCAAATCCACTACACAAACAAAAATAATGATTGAATGTGTATTTATTTGATTTTCCATCATTCATCCTTAATTATAATTTATTATAACCGATTTTTCTTTCTTTTGTGCATATAAGAATCAGATTCGATAATGAGATAAAATAACTTTTTTATTTAACAACATAATAAGATCTAGGATAACCAAGTATATAAGAAAATATCTTAAAACTATAATGCTTAAGATTTTCAAAATAATTCCAAATATCGTTTCGTTAACGAAGATGCACAGTCTTCTTCATTAACGAAATTCGATTTTGTAGAATCCAAACCTATTTTTATGTCCAATATATTGTCAAATAAATTATATATAGATAACACGAAACGTTTGATAGTGGGTTTTGTTTTTCTAGAGTGATTCCTTTTTATGAGTCACACAATTATATATTTTTGTCACATCAATCATATTAGTTACTCGGAGACCTGATTTTGATGGTGCGTTTGAGTTGTTTGGTCTATATGAAATGTTTTAAAGAAATGACTCTTGAGATTACATGAAAGAAATAATATTTGATTTCTTGATTTTTGACATTTAGTCGGATACTTGTAGAAAGTACCCAAATATACCCATGTCTGACGACTCGTACGACCTATTTGAGTCTATTTAGTGAATAGCATGCATTTGTTTCTAAAACAAACACCGAATGCTTGGGTTCCACATCATGCAATTAGGATATTGTATTCAGGGAAGTCAATTAAACTCAAACTACTTTTATAATAGATCATAATTCGGTGCATGTTTTAATTTAGGAAAAGATGGACGAAATATATAGTACATTAAATAACGTTATTTATCTTCTTATGTAGAACTTTTGAAAAGCTTCATAATTATGGTAGTGTCCTCCATATACAATGCATGTTTCACTACTGTCATTTGATAGATTTTGCAAAGTACAACGCCCCAACAATAATTAAAAATCTGAACAAAGAGAGCGACAATAAGGTACAACACATTAATATTCGTCAAACTAAAGACGTCAAAACACATTAATTCTTATGACAGTTGTTTATAAGTGTGTTTTTGTGTTACTAACGGTCAATATAGTTGAACCTTTTTGTTAGAGTTTTTTGTTCATCGTACGAGTCGTGTTACTATTCATTGTCTGTTGTATAATGTAAACTGGTTCACCTTTATGGAAACGAGCTAGATTACTATCAGTTAAGGGTCTTGGTGTCCTTGCAACTTAAAATATTTTACATTCATTTTTGAAAGCTTAAGTTTGATTTAAAACTAGTTAGGTTGTGCCATTTATGTCTAATGCAAAAACCGACATTTTCTCATTGGAAAAAAGTAAAAGTACATGTATTTTATAATATATATATATATATATATATATATATATATATATATATATATATATATATATATATATATATATATATATATATATATATATATATATATATATATATATATATATATATAAATAAAAGTCCACCTTTGATGCGGGCCCTATCATGAAGGATCGGGACCTTATGTTTCTAGAGGCCCGGGATCGTGTGACGAAAAGCATTTGACGGAACGGGCCATAACATTGGCGACGGGGCTTCGTTTTCGGCCAACAAAGAAACAAATCAAAGCTTGGAGCAAGGAGCACAAAAAATGAATGTCCCAAAAGGGCCTAGCCAATTATTTTAGTCAAAAAACACTTTTTAGATGGAGTTATGGACCATTATATGTTTTTTTTGTAATTTCCGGGTTTTGTTTCCGAGTTTCTTTTTGGCCCATGGCCCTTTTCAGGCTTGATCGAATTACTTCTTCATATTTACAATTTTCCTGTTTTCCCTAGACTAGATTTTTTTATGAAACATGAGTATTCACTCCAGATGTATTTTCTTGTTTAAACAAAATTTGAGACTAGCCACGGTATTCGTTAAATCAACATATTTTAGAAGAGGTTTTCCAGGTATTCTGTGAATCAACAGCATTATTATGTGTTTCTGTGCTTGTAGCCTACATCAACCTTTTAGAATTATATATAAGCGAACTTGAATAACTATAATCTATGACTAACTAAAACCCTAGAATTGTAATGTAACTAATATGACACTAAATATGTACCAGACAACAATAATAATTGGGATAACTACAGGGTTTTCAACTGTTAAGTATGAGCACACAGGTGGATAATTGATAAATAACTATTTGGTAACTCATTTTCTTTTTCTAATATCACATGATTCTTGAAAATCTATATATTATGTAGGGTTTCTTGAGATTGGAAAGTACCTTGAGAAACCATTTTGTTAGGCCTATTGGTTTGCAAAACCAAGGCATGCGTAATATTGCCTTTTCAATCAATGTGGTCTGTTTCTAATTCATAAAACATCATTACTAATTTTAGGCTCATATTTTTATATAAAATGGTAACATGTATTCGTTATAAAAACAACAATAATTTTGCCTTTCAAATCAAGAAAATTTGGATCTAGGCTATGTATGGCACGAGAAACACAAACGCACAAATACATACACACACATACACACACACACACACACACACACACACACATATATATATATATATATATATATATATATATATATATATATATATATATATATATATATATATATATTCAAGTGGTTACAACTTTAAGATTAAACATACTACGGAACAAATTTGAGACATTAAAACGAGGAAGGCGTAATTAGAAAGAGTATATGTGAATATTGAAGGGAAAATCTCAGAAAAACCCAACATATTTTCATCAAATTGTTAAAAAAACCACTGTATTATTTTTTAGCACATTAAAACCCATATATTTTCTTAAATGTCTGGTTTAAGATTTCTAATCTTATAAAAACTCAATATATTTTCATTCAATCACTAAAAAACCACTATATTATATATTTTTTAGTGCGTTAAAACTCCTATATTTTGTGAATTATGTAATCTAATAAATTCTAACAATCAAACACTTAAGATTCGGTTACCTAGCATTTGTATTTGTCTAAGATTTACCGATCTGAAACCTTACATTAGACAATTTAAAGAATATAAGGGTTTTAATACACTAAAAATAATATAGTGGTTTTTTAAAGAATTAAGTGAAAATATTTTGGATTTTTTATGAGATTTACCTAAATTAAATGCTCATAATCCACCTTGATTTAAATTATTTGACTATCGTTAGACTAAACGATAGATTTTAAAAAACAAATTAATTTTACCCTCTAGTTATTAAATTTAAAAATAAGCATACATATGTCTAAAAAATTTAGAACAAAATAGTTCTTTTATTCTATAATTATTTTGAAAAGAAATAATTATTTAAATAATGTTTGTGGCAATATGTAATCATATTATTTGTTTCAAAATGATTTGGAGATATACAAAAATGGTATTTTAAATAATATGGCAAGATATATCTTTTCGATTAATTAATAAATCTTTAAACATTAATATGATATCTTTAAATTCATGAGTATACATAGATTCTAGACTCCTATATATAAGGTTTACCAATAAAATAAAATAGAAACAAACTAACTTTAAACAATGGAGAGGAATTCATTGGTAACAATGTGCTTAACAATGCTTTTTGTATTCATATCAGGTAAGTGTTATTAAAATTTTTGTTTATTTGTACTTAAACAATATATTTAACTGTATCGAAGATCACTAGTTCACAATCGTTGCTTTATGATATATATTAGAAAGAGTATTTACAATGGAACATCATGCTAATGTTTATTATGCAAAAAGACGTGCAAACTAATACATATATCTGCTTCTTTAAAATCACAGTTTCTGGCGGTGGAGCAAGAAAGGAGCCAACAGGTGTTGTACTATTCCAATTATGTATCAAATAATATTATTAAACAATTTAGTAAAAACTTATATGACATGCATCTTCCAAATAAAATAAAATTGCAATCCATATAAAAATTCTGCGCTAATCGATTCTTTTTTAACTTGAGCCGGTGATAATTTTTATATACAAAAATAAAAAATCGAGTTTGAAGTAAAAACTCGATTATGTATCGAATAATATTATTAAACAATTTAGTAAAAACTTATATGACATGCATCTTCCAAATAAAATAAAATTGCAATCCATATATAAAATCTACGCTAATCGATTCTTTTTTAACTTGGGCCGGTGATAATTTTTTATATACAAAATTAAAAAATCGAGTTTGAAGTTTTTAGTGCTAATACCATGAAATATAACAGAAGTTTTCTATTTGATAAAATTATGACAGGTGCAATCTCGTCACTACCTCCAACAATTGAGAATTCACTACGAACAGATTGTGATACTTGGTTAGACTGCATACCATTTTGTTCACATTTTCCACATACTTTACCGATTTGTGTGGTACATATTTGCGGCTGTATAGTAGAGCCAAATATTGTTGGAAAAGAACACATGAGTAAGGACAATTTTGTACACTCTTGATCAATAAAAATCTCTTTTCAAATCCACTACACAAACAAAAATAATGATTGAATGTGTATTTATTTGATTTTCCATCATTCATCCTTAATTATAATTTATTATAACCGATTTTTCTTTCTTTTGTGCATATAAGAATCAGATTCGATAATGAGATAAAATAACTTTTTTATTTAACAACATAATAAGATCTAGGATAACCAAGTATATAAGAAAATATCTTAAAACTATAATGCTTAAGATTTTCAAAATAATTCCAAATATCGTTTCGTTAACGAAGATGCACAGTCTTCTTCATTAACGAAATTCGATTTTGTAGAATCCAAACCTATTTTTATGTCCAATATATTGTCAAATAAATTATATATAGATAACACGAAACGTTTGATAGTGGGTTTTGTTTTTCTAGAGTGATTCCTTTTTATGAGTCACACAATTATATATTTTTGTCACATCAATCATATTAGTTACTCGGAGACCTGATTTTGATGGTGCGTTTGAGTTGTTTGGTCTATATGAAATGTTTTAAAGAAATGACTCTTGAGATTACATGAAAGAAATAATATTTGATTTCTTGATTTTTGACATTTAGTCGGATACTTGTAGAAAGTACCCAAATATACCCATGTCTGACGACTCGTACGACCTATTTGAGTCTATTTAGTGAATAGCATGCATTTGTTTCTAAAACAAACACCGAATGCTTGGGTTCCACATCATGCAATTAGGATATTGTATTCAGGGAAGTCAATTAAACTCAAACTACTTTTATAATAGATCATAATTCGGTGCATGTTTTAATTTAGGAAAAGATGGACGAAATATATAGTACATTAAATAACGTTATTTATCTTCTTATGTAGAACTTTTGAAAAGCTTCATAATTATGGTAGTGTCCTCCATATACAATGCATGTTTCACTACTGTCATTTGATAGATTTTGCAAAGTACAACGCCCCAACAATAATTAAAAATCTGAACAAAGAGAGCGACAATAAGGTACAACACATTAATATTCGTCAAACTAAAGACGTCAAAACACATTAATTCTTATGACAGTTGTTTATAAGTGTGTTTTTGTGTTACTAACGGTCAATATAGTTGAACCTTTTTGTTAGAGTTTTTTGTTCATCGTACGAGTCGTGTTACTATTCATTGTCTGTTGTATAATGTAAACTGGTTCACCTTTATGGAAACGAGCTAGATTACTATCAGTTAAGGGTCTTGGTGTCCTTGCAACTTAAAATATTTTACATTCATTTTTGAAAGCTTAAGTTTGATTTAAAACTAGTTAGGTTGTGCCATTTATGTCTAATGCAAAAACCGACATTTTCTCATTTGAAAAAAGTAAAAGTACATGTATTTTATAATATATATATATATATATATATATATATATATATATATATATATATATATATATATATATATATATATATATATATATATATATATATATATATATATATATATCAATAAAAGTCCACCTTTGATGCGGGCCCTATCATGAAGGATCGGGACCTTATGTTTCTAGAGGCCCGGGATCGTGTGACGAAAAGCATTTGACGGAACGGGCCATAACATTGGCGACGGGGCTTCGTTTTCGGCCAACAAAGAAACAAATCAAAGCTTGGAGCAAGGAGCACAAAAAATGAATGTCCCAAAAGGGCCTAGCCAATTATTTTAGTCAAAAAACACTTTTTAGATGGAGTTATGGACCATTATATGTTTTTTTTGTAATTTCCGGGTTTTGTTTCCGAGTTTCTTTTTGGCCCATGGCCCTTTTCAGGCTTGATCGAATTACTTCTTCATATTTACAATTTGCCTGTTTTCCCTAGACTAGATTTTTTTATGAAACATGAGTATTCACTCCAGATGTATTTTCTTGTTTAAACAAAATTTGAGACTAGCCACGGTATTCGTTAAATCAACATATTTTAGAAGAGGGTTTCCAGGTATTCTGTGAATCAACAGCATTATTATGTGTTTCTGTGCTTGTAGCCTACATCAACCTTTTAGAATTATATATAAGCGAACTTGAATAACTATAATCTATGACTAACTAAAACCCTAGAATTGTAATGTAACTAATATGACACTAAATATGTACCAGACAACAATAATAATCGGGATAACTATAGGGTTTTCAACTGTTAAGTATGAGCACACGATAAATAACTATTTGGTAACTCATTTTCTTTTTCTAATATCACATGATTCTTGAAAATCTATATATTATGTAGGGTTTCTTGAGATTGGAAAGTACCTTGAGAAACCATTTTGTTAGGCCTATTGGTTTGCAAAACCAAGGCATACGTAATATTGCCTTTTCAATCAATGTGGTCTGTTTCTAATTCATAAAACATCATTACTAATTTTAGGCTCATATTTTTATATAAAATGGTAACATGTATTCGTTATAAAAACAACAATAATTTTGCCTTTCAAATCAAGAAAATTTGGATCTAGGCTATGTATGGCACGAGAAACACAAACACACAAATACATATATATATATATATATATATATATATATATATATATATATATATATATATATATATATATATATATATATATATATATATATATATATATATATATATATATATATATATATATATATATATATATATATATATATATATATAAGTATATATATTCAAGTGGTTACAACTTTAATATTAAATATATTAGGATCAAATTAGAGACATTAAAACCAGGAAGGTGTAATTAGAAATACTATATGTGAATATTGAAGGGAAAATCTCATAAAAACCCAACATATTTTCATCAAATTCTTAAAAAAACCACTATATTATTTTTTAGTACATTAAAACCCTTATATTTTCTGAAATGTCTGGTTTAAGTTTTCTAATATTTTAAAAACTCAATATATTTTCATCCAATCATTCAAAAACCACTATATTATATATTTTTAGTGCGTTAAAACTCCTATATTTTGTGAAATTGTGTAATCTAATAAATTCTAACCATCAAACACTTAAGATTCGATTACCTAGCATTTGTGTTTGTCTAAGATTTACCGATCTAAAACCTTACATTAGACAATTTAAAGAATATAAAGGTTTTAGTGCACTAAAAATAATATAGTGGTTTTTTAAAGAATTAAGTGAAAATATTTTGGGTTTTTTTATGAGATTTACCCAAATTAAATGCTCATAATCCACCTTGATTTAAATTATTTGACTATAGTTAGACTAAACGATAGATTTTAAAAAACAAATTAATTTTACCCTCTAGTTATTAAATTTAAAAATAAGCATACATATGTCTAAAAAATTTAGAACAAAATAGTTCTTTTATTCTATAATTATTTTGAAAAGAAATAATTATTTAAATAATGTTTGTGGCAATATGTAATCATATTATTTGTTTCAAAATGATTTGGAAATATAAAAAAATGGTATTTTAAATAATATGGCAAGATATATCTTTTCGATTAATTAATAAATCTTTAAACATTAATATGATATCTTTAAATTCATGAGTATACATAGATTCTAGACTCCTATATATAAGGTTTACCAATAAAATAAAATAGAAACAAACTAACTTTAAACAATGGAGAGGAATTCATTGGTAACAATGTGCTTAACAATGCTTTTGTATTCATATCAGGTAAGTGTTATTAAAATTTTTGTTTATTTGTACTTAAACAATATATTTAACTGCATCGAAGATCACTAGTTTACAATCGTTGCTTTATGATATATATTAGAAAGAGTATTTACAATGGAACATCATGCTAATGTTTATTATGCAAAAAGACGTGCAAACTAATACATATATCTGCTTCTTTAAAATCACAGTTTCTGGCGGTGGAGCAAGAAAGGAGCTAGCAGGTGTTGTACTATTCCAATTATGTATCGAATAATATTATTAAACAATTTAGTTAAAACTTATATGACATGCATCTTGCAAATAAAATAAAATTGCAATCCATATAAAAATTCTGTGCTAATCGATTCTTTTGTAACTTGTGCTGGTGATAATTTTGATATACAAAAATAAAAAATCGAGTTTGAAGTAAAAACTCGATTATGTATCGAATAATATTATTAAACAATTTAGTAAAAACTTATATGACATGCATCTTCCAAATAAAATAAAATTGCAATCCATATATAAAATCTACGCGAATCGATTCTTTTTTAACTTGTGCCGGTGATAATTTTTTATATACAAAATTAAAAAATCGAGTTTGAAGTTTTTAGTGCTAATACCATGAAATATAACAGAAGTTTTCTATTTGATAAAATTATGACAGGTGCAATCTCGTCACTACCTCCAACAATTGAGAATTCACTACGAACAGATTGTGATACTTGGTTAGACTGCATACCATTTTGTTCACATTTTCCACATACTTTACCGATATGCGTGGTACATATTTGCGGCTGTATAGTAGAGCCAAATATTGTTGCAAAAGAACACATGAGTAAGGACAATTTTGTACACTCTTGATCAATAAAAATCTCTTTTCAAATCCACTACACAAACAAAAATAATGATTGAATGTGTATTTATTTGATTTTCCATCATTCATCCTTAATTATAATTTATTATAACCGATTTTTCTTTCTTTTGTGCATATAAGAATCAGATTCGATAATGAGATAAAATAACTTTTTTATTTAACAACATAATAAGATCTAGGATAACCAAGTATATAAGAAAATATCTTAAAACTATAATGCTTAAGATTTTCAAAATAATTCCAAATATCGTTTCTTTAACGAAAATGCACAGTCTTCTTCATTAACGAAATTCGATTTTGTAGAATCCAAACCTATTTTTATGTCCAATATATTGTCAAATAAATTATATATAGATAACACGAAACGTTTGATAGTGGGTTTTGTTTTTCTAGAGTGATTCCTTTTTATGAGTCACACAATTATATATTTTTGTCACATCAATCATATTAGTTACTCGGAGACCTGATTTTGATGGTGCGTTAGAGTTGTTTGGTCTATATGAAATGTTTTAAAGAAATGACTCTTGAGATTACATGAAAGAAATAATATTTGATTTCTTGATTTTTGACATTTAGTCGGATACTTGTAGAGAGTACCCAAATATACCCATGTCTGACGACTCGTACTACCTATTTGAGTCTATTTAGTGAATAGCATGCATTTGTTTCTAAAACAAACACCGAATGCTTGGGTTCCACATCATGCAATTAGGATATTGTATTCAGGGAAGTCAATTAAACTCAAACTACTTTTATAATAGATCATAATTCGGTGCATGTTTTAATTTAGGAAAAGATGGACGAAATAGATAGTACATTAAATAACGTTATTTATCTTCTTATGTAGAACTTTTGAAAAGCTTCATAATTATGGTAGTGTCCTCCATATACAATGCATGTTTCAATACTGTCATTTGATAGATTTTGCAAAGTACAATGCCCCAACAATAATTAAAAATCTGAACAAAAAGAGCGACGATAAGGTACAACACATTAATATTCGTCAAACTAAAGACGTCAAAACACATTAATTCTAATGACAGTTGTTTATAAGTGTGTTTTTGTGTTACTAACGGTCAATATAGTTGAACCTTTTTGTTAGAGTTTTTTGTTCATCGTACGAGTCGTGTTACTATTCATTGTCTGTTGTATATTGTAAACTTGGTTCACCTTCATGGAAACGAGCTAGATTACTATCAGTTAAGGGTCTTGGTGTCCTTGCAACTTAAAATATTTTACATTCATTTTTGAAAGCTTATGTTTGATTTAAAACTAGTTAGGTTGTGCCATTTATGTCTAATGCAAAAACCGACATTTTCTCATTGGAAAAAAGTAAAAGTACATGTATTTTATAATATATATATATATATCAATAAAAGTCCACCTTTGATGCGGGCCCTATCATGAAGGATCGGGACCTTATGTTTCTAGAGGCCCGGGATCGTGTGACGAAAAGCATTTGACGGAACGGGCCATAACATTGGCGACGGGGCTTCGTTTTCGGCCAACAAAGAAACAAATCAAAGCTTGGAGCAAGGAGCACAAAAAATGAATGTCCCAAAAGGGCCTAGCCAATTATTTTAGTCAAAAAACACTTTTTAGATGGAGTTATGGACCATTATATGTTTTTTTTGTAATTTCCGGGTTTTGTTTCCGAGTTTTTTTTTGCCCATGGCCCTTTTCAGGCTTGATCGAATTACTTCTTCATATTTACAATTTGCCTGTTTTCCCTAGACTAGATTTTTTTATGAAACATGAGTATTCACTCCAGATGTATTTTCTTGTTTAAACAAAATTTGAGACTAGCCACGGTATTCGTTAAATCAACATATTTTAGAAGAGGTTTTCCAGGTATTCTGTGAATCAACAGCATTATTATGTGTTTCTGTGCTTGTAGCCTACATCAACCTTTTAGAATTATATATAAGCGAACTTGAATAACTATAATCTATGACTAACTAAAACCCTAGAATTGTAATGTAACTAATATGACACTAAATATGTACCAGACAACAATAATAATGGGGATAACTATAGGGTTTTCAACTGTTAAGTATGAGCACACGATAAATAACTATTTGGTAACTCATTTTCTTTTTCTAATATCACATGATTCTTGAAAATCTATATATTATGTAGGGTTTCTTGAGATTGGAAAGTACCTTGAGAAACCATTTTGTTAGGCCTATTGGTTTGCAAAACCAAGGCATGCGTAATATTGCCTTTTCAATCAATGTGGTCTGTTTCTAATTCATAAAACATCATTACTAATTTTAGGCTCATATTTTTATATAAAATGGTAACATGTATTCGTTATAAAAACAACAATAATTTTGCCTTTCAAATCAAGAAAATTTGGATCTAGGCTATGTATGGCACGAGAAACACAAACACACAAATACATATATATATATATATATATATATATATATATATATATATATATATATATATATATATATATATATATATATATATATATATATATATATATATAAGTATATATATTCAAGTGGTTACAACTTTAATATTAAATATATTAGGATCAAATTAGAGACATTAAAACCAGGAAGGTGTAATTAGAAATACTATATGTGAATATTGAAGGGAAAATCTCATAAAAACCCAACATATTTTCATCAAATTCTTAAAAAAACCACTATATTATTTTTTAGTACATTAAAACCCTTATATTTTCTGAAATGTCTGGTTTAAGTTTTCTAATATTTTAAAAACTCAATATATTTTCATCCAATCATTCAAAAACCACTATATTATATATTTTTAGTGCGTTAAAACTCCTATATTTTGTGAAATTGTGTAATCTAATAAATTCTAACCATCAAACACTTAAGATTCGATTACCTAGCATTTGTGTTTGTCTAAGATTTACCGATCTAAAACCTTACATTAGACAATTTAAAGAATATAAAGGTTTTAGTGCACTAAAAATAATATAGTGGTTTTTTAAAGAATTAAGTGAAAATATTTTGGGTTTTTTATGAGATTTACCCAAATTAAATGCTCATAATCCACCTTGATTTAAATTATTTGACTATAGTTAGACTAAACGATAGATTTTAAAAAACAAATTAATTTTACCCTCTAGTTATTAAATTTAAAAATAAGCATACATATGTCTAAAAAATTTAGAACAAAATAGTTCTTTTATTCTATAATTATTTTGAAAAGAAATAATTATTTAAATAATGTTTGTGGCAATATGTAATCATATTATTTGTTTCAAAATGATTTGGAAATATACAAAAATGGTATTTTAAATAATATGGCAAGATATATCTTTTCGATTAATTAATAAATCTTTAAACATTAATATGATATCTTTAAATTCATGAGTATACATAGATTCTAGACTCCTATATATAAGGTTTACCAATAAAATAAAATAGAAACAAACTAACTTTAAACAATGGAGAGGAATTCATTGGTAACAATGTGCTTAACAATGCTTTTTGTATTCATATCAGGTAAGTGTTATTAAAATTTTTGTTTATTTGTACTTAAACAATATATTTAACTGCATCGAAGATCACTAGTTCACAATCGTTGCTTTATGATATATATTAGAAAGAGTATTTACAATGGAACATCATGCTAATGTTTATTATGCAAAAAGACGTGCAAACTAATACATATATCTGCTTCTTTAAAATCACAGTTTCTGGCGGTGGAGCAAGAAAGGAGCCAACAGGTGTTGTACTATTCCAATTATGTATCAAATAATATTATTAAACAATTTAGTAAAAACTTATATGACATGCATCTTCCAAATAAAATAAAATTGCAATCCATATAAAAATTCTGCGCTAATCGATTCTTTTTTAACTTGAGCCGGTGATAATTTTTATATACAAAAATAAAAAATCGAGTTTGAAGTAAAAACTCGATTATGTATCGAATAATATTATTAAACAATTTAGTAAAAACTTATATGACATGCATCTTCCAAATAAAATAAAATTGCAATCCATATATAAAATCTACGCTAATCGATTCTTTTTTAACTTGGGCCGGTGATAATTTTTTATATACAAAATTAAAAAATCGAGTTTGAAGTTTTTAGTGCTAATACAATGAAATATAACAGAAGTTTTCTATTTGATAAAATTATGACAGGTGCAATCTCGTCACTACCTCCAACAATTGAGAATTTACTACGAACAGATTGTGATACTTGGTTAGACTGCATACCATTTTGTTCACATTTTCCACATACTTTACCGATATGTGTGGTACATATTTGCGGCTGTATAGTAGAGCCAAATATTGTTGCAAAAGAACACATGAGTAAGGACAATTTTGTACACTCTTGATCAATAAAAATCTCTTTTCAAATCCACTACACAAACAAAAATAATGATTGAATGTGTATTTATTTGATTTTCCATCATTAATCCTTAATTATAATTTATTATAACCGATTTTTCTTTCTTTTGTGCATATAAGAATCAGATTCGATAATGAGATAAAATAACTTTTTTATTTAACAACATAATAAGATCTAGGATAACCAAGTATATAAGAAAATATCTTAAAACTATAATGCTTAAGATTTTCAAAATAATTCCAAATATCGTTTCTTTAACGAAAATGCACAGTCTTCTTCATTAACGAAATTCGATTTTGTAGAATCCAAACCTATTTTTATGTCCAATATATTGTCAAATAAATTATATATAGATAACACGAAACGTTTGATAGTGGGTTTTGTTTTTCTAGAGTGATTCCTTTTTATGAGTCACACAATTATATATTTTTGTCACATCAATCATATTAGTTACTCGGAGACATGATTTTGATGGTGCGTTAGAGTTGTTTGGTCTATATGAAATGTTTTAAAGAAATGACTCTTGAGATTACATGAAAGAAATAATATTTGATTTCTTGATTTTTGACATTTAGTCGGATACTTGTAGAGAGTACCCAAATATACCCATGTCTGACGACTCGTACTACCTATTTGAGTCTATTTAGTGAATAGCATGCATTTGTTTCTAAAACAAACACCGAATGCTTGGGTTCCACATCATGCAATTAGGATATTGTATTCAGGGAAGTCAATTAAACTCAAACTACTTTTATAATAGATCATAATTCGGTGCATGTTTTAATTTAGGAAAAGATGGACGAAATAGATAGTACATTAAATAACGTTATTTATCTTCTTATGTAGAACTTTTGAAAAGCTTCATAATTATGGTAGTGTCCTCCATATACAATGCATGTTTCACTACTGTCATTTGATAGATTTTGCAAAGTACAATGCCCCAACAATAATTAAAAATCTGAACAAAAAGAGCGACGATAAGGTACAACACATTAATATTCGTCAAACTAAAGACGTCAAAACACATTAATTCTAATGACAGTTGTTTATAAGTGTGTTTTTGTGTTACTAACGGTCAATATAGTTGAACCTTTTTGTTAGAGTTTTTTGTTCATCGTACGAGTCGTGTTACTATTCATTGTCTGTTGTATATTGTAAACTGGTTCACCTTCATGGAAACGAGCTAGATTACTATCAGTTAAGGGTCTTGGTGTCCTTGCAACTTAAAATATTTTACATTCATTTTTGAAAGCTTATGTTTGATTTAAAACTAGTTAGGTTGTGCCATTTATGTCTAATGCAAAAACCGACATTTTCTCATTGGAAAAAAGTAAAAGTACATGTATTTTATAATATATATATATATATCAATAAAAGTCCACCTTTGATGCGGGCCCTATCATGAAGGATCGGGACCTTATGTTTCTAGAGGCCCGGGATCGTGTGACGAAAAGCATTTGACGGAACGGGCCATAACATTGGCGACGGGGCTTCGTTTTCGGCCAACAAAGAAACAAATCAAAGCTTGGAGCAAGGAGCACAAAAAATGAATGTCCCAAAAGGGCCTAGCCAATTATTTTAGTCAAAAAACACTTTTTAGATGGAGTTATGGACCATTATATGTTTTTTTTGTAATTTCCGGGTTTTGTTTCCGAGTTTCTTTTTGGCCCATGGCCCTTTTCAGGCTTGATCGAATTACTTCTTCATATTTACAATTTGCCTGTTTTCCCTAGACTAGATTTTTTTATGAAACATGAGTATTCACTCCAGATGTATTTTCTTGTTTAAACAAAATTTGAGACTAGCCACGGTATTCGTTAAATCAACATATTTTAGAAGAGGTTTTCCAGGTATTCTGTGAATCAACAGCATTATTATGTGTTTCTGTGCTTGTAGCCTACATCAACCTTTTAGAATTATATATAAGCGAACTTGAATAACTATAATCTATGACTAACTAAAACCCTAGAATTGTAATGTAACTAATATGACACTAAATATGTACCAGACAACAATAATAATGGGGATAACTATAGGGTTTTCAACTGTTAAGTATGAGCACACGATAAATAACTATTTGGTAACTCATTTTCTTTTTCTAATATCACATGATTCTTGAAAATCTATATATTATGTAGGGTTTCTTGAGATTGGAAAGTACCTTGAGAAACCATTTTGTTAGGCCTATTGGTTTGCAAAACCAAGGCATGCGTAATATTGCCTTTTCAATCAATGTGGTCTGTTTCTAATTCATAAAACATCATTACTAATTTTAGGCTCATATTTTTATATAAAATGGTAACATGTATTCGTTATAAAAACAACAATAATTTTGCCTTTCAAATCAAGAAAATTTGGATCTAGGCTATGTATGGCACGAGAAACACAAACACACAAATACATATATATATATATATATATATATATATATATATATATATATATATATATATATATATATATATATATATATATATATATATATATATAAGTATATATATTCAAGTGGTTACAACTTTAATATTAAATATATTAGGATCAAATTAGAGACATTAAAACCAGGAAGGTGTAATTAGAAATACTATATGTGAATATTGAAGGGAAAATCTCATAAAAACCCAACATATTTTCATCAAATTCTTAAAAAAACCACTATATTATTTTTTAGTACATTAAAACCCTTATATTTTCTGAAATGTCTGGTTTAAGTTTTCTAATATTTTAAAAACTCAATATATTTTCATCCAATCATTCAAAAACCACTATATTATATATTTTTAGTGCGTTAAAACTCCTATATTTTGTGAAATTGTGTAATCTAATAAATTCTAACCATCAAACACTTAAGATTCGATTACCTAGCATTTGTGTTTGTCTAAGATTTACCGATCTAAAACCTTACATTAGACAATTTAAAGAATATAAAGGTTTTAGTGCACTAAAAATAATATAGTGGTTTTTTAAAGAATTAAGTGAAAATATTTTGGGTTTTTTATGAGATTTACCCAAATTAAATGCTCATAATCCACCTTGATTTAAATTATTTGACTATAGTTAGACTAAACGATAGATTTTAAAAAACAAATTAATTTTACCCTCTAGTTATTAAATTTAAAAATAAGCATACATATGTCTAAAAAATTTAGAACAAAATAGTTCTTTTATTCTATAATTATTTTGAAAAGAAATAATTATTTAAATAATGTTTGTGGCAATATGTAATCATATTATTTGTTTCAAAATGATTTGGAAATATACAAAAATGGTATTTTAAATAATATGGCAAGATATATCTTTTCGATTAATTAATAAATCTTTAAACATTAATATGATATCTTTAAATTCATGAGTATACATAGATTCTAGACTCCTATATATAAGGTTTACCAATAAAATAAAATAGAAACAAACTAACTTTAAACAATGGAGAGGAATTCATTGGTAACAATGTGCTTAACAATGCTTTTTGTATTCATATCAGGTAAGTGTTATTAAAATTTTTGTTTATTTGTACTTAAACAATATATTTAACTGCATCGAAGATCACTAGTTCACAATCGTTGCTTTATGATATATATTAGAAAGAGTATTTACAATGGAACATCATGCTAATGTTTATTATGCAAAAAGACGTGCAAACTAATACATATATCTGCTTCTTGAAAATCACAGTTTCTGGCGGTGGAGCAAGAAAGGAGCCAACAGGTGTTGTACCATTCCAATTATGTATCAAATAATATTATTAAACAATTTAGTAAAAACTTATATGACATGCATCTTCCAAATAAAATAAAATTGCAATCCATATAAAAATTCTGCGCTAATCGATTCTTTTTTAACTTGAGCCGGTGATAATTTTTATATACAAAAATAAAAAATCGAGTTTGAAGTAAAAACTCGATTATGTATCGAATAATATTATTAAACAATTTAGTAAAAACTTATATGACATGCATCTTCCAAATAAAATAAAATTGCAATCCATAATTAAAAATCTGAACAAAAAGAGCGACGATAAGGTACAACACATTAATATTCGTCAAACTAAAGACGTCAAAACACATTAATTCTTATGACAGTTGTTTATAAGTGTGTTTTTGTGTTACTAACGGTCAATATAGTTGAACCTTTTTGTTAGAGTTTTTTGTTCATTGTACGAGTCGTGTTACTATTCATTGTCTGTTGTATATTGTAAACTGGTTCACCTTCATGGAAACGAGCTAGATTACTATCAGTTAAGGGTCTTGGTGTCCTTGCAACTTAAAATATTTTACATTCATTTTTGAAAGCTTAAGTTTGATTTAAAACTAGTTAGGTTGTGCCATTTATGTCTAATGCAAAAACCGACATTTTCTCATTGGAAAAAAGTAAAAGTACATGTATATTATTATATATATATATATATATATATATATATATATATATATATATATATATATATATATATATATATATATATATATATATCAATAAAAGTCCACCTTTGATGCGGGCCCTATCATGAAGGATCGGGACCTTATGTTTCTAGAGGCCCGGGATCGTGTGACGAAAAGCATTTGATGGAACGGGCCATAACATTGGCGACGGGGCTTTGTTTTCGGCCAACAAAGAAACGAATCAAAGCTTGGAGCAAGGAGCACAAAAAATGAATGTCCCAAAAGGGCCTAGCCTATTATTTTAGTCAAGAAACACTTTTTAGATGGAGTTATGGACCATTATATGTTTTTTTTTTGTAATTTCCGGGTTTTGTTTCCGAGTTTCTTTTTGGTCCATGGCCCTTTTCAGGCTTGATCGAATTACTTCTTCATATTTACAATTTGCCTGTTTTCCCTAGACTAGATTTTTTTATGAAATATGAGTATTCACTCCATATGTATTTTCTTGTTTAAACAAAATTTGAGCCTAGCCACGGTATTCGTTAAATCAACATATTTTAGAAGAGGTTTTCCATGTATTCTGTGAATCAACAGCATTATTATGTGTTTTTGTGCTTGTAGCCTACATCAACCTTTTAGAATTATATATAAGCGAACTTGAATAACTATAATCTATGACTAACTAAAACCCTAGAATTGTAATGTAACTAATATGGTACTAAATATGTACCAGACAACAATAATAATGGGGATAACTACAGGGTTTCCAACTGTTAAGTGTGAGCACACAGGTGGATCATTGATAAATAACTATTTGGTAACTCATTTTCTTTTTCTAATATCACATGATTCTTGAAAATCTATATATTATGTAGGGTTTCTTGAGATTTGAAAGTACATTGAGAAATGTAACACCCAGATTTTTAACACAAAGTACACCCGAAATTTTTTCATACTAAAGTAGGGGTACATTTATATTAAACAAACAGAATACAAGTAGTTACCAATAGATCTTATTCAATACAGAATTTTCCCAAGATCAAGCCGGGTATTACATTTTATTACCAAACGATAATACATATTCTTCAATTCTTAATCCTCACGCATATCCTTACCTTTTCCTGAACCACTAGGACCTGAAACTCAATTCAACATACTACGGGTAAGCTATTTAAGCTTAGTGAGTAACATTAACAAAAGAGTTTCATATAACAACATTTCATCATAGAGATACTGAGTAAATAGGACCCACACAGTCCATGTAATTGAGATCCATACAATCTCATAGTAGAACCCATACAGTTCAGCAGGTAGAGATCCATACAATCTCATGATAGAACCCATACAGTTCAGTAGGTAGAGATCCATACAATCTCATGATAGGACCCATACAGTCCATGAGTTACCTGACAATTATACATTACACAGCAACAAGCAGACAATGTATAGCTACATGATTATGTCACTCACCTGAGTATAGTTCTTTCCGGATATTCTACGCCTTAAGACTTCTTCTTCCAACTGTTAATATAATTAAGTCTTAATTACTATAACACCAATATATGTCATACTATTGAACAACTTAAATCCTTTATTAATTTCCAATATGATACTTCATGATTTATCAAGTAAAGAACGACCAGGTAGAAGATTAGATAGGGTGGCAGGATCCTTTCAGCATTTTAGCCTTTCGGAAAATCCAACAACTAGATCCCAAGTAATCGGCCTAGTCACCGTCCTCGTAAGTAAATCAATCAGTATTATTTTCGGAAATTACGAATTGTTATAATAACGACGTTTTTAAGGTTTTTGTTTACTATTGTTGGAAATGAGTATAATATAACATATGTTATACTTATTAAATATTATACTTCTTAACACACAAATTACTTTACAATACATAATTAAGCTATAGAAAGGTTTGTAGTTACCTTATGACCCTTCGTCGGGATCTATAACTCCTTCGTTAGGCTTTCGAGCTTCTTCCGCTCACTTGCTTACACTCTAGTGCTTAGAAACCTCTATATATTGGATTGAGATTTGTTGGTGTGGTTTATGAGATGCTTTGGGGGGTATTTATACTTGAATTCTTGAATAAAAAATGGCATGACACTTTTGACAAAAGATTTTAATAATATACTTTGTTGATATTAAAGACCTTCTAGAATCAGTCTGTTCAAGACAGGTTTATCCGATCTTATACCCATTAAATTCACGTTTATATTTGATATTCAGAATATTCATCTCAATACCTTTTCAGGGACGTATAGTACGTATTTATACGATTTTTCTATGATTTATTATGAATTTTTGAAAACAGACTATCTAATCTGTCAATTTCGAACTAATCAGTGAAGATTGTAATTTTTACCATAGATAATGCCATTTTCAATCTTACTATTATTTGTGGTAATTGTACTATACTCAATTTGCAAACTTTTAGCACTAGTTTGAGATCCAAACGATGTTCCTATAATTAATTATGATTTTTCTAAAAACGGAACAAAATGCTGATTTTCATATGAAATTGTAACTAAAGTTTTTCTTAGCTTTATAACTACCAAAAATCATAGAATTCACAAATAATTATAAATAAATGAAATAACT
Source organism: Cichorium intybus (assembly GCA_023525715.1). Lineage (NCBI taxonomy): Eukaryota > Viridiplantae > Streptophyta > Magnoliopsida > Asterales > Asteraceae > Cichorium > Cichorium intybus. The sequence goes on from CM042017.1 coordinate 81,323,597, forward strand.
GAAATACGGGTCTTACAAGTCTCCCTCACTTATAAGAATTTCGTCCCCAAAATTCAATTCTAGCATTAAAAATTCTTTCAACTATCTCTGCTTGTACTATACTCAATTTGCAAACTTTTAGCACTAGTTTGAGGTCCAAACGATGTTCCTATAATTAATTATGATTTTTCTAAAAACGGCACAAAATGCTGATTTTCATATGAAATTGTAACTAAAGTTTTTCTTAGCTTTATAACTACCAAAAATCATAGAATTCACAAATAATTATAAATAAATGAAATAACTGAAATACGGGTCTTACAAGTCTCCCTCACTTATAAGAATTTCGTCCCCAAAATTCAATTCTAGCATTAAAAATTCTTTCAACTATCTCTGCTTTCAGAAGATATACTTTTTATTTCAAAAGTATTTTCATTATCTCGTTCTAACCGAAGTCAAGCGGCGAATTTTGAAAAAAAATGTCACTTAGGGTAGTGAAAAGTCGTACCTACTGTAGATGGTTTGAATTTTTTTGGTAATAAGAACGTGGGTTGTCCTTTCGGTTCTAGCTGCAATATATTATATATACGGGTATGTAATATCATTCATTTCCACATTCATTTTCAGTCTCATCCTCTCTTATCACTAGTTTTTTTTGTAAACAAACTCATATTTAAAGCTGAGTCATGGAAAACAGATCTTCAATGGGCGATCCGTCGAACCCTGGACCTGGTTTTCCGCAAAGAGAGGGTACTTCAAACCAAGCATTCTTAATAGAGTTCGGTGACTCTAACATTCTAGACATCTATCATCCATACTTCAATTACCTTTCTAATGTTTTGTTTGATTTTGAATTATGGTATAGTCTTCCAGATATACTACCAATAGAGCATCTCCACGATGAGCCGAAAATTTTTCCCGAGCTGAACATTAACTCAGATGATCCGGTGCATGCATCTTTAGACTTTGCACTTAATCAGACTCCATGCCTTCTACCAGGTTAAATTCTTTTGAATGATCCATTTATAAGTATTGTATTTTGTTTTATCATCTGACATGTGTTATTTGTAGACCCATTTGTGGATGGTCTAACTGAGTACAATCCATTCATGGACGTGCACCCAACAAGCAGTGAGTTTGTCCCCATGAATCAAGAATTCATGGCTGGCATTCAGAATGAGAATCAATTTCAGAGGACTCATAACATAAATATTGAATTGAATCCCGAGTTTGGGGTTGGTTTTCAATATCAAGATCATCTTCGGTTGATTCAAAGGAATCTAAAAGGATTTCAGAATCCTGAGATTTTAGTTGAAAACCAACAATTATTATCGATAGAGGCCACTAATTTTGATGAATCAATGTCCATCTTTGGGTCAGAAAATCAGGATCATGTTCAAATGATCCAGAATGATAACAATACAATTGGATTTGAACCTTCTAGTTCAGAAAACATAGCAGGTGGCAGTGGAAGAGGTTTCAGACATTTATTAAGTAGGGAAATAATAGCTGAACACTTTAACGAACCAATTGAGAAAGCTGCGAAGGAACTCAACATTGGAACGACACAATTAAAAAAACGCTGTAGAAAATTAGGTATCAATCATTGGCCCCAACGACAACTTACGAGTTTGCAAACTCTTATTGATCGTGCTGAGGTAAAGAACTACATTTTTTTTAATTCCTTTGTATCATAAGGTTGGAATTACTAAAGTTATTTGTGCCACAGGAATTTGGTAATGAATTTATTGAGGCAACAGAATTATCGGGAGATTTAATACCCAACCTAAAAAAAGAAAAAGAAGGGATAATTGAAGGGTCACAATCGGGTCTAACAGACGGCACCAAGAAGCTAATACAAGCTGCTCATAAGGTTGTATTTAGGAAAAGAAAAATTCAGGAAAAGGGGGAAACTTCATCAAGAACTCATACACAGCAGCAATCTCTGCCATCTAATTCTGGTATGAGTAGTATTAACCCTGGTTTACTCGAGCCTTCGAGTGAGGAGAATTTTGGAGGCTTTGTAGGTGACCTAGCCTGGGTTCCTCCTTCTTATAGCTACCCCCAACTGGTTCCGAATTGGAACCCTTCCTCATCACTGTCCTGTTTACACACGCCCCAAATGAGTCAACATTTAGCCCCTAATCATGGGGTTATGGGTTCCAACCCTATCGAGACCCCATACCTTGGAGCTCCTCCTCTAGTAACTGAAAACATACCCCTTCCAAATCCTCAAGAAGGTACAAGTCAACCTAATGATGACAAAGAGTGGAGTGTAGAAGATCTTTTCTCACTTCCTTCTGATTCTCCGGTTGAGGATTAGTAGTTTTGTAAACTTTTCTTAATGTATTAATATAAAGTTATAGTAATGAATTAAATATATCGACGTGTTACTATAATTTTAATGATTTCATCGTTTCTATATAATATTCATGTTGTTCCCTAAATTTTGTATTCCTCCCCCACTTGGACTAAAGTCCAAGTCCGTTACTTTGATTTATTATTATTTTCTTTTAGAAAATATGTGACCCAAACTATCACCCTAGTTGTTCTCACTGAACCTAAGATCACCATTCAACAATAGAATGGTAAAAGACTAACACATTTCATTAACACTCACATCTAATGTGCTAATTATTTATGCTCTCAACTCATTTGACCAATCCGTTGATCCTGTGCTTTCGATGGTAGGAGCTCTACTACTACCTTCCACACCTATCCATGTCCGTTCGAAGACCCGTCTCGAAATATCCAATTCGCTTCTCACCGGTATCTCCAATACATATGCCCTTACAAGCATATGCCAACACTTTCCTAGAATACTAGGACTCTCACCCCGATCCTGCTACTCTAACTAATACGGAGCTTTCTCTGATGATGACGAGTCGCCTTGGTAATGCTTCTTAAAGGCTTTATCCTAACAATGAATATACCAATAATTATAGTTACTATTCTACTTAAGCAACTATTTATACTCTCACAGTTTAAGTCTAGAGTCTTACTACTAAGATCTAGTTCACTTAAACCACGGCTCTGATAACAACTTGTAACACCCGGATTTTTAACACAAAGTACACCCGAAATTTTTTCATACAAAAGTAGGGGTACATTTATATTAAACAAACGGAATACAAGTAGTTACCAATAGATCTTATTCAATACATAATTTTCCCAAGATCAAGCCGGGTATTACATTTTATTACCAAACGATAATACATATTCTTCAATTCTTAATCCTCACGCATCTCCTTACCTTTTCCTGAACCACTAGGACCTGAAACTCAATTCAACATACTACGGGTAAGCTATTTAAGCTTAGTGAGTAACATTAACAAAAGAGTTTCATATAACAACATTTCATCATAGAGATACTGAGTAAATAGGACCCACACAGTCCATGTAATTGAGATCCATACAATCTCATAGTAGAACCCATACAGTTCAGGTAGAGATCTATACAATCTCATGATAGAACCCATACAGTTCAGTAGGTAGAGATCCATACAATCTCATGATAGGACCCATACAGTCCATGAGTTACATGACAATTATACATTACACAGCAACAAGCAGACAATGTATAGCTACAGGATTATGTCACTCACCTGAGTATAGTTCTTTCCGGATATTCTACGGCTTAAGACTTCTTCTTCCAACTGTTAATATAATTAAGTCTTAATTACTATAACACCAATATATGTCATACTATTGGATTGAGATTTGTTGGTGTGGTTTATGAGATGCTTTGGGGGGTATTTATACTTGAATTCTTGAATAAAAAATGGCATGACACTTTTGACAAAAGATTTTAATAATATACTTTGTTGAAATTAAAGACCTTCTAGAATCAGTCTGTTCAAGACTGGTTTAGCCGATCTTATACCCATTAAATTCACGTTTATATTTGATATTCAGAATATTCATCTCAATACCTTTCCAGGGACGTATAGTACGTATTTATACGATTTTTCTATGATTTATTATGAATTTTTGAAAACAGACTATCTAATCTGTCAATTTCGAACTAATCAGTGAAGATTGTAATTTTTACCATAGATAATGCCATTTTCAATCTTACTATTATTTGTGGTAATTGTACTATACTCAATTTGTAAACGTTTTGCACTAGTTTGAGGTCCAAACGATGTTCCTATAATTAATTATGATTTTTCTAAAAATGGCACAAAATGCTGATTTTCATATGAAATTGTAACTAATGTTTTTCTTAGCTTTATAACTACCAAAAATCATAGAATTCACAAATAATTATAAATAAATGAAATAACTGAAATACGGGTCTTACAAGAAACCATTTTGTTAGGCCTATTGGTTTGCAAAACCAAGGCATGCGTAATATTGCCTTTTCAATCAATGTGGTCTGTTTCTAATTCATAAAACATCATTACTAATTTTAGGCTCATATTTTAATATAAAATGGTAACATGTATTCATTATAAAAACAACAATAATTTTGCCTTTCAAATCAAGAAAATTTGGATCTAGGCTATGTATGGCACGAGAAACACAAACACACAAATACACACACACACATACACACACATACACACACACACACACACACACACACATATATATATATATATATATATATATATATATATATATATATATATATATATATATATCTATACTATACTATAAACCATATATAATTTACAAGTTTTTTAAGCATAGAAGTCTTAAAATTAAGACATGTACAAGCAATTATTGCAGTAAAATGAGCTACAAACACCGGAGGTTCTTACAGCCGTGGATTACATCTCAAGCTAATCTAACCGTTCATTGCTTTAAGGATCCACCACAATACATTTCAACCAATCACAACACATCTCACATCCCACCTCCAGCATCGGGTCCTTTGGGCGGAAGAATTTTCAAAATAGACGGACATTTCAAAATTCAAAATGGGATTTCAAAACTGAAAACCCTTTCCATCTTTTCGTTTCTTTCACCTCTTTAAAGCCTGCTAACCATTTAATGTGTGGCAAAAATGCAACCAGCACACCAAAAATGCAGAACCGCACTACCACATGTTGGTTTCTGCATCCAAAAGCCCTGGCCTTCCCACCATATCTTCGAATGCCACCATTGCACAGCCACCTTCATCGTTTACCACCATCAAGCATCTCCCAAGATCAATCACCATCGGTGGCTTATGAAGGAGCTCTCCAGGATGGTAAGAAGGTACCATTAAACATGTCATCTTAACATGTTTTTCTTCTTTTTTTTTGAAGTTTTTACCCAGGTCCGGATGCACAACCCCCAACAAGCTTCGTCTAAGGCCTCCAGATCACCGTTTGGTGTCGTCCCTCACCCTCTGAAGAAGGAGGTTTAGGTTCCGAATTTGTATTTTTCTGCTTCACTACACTAAATTTCTAAGTTCTCACCTTTTTGCAGATTCTATCTTTCAGTTTCAACTTTTCTGGTTTTGCATCGTTTTTGGATTTTTGGTTCATGCTATAAGTTTTGGTTCATGTAATCGTGAACGTGCGAAAAGATTAAAAAATATAGCATTGACATACACATATACAAATTTCTCATGTCATTCTAGATTTTATTGTATTTAGTTTCTTAGATATGGTTATTGATTGTTTTTTTCCCAGGTTACATATAAAAAGGCAGAGTTTATAATTCTAATACGGGTTTACAAAACAAGCACGCCAAGTGTTTGATAAAATGTCACAAAGAAAGTTTGACTCGAGTTCACTACTAGCACCCCTTAACATGGTATACCTTTGTCTTTCTCTTTCCTTTTTTTGTCGGCTTTTCCAACTATTTGTGTTTTCTTGCTATTTTTAGTTTCTTTCTGGTGAGCCGATTCGTAATGCTTAGATAAAAAATAGTAGATGCAAGAATTGTACCAGAAAGATTACCTTGTTGAACTGGTCAAATCATTCTGACAACTTGATGTGTTGTGTAATGAGGATAAGTAACTATGAAACACAGTTCTTAATTTATTTTATGATGTTTATAGTTTAATATTTTATTCAATTTAACTAATCGGGAAAGTTTGTGATTAGATTGAACATGATATTCATTAATCGTTGCATGGAAAGTGTCTTTATCTCTGTTAGCTTGATTGTGCTTATGAATCAAATAATCAAGTACATTGACATGAATTTTAACACTAATAATTCTTATTTGGTTCAGGAAAATGATATAGAAAGCATGTGAAGTTGGTGTCATTACTTTGGTGTCCTCGGGTTCAGATCCTTCTTTGACACCATGCATCTACTTGAATGCAGTTCAGACCGTTTTTGGGCGAGGTTGTATTTTCTAGCTTGAGGCTAATAAGCAACTAACTTACCTTTGATTTGGTACTTGTATTTCATGATATAACAATGCATTGGTATGTAGATGCTTGGTATATTTACAATTAAACATCTTTCATAGCATATTCATCTATTTGTTGGGGCTGTTCGTAAGCTGGATGGTAATATAGTTATTTGTGTATATAACTAATAACATGTAAGTTTCTTTAGTTCTTCTTACTTCTCCTGCCCATTCCGAGATGATTCATATACGTGAGTGGTTAAACAATCTCTGCTGACCTTCAGTAATTGAGAATTGTTCTCTTTTCATACATGTAATTTTTTAAAAAGATGTTCTTGTACCGATAGTTACAAAATATTGGAGTAAATTCCAATTTACCCTTTCTTGCAGTTGTGTTCCCCTGTACATATATTTACAACTATCTGATGGGCTCTTCTAAAGCTTTCGTGGACAGGTAACCATCTATTGTGATAATAAATTGGTTTAAATAAAATTATACATTATTATTTTTTCTATATTGGTTATTGATCCATTAGTCCATTAATTTCAAGAAATTATAGTTTTTTTAATTGAAAACTATTACCTAACATGGCAAGTTTTCTAAAATAGAATGATAGCATGTTCGGTATGTAATTGCTACGTGTAAGAGAACAAAGGGTTATGCAAAATGTTGGTTCAAGTCTTTGAGGTGGTATTTTGGCATATGTGTTTGTTTAATGGAATTTCCATAACAGCCAGGTAGTTTCTTCATTTTGCTATGATATTATAAATTATACAATGATTATTACCCTTAATTGCATGTTATATCTTTTTGTAGTAGAATCAAAGCGAGAAAAAGAAAAAAGTAAAAGGATTTAAACGTGAAAAGGCCTATTAGAAGTCATCATACTTTGAATTTAGAAAGTTATTTTTAGTAGTAGATCAACCATGTGTTTTTTCGTCTTAATCCCTAAAGTAATTGGGTTGAAATTGCAATCATTGTTTTGGATTTTTTGACCATTATCGCCATTTTCAATTATAAATAATATGTTAATGTGTGATAGCTGATGGTCACATGATTGTAGCTTTTTGAGGTATAGGATGCAGACAATTCAACATATGCAAAGCACTAGCCATTCTTCATATACTTGTTTGAAATGGACAACACATCTAATGACCCTCGGGGAAGTTGGGTTGAAGTCTTAATCCTCAATGGTGCTTCTTGTTGTCTTGGTAGTGATATATACTCTATTGGTGTATCACTCATGCTTCTGTTTATTTTATCATTTTATAACCGATTCTGGACCATTTTGCTCTTGGGGCTACTATCTTGCAGTTTTTGCCCTGACTGGTGGTGCTTGTTTTTTGCTGCCCTAAAGTACAATATATGACGTTAACAAAATTGGAGCACTTGAGATAAATGCAGGAACACTTGAAACAAATTTGAAAATCATTAGAATATTAATAATTATATAAGACGTAACAAAATATTCAAACTGAATTAGAAAAATGAAATATATGATCGTTTTAAAAGGTTCACATTAACCCCATTTTAAATTTAATAGAGAAAACCAACACATTCAAGACAAAAGACCATTACATGCATATAATTCAAATTAAATTAACCCTACAAACTTTTACTTTTGGTTTTAAAAGATCACCAAAGTATTTTTCGTGCAATTTATACCTACAAACTTGTTTTTTACCTTTTAAATTAGGGAGTTGGGGGTATTGTATCCGGTTTCTAGATGATTTGGCAAGGTTTCTAGATGATTTGGGGGTATTGTATCCGGTTAACAGGTTGTTTTTAAATTACCGTTGGCCATATTGAAAAGAAACTACTATTGAACGTGATTACCCAACTAAAGTCACAAACTGGTGCGAGTGGAATCTAACTCCATTTTCTAACCTGTAGTTGACACTTTCGGTTTTTCGTTTCTCAGTTTCTTTTTCTTTGTACATTCGTCTAGCTACTTGCTTGGTGTTTTTTTTGTGAATACCGTCGAAACAAATTTAATCTCTTTGCCTGGAAATTAGTGGCCAAAATGAAATGATGCGAACAAAACCAAAAATAACAAAACACTAATAATATAAAAAATAAATGACAATATATGCGAGTTAATAGAAAACATTGACTATAAAAGAATATTTTTGAAAACAAAAAGTAAACAACAATATGAGTTTTTTTTTTTTCATGCATTAGCCTAAAAGGTCTAACATATAATTGATTTTACATAGATGTCCAAAAGAGAATACAAATATGAAAAAAACAATCAATATCAACTCTTGTGGTATTTTATTGATTTTCCTTGAAATTTTCCAATAAAAATATTTAAAAACATTTTAAGTAAAAACAACAATATATTAATTGACGCTTGCCACTTAACGCGTATACCACCAAATTATGTGTTATTTGTAATAAAATGTCCGAAAGCGAACTAATCACCAGAAGAAAACTATTTGCTGTCTGCCAAAATAGCAAATCTTTGAGAATAAAGTAGTCGTCCTACGAAAACCCAAAATAAAAACAAACAAATATTTGAAAAGAAAAAAGAAGTCTAACAATGTGTGCATGTACCATAACCCTAACTATCTCTCGCACCCCAAAATAAAAAATACTCATTGAAATAAAACTATTCTCCCCAACCCTCCGACCCGATATTTTCCATCTGTCTCATTGTTATTCACCGAAACGGGATATTCACCGAATCGAACTATTTGCCGATGCCCTAAAACTATTCAACGAAACGAATTTTTTGCCGCCGCCGCATCGCGCGGGTACGCACCTAGTATATATATATATATATATATATATATATATATATATATATATATATATATATATATATATTCAAGTGGTTACAACTTTAAGATTAAATATACTACGGAACAAATTTGAGACATTAAAACGAGGAAGGCGTAATTAGAAAGAGTATATGTGAATATTGAAGGGAAAATCTCAGAAAAACCCAACATATTTTCATCAAATTGTTTAAAAAACCACTGTATTATTTTTTAGCACATTAAAACCCATATATTTTCTAAAATGTCTAGTTTAAGATTTCTAATTTTATAAAAACTCAATATGTTTTCATCCAATCATTAAAAAACCACTATATTATATATTTTTTTAGTGCGTTAAAACTCCTATATTTTGTGAATTATGTAATCTAATAAATTCTAACCATCAAACACTTAAGATTCAGTTACCTAGCATTTGTCTTTGTCTAAGATTTACCGATCTGAAAACTTTCATTAGATAATTTAAAGAATATAAGGGTTTTAATACACTAAAAATAATATAGTGGTTTTTTAAAGAATTAAGTGAAAATATTTTGGATTTTTTATGAGATTTACCCAAATTAAATGCTCATAATCCACCTTGATTTAAATTATTTGACTATCGTTAGACTAAACGATAGATTTTAAAAAACAAATTAATTTTACCCTCTAGTTATTAAATTTAAAAATAAGCATACATATGTCTAAAAAATTTAGAACAAAATAGTTCTTTTATTCTATAATTATTTTGAAAAGAAATAATTATTTAAATAATGTTTGTGGCAATATGTAATTATATTATTTGTTTCAAAATGATTTGGAAATATACAAAAATGGTATTTTAAATAATATGGGAAGATATATTTTTTCGATTAATTAACAAATCTTTAAACATTAATATGATATCTTTAAATTCATGAGTATACATAGATTCTAGACTCCTATATATAAGGTTTACCAATAAAATAAAATAGAAACAAACTAACTTTAAACAATGGAGAGGAATTCATTGGTAACAATGTGCTTAACAATGCTTTTTGTATTCATATCAGGTAAGTGTTATTAAAATTTTTGTTTATTTGTACTTAAACAATATATTTAACTGCATCGAAGATCACTAGTTTACAATCGTTGCTTTATGATATATATTAGAAAGAGTATTTACAATAGAACATCATGCTAATGTTTATTATGCAAAAAGACGTGCAAACTAATACATATATCTGCTTCTTTAAAATTACAGTTTCTGGCGGTGGAGCAAGAAAGGAGCCAACAGGTGTTGTACTATTCCAATTATGTATCGAATAATATTATTAAACAATTTAGTAAAAACTTATATGACATGCATCTTGCAAATAAAATAAAATTGCAATCCATATAAAAATTTTGTGCTAATCGATTCTTTTTTAACTTGAGCCGGTGATAATTTTTATATACAAAAATAAAAAATCGAGATTGAAGTAAAAACTCGATTATGTATCGAATAATATTATTAAACAATTTAGTAAAAACTTATATGACATGCATCTTCCAAATAAAATAAAATTGCAATCCATATATAAAATCTACGCTAATCGATTCTTTTTTAACTTGGCCAGTGATAATTTTTTATATACAAAATTAAAAAATCGAGTTTGAAGTTTTTAGTGCTAATACCATGAAATATAACAGAAGTTTTCTATTTGATAAAATTATGACAAGTGCAATCTCGTCACTACCTCCAACAATTGAGAATTCACTACGAACAGATTGTGATACTTGGTTAGACTGCGTACCATTTTGTTCACATTTTCCACATACTTTACCGATATGTGTGGTACATATTTGCGGCTGTATAGTAGAGCCAAATATTGTTGCAAAAGAACACATGAGTAAGGACAATTTTGTACACTCTTGATCAATAAAAATCTCTTTTCAAATCCACTACACAAACAAAAATAATGATTGAATGTGTATTTATTTGATTTTCCATCATTCATCCTTAATTATAATTTATTATAACCGATTTTTCTTTCTTTTGTGCATATAAGAATCAGATTCGATAATGAGATAAAATAACTTTTTTATTTAACAACATAATAAGATCTAGGATAACCAAGTATATAAGAAAATATCTTAAAACTATAATGCTTAAGATTTTCAAAATAATTCTAAATATCGTTTCGTTAACGAAGATGCACAGTCTTCTTCATTAACGAAATTCGATTTTGTAGAATCCAAACCTATTTTTATGTCCAATATATTGTCAAATAAATTATATATATATAACACGAAACGTTTGATAGTGGGTTTTGTTTTTCTAGAGTGATTCCTTTTTATGAGTCACACAATTATATATTTTTGTCACATCAATCATATTAGTTACTCGGAGACCTGATTTTGATGGTGCGTTAGAGTTGTTTGGTCTATATGAAATGTTTTAAAGAAATGACTCTTGAGATTACATGAAAGAAATAATATTTGATTTCTTGATTTTTGACATTTAGTCGGATACTTGTAGAGAGTACCCAAATATACCCATGTCTGACGACTCGTACTACCTATTTGAGTCTATTTAGTGAATAGCATGCATTTGTTTCTAAAACAAACACCGAATGCTTGGGTTCCACATCATGCAATTAGGATATTGTATTCAGGGAAGTCAATTAAACTCAAACTACTTTTATAATAGATCATAATTCGGTGCATGTTTTAATTTAGGAAAAGATGGACGAAATAGATAGTACATTAAATAACGTTATTTATCTTTTTATGTAGAACTTTTGAAAAGCTTCATAATTATGGTAGTGTCCTCCATATACAATGCATGTTTCACTATAGTAATTTGATAGATTTTGCAAAATACAACGCCCCAACAATAATTAAAAATCTGAACAAAGAGAGCGACGATAAGGTACAACACATTAATATTCGTCAAACTAAAGACGTCAAAACACATTAATTCTTATGACAGTTGTTTATAAGTGTGTTTTTGTGTTACTAACGGTCAATATAGTTGAACCTTTTTGTTAGAGTTTTTTGTTCATTGTACGAGTCGTGTTACTATTCATTGTCTGTTGTATATTGTAAACTGGTTCACCTTCATGGAAACGAGCTAGATTACTATCAGTTAAGGGTCTTGGTGTCCTTGCAACTTAAAATATTTTACATTCATTTTTGAAAGCTTAAGTTTGATTTAAAACTAGTTAGGTTGTGCCATTTATGTCTAATGCAAAAACCGACATTTTCTCATTGGAAAAAAGTAAAAGTACATGTATATTATAATATATATATATATATATATATATATATCAATAAAAGTCCAACTTTGATGCGGGCCCTATCATGAAGGATCGGGACCTTATGTTTCTAGAGGCCCGGGATCGTGTGACGAAAAGCATTTGACGGAACGGGCCATAACTTGGCGACGGGGCTTCGTTTTCGGCCAACAAAGAAACGAATCAAAGCTTGGAGCAAGGAGCACAAAAAATGAATGTCCCAAAAGGGCCTAGCCAATTATTTTAGTCAAAAAACACTTTTTAGATGGAGTTATGGACCATTATATGTTTTTTTTGTAATTTCCGGGGTTTGTTTCCGAGTTTCTTTTTGGCCCATGGCCCTTTTCAGGCTTGATCGAATTACTTCTTCATATTTACAATTTGCCTGTTTTCCCTAGACTAGATTTTTTTATGAAACATGAGTATTCACTCCAGATGTATTTTCTTGTTTAAACAAAATTTGAGACTAGCCACGGTATTCGTTAAATCAACATATTTTAGAAGAGGTTTTCCAGGTATTTTGTGAATCAACAGCATTATTATGTGTTTCTGTGCTTGTAGCCTACATCAACCTTTTAGAATTATATATAAGCGAACTTGAATAACTATAATCTATGACTAACTAAAACCCTAGAATTGTAATGTAACTAATATGACACTAAATATGTACCAGACAACAATAATAATGGGGATAACTACAGGGTTTTCAACTGTTAAGTATGAGCACACAGGTGGATAATTGATAAATAACTATTTGGTAACTCATTTTCTTTTTCTAATATCACATGATTCTTGAAAATCTATATATTATGTAGGGTTTCTTGAGATTGGAAAGTACCTTGAGAAACCATTTTGTTAGGCCTATTGGTTTGCAAAACCAAGGCATGCGTAATATTGGCTTTTCAATCAATGTGGTCAGTTTCTAATTCATAAAACATCATTACTAATTTTAGGCTCATATTTTTATATAAAATGGTAACATGTATTCGTTATAAAAACAACAATAATTTTGCCTTTCAAATCAAGAAAATTTGGATCTAGGCTATGTATGGCACGAGAAACACAAACGCACAAATACACACACATATACACACACACACACATACACACACACACACACACACACATATATATATATATATATATATATATATATATATATATATATATATATATATATCCAAGTGGTTACAACTTTAAGATTAAATATACTACGGAACAAGTTTGAGACATTAAAACGAGGAAGGCGTAATTAGAAAGAGTATATGTGAATATTGAAGGGAAAATCTGTAACGCCAAGACACTCTTTTTATGTAAATATAATAAAAAGGGTAAATTGGTCATTTTACCACAAAAGGGTAATTTGGTCATTTGACCAAGCGAAGAACCAAATATGTAAAAATATTGTTTGCTTGTGACAAAAGCATAAGAAATGAAAGTTTTATTGTAATAAAACTTGATTATAGTGCCAAAAGTTCAAGAAAGTGAACTTAGGGACTAAAAATGTAAATCTGGAAAATATAAAAAGGGAAATACCTCCATTAATGTTGGCTGAAAAATTTAGCAGCATCGGGAGGGGCTTGAAGGTGCGATTTCTGCAGACATCATGGAGATTGAAGCATGGAATTGGAATCATAGCTTGGAATTGGTGATTCCTAAGTTAAATAAGGTTAGTATTGAATTCTAACCTAAGTTCTTGAGTGTTCTTGATGAAATGAACTTGATGACTGAAATTTCAGTCATGAATTGTGGTTTATAATGGTTTAATACTTCCATTAAGTCATGCTAATAAGGGCTTAATTCAAGAAGATGGAAGTAGATTGTTATTTTTGATGAATTTGAAGTTTTGGGGTTGTTAGAACTAAGAACCCTAAATCTTCATATGATTGATTGAGTGGGTTTTGAGGGTTGAAAACCTTGTTAAAATGTAAGGTTTTAGCCTAGGAATAAACCCCAAACGGTTAAGAACAGCATTAAGGACTTAATAGGCCAAAACTGCGTGCTACAGTGCACAAATCGCGACTGATCAGGAGCTCTGCCCAGGCGCAGGGCGCAGTGCGCCCAGGATCAGGGCGGGGTGCGCCCAGGCGCAGTGCGCCTGATAGACAGGGAGTCCAAAATGCTAACTTTTGTTTGGCTTGTCCGATTTAGCTCAAACTTGAACCGTAGGCTCGTTATGGTCTGAAAAGTTTGGGAAAATTTTTATATTGAGTTTTCGACCCCTCGGGGGCACTGTAGATCGATTCGAATGCCTCGGTGAATAGTAAAATTCATAAAAAGATAGTAAATGTAAAGTTTATTATCTAGGCATTGTTTATAATGGTATTGTATAGGACTCTTGTGTAGTAGAGTCAACTGAAATGATTATTAACCTATTATCATTTGGTATATAAATGAATATATAGGTATGGGACAAAATGGTTGTGGTGCACGCAAAGGCAAGAAACAACCGGGATTTAAACGCAGCTAGTATCCAGGTGAGTAATCTCACTGATATCATATATGATATATGATGATTGAACTGTTACAGGGTGAAACAGCTTCGAGGGACGAAAATGACAAGTGTAAAGATATATGAAAAAGACAATACCAGATAAGCCGTGAGTCTGAGAAAGACAAGAACGGAGCTGTGAGTCAATACATATATATAATATGTGATATGACAATACCAGATAAGCCGTGAGTCTGTTATAGACAAGAACGGAGCTGTGAGTCAGTAATGCGACAATACCAGATAAGCCGTGAGTCATTGCGATGACAAGAACGGAGCTGTGAGTCCACTTAAATAAGGCAATACCGGGTAAGCCGTGAGTCATTGCGATGACAAGAACGGAGCCGTGAGTCTAGGCAATAGCGGGTAAACCCGTAAGCCATAATTGATTGTGAAATAGACTGTTGATAGATGGTGTGGCCACTTGTGGCTATGATATTAGATGTTATATCCATCCGGTGCGGCCTATATGGCTATGACATTAGTATATGGAACTGGTGCGGCCTTATGGCTATGCTTCCGGGTTGTTGAACCCAAACTGGTGCGGCCTTTGGGCTATGAAATAAATGATAAAACTGCTGGTGCGGCCTGCGGGCTATGATATATATGTTGGATATGTTTTGGTACGGCTTGTATAGCCATGACAAATGATAAGATTCATATAGCCATGATATATGGTATAGTCAAATATGACTAAGAAAGATGGGACAGAAATGGTATAGAATTGATACTGATTGGTATGCAAATAACGGACGAGATATGATGAAGTGTACAATGAACTGATGTGATTTGAAAATCACATGATATTACGTTTCAGCTGGTAAGGCTATGCAGTAGGATATGAAATCCTAAGATATATATGATCAGCCGGTAAGGCTAGTAGTCTGGGTTCGATATCCAGACAGGTATATACATTTGGCCGGAAAAGGCTATAAAATGAAATTTGATATTGAAAGATGAAATAATAGATATATGTATCATATATAATGAATTATATATGGATGTATTTATTGTACACGTTATTTGCAGATATGATTACTCACTGAGCTTTATAGCTCACGATATTTGTTAAATGTCCCTGCAGGTTAGCATGATACTGATAGGGGACAAGATAGAGTCCGTGACTAAGAAGTGGGACTCATAGATGCTGTCAGTAGCAGCCCGGATTATAAGGAGGTTACTAAAATTGTATACTCCTTGATACACTTGTACTCGATTTTAATAAAATGTACCCCTTTGTTTTTGGTTTTAATTACTGAAACCTATGTTTTAAATGAAAAATTTTTAGGGGTGTTTTTGTTTTAAAAGCCGGGTGTTACAAGTTGGTATCAGAGCCGTGGTTTAAGTGAACTAGGTGTCTATAGAGTAGATTCCTGGACTTAAACCTTGAGAGATAGTAGACATGATATATAGTTAGGTGTATATAGTTGTTATTATACATATATAACCTAACTGTTGCCGACTTCTGACGTATAAGAAGTATGAGCAGTGAATCTTATTTGGAAGAATTTAGGGCGTGCAGCTTTAAGAGGCGGACCAGCCCTTTATCAAGGCTCCATTGAACGAGGGGCAAAGAGACAAGTAGCAGAAAATCCACATGATAAGCAACAGTAGTTGCTGTGGTCAGAAAAAAGAAATTTGGGTGCTCACCCTGACTGATATTCAAGGTGAAGGAAAAGTAGCTGAGACTACAAGAAAAGCAGAAAAAGATTAGTGGACGCTTCAGGAGAAGTTACCACGAACTGGATCCAACCTTAAAGGGAAGGGACCAAAACAGAGCAACCATGTATTGTGAGAAGT
This sequence comes from Cichorium intybus, assembly GCA_023525715.1. Lineage (NCBI taxonomy): Eukaryota > Viridiplantae > Streptophyta > Magnoliopsida > Asterales > Asteraceae > Cichorium > Cichorium intybus. Next base: position 81,340,178 of record CM042017.1, read on the forward strand.
GCAGGAAAAGCACTCAGAAAATTGTAGAGTAGAGACTCTACCGTTGAAATGCTGGAATTGCAGAAAATAGGAGCATATTGCTCGAGCTTGTTGGATGGCACGGAAGTGTGTCTAGCGCGGAGCTATAGAACACTTTCTTATGAAATACTCACATGCTAAATGTGGAGTAATGGGTGATGAACCCAGGAAAGAACGGGGAGGAAAGAAAGAAGAAACGAATGGTCGAAAAGGACCAGTGGTACCGTGAGCATTCCAGCGGACTGTGGAAGAAGCTCGTGAGTATATTAATATGGTCTCAGATATCATTGTCTTGAATATAATCCCCGTATATGTTATATTTGATCCATGAAGCTATGCTTTGGATCGATGACTTTGATGTTTTGTCTGAATATTTCATCAACGATTATGGGTGAAATTTTGGAACTGGCTATAGCAAATAACAAATATATTCAAGATATTGAACACCTGAAAGGTAGTCTGCCTAGGATTTACGGGACCATTGTTCCCTATAAATCTGAAGCCGCTGACTACCAATGAATTTGAAGTAATTGTGCGTATGAATTGGTTAGCAATGAATGATGCTAACATGAATTGTAGAAAAATGAACATTCTGGTTCTAAAATCAGAAATGAAATGGACGAAAATCCATGATAAATGACCGTTGTTGAGAATACCGGTTATTTTCCTTTGCTTAAACTCGGAAAAGAGTTAGTAAAGGAATGATGTTGTAGTTGGCATACGTGGTATGGGCCAAGATAAATAAAGCGGTGATAGTAGTGTACTACTTTAAATAAATTCTCGGATGTTTCCTTGAAAAGAACTTTCAGGATTTCTGCCAGATTGGCGAGAAGAGCTTATGATTAAGCTGGTCTTGGGAGCCGTTCCTGTTATTTAGGCTCTATATTGATTAGCCTCTGCAGAGATGGCAGAGTGGTAAAACAATTTGAAGAAATTGTTTTTGAATTGGGGTCTCATATGGCCGAATGTGTCATCGTGAGGAGCCTTATCTTGTTTGAAAAGAAGAAAGATAAGTTAATGTGTATGTACATTGACTACTGAGAATCTGATATTCTTGAAACCAGACTGAATATGAGGTATATTTGTACCAGATATTGGAGTTACTTCACTGAGTTAAGTGATATGTAAAATTCTCCAAGTATGAAAAAATTTAGCTAAAAGAAGTTTTAATTCTTTGGGCATGATAACGGTGCCAAAGATGTTAAAGTAAATCCAGTAAAAATGATATTGTGATAAAACGGAAACCGCCTGAGGAATCTGACTAAAATTAGTAGTTCTCTTGGATTGGCGGGTTACTATGGGAGAGTTGTAGAAAACTGCTCCTTGACTATTGTTCTATTGACTAAAGTTGACCAATAAAAGTGAAAAAGTATGAGTGGTAGAAAGACCACATGTAACTTTCCACAGGTTGAAACAAACCTTATGCGAAGCTCCGGTGTTAGCATTATCGCTAAGCGGAGAAGAAAAAAATTGTTTTATAGAAATGCATCCAGAGTTGATTTTGGATACATGATATTGTAGTAGTAATTATGATTTTAGCATTTAAGCTTTGGAGACACTACTGATGTGGTGTAAAGCTTACCGTTTGTACGGATCATAAAAGTTTGAAGTACTTAATTGATCAAAAGAAGCTAAATATGAGATATCAAAGATAGATGGGTTACTTAAAGATTTCGGTTATGAAATCTTGTACCATCTCGGAAAGGCTGATGTGATTATAGATGCCTTGAATTAGAAAAAGTATCTTTTGAAAGATACAACCACATGCGTGAGTGTGGCGAATTGATTACCCGAGTTGATTCGGGTAGCACAAGAAGAAGTGTGCCAGTCTGAAAACGTGAAAAGTGAATGAATGATTAGCTATTGAAAGAAGCTAGTTAGAAACTCACGGTGATTGAAAACCCTTGGGGTTGTGTATGTGAGTTCCAAAGCAAAGCGAGATATGAAAAATTACCCTTAAAAGATGTATATTTGGGTAGATATGCAAAATGCCGGGGCAGTACCAAACTGTGTAGAGTGGTATAACCTATGTATTGGTGGCCGGGACTAAAGAAAGACATTGAAAGACATGTGAAAAGTGTTTGACTTGTGTGTAACTACAGTCAAATCATTAGAAACATACGGAAAATTTAACCGTTGTGGGTCCCAAAGAAGAAATGGGACGAAAATATTATAGACTTTGTAATAAAGTCTTTGCAAGTATCGCATGGGTATGACACCATATGGGTAATTGCAGGTTGATTGATGAAGCCAGTGCAAATTTGTACCGACTAGGGAAGAAATTAAGATCGAAAAGTAGCGAAAAGCTATATAGATAAAGTAAATTGTAGACGTGTGTTATCGGCACGGATTGTATCACGCCGAGATAATAGAATTATTCGTTGATTTTGGCATAAATTTCAAGAATAATTAGCTCAAAAGTACTAGTAAGTACTGTACAAGATTTGCAGATTGATAAACAAGGTGAAACAATGACGCAGACTCTAGAAGAGATGCTTGAAATTTGTACAATAGACCCTGGTGAAAGATGAGAAAATCACCTATCTTTGGTAGAACCGTAGATCATACCAGTTTTCGTATCAGCATTTAGATGACCTGTATAATGCATAGTATGGAGTGTCGTGTTGCACGCCGATTTGCTAGACAAAAGTTGGGGAGAAGCCGTTGACTGGACCCGAGATTGTACCTCAAACAGAAGAAAAGACTAGGCAAATTCGAGAAAGCTTGGAAATCGACAAAAGTAGTACGTGGATCGCCGAGTAAAACCGTTGAAATTCCAAATGGGAAAGATGACAGTGTTCAAAATATCCCCCTAGAAAGACTAAATTGTTTTGGGAAGAAAAGGAAGTTGAGTCCACATTTTATTGGACCTTTCCGTATATCCCAAAAGTAAGAATTATGGTGTACCGATTGAAGTTTCTTGATGAACTTCAAGATATTTATAAAGTTTTCTATGGGTCTCATGGTTCTGAGAACATAGATTGATAAATTTCAACGAATACCTCATGCTGAAATGAAGGTAGATAAGTAGTCAAGGTACCCGGGATAACCGGAGGAATGATAGAGGAACAGTGGTATAATCACGAAATAAGAAGATTAGTATGATAAAAGAGCTTTGGCAATACTATAGAAGTTTCCATATGATATGGGAAACCGAAATTGTAATGAGAAAGAATTACCCTCACTTGTTTGTATGATTTCGGGGACGAAATCTTTTGAAGTAGGGGAGAATTTGTAACGCCAAGACACTCTTTTTATGTAAATATAATAAAAAGGGTAAATTGGTCATTTTACCACAAAAGGGTAATTTGGTCATTTGACCAAGTGAAGAACCAAATATGTAAAAATATTGTTTGCTTGTGACAAAAGCATAAGAAATGACAGTTTTATTGTAATAAAACTTGATTATAGTGCCAAAAGTTCAAGAAAGTGAACTTAGGGACTAAAAATGTAAATATGGAAAATATAAAAAGGGAAATACCTCCATTAATGTTGGCTGAAAAATTTAGCAGCATCGGGAGGGGCTTGAAGGTGCGATTTCTGCAGAGATCATGGAGATTGAAGCATGGAATTGGAATCATAGCTTGGAATTGGTGATTCCTAAGTTAAATAAGGTTAGTATTGAATTCTAACCTAAGTTCTTGAGTGTTCTTGATGAAATGAACTTGATGACTGAAATTTCAGTCATGAATTGTGGTTTATAATGGTTTAATACTTCCATTAAGTCATGCTAATAAGGGCTTAATTCAAGAAGATGGAAGTAGATTGTTATTTTTGATGAATTTGAAGTTTTGGGGTTGTTAGAACTAAGAACCCTAAATCTTCATATGATTGATTGAGTGGGTTTTGAGGGTTGAAAACCTTGTTAAAATGTAAGGTTTTAGCCTAGGAATAAACCCCAAACGGTTAAGAACATCATTAAGGACTTAATAGGCCAAAACTGCGTGCTACAGTGCACAAATCGCGACTGATCAGGAGCTCTGCCCAGGCGCAGGGCGCCCAGGATCAGGGCGGGGTGCGCCCAGGCGCAGTGCGCCTGATACCTGGCGCAGTGCGCCTGATACCTGGCACAGTGCGCCCACTAGACAGGGAGTCCAAAATGCTAACTTTTGTTTGGCTTGTCCGATTTAGCTCAAACTTGAACCGTAGGCTCGTTATGGTCTGAAAAGTTTGGGAAAATTTTTATATTGAGTTTTCGACCCCTCGGGGGCACTGTAGATCGATTCGAATGCCTCGGTGAATAGTAAAATTCATAAAAAGATAGTAAATGTAAAGTTTATTATCTAGGCATTGTTTATAATGGTATTGTATAGGACTCTTGTGTAGTAGAGTCAACTGAAATGATTATTAACCTATTATCATTTGGTATATAAATGAATATATAGGTATGGGACAAAATGGTTGTGGTGCACGCAAAGGCAAGAAACAACCGGGATTTAAACGCAGCTAGTATCCAGGTGAGTAATCTCACTAATATCATATATGATATATGATGATTGAACTGTTACAGGGTGAAACAGCTTCGAGGGACGAAAATGACAAGTGTAAAGATATATGAAAAAGACAATACCAGATAAGCCGTGAGTCTGAGAAAGACAAGAACGGAGCTGTGAGTCAATACATATATATAATATGTGATATGACAATACCAGATAAGCCGTGAGTCTGTTATAGACAAGAACGGAGCTGTGAGTCAGTAATGCGACAATACCAGATAAGCCGTGAGTCATTGCGATGACAAGAACGGAGCTGTGAGTCCACTTAAATAAGGCAATACCGGGTAAGCCGTGAGTCATTGCGATGACAAGAACGGAGCCGTGAGTCTAGGCAATAGCGGGTAAACCCGTGAGCCATAATTGATTGTGAAATAGACTGTTGATAGATGGTGTGGCCACTTGTGGCTATGATATTAGATGTTATATCCATCCGGTACGGCCTATATGGCTATGACATTAGTATATGGAACTGGTGCGGCCTTATGGCTATGCTTCCGGGTTGTTGAACCCAAACTGGTGCGGCCTTTGGGCTATGAAATAAATGATAAAACTGCTGGTGCGGCCTGCGGGCTATGATATATATGTTGGAAATGTTTTGGTACGGCTTGTATAGCCATGACAAATGATAAGATTTATATAGCCATGATATATGGTATAGTCAAATATGACTAAGAAAGATGGGACAGAAATGGTATAGAATTGATACTGATTGTTATGCAAATAATGGACGAGATATGATGAAGTGTACAATGAACTGATGTGATTTGAAAATCACATGATATTACGTTTCAGCTGGTAAGGCTATGCAGTAGGATATGAAATCCTAAGATATATATGATCAGCCGATAAGGCTAGTAGTCTGGGTCCGATATCCAGACAGGTATATACATTTGGCCGGAAAAGGCTATAAAATGAAATTTGATATTGAAAGATGAAATAATAGATATATGTATCATATATAATGAATTATATATGGATGTATTTAGGTACACGTTATTTGCAGATATGATTACTCACTGAGCTTTATAGCTCACGATATTTGTTAAATGTCCCTGCAGGTTACCATGATACTGATAGGGGACAAGATAGAGTCCGTGACTAAGAAGTGGGACTCATAGATGCTGTCAGTAGCAGCCCGGCTTATAAGGAGGTTACTAAAATAGTATACTCCTTGATACACTTGTACCCGATTTTAATAAAATGAACCCCTTTGTTTATGGTTTTAATTACTGAAACCTATGGTTTAAATGAAAAATTTTTAGGGGTTTTTTTGTTTTAAAAGCCGGGTGTTACAAAATCTCAGAAAAACCCAACATATTTTCATCAAATTGTTAAAAAAACCACTGTATTATTTTTTAGTACATTAAAACCCATATATTTTCTTAAATGTCTGGTTTAAGATTTCTAATCTTATAAAAACTCAATATATTTTCATCAAATCACTAAAAAACCACTATATTATATATTTTTTAGTGCGTTAAAACTCCTATATTTTGTGAATTATGTAATCTAATAAATTCTAACCATCAAACACTTAAGATTCGGTTACCTAGCATTTGTCTTTGTCTAAGATTTACCGATCTGAAACCTTACATTAGACAATTTAAAGAATATAAGGGTTTTAATACACTAAAAATAATATAGTGGTTTTTTAAAGAATTAAGTGAAAATATTTTGGATTTTTTATGAGATTTACCTAAATTAAATGCTCATAATCCACCTTGATTTAAATTATTTGACTATCGTTAGACTAAACGATAGATTTTAAAAAACAAATTAATTTTACCCTCTAGTTATTAAATTTAAAAATAAGCATACATATGTCTAAAAAATTTAGAACAAAATAGTTCTTTTATTCTATAATTATTTTGAAAAGAAATAATTATTTAAATAATGTTTGTGGCAATATGTAATCATATTATTTGTTTCAAAATGATTTGAAAATATACAAAAATGGTATTTTAAATAATATGGCAAGATATATCTTTTCGATTAATTAATAAATCTTTAAACATTAATATGATATCTTTAAATTCATGAGTATACATAGATTCTAGACTCCTATATATAAGGTTTACCAATAAAATAAAATAGAAACAAACTAACTTTAAACAATGGAGAGGAATTCATTGGTAACAATGTGCTTAACAATGCTTTTTGTATTCATATCAGGTAAGTGTTATTAAATTTTTTGTTTATTTGTACTTAAACAATATATTTAACTGCATCGAAGATCACTAGTTCACAATCGTTGCTTTATGATATATATTAGAAAGAGTATTTACAATGGAACATCATGCTAATGTTTATTATGCAAAAAGACGTGCAAACTAATACATATATCTGCTTCTTTAAAATCACAGTTTCTGGCGGTGGAGCAAGAAAGGAGCTAGCAGGTGTTGTACTATTCCAATTATGTATCGAATAATATTATTAAACAATTTAGTAAAAACTTATATGACATGCATCTTGCAAATAAAATAAAATTGCAATCCATATAAAAATTCTGTGCTAATCGATTCTTTTTTAACTTGAGCTGGTGATAATTTTTATATACAAAAATAAAAAATCGAGTTTGAAGTAAAAACTCGATTATGTATCGAATAATATTATTAAACAATTTAGTAAAAACTTATATGACATGCATCTTCCAAATAAAATAAAATTGCAATCCATATATAAAATCTACGCTAATCGATTCTTTTTTAACTTGGGCCGGTGATAATTTTTTATATACAAAATTAAAAAATCGAGTTTGAAGTTTTTAGTGCTAATACCATGAAATATAACAGAAGTTTTCTATTTGATAAAATTATGACAGGTGCAATCTCGTCACTACCTCCAACAATTGAGAATTCACTACGAACAGATTGTGATACTTGGTTAGACTGCATACCATTTTGTTCACATTTTCCACATACTTTACCGATATGTGTGGTACATATTTGCGGCTGTATAGTAGAGCCAAATATTGTTGCAAAAGAACACATGAGTAAGGACAATTTTGTACACTCTTGATCAATAAAAATCTCTTTTCAAATCCACTACACAAACAAAAATAATGATTGAATGTGTATTTATTTGATTTTCCATCATTCATCCTTAATTATAATTTATTATAACCGATTTTTCTTTCTTTTGTGTATATAAGAATCAGATTCGATAATGAGATAAAATAACTTTTTTATTTAACAACATAATAAGATCTAGGATAACCAAGTATATAAGAAAATATCTTAAAACTATAATGCTTAAGATTTTCAAAATAATTCCAAATATCGTTTCGTTAACGAAGATGCACAGTCTTCTTCATTAACGAAATTCGATTTTGTAGAATCCAAACCTATTTTTATGTCCAATATATTGTCAAATAAATTATATATAGATAACACGAAACGTTTGATAGTGGGTTTTGTTTTTCTAGAGTGATTCCTTTTTATGAGTCACACAATTATATATTTTTGTCACATCAATCATATTAGTTACTCGGAGACCTGATTTTGATGGTGCGTTAGAGTTGTTTGGTCTATATGAAATGTTTTAAAGAAATGACTCTTGAGATTACATGAAAGAAATAATATTTGATTTCTTGATTTTTGACATTTAGTCGGATACTTGTAGAGAGTACCCAAATATACCCATGTCTGACGACTCGTACTACCTATTTGAGTCTATTTAGTGAATAGCATGCATTTGTTTCTAAAACAAACACCGAATGCTTGGGTTCCACATCATGCAATTAGGATATTGTACTCAGGGAAGTCAATTAAACTCAAACTACTTTTATAATAGATCATAATTCGGTGCATGTTTTAATTTAGGAAAAGATGGACGAAATAGATAGTACATTAAATAACGTTATTTATCTTCTTATGTAGAACTTTTGAAAAGCTTCATAATTATGGTAGTGTCCTCCATATACAATGCATGTTTCACTACTGTCATTTGATAGATTTTGCAAAGTACAACGCCCCAACAATAATTAAAAATCTGAACAAAGAGAGCGACGATAAGGTACAACACATTAATATTCGTCAAACTAAAGACGTCAAAACACATTAATTCTTATGACAGTTGTTTATAAGTGTGTTTTTGTGTTACTAACGGTCAATATAGTTGAACCTTTTTGTTAGAGTTTTTTGTTCATTGTACGAGTCGTGTTACTATTCATTGTCTGTTGTATATTGTAAACTGGTTCACCTTCATGGAAACGAGCTAGATTACTATCAGTTAAGGGTCTTGGTGTCCTTGCAACTTAAAATATTTTACATTCATTTTTGAAAGCTTAAGTTTGATTTAAAACTTGTTAGGTTGTGCCATTTATGTCTAATGCAAAAACCGACATTTTCTCATTGGAAAAAAGTAAAAGTACATGTATTTTATAATATATATATATATATATATATATATATATATATATATATATATATATATATATATATATATATATATATATATATATATATATATATATATATATATATATATATATATATATATATATATATCAATAAAAGTCCACCTTTGATGCGGGCCCTATCATGAAGGATCGGGACCTTATGTTTCTAGAGGCCCGGGATCGTGTGACGAAAAGCATTTGACGGAACGGGCCATAACATTGGCGACGGGGCTTCGTTTTCGGCCAACAAAGAAACGAATCAAAGATTGGAGCAAGGAGCACAAAAAATGAATGTCCCAAAAGGGCCTAGCCAATTATTTTAGTCAAAAAACACTTTTTAGATGGAGTTATGGACCATTATATGTTTTTTTTGTAATTTTCGGGTTTTGTTTCCGAGTTTCTTTTTGGCCCATGGCCCTTTTCAGGCTTGATCGAATTACTTCTTCATATTTACAATTTTCCTGTTTTCCCTAGACTAGATTTTTTTATGAAACATGAGTATTCACTCCAGATGTATTTTCTTGTTTAAAAAAAATTTGAGACTAGCCACGGTATTCGTTAAATCAACATATTTTAGAAGAGGTTTTCCAGGTATTCTGTGAATCAACAGCATTATTATGTGTTTCTGTGCTTGTAGCCTACATCAACCTTTTAGAATTATATATAAGCGAACTTGAATAACTATAATCTATGACTAACTAAAACCCTAGAATTGTAATGTAACTAATATGACACTAAATATGTACCAGACAACAATAATAATGGGGATAACTACAGGGTTTTCAACTGTTAAGTATGAGCACACAGGTGGATAATTGATAAATAACTATTTGGTAACTCATTTTCTTTTTCTAATATCACATGATTCTTGAAAATCTATATTTTATGTAGGGTTTCTTGAGATTGGAAAGTACCTTGAGAAACCATTTTGTTAGGCCTATTGGTTTGCAAAACCAAGGCATGCGTAATATTGCCATTTCAATCAATGTGGTCTGTTTCTAATTCATAAAACATCATTACTAATTTTAGGCTCATATTTATATATAAAATGGTAACATGTATTCATTATAAAAACAACAATAATTTGCCTTTCAAATCAAGAAAATTTGGATCTAGGCTATGTATGGCACGAGAAACACAAACGCACAAATACACACACACACACATACACACACACACACACACACACACACATATATATATATATATATATATATATATATATATATATATATATATATATATATATATATATATATATATATATATATATATATATTCAAGTGGTTACAACTTTAAGATTAAATATACTACGGAACAAATTTGAGACATTAAAACGAGGAAGGCGTAATTAGAAAGAGTATATGTGAATATTGAAGGGAAAATCTCAGAAAAACCCAACATATTTTCATCAAATTGTTAAAAAAACCACTGTATTATTTTTTAGTACATTAAAACCCATATATTTTCTTAAATGTCTGGTTTAAGATTTCTAATCTTATAAAAACTCAATATATTTTCATTCAATCACTAAAAAAGTACTATATTATATATATTTTTAGTGCGTTAAAACTCCTATATTTTGTGAATTATGTAATCTAATAAATTCTAACCATCAAACACTTAAGATTCGGTTACCTAGCATTTGTCTTTGTCTAAGATTTACCGATCTGAAACCTTACATTAGACAATTTAAAGAATATAAGGGTTTTAATACACTAAAAATAATATAGTGTTTTTTAAAGAATTAAGTTAAAATATTTTGGATTTTTTATGAGATTTACCTAAATTAAATGCTCATAATCCACCTTTATTTAAATTATTTGACTATCGTTAGACTAAACGATAGATTTTAAAAAAAAATTAATTTTACCCTCTAGTTATTAAATTTAAAAATAAGCATACATATGTCTAAAAAATTTAGAACAAAATAGTTCTTTTATTCTATAATTATTTTGAAAAGAAATAATTATTTAAATAATGTTTGTGGCAATATGTAATCATATTATTTGTTTCAAAATGATTTGAAAATATACAAAAATGGTATTTTAAATAATATGGCAAGATATATCTTTTCGATTAATTAATAAATCTTTAAACATTAATATGATATCTTTAAATTCATGAGGATACATAGATTCTAGACTCCTATATATAAGGTTTACCAATAAAATAAAATAGAAACAAACTAACTTTAAACAATGGAGAGGAATTCATTGGTAACAATGTGCTTAACAATGCTTTTTGTATTCATATCAGGTAAGTGTTATTAAAATTTTTGTTTATTTGTACTTAAACAATATATTTAACTGCATCGAAGATCACTAGTTCACAATCGTTGCTTTATGATATATATTAGAAAGAGTATTTACAATGGAACATCATGCTAATGTTTATTATGCAAAAAGACGTGCAAACTAATACATATATCTGCTTCTTTAAAATCACAGTTTCTGGCGGTGGAGCAAGAAAGGAGCTAGCAGGTGTTGTACTATTCCAATTATGTATCGAATAATATTATTAAACAATTTAGTAAAAACTTATATGACATGCATCTTGCAAATAAAATAAAATTGCAATCCATATAAAAATTCTGTGCTAATCGATTCTTTTTTAACTTGTGCTGGTGATAATTTTTATATACAAAAATAAAAAATCGAGTTTGAAGTAAAAACTCGATTATGTATCGAATAATATTATTAAACAATTTAGTAAAAACTTATATGACATGCATCTTCCAAATAAAATAAAATTGCAATCCATATATAAAATCTACGCTAATCGATTCTTTTTTAACTTGGGCCGGTGATAATTTTTTATATACAAAATTAAAAAATCGAGTTTGAAGTTTTTAGTGCTAATACCATGAAATATAACAGAAGTTTTCTATTTGATAAAATTATGACAGGTGCAATCTCGTCACTACCTCCAACAATTGAGAATTCACTACGAACAGATTGTGATACTTGGTTAGACTGCATACCATTTTGTTCACATTTTCCACATACTTTACCGATATGTGTGGTACATATTTGCGGCTGTATAGTAGAGCCAAATATTGTTGCAAAAGAACACATGAGTAAGGACAATTTTGTACACTCTTAATCAATAAAAATCTCTTTTCAAATCCACTACACAAACAAAAATAATGATTGAATGTGTATTTATTTGATTTTCCATCATTCATCCTTAATTATAATTTATTATAACCGATTTTTCTTTCTTTTGTGCATATAAGAATCAGATTCGATAATGAGATAAAATAACTTTTTTATTTAACAACATAATAAGATCTAGGATAACCAAGTATATAAGAAAATATCTTAAAACTATAATGCTTAAGATTTTCAAAATAATTCCAAATATCGTTTCGTTAACGAAGATGCACAGTCTTCTTCATTAACGAAATTCGATTTTGTAGAATCCAAACCTATTTTTATGTCCAATATATTGTCAAATAAATTATATATAGATAACACGAAACGTTTGATAGTGGGTTTTGTTTTTCTAGAGTGATTCCTTTTTATGAGTCACACAATTATATATTTTTGTCACATCAATCATATTAGTTACTCGGAGACCTGATTTTGATGGTGCGTTAGAGTTGTTTGATCTATATGAAATGTTTTAAAGAAATGACTCTTGAGATTACATGAAAGAAATAATATTTGATTTCTTGATTTTTGACATTTAGTCGGATACTTGTAGAGAGTACCCAAATATACCCATGTCTGACGACTCGTACTACCTATTTGAGTCTATTTAGTGAATAGCATGCATTTGTTTCTAAAACAAACACCGAATGCTTGGGTTCCACATCATGCAATTAGGATATTGTACTCAGGGAAGTCAATTAAACTCAAACTACTTTTATAATAGATCATAATTCGGTGCATGTTTTAATTTAGGAAAAGATGGACGAAATCGATAGTACATTAAATAACGTTATTTATCTTCTTATGTAGAACTTTTGAAAAGCTTCATAATTATGGTAGTGTCCTCCATATACAATGCATGTTTCACTACCGTCATTTGATAGATTTTGCAAAGTACAATGCCCCAACAATAATTAAAACAAAGAGAGCGACGATAAGGTACAACACATTAATATTCGTCAAACTAAAGACGTCAAAAAACATTAATTCTTATGACAGTTGTTTATAAGTGTGTTTTTGTGTTACTAACGGTCAATATAGTTGAACCTTTTTGTTAGAGTTTTTTGTTCATTATACGAGTCGTGTTACTATTCATTCTCTGTTGTATATTGTAAACTGGTTCACCTTCATGGAAACGAGCTAGATTACTATCCGTTAAGGGTCTTGGTGTCCTTGCAACTTAAAATATTTTACATTCATTTTTGAAAGCTTAAGTTTGATTTAAAACTAGTTAGGTTGTGCCATTTATGTCTAATGCAAAAACCGACATTTTCTCATTGGAAAAAAGTAAAAGTACATGTATTTTATAATATATATATATATCAATAAAAGTCCACCTTTGATGCGGGCCCTATCATGAAGGATCGGGACCTTATGTTTCTAGAGGCCCGGGATCGTGTGACGAAAAGCATTTGACGGAACGGGCCATAACATTGGCGACGGGGCTTCGTTTTCGGCCAACAAAGAAACGAATCAAAGATTGGAGCAAGGAGCACAAAAAATGAATGTCCCAAAAGGGCCTAGCCAATTATTTTAGTCAAAAAACACTTTTTAGATGGAGTTATGGACCATTATATGTTTTTTTTGTAATTTCCGGGTTTTGTTTCCGAGTTTCTTTTTGGCCCATGGCCCTTTTCAGGCTTGATCGAATTACTTCTTCATATTTACAATTTGCCTGTTTTCCCTAGACTAGATTTTTTTATGAAACATGAGTATTCACTCCAGATGTATTTTCTTGTTTAAACAAAATTTGAGACTAGCCACGGTATTCGTTAAATCAACATATTTTAGAAGAGGTTTTCCAGGTATTCTGTGAATCAACAGCATTATTATGTGTTTATGTGCTTGTAGCCTACATCAACCTTTTAGAATTATATATAAGCGAACTTGAATAACTATAATCTATGACTAACTAAAACCCTAGAATTGTAATGTAACTAATATGACACTAAATATGTACCAGACAACAATAATAACAGGGATAACTACAGGGTTTTCAACTGTTAAGTATGAGCACACAGGTGGATAATTGATAAATAACTATTTGGTAACTCATTTTCTTTTTCTAATATCACATGATTCTTGAAAATCTATATATTATGTAGGGTTTCTTGAGATTGGAAAGTACCTTGAGAAACCATTTTGTTAGGCCTATTGGTTTGCAAAACCAAGGCATGCGTAATATTGCCTTTTCAATCAATGTGGTCAGTTTCTAAATCATAAAACATCATTACTAATTTTAGGCTCATATTTTTATATAAAATGGTAACATGTATTCGTTATAAAAACAACAATAATTTTGCCTTTCAAATCAAGAAAATTTGGATCTAGGCTATGTATGGCACGAGAAACACAAACGCACAAATACATACACACACATACACACACACACACACACACACATATATATATATATATATATATATATATATATATATATATATATTCAAGTGGTTACAACTTTAAGATTAAATATACTACGGAACAAATTTGAGACATTAAAACGAGGAAGGCGTAATTAGAAAGAGTATATGTGAATATTGAAGGGAAAATATCAGAAAAACCCAACATATTTTCATCAAATTGTTAAAAAAACCACTGTATTATTTTTTAGTACATAAAAACCCATATATTTTACTTAAATGTCTGGTTTAAGATTTCTAATCTTATAAAAACTCAATATATTTTCATTCAATCACTAAAAAACCACTATATTATATATTTTTTAGTGCATTAAAACTCCTATATTTTGTGAATTATGTAATCTAATAAATTCTAACCATCAAACACTTAAGATTGAGTTACCTAGCATTTGTCTTTGTCTAAGATTTACCGATCTGAAACCTTACATTAGACAATTTAAAGAATATAAGGGTTTTAATACACTAAAAATAATATAGTGGTTTTTTAAAGAATTAAGTGAAAATATTTTGGATTTTTTATGAGATTTACCTAAATTAAATGCTCATAATCCACCTTGATTTAAATTATTTGACTATCGTTAGACTAAACGATAGATTTTAAAAAACAAATTAATTTTACCCTCTAGTTATTAAATTTAAAAATAAGCATACATATGTCTAAAAAATTTAGAACAAAATAGTTCTTTTATTCTATAATTATTTTGAAAAGAAATAATTATTTAAATAATGTTTGTGGCAATATGTAATCATATTATTTGTTTCAAAATGATTTGGAAATATACAAAAGTGGTATTTTAAATAATATGGCAAGATATATCTTTTCGATTAATTAATAAATCTTTAAACATTAATATGATATCTTTAAATTCATGAGTATACATAGATTCTAGACTCCTATATATAAGGTTTACCAATAAAATAAAATAGAAACAAACTAACTTTAAACAATGGAGAGGAATTCATTGGTAACAATGTGCTTAACAATGCTTTTTGTATTCATATCACGTAAGTGTTATTAAAATTTTTGTTTATTTGTACTTAAACAATATATTTAACTGCATCGAAGATCACTAGTTCACAATCGTTGCTTTATGATATATATTAGAAAGAGTATTTACAATGGAACATCATGCTAATGTTTATTATGCAAAAAGACGTGCAAACTAATACATATATCTGCTTCTTTAAAATCACAGTTTCTGGCGGTGGAGCAAGAAAGGAGCTAGCAGGTCACACCCAGGGAGCCAGAGAATGGACGAAAATTCCAGAGAGAATAATAGAAATGAGCCGCTGATAATGAGGTCTAGGGTTCCCTATTTATAGGGAACCAAGTGGCAAAGCTAGAAACCCTAGCCGCAGCCCATTTTCCGGATTATCTGTATGCGCGCCGCGGCCATATCGTTTGCGTGCCGCGTGCCGCAATTCAACTATTGAATTCGTACGAATATGTACGCGCGTCGCGGCCTTTACATTGGCGCGCCGCGTGCCGCAATTCAACTATTGAATTTGTACGACTTTAATCCCTGACCTCCTGATTAATCTAATTAATGCCACAGAAATTAATCCAATTAATTTACGATTAATTATTAATCAACCAACATAGTTTCTAATTAATATATTATCACTTTAATATATTAACAAACCATATCTTTTATTTCTATTGATTTATTAATCCCATAATAAACCAACCTTTCTCTCTACCAAACTTTCTACCAAACCTCCAGCTATGAGGGCAACCCAAATGGACTTTGCTTCTATTTAATAGGTAAATATAAATTATAAGTCATGGCTTAGACACCTAATCCAACAGTCTCCCACTTGGATAAGTCTATGACTATAATTGCCAATTTAACCTCTAATTAATCAGCAAACTGTAGCTTCCTAGAAACTGCTGCCGAACTCTGACCTAGTCAGTTCTATCCATAGATAAGTGATCAGATGATCCTCCGTCCAACAAGATATTTTCAGACATGAGACATGGATTGAGATCAATCTCCGTCTGACACACTGTTTCCCGATTTCCGATTTTGCTTATGACTTTTAGACTTCTAATTGAACGAATCAATTCAGTCCTGGCTGGCCAGCGCTTCAGTCAACTTCAAAATCATCGAGTGGCCAACAGATATCTGTTTCCCGTCTGGGTCAAGGGACGAATAAGCTTCGACTAATATGTTATATCTTTTACTCAACAAATCACCCACAACAGCACGTTTTATAACACCGAGTTACCGATGCGTTTTCGTACTATCAATGAACAACCGCCTTGCAAAATATAACTCATATCTCTCCACTTTAAGACCATAAGATATTATCGTCTCAACATTGCTCGTGATATAATCCATGAAGCAATCCATTGAGCGCGGGTTTATCCATTACTCAAATCTCCATTTCCAAGTACTCATGAACGTTGCAGCAATCTTATTGCTATGTCTAACTCCTTAGACAATCTACAAACCAATTCATGACAGTCTTCCTTCATACTTACTCCCTAAGAGTATGAACGACTGTGGATATTTGAATAATCCAATTATTCAGGAAGTAAACATGCAAAAGTGAAACATAAAATCTGACTGGCAGCTACTCCTGCTAATTACCAAGTCTCCACAAGGTAATCACCAAGTCGGATTTATCATAACTATTATCGGTTTCTTATTAAACTTTCAATTCAAGCCTTTTATATCTATGTCTATGACCTTTTTCATTTTTTTTCTATGTATCCAAGTGTCTAACACTTATACACTTTATTGCAGATGATCCTATCGGATACTCTTCCGATGATATCTCAATTTTGTCATTTTGTCATTCTCTCTCACAACTCCATTCCGGTGATGTGTACCGTGACTGCCCATGGTTCTCGGGTCTTTAGTCTACATGACTACACCCTAAGACAATTTCGAGGTGTCATGATGTACCGGTGAACCACACGCGCTCCATCAGAAACCAACGAAATTCTTTAACCATGAAGTCCTACAGCACCACGTTCTGGTGTAAACAATTACCGATTTGAAAACCCTTTCAAATCAATCACCCTAATAATTTCCCAATGATTTCTCACGTCTGTTCAAAAATCCATTCAGTATTCTCAGCCAGGCAATATCCTGATTCCAACTTACAATGCTCTAAGCATTAAGTCATCAGGATATGTTCATAACACTTCTGATTTGTCCAAGAGGCTCGAGGAACCTGATGTAATCTCATTCCAAGCCCTTTCGAAATCCCAAGATTACCAATAATCCTTGTGTCATGATTTCCGGAAACCATTTCCATTCGGGGACTCTTTCTTATGCATCTTGAATCCCATCAAGATCATATTCTCAGCGGCTAAGTAAATACTGTCAGTCTCATCTATCTGATAGATGTCTATGAACTACATGAGCATGCTGCACCTTCTTTGTTTCTTTCATGCCAATTCATTACACTTTGTAATAACAGGAAACTCCATTCCTGGGGTTATGCATCTTGAATCTCATCAAGATCATATTGGCAGAATTCTGATCTATCTAATAGATGTTCACAACCACCTGAGTATGTTGTATCTCTTAAAGTTTTTCATAGCGAACCGTTTCTTAACACCAAGTCATTACACTTTGTAATGATAAGAGACGTTTCCTAGAACCAGTATGTAACCTACATACAATGATAGCAGATAACAACGATACTCCCACTGGCTTTGACACCGTTATATGACTCTTTCGAATTATTCACAAAATCCAGAACTTATGGAACATTTTGCAAAACCGAAATCCAAACCTTTCCGACATATTAAAGGAAATCTTTCTGGCTATTCACAAAATCCAAACCTTTTGGCCTATTTTGAGAATCTGAATATCCTTTCTTGCGAGATGCCCATGAGACAAATCCCGGGGCCATGTACCTTTTTGTAATGGCATGCTCTATGTGAGTCCCCATTAGTGTGCCGGTAAACCACACACGCTCCACTAACGACTCATACTATGCCACGCAGAATCCTCTCGGATTACATCTTCTATTGAGAGTGCTTCTCTCAGAATCAGTTGCTTGACTCCAAGTGAAGACTCATTCAACTAGATGTTCTGTAAGTACATTTCTATGTTCCCTTATTTTGATGATTCAATTACTCCCACTGGTTCCTAGACCAATTGTAAAGATCAATCAAACTGTCACATAGACTGTGTCTCGCGGTAAGGTTCTCTTATTTTGGCAGCAACTGGGCTCACCAATGCTTCCAGCAGTCGGATTACTTATCCGTACCATCTTTAGTGTTTTACCACTACCCGGTATATCACCCAAATCATAACTCCTTATGACAGTGACAATAACTGCTAGTCAAGCGAAGAGAGGGTATGTCAGGTTTAACAGGAATCTAATTCCTGGTCAGGTCCCAGTGGTGACTAAAGGTTCTTTCACTTGGCTAATCCCTGAACTCATTCAGAATTATTCTTACTCCCACTGTTTCCTTAGAACTTGAGTTCTTTCTAAAAGTACTCTTCTTTCAAAGGATAACCGGAGTGGCCAATGAAATGACATTGCTGATCAGTTTCAGGCTTATCATGAGATTCAGACGAATGCTACATGACCATGGACTTTCTATGTACTAGTGGGACGATCCCAGCTTTACATTTCAGACAGTGTCAACATAACCTACTTAGTCTAAGATGTGGTCGGAATATGGCTTCTGCGGTCTGACTGGTTGAATATTCAATTCATTGAAATATCAGTCGGAAATGTATCCAGTGTATCTTATACACCGATGATCAAAACTATTTCGATCAATGCTCCATCATCTTCCCTAAGACACATTATAACCAATAGTGTTCTTGGAAGAGGATAAACTGTGAAACATTTTCTCAGTCTATATAGTCATTCAGGTTCTGTTGATCTTATACTTCCTTTGAAATCCTTGAACACTTCAAGGTTCCAATCAATCGCTTATTCCGATAAGCGAAGCCATATTTGTCAAACTATTTGGCAAATATTTTGAAGCATAACTAATCGTGTTCTGTTCGAAGATTCGAGCAATACACAGTAACTTATGTGTCTGTTGCTCAAAATCTTAATACCTTTACAGTTTCATGTAAATTTATGACTTTGTTAATATTGTTCAAGACATGCAATCATCACCTGACTCCAAGTCAACTGATTCCAAAATCCTATCCATTGGATCTTTGGGCGATTCCTTTCTTGCCACAATTAATTTTATTAAGCACTCAATTCATCATGTGACTCTAAGTCAAATGATTCCAAAGTCCTGTCCAACTGGACCTTTGGTTGAAGTGATTCTCATAAAATTCACTTTAACAATCATAAAGAACACAATTTACAAATGCAATCCCATTGGATGTATCAACATTCAAGTTATTACCATTTACGTCATCAACACATTCACACAACATTTCTAGGACAATTCAAACAACCATGTTTAAAAAAATATTTCATTAACCAGAATTATCCTCAGAACAATGTGCAAAGCGAATCTATGTTAAATGTATCTATAAACCAATAACAAGAACAAATATCTACCTTAACTCCAAAAATGCACGAGCTCCATATCCAATCTGAATATGCTCCTGTGCGACAACATCCCGCATCCTACAGAGTCCGTGCATACAGAGAAAATGTGAGAAACACATCCTGTATCAAGGAGATGAGGATCAGGTATTCTGAGTTTTAAGATATTACTGAGTTTGCCAAACGGTTTGGCTTTAGAGCATTTTTCCAATCTTTCTATGACTGTGTCCCACCTTATGGATTCCCAGTTTGAAACATCGAACAATCGGTCCAGACGATCTGGATCATTTCTTGATGCACCTTAATACTGGACGCAATCCTGAAGCAGCTGAATTAATGGAACTATGATTCTCCATGAACGATTCATACAGAGTCGACATTGAATGCACTTCCACGATTGTCTTATCCGGTTACCCTTTCTGTTCATCTGGATGAACAGATCAGCGAGTTGAGCTAATGCTTAACTCCCGATCGCAAAGGGAAACCAGTTTTATACTGTTCGCCTATGTATCCCTCAATCTCGGGAACACGCAAACTGGTGCTACTTCCTTCTAGCTTTCAACTTCAAGCTCTTTGAAGATCCTAGTTCGTTCCCTTTATTCAACCAGTTCACGGAACCTTTCCTGAACTAGCTGTGCTAACTTATCAGACCCCAAGAATTCTAAATCCCTGCGGAACTCAGGGTTAATGATCAATAGCATAAGGCAACGAACTTCCTTGGACTCAATAGTCAAGGAGTCATGCTCATCACAAGCTGCTGTGTGATGCCATGTTTGGGAGCGGACACTCAGTCGTATATGGTTCGCCAGCAAAACTAAGAACTATTCTCTAATTGCAAAACCATATCACATAGTTCAGGCCGGTCAGCCTTACCATACTAAACAGGTGCTTTCTGAAGCTCTCAGAAATGGGTGAAGGAGGAGAAGGAGGAGAATGACATTTTCTTCAGACATATATAAAATTTGAATTTATTCGTTTAATTAATCCTTTTAAATAATTACCCAATATATATTATTTAACAAGGCTAGGATCCAAAATACCCCAACTATGCTGTGAAGAGGGATGCCGTAGTCACAACACAGTGGTCATTAAGGTAGATAACTTTTATCAATTTCAGTCTTATGAAATTCCTAGATCTGTGAGATTCATTGAACTGTTCAATGGCATGTTAAATCTCGGATATGCCCCACCGTTTGTGACTGGGATGCCGAGGATCACAAACCGGGTGTGAATAACCATGCAAATTAGCTTGGTACTCTCGGGGTCTATTATCATCTCAAATTGATGTGCCGGTTAACCACACACGCTCCATTAACAATGATAACACCCGGGAAACCCATTGCCACTCTTTATGAACCCCCATTGGTGTGTCGGTAACCCACACACGCTCTACCAACGTTTCATAAAGTGCAATGTGCAATTTCATGGGTTAGCATCAAATTCACATTTTTTTAAAGTAACTAGATTGGGAATTCTTGTACGGGTTCTAGTACTTTGATCATTATACTTTTAATGATTAAGCGGTCCTATCAAAACTGTTCGGCTAACGACCCTCCACTGATCAGGCGAGCGGTGGGTGAGAGTGAACACCCATTAGACCGCCATTTTATAGGCAGTCTCCTTATACCCACTTTATAGACCAGCTTCGTGAATGAGGCCTACTAATGATTTGACTAACCAATTTATCTTATACATATATTATTAACCTTTAATAAGATATATAAGATGTATTTTAAATCTTTTAAAATATTACTGGTTTATCTTTTAATTTCCTGAAATTTAACTATTAAATTTCAAATTAAATTAAACCTTTAATTTGATTTAATTTATCTTTTAATTAAACTATTAATTAAATTAATTAAATCTAGATATTTAAACCTTTTAAAATATTTTAGGATTTATCCTTTAATTTTTCGAAATTTAACCATAAAATCAAAATTAAATTAAATCCCTTGAATTATCTTTTAATTAAACAATTAATTAAATTAATTTAAATATAGATAGGTTTTTCCAAATTAATCAAATCAATTTAAACCTATCTTAAACCCCTAATTATCGAATTCAAACAAACTGGGTTTAAGGTTATCCATTTAATTAACCAATTAAAGTTACCAAAAATAGAAAACCTCCTAAAACCCTAACCTAGCTCGAAAAAGAAGGGGGAGGGACTAGGGTTTCAAAAACCCTAAACCCCAAAATCGAAATCAGGCCCAAAGGATTTATAAACTTTAAACCCTAATTTTAGGAAAACTATTACAGCAATTCAATAAGAAAACAACCAAATGCTCTGATACCACTGAAAGGTTTTCCGCAACCATGAACTAAATAACCTAAGTTCACATGCAACCTAGAAAAGATCTATGTTTTCTTACTTTGAACATGTAACTAATTCCTAAAGGCCAAACAAAAATTAACTAAAAGAATAAATCAGAAAAACTAACCTTTAGTTTTAATCTTGAAGCTAAGCAGCACAAGAGTCCTGCCTCAAATGAGATCACACCCAGGGAGCCAGAGGATGGACGAAAATTCCAGAGAGAATAATAGAAATGAGCCGCTGATAATGAGGTCTAGGGTTCCCTATTTATAGGGAACCAAGTGGCAAAGCTAGAAACCCTAGCCGCAGCCCATTTTCCGGATTATCTGTACGCGCGCCGCGGCCATATCGTTTGCGCGCCGCGCGCCGCAATTCAACTATTGAATTCGTACGAATATGTACGTGCGTCGCGGCCTTTACATTGGCGCGCCGCGTGCCGCAATTCAACTATTGAATTTGTACGACTTTAATCCCTGACCTCCTGATTAATCTAATTAATGCCACATAAATTAATCCAATTAATTTCTGATTAATTATTAATCAACCAACATAGTTTCTAATTAATATATTATCACTTTAATATATTAACAAACCATATCTTTTATTTCTATTGATTTATTAATCCCATAATAAACCAACCTTTCTCTCTACCAAACTTTCTACCAAACCTCCAGCTATGAGGGCAACCCAAATGGACTTTGCTTCTATTTAATAGGTAAATATAAATTATAAGTCATGGCTTAGACACCTAATCCAACACAATCTCGTCACTACCTCCAACAATTGAGAATTCACTACGAACAGATTGTGATACTTGGTTAGACTGCATACCATTTTGTTCACATTTTCCACATACTTTACCGATATGTGTGGTACATATTTGCGGCTGTATAGTAGAGCCAAATTTTGTAGCAAAAGAACACATGAGTAAGGACAATTTTGTACACTCTTGATCAATAAAAATCTCTTTTCAAATCCACTACACAAATAAAAATAATGATTGAATGTGTATTTATTTGATTTTCCATCATTCATCCTTAATTATAATTTATTATAACCGATTTTTCTTTCTTTTGTGTATATAAGAATCAGATTCGATAATGAGATAAAATAACTTTTTTATTTAACAACATAATAAGATCTAGGATAACCAAGTATATAAGAAAATATCTTAAAACTATAATGCTTAAGATTTTCAAAATAATTCCAAATATCGTTTCGTTAACGAAGATGCACAGTCTTCTTCATTAACGAAATTCGATTTTGTAGAATCCAAACCTATTTTTATGTCGAATATATTGTCAAATAAATTATATATAGATAATACGAAACGTTTGATAGTGGGTTTTGTTTTTCTAGAGTGATTCCTTTTTATGAGTCACACAATTATATATTTTTGTCACATCAATCATATTAGTTACTCGGAGACCTGATTTTGATGGTGCGTTAGAGTTGTTTGGTCTATATGAAATGTTTTAAAGAAATGACTCTTGAGATTACATGAAAGAAATAATATTTGATTTCTTGATTTTTGACATTTAGTCGGATACTTGTAGAGAGTACCCAAATATACCCATGTCTGACGACTCGTACTACCTATTTGAGTCTATTTAGTGAATAGCATGCATTTGTTTCTAAAACAAACACCGAATGCTTGGGTTCCACATCATGCAATTAGGATATTGTACTCAGGGAAGTCAATTAAACTCAAACTACTTTTATAATAGATCATAATTCGGTGCATGTTTTAATTTAGGAAAAGATGGACGAAATAGATAGTACATTAAATAACGTTATTTATCTTCTTATGTAGAACTTTTGAAAAGCTTCATAATTATGGTAGTGTCCTCCATATACAATGCATGTTTCACTACTGTCATTTGATAGATTTTGCAAAGTACAACGCCCCAACAATAATTAAAAATCTGAACAAAGAGAGCGACGATAAGGTACAACACATTAATATTCGTCAAACTAAAGACGTCAAAACACATTAATTCTTATGACAGTTGTTTATAAGTGTGTTTTTGTGTTACTAACGGTCAATATAGTTGAACCTTTTTGTTAGAGTTTTTTGTTCATTGTACGAGTCGTGTTACTATTCATTGTCTGTTGTATATTGTAAACTGGTTCACCTTCATGGAAACGAGCTAGATTACTATCAGTTAAGGGTCTTGGTGTCCTTGCAACTTAAAATATTTTACATTCATTTTTGAAAGCTTAAGTTTGATTTAAAACTTGTTAGGTTGTGCCATTTATGTCTAATGCAAAAACCGACATTTTCTCATTGGAAAAAAGTAAAAGTACATGTATTTTATAATATATATATATATATATATATATATATATATATATATATATATATATATATATCAATAAAAGTCCACCTTTGATGCGGGCCCTATCATGAAGGATCGGGACCTTATGTTTCTAGAGGCCCGGGATCGTGTGACGAAAAGCATTTGACGGAACGGGCCATAACATTGGCGACGGGGCTTCGTTTTCGGCCAACAAAGAAACGAATCAAAGATTGGAGCAAGGAGCACAAAAAATGAATGTCCCAAAAGGGCCTAGCCAATTATTTTAGTCAAAAAACACTTTTTAGATGGAGTTATGGACCATTATATGTTTTTTTTGTAATTTCCGGGTTTTGTTTCCGAGTTTCTTTTTGGCCCATGGCCCTTTTCAGGCTTGATCGAATTACTTCTTCATATTTACAATTTTCCTGTTTTCCCTAGACTAGATTTTTTTATGAAACATGAGTATTCACTCCAGATGTATTTTCTTGTTTAAAAAAAATTTGAGACTAGCCACGGTATTCGTTAAATCAACATATTTTAGAAGAGGTTTTCCAGGTATTCTGTGAATCAACAGCATTATTATGTGTTTATGTGCTTGTAGCCTACATCAACCTTTTAGAATTATATATAAGCGAACTTGAATAACTATAATCTATGACTAACTAAAACCCTAGAATTGTAATGTAACTAATATGACACTAAATATGTACCAGACAACAATAATAATGGGGATAACTACAGGGTTTTCAACTGTTAAGTATGAGCACACAGGTGGATAATTGATAAATAACTATTTGGTAACTCATTTTCTTTTTCTAATATCACACGATTCTTGAAAATCTATATATTATGTAGGCTTTCTTGAGATTGGAAAGTACCTTGAGAAACCATTTTGTTAGGCCTATTGGTTTGCAAAACCAAGGCATGCGTAATATTGCCATTTCAATCAATGTGGTCTGTTTCTAATTCATAAAACATCATTACTAATTTTAGGCTCATATTTATATATAAAATGGTAACATGTATTCATTATAAAAACAACAATAATTTGCCTTTCAAATCAAGAAAATTTGGATCTAGGCTATGTATGGCACGAGAAACACAAACGCACAAATACACACACACACACATACACACACATACACACACACACACACACACACATATATATATATATATATATATATATATTCAAGTGGTTACAACTTTAAGATTAAATATACTACGGAACAAATTTGAGACATTAAAACGAGGAAGGCGTAATTAGAAAGAGTATATGTGAATATTGAAGGGAAAATCTCAGAAAAACCCAACATATTTTCATCAAATTGTTAAAAAAACCACTGTATTATTTTTTAGTACATTAAAACCCATATATTTTCTTAAATGTCTGGTTTAAGATTTCTAATCTTATAAAAACTCAATATATTTTCATTCAATCACTAAAAAACTACTATATTATATATATTTTTAGTGCGTTAAAACTCCTATATTTTGTGAATTATGTAATCTAATAAATTCTAACCATCAAACACTTAAGATTCGGTTACCTAGCATTTGTCTTTGTCTAAGATTTACCGATCTGAAACCTTACATTAGACAATTTAAAGAATATAAGGGTTTTAATACACTAAAAATAATATAGTGTTTTTTAAAGAATTAAGTTAAAATATTTTGGATTTTTTATGAGATTTACCTAAATTAAATGCTCATAATCCACCTTTATTTAAATTATTTGACTATCGTTAGACTAAACGATAGATTTTAAAAAAAAATTAATTTTACCCTCTAGTTAATAAATTTAAAAATAAGCATACATATGTCTAAAAAATTTAGAACAAAATAGTTCTTTTATTCTATAATTATTTTGAAAAGAAATAATTATTTAAATAATGTTTGTGGCAATATGTAATCATATTATTTGTTTCAAAATGATTTGAAAATATACAAAAATGGTATTTTAAATAATATGGCAAGATATATCTTTTCGATTAATTAATAAATCTTTAAACATTAATATGATATCTTTAAATTCATGAGGATACATAGATTCTAGACTCCTATATATAAGGTTTACCAATAAAATAAAATAGAAACAAACTAACTTTAAACAATGGAGAGGAATTCATTGGTAACAATGTGCTTAACAATGCTTTTTGTATTCATATCAGGTAAGTGTTATTAAAATTTTTGTTTATTTGTACTTAAACAATATATTTAACTGCATCGAAGATCACTAGTTCACAATCGTTGCTTTATGATATATATTAGAAAGAGTATTTACAATGGAACATCATGCTAATGTTTATTATGCAAAAAGACGTGCAAACTAATACATATATCTGCTTCTTTAAAATCACAGTTTCTGGCGGTGGAGCAAGAAAGGAGCTAGGAGGTGTTGTACTATTCCAATTATGTATCGAATAATATTATTAAACAATTTAGTAAAAACTTATATGACATGCATCTTGCAAATAAAATAAAATTGCAATCCATATAAAAATTCTGTGCTAATCGATTCTTTTTTAACTTGTGCTGGTGATAATTTTTATATACAAAAATAAAAAATCGAGTTTGAAGTAAAAACTCGATTATGTATCGAATAATATTATTAAACAATTTAGTAAAAACTTATATGACATGCATCTTCCAAATAAAATAAAATTGCAATCCATATATAAAATCTACGCTAATCGATTCTTTTTTAACTTGGGCCGGTGATAATTTTTTATATACAAAATTAAAAAATCGAGTTTGAAGTTTTTAGTGCTAATACCATGAAATATAACAGAAGTTTTCTATTTGATAAAATTATGACAGGTGCAATCTCGTCACTACCTCCAACAATTGAGAATTCACTACGAACAGATTGTGATACTTGGTTAGACTGCATACCATTTTGTTCACATTTTCCACATACTTTACCGATATGTGTGGTACATATTTGCGGCTGTATAGTAGAGCCAAATATTGTTGCAAAAGAACACATGAGTAAGGACAATTTTGTACACTCTTGATCAATAAAAATCTCTTTTCAAATCCACTACACAAACAAAAATAATGATTGAATGTGTATTTATTTGATTTTCCATCATTCATCCTTAATTATAATTTATTATAACCGATTTTTCTTTCTTTTGTGCATATAAGAATCAGATTCGATAATGAGATAAAATAACTTTTTTATTTAACAACATAATAAGATCTAGGATAACCAAGTATATAAGAAAATATCTTAAAACTATAATGCTTAAGATTTTCAAAATAATTCCAAATATCGTTTCGTTAACGAAGATGCACAGTCTTCTTCATTAACGAAATTCGATTTTGTAGAATCCAAACCTATTTTTATGTCCAATATATTGTCAAATAAATTATATATAGATAACACGAAACGTTTGATAGTGGGTTTTGTTTTTCTAGAGTGATTCCTTTTTATGAGTCACACAATTATATATTTTTGTCACATCAATCATATTAGTTACTCGGAGACCTGATTTTGATGGTGCGTTAGAGTTGTTTGGTCAATATGAAATGTTTTAAAGAAATGACTCTTGAGATTACATGAAAGAAATAATATTTGATTTCTTGATTTTTGACATTTAGTCGGATACTTGTAGAGAGTACCCAAATATACCCATGTCTGACGACTCGTACTACCTATTTGAGTCTATTTAGTGAATAGCATGCATTTGTTTCTAAAACAAACACCGAATGCTTGGGTTCCACATCATGCAATTAGGATATTGTACTCAGGGAAGTCAATTAAACTCAAACTACTTTTATAATAGATCATAATTCGGTGCATGTTTTAATTTAGGAAAAGATGGACGAAATAGATAGTACATTAAATAACGTTATTTATCTTCTTATGTAGAACTTTTGAAAAGCTTCATAATTATGGTAGTGTCCTCCATATACAATGCATGTTTCACTACTGTCATTTGGTAGATTTTGCAAAGTACAATGCCCCAACAATAATTAAAACAAAGAGAGCGACGATAAGGTACAAAACATTAATATTCGTCAAACTAAAGACGTCAAAACACATTAATTCTTATGACAGTTGTTTATAAGTGTGTTTTTGTGTTACTAACGGTCAATATAGTTGAACCTTTTTGTTAGAGTTTTTTGTTCATTATACGAGTCGTGTTACTATTCATTCTCTGTTGTATATTGTAAACTGGTTCACCTTCATGGAAACGAGCTAGATTACTATCCGTTAAGGGTCTTGGTGTCCTTGCAACTTAAAATATTTTACATTCATTTTTGAAAGCTTAAGTTTGATTTAAAACTAGTTAGGTTGTGCCATTTATGTCTAATGCAAAAACCGACATTTTCTCATTGGAAAAAAGTAAAAGTACATGTATTTTATAATATATATATATATATATATATATATATATATATATATATATATATATATATATATATATATATATATATATATATATATATATATATATATATATATATATATCAATAAAAGTCCACCTTTGATGTGGGCCCTATCATGAAGGATCGGGACCTTATGTTTCTAGAGGCCCGGGATCGTGTGACGAAAAGCATTTGACGGAACGGGCCATAACATTGGCGACGGGGCTTCGTTTTCGGCCAACAAAGAAACGAATCAAAGATTGGAGCAAGGAGCACAAAAAATGAATGTCCCAAAAGGGCCTAGCCAATTATTTTAGTCAAAAAACACTTTTTAGATGGAGTTATGGACCATTATATGTTTTTTTTGTAATTTCCGAGTTTTGTTTCCGAGTTTCTTTTTGGCCCATGTCCCTTTTCAGGCTTGATCGAATTACTTCTTCATATTTACAATTTGCCTGTTTTCCCTAGACTAGATTTTTTTATGAAACATGAGTATTCACTCCAGATGTATTTTCTTGTTTAAACAAAATTTGAGACTAGCCACGGTATTCGTTAAATCAACATATTTTAGAAGAGGTTTTCCAGGTATTCTGTGAATCAACAGCATTATTATGTGTTTATGTGCTTGTAGCCTACATCAACCTTTTAGAATTATATATAAGCGAACTTGAATAACTATAATCTATGACTAACTAAAACCCTAGAATTGTAATGTAACTAATATGACACTAAATATGTACCAGACAACAATAATAATGGGGATAACTACAGGGTTTTCAACTGTTAAGTATGAGCACACAGGTGGATAATTGATAAATAACTATTTGGTAACTCATTTTCTTTTTCTAATATCACATGATTCTTGAAAATCTATATATTATGTAGGGTTTCTTGAGATTGGAAAGTACCTTGAGAAACCATTTTGTTAGGCCTATTGGTTTGCAAAACCAAGGCATGCGTAATATTGCCTTTTCAATCAATGTGGTCAGTTTCTAAATCATAAAACATCATTACTAATTTTAGGCTCATATTTTTATATAAAATGGTAACATGTATTCGTTATAAAAACAACAATAATTTTGCCTTTCAAATCAAGAAAATTTGGATCTAGGCTATGTATGGCACGAGAAACACAAACGCACAAATACATACACACACACACACACACACACACACACACACACATATATATATATATATATATATATATATATATATATATATATATATATATATATATATATATATATATATTCAAGTGGTTACAACTTTAAGATTAAATATACTACGGAACAAATTTGAGACATTAAAACGAGGAAGGCGTAATTAGAAAGAGTATATGTGAATATTGAAGGGAAAATATCAGAAAAACCCAACATATTTTCATCAAATTGTTAAAAAAACCACTGTATTATTTTTTAGTACATAAAAACCCATATATTTTCTTAAATGTCTGGTTTAAGATTTCTAATCTTATAAAAACTCAATATATTTTCATTCAATCACTAAAAAACCACTATATTATATATTTTTAGTGCATTAAAACTCCTATATTTTGTGAATTATGTAATCTAATAAATTCTAACCATCAAACACTTAAGATTGAGTTACCTAGCATTTGTCTTTGTCTAAGATTTACCGATCTGAAACCTTACATTAGACAATTTAAAGAATATAAGGGTTTTAATACACTAAAAATAATATAGTGGTTTTTTGAAGAATTAAGTGAAAATATTTTGGATTTTTTATGAGATTTACCTAAATTAAATGCTCATAATCCACCTTGATTTAAATTATTTGACTATCGTTAGACTAAACGATAGATTTTAAAAAACAAATTAATTTTACCCTCTAGTTATTAAATTTAAAAATAAGCATACATATGTCTAAAAAATTTAGAACAAAATAGTTCTTTTATTCTATAATTATTTTGAAAAGAAATAATTATTTAAATAATGTTTGTGGCAATATGTAATCATATTATTTGTTTCAAAATGATTTGGAAATATACAAAAATGGTATTTTAAATAATATGGCAAGATATATCTTTTCGATTAATTAATAAATCTTTAAACATTAATATGATATCTTTAAATTCATGAGTATATATAGATTCTAGACTCCTATATATAAGGTTTACCAATAAAATAAAATAGAAACAAACTAACTTTAAACAATGGAGAGGAATTCATTGGTAACAATGTGCTTAACAATGCTTTTTGTATTCATATCAGGTAAGTGTTATTAAAATTTCTGTTTATTTGTACTTAAACAATATATTTAACTGTATCGAAGATCACTAGTTGACAATCGTTGCTTTATGATATATATTAGAAAGAGTATTTACAATGGAACATCATGCTAATGTTTATTATGCAAAAAGACGTGCAAACTAATACATATATCTGCTTCTTAAAAATCACAGTTTCTGGCAGTGGAGCAAGAAAGGAGCTAGCAGGTGTTGTACTATTCCAATTATGTATCGAATAATATTATTAAACAATTTAGTAAAAACTTATATGACATGCATCTTGCAAATAAAATAAAATTGCAATCCATATAAAAATTCTGTGCTAATCGATTCTTTTTTAACTTGAGCTGGTGATAATTTTTATATACAAAAATAAAAAATCGAGTTTGAAGTAAAAACTCCATTATGTATCGAATAATATTATTAAACAATTTAGTAAAAACTTATATGACATGCATCTTCCAAATAAAATAAAATTGCAATCCATATATAAAATCTACGCTAATCGATTCTTTTTTAACTTGGGCCGGTGATAATTTTTTATATACAAAATTAAAAAATCGAGTTTGAAGTTTTTAGTGCAAATACCATGAAATATAACAGAAGTTTTCTATTTGATAAAATTATGACAGATACAATCTCGTCACTACCTCCAACAATTGAGAATTCACTACGAACAGATTGTGATACTTGGTTAGACTGCATACCATTTTGTTCACATTTTCCACATACTTTACCGATATGTGTGGTACATATTTGCGGCTGTATAGTAGAGCCAAATATTGTTGCAAAAGAACACATGAGTAAGGACAATTTTGTACACTCTTGATCAATAAAAATCTCTTTTCAAATCCACTACACAAACAAAAATAATGATTGAATGTGTATTTATTTGATTTTCCATCATTCATCCTTAATTATAATTTATTATAACCGATTTTTCTTTCTTTTGTGCATATAAGAATCAGATTCGATAATGAGATAAAATAACTTTTTTATTTAACAACATAATAAGATCTAGGATAACCAAGTATATAAGAAAATATCTTAAAACTATAATGCTTAAGATTTTCAAAATAATTCCAAATATCGTTTCGTTAACGAAGATGCACAGTCTTCTTCATTAACGAAATTCGATTTTGTAGAATCCAAACCTATTTTTATGTCCAATATATTGTCAAATAAATTATATATAGATAACACGAAACGTTTGATAGTGGGTTTTGTTTTTCTAGAGTGATTCCTTTTTATGAGTCACACAATTATATATTTTTGTCACATCAATCATATTAGTTACTCGGAGACCTGATTTTGATGGTGCGTTAGAGTTGTTTGGTCTATATGAAATATTTTAAAGAAATGACTCTTGAGATTACATGAAAGAAATAATATTTGATTTCTTGATTTTTGACATTTAGTCGGATACTTGTAGAGAGTACCCAAATATACCCATGTCTGACGACTCGTACTACCTATTTGAGTCTATTTAGTGAATAGCATGTATTTGTTTCTAAAACAAACACCGAATGCTTGGGTTCCACATCATGCAATTAGGATATTGTATTCAGGGAAGTCAATTAAACTCAAACTACTTTTATAATAGATCATAATTCGGTGCATGTTTTAATTTAGGAAAAGATGGACGAAATAGATAGTACATTAAATAACGTTATTTATCTTCTTATGTAGAACTTTTGAAAAGCTTCATAATTATGGTAGTGTCCTCCATATACAATGCATGTTTCACTACAGTAATTTGATAGATTTTGCAAAGTACAATGCCCCAACAATAATTAAAAATCTGAACAAAGAGAGCGACGATAAGGTACAACACATTAATATTCGTCAAACTAAAGACGTCAAAACACATTAATTCTTATGACAGTTGTTTATAAGTGTGTTTTTGTGTTACTAACGGTCAATATAGTTGAACCTTTTTGTTAGAGTTTTTTGTTCATTGTACGAGTCGTGTTACTATTCATTGTCTCTTGTATATTGTAAACTGGTTCACCTTCATGGAAACGAGCTAGATTACTATCAGTTAAGGGTCTTGGTGTCCTTGCAACTTAAAATATTTTACATTCATTTTTGAAAGCTTAAGTTTGATTTAAAACTTGTTAGGTTGTGCCATTTATGTCTAATGCAAAAACCGACATTTTCTCATTGGAAAAAAGTAAAAGTACATGTATTTTATAATATATATATATATATATATATATATATATATATATATATATATATATATATATATATATATATATCAATAAAAGTCCACCTTTGATGTGGGCCCTATCATGAAGGATCGGGACCTTATGTTTCTAGAGGCCCGGGATCGTGTGACGAAAAGCATTTGACGGAACGGGCCATAACATTGGCGACGGGGCTTCGTTTTCGGCCAACAAAGAAACGAATCAAAGCTTGGAGCAAGGAGCACAAAAAATGAATGTCCCAAAAGGGCCTAGCCAATTATTTTAGTCAAAAAACACTTTTTAGATGGTGTTATGGACCATTATATGTTTTTTTTGTAATTTCCGGGTTTTGTTTCCGAGTTTCTTTTTGGCCCATGGCCCTTTTCAGGCTTGATCGAATTACTTCTTCATATTTACAATTTTCCTGTTTTCCCTAGACTAGATTTTTTTATGAAACATGAGTATTCACTCCAGATGTATTTTCTTGTTTAAAAAAAATTTGAGACTAGCCACGGTATTCGTTAAATCAACATATTTTAGAAGAGGTTTTCCAGGTATTCTGTGAATCAACAGCATTATTATGTGTTTCTGTGCTTGTAGCCTACATCAACCTTTTAGAATTATATATAAGCGAACTTGAATAACTATAATCTATGACTAACTAAAACCCTAGAATTGTAATGTAACTAATATGACACTAAATATGTACCAGACAACAATAATAATGGGGATAACTACAGGGTTTTCAACTGTTAAGTATGAGCACACAGCACACAGGTGGATAATTGATAAATAACTATTTGGTAACTCATTTTCTTTTTCTAATATCACATGATTCTTGAAAATCTATATTTTATGTAGGGTTTCTTGAGATTGGAAAGTACCTTGAGAAACCATTTTGTTAGGCCTATTGGTTTGCAAAACCAAGGCATGCGTAATATTGCCATTTCAATCAATGTGGTCTGTTTCTAATTCATAAAACATCATTACTAATTTTAGGCTCATATTTTTATATAAAATGGTAACATGTATTCGTTATAAAAACAACAATAATTTTGCCTTTCAAATCAAGAAAATTTGGATCTAGGCTATGTATGGCACGAGAAACACAAACGCACAAATACACACACACACATACACACACACACACACACATATATATATATATATATATATATATATATATATATATATATATATATATATATATATATATATATATATATATATATATATATATATATATATATATTCAAGTGGTTACAACTTTAAGATTAAATATACTACGGAACAAATTTGAGACATTAAAACGAGGAAGGCGTAATTAGAAAGAGTATATGTGAATATTGAAGGGAAAATCTCAGAAAAACCCAACATATTTTCATCAAATTGTTAAAAAAACCACTGTATTATTTTTTAGTACATTAAAACCCATATATTTTCTTAAATGTCTGGTTTAAGATTTCTAATCTTATAAAAACTCAATATATTTTCATTCAATCACTAAAAAACCACTATATTATATATTTTTTAGTGCGTTAAAACTCCTATATTTTGTGAATTATGTAATCTAATAAATTCTAACCATCAAACACTTAAGATTCGGTTACCTAGCATTTGTCTTTGTCTAAGATTTACCAATCTGAAACCTTACATTAGACAATTTAAAGAATATAAGGGTTTTAATACACTAAAAATAATATAGTGGTTTTTTAAAGAATTAAGTGAAAATATTTTGGATTTTTTATGAGATTTACCTAAATTAAATGCTCATAATCCACCTTGATTTAAATTATTTGACTATCGTTAGACTAAACGATAGATTTTAAAAAACAAATTAATTTTACCCTCTAGTTATTAAATTTAAAAATAAGCATACATATGTCTAAAAAATTTAGAACAAAATAGTTCTTTTATTCTATAATTATTTTGAAAAGAAATAATTATTTAAATAATGTTTGTGGCAATATGTAATCATATTATTTGTTTCAAAATGATTTGGAAATATACAAAAATGGTATTTTAAATAATATGGCAAGATATATCTTTTCGATTAATTAATAAATCTTTAAACATTAATATGATATCTTTAAATTCATGAGTATATATAGATTCTAGACTCCTATATATAAGGTTTACCAATAAAATAAAATAGAAACAAACTAACTTTAAACAATGGAGAGGAATTCATTGGTAACAATGTGCTTAACAATGCTTTTTGTATTCATATCAGGTAAGTGTTATTAAAATTTTTGTTTATTTGTACTTAAACAATATATTTAACTGCATCGAAGATCACTAGTTGACAATCGTTGCTTTATGATATATATTAGAGAGAGTATTTACAATGGAACATCATGCTAATGTTTATTATGCAAAAAGACGTGCCAACTAATACATATATCTGCTTCTTAAAAATCACAGTTTCTCGCAGTGGAGCAAGAAAGGAGCTAGCAGGTGTTGTACTATTCCAATTATGTATCGAATAATATTATTAAACAATTTAGTAAAAACTTATATGACATGCATCTTGCAAATAAAATAAAATTGCAATCCATATAAAAATTCTGTGCTAATCGATTCTTTTTTAACTTGAGCTGGTGATAATTTTTATATACAAAAATAAAAAATCGAGTTTGAAGTAAAAACTCGATTATGTATCGAATAATATTATTAAACAATTTAGTAAAAACTTATATGGCATGCATCTTCCAAATAAAATAAAATTGCAATCCATATATAAAATCTACGCTAATCGATTCTTTTTTAACTTGGGCCGGTGATAATTTTTTATATACAAAATTAAAAAATCGAGTTTGAAGTTTTTAGTGCAAATACCATGAAACATAACAGAAGTTTTCTATTTGATAAAATTATGACAGATACAATCTCGTCACTACCTCCAACAATTGAGAATTCACTACGAACAGATTGTGATACTTGGTTAGACTGCATACCATTTTGTTCACATTTTCCACATACTTTACCGATATGTGTGGTACATATTTGCGGCTGTATAGTAGAGCCAAATATTGTTGCAAAAGAACACATGAGTAAGGACAATTTTGTACACTCTTGATCAATAAAAATCTCTTTTCAAATCCATTACACAAACAAAAATAATGATTGAATGTGTATTTATTTGATTTTCCATCATTCATCCTTAATTATAATTTATTATAACCGATTTTTCTTTCTTTTGTGCATATAAGAATCAGATTCGATAATGAGATAAAATAACTTTTTTATTTAACAACATAATAAGATCTAGGATAACCAAGTATATAAGAAAATATCTTAAAACTATAATGCTTAAGATTTTCAAAATAATTCCAAATATCGTTTCGTTAACGAAGATGCATAGTCTTCTTCATTAACGAAATTCGATTTTGTAGAATCCAAACCTATTTTTATGTCCAATATATTGTCAAATAAATTATATATAGATAACACGAAACGTTTGATAGTGGGTTTTGTTTTTCTAGAGTGATTCCTTTTTATGAGTCACACAATTATATATTTTTGTCACATCAATCATATTAGTTACTCGGAGACCTGATTTTGATGGTGCGTTAGAGTTGTTTGGTCTATATGAAATATTTTAAAGAAATGACTCTTGAGATTACATGAAAGAAATAATATTTGATTTCTTGATTTTTGACATTTAGTCGGATACTTGTAGAGAGTACCCAAATATACCCATGTCTGACGACTCGTACTACCTATTTGAGTCTATTTAGTGAATAGCATGCATTTGTTTCTAAAACAAACACCGAATGCTTGGGTTCCACATCATGCAATTAGGATATTGTATTCAGGGAAGTCAATTAAACTCAAACTACTTTTATAATAGATCATAATTCGGTGCATGTTTTAATTTAGGAAAAGATGGACCAAATAGATAGTACATTAAATAACGTTATTTATCTTCTTATGTAGAACTTTTGAAAAGCTTCATAATTATGGTAGTGTCCTCCATATACAATGCATGTTTCACTACAGTAATTTGATAGATTTTGCAAAGTACAATGCCCCAACAATAATTAAAAATCTGAACAAAGAGAGCGACGATAAGGTACAACACATTAATATTCGTCAAACTAAAGACGTCAAAACACATTAATTCTTATGACAGTTGTTTATAAGTGTGTTTTTGTGTTACTAACGGTCAATATAGTTGAACCTTTTTGTTAGAGTTTTTTGTTCATTGTACGAGTCGTGTTACTATTCATTGTCTCTTGTATATTGTAAACTGCTTCACCTTCATGGAAACGAGCTAGATTACTATCAGTTAAGGGTCTTGGTGTCCTTGCAACTTAAAATATTTTACATTCATTTTTGAAAGCTTAAGTTTGATTTAAAACTAGTTAGGTTGTGCCATTTATGTCTAATGCAAAAACCGACATTTTCTCATTGGAAAAAAGTAAAAGTACATGTATTTTATAATATATATATATATATATATATATATATATATATATATATATATATATATATATATATATATCAATAAAAGTCCACCTTTGACGAGGGCCCTATCATGAAGGATCGGGACCTTATGTTTCAAGAGGCCCGGGATCGTGTGACGAAAAGCATTTGACGGAACGGGCCATAACATTGGCGACGGGGCTTCGTTTTCGGCCAACAAAGAAACGAATCAAAGCTTGGAGCAAGGAGCACAAAAAATGAATGTCCCAAAAGGGCCTAGCCAATTATTTTAGTCAAAAAAACACTTTTTAGATGGAGTTATGGACCATTATATGTTTTTTTGTAATTTTCGGGTTTTGTTTCCGAGTTTCTTTTTGGCCCATGGCCCTTTTCAGGCTTGATCGAATTACTTCTTCATATTTACAATTTGCCTGTTTTCCTTAGACTAGAATTTTTTATGAAACATGAGTATTCACTCCAGATGTATTTTTCTTGTTTTAAACAAAATTTGATCCTAGCCACGGTATTCGTTAAATCAACATATTTTAGAAGAGGTTTTCCAGGTATTCTGTGAATCAACAGCATTATTATGTGTTTCTGTGCTTGTAGCCTACATCAACCTTTTAGAATTATATAAGCCAACTTGAATAACTATAATCTATGACTAACTAAAACCCTAGAATTGTAATGTTACTAATATGGCACTAAATATGTAGCAGACAACAATAATAACTACACTGTTTCCAACTGTTAAGTGTGAGCACACAGGTGGATCATTGATAAATAACTATTTGGTAACTCATTTTCTTTTTCTAATATCACATGATTCTTGAAAATCTATATATTATGTAGGGTTTCTTGAGATTTGAAAGTACCTTGAGAAACCATTTTGTTAGGCCTATTGGTTTGCAAAACTAAGGCATGCGTAATATTGCCTTTTCAATTAATGTGGCCTGTTTCTAATTCATAAAACATCATTTCTAATTTTAGTCTCATATTTTTATATAAAATGGTAACATGTATTCATTATAAAAACAACAATAATTTTGCCTTTCAGATCAAGAAAATTTGGATCTAGGCTATGTATGGCACGAGAAACACAAACGCACAAATACACACACACACATACACACACACACACACACACACACATATATATATATATATATATATATATATATATATATATATATATATATATATATATATATATATATATATATATATATATATATATATATATATATATATATATATATATATATATATATATATATATATATATATATATATATATATATATATATATATATTCAAGTGGTTGCAACTTTAAGATTAAATATACTATGAACAAATTTGAGACATTAAAACGAGGAAGGCGTAATTAGAAAGAGTATATGTGAATATTGAAGGGAAAATCTCAGAAAAACCCAACATATTTTCATCAAATTGTTAAAAAAAACGACGGTATTATTTTTTAGTACATTAAAACCCATATATATGTTCTGAAATGTCTGGTTTAAGATTTCTAATATTATAAAAACTCAATATATTTCATCCAATCATTAAGAAACCACTATATTATATATTTTTTAGTGCGTTAAAACTCCTATATTTTGTGAATTATGTAATCTAATAAATTCTAACCATCAAACACTTAAGATTCGGTTACCTAGCATTTGTCTTTGTCTAAGATTTACCGATCTGAAAACTTACATTAGACAATTTAAAGAATATAAGGGTTTTAATGCACTAAAAATAATATAGTGGTTTTTTAAAGAATTAAGTGAAAATATTTTGGGTTTTTTATGAGATTTACCCAAATTAAATGCTCATAATCCACCTTGATTTAAATTATTTGACTATAGTTAGACTAAACGATAGATTTTAAAAAACAAATTAATTTTACCCTCTAGTTATTAAATTTAAAAATAAGCATACATATGTCTAAAAAATTTAGAACAAAATAGTTCTTTTATTCTATAATTATTTTGAAAAGAAATAATTATTTAAATAATGTTTGTGGCAATATGTAATCATATTATTTGTTTCAAAATGATTTGGAAATATACAAAAATGGTATTTTAAATAATATGGTAAGATATAACTTTTCGATTAATTAATAAATCTTTAAACATTAATATGATATCTTTAAATTCATGAGTATACATAGACTCTAGACTCCTATATATAAGGTTTACCAATAAAATAAAATAGAAACAAACTAACTTTAAACAATGGAGAGGAATTCATTGGTAACAATGTGCTTAACAATGCTTTTTGTATTCATATCAGGTAAGTGTGATTAAAATTTTTGTTTATTTGTACTTAAACAATATATTTAACTGCATCGAAGATCACTAGTTCACAATCGTTGCTTTATGATATATATTAGAAAGAGTATTTACAATGGAACATCATGCTAATGTTTATTATGCAAAAAGACGTGCAAACTAATACATATATCTGCTTCTTTAAAATCACAGTTTCTGGCGGTGGAGCAAGAAAAGAGCCAGCAGGTGTTGTACTATTCTAATTATGTATCGAATAATATTATTAAACAATTTAGTAAAAACTTATATGACATGCATCTTCCAAATAAAATAAAATTACAATCCATATAAAAAAGGTGTTGTACTATTCCAATTATGTATCGAATAATATTATTAAACAATTTAGTAAAAACTTATATGACATGCATCTTCCAAATAAAATAAAATTGCAATCCATATATAAAATCTGCGCTAATCGGTTCTTCTTTAACTTGGGCCGGTGATAATTTTTTATATGCAAAATTAAAAAAATCGAGTTTGAAGTTTTTAGTGCTAATACCATGAAATATAACAGAAGTTTTCTATTTGATAAAATTATGACAGGTGCAATCTCGTCACTACCTCCAACAATTGAGAATTCACTACGAACAGATTGTGATACTTGGTTAGACTGCATACCATTTTGTTCACATTTTCCACATACTTTACCGATATGTGTGGTACATATTTGCGGCTGTATAGTAGAGCCAAAGATTGTTGCAGAAGAACACATGAGTAAAGACAATTTTGTACACTCTTTATCAATAAAAATCTCTTTTCAAATCCACTACACAAACAAAAATAATGATTGAATGTTTATTTATTTGATTTTCCATCATTTATCCTTAATTATAATTTATTATAACCGATTTTTCTTTCTTTTGTGCATATAAGAATCACATTTGATAATGAGATAAAATAACTTTTTTATTTAACAACATAATAAGATCTAGGATAACCAAGTATATAAGAAAATATCTTAAAACTATAATGCTTAAGATTTTCAAAATAATTCCAAATATCGTTTCGTTAACGAAGATGCACAGTCTTCTTCATTAACGAAATTCGATTTTGTAGTATCCAAACCTATTTTTATGTCCAATATATTGTCAAATAAATTATATATAGATAACACGAAACATTTGATAGTGGGTTTTGTTTTTCTAGAGTGATTCCTTTTTATGAGTCACACAACTATATTTTTTGTCACATCAATCATATTAGTTACTCGGAGACCTGATTTTGATGGTGCGTTAGAGTTGTTTGGTCTATATGAAATGTTTTAAAGAAATGACTCTTGAGATTACATGAAAGAAATAATATTTGATTTCTTGATTTTTGACATTTAGTCGGATACTTGTAGAGAGTACCCAAATATACCCATGTCTGACGACTCGTACTACCTATTTGAGTCTATTTAGTGAATAGCATGCATTTGTTTCTAAAACAAACACTGAATGCTTGGGTTCCACATCATGCAATTAGGATATTGTATTCAGGGAAGTCAATTAAACTCAAACTACTTTTATAATAGATCATAATTTGGTGCATGTTTTAATTTTGGAAAAGATGGACGAAATAGATAGTACATTAAATAACGTTATTTATCTTCTTATGTAGAACTTTTGAAAAGCTTCATAATTATGGTAGTGTCCTCCATATACAATGCATGTTTCACTATAGTAATTTGATAGATTTTGCAAAGTACAATGCCCCAACAATAATTAAAAATCTGAACAAAGAGAGCGACGATAAGGTACAACACATTAATATTCTTCAAACTAAAGACGTCAAAACACATTAATTCTTATGACAGTTGTTTATAAGTGTGTTTTTGTGTTACTAACGGTCAATATAGTTGAACCTTTTTGTTAGAGTTTTTTGTTCATTGTACGAGTCGTGTTACTATTCATTGTCTGTTGTATATTGTAAACTGGTTCACCTTCATGGAAACGAGCTAGATTACTATCAGTTAAGGGTCTTGGTGTCCTTGCAACTTAAAATATTTTACATTCATTTTTGAAAGCTTAAGTTTGATTTAAAACTAGTTAGGTTGTGCCATTTATGTCTAATGCAAAAACCGACATTTTCTCATTGGAAAAAAGTAAAAGTTCATGTATATTATAATATATATATATCAATAAAAGTCCACCTTTGACGAGGGCCCTATCATGAAGGATCGGGACCTTATGTTTCTAGAGGCCCGGGATCGTGTGACGAAAAGCATTTGACGGAGCGGGCCATAACATTGGCGACGGGGCTTCGTTTTCGGCCAACAAAGAAACGAATCAAAGCTTGGAGCAAGGAGCACAAAAAATGAATGTCCCAAAAGGGCCTAGCCAATTACTTTAGTCAAAAAACACTTTTTAGATGGAGTTATGGACCATTATATGTTTTTTTTGTAATTTCCGGGTTTTGTTTCCGAGTTTCTTTTTGGCCTAGGGCCCTTTTCAGGCTTGATCGAATTACTTCTTCATATTTACAATTCGCCTGTTCCTTAGAGTAGAATTTTTTATGAAACATGAGTATTCACTCAAGATGTATTTTTCTTGTTTTAAACAAAATTTGATCCTAGCCACGGTATTCGTTAAATCAACATATTTTAGAAGAGGTTTTCCAGGTATTCTGTGAATCTACAGCATTATTATGTGTTTCTGTGCTTGTAGCCTACATCAACCTTTTAGAATTATATAAGCCAACTTGAATAACTATAATCTATGACTAACTAAAACCCTAGAATTGTAATGTAACTAATATGGTACTAAATATGTAGCAAACAACAATAATAATGGGGATAACTACAGGGTTTATGTGACACCCCATTTCTACTGTTTGTAAATACTATGGTTTTTCATAAAATTTCATGAATACAAAAATACGGTTTATCAAAAACCGACAATTTACATGTTTAAAAACAATGGGTGTACAAATCCATATCAAAACTAACCATAGTAAGCAAGAAAGGATTAAACCTTGAGTCCAAGACGGGAGCTAACTCGGGCTCCACTCCAGCTAAACTTCTACCAAATATACCTTAGCTTTTAACCTGGAATACATGGCAAAACATAAAATACGATTTAATTAAAGTTGGTCATTTTAAAGTTATATATTTATTATGACCCAATAGAGTATCATAAGGGCTCTAATGAGTTATAGAGTCAATAGAAATAAATGTTAATGTGTTATATATTAAATATAGGTTCATGCTAAGTGATTATTGAATCAAAAGAGTATAAATACAAGGAACGTGTAGTCAA
The DNA here is from genome assembly GCA_023525715.1 of Cichorium intybus. Lineage (NCBI taxonomy): Eukaryota > Viridiplantae > Streptophyta > Magnoliopsida > Asterales > Asteraceae > Cichorium > Cichorium intybus. Next base: position 81,383,584 of record CM042017.1, read on the forward strand.
TCCACTAGCAATACACAAGGTGAGTACATGCAGTATTTTTACCCATTCTGGGGTACATGGCAAGTAAGTATTTTCAATATTTCTTATAAAATTTCTATATGTGAAATTATATGCAAGAGTATTATTTCTAACTTGTTTGTGAAAGTATATTTTGAATACAAGTTATACATGTTTGAAAGTATGGATAGGCATATAGCCATAAAATGTTTAAGAAGTATGTTTTGGTTACAAATTGTATATGTTTTCAAGTATGAAATGGCGTATAGCCACAAGATGTTTGGAAAGTATGATTTGGCATTAAGCCTAAAATGTTATAAAGACATGTTTTAAACATATGGTTTATGTGAAACGAAAGTTATGTATTTGGCATCTAGCCATAAAGACATAAAGTGATGTAGTTTGGCACTTAGCCACAAGTTATATGTATATGGGAAATGTTCAAGCAAGCAGCAAGTATTTTGTATGACTGGTAATTGTAGCAAGCAGCGTTAGTAAGGGAACTATGTTTCAACCTACCCGGGTTAGGTAAGGGGTCTACTGGGAAAAAGCCCCATAGCGAAGTAGATCGCCTCAGCACTTCTATGGTGAGGATTGATCCGTTCTTTCTAGCCATAGAGACTTGGGGTATCACTTATGGTGATTAAAGCCCTAAGTATAAAAATCCAGCAAGCTTATAAAACCAGTCAAAGAAAGTAAAAAAGAAGCAAATTTTGAAAAGTATATTATGAAGTGATTTTGAAAAGTAAAAAGTTATAGTATGTTACTACTATAAAGTTTTGAAAGATGTTTTTGTTGTAAAGTATGTTATGAAATGATTTCGAAAAGTAAAGAGTTATAGTATGTTATTACTATAAAGTTTTGACAGAAGTTTTATGTTAAAATTTTATAAAAAGATGGAAAAGGAGTTAAAGGTTTGAGTCTAAAACTCATGTAACTCACGAGACATTATTGTCTTACGTATTTTATGTTTTGCCATGTATTCCAGGTTAAAAGCTAAGGTATATTTGGTAGAAGTTTAGCTGGAGTGGAGCCTGAGTTGGCTCCCGTCTTGGACTCAAGGTTTAATCCTTTCTTGCTTACTATGGTTAGTTTTGATATGGATTTGTACACCCATTGTTTTTAAACATGTAAATTGTCGGTTTTTGATAAACCGTATTTTTGTATTCATGAAATTTTATGAAAAACCATAGTATTTACAAACAGTAGAAATGTGGTGTCACAAGTTGGTATCACAAGTTGGTATCAGAGCCATAGTTTAAGCGAATTAGGATTGGCTTGTTCCACTCCTAGGCTTAAACTCATGCTATAGAAATGATAGTTATGAAAGTATGCTATATGATGTTTTAAATGATTAAGACATTATGCATTATTTAAAATATGTAGATATAACACTAAGAAGTGTTAAGTTAACGTTTAAAGTGAGCAAAAATCTGACCGTTAGGAAAATTATATGATATTTTCCGTAACCGTCTAAATTTATTAAAGGCTATGTTTATAAAGTAGTAAGATTTCTAGTAGTGGTCACCATGTACTTATGATGGTGTTATATGTTAAAGGAACCAGTGTCCCATGAAACCTTGTAGTAACAGCAGAATCAATATGTATAGGTGATTATGGTAATATGGGCCCGTATTATCATAATCACAGGATATGTATTGAGACTGGTGGAATCGCAAAGGAATTATGGCATTCTGGTGGGTAAGATTTGTGAAAAGAGTAGTAAGAATAACATAGGAATTGTATGCCTATGTAACAAGAACAAGAAAGATTATAAGTAATAAAAGTTAATGCAATGAATATATACCACTTATTATGGTAAAGTAAAAGAGATAATGTGATAATTAATATTTGTTTAGACAGATTGAAAGATATTAAAGTATATGCCTGTCGAGGCGAGAGAAAGTATGAATAAGAGCAATTTAAAGAGGAATTATGGGTCTTGATTACCTATATAAGAGTTGTAAGACTCTTACATGAAGAATGAAAATTTTAAGCAGAGTATAATGATAGTACATAAATTTTTAAAAAAATAAAAGAGTGGTAAAGAAGAGTTTAATGCAAGCAGGTGGTGTGCCTTGGGCATGATCATTAAATTTCAAATTTTCTTTAAAAGATGTATGAATAGTAAATATATAAAGGAAGCAGAATATCGTTATAAGACGATAAGATTAAAAATATGAGAAAAGCTAAAAATAGAAGATGACAATGGTATCAGAGAGTGGAAGACTAACTGCCGTGGTTGAACAAAGAAGATAAATGAAAGTGTCCAAAGATGGACAATTGAATAAGTTATAAGTACAATGCTATAATGAGTAATAAAAAACAAAGTAAGATTACCCAAATGTGGAAAAGAATGATGAATGGTAAATTGTTAAAGATTATGATATTTTAAGTAAAATGTATTAATGTAATGTGATAAAATGAATGTGAATCGAGAAATAAAGGTTGAATGCCTAAATAAATCTTAGGCAAGAAATTAAAGGTGAAACAAATGATGATAAGATGATGGTTTCCAGGAATTAAGTTCCGCAACCAAATGAATGAAATAAAAGAAGAAATACCAGTAATGAAAGAGCATAATGATGTATGATAATGGAAGAAAACCAAAAGCATGTGAGCAAAATGACTAAGGGTCATAAATGATATGAAGTAAAGAAAAATAGTAAATATCTAAACAAGTAGTAGACGAAGAATTAAAGGTAATGTAAGAACTATGATAAATAGACAGGAAGTTACTACTTCCGAATGGGAATAATGGCTAAAAGTCTCCAAAGATTTTGAGAAATGATTAGTACATGGTTGGTAACCATGAAATACAAAGAAATGTATATATGTATATACGTGCTTATAAATGTAAAAGCATGAGTAAGTTTTGGGATATATATATATAAATATAATGTATAAAAGTATAAAAGGTGGTTATGAAGTAAGTATTCTAATTAGAATACCATAAAGTATGAAGCAAAAGAGTAAGATAATGTATTGAGCATATTGTTTAAAAACACGAAAGAATGAAATATAATGAGAAAATGAATGACCGATGTGTATCACCTAGAGATACATAAGAATTAAGTCTCATATAAAATATATAGTGTAAAGAAGTGAAGTTTAAATGAAAGAATAACATAATGTGTTAGGCATGTAGCCTTACAACACATAACAGAGATGGTAAAAGATGTAAAGCTAAGAAAAATATTTTGTTAGCATTAGCTACGACAGGTAAAGAGTAACGAATGATATTAGTAATTGAAAGAAGTTGTTATGGGACGAAAATGTTAAAAATACCTAGTGGAGTTCTTAAACCAAAAGGGAACCAAGTATATATATATATATATATATATATATATATATATATATATATATATATATATATATATATATATATATATATATATATATATATATATATATATATATATATATATATATATATATATATATATATATATATATATATATATATATATATATATATATATATATATATATATATATATATATATGTGTGTGTGTGTGTGTGTGTGTATATTATGCAACTAAGAACTTGTAAGTATATGTCAAGAAGTTAATGAATGTGGTTTGTGAAACATAAATACACCACAAGATAGTAATATTATGAAAAGTGTAGTAAGTATGGAAATATGGATTATCGTATGCAACATGTATGAAGCCCCATAAGTGAATTGAAGAAAAACAAATTTTGAATTAATCATGGTAAACAATTTAAATATTGTGAGGAAAGAATAAGCTAAAGATCAGGTGCTAAACTAAGCACTAATGTGAGAGATAAGAATTGGCAAAGAAGTACTAAAACGTAAATAATAATATGAGAATGGCACACGGAGTACCCAAGAAGATGAAAGATGTACTAGAGATGATACCATTAAGTATGATGAGTAAATGAGGATGAAATCTTATAAATAATAAAGGAAGATGAAAGAAATATCTAAGTTGATTATATGTTGAATATGAAAGTAATACAAGAAAAGAATGATATAAGACAAGTATTAGAGAAGGTAATACATATGATGTACAGGAAATGAGTAAGAGGTATGTGAAAAAAATGATTTTTCTTAAAAGTGTGAAATAAGAAGGAAGTTGACTGAAATAATAGAACAAATTCAATAGTAAAACTGTACAAGTTTATATGGTTAAATATGGTGTATTATACATAGAAAGAAAGTTAATGATGTCTAATTGTTAAAATAAAAAGCGGTATATTGTTTCGATTCTTCTAGAGTAAGATATGCAGATGTTTATGAAAATATATTGTTTTAACAGCTTCCGTCCCAAACAGAAAAGTAAGGATGTGAAATAAAACAAAAAGGAATGCATTCCTTATGAGTGGTAATAAGTCGAGAATTGATAGTGGATGTAAAGAATAATAAAGTGAAGTTTAAAAGATCTAAAGAACAACTATGTAAAGATAAGAAGTTGTAAAACTTCTAAAAAGAAAGAAGAAGTTATGTTCGAGTAAAATGTCCATTAAGGGACAAAATTTATACAAGGAAAAGATTTTGTGTATCTATGAAATTGCATAAATATGAAACATATATAATTATGTTTAATGGTATTGGGAACCTTTATAAATAAAGAATGCTGTGAGTAAAATCTCATATGTTTTAGTAAAGATATGAGAAGAATTATAAAGTAGATTGTTATTTATGATAAAAAGTATTGAAGTATGAAACTATTTTGTAAAATAAGTTTACTAAGAGATTGTATATCAATGAAATGAGGTAGAAAGGAAAGTAACTAGAATGAAGTGTATGAAACATGAATGAATGACTAAAAGGTTGAGAAAACAGATAAATGACCGAAAGGGGTATTTTGGTCATTTAATAAAAGTAATGTATTTTTTTCTTATAAGTATTATGAATATTATAAGGAAAAGAGAGTAAAATGACCAAAATGATATTTGGTTAACTGGGAAGATATAAAGTTTTAAAGAGATTTGTGAATCCTCTATATAGGATTAAAAGCAGGAACTGTTAAGAGCTGATTAAAGAATCAAAAGCAACCAAAGAAGGAAAGATTAAAAGATAAAATAATGAAGAATATGAGTATGGGTTGATAAAAGAAAGTATATACTAAGAACCAAATTTGAGCTGAGAGTCTTTGAAGAAGAGGAAGAAATGATCCCTTAAATTAATAGTCGGGTGAAGATTCCGAGGACGGAATCCCAATAAGGGGGAGGTAGTTGTAACGACCCAAAAATCTCGAAATTATATTCGAGAAAATACGTAAGGAAAAGACCAAAAATATTTTGAAAGTTTTAAAATAATTTACTTAGAAATGTGGTAAAATACCAAATGTTTGGAGAAAGATGATGAAAAAGGGCAAAATGGTCATTTGACATCCAAATGACTTTTAAGTAAGGAAAAATATGATTTTTGGAGCTAATATGTAATGAAATAAAAAATTTTGACACCAAATAATGGTGATAAGTATTTGAAAGTTAATTCTAGTAAAAAAGGGTAATTTGGTCAATTTGCCATAAAAGGGTAATTTGGACCCTAGACCATGTGAAGGACCAAATATGTAAAAATATTGTTTACTTGTGGCAAAAATATAAGAAAAGAAAGTTTTATGTGATAAAAATTGATTATAGTGGTCAAAGTCCAAGGAATGAAGGTTCAGGGACTAAAATTGAAAATATGGAAAATATAAAAATGAGAAAATATCTCATTAATCAACATCAAACTCAGAAGAAAGTTCTAGAGGAATCGTGAGAGAGCCAGAGAGAGTTTCAGTGATCGGGTTTTGAGTTTTTGAAGATTTGAAAGAAATTTACTTGGAATTGAAGAATTCCAAGCCATATAAGGTTAGTAATCTTGTCTTTAGGGTTGTCTAACCCATTTCTTATGAATAGGTTACTGTAGCTTCGAGAATCTAGTGGCTAGAGGAGGATTATCCTATGATTCCTAGCCTTAATTTGTGTCTTAATCACTATCTCAACTTAATATAACATTTGAAAGTGTTAAGAATCAAGAAAATGAATTTTTGGCTCAAGAACCGTAGTTCACGGGTCCTTGTGATCAAAGATGGTTTTAATGGTTTTTATGAAGTTCAATATACTATAAAAGATGGAAGAAATCAGTTGTAAGAGATAGTTTAAAGAAATTTCAGTTTTTGGACCAAAAATGTCAAAAACGGGATTTTATGAGAACAATTGAATTAATGAGTTGAAACTGATTTCATATAGGTCTAATGGTTTTGTTAAGTTAAAAATGTCATAAAAGAAGTAACAAATCAGTTCCAAGCTTTAAAAACTCACTAAAATAATTTTTGGTGAAAAATGGCGTTTTCGGAAGAATTTTCAAGATTTTAAAGAAGGTTTGATGATTTTGAAGTTTAAAAATAAGTGTAAGTTGGTATTTAAGGCCTAGATATGACCCTAAACCAATTAAGTTAAGTATTAAGAGCTTAATGGGGCGAATAGTGAAACTGCAGTTTGAAAAATCGCCAAATAAGGCAATCTGCTTTGCCTTCGCGTCGCGACCACACCTTGGTCGAGTCGCGAGGTGGCACCCGCAGCCTTCGAGTCGCGACCACACCCTTGGTCGAGTCGCGAAGCGGCGGCTGCAGAAACATGCAGTGAGTCTCCTGCCAAGTGATTTTGAGTTTTTAGATTTTGACCAATACTTGTCCGTTTGACCCCAAATTTTAAACATAGGTCTATTATGGCCCAAAACTTCATGAAAAATTGTCAGAATCGAAATACGACCCTCCGAGGGTACTGTAGTAAAATACGTAAAAAAACGATTTAATTAAAGTTGGTCATTTTAAAGTTATATATTTATTATGACCCAATAGAGTATCATAAGGGCTCTAATGAGTTATAGAGTCAATAGAAATAAATGTTAATGTGTTATATATTAAATATAGGTTTATGCCAAGTGATTATTGAATCAAAAGAGTATAAATACAAGGAACGTGTAGTCAATCCACTAGCAATACACGAGGTGAGTACATGCAGTATTTTTACCCATTATGGGGTACATGGCAAGTAAGTATTTTCAATATTTCTTATAAAATTTCTATATGTGAAATTATATGCAAGAGTATTATTTCTAACTTTTTTGTGAAAGTATATTTTGAATACAAGTTATACATGTTTGAAAGTATGGATAGGCATATAGCCATAAAATGTTTAAGAAGTATGTTTTGGTTACAAATTGTATATGTTTTCAAGTATGAAATGGCGTATAGCCACAAGATGTTTGGAAAGTATGATTTGGCATTAAGCCTAAAATGTTATAAAGACATGTTTTAAACATATGGTTTATGTGAAACGAAAGTTATGTATTTGGCATCTAGCCATAAAGACATAAAGTGATGTAGTTTGGCACTTAGCCACAAGTTATATGTATATGGGAAATGTTCAAGCAAGCAGCAAGTATTTTGTATGACTGGTAATTGTAGCAAGCAGCGTTAGTAAGGGAACTATGTTCCAACCTACCCGGGTTAGGTAAGGGGTCTACTGGGAAAAAGCCCCATCGCGAAGTAGATCGCCTCAGCACTTCTATGGTGAGGATTGATCCGTTCTTTCTAGCCATAGAGACTTGGGGTATCACTTATGGTGATTAAAGCCCTAAGTATAAAAATCCAGCAAGCTTATAAAACCAGTCAAAGAAAGTAAAAAAGAAGCAAATTTTGAAAAGTATATTATGAAGTGATTTTGAAAAGTAAAAAGTTATAGTATGTTACTACTATAAAGTTTTGAAAGATGTTTTTGTTGTAAAGTATGTTATGAAATGATTTCGAAAAGTAAAGAGTTATAGTATGTTATTACTATAAAGTTTTGACAGAAGTTTTATGTTATAAATTTTATAAAAAGCTGGAAAAGGAGTTAAAGGTTTGGGTCTAAAACTCATGTAACTCACGAGACATTATTGTCTTACGTATTTTATGTTTTGCCATGTATTTCAGGTTAAAAGCTAAGGTATATTTGGTAGAAGTTTAGCTGGAGTGGAGCCCGAGTTAGCTCCCGTCTTGGACTCAAGGTTTAATCCTTTCTTGCTTACTATGGTTAGTTTTGATATGGATTTGTACACCCATTGTTTTTAAACATGTAAATTGTCGGTTATTGATAAACCGTATTTTTGTATTCATGAAATTTTATAAAAAACCATAGTATTTACAAACAGTAGAAATGGGGTGTCACAGTTTCCAACTGTTAAGTGTGAGCACACAGGTGGATCATTGATAAATAACTATTTGGTAACTCATTTTCTTTTTCTAATATCACATGATTCTTGAAAATCTATATATTATGTAGGGTTTCTTGAGATTTGAAAGTACCTTGAGAAACCATTTTGTTAGGCCTATTGGTTTGCAAAACCAAGGCATGCGTAATATTGCCTTTTCAATTAATGTGGTCTTTTTCTAATTCATAAAACATCATTACTAATTTTAGGCTCATATTTTTATATAAAATGGTAACATGTATTCATTATAAAAACAACAATAATTTTGCCTTTCAGATCAAGAAAATTTGGATCTAGGCTATGTATGGCACGAGAAACACAAACGCACAAATACATACACACACATACACACACTCACACACACACACACACACACACACATATATATATATATATATATATATATATATATATATATATATATATATATATATATATATATATATATATATATATATATATATATATATATATATATATATATATATTCAAGTGGTTGCAACTTTAAGATTAAATATACTATGACAAATTTGAGACATTAAAACGAGGAAGGCGTAATTAGAAAGAGTATATGTGAATATTGAAGGGAAAATCTCAGAAAAACCTAACATATTTTCATCAAATTGTTAAAAAAAACGACTGTATTATTTTTTAGTACATTAAAACCCATATATGTTCTGAAATGTCTGGTTTAAGATTTCTAATCTTATAAAAACTCAATATATTTCATCCAATCATTAAAAACCCACTATATTATATATTTTTTAGTGCGTTAAAACTCCTATATTTTGTGAATTATGTAATCTAATAAATTCTAACCATCAAACACTTAAGATTCGGTTACCTAGCATTTGTATTTGTCTAAGATTTACCGATCTGAAACCTTACATTAGACAATTTAAAAAATATAAGGGTTTTAATGCACTAAAAATAATATAGTGGTTTTTTAAAGAATTAAGTGAAAATATTTTGGGTTTTTTATGAGATTTACCCAAATTAAATGCTCATAATCCACATTGATTTAAATTATTTGACTATAGTTAGACTAAACGATAGATTTTAAAAAACAAATTAATTTTACCCTCTAGTTATTAAATTTAAAAATAAGCATACATATGTCTAAAAAATTTAGAACAAAATAGTTCTTTTATTCTATAATTATTTTGAAAAGAAATAATTATTTAAATAATGTTTGTGGCAATATGTAATCATATTATTTGTTTCAAAATGATTTGGAAATATACAAAAATGGTATTTTAAATAATATGGTAAGATATAACTTTTCGATTAATTAATAAATCTTTAAACATTAATATGATATCTTTAAATTCATGAGTATACATAGACTCTAGACTCCTATATATAAGGTTTATCAATAAAATAAAATAGAAACAAACTAACTTTAAACAATGGAGAGGAATTCATTGGTAACAATGTGCTTAACAATGCTTTTTGTATTCATATCAGGTAAGTGTTATTAAAATTTTTGTTTATTTGTACTTAAACAATATATTTAACTGCATCGAAGATCACTAGTTCACAATCGTTGCTTTATGATATATATTAGAAAGAGTATTTACAATGGAACATCATGCTAATGTTTATTATGCAAAAAGACGTGCAAACTAATACATATATATGCTTCTTTAAATTCACAGTTTCTGGCGGTGGAGCAAGAAAGGAGCTAGCAGGTGTTGTACTATTCTAATTATGTATCGAATAATATTATTAAACAATTTAGTAAAAACTTATATGACATGCATCTTCCAAATAAAATAAAATTGCAATCCATATATAAAATCTGCGCTAATCGATTCTTCTTTAACTTGCACCGGTGATAATTTTTTATATACAAAATTAAAAAAATCGAGTTTGAAGTTTTTAGTGCTAATACCATGAAATATAACAGAAGTTTTCTATTTGATAAAATTATGACAGGTGCAATCTCGTCACTACCTCCAACAATTGAAAATTCACTACGAACAGATTGTGATACTTGGTTAGACTGCATACCATTTTGTTCACATTTTCCACATACTTTACCGATATGTGTGGTACATATTTGCGGCTGTATAGTAGAGCCAAAGATTGTTGCAAAAGAACACATGAGTAAAGACAATTTTGTACACTCTTGATCAATAAAAATCTCTTTTCAAATCCACTACACAAACAAAAATAATGATTGAATGTTTATTTATTTGATTTTCCATCATTCATCCTTAATTATAATTTATTATAACCGATTTTTCTTTCTTTTGTGCATATAAGAATCACATTTGATAATGAGATAAAATAACTTTTTTATTTAACAACATAATAAGATCTAGGATAACCAAGTATATAAGAAAATATCTTAAAACTATAATGCTTAAGATTTTCAAAATAATTCCAAATATCGTTTCGTTAACGAAGATGCACAGTCTTCTTCATTAACGAAATTCGATTTTGTAGAATCCAAACCTATTTTTATGTCCAATATATTGTCAAATAAATTATATATAGATAACACGAAACGTTTGATAGTGGGTTTTGTTTTTCTAGAGTGATTCCTTTTTATGAGTCACACAACTATATTTTTTGTCACATCAATCATATTAGTTACTCGGAGACCTGATTTTGATGGTGCGTTAGAGTTGTTTGGTCTATATGAAATGTTTTAAAGAAATGACTCTTGGGATTACATGAAAGAAATAATATTTGATTTCTTGATTTTTGACATTTAGTCGGATACTTGTAGAGAGTACCCAAATATACCCATGTCTGACGACTCGTACTACGTATTTGAGTCTATTTAGTGAATAGCATGCATTTGTTTCTAAAACAAACACCGAATGCTTGGGTTCCACATCATGCAATTAGGATATTGTATTCAGGGAAGTCAATTAAACTCAAACTACTTTTATAATAGATCATAATTCGGTGCATGTTTTAATTTAGGAAAAGATGGACGAAATAGATAGTACATTAAATAACGTTATTTATCTTCTTATGTAGAACTTTTGAAAAGCTTCATAATTATGGTAGTGTCCTCCATATACAATGCATGTTTCACTATAGTAATTTGATAGATTTTGCAAAGTACAATGCCCCAACAATAATTAAAAATCTGAACAAAGAGAGCGACGATAAGGTACAACACATTAATATTCGTCAAACTAAAGACGTCAAAACACATTAATTCTTATGACAGTTGTTTATAAGTGTGTTTTTGTGTTACTAACGGTCAATATAGTTGAACCTTTTTGTTAGAGTTTTTTGTTCATTGTACGAGTCGTGTTACTATTCATTGTCTGTTGTATATTGTAAACTGGTTCACCTTCATGGAAACGAGCTAGATTACTATCAGTTAAGGGTCTTGGTGTCCTTGCAACTTAAAATATTTTACATTCATTTTTGAAAGCTTAAGTTTGATTTAAAACTAGTTAGGTTGTACCATTTATGTCTAATGCAAAAACCGATATTTTCTCATTGGAAAAAAGTAAAAGTACATGTACATTATAATATATATATATCAATAAAGTCCACCTTTGATGCGGGCCCTATCATGAAGGATCGGGACCTTATGTTTCTAGAGGCCCGGGATCGTGTGACGAAAAGCATTTGACGGAACGAGCCATAACATTGGCGACGGGGCTTCGTTTTCGGCCAACAAAGAAACGAATCAAAGCTTGGAGCAAGGAGCACAAAAAATGAATGTCCCAAAAGGGCCTAGCCAATTATTTTAGTCAAAAAACACTTTTTAGATGGAGTTATGGACCATTATATGTTTTTTTTGTAATTTCCGAGTTTTGTTTCCGAGTTTCTTTTTGGCCCATGGCCCTTTTCAGGCTTGATCGAATTACTTCTTCATATTTACAATTTGCCTGTTTTTCCTAGACTAGATTTTTTTATGAAACATGAGTATTCACTCCAGATGTATTTTTCTTGTTTTAAACAAAATTTGTGTTAGGAATCAGACAGGGTACACGCAGCGAAAACACTATCACACACACACACGAAAGCAGAAAATAAAGCAAAAGATAACACAAGGATTTTACGTGGTTCGGATTCGGTGTCAATCCTACATCCACGGGCTGCAACTGAGTTTTCTTATTTTTACTCTATGAAGATTACAATTACAATTGTTGGTGCCGCGCTTAACAAATGAAGAAAACAATCCTATTTATAGGATTTTAGAGCCGTAATCGTTCCTTTGTTTTCTTTCTTTCACATGTGGATTTAATATTAAATTATGGTAGGCTCCTTTATGCTTTTCACCAAACACGGCACAGACACATATATACAATTCAATTGCAAATTGAATTGTAAACCAATTTACAGTTATGGTCCTTGAGCTATAAACAATGTGTCAAATTGTTCATGGTTCCACCAAACCCAACAATCTCCCACTTAGAGACATGAACAATACAGTAACTCCAGTAATCTTCAACCAAATCAGTCTTTCATGCTTCCAGTTCCTAAGAACAAGCTAAGACACAGTCAATTTCCTAGTTGCAGCCGCCCCTCATCATCAAGTACTAGAAGGGCCAGTTGAAGCTCGTACAAGCTCCAACTCAGTCGTGGTCAATACCGCCATCGACTCATCCCCTGTCACAACCGGCTTGGACACTCTATCGGATCCAGAGATACACCGAGGACCACTAACACTCTCCAAACTTTGCAAACTTCCAACATGAGAGAATTTTCCAGTCTTAGTCTTCAAAACCCAACGGCTCTTTGTAACTGTACCTGAAACACACCTCGTGTTCCCACTGTCACAAAATCCCCTGAATGGTTTAGACTTTCCGACTCGTTCAACTAACATCCCCTTGGCTCCAGAATTCATGTTTGCGAAATGAACTCTCTTAGCACTAGATTTAGCGAACCTGATTTTGTCATGCTTAACGGGGACGGTCATACTTCCCTCAGCAGGTACGTCAACCATATATAATGACCCACGCTTCATACCTTGAGCAATCACCGAATTACCATTGACCACCCTCCATGTACCACCACCAAACCTTACTTCCAGTCCTTGTTTATCCAGCTGACCAACAGAAATCAATTTCTTCTTCAGCTCCAGAATCACCCTGACATTCTTCAGGTTCCATGTAGTTCCGAATGAAGTAACCAGATCAATATCTCCCATGCTCGTTACTTGAAGCATCTCGTCATTTGCTAATCGTACCTTCCCAAAATCTCTATCTTTTAGATTCACCATCGTTTCTCCGTTGTCCATGGCGTGAAACGAAGCCCCTGAATCCATGACCCAAGAGTCTACAGAACTTTCCATACTTAGTATCAGTGCATCATCCTCAGACACACTCTCAGCACCAGCAATGTTCAATTCTTTCTTTGGACATTGACTCTTAACATGTCCCACCTCTTGGCAGTTCCAGCACTTCACATTCTTCCAAGTTCTAGATGAACTTCTTCCTCGGCTCCCATTGTTCCTGCTATTCCTTCTACCTCTGTCCATATTCAATAACGCAGAAGAAGATGATCCACCTTGATTTTTGCGTCTGATATCCTCGCCCAAAACCAAGTCTCTAACCCCTTCAAAAGTCATACCACTAGCTCCCACGGAGCTAGTAACAGCCGTAACTGTTCCGGACCAGCTATCAGGTAGTGAAGCTAGCAGCAGTGCAGCTTGAGTTTCATTATCAAATTTAATTCCGACAGATGATAATCTGGACAGAATTGAATTTAAATTGTTAATGTGAACCGTAACTGAACTTTCATCATTCATCCTTGTAGTGAACAGATCCCTCATCAAGAACACCTTGTTAGCCGCCGACGGTTTCTCATACATGTTCGTCAGAGCATCCATCATACCACGTGTCGTGGTTTGATTCATGATGTTGAAAACAACGCTCTTTGACAACAACAATGTAATAACCGCCCTAGCTTTCTTGTTCTTTGAGTTCCAAACATCTTCATCAGCTTTTTCCATTTTCTCCGGCTTGTCCCCAAGTACCACATCCAAGTCTTTCTGACATAGCAATGCTTCTATTTGCATTTTCCACCAACTAAAATTAGAACCGTCGAACTTCTCGATTACAATATTGTCTTTAGCCATTACGACAAACAAGAAACAAATTGAGACAATGAAACAGACTCAACAATGGTACGGGCCTGACCGATTCGTTCAGTGTACTCGTGTGTGACAGAACAGTACCCTTCAAAGTACCAAGGCACGATTAATAGAAATTAGTTTCTGATGTGGAAGATCAGACAAAACTGCAACCACAGAGCATACTTTAATTTCTAAAACCGAGACCTCCTCCAAAACCCGAAGCTCTGATACCAGTTGTTAGGAATCAGACAGGGTACACGCAGCGGAAACACTATCACACACATACACGAAAGCAGAAAATAAAGCAAAAGACAACACAAGGATTTTACGTGGTTCGGATTCGGTGTCAATCCTACATCCACGGGCTGCAACCGAGTTTTCTTATATTTACTCTATGAAGATTACAATTACAATTGTTGGTGCCGCGCTTAACAAATGAAGAAAACAATCCTATTTATAGGATTTTAGAGCCGTAATCGTTCCTTTGTTTTCTTTCTTTCACATGTGGATTTAATATTAAATTATGGTAGCCTCCTTTATGCTTTTCACCAAACACGGCACAGACACATATATACAATTCAATTGCAAATTGAATTGTAAACCAATTTACAGTTATGGTCCTTGAGCTATAAACAATGTGTCAAATTGTTCATGGTTCCACCAAACCCAACAATTTGATCCTAGCCATGGTATTCGTTAAATCAACATATTTTAGAAGAGGTTTTCCAGAATAGGTATTCTGTGAAGCAACAGCATTATTATGTGTTTCTGTGCTTGTAGCCTACATCAACCTTTTAGAATTATATAAGCCAACTTGAATAACTATAATCTATGACTAACTAAAACCCTAGAATTGTAATGTAACTAATATGGCACTAAATATGTAGCAGACAACAATAATAATGGGGATAACTACAGGGTTTCCAACTGTTAAGTGTGAGCACACAGGTGGATCATTGATAAATAACTATTTGGTAACTCATTTTCTTTTTCTAATATCACATGATTCTTGAAAATCTATATATTATGTAGGGTTTCTTGAGATTTGAAAGTACCTTGAGAAACCATTTTGTTAGGCCTATTGGTTTGCAAAACCAAGGCATGCGTAATATTGCCTTTTCAATTAATGTGGTCTATTTCTAATTCATAAAACATCATTACTAATTTTAGTCTCATATTTTTATATAAAATGGTAACATGTATTCATTATAAAAACAACAATAATTTTGCCTTTCAGATCAAGAAAATTTGGATCTAGGCTATGTATGGCACGAGAAACACAAACGCACAAATACACACACACACATACACACACACACACACACACATATATATATATATATATATATATATATATATATATATATATATATATATATATATATATATATATATATATATATATATATATATATATATATATATATATATATATATATATATATATATATATATATATAGGGCTAGGTTATAATAAGAATGACAATTATTGTGTTACCTTATAACCAAATCCTGGCCATCGGATTTCATTCTCGTAACAATGAAAAAAATACATTCTTAACAGAATAAGTTTTTAACATAATGAGTTCTTACAATTCTTAAAAGAATGAACTAAATTTTGTACATTCTTAACAGAATGTGTTTTAAATGAGTGGTCCAGATTGAGTTTCAAGGTTACACAATACTTGTATGAATATATTTGATCCTAGCCCTATATATATATATATATATATATATATATATATATATATATATATATATATATATATATATATATATATATATATATATATATATATATATATATATATATATATATATATATATATATATATATATATTTTCAAGTGGTTGCAACTTTAAGATTAAATATACTATGAACAAATTTGAGACATTAAAACGAGGAAGGCGTAATTAGAAAGAGTATATGTGAATATTGAAGGGAAAATCTCGAAAAAACCAACATATTTTCATCAAATTGTTAAAAAAACCACTGTATTTTTTTAGTACATTAAAACCCATATATGTTCTGAAATGTCTGGTTTAAGATTTCTAATATTATAAAAACTCAATATATTTTCATCCAATCATTAAAAAACCACTATATTATATATTTTTTAGTGCGTTAAAACTCCTATATTTTGTGAATTATGTAATCTAATAAATTCTAACCATCAAACACTTAAGATTCAGTTACCTAGCATTTGTATTTGTCTAAGATTTACCGATCTGAAACCTTACATTAGACAATTTAAAGAATATAAGGGTTTTAATGCACTAAAAATAATATAGTGGTTTTTTAAAGAATTAAGTGAAAATATTTTGGGTTTTTTTATGAGATTTACCCAAATTAAATGCTCATAATCCACCTTGATTTAAATTATTTGACTATAGTTAGACTAAACGATAGATTTTAAAAAATAAATTAATTTTACCCTCTAGTTATTAAATTTAAAAATAAGCATACATATGTCTAAAAAATTTAGAACAAAATAGTTCTTTTATTCTATAATTATTTTGAAAAGAAATAATTATTTAAATAATGTTTGTGGCAATATGTAATCATATTATTTGTTTCAAAATGATTTGGAAATATACAAAAATGGTATTTTAAATAATATGGTAAGATATAACTTTTCGATTAATTAATAAATCTTTAAACATTAATATGATATCTTTAAATTCATGAGTATACATAGACTCTAGACTCCTATATATAAAGTTTACCAATAAAATAAAATAGAAACAAACTAACTTTAAACAATGGAGAGGAATTCATTGGTAACAATGTGCTTAACAATGCTTTTTGTATTCATATCAGGTAAGTGTAATTAAAATTTTTGTTTATTTGTACTTAAACAATATATTTAACTGCATCGAAGATCACTAGTTCACGATCGTTGCTTTATGATATATATTAGAAAGAGTATTTACAATGGAACATCATGCTAATGTTTATTATGCAAAAAGACGTGCAAACTAATACATATATCTGCTTCTTTAAAATCACAGTTTCTGGCGGTGGAGCAAGAAAGGAGCCAGCAGGTGTTGTACTATTCCAATTATGTATCGAATAATATTATTAAACAATTTAGTAAAAACTTATATTACATGCATCTTCCAAATAAAATAAAATTGCAATCCATATAAAAATTCTGTGCTAATCGATTCTTTTTTAACTTGAGGTGGTGATAATTTTTATATACAAAAATAAAAAATCGAGTTTGAAGTAAAAACTCGATTATGTATCGAATAATATTATTAAACAATTTAGTAAAAACTTATATGACATGCATCTTCCAAATAAAATAAAATTGCAATCCATATATAAAATCTGCGCTAATCGATTCATCTTTAACTTGGCCGGTGATAATTTTTTATATACAAAATTAAAAAATCGAGTTTGAAGTTTTTAGTGCTAATACCATGAAATATAACAGAAGTTTTCTATTTGATAAAATTATGACAGGTGCAATCTCGTTACTACCTCCAACAATTGAGAATTCACTACGAACAGATTGTGATACTTGGTTAGACTGCATACCATTTTGTTCACATTTTCCACATACTTTACCGATATGTGTGGTACATATTTGCGGCTGTATAGTAGAGCCAAAGATTGTTGCAAAAGAACACATGAGTAAAGACAATTTTGTACACTCTTGATCAATAAAAATCTCTTTTCAAATCCACTACACAAACAAAAATAATGATTGAATGTTTATTTATTTGATTTTCCATCATTCATCCTTAATTATAATTTATTATAACCGATTTTTCTTTCTTTTGTGCATATAAGAATCACATTCGATAATGAGATAAAATAATTTTTTTATTTAACAACATAATAAGATCTAGGATAACCAAGTATATAAGAAAATATCTTAAAACTATAATGCTTAAGATTTTCAAAATAATTCCAAATATCGTTTGGTTAACGAAGATGCACAGTCTTCTTCATTAATGAAATTCGATTTTGTAGAATCCAAACGCAAACGCACAAATACACACACACACACAAATACATACACACACACTAAAGTCCACCTTTGATGCGGGCCCTGTCATGGAGGATCGAGACCTTATGTGATGTAGGGTACAAACACAAAACACAGATTAATCTTGTTGATTCACTGAATACCAGGACAACCTCTTCTAACCAACGTTAATTAAATAAATCACGTAGTTAGGCTCAAATTCTGTTCAAACCAAGAACAAGGAATTTGGGGTAAAAAACTGAAATTTCATAAAAATCAAGTCTGAATGGCTAGGGCGCATAAACAAACCCTAAATAAGAAGAAAAATTTTGAATGGGCCTAAAAAGAGTCACGGGCCAAACACAAACCCAAAAACAAAACCCAAAATTACGAAAAAAAACTTAAAATGGCCCGTAAACTCTTCCAGAAAGCGTTTTATGGGCTAAAAAATGGGCAAGGCCCCTATGTGTCCTTAGGACGTTCTGCTCCTCGTTCCAAGCTTCGTTGGCCCAAAATGGAGGCCTGTAGCCAAAGTTATGGCCATTTACGTGAAGCCCCTTTTGTCACACGATCTTGGGCCTCCAGAAACATAAGTGCCCATTCCTCCATGCTAGGGCCTGCATCATTACCCTCTGGATAGACAAAATTCGACCTCGAATGTGATGTAGGCTCATCATCTGAAGAATCCCCATGAAAAGGCACCAAGTGTTTCACATTAAAAGCATCGGAACAACGAATATGACTTGGCAACTTTAGACGATAAGCGTTAGAGTTTGTTTTCTCCACAATCTCTATTGGTCCAATCTTTTTGGCTGAAAACTTGTTTGTACTCACCAACCGAAAAACGATCTTTAGTCAAAACCGCCCAAACAAAGTCACCCACGTCAAAATCAACTTGCCTGCGCTTCTGATTTGCATCATGCTTGTACTTAGAATTGGCTTGAACCAAGTTGGCATGAATAGCTTTATGAAATTCATGTAACCCCTCAACAAAATCTTGCACTTTCTTGGGAACAGAACTAGAACTAGGAAGTGACATCAAATCAAGTGGCCCTCGTGGCTGGGTAGAATAGACCACCTGAAACGGACTAAACCCAGTACTTCGGTTGACAGCATGATTATGAGCAAACTTAGCTTGACATAGCTTCTGATCCCAAGCCTTCACATAATCACCCACCAAACACTGTAAAAGATTACCAAGGGATCGGTTAACAACATTTGTTTGCCCATCTGTTTGAGGATGATAGGACTACTAAAATTGAGTTGAGTATTCACCATTTTCCACAAACTACACCAAAAATGACTCAAAAACCGAGTGTCTCGATCAGATACAATAGAAGATGGCAGACCATGCAAACGGTAGACTTCCCGGAACAATAACTAAGCCACATTAACCGCATCTATCGTCTTTTTGCATGGGATAAAGTGCACCATCTTAGAGAAACGGTCAACAACTACGAAAATTGAATCGTTACCCCCGTTGTGTACGTGGTAGCCCCAACACAAAATCCATGCTGATATCTACCCAGGGCTGCAAAGGAACAGGTAAGGGCATATAAAGTCCAACATTGGTAGTTGTACCCTTTGAAACTTGACAGATTCTGCATCTTTTAACAAATCGTTCCACTTATTTCCGCATAGTAGGCCAAAAATAAGACGACTGCACCAACTGTAAAGTGCGATCTCGGCCAACATGCCCCTCACCATGCAACTCTTTGATTATTTGAAGGCAAAGACTCGAATCAGGGATACATTATTGATTCCCTTTAAAAAGGAAACCGCCATGCACTAGAAAGTCTGACCTCCGTCCAGATTGTACATCCTGTAGAACAACAGAAAAATAAGGATCAACTGTAAGTTGCTCCATTAGGACATCGATCCCTGGCACACCAAGCCTCATAGACACCAGCAAGTTACTCCTCCTGCTCAAGGCATCCGCCACCCAATTCGAAGTTCCAGACTTGTGTTTCACAACAAAAGTAAATTTCTCCAAATAATTCATCCACCGCCAATGCTTATGAGACACCTTATCTTGGCTGTGAATGTGCCTTAAAGAATCATGATCTGTGAACAAAACAAACTCCTTATGGAACAGTTAGTGTCGCCAATGCTTCATGTTAGTGCAAATCGGGTCGTTGACCAACCTGGCGTTTGTTTGATGGTTTATTTGTTTGTTTTAGAAATGTTTGTTGAACAATATCCTATCTTTATTTTCTATGTATGCTCCGAATGACACTTTGTTTATCTATGAAATTGTTTAAGTCTTGAATACTAGTGTTTACAATTATTACATGGATGTCCGAAATGAATTGAACCGAAATCCACTCTTGGATTTCGGTATGCGTTGCAAGTTCAGGAGCTAAAGATCGGAAGTCGGCTCAAGCTCTAGATAGGAAGTAATGATCAGAAGAACAATGTCGGAACTCTAAGTATGAAAGAACTTGGATTTTGGTTCAACAATTCAAGCATCTTCTGAAGATTCAAAAGATCAGCAATTCAAGTATCAGTCCGCCATACCGAAGTTAACCCTTAACTTCGGTACCAATCAGAAGAAGCATTCATATCAAGAATAGAAGATCAAGATAAATCGTCCATGAAGATATCGACAGAGATAATCAGCCCAGTCTGCTTTAGCACAAATTAGGAAAGTCAACTAGTGACTACAAAAGAAATATGACGTGTTAGAACAGTGTCATCAGAAACATTTATTGTTAGACAGTCAAATCATACTTAGGTTATTATCCGTTGTGTAATACAAGATGAACTGGCTTGTAGTTCATTTTGTCCATAGGTCTTTTTCCAGTGGATATTCTCCTTACACTATAAAAGGAGAGTTCCACCCCTTTGTATCTTCATGGTTTGGAGAACTGATATGTAACTCTGTTTCTTTGATATATGATATTCTCCTATTCCATCAAATATTGTTAATACTTGTTCTAACGTTATTCTTTCTATTTCTCGCATCTCAATCTTACTGTCTTACTCTTTCTATCTTTTAAATTGTTTGTGCATTATTGTTGAGCTAAAGGATCCATCTAAGTAATTTTCTCAAGTTTCCAAACTTGTCCTCTCATTCTGCAACTATCCCTCAAGTCTTCGGACTTGTCCATTCCTTCTGCACCTTTACTTAGATTTAACAATTGGTATCAGAGCCTATGTGGCTGTTTGTAAGATTCACTGTGCTCAGTTCGTTTAAGCTTTGGCTTCTGTAACAACCTTTGAATCCTCTACAAACCGTGCATGCTACAAAGCTCAAGTTATTAAACTTTCCTTTTCAAATAGTTCAAAAATCTCCTTACAACCATGAAAATGAATTATTCCTTGAATGTCGCCAACAGTGTTGGGAGCTCTAACCGAGCCCCAATACTCATACCAACGGAATATAATGGCTGGGCGTCTAGAATGAGAAACTACTTGAGGAGACAAGGCAAATATGTCTGGCATTCAGTTGAGGAGGGGCCACATGTTCCCACTTATATCCCCAGGACTAACACCGTCGAAGGTGCCCTCGGTGGAGCCCCCTACCAAGACTGACGCCGTTAGACATCGAAAAAATGGATAACGATCAGATTGACTTTACGGAAATTTCTTGTGGTATTCCCCCTGAACTTTTCGACCTTATTTAGAACTGTACCACATCCCAAGAAATATGGGTTCTGTTACAGAACATGTTTCAAGGAACTGAAGAGGGGAAAGACAAGATACTGACCGCAAGCCTTACCCAATACAATCAATTTTCGTCACTTCCCGGAGAGTCTCTAAGTGACTCATTAACCCGTTTCTCCCTCATCATGACTCGACTCCTGGGTGCAGGAGCAGCACGAACCAATCAGGAAATCAATCTTCGGTTTCTTGAAGGATTAGGGAGAGATTGGATGATGGTCAAAATGATTCTCCAAGACTTTGGGAAGTTGTTAGGTCATTAAATTGATTGAGTCAATTTGCGCATCTGTTTAAGCCTTTAGATTAGCCAATCATTAATGGGTGGGCCTGTCCATTCCATAATTAGTTTTCTTATATAAGGCATGCACGTACCCTAATTAGGGTTAACGATTTTGTAATATTTTTCGCATCTCACACAAAATAGTTCTCTCTGAATTGTTCTTGAGAGTTGCAATACAAATCATTCGGCCATTGTCATTCATATCTTGTTCTTATTATTATTCTGTATTATTGAATCTTTCGATCTATTAATTTTTGCACTCACAATTGGTATCAGAGCAGGAGACTGTATAATCGATACACCACTCTTCTGTCAAGTTTTAAGAGTTTGATCTTAGATATGTTCTGGTTTGTTTTAATCGTCTTAATCTATTTTAAACAACAGATCTCAATCTATTGCTCAGTTTTCTTACTCGATCTGCTTTTACACGTCTGATTCAAATTTCTTTCAAACAAGATCAAATGGCGTATGAAGATCCTCATTCTCTGTCGTTCAATTTGTCTAGCAGCATTGGATCTACTACTAGGATCCC
This sequence comes from Cichorium intybus, assembly GCA_023525715.1. NCBI lineage: Eukaryota > Viridiplantae > Streptophyta > Magnoliopsida > Asterales > Asteraceae > Cichorium > Cichorium intybus. The sequence goes on from CM042017.1 coordinate 81,406,301, forward strand.
GATCCTCTTCACGAATGATTACGATTACGAGGTCTGGGCATTGCACTTTGAAGACTATGTTCTAGGGATTGAAGAACATGGATCTACTATTTGTCATGCTATAACAGTGGAAACGTTTGCTCATGCAGCATCAAGGAGAGTCATTAAAACCCTAAGTGACTATAATGGTATTTTACTCAGCCATGCAGACACTCCTCTGGATGAGAAGAACAAACTCATGTGCAACATTAAAGCCTTCAGAATCATCAGAGAATCATCAGATTTGCACTTCCTCCAGACACGCTAAGACTGGTCAGTTCTTGTGAAATGGCAAAGGAGATCTGGGATCGGTTGAAAGAATTGTATTCCGGTGATACAGATCTTGAGCATTCAGTGCAAACTACTCTACTCTCCGAGTTTGGAGCCTTTGTTCAGACTCCTGATGAGACCCTGGTTCAGACGTTCAATCGTTACAATCACCTCTTGAGCAGATTTCTCAAATACAAAATTGCTCGCAGCATGATAGAGCAAAAACTAACATTTCTGAACAACCTCTGATCCGAATGGAAGGCCGTGGTGTCAACGGTTAAGGCTCATGAACAGTTCAAGAGCTATACTTTGGCCAAACTGGTGGGAATTCTCAAATCCCATGAAAGTGAAATTACTGCCGAAGCTAAAACAACTTCTAGTATGGGAACGCTAGCTCTTGTTGCGAAGGGAAAAAAAGCCACCGAAGACGATTCAGAATTAGATATTTCTGATGAGGAGCTCACAAGAGAAGAAAAAGCTCTCATGGTTTCCATTCCTAAGAAGTTTTTCAAGAAGAACTTCTCAAAATTCAGAAATCGCGGCAAACAAGGAAGCTATAGTTCCGAGAAGCCCAAAGAGGAGGGTTTTAAGAAGCAAAAGGTTGAAGAGGAGAGAAAGGTTGTCGGTGATTCGGGTTATGATTGCCACCACTGCAAAGGCAAGAACCACTTTGCCAAAGACTGTTTGCTCTGAAAACAAAATGAGAAAAAGGAGAAAGTCAAAGACGAAGCATATTGCGCCAAGAAAATCGCAGACCTGAAAAAGGACGATGCTTCGGTAGCAAAGCCAGCTTTTGTAGTGAGGAAGATGATGAGGATGGTGTCGTTGAGGTTTGGTCAACGGATTCAGAAGATGAGGAGGTCCGGAAGCCGACGCATGGTCGATGTTTTATGGTGATAGAAGATTGTTCCGAACAGAGAGAGTACTTTACCGATGGGTGCCAGACTTCAGCGAGTTGTTTCGCTGCGAAACCTGTTTCGGAACAGGTGACAGAGTGTGAAGCGGTTGTCAATAAGGTACGCTCCATTCTTAAATCTCTAAATGTTTGCGCTTCTACCTATGATAAAGAATTAGATGATCTAAGGTTTACAGTTTTGAATTTTAGTGACAGCTTAAAACGAACACGTCTTAGTAATTCTAATTTGACTGATCAATTGAACAGGGTAACACTTAAGAATGAGGAGAGGAGAATGAAAATCGACGCATTGGAGTTAGAGTTGGTTAGGGTTAGAGATGACATCATTTATGTCAAAAGAGACAAATTGTCACTTGTTAAACAACGAAATATTTTTTGTTTGATTGCTAAGCGTCTTTATAACAATATTACTCAACTGCATATTGATTGTGATATAGGCAGGGGGTTACATAAAATGATTTTGCCCTTTCTCGAATTGAAAGAGGACGAAATCGATGCTGATTGTTATAAGAATGAAACCATTGTTTCTTCAGATGAAGTATCAGAAGCATATCGTATTGGACTGGACAAAACTGAAAATTACATTCAGTCCAAAGAACACAAGAACATGGTGAAAGAGTATTTATCAGAAAATGACAAAGAAGAAATTAAAACAGCCACTTTACAGAATTTTCAGTCATTAAGCAAGAAATTGAACTCCGAAAATACTCTCACTTATGAGAATATCTCCGATTTCGATGAAAGTGAAATGAGTGAGATATCTGTAGAGGATGAGATTGATTTTTCTGCTTTTGTAAATAATCAAACTGAACCTAAGAAAAATCTCATTTCTGAAAACTCGGTTGCATTTGCACGAATTGTTGAAAATAAAGGATCACAAGTTTTAAATGAACAAGCAACAGTTTTTCCGAAAATAAAAACTGTTCCAAACCAGGATTTTGTGAAACCAGGATTTTGTGAAACCAGGACTGAACTCAAAAGACACTTCAGAACTTAAAGTCCTTGTTGATAACGATAATTCTGATGGTTGTGATGCTTTCTTCTGGTCTAAACCAATCAATAATGCAGACGAAACGAAAGGTCTTTCAGAAATGACTTCTTGGAAGTCCCGAGGAACATATATCTCAGGATCTTTGAATCGCAAAGATTCATTCTCTCAGCTAGGAACAAGTGACACAAAACCGATTCTGAATGCTCCCTTTGTACCTTATAATTCCATGCCAACTAAAATCTCAAACCAAGGGCCTATTATGCATAAGTCTCCTAAAGAGCTTATTGCTAGAAGGAGATAGATGAATGCTTGGTACAAGAAGAATTTGAAAGAACGAAAACAATTTTGGAGGAACAAAAATAACAAAAATTTTGTTAATTCTAACTCAAGTTCTGCTCAAAAAGTTGGCACAACTCCGATTCTGAAATCGCAACAAAATACAACCACAAGACAGATATTTCAAAAGTCACACACTTTTTCGAAAACGGTTGAAAAATCAAAATCACCTGAACCATCAAAGGCAAAAATTTTCAAACCCGTCCTCAAGACCAATGACTTGAAGGGCAAAGCCAAACTCTATCCCGAAACAATACCAAAACCAATTTTCAAAGAAGTCAAAATTACCAAAATTCAAAAGGATTTTTACTCAGAATCAAAACCCATTCTCAGAACAGCCAAGTTCACAAAGGTCTCAGGAAACTTTCAACCAAAACATATTCGGAAATCAAATTCTTTTGTTTAAACAAAGTGATGTTTTGCTAAAGATGATTTGCAAATCTCCAAAATAAAAGTGTTTCGTTTCGAAAATGGGAAGAATCAACTTTCAAAGAAGAAATCATTTTGGGTTGATAAATCAAACATATTTCCTGTTTCCAAGAAATTCTCACATGGACCCACATTGGTTTGGGTTCCTAAATCTCTCTAAATTGTGCAGGTGATGCGTGAGGAATAGTATGATCTAGAATGGTACATCGATAGCGGATGTTCGCGTCACATGACAGGGAGAAAGGAAGAATTAAGGGAGTGTCGTTCACTACGCAATGGTGGAAAAATTCGTTATGGCAACAACGCGACGGGTGAAATCAAAGGTTATGGAATGATCTCGAACGGTGAATTTTCTATTCGCAAGGTAGCATACGTGGAAGGGTTACAACATAACCTCATCAGTGTTTCGCAACTTGGTGGTGGGATCGGGACTCAAAGTGTCCTTTGATGAAGACGGATCAGAAATCGTGGAAAAGAAAATGAAGACAATTATTCTGAAATCGAAAAGAAAGGGTGAAATGTTTCCCTTAGACATGAAACCAATCAAAGGAAAGCCGTCCATCTGCTTGCTCACACGGGCTACAAATGATGACAACTGGCTGTGGCACAGACGTCTATCTCACATGAACTTCAGAGACATCAACAAACTGGTGATTGGTGATCTTGTGCGAGGATTACCGCTGCTGAATTCGACAAAGATCATTTGTGTTCGGAAAACAAAGCAGGAAAAGCCACTTATTCATCACTGTCAAATTTTTGCCATATATGCTAAATTAAATAGTTTTTAGAGTATTATGAGCAATTCAGATGGATCATAATAGTTAAGGTATGTGTGGCGTTCCTCCTCAACTATTATATTATGATGGATGATACATGCAATCATAAATTTCCCCATCATATCATTGTCTCACACAAGACATAGGTGTCGAAGAAATGTAAAACGAGCTTGTAGAACTCCAAAAGCTCGTTCAACATCTTTTTGGGTGACCTATTGATGTTTAACGAACACCTTGTGTTTTTTATAACGCGCTTTTATATTGCATATTTTACGCATTATTGGACCGTATTTTAGTTATTTTATCTTTGTAAAAGGACTAATAATGCTCTCTTTTAGTGTAAGTTCTTGTAGATGAAAAACATTCTAATTGCAGGGTTTAAAGTGTAAAATTGGCAAAGATAAAGATGAAAAACGAAGGATAAAGATCAGGAGAAACTCGCAACGTGGGGAATGGGTCTTCGGTGCGCCGAGTGTTGGATAAGAACATGATCCAAAGTTTGACTTGAATTCAAAATGCGAAGAATCAGAGATAAGGTGGGCTTGCAACACGAAAAGCTATAGTCAACGGCGCGGACTACTAGATATTGCAACAATAAATAGAGGCTTGTAGGTTGAATTTCAGAGAATGAATACTGATCCATCGAGTAGAAATCTAGCATCTTTGACGTAATTTCTTAGTATTTCAGCTTAACGCTTCATAGTTAGCTAGCTTTAGTTTAATTTGCGATATTTCGGTTTTTGTATCAACTCTTGTGCTACGAGTATTCTGTTAGTTATATGCTCATCGTTATAATAAGTTGGTAATATTACTATAAATAATAGGGTCCTTTTGGGTTACACGCAAGAGACGATTTAGCCAGAAGAGATCGAAAAATAAACTTGAGGGGTTAAGTTTATTAATATACCAAAGTAAATGTATATTAATTAGAAACTAAAAAGGATAAAGGACTAAAGTGAAATGATCAATAATTTGAATTTCAAATAGTCATTATCCATAAGGGATGAGTAGCACTATAAATACAACCCTAGATATGAGTTCTAATTAAGTGAGAAACCCTAAATTTCGTCACTCTTCCTCCCACCCTCGGTATATGGCCGATTTCTTCATAAACCCTGAGTATTACATGCTAAAACTTCAAGCAAAGGTATATAATTCATCAACGAGTGTTGGATCGTTGTCTTGAGTGCGATTACATTAGAGGAGTTCTACTTTGTGCTCTCGTCATCCTAACAATATCATATCTGAATCTTAAAAGGTATTTCTTGAACCCTCTTGAATTTACAGTTACAAAAGTGTGCATGATTATGTGATCCTGGTTAAATACGATTTTAAGTTTTGTTTCCGCTGCGTTGTTTTTATGTTATTGTATTCCAACATATTCCGCATCGAGGAATTTCTCTGACCATAGAGGTTAAGTTTCAGATCTAGGAGCAAACGTTTGGCTCCTGTTTTGGTTTATGTATCGAGAATGATTGTCGGTTTTGGTTTATTTTATAAAAAGAAGTATTCTCGGTTACTTGGTGTTCGATCTATAGTTCATGTGCAGATCTGATTTATTTATGGTTTTGAGTTTGATTTAACGTTAAAGTGTAGTAATATTTCTGCTATAGAGTGACACTGTAGTACGGTTTGTTATCGACACAATAGTACCAACCACGAACTCCACGGTTCGACCCTTACTTACTCTAGCTATTGGATAGTAAGGTTTTATCTTGTATATTTGACCGCATCAATGACTACGATGTGTCAGTTTTCGATGTTGTGGAGAAACTATACTTGACAAAGGTAGCCCATGAAGGATATCTGTTATCAGTGAGATAATATGTCTTATTATTTTCTCAACCATTCACGATGTAACTCACCTTTGATGCTCGGCCTGCTAAGGCATCATTAAAAATAGGAGACCGATAGAGGACGTTAATGCCATTGCACGAACCTGGTGTTTCAAAGAATGCCTGCCATATCCATAAGTTGTATGATGCAATGGATTCCAAAATGATTATTGGTTTACCATTTCCACCTGCATATTTCCTAGCCCAGCCAGTGGGGAAATTTTTTCATTCCCACTACATGCAGTCAATGTCATCTATCATACTTGAAAATCAACGTTCTTCCCCAACATGGAGTAGTCTTTCCAAATCAACTTTATTGGGATTTCTCAGGTATCCTTCTTAAAGCATGAAATGACATATTCTACAAACTTTATAAGAGCATCCCTTGTAATAGTTTCACTAATTCTTAAATATTCATCTTGTGCATTTGCTGATGTCTCATACACCAACACCAACACCAACACCAACACCAACACCAACACCAACACCAACACCAACACCAACACCAACACCAACACCAACACCAACACCAACACCAACACCAACACCAACACCAACACCAACACCAACACCAACACCAACACCTGCATAGCTCTGGTACATTTCTGCAATGGTGAAAGACCTTTCTAATTGTGGCATCACGTCTTTGTTGAAAATATATGTCATTGGTTGTAACAGCTTCCACTATACTGAGGAATAGTGGTTTTTGCATTTGAAACCTACGTCGGAAGGTTGCTTGACCATATGTCATATTGTCAACAAAGTAGTCTTCCATCAAACATGTCTCACCTTTCTCACATTCTCGATCACATTTCCTCTTTGCTCTTGGAGGTCGATCCCCTACGATCATACTTGGCATTTTATAAGTAACTCATTTATGATATCATCAACTTGCCAATTTTGTTGAGCAACACGTTTTTTCCATTCATCATATGCATTCAAATTTGATGAATCAGAACCCGCTTCTGAGTTTTCATTATGCAAAATTTATCAAAGAGATTGTAAATGAAGAGTTAGGTTGGATATAAAAGTGTGGAATCGTGATACTCTATTTATACATAAAAAATAATGACATTTGATTTTTATATAAGATAACGTTAAATTATTTTATCAAGATAAAATCTAAACATCCAATAAAAAGTTGACACATGGAAGTGAAGATAATGTTAGATTTGATAATTGATAAAATGAAACTGACAACTCTATGTATAATAAAGTTGATACTGACAACTCCATGTGCAATAAATAATATATTAGTGACCTGTAGCTAACCTCTAAATACGTGAAATACAAAACTATAAAATAAAATATTATAGAAATACGTGAAATAAAACTACATACCAAAATATCTTACAAATGCATGAAATACCATACTACATAATGAAATATCTTACAAATACGTGAAATACAAAACTAAAAATAAAATATCTTACACATGCATTAAAACATACAGAAAATAAAACACACAAGTTGCATCTTCATTATCTCCCTTTCTTCCATTTAGTGTCCATAAAACTTCGGCATTAGAAAACGTTTCATGTTTTCTTCATCGGGAGACAGGGGTTCCTTTTGTAGTAGTGTGTTCAAATGCACAAGTTGCATCTTTATTATCTCCCTTTCTTTCATTTTATGATCCCTTTGTTGATCTAAATCGAATTTTTTTCATGACTCCGACTTTGGTGTCTCTAGTAAGCCTCATTGCACTAAGTTTTGCAACAATTTCTTTAGAAGCCTTAACCTTTCCTTTTTCTTTTAGTCGTATCTCTACCAATTGACCTTTTAATAGTTGAACCACCACTAGTTGGCATTTCTGGGTTGGAAGGGACAGAATGTTCCCCTTCTTTGGTAATCCTTGATATTTTAGTTGAACCACTACTTTCTTCGTTACCCACTTCAAATTCAAGACGGGAACATGTTGTGTCAAGATCAAGGTGTAAAGCCCACTTTTTATGTTTACACATAAACTCATTGAAAACAATAGTGTCATTAAACTTGCTTCCACCTTGCTAATAAATTTTATTAGCTTCATTTTCGAGATCTTTTAGACTCACTCTACTTTTTTTAGTCTATATGCTTCTTGATATGCACTAACCCATTTGTTGACACTTTTGTCAAGTCATTTCCAACGACCTTTCATTTGAGCGATGTTTCTGTTACCAAGTTTTTGTGGGTTTTCCGCTTGATTTGCATCATACAGCTCCTTCACTCGTGCCCACAATAAATTTTTTTTTTTGGTTTTTGCCACGAACCTCATTTCTACTAATGAGACAATATGCCGACATTAAAATGATGTCTTAATCAACATCCCATTTATCGTCTCTTGGATTCTTTCTAGCATTATCAGAGGTTTGAGTATTTTTGGTGACAGAAATTGGTTAAAGTTTGAGAAAAATGAGAATTTTCATAACTAAAGTAGTCATAATATTGAGAATCATCAAGATTTGAAACGATATTTGGATACGAAGGATCCATGATATCAAATACGAAAGCAAAAAAGATTTGAAATTAAAATGTAGGATTGAATATGAAGTATGTCAATGTTATATTCTATATATAGAGAAAAAATTACAAATTTTAGTATTTTTTTAATTTGTTTGATTGAGATAATGTTAGATTTTTAGGATGATAAATGTTATCCAATAAATATTTCTATGAACCAACAATACTTTGACATGTGGCAATTTGAAACAAAATAAAAAATATTATTACAATTATTTTAGGGCAAATCTCAAAAGCCCCAACATATTTTCATCAAATTTAAAAAAAAAAACACTATATAATTTTTAGCACGTTAAAACCCCTATATTTTCAAAAATGCCTAATTTTAGTTTTCTGATATCAAAAAACTATAACATATTTTCATCTAATCATTAAAACAACCACTACCTCTCACTTTTTAATTTAAAAACTAAATTAAAATTAAAATAAAAATAAAACAAATAATTTCATAAATAAAACATTTCATTAAAATAGATAAACTAAAACTAAAAATTGCATTAAAATTAAAATTAAAAACTAAACATTACGTTAAAATAAAATTAAAAAAACTAAAAATTACGTTAAAACTAAAATTAAAAAAACTAAAAAACTACATCCCGTATTTTTTGACGATGTCGCCTTTGAGCTTCAACGCCAACTCGAGAGCCGCGCCGGTGAAATGCTCTGCATCAAAACTAGCATGTCGATCGCACGATCTTTGTTCTCGCGGGGACGACTTTTCGCCAACGTTTGCGCTTCGTTGAATTTGATGTGAGATGAAATGGTCATCATAAGTTGATCGACCCCCTTCCACTTCGGATTTTGTCGGACCACCATCCAAAAAGCCATGTGTCTAAACGGTTTACCCTTGTTATCATTTTGGTAAACCGCAAGTGCTTTTTTAAGTATATCGGTCGCTCTCGCCCGATTCCCGTTGTCTCATAAAATTAACGAACAAGCCGTTAAATTTAGTCGCATACCCGTTAACGACTCGGAATTTAGTCGTCAACGTATCCTTGGAACAATAAAAGTCGCGTTCCAAATTTTTGTGGAATAAACCCAAAAATGTGCTTTCGATTGAGCGTTTTCAGCCTCGCAATCCTCGCAAAACGGCAACCCACGCACGGGCTAACATCACTTTTTCTTCTTGGGTCCACGCTTGCGCCGGAGCGGGACCGGTGGCTTTCTTTCGACTTTTTCGTTGTAGGGGAATTTCTTCGGGCTCGGATTCCTCTACTTCCTCCGGTTGTGTCTCCGGCACCGCCTCGTCGCTTGAATCGGACTTAACGAACATGCTCCGATTGTGGCTCCGTGAAAGCCGTGGAGGGTGTCCCGAAAAAGGGGTTGAACGTCGATTGCGGGTATTGAAATTATGGGGGCATCGAGTGATATTGTAATTGTGGTGGGGAAAAAAACGATCGCTCAATTTGCGGAATGTACGGAGCGGTTTCCGATATGTGTTTGCGGCTTTGGATTTTCGTTGGGACAATTTCTTGGACGCCATCAAAATTTTTTGGAGAATTCTTTTGAATGGTTTTTGTGTGTAAAATGTGTAATGTGTGTGAGTTTAAAATGTATTGTGTGTGTAGAATTTCTTTTTTAATTGCAACGTGTATATAGCCGTTGGCAACGGTTAGTGGGACAACGTCGCCATGCCGTGCGGGCTTCAGAGCGCGAGGCATCGCATTGGGAGGCGGCGGTGTTCACCGCACCCGTCGCACACGTCAGGCTCGATGTCTGGTGGGCACGCAGGACGACCTTAAAATCATCCACACAACAATTTATAATGATTTATTTATAATCTAAATATGATAGTTAATCTACAATCTACAATATACCATAAATTTGTGGCTTAGTTAAAGAAAGTCTTCCAATTAGAGGTGAACAAAAAACCGGTTTATGATCCGAAACCGATTTTCAAACCAATCCGATTTGGTTTTGAAACCGGTTTCCCTCAAACCGATTCGGTTCGAACCGGTTTAAAAATTAAAGCTGGTTTGTTAAACCGGTATGTAAAACCGGTTAAACCGGTTTTGACCACGTTGACCCAAACCAGTTTTGAGGATAATTTTTGGTAGGATTTCACTTTATTGACCAAAACCGATCTGGTTTCGAAAAAAATCCAGTTTGTGCACTTCTACTTCCAATCATTTGAAACCAAAAACCTACCAACCACACCCATAAACGGCCCCACCAACAAAGACTCGTTGTCAATCTTTCGTTTGTATAAAAGACATTAATGCCCTCCACAAAAATAGACAATGTCATAATATCACAATAACAATATCGATTAAATAAATTCCACCTCAAGTGAATATTTTTGTATGAAAGTAGATATAAGAAATGATCCAAAATCCAACTACAAAAGCTATGTATCGATTACATGTTTAGTTTTTATAAACAACATTTTGTTTGTTTCACATTTCAGCAGTAAACGATTTACCACAACCACATGTTTGTGTAGCATTCGGATTTTTAAACGAAAAGCCTCCTCCAATCAATGCATCACTGAAGTCGAGTTGCATCCCAAAAATGAAAAGAAGGCTCTTTGGATCACAAACTACACACAAATACACAAAATCATCATCTACATTTTAATTTTTGACTTAATGCAAGAAATAGGAAAGAATTTTCATTTATGACTATTATAGCATCCTACTTTCATTTCTTTCTATTACATCCTTTTTTTTTGTTAAAACATAATCTATCCAAGTATAGCATTGTACCTTCACATTTTTTCTTAGAGTAAATCTCAGAAAAATTCAATATATTTTCATCGGATTCATAAAAAACCACTATATTATTTTTTTTAGTACATTAAAACCCCTATATTTTCTGAAATGTCTAATTTAAGTTTTCTGATCTCAGAAAATTTCCGAATATATTTTCATCAAATCATTAAAAAAACCACTATATTATATTTTTTAGTTCGTCAAAGCTCCTATAATTTCTAAAATTATCTAATCAAATAAAGGGAAAATCTCATAAAAACCCTAACATATTTCTAACAATTTTTCAAAAAACCACTATATTATTTTTTAGTCCATTAAAACCCTTATATTTTCTGAAATGTCTAATTTAAAGTTTTAGATCGGTAAATCCTAGACAACCAAAATTGCTAGATAACCGACTATTAAATGTTTGATGGTTACAATCTATTATATTAGACAATTTCAAAAAATATAAGATTTTTAACGCACTACAAAAAATATAAAATAATAGTTTTTTAATACTTGGATTAAAATATGTTGGGTTTTTCTGAGATTTACCCTCAAATAAACTGTAACCATCAAACACTTAAGAGTCAGTTATCTAGCATTTATGGTTGTCTAGAATTTACCGAAACCTTAAATTAGACATTTCAAAAAATATAAGGGTTTTAATACACTAAAAAAATAAAAAATTGGTTTTTTTTTAATAATTGCACTAAAAAAATAAAAAAAAATTGGTTTTTTTTTAAGAATTGCACTAAAAAAAATAAAAAAATTGGTTTTTTTTAAGAATTGCACTAAAAAAATAAAAAAAAATAGTTTTTTTTTTTAAGAATTGAATGAAAATATGTTGGTTTTTATGAGATTTGCCCCGTATTATTAGTAAATTATACTACGAAAAATCTACCTGATTATAGCATTGTAGGATGTTATACAATTATACTACACAAATAAATGAAAGTAAATTGCTATTTTTTTTCCTTTTAATTCTTGAAAAAAAAAAAAAAAAACATACCGATGACAAAACCGTTGTATTCCATAACCGAATCATCCGGTCTTGTGTTTTCCCTACTTTCAAATTCCATGGTGTAAGACATGCCTGAACATCCACCTTGTTTAACACCAATTCTTAAACATAAATCATCATTCTTTTCAGACCTCATTTTATTTAAATGCTTCAATGCATTTTCTGTCAAATCAATTGCAGGTGCAATTCCTCCAGCTACAATGTGCATTAAGAGGGTTAAACTTAACAACATGTGTTATTGTAAATGCTAAAAAGCAAGAAATAGCAACATACTTTCATTTATTTGTGTACTCAAGTCTTTTACTCAATACGATAATCACCATACCTACTTATGAGTTATGAGTGAGTATGTATGTTCATGTTGCTATTAGTTATCAATTTCCAATCCAAATAACTACTAGCAAGTTAATTACTGCAAAAAGGCAAACTTCTAGCTTCCATCAAACGAATTCCCACACCCGTAGGGTTTCTAGTTACATAACAAAAACTATCGGCTTAATTAACATCCTCTCTTAGAAAAATCCCGAGTTTGATGGTAAGATTAGGTGTTGATGTACTCCGGTTGCAACAGCACCAGTTGAATCCATTAAACCCTAAAACCCAAAGAGAAATAGAATACAACTGCAATAACTTGAAGTATCTACGAATATGACCTAACAAGATACAGTAAAGTGAAATCAAGTAATATAATCAAAAGCAAGGGAGTAAAACCGTCGATACATGAGGTGACGATACCGAATCATTGATTAGAGAACAGATAATGAAAACATCAGACAATCAATACCTTTTGTTGAAATTGCGCGAATTAAGAACTTTTTTCTGCCGATATTTAGATTAACACGAGAAGGCGAAGATCGCGTGGAAAGTGAAGCGTACGGAATTAATGGGGAAGAAGAATTCGATGCCTTCGACAGACGGCAAAGAGAGGGGAAACGAACCGTTGAAGAGAACGCCATTGAAACCGACGAAATGAAACTCTAGGATGTAAAATTTCCACACCACAATTAAAATTCGTGTAATAATTGAGAAAACCCGACGAAATGAAACTCTAGGCTGTGAACGCTCTTAAATTTGTAATTTATTTTTAAAATAATGGAAAATTGAAGATGAAAAACTATAAAATATCAATGGTCCTCTTCAACTTTTAATTTGTAACTAGACAATCTTCGCGGAACAAAATTATGTTGTTAAATTAATAACAAATATGTTTGTTAAAAAATAATTAAATTATTTTCATTAATTGTGAAATAATTATTTTATATAAGAAATCAAAAGATTGATGTATCAATAATGGATTATTTTATATCAATATATTTGTTTTAAAAAACATAAAATAAATAATTAATTAGTTTATTAATATCATAATAAATAAACAATAAGAAATTTTCAGTAGATAATGGTTAAAATAAGAAAATTAATTTATAGTATAGTTGGAAACTTGGAATCATTATTGTGAATTTTTTTAGGCTTATTGGTAATGAGCTAACATAAGTAAAAAGTTTTTTAGTTACAAAGAATTATTGTTTAACTATTATAGCTTTTCAATTTTCTATAAAGACTTTAACTAACGACAATTGAAAAAAAACCTAAGTAAAAAATTGATTAATTGTATTTAATTATTTTATTTAATATTACAACTCTTAAACATTTTTCTAAGACTAATAAACAATTACACTAGAATTTAAAGTTGGTTAATTATATTGAAATATTCCTTTTAATGTCAAAACCCTTCAAATTCCATATGAAATTTATTTAACTATTACAACTCAATGGACTTTGTCAACTTATGTTAATCAATTGACAGTTATAATACTTATTATTGTTGTTCTTCAGAAGTATGTCTTAATAGATGGGAAAAACGATAATTTGATTTGTAAAATAATAAGAGTTTTTATGAAATAATATACATTAACATTAAAGATTAGAAAGTTGACTTGGTTTAATATTTCTATTTAATAGTTCATAAATTAAAATAAGTAAAAAATATTGTTGTTAGATTAATGAACTGCCATAAATGATTCGTTCATAAATTAAAATATATATATATATATTGCATGCGTAGGTAGCGTGAGACTTGTTAAGGTAGGACTGCATGCTTAGAGTGGTTTAGTCTTGCTTGTTGGTTATGTACTCATATGATTCGTTCTACAATTGCAATTGCCTGATTCATTCCTGGTAGGGTAGGACTGTGTTTTCCTAAAACCTGCAAGGGTAGGTCAATGTCTGATGCCTGTTATGGTAGGTTTATGATATGATTGTGGTTGCTTAATGCTTAGTACAGTAGGATCGTGTTTGCTTGAGGTCCTTAAGGGTAAGTTAGTGCCTGATTCTCATCATAGTAGGCTTGTGTGGGGTATGTTTGTTATGTGGGGGAATGTCTGGTATTTTGGGAAACTCACTAAGCTTTGTGCTTACTCTTTCAAGTTAAATATTTTTCAAGTAGTTCTTCAGATAGGGGAAAAGATGCAACGTCACTATACTAAATCTAACACATTTGTTTGTTTGAGACTTCTGTTGATCTATGTTTTGTACTAGATTTGATGTTATGAATTTTGGATATGTTGTTTTACTAAACATTGAACGAATATTTTTATGGTATTAAATGGTTTCTACGTTTACACTCTGATTTTAATATGAAAAATTTGGCCTTGAAATTTAGGAAGTTACACTTTATATGTTCTTCCTATGTTCTTGCTTTATTTATTATTTTTATTACGTTAAACTCTAAATGATAATAATAGTACCAAAACTAAAACTAAAAACTATTTAGAAAAAAATCCACATGGACAACACATCAACACAACATGGATAAAGGTGATCAGTATTTGTCTATGTGGCATGCCACGTAGGCCGATAACTTGCTGAACATGTTATAGTCTGTCTCAATGGCTAAATGGTGACACTTTTGAAACCTTAAGGCTTTAAATGACCACGATTTGATATTCTGTTAACAAATAGTGACAAAATCATAATTTCATGGCATATTTTATCAATAATCCAAAAAAAACAACGAGTGCAAATTTATAAAAAAAAATGTTGGGAAAACTTCATTTCTCTGACTTTCTCTATTAAGTTGATATTTCTGTATTAAGTAAAAGAGAAACACTGATATATAGCTTACAAGCTAACATCTTGTCTCAATTAAGTCCACTAGGCCAAAACGAAACAATTATTTGATAAGGGGCTAATAATAGGAATCTAATTACAATGATAACATTATTTATTATTAAGTCTCATGGTAAAGTCATGGGACTCTCAAAACTCAATGTAGATGATCAAAATGACAAAAGAAATATAGAATGTATCTATAACTATAATTAACAACCTTCTGAATACTATTCAGTGAATAGTATGTTCCATATTTCATCAAGTAAAGGAGACTTGCATCCACATCATCATTTGTTCTTAAATGATATAAAAGGAACTTAAAACATGAAATAATCAAAACAAACATAATCTTGTCATATCTCCCTCTATAAAGGGTGTTATACATTGTATTCAAGATTGTTCAAACAAATACAATAGCAAATATCAACTTGGTCATCTATCAATCAATTACAACAATAAATTCCCCGACAAAATAAAAAAATAAAAAAGAGCAAATTGAAGGGAAAAGCATGCTTTACTCCTTTTACCAACATAGGCAATGTACTTTACTTTTTCTTTACCATTTTTCACTTATAATAGCAATTTGAAACCCGAAACTTCTAAAATGTTTTTTTATTTTTCCCATAATAGCAACCTACTCACATTCTTTACCAACAATAACAATATGTAACAAATAACGTACATTGCTAATATAGGTATGTTGCTATTACGGTAAAAAAAAAAGTAGTTTGCTATTATGTGTAAAAAATAATAAAGCTATTACGGGTAACAAAATATGTTCCCATCATGGTTAAATAATAAAGTATATTACCTACATTAATAGCTAAAGTAAAGTACGTTGCTATTACCCGCAATTTTCCCAAAAAAGAATCCCCCACACAATGTTCTTCAAAGTCATTCAAATATCTAACAATTTAATAACCAAACTAGCATCTACACTATATTTTTACATTAAAAGGGTTCCCAAAATTCAAATCTTTTCACACCTGAAAATTCATGAAACCGTTTTCTTCATTGTCATCATCCTCCAAATTAATGTCCCAATTTTTATGCAACCCCTCCAAGTATATTTCTGTTATGGGTAACAAAATATAAGTACGTTGCTATTATGGTAAAAAAAATAAAGTAAATTGAAGTAAAGTACGTTGCTATTACCCGCAATATCCCAAAAAAAGAACCCCATTATGGTTACAAAATATTAGTAGGTTGCCCTTATAGGAAAAAGATTCCACATACCTGAAAATTCAAGATTCTGTTTTGTCATTAGCATTATCTTCATTTTCACCATCTTCAGAATCAGGGTCAAGATGGTCAAAGAAACCATCCAAATACCATTGACATTTTTCAATAAATCCACCTTTTGGAGCATTTGCCCGACATATTTGGTCATTAATCATTTCAGGTGATAATCCCCATTGTTGCATTTCTTCTTTTGTATGGTGAACAGCCAAACTATACTCGCCACCATCTCCTAATTGCATTACTCTAAATTCACAGTTGTTGAAATTATTTAAATATTCGAATTGTTCCACTGTCCATTTGAACCATTTCATTAGAAACACACGTGAAGCAAGTCCATGGGAGACGATTATTATGTTTAAATCATCTGCAGGGTCGTGTTGAAACCTGCTGTCAATGTCCCTCCATAAAGATTCAAGAAAGCCTGAAATTATATACGAATATTTAGAAACAATAAACAATGGATTTGGCTCACAAACAAGTAATTTTTCCAGTTGAAATAGGAGTACCAAGAACAACAATGGAGTGTTGAAGAAAAGAGAAGGCTTACTGGAAACACGATCGAAGACATCTGCAGCAGATTCGCCTTCAGGAAATCGATAGAAGAATCTACCAAATCGCTCTCTAGTTTCCTTTATAATCTTCATCCTCTCGGTAATTTGAAAATTCCCAAAATCCTGTTCCCTAATTCTACATTCTTCTCTAACCCCCATTACTCTCTTTCTAGGGAACGACTTCCCAATTTCACGAAGAGTTGACCTAGTTCGCTCATAAGGTGATACATAAAAGCAAACTTTCCAGTTACGGAGATTCCCGGAGTCGGAGATCACATCCCGGATCTGGGTTCCGGCGAGTTTGGCTTGTGCGATTCCGTCTGGTGTGAGTGGGATCTTGTAATCTGGTGTGGTGGTGTAGGCTGCACCGTCTAGATTGCCTGCGCTTTCGCCATGTCGAACCAATATTATTCTCTTGGGAAGAAATTTCTGCTGGTCGGTTTCGCCTTGATTGATCATTTTCTCAGATGTAAATTATGGTTGGATTGATTTGAATGTATGAATTGGGGTGCCTACATATACAGAAATGAAGATAACGATTCCGCGTTATCAGCTATAAGTGAAAAGAATGAATTTTTTTTCAAATGGTGGGCTGTGAATGGGAACAGCTGCCATTAAAGGAATCTGTTCGAGAAGGTAAGAAACGTTGTTGTTTGACGGGAAATTTTGTTCAGGGGAAAACGCCAGCAGTTATAGAATCCGTAAAGGAATGAATGAAAAGTTTCTTTCACGCAAAAAGACTTTATTTTATGATTACTTTCAAGAAAAAGATTTTTTTTAGCTTTATGTTGTATGATGGAAAGTTTCTCCAATTTTGATTAATCTTTATTTATGATGAAATTGAAGTAAAAAGTAAAAACTATGATACAACTCTAGTTTTGAAAATAATTATTTCGTTCAACTAATATGTAAAGTGGAGTTAAAACAATAGTTAATATCTTTTGATGATATGATCCCATAACACAACATAGTTATCACATGTTTGTATAATGAGTCCAAGTTTAAAAAATTTAAAGGAAAGTTGTATGGTTTTATTTTCTTGCATCGGTGGTATTTGGTCCAACTCCGTTAAATATGTTTAAAATGATAAGTCTACCATTCATTTTGACATTTTTTTTATTTTATATATATATTTTTTAATTTTCTTAACTATTTTAGTATTAAGGATTATCACCAACCACCATCTCACCCTTAAATCCATCTTTGGATATTCTTACAGTCATGATTTCTGGAATTCTTTGCTAGTCATGATTTCTGGAATTCTTTGCTGGATCCCTCGAATTTTGCACAAATCTGATCCATCATTTTAGGGTTTCTTTATATTTTATAAATGTTCAAATCACATGATTTTGTTTTAGACTATTAATCTTCCAAGAGAAAAAAATAAAGAAAAAGACAAAAATAGCCTAATCTCATAATAGTTTTTCTCAAAATAGTACAAATTAAAGCATTTTTTTTCAAAATAGCCAAGCATTTAGCATGTGACCATTGCCCCCTGCTAACTCCTCAACTCCTATGCTAAATGCTCTGGAACTACTATATCCCTTTTATTGTGTATGAAACTTAATGGTTTATATTGGTGTAAATCCACTCACCTCAATTCAAGATGAGAAGCAATTCTCCATTGGTAGCAAATGGTTATCCATTAAGCGGAGGAAATCTTAGTTAATATAGACCCCTCTTGCAAGAACGGACTAACAAGGTCATCTACCCGGCCAACATTCATAATTAAATACCGTTACTATATAGGTAGAGCTCGTTGTGAAAGACCTATTACTGGATAAAAGAAAAAAAATTCGAAACCTCATTTTTTTGGAGTGTCACCTGCTAAGTGCTCTACGTCAGCTGCTAAATGCTCTAGGTCACCTGCTAAATGTTCAAGGTCACCTGCTAAATCTTTTTTTGTCACCTGCTAAATCCTCATTGATAGGGTTAGGGTTCTTGGTGCTTCATGGGTTTAGGGTTAAGGATTTTCCGACTTTGAACGCTCATAGTTTGTTCATACGAAGTGCAATTTACCTGATTTTTTTCTAATGTGAAGTGTATTACTAGATGTGTTCACAAAAAGTTTATGTCAGAAAGTGTTACTTTTGAAGCTCTAAACAAGGTTGTCGGTAACGTGAAATTTAATTTTTTCTCCAACTTTTAACGCTCATAGTTTGTTCATACGATTTCCGATTTAGTTGATTTTTTGTAACGTGAAGGTTGTCGGTAACGTGAAATTATTACTCATATATGCATTGCGTTTTAATTTTTAAGGTTTTTCCTAAAAAAATGACCATTTAGCGCCTAAGGGCATCGACTGCTAAATCCTCAAGAGGATTTCGCTGGTGATGGATTGCTCAAGGTCATTTGCTAAATGCTCAAAGTCATCTGCTAAATGCTCTCGTCATCTGCTAAATGTTATCGTCATCTGCTAAATGCTCTCCCTCACTTTGTACTTTAAAGGCTTGTACATTAGGCATAAAAATTTGTACGTTCACTAATCGAAGGCTTAAAACGTTAAATTATTAACTAGAGAAAAAGTATTACATAAAAGAGAACATCAAATTTTGCGGATCCATTTGAGAGTATTTTTCGTCTACGATAATGAAAAAAATTGACCTTTTTTTTCTACTTTATATACTTGGGCTAATGGGCCAGCCCATCAGCATTTAGCAGCCCACCTTAAGGAGTTAGCAGCCCATGGTGAGCATTTAGAAGGAGTCTCATTGCTTGGGGAGCATTTAGCAGGGAAGTTGAAGAGTTAGCAGGTGGCAATGGCCACCTGCTAAATGCTTGGCTATTTTGAGGAAAATGCTTTAATTTGTGCTTTTTTGAGAAAAACCCTTATGTGATTAGGCTATTTTAGTCTTTTTCTCAAAAAAAAATATTTGTCTTATAAAACTTTATGTTATTCATTTTATATAGATAGTCAACTTATTTAACTAATATGTAAAGTGAGTTATAACTATAATGGTATTCACAAAAGACTATGTAAAAAGTTGTCCATTTATACAAGCTAACCAAACATAATAACAATATATAACTTTTTATTGTATTGTTTAACTATGTTCATTTCATTTTATCTAGCTAGATAATAAAATTAGATATTGAATGGGTATATATATATATATATATATATATATATATATATATATATATATATATATATATATATATATATATATATATATATATATATATATATATATATATATTGTTGGATTAGGTGTCTAAGCCATGACTAATAATTAGTATTTATCTAATTAATAGTAGCATAGTCCATTTGGGTTGCCCTCATAGTTGGAGGATTGGCAGAAAGTCCGGTAGAGAGAAAGATTGATTTATTATGTGATTAATAAATCAATAGAAATTAAATAAATAGTTTATTAATATATTTAAGTGATAATATATTAATTAGAAACTATAATAATTAATTGGAAATTTTTCTAGAATTAATTGGAATTAATTTGGCAGTTAAATTGATTAATTAAGGTGCAGGGACTAAAACTGTAATTATTCAATAGTTGAGTAAGTGACAGTTGAGTGAGTGAGAGTGGTGGTCGAAATTATATATGGAAATATATTTATTTTCGACTTTGATAATGAGGATAAAAGGGTTTGAATTATTAAGATAAAGGCTTATCTTAATTTGAATTCAAAAAGGTTTATCTTTAAGGTTTATCTGATCACCATTTGGAGCCTATAAATAGGGAGGCTCACCCTAACCCTAAAGCCACGATTTTGAAGCTCTCTCTAAAGGTATTTTCGGCCAACAACTCCAAGCTAGGGTGTGACTACATTTGAGGCAAGAGGTTTTTGTTGCTTTGCTTCCAAGATTCACTAAAGGTTGGTTTTTCTTGATCTTTCTTTTAGTTAATCTTTTTCTGGCCTTCTAGGAATTGTTATATGTTTAATTAGGAGAAAAACTTAGATCTAAATAGGTTGCATGTGAACTTAGGATTTTTAGTTCATAGTTGCAGAAAACCTTTCAGTGGTATCAGAGCATTTGGTTGTTTTTCTTGTTAAATTGCTATAACTGCTTTCCTTGTAATTAGGGTTTATAGTCTCTAAACCCTAATTTTGGGCAAATCGACAATTAGGGTTAGGGTTTTGAAAAACCCTAGCCCCTCCCCTCTATTTTGGCGATTTTATGATTAGGGTTTAGAAGGTATTCTATTTTTGGTAACTTTAAATTGTTTAAAAGATAAACCTTAAAACCTTTATCCTAAAAATCGAAAATTAGGGGATAAGGATAGGTTTTAATTAACTTGATTAATTTGATAAACCTATCTACATTTGAATTAATTTAATTAATTGGTAATTAAAATATAATTCAAGGATTTAATTTAATTTAGAATTTAATTGTTTAAATTGGCGAAAATTAAAAGGATAAATCCTAAAATATTTTAAAAGGTTTAACATATCAAATTTAATTAATTTAATTAATTGGTTAATTAAAAGATAATTAAAATCAATTTTCAAGGTTTAATTTAATTTGAAATTTAATAGTTTAAATCGACAATAAATTAAAAGATAAACCGGAAACAATTTTTTAAAAGTTTTAAAAAATTACATCTTATACATATTATAATTAGAAAGTTATAATTAGAAAGTTATCATTAGTAGGCCTCATTCACGAAGCTGGTCTATAAAGTGGGTATAAGGAGACTGCCTATAAAATGGCGGTCTAATGGGTGAACACTCTCGCCCACCGCTCGCCTGATCAGTGGAGGGTCGTTAGCCGAACGGGTTTGATAGGACCGCCTAATCTCATTAAAAGTATAATGATATTATTCAAAGTACTAGAACCTTTTAAATAAAACCCCAAATCTAGCTACTTTAGAAAAAATGTGAATTGGTGCTAATCCATGAAATTGCACATTGCACTTTATGAAACATTGGTGGAGCGTGTGTGGTTAACCGACACGGCAATTGGGGTTCATAAAGAGTTGCAATGGGTTTCCCGGGTATTATTATTGTTGATGGAGCGTGTGTGGTTTACCGGCACATCAATTAGAGATGATAATTAACCCGAGAGTACCAAGCTAATTTGCATGGTTATTCACATCCAGTTTGTGATCCTCGGCATCCCAGTCACAAACAGTGGAGCACATCCGAGATTAAACATGCCATTGAAAAGTTTAATGAATCTCAACAGATCTAGGAATTTCATAAGATGAAATTGATAAGTGCTTATCTACCTTAATGACCATTATGTTGTGATTACGGCATCCCTCTTCACACCATAATTGGGGTATTTTGGATCCTATCCTTATTAAATAACATATTGGGTAATTATTTGAAAAGGACCAATTAAGCTAATAAATTCTATTTTCTTTTATAGATGTCAAGTGTCAATTCTCCTCTTTCTCCTCCTTCACCCATTTCTGAAAGCATCAGAATGCACCTGCTAAATATGGAAAGGCTGACTGGCCTCAACTGTAAAGAATGGCTTCACAATTGGAGACTGGCTCTCGGCATTGCTGGCAAGCTACATCTCACTGAGTATCCGATCCCAGGACAAGTCATCATAAAAGGTTCTTATGATGAATCCGAAGAGATTCGTGACCTCATGCTATCAACCATTGACCCCGAGTTCCGCAAGGATTTTGAATCCTTGGGGCCATATGAGTTAATGCAACTGGTTGAGAAAAGGTTCCAGAAACCAGTTGAAGAGGAACGAACCAGGATCTTCAAAAGACTTGCAGAGTGCAAACTGAAAGCAGAAAGTAGCGTCAATTCGCATGTTCTTCAGATTGAAGTGTACATAGGCGAATTGCATAAACTTGGTTATTCCATGAGTCAGGAAGAGAGTGTTAACATCCTACTCGCTTCGCTGACAAATGAGTACGATCTGTTCATTCAGACGTATAGAAAGGAAGACCAGAAAAAGACCCTCATGGAAATGCGTCCACTATTGACTTTATACGAGTCACTCTTGGACAGGCATAGCTCCAATGGCTCAGCTACTTCTGGATTAAGTCCAGTGAAGAGACGTAACAAGAAACGGTCGAGATCGACTAGACATGTCTCAAACTGGGAATCCGCTAAATCGGATACAGTCACGGAAAGATTGGAAGACGCTCCAACTCTTTTGAAAGCTCAGGTATATCTAAAAACCTCAAAACTCCTGTTCCAAGATTTCTTGATACATAATGTGACAGTCGCATTTTGGATTGTATGCAGAGAATGAAGAAGGCACGGGACTCTGTCGCATAGGAGCACATTTGGATTGGATCTCCAGCTCGTGCAGTTTTGAAGTTTAGCTAGATATTAAATATTGTTATTAGTCTTTAGATACATTTTTGACATTGTCTATTACATTGTTCAAGGATTTTATTTTTAATAAAATTGTCATATTTTCTTTTAACACCTGTTGTCTGAAATTATCCTTGAAATGTTATATGAATGTGTTGAATGTATGATTAGTAATAACTTGAATGTTGATGCATCCAAAGTGTTTGGATTCAAGAATTGTGTCATTTATGATTGTTAATACAAATGTTATAAGAATAAATTCAACCATAGGTCCAGTTGGACAGGACCTTGGAATCATTTGACTTAGAGTCACTTGATGAATTAATTTCTTAATGTGTCAAGAAATGAATCAACCAACGGTCCAGTTGGACAGGACTTTGGAATCATCTGACTTGGAGTCAGATGATGATTAAGTTCTTTATAAAGCACATGTGGCAAGAAATGAATCACCCAAAGATCCAGAGGATAGGATTTTGGAATCAGTTGACTTAGAGTCAACTGAAGATTGCAAGTCTTGAACAAAGTCATAAGTTTACATAGATATGTAAAGGACATTGAGATTTAGAGCAACAGACACACCTGTTGTTGTGTATTGCTAGAATCTTGATATAGAACACAATTGTTTGTACTTCACGATATTCATCATTCGGTATGATGAATATGAAATTGCTAATCGGGATAAGCAATTAAATTGAAACCTTGAACAGTTCAAGGACTTCAAAGGAAGTACAAGTTCCACAGAACCTGAGCGATAACATAAACTGAGAAAAAGATTTCACAGTTCATTCTATTCCAAGAATATTAATGGTTATAAGGTGTCTTAGGGAAGATAATGGAGCATTGGTCGAAACAGTTTGATCCTCGGTGTATGAGATACATTGCCAATTAGTTTCCAATAAGATGAACACTATACCAGTCAGTCCATATAAACCATACTCCGACCACATCCTAGACTAAGTAGGTCTTGCAGACACTGCCTGAAATGTAAAGCTGGGATTATCCCACTTGTACATAGAAAGTCCAGGGTCTTGTAGTGTTCATCTGAACCTCATGACCAGCTGAACTTGATCAGCATTGTCGTTTCATTAGCTATCGCACTGTAACTAAAGAGCTCTTTTAGAAAGAACTCATGGTCTAAGGAAACAGTGGGAGTTGGGACAGTCCTAAATGAGTTTAGGATTAGCAATGAAAGAACCTTTTAGTCATCACTAGGCTTAGAGCAGAAATCAGATTTCTGCTTTACAACTGACATAATCTCCTCTTAACCAGTAGTATTGATCACCATCATAAGTAGTTGTGATCGGGGTGACATACTGATTAGTGGTAAAACACTGTAGTTGGTACGGATTTGCAATCCGACTACTTGGAAGCATTGGTGAGCCCGACTGCTGCCAAATAAGAGGACCTTAGGACGAGACACGGTCTGTGTGAAAATTTGATTGATTTTACACCTGGGCTAAAAACCAGTGGGTGTAACTGAATCATCAAAAGAAAGCAACATGGACATATACATACCTTTAGAGCATCTAGTTGAGTGAATCGATACTCAGAGTCAAGCAATTGATTCCAAGTAAAGCACTCTCAATAGAAGATGAAATCCGAGAGGATTCTGCATGGCATAGTGTGAGTTGTTAGTGGAGCATGTGTGGTTTACCGGCACACTAATAGGGACACACATAGAGCATGCCATTACAAAGGTACATGGCCCCGGGTATCGTCCCACGGGCATCTCACAAGAAAGGATATTTAGATTCTCAAAATATGCCAAAGGATTGGATTTTGAGAAAGGGCTGAAAGATTTCCATTAAAATGTCAGAAAGGTTTGGATTCTCAAAATGTGCCATAAGTCCTGGATTTTGTGAATAGCCTATAACCGTGTCAAAGCCAGTGGGAGTCGCCGTTATCCACTATCCCTACATGTGGGATAAATAATGGTTCTAGGAAACGTCTCTTTTCATTACGAAGTGTAATGACTTGGTGTTAAGAGACGGATCGCTATGAAAGCCTTAATAGAAATACGGCATACTCAGGTGGTTGTAAACGTCTATGAGATAGATCCAGATTCTGCCAAGATGTTCTTGATGAGATTCAAGATGCATAGACTTAGGAAAAGTTTTTCTTGTCATTGCAAAGTGTGATGACTTGGCATGAAATAAATAAAGAAGGTGCAACATACTCATGTAATTCGCAGTCATCTATTGGAAAGATGAAGTCGCCAGCATAGACCTAGCCATTGTAAGCATGATCTTGATAAGATTCAAGATGCACGAGAAAAGTCTCTGAAAGGAAAATAATTTTTTCGAAAATCATGACACAAAGGATTATAAATAATCCTTGGATTCCGAAAGAGTTTGGAATAGGATTAAATCGGGTTCCAGAAGTTTTGGATCGATCATAAAGTCATGAACATGTCCTAATAACTTAATGCTTAGGGCATAGTAAGTTGGATTCATGACATTGCCTGGCTGGGAATACTGGATGGATTGGTTGAACTCAAGTGAGAATTCATTAGGAAATGATTAGGGTGAAAGTGATAGTATTAATTTGAAAGATTTTCAAAGTGGTAATTATTAACATCAGGACATGATGTTAAAGGACTTCATGGTTAAAGAGTCTCGTTGGTATTCTGATGGAGCGCGTGTGGTTCACCGGCACATCATAACACCTCGAAATAGTCTTAGGGTGCAGACCCAGAACCATAGGAAGTCACAGTACACAGAATGGAGTTAAAAGAGAAATTGACAGGATAACATATTGAGATGTTATCGGATGAGCATCCGATTGGATCATCTGCAATAAAATGTATAAGTATAAGATACTTTGGATACATAGAAAGAGTGTAAGGTTGATAAAGACATAGATGTAAAATTAGAATTGAAAGTTTAAAAGAAATCTTGAAACCGATAACAGTTTATGACAAGGTCCGACTTGGTGATTACCTTGTGGAGACTTGGTAATAAGCAGGAGTAGCTGCCAGTCAGATCTTTATGTTTCACTTTTGCATGTTTTACTTCCCGAATAATTTAATTATTCAGATAGGTCCACAGTCGCTCATACTTTGGGAAGTAGGTATTGAATCAAGACTGTCATGAATTGGTTTGTAGACTGTCTAAGGAGTTAGACATAGCAATAGGATTGCTACAACATTCATGAGTACTTAGAAATAGAGATTTGAGTATTGGATAAACCCACGCTCAACAGATTGCTTCATGGATTATATCACAAACAATGTTGAGACGATAATATCTTATGATCTTGAAGTGGAGAGATATGAGTTATGATTTACAAGGCAGTTGTTCATTGATAATATGAAAACGCATCGGTAACTCGATGTTATAAAACATGTTGTTGTGAATGATTTGACTTGTAAAAGATATAAGCATATAAGTCAAAGCTTATTCGTTCCTTGACCCTGATGGGAAACAGATATCTGTAGGCCTCTCGATGATTTTGAAGTTGACTAAAGTGCTGGCCAGCCTGGACTAAATTGATGTGTTCAATTAGAAGTCCCAAAGTCATAAGCAAAATCGGAAATCGGGAAACAGAATATCGGACAGAGATTGATCTCAATCCATGTCTCGTGTCTGAAAAATATCTTGTTGGACGAAGGATCATATGATCACTTATCATTGGACAGAACTGACTAGGTCAGAGTTTGGCAGCGGTTTCTAGGAAGCTACAGTTGCTAATTAATTAGAGGTTAAATTGGTAATTTTAGTCATAGACTTATCCAAGTGGGAGACTGTTGGATTAGGTGTCTAAGCCATGACTAATAATTAGTATTTATCTAATTAATAGTAGCATAGTCCATTTGGGTTGCCCTCATAGTTGGAGGATTGGCAGAAAGTCCGGTAGAGAGAAAGATTGATTTATTATGTGATTAATAAATCAATAGAAATTAAATAAATAGTTTATTAATATATTTAAGTGATAATATATTAATTAGAAACTATAATAATTAATTGGAAATTTTTCTGGAATTAATTGGAATTAATTTGGCAGTTAAATTGATTAATTAAGGTGCAGGGACTAAAACTGTAATTATTCAATAGTTGAGTAAGTGACAGTTGAGTGAGTGAGAGTGGTGGTCGAAATTATATATGGAAATATATTTATTTTCGACTTTGATAATGAGGATAAAAGGGTTTGAATTATTAAGATAAAGGCTTATCTTAATTTGAATTAAAAAAGGTTTATCTTTAAGGTTTATCTGATCACCATTTGGAGCCTATAAATAGGGAGGCTCACCCTAACCCTAAAGCCACGATTTTGAAGCTCTCTCTAAAGGTATTTTCGGCCAACAACTCCAAGCTAGGGTGTGACTACATTTGAGGCAAGAGGTTTCTGTTGCTTTGCTTCCAAGATTCACTAAAGGTTGGTTTTTCTTGATCTTTCTTTTAGTTAATCTTTTTCTGGCCTTCTAGGAATTGTTATATGTTTAATTAGGAGAAAAACTTAGATCTAAATAGGTTGCATGTGAACTTAGAATTTTTAGTTCATAGTTGCAGAAAACCTTTCATATATATATATATATATATATATATATATATATATATATATATATATATATATATATATATATATATATATATATATATATATATATATATATATATATATGTATGTATGTATGTATGTATGTATGTATGTATGTATGTATGTATGTATGTATGTATGTATGTATGTATATATATATATATATATATATATATATATATATATATATATATATATATATAGGTTCAATATAGAACGAAATTATATCACCTAACCATAGAACCACGATCTTAATCTGTAAGACCCGTATCCTGATTATAACATATACTTAAAATAACAGTGTTAGGAATTATATGATGTTGGTAGTTATAAAGCTAAGAAAAACTTTAGTTACAATTTCATATGAAAATCAGCATTTTGTGTCGTTTTTAGAAAAATCATAATTAATTCTAGGAAACTCGTTTGGACCTCAAACCAGTGTACAAAGTTTACAAATTGAGTCTAGTACAATTACCAAAAGTAATAGTAAGCTTGAAAATGACATTATCTATGGTAAAAAATGCAATCTTTACTGATTAGTTCGGAATTGACAGATTAGATAGTATGTTTTCAAAAATTCATAATAAATCATAGAAAAATCGTATAAATACGTAAAATACATCCCTCGAAAGGTATTGAGATAAATTTCTGGAATATTAAATAAAAACGTGAATTTCATGGGTTTAAAGTCGGCTAAACCAGTCTTGAACATACTGATTCTAGAAGGTATTAATTTCTACAAAGTTATATTATTAAAATATTTTGTCAAAAGTGTCATGCCATTTTTTATTCAAGAATTCAAGTATAAATACCCCTCAAAACATCTCATAAACCACACAACTAAATCTCAATCCAATATATAGAGGTTTCTAAGCACTAGAATGTAAGCAAGTGAGCGGAAGGAAGCTCAAAAGCCTAACGAAGGAGTTATAGATCTCGACTACGGGTCATAAGGTAACTACAAACCTTTCTATAGCTTAATTAGGTATTGTAAAATAATTTTTGTATTAAGAAGTAGAATATGTAATAAGTATAACATATTCATTTCCAACAATAGTAAATAAAAACCTTAAAAACGTCGTTATTATAACAATTCGTAATTCTGAAAATAATACCGATTGATTTAGTTACGAGGACGGTGCCTAGGCCGATTACTTGGGATCTGGTTGTTGGATTTTCCGAAAGGCTAAAATGCTGAAAGGATCCTGCCACCCCATCTAATCTTCTACCTGGCCGTTCTTTACTTGATAAATCATGGAATATCATGTTAGAATTATTGAAGGGTTTTATGATGCGACTATAATATAGTTAAGGATTAAGAAATGATAGATTTCTTATTATGTTAACAGTTAAAGTTGAAAGGAAATACAAAGGCGAGAAAGATAAACGATATAGTCAACTACAATAAGGTGAGTCTTCTCACTATACTATAGGTGATATTGCATGCGTAGGAAGTAAGATATGTTAGACTAAGGTGATCTTACCTGTTATGATAATTGTATGAATTATTGCTATGATAATGATTGTTTGTGGACGGAACGGGATAGCCCGCGAGCCAATAGGCAGAACGGGAATAGCCTGCGAGTCATTAGACGGAACGGGAAAAGCCTGCGAGCGATAAGACAGAACGGGAACTGCCCGTGAGTCTTCAGGCGGAACAGGGATAGCCCGTGAGTCTCACAGACATATGAATGGTTATTGTGTGTTGTATGTTATGTGATGGATCGTATGGTATTTTGAGGAACTCACTAAGCTCCGTGCTTACCCTTTCCCTATATAAACTACTGTTTCAGGTACATCAGGTACCATGGATGGCAAGGCGTGACGTGTATACACTGTGCTGCTTCATTAGAGGACTGTTTTTGAATGGATGTTCCGCTATGTTGTGATTTCATTAACTTTTGTTAATCCTGGGATGTTTTCATTAAACTTATAAGTTATGGAATTTTGTCAAAATTAATTAAGTGGCTTTTCTTATATTGAAGTGTTCGTTTAAATTTTTTTTTAATTTTACCCTAAAATTTTGGGATGTTACATAATCGTTTGATTAAATTCATTCATTAAGGGTATGATGGTAAAATGGAAATACTAGAAATAAAACCTCTAATAAATACGTCTAGTAAATGAACAAATGTTCATCAATGAACATATGTTCATCAATGAACAAACAAACGTTCATATCCTTATATATATATATATATATATATATATATATATATATATATATATATATATATATATATATATATATATATATATATATATATATATATATATATATATATATATATATATATATATATATTATTTCTTTGTAAATGGACATATGTTCATAAATGAATAAATGTTCATCAATGAACATGCATTCATCTTTTTATCTGTATATTCATTCCCTATAAATGAACAAATGTTCATAAATGAACATATGTTCATAAATGAACATGTGTTCATAAATGAACAAATGTTCATCAATGAACATACTCATTCTCTGTAAATAAACATATGTTCATAGATGAACATATGTTTCAAAAAATCATGCAACATTTGACGCTCCTATATTTTAGGGATGGATACAAAAACGCAATATGCTTTTGCCTGAGTATGATTCCCTACATTAGGTGCATAATTCCATTTTACTCTAATCCATTGATATAATGATCCAAGGGTTATAAGGATGGTTCTATGGTTAGATGATTTAATTTGGTTCTATATTGAACATATATATATATATATATATATATATATATATATATATATATATATATATATATATATATATATATATATATATATATATATATATATATATATATATATATATATATATATATACATATATATATATATATATATATATATATATATATATATATATATATATATATATATATATATATATATAAACATAAAACCAATTTTTATCCATAGAACCCCATTTTAAGCCATTCGATCATTTAATCAACGAATATGATTATTTGATTTAAATAAAATTATTTTTATTTCTCAAATAAAGCTGGAGGGGTAAATAAGACTTTTTAGAATTAAATAGAACCCTCACATGCCGCAGATGTGAAGATTGTAGGTGAATGCAAAGAAGAGGCAGCAGGGATCAAGAACGAAAAAGAGAAAGAGAGAGAGAAACCGAGAACGAAAGAGAGAAAGAGAGAGAGAGAGAGAGAGAGAGAGAGAGAAATCGAGGCAGATGGATCAAGGAAGAGGTCGTGACAAAGGGACATAAAAAGAGGAGACGGAAGCAGTCGAGAACAAAAGAGAAAGTGAGAGAGAGTGAGAGAGAGGGGGGGAGAGAGGGATCGATGTAGAGGGACAGAGAGAGAGATACAGAAAGGTCGATGTTCATTCATGTTCAGTTATGAACATTTGAGGTTTTGTATAAATATTGATCTATGTTCAATTATGAACATTTGGTTTCTATATAAATGTATAAAGGTGCATCCATATTCATTTATGAACATTTAAGTTTCTATATAATGTATACATATTCATCCATGTTCAGTAATAAACATTTGAGTTTTTGTTTAAATATTTAGCAATATTCATCAATGTTCATTTCCGAATATGTGCGTATGTTCATATATTTTGTCAATATTCATCAATATTCATTTCGGAACATGTGTGTATGTTCATAGTTCATAAATATTTGTCGATGTTTATTTATGAACATTAATTGGTTATGAATGTTCATTTCTAAACATGTGTGTATGTTAATGTATTTCATCATTGTTGTGAATGTTCATTTCTAAACATGTTGTGAATGTTCATTTTTGAACATTATTCATCAATATTTGTCAATGTTCATTCCTGAACATGTGTGTATGTTCATATATTTCGTCAATGTTTGTTAATGTTCATTAATGAACATGTGTGTATGTTCATATATTTCATCAATGTTTGTCAATGTTCATTTCTGAACATGTGTGTATGTTTGTATATTTCATCAATATTCTTTAATGTTCAATTCTGAACATATTGTCTGTTACAATATTCCATCAATGTTCGTTAGTGTTCGTCAATATTCATTTCTTAACATGTGTGTATGTTTGTATTTTTTGTCGATGTTCATTTTTGAACATTAGTTGGTTATGAATGTTAATTTATGATAGATGTAACCGGAGCATTAATGGATTATGAATGTTAATTTCTAAATATCAAATGATTGTCAATGTCAATGTTCATTTATGTACATATTTGCTATAAATTAGGAATATAATTAATAAATTATTGTTTCCTTTTTTATAAAAATGTTATTTTATCATCATACCCTTATCACCCTAATTTGATCTAAGGGTAAAAAAGATGGTTCTATGGTTCTATGTGTAATTTTGGTTCTATGTTGATAAAAAAGATGTGTGTGTGCATGCATGCGTGCGTGTGTGCGTGTGTGTGCGCACATGCGTATATGTATTTATAAAGGTTTAAAGGATATGATTGTTAGAAATTTCATGACATTTAGTCACGATTTTATAAAAATATGGTTTAACAAAACCTTTGTTTCAAAAGTAACACGCGACATTTGAGGGTACAACTTGGTATCAACCATAAAGAAGCAAGCATTCATACCAAGCATTCATACCAAAAGCTTGGTCCCACTTCTAAGTCTTCTAATAGCATCCACTTCTAATTATTTTCTTTGGAATCTGGGACACATGACATTGTAAAAACCAACACGTAATACAAAAATTGTCTCATGACCTACATGGAATTTAGAAAGAAAAAAAACTTTTAAAATTCGTTATTACTCTTTCTTCTTTAAGAATAGAGAATATACACTCTTACTAGAAGCTTTCCTTATAAACATCAATCTTATACATAAGGATGTTGTACTACTCCAATCCCAAGTTCTTCATCTTTCTCATGTCCCTTGTCCATGTTATCGCCTTCATCATCAAATAGAGAACCAATTTCTTCATCTGAATTTGCCATATCTTGTCTAAAGTTTAGATGTTCATCACATAATGTATTAAGAAAAGGATCTTTACATCTATTATTAGCTTTTGTTATGAAATCCTCATTTGCTTCAAAGTCCATTTCTACCGTGTCTATTTCATCATCTTCAACCTAGTCTTCAAGAAAACAAGGATGGGTTGACTCGAGAAGAGAATACCACTAATAGACTTGTACATGGACAATAGCCAACAATTAACTGGTGTTGAAGGCTAACAAATTTAGTAAAGTAACTCACCTTCATGAAAAAGCCTCCACTCATCAACGATCATATGCAATTGCACCTTCTTGTAAACCCTCAATGTTTTACCCTAACACCGTAAATGACACTACATATATCTCCCCTTTGGCTATAATTAATCAATTTCATGTCATCGGTATAAGACAACATCATCAAGGCAACAGGTTGTTGGTTTGCAGCAAGGAAAAAAAAAATCCTACTTTGGAAACTTACACTAGGTCTTATTTTGTTTAAAATAGGGGTGGCTTTTTCATAAATGAGGTCAAAGTATTATAACTTTTCTCACAATAACCCAATGGAAAAACATGGGAGCTTAAAAAACAAACCCCTCGCCTCAAAATAAATATTTTTTTTAAAACAAACAATCTTATATCTCCACATAAATAAATCTAAACAGTACCATATACATTCATTATAAAGATGGCCAATCGTACACCTAGTTTATCACCCATGATAGGACAACATTTGACGTTCATTGAACCGGAACTAAGGCTAATGTTGATAGAGCAAAAATTATAATTTTTCATCACTAAAAAATATGGAACGAAGTGAGACTGGACTTTCCCCACCCAAAAATGGCATAGTTTTGTCCTCTTTACAATCAAAACAAATCATTCTAAGATGAGGGATGCATTCATGTCTGGATGTATGTAGTATGCATGATATACATACATTTATATATAAACGTAATCAACACAAAAGAAATACCTTAACATGAGGAAGCATAGAATAAAAGCAGGCCCAGGGAGTATATCAATTTACTGTAAAGGGGTTCATGGATGCTTGTATTTCTTCTAATGTCCGACCCTTGGTCTCAGGTACTAATTTTGCAACGAACAAAACAGTCACAAAGCATATGCTTGAAAACATGAAGAATGTTCCTGAGGGAAGAAATAATATCCATCAATTCCATAGCAAGTCAGCAAGATCTTTCTGGAAATGTGCCACCACAAGTGAGCATAGCAGCGTCCCATTTAGTCGGTAAAAGCGTAGATTAATGCTATAAATCTGTTTAATTTATATAAAGGATTTTTTTGTAATTTGCTCCCACGGGCAAAGACTTTTATTAATTTTGCCCTCATTTGATATTAATTTGTGTGTATGCAGGACAAGGAGTCATGTGGCAAGTTCCAACAGATGTAATTTGTTTGTTTTATCATACTAACAAGATGACATGATACAACCACTGTAACCATCGTTTTCTTGTATGCTTGAGAGAGAGAGAGAGAGAGAGAGAGAGAACCTTCAGTGCTAAACTCCATCAGGAAGTTAAAAGCATACGAAACGACCCAAGAACCAAACCAATTAACTACCGTCACGAGGCTTCCAGCAGAACCCTTAATATTTATAGGAAATATCTGAAGCAAAAAAAAAAAAAATGATGAGAAATATAGGGCAACCTTAAGTATTTTCTGAAGTGATTAAAGACAATTATATATTTTCCCATTTTTCTTGTAATCTGGTTTAAAGAAAAGGTAAAACACAATGTACTGTCACCATTCTATCGATTTAGCTACTAAACTATTTTTTCGTAAGATTAATATAATATAGTTGAATGACTGGATCGGTAAAGATAATGATTCAGTAGCTAAATCGAGATAAAATGCTGAAAGTAAATTGTCCTGGCATTCTGTAACTGGAAAAATGGTTTTATTCAACCAGTCAAAAGAAAGTCAATCGTTTAATCACTATGGAAAATAGTTAAATAGCTAAATCATTTCATGTTTTTCAGCAATTCTACAAAGAACTATAGCAATTACTATTTGGTTTTATGTTTGTTCATATTAATCAGGATAAAATGAAATATGCCCAATGAAAGGCATACCTCAGACATAATTACCCATGGAATCCCTCCCATGCCCAATGAAAAAGATCCCGTAAATACCTGCTTAAAAGGATCTTATAATTAATAATTTTATACTTCAGTTGTTCTAATGATTAACTAAAAAAAAGTTGATCGGTCCAAAATTCATTACCAATACACCAACAAGTGCCAAAATGGGGCTTAACCCCTTGTTCTCTTGAAGGTCCTACAGCCACACAATAGAGAATTCTAGGGTTTATACCCAAAAAATAAAAGGGTTAACATGTAAAATATAGCAACGTCCTTTTATTGATTTGTTTATTAAAAATTTCCACTTTTATTAGTGGGTATATTTTCCAATTTATAAGGTCCTAATAAGTAAAAAATAAGTACAATGCTACCCTGGAGTAGATTTTTCAAGGTACAATGCCTTGATAAGAAAATTATTGAAAGTGCAATGTTGTAATAGAAAGAAATCAAAGTAAGATACACAAAATTATGAAAAGCATGTTGCTACTTCTTGCACTATATCCCAAAGTAAAAATGAAGTTATAACTAAATTTTATATAAATAAACAAACCTGTAGCAAAAATGATAACCCTGTGAGGAAACAACCTAAGCATGTTCCAGCAGCAGAAACCTTAAGAAAAAGAAATTATATGTTTGAGCTATCAGCACATCTAACTCTATTCTATTTAGTAAAGAATCACTTAAGAATACCCAAGTTTTAACTTAGAGGATGAGAAGGGTATTTACGTCTTTTGAAAATACGAAGTCTTGGTCCCACCTTTTTGGGTGGGACAAAAACTGCAATTTTTATCCCACCTTTTTCGGCGAGACAAAAAACTGTGTTTTTTGTCCTGCCTTTTTGGGTGGGAAAAAAGCTATAATTTTTGTCCTACCCTGTTCCACCTTTTTAAACTACAATTTCTGTCCCACCTTTTTGGGTGGATAAAAAAGTGTAATTTTTGTACCCCCTTTTTGGACGGAACAAAAAAAGTGAAAATTTTTGTCCCACTCATATAATCCTAGGCTAAGTCTAATGTAGAACAAACACACTACAACCTTCTAAATCATGTCCTGTGTAACAAATGGTGACTAAATAATTTCTAAGAACAGAATAAAGTAAGTACCATTAGTAGTGGCCGTCTACCTGAAACATCCATTAGAAGTACACCTAATAAGTTAAATGGAACCTGCAAAACACAATAAAATAATCATAAGAACTGCAAAAAAAAATAAAGATAACAACTTGTTGGGAGTATGAATAACCTGAACAATAACCATTGCTATTGAACCAATGCTACTTGAAAAACCTGTAAAAGATAGTAACCGTTAGTAATCTATTATTTAATTGTCAGTTATCTATATACATATACATATTAGTATATATACATAAATAACAAATATAATTATGAATAGTTTTTTTTTTCCAAAAGAAAATTCATCAATGCTTTTTATTATAGGCTGTTCTAAAAATGATAATTTTATTTTGTAAATGAACCTAAGAACAAAAATTAAGAAATTTGTTTGATCTTTCTTTACTAAGTTCTTATATTGAAGTATCTCTGTATAGCTTTGATGTCCCTCTAAGTGGATTATTTCATGGATATGATAATCTAACATATAGAGTTAATGTCAACAGGATACGATGACTGAATCTATGTTCTAAATGTTAAAGATTTACTTGTTAGAAATAATATCTTTTGACAAAAAGTCCTGTTATTTTACCTTACATCATATTAAATTACTCTTATGTTATTTGCTAACCGAAGGTAGGACCCTTACCAGCAGAAATAAAAATAGAACTTGCATAAAATGCAATAGCATTCACACCTCCAAATTGCTGTAATACCATAAGCCCAACTCCAATCTAAAACACAATTATCACCTTATTAGTTTAAGCCACAAAAAAGCAAGATGTTGCCTGATATTATAATTTATAACTAGAAATACTTGCAATGAGGGATTTGGAATATTCCGGTTGAAACAAATCAAAGATTCCGGTTTCTGACAGCTGATGAAGAGTTTCTGTATAATCCTGCACCAGAAATGATCATCCCATTTTCATCATAATTCATGTAGTAAATTTAGGGTTAAAATGCAAGAAAAGCAATGTATTTTTGTTGATTTGTTTATTATAGCATGCTACTTTCATAGCTTCATGTTAAAACATTGTAATTTGAATTTTGAAAAATTCCAACATCATTATTTTATCCAGGTTCAATGCAATGGAATAACTAATCAATAAAAAGGACTAACCAACTAAAAGCGAAATTTTAAGTCAAATGAATTAAATGAAGATTTTACTCTGATTTCAGCAGCTTCTTCAGAGATTTCTGCATTCTCTCCTCTAAGTCGCTGTAAAGCAGACTCACATTCTTTCCATAGACCAATTTTTGCCTGCAAAAAGCTAACCGTTATCTTTTCAACAAACATATATTATCTTTTAAACATTAACTAATAGTGCTTCAATTTGCTATACAACGAAATCATATCAAACCAAACTCTCGAGCAATTATATGGTTTTATCAGCTTGATGTCGGGTAACAAGTTCACATGTATGTCTGAATGACAAAGAATAGGAAATAGAAACATACAATTTCATTTATTTGTATCTTATAGCAGTCTACTTTCGTTTCTTCCTTTTACAATATTGTACTTTAAAATTCTACCTAATAATAGTAACATCCTCCAAATACAAAACAATTTTCACCGCTATAGTTATACAGAATTTTCATAGTACACTCAAATCAATCTTGCATTAGGGCAAAAAATGAAAACTAGATTTTTCAAAGTACAATGTTGTAAAGGGAATAAAAGAAAGTACAATAAAGAACTCACCAGCCATCTAGGAGATTCAGGGATGAAGAAAAGGCCTATAATCTGTAGCATACATGGAATGATTCCTGAAAGAACATAACAACTATTGATCTGATTAAGATCTCTTCAAGATTTGGATAAGATCATTTAGATTCAACATAAATTTACCAATTAAAGCTAGTGTACGCCAAGGAATAAAAGTTCCAATAATCCACATTACAGATACTCCAATACATATCATCAGCTGTAAATAGTTCTCAATGAAGTAAGACGTTATTCAGCAGTTTGAAATGAACTTATAAGCCTTGTTTCTTATGCATGACGTGATCTCTCATCTGTGCAAAAGACGTGAATACCCTTCTATCTTGTCTAGCATAACAAACGGGCCTACAAGGGTGGTGTTTGGACTTTGGAGTTGTAAAATTATTTACAGATTGTTATTACCTGATTAAGAGTAGTAAATGCACCACGAAGGGTTTGAGGTGTTATTTCTGCTATGTAAACCGGTACCTGTGTTATTCAAAGTTGAGAAATTTCACATGGAAAACAAATGAAATTTTTTTGTTAAATTATATTACAATTACCACGTATGAGAGAACCCCAATTCCATATCCTATCAAAAGTCTTCCAGCATCAAGCAACCAAGAAACCTGTTAAAGACAATTACAAAAGAGATAAAATGAATGAGTATGTAACAATGTAACAAAAAAATATATGAAAAAGAAAAGAATTGCCTTGGAATATAAAATTGCCAACCACCCCAACAAACAAAAAATTTCAGAAAGTCCCATAGTCTGCATATCAATTCAAATCAAAAAGTGAGTGAACTAACAAACAAAAAATACTATTGTAAGTTAGCGGAAAGAGAAATGGAGTGAGTAGTAATAATAGCATGAGAATTTACCCTTTTCCGTCCAAGTTTATCAGCTATTTTCCCACTCATAATTGCACCTACCATGGCTCCAATTGTCAATATTGAACCAAAAACTGAGTACTGCAAGTAACCGTGAAAACAAGATGGAGAAACTGGAGGACAATTGAAAATATATGAAAAACCTTACAACCAGTAGTTTTGAAATGGTTTTTTAAAAGTTAAGAATCGTTATTTGTTAGCTTTCTCTTGATTGACCGGTCAAATGCAAAGAAATTTCACTTAAACATGAGATTAATTACCTCTTCCAAGGACAGGCCAAGGTCATCCATGATTCCGGTCTGAGCTGGAGATGAAAATCCAACCTGACCAGACACCAAGAATGTTTGTTCATGAAATTTTCATTTCAATAACAACTTATCTTGAATTGAATTTTTAATGGAAAATGTTGCATTTATTTAAGGACAACTCAATGAAATTGTTGTATAGTTTATCTTGGGACAAAGGAAGTAGGGGTCTTTCTTGAGGATAAAACAATTGAATTCAAGAAAATCTTGAATTTGTTGAAATTTTCCTATGCCCCCATGATTCCATAAAAACGAAAGAAAAGAAGATATAGTGTATTTGATGATCAACCCCCAAATCTGTTAATTGATCAGCTTAACAATAACTGTCGAAAACTGAAATTAACTGCAAAGACAGTTAATAACCGAATTAACAGAATTTTAAAAATTAACTGATAAATAATCTTGGAATTAATATATAAAAAATAATTTGGCATTAATATACAAAAAATAATTTGGATTAGAAAAGAGGATATAGTGTTCTAGTTGCTTCTGTTTTCATCATATTTACAAAAGATTCAGACATGGTACTTTCAATGATCAAGATTAACACGGATTTAGTTTTTTGACTCTAAAATGATTCTATAGTACTAATACTCTTTCCATCACATTATTTCAAAATTTCCTTTTTGAGTCCTACAAAATAGTGTCCTTTCCTGCAAATTTCAAATCCAAAATTACCTTTTACTCATTGAAAACCATTAAAAAACTTTGATGGCTGGGATTTCATTTCAAAGGAAACTAGTAAACTACCCACAAAATTCGTTCGACATATTCTTGTGAATGAGGAATATTATCCTCAAAATTCGTTCATCATATTTAATATCTCGTATTCTCATTGGCTGTATTGAAAGAAGGACAAATTATCTGATATTTGTTATAGAAGAACTTACAGCACAACCGAAAACGTACGATCCAGAAACCGCCACCAAAGTGCTGAACACAACCACGGCAGTCACCGGAGAAGACGAGTTGTTACTCCCCGGCTGCCGCCTACCGTCAGTGATGATGAGCAGTAAACTCTCCGAAGTACTCGGACCATCTCCGTCACTTCTGCTTCCCATATCACTGTGTGTCAGTGTGTGCGTCAGTGAGAGAGAGAGAGAGAGAGAGAGAGAAGTTTAGCTAGGCGACGGTAGTCGGTAGTTGCATGTGAATGTTGTGGCGCGCTGTCTTCATCATCGGGAAAAAACAAAAACTAAAATTCAAGTACTAAGGCCCCAAACTATGGAATATTTTCATGTTTCATCCCTTTACTTTAAAAGGTTTTTATTTTTGACAACTATGCATTTTGAACTACAAACTCTTAAGTCTTAGCTCATCATTGATAAACTTGGTAATTGTACTGTAAATCAGTAAATTTGTGTGTACAAATGAGGAGGACAGGAAGCCTTTATATAGAGGCTCTCCTGGAATACAAAGGGACATGGAATACCAAAGGTCAAGGAACCCAAGAGTCATGGAATACCAAGGGTCAAGGAACCCAAGGGTCATGGAATATAATTAATGTAATTATCTAATATTCCCCCGCAAGCTAAGGTCGGGTAGCGACCTGTAGCTTGGACCGAATGGCTTCAAACCGCTGGGATGATAGAGGTTTCGTAAACAAGTCGGCAATTTGATCATCTGTGGAAAGATGCTGAACTGACAGTTTCTTTTTTTTTTCTGACAAAGTGAAAGTGAAGTTCAACATGTTTTGGAAGACTTTGTTGACTGCATAAGTGATATCTCAGTAGAAGCATGCATGAATTGACAGACTTTGTTGACTGCATAAGTGATATCTTAGTAGGAGCATGCATGAATTGGCAGACTTTGTTGACTGCATAAGTGATATCTCAGTAGGAGCATGCATGAACTGGCAGACTTTGTTGACTGCAAATCGGAGGCTTCCCGATGACGGGGCTCTGTTTGGTGCCGTCGGCTGTATTATTATTTATGAAAAAAAAAGAAAGGGAAAAATA
This sequence comes from Cichorium intybus, assembly GCA_023525715.1. NCBI lineage: Eukaryota > Viridiplantae > Streptophyta > Magnoliopsida > Asterales > Asteraceae > Cichorium > Cichorium intybus. The sequence goes on from CM042017.1 coordinate 81,446,774, forward strand.
TTGTAGGCACCTCCGACGACTAAAAGGTCGCCGGAGGTAGCGGTCGGCGGCAGCGTGTTGTGATCAGCAGTAGGGTTTTAACCTAGAGCTCTGATACCATGATAAACTTGGTAATTGTATTGTAAATCAGTAAATCTGTGTGTACAAATGAGGAGGACAGGAAGCCTTTATATAAAGGCTTTCCTGGAATACAAAGGGACATGGAATACCAAAGGTCAAGGAACCCAAGAGTCATGGAATACCAAGGGTCAAGGAACCCAAGGGTCATGGAATATAATTAATGTAATTGTCTAATAATCATGAATTGTGACCGGAATGAGGTCTTGATTTTCTTTGATCCGATGGTGTCGTGAGTTGTAGATTGGCAAATATTCTGGTATATCATGCTATTTTATATAGAACTATGACAATTTTAAAGCAATTTCATGCTATGCCACTTTCAAAATACATTGTATATATAACACTAACCAACTCTATACAAGTTAGTCATTGATCTCACATGGCTTCTACACTATACGAATTTCTAAATGTGGTCTACTGTTTGAGAACAATTCATTTATGCAAATATTTCATTATTCATATCACACAGTATCCATTTTTTTTACAACTGATCGTCATGTCAAGCGCCCACCATTTTGCATTTTAATACACACATTATATAGCAGTATGTGGAACTTTTCAAACATATATTAATGTGCATTAGCAAAAGTACGGCCAACAGATACACTTTACACGACAATAATATACTTTTCAGGGTCAAAACTCGGATTCTATAAGTTTTGAATCAAATAATGTTTAGAACCTCGTGCGACCATTTTATAGAAAATATCCTGTAATTTCCTAACATTAAAACCAACAAATGTCTCCTAAACATCATATAACAAAGTTCAAGGGCCAAACATGCCCAAACTATCATTTCTCTAGTCGTATGATTAAAGTCGCGGTCAGAAAGAAAAACCCATCCTTTGTTAGTTGTTACTACCACACACACACACACTGTTATCTTTAACATTCTCTCCTGCTCTCCATTGAAACGAAAAAGCCATCATTCCTTGCTACAACAACATAAACGGTTTTGCTTTATGACTGTGCGTATTTTTTACAGGTAATAATATTCAACTTCTCTTCTTTGGTTCTGTAAATCATTTTTTTGGCGGATTTGGGTTTGCACGTTATGACTAATTATCGATTTCTGATATAGGGTTTGTGTTTCTTTGTTGCTTCTGTTTGTTAATTGCCGGCGCTTTTTGTTTCTTCGTTGTTTCTGTTTGTGATTACATCAAAATGTTAACACACCATATTGTTTACAACACATGTTATTGTTTTGCCATAGTGTCCCAGTCGAAATTTCTAACCAGTGTTTACCACGTCTCCTTTCTTTCAGATTTGGACAACACCAGCCAGAAAAAAAACAAACACTTTTGCTGCATTGCAAGACCCCAGTATGTAGCTAAAAATCTAACAGTTTTTGCAATGTTGTTGTACATATTTTTTTGGAAACAAATGCATCGCCAGTTTCCTCAAACTTATGTTGAACAAAGCTTTCGGTAACATAGAAATGTATAGTCTATTATGACTGCAATAGTAAATCTATAACAATTATTTGGTGTATGTACAAAAACCATTTTGCAAAACACCCCTGCCTCCGGTCACCGACAAAGAGTTAAAAATCTTCCAATCTCGAAGACTCTTTTTTGTGTGCGTTGGTTTATTGAATTTAATAATTAATGCTTTCAGTCTCTTGAATTATTGACCAACTCTGCCTTTGGTTAACAGAGCTACAAAATAGAAGTTTCATAGATGGCGACTGCTACGACATGGAATCTTGCGTCGAGAAGCTCTGGTGCCAAGAGTGGAGTGACAGTATCTACCAATAGAAGAGAGGTTAAAGCAAGTGTCTTGAGAGTTAGCAAGAGGCGAATGGTCTTTCACGAAGGACTTAGGGTTGTGTATAACGCGAGGGTGATTGGAGCAAGAAAGATTCGAAATGAGAATTCAAGAAAAGTGATGATATGTGAATGTGGGATGAAGTTGGTTTTTGTGGGAGCAGAAGTTGGTCCATGGAGCAAAACCGGTGGACTTGGTGATGTGCTCGGTGGTCTCCCTCCTGCCATGGCTGTACGTTAACGTTCTTACTTACTTCACTCGTATGTTGTTGCTTTGAGCAATTTAGTTGAGCCAAAACAATATTGGTTGAATCTCTAAACACATGGTACGGTTTATGTCTTTAGAATTAGTTGTTGCTTGTATTATTTAGGCAAATGGGCATCGTGTAATGACAGTATCACCTCGATATGATCAATACAAGGATGCTTGGGATACCGAAATAGAACTTGAGGTATACCACTTTTGTATGGTCAATTGGTCATTTTATCAAATTCGTTTCTCTAAGTTTAGATTTGATATTCCCTTTTCATATACATACATAGCTCAAGGCTGGGGACAGAACTGAAAAGGTGCGATTCTTCCACTGTTACAAAAGAGGTGTTGATAGGGTGTTTGTGGATCACCCCATGTTCCTTGAGAAGGTCTGTATTTCCTTTTCATTTGTATTTGTACATTCACTCTCTTTTGCCACTTTTAATGAAATTTATGGTCGTCAGGTTTGGGGGAAGACAGCTTCAAAAATTTATGGACCTGTGGCTGGAATAGACTACCAGGATAATCAAATAAGATTCAGCTTATTATGCCAGGTTTGATCCTGTACTAACTTAGGCTGTGTTTGATAGCCTCTTAATCCGAATGATTAAGAGGCTCTCAATGGTTCAAACTGTTTGATATGCAAAAATACCACATCTGAATGAAACAGAGGCTCTGAACCATTAAGAGAGGAGAATGAATCTGAATAGGCTCTAAATGGTTCAGACCTCTGAATGGTTCAGATGCTACCAAACATAGTCTTACTTGTTTAAAGAGCCTATTATATACCAATAATTTCAGGCAGCTTTGGAAGCCCCAAGGGTGTTGAACCTCAATAGTAATGAATATTTCTCAGGGCCGTACGGTATGTATGATCCATGGATCTACCACGAGACTTGTGACTGACAACCAATAACATTTGACAATCGTTTTGGTACAGGGGAAGATGTTGTCTTCGTTGCCAATGATTGGCATTCGGCACTGATTCCGTGCTACTTGAAAAGCATGTATCAGTCTAGGGGAATGTATATTAGTGCTAAAGTAAGATTTTCTTATCTACTGATTATCTTTTTTTCTAATGCCCTATAAAGCAATGATGACCCAGCCTTTTTATTTTATGTGTTTGATGTAGGTTGCCTTCTGTATCCACAATATAGCTTACCAAGGCAGATTTGGTTTTTCTGACTTTGCACTCCTAAATCTTCCGGAGGAGTTCAAAAGCTCTTTTGATTTCATCGACGGGTAATTAGTAACGTTGGATGGTGTTTTACATAGTCACACTTCCGGTTGTAACATATCGTATATATGTAATGATTGTTTGCTCTATTGTAGATATGACAGGCCCGTAAAGGGGAGGAAGATTAATTGGATGAAAGCAGGAATACTGGAATCACATAAGATAATAACCGTTAGTCCTTACTATGCCCAAGAGCTTGTTTCTGGGCCAGACAAAGGAGTGGAGTTAGATAATATCCTCCGCAAAACAGGCATCCAGGGAATTGTGAATGGGATGGATGTCCAAGAATGGAACCCCATGACTGATAAATATACTAGCGTCAAATTTGATTCTACTACTGTAAGTAACGACAGCTGCATGACTTTGGTTCTATATAGCATTGATGTGATGCTGATGAGATATATATTGTGATTTTATACATGGTAGGTAATGAGTGCAAAGCCGCTTATAAAGGAAGCACTACAAGCAGAAGTTGGATTGCCGGTGGATAAAAACATCCCAGTGATAGGATTTATAGGCAGGCTTGAAGAGCAAAAAGGTTCAGATATTCTTGCTGCAGCCATCCCAGAATTCATAGACGAGAACGTCCAGATAGTAGTTCTTGTAAGTTTTCAATATCTTATTTTTTTTAGGCAAAAGGGTTATTCTTCCATCAACACTGCTTCACATGTAGGGCTGTAAATGAACCGAACGAATACGAACGGGGGCGATCATGTTCGTTCGTTTAAGTTAGCTGAACAAACGAACGAACACGAACGAATAATCGAACGATTTTTCTTGTTCATGTTCGTTTTTTTAACAGATATCTTGTTCATGTTCGTTCGTTTGTGTTCATGAATATATTAAACAAACATAAACGAACAAACATAAATGAACAGAGATAAATAAACACAATTGAACATTTATAATATAAATGAACACATAATATTGTAATTTAATCAAATATAATTGAACACATATGAACATAAAATGAACTTAAATGAACAAACTTAAACGAATGTAAACGAACAAAATAAACGAACATTCACGAACATAATTGAACGAACGATACTATTGTTCATGTTCGTTCGTTTAACTAAACGAACAGGAATTTGTGTTCATGTTCGTTCATTTATTAAATAAACGAACATAAACGAACTTCCCGCCGAACAATTCACGAACGGTTCGCTGAACGTTCGGTTCGTTTACAGCCCTACTCACATGAGATGTAATCACTAGATGGCTGGCATAAGCGGCGGAATGATTCATGCTTAATTTTATTAGGCCAACTATGCTATGTTCCATGTCTTATTTGTTTGTACAACACATTAATGTTTTTGAAACATAGGAGCGATTCATGCTTAAATTAAATTTGTTGTTTTAGGGGACGGGGAAAAAGGTGATGGAGAAGCAGCTGGATGATCTAGAGACACAATACCCACTTAAGGCCAGAGGAGTAGCAAAATTCAATGTGAAACTGGCTCATATGATTATAGCTGGAGCTGATTTTATAATAGTTCCTAGTAGATTCGAACCATGTGGTCTCATACAGTTGCAAGCAATGCCTTATGGATGTGTAACTAACTACTCAGACCATCAAAATTATCTTATCATAAAAACATGCAAATGTGTTTATGAATAAGTTTTTGATTTATGTATTGATTTGGACTGGTAGGTTCCCATTGTTGCGTCAACTGGGGGACTTGTTGACACGGTGAAAGAAGGATATACGGGATTTCAGATGGGAGCATTTAATGTTGAGGTAATAATACCAAATATTATGTTTTACGGATAGTTGAAACATCTTCATAATGAGTGCACTTTTTTCTAGTGCGACACGGTTGATCCCGTAGATGTACGTGCATTAGCGACGACTGTTACAAGGGCACTGTTGGTATATGGTACTCCGGCATTTTCAGAGATGATTCAAAACTGTATGGATCAAGAACTTTCATGGAAGGTTAGTACTTGCAATAGAAATTCCAACATGATGTATAATAAAAACTTGTACTCTTACACAAAAGATTACATTGTGGTCAGAAACCTGCTAAGAAGTGGGAGGAGGTGCTTCTGAGTTTGGGAGTGGAAGGTAGTGAGCCTGGGATTGAGGGGGAAGAGATCGCTCCTCTTGCCAAGGAAAATGTAGCCACACCTTAATTAAACCAACCGGTATACCAGGAAAGATTAAGGTTCCATATACATATAATAGTTGGTCTATCCGCTAAACGACGGTAGATAGCATTCTCTTGAGCTATAACATCCATCCTTCCCAAAAGTGAGTTTGGTTTGATCTCTAATTATTGTATAGTCCTACAACTCTAAGCCAGTTTTAAGTATGTGATCTCAGTTGTTGTAATTTGACTTTGTACCGTAATTTCTTTTCGGCTTTGATGCATTGACACTTCTATTTTTAAGGGATATTAACCCCAAATGAGTTGACCCCGGGTAAATTAATTAGGCATTTCCATTGCCTGAGTTATTTTTGAAATATGCTCAGGTTGACGAATAAGGACGACTTATGTAAAGCTTGGGATTTTAGAATGCCACAATTGTGTGGTTTCACTTAAACTATATAATGATATTTGTATTATAACCACCTCACTCTTTTAAAACAAGCTAAATCATTTGAAATTGGGACCATATTATTTCTTTAGCCTAAAAACTCCGAAATCATTTTCAGGTAAAACCCAATAGAGTTTTAAAATGGTGTTTAAAATGCAGTTTAACTCCATAGAGATGTTTTGGGACCAAATTTCCCTCATGTGACAATTTACAAACTTGATAAAACCTTGTGGCTTTAAAATGACGTTTTTATAATTACCCTTAGTGATGGGTGTTATATTTTGGTATCAGAGCATTAGTTTAAGTGATCTAGGTACTAGGGTTATACTTAAACTATAATGCTCTTAAGGATGTTTTAACCCTAAGGTATTTGACCTAAGAATTTATGGTGATGACACTTATATGTTTTTAAGTTTCTAATCGTCTAACTATTGAATTGGAATTGACATATACAAGTTCTACTAAAGAAATGAAGTTTATAAAGTCGACAATTATGAGCATTTCACAATCATATGGTACAAGTGTGTGTGAAGATGATTAGTTGCCAATAGTTTGGACCTGATATCCACAAGTGTCCTTAGCAGATGAAAGAAGATGGTGGAATACAAATTGTATCATATGTGTTGGATGAGATTCGAGTGTGGTTGATTAAATAAGGTAGTTTTAAAACATTTTTAGTCATATCATGACTAGGCTCACCCACTCTAATGGTATCAAGAAGGTTTGAAGGAGGTCTCTCTGATTCCTAATGAGGTCGGGTTTTAAAAGCATTTATTGCTTACCACCCTCACCGTATTTTGCATTTTCTTGAGTGCAGTTACCGAAAGGGTTTGATATGACAATGTTTCAAGTTAAAGGTATTAACTTAAAGTATTAAAACAAAATCTCGTTTAAAATAAGTAAAAACATGAATCATATGCTACCCATGGAAAACGCACAATTTCTTTATAATCTTTTGATGGAGCATGTGCGGTTTGCCGACACGTGAAATTGAGATTATAGTTGAAGGTGACATGGCACTCGGAATACTCAAGCGTATCTTGAGCCGGGAATCGCGTGTTTTTGCTTGGTTGATCCACCATCTAATCTATGATCCATGACATCCCTGTCATCGACTAAGATGAGCATAAACGAGATTAATATCTCATTGACCTTGTCGATAGATCTCAACGATCTAGGAATTTCATTGTGATAGAAATTGGTGAACAGTATTGCCTACCTAAACGGCCTTTATGGTGTGACTACGACATACCTCTTCACATCATGAAGTAAAATATGGATCCTAGCATTGTTAAATAATTTAATGATTGGGTAATTATTTTGAAGGACTAATCAAACTAACTAAAACCTTTCTTTCATAGATGTCGGTTGCAAATAACAACTCCAACCTGCCTCCTCCTCCTCCAGCTCACTCCAACATCTCACTGCTCTCTATTGTATCGAGGGAGAAACCCATGGGTTCTAACTATCTTGATTGGATTCACACCTTGATGATTTCCATAAGGTATGAGAAAAAAGAGCATCTTCTTGATGAGTCCAGGATCTTTTGCTTAACACGAAAATATAAAAATGAAGTGCGGAAATGTAAAGGAACAGAATATTAAATGCGGAAAATATAAATGACTTGAAATATAAAGTTGCGGAATATTAAATAAATTGTAAAGACGAGTGCAAAAATTAAACGACAATAATTTAAACCATATAATGTAATTCGGATGTTCATTCATATAAAAGAGATGTTACAAATTTAACATTGAGCTTACAAAAACACTCTTTATAATCTATGGTGAATCACATAGACACACACACACACACACTTAAAAGAAAAGGAGATGGAATAAAGGCTTTGATGTTCATGTGGCTGGAGAGAATCCAGCCACTTCACCAATTCCTTTATACTACATTGGAGTAATAATGTAGTGTTGTGTGACTCATGAGCAAATGCTCCTATTTGTAGGAGCAAAAAGAGATCGTTTACAAGATCAGTTGTACAAAAGAAATACTAAAATATTCTCATAGCCTAAACACACTCAAATATAAATAATAATACAAATATTTTCAGCATTGTTGTGTGAAGTCTTGGACCCAATGACTTGATCTTCGGTATAAAGCTCGATCACCATTTGACATAAATATAATACATTTGGTTGACACATCATCATGACCGAAAGTAAGATACCAAGCATTGTGACTTATTGCTATTTTGACTGAAAGTTAATTGGACCACTGAAAGTCGTTTTAACTGAAAGTCAAGACCGCATGTTACCATGTCAACTTTGATGCTTTTCTTTCGGTGTGTATGAGAGTTGCATGGGTGTCACGTAGCGTCACTTTTGGTGTGTATGCTTACGTTTTTACTTTCGGTCCTAGTTCTTCCTTCAGTTTCGGTGCATGTCTTCAACTTCAGTGTGCTTTTCTTGGTTCCAACTTCGGTGTCACGTTCATTACTTCAACATTTCCATCATTTACACCAACAGATATCCCCGAACTCGTTGAAAATGCTACTAAAGAAGAAATTGTTGCATATGACAAACACTATGATGAGTCGAATAAGGTTGCTTGCCTTATGTTAGCGACCATATCCTCCGAGCTCCAAAAATGCTACTGAAGAAGAAATTGTTGCATCTTTGAGAATGCTGGGTCGCATGACATAAAACACTATGATGAGTTGAAAATGCTACTGAAGAAGAAATTGTTGCATCTTTGTGAATGCTGGGTCGAATAAGGTTGAATACCATCTCAAAGAACTGTTTCAAGAGCAAGCGAGGAAAGAATGATTCGAGATCGTTAAATCTCTTATGGCATGTAAACTTCAAGAAGGAGCATCTGTGTTTACGCATATTCAGAAGATCAAATCGTACATAGACAGACCGGTGAATCTCGTGTCCAATTGCCAAAAGAGTTGGCCATTTATATGGTTCTTAACTCACTTTCTTGTTCATACCAGCAGTTCATCATCATGAACTATAACATGAACAATTTGGATAAGACCCTCATGGAGCTACACGATATGCTGAAAACTGCAAAAATTAGTATGATAAAAACTCGCATACTATAACAAAAACCAACTCCATGAACATTAATTTTATCATTTTTTATTCTCTTTTGACAGTTGTTATAAAGATTTACTTGCGCTATATTGCCGGTAATTCTTCCTGGCCTAGCGGTTATGCATTGAGATGTCAAATGAGAGTGCTCAGGTTCGATTCTCAAATCCGACCATTTGTAGGTCAAGGTTTTCATTTTTTAATATTTCAGTTTTGGCCCACTATTTTCTCAAATCCGACCATCGTCCCCTCCAACTTTCTTTTCTTAGAAATTTCAGCCCATTTTTTTTCTAATTAGATATTTATTTTATAATCTTTTTGTAATTTTACTTTCGGTTCTAAAAATGTAAATTTTTACAACATTTTTTATAACTTTGTTTTTTTTTTCAGAAAATTGTTTATATAACTTTTTAGAACATAGTTTTTAAAAAGTACTTTTTAGAACTTCTCTCTTACAATTTTTTAAAACAAATCTTTTTTTTTTCAATATTGATCTATATGTTTTTTAAAACTTATTTTTTAAAAGCATTTATTTTTTAACTTCTAAACATACTATTTTTAGAAAAATATTTTTTATAACTTATTTTTAACAACTTTATTGTGTGAGAAATCGTTTTTACGAAATCCTTTTGTTTTCAAAGTTACTTTTTTACATCTTTGCTTTTATATATGTTTTTAACATTGTGTAAATAATATATTTAATTTTTAATTTTTTTAATTAGTTTAAACTGTTTAAATTTCTTTTCAAACATAATAGTAGATTTAATATTTTAATTTTTTAATTAGTTTAAATTATTTAATTTTCTTTTCGATCATAACATTAAGTTTGACCGCATATGCCAATTTGTGGATCCATATAGTGTATATAGATCTACCTTTGAATGTATTTCATTTTTGGGTTTTACTTATTTACAATTTCTATCCAATTTTTCAAAAAGTGAAAAATTTTAGTCTAACTTTTTTCTTTTTATAGTTTTAGCCAAATTTCTAATTGTTTTTAAGAATTTGGTTTGCTTCTTTTACACTTGAATCTATTATTATATAGTTTTTACAAACTTAGTCCACAAGTTTTTTTATATTTTTTTAAATTAATAATTTTTTGAATTTTTTTACAATATTCTCAAAATTCTTTTACAACGTTTTATTGAGATTTTTAAAGAATACTTCTTTCAAACTTTTGTGTTCCATGGCTATTTTACTTTTCATTTTTACTAATTGAATTCCACTTTTTAAAAACTTTTGTAACCCTTTGTTTTTTTTTTTTTTACTTTTCGTTTTTCATAACCGAATTGCACTTTTGTGCATAAGCATAATCAAATGTATTAATAAATTTTTTAAAGGGCAAATTTCATAAAAGACACTAACTTTTCAAAAAAATTCGATTTTGACACTGTGTTATTTTTTTCAATTAAGTCACTAAGTTTTCAATTTTTTTTCAATTAAGCCACTATGTTTTCAATTTTGTTTCAATTTTGACCATTTGACCGGTCAACCCGGTAGCCAGCTGACGTGGCATGATGACGTGTCGGTCTTTGATGATGCAACGCTGACGTGGCACCCGTGTGTCAAAATTGAAACAAAATTGAAAACATAGTGACTTAATAGGAAAAAATTGAAAAACTTAGTGTCTTAATTGAAAAAAAATAACACAGTGTCAAAATCGAAATTTTTTTAAAAAGTTAGTGTCTTTTTTGGAACTTTTTCTACATTTTTTAAAAGTATAAATACGAATTTTTACGTTTTTAGTAGTAAAAATATATATTTTTTACAAGTATAAATACGTATTTTTATATTTTTAGAAACATAAATACATTGTCATAAATATATATAAATGTATTTTTATCCTTTAAAAATATAAATACGTTTTTCTGCATATAAACATGTATATATCAATAAAATCCGTATTATAAAACGAGTTTAAAACTCTTTCTCTATATTTTTCCATTATAAACATGCTTTTGATTGATACGATATGTGATTATATGGAAACAAACGTATTTTATATTTCTAAAAACATAAAAATAAGTATTTGTTCATTAATTTATGTTTGTTCTTTTATGTTGGTTTAAGTTTGTTTTCACTATTTTTCCACTATAAACATACTTTTGATTGAAACGATACGTGATTATATGTAAAAAAAACGTATTTTATATTTCTAAAAACATAAAAATAAGTATTTGTTCGTTAATTTATGTTTGTTTAAATTCGTTTTCACTATTTTTCCACTATAAACATGCTTTTGATTGATATCATACGTGATTATATGCAAAAAAAAAACGTATTTTATATTTCTAAAAACATAAAAGTAAGTATTTGTTCGTTAATTTAGAAGTATAAATATATGTTTTACGTCTTTAGAAGTATAAATACGCTTTTTACGTTTTAGAAGTATAAATACGTATATATACTACGAAAATGTATGTATGCTTCTAAAAGTATAAAAATACGTCTTTATACTTGTAAAAAATATATTTATACGTTCTAAAAACGTAAAAAGACGAATTTATCATTTTAAAAAATGTAGGAAAAATTCCAAAAAGACACTAACTTTTCAAAAAAAAATTTGATTTAGACACTGTGTTTTTTTTTTTTTCAATTAAAACACTAACTTTTCAATTTTTTCCAATAAAGTCACTATGTTTTCAATTTTGACACTTGGGTGCCAAGTCAGCATGCCACATCAGCGTCCCATAATCACAGACTGACACGTCATCATGCCATGTCAGCAGGCTACCGGGTTGACAGGTCAAATGGTCAAAATTGAAACAAAATTGAAAACATAGTGACTTAATTGAAAAAAAATAACACAGTGTCAAAATCGAAATTTTTGAAAAATTAGTGTCTTTTATGAAATTTGCCCTTTTTTAAAACCTATTTTTTTCAAACTTTTGTGTTCCTCTGTTTTTTACGTTTTGTTTTACTAACTGAATTGTACTTTGGTGCATAATTAATCATATTAATAATGTATATTTTCTCATGCCTATTATATATACATAAATTTCCTATGATAATACCTAAAGCCTCAGAAAAATATACTTCATTATAACAATTTACTTTCAATATTTTGGTATTACAACATTATACATTGGTTAGACATTATTTATTTTTATGGGTCTTATTATTATATTAAGTTATCGCTCAAAGACAACGTCCTAATAGAAAAATGTAACGTTGGATGGTTTTTATATTACTTATTCATAGCATTCTGTTTTGAAAAATTTTCATTATCGCAATGTACTTTCATTTATTTATTAAACCAATTGTACTTTAAAAATATATACCCCATTATAACATTGTACTTTTAGTAATATATTTTTAGTACGATACCCCGCTGCAACGCGCAGGTAAGAAACTACTAGTAAGTACAATACAATAACTGAATAATAAATAAGGTAAATTATTACAAAATAAAATAGAAGTATAAAATACCGAACATTTGCTTAACTAAATAAGAAATACATTAACTTTTTAAACAACTAGACACGATTTATCGTGTTCCACCTTTTGAGCGAGACAAAATATTTTGGCTCATATTAGTTATATCAATTATAGTCATAGTTCAATACACATTACATACAGTCCAAAATGGTCATGTACTTATGTTCTAATCTATCATGTCATGTCATAAACTAACACAAAGGTGTTAACCAATGTGTATGTGCAAGTTCTAGTCCGAGTTTAACCAGGATTTAGAGTAAAATACACGAATGGTCTCGTGGTTTGTCGTGTTCCACCTTTTGAGCGAGACAATATATTTTGGCTCATATTAGTTATATCAATTATAGTCATAGTTCAATACACATTACATACAGTCCAAAATGGTCATATACTTATGTTCTAATCTATCATGTCATGTCATAAACTAACACACAGGTGTTAACCAATGTGTATGTGCAAGTTCTAGTCCGAGTTTAACCAGGATTTAGAGTAAAATACACGAATGGTCTCGTGGTTTGTCGTGTTCCACCTTTTGAGCGAGACAAAATATTTTGGCTCATATTAGTTATATCAATTATAGTCATAGTTCAATACACATTACATACAGTCCAAAATGGTCATGTACTTATGTTCTAATCTATCATGTCATGTCATAAACTAACACACAGGTGTTAACCAATGTGTATGTGCAAGTTCTAGTCCGAGTTTAACCAGGATTTAGAGTAAAATACACGAATGGTCTCGTGGTTTGGGGTAATTTGTCTGTTTGGTCCTTAATTCTTTTTTTTTTTTTTAATTTGGACAATTCCTATTATTTTGTTTTGTTACGCGTTTGGTCCCTAGTTGACATAAAATGACTAATTTTCCCTTAGTAATTTTTATTTTTTAATATTTTTTTACTAATTTTAAATTTAAAAAAAGGTAAAGTAATCCTATAACCCTATCCCACCCCATTCGAAGACCTTGTTACCCAGACATACAACGTTTCTCAAGAAATTAATCGTTGGAATAAGTTGTACGAGTTGTCAAACTGGGATGCCGTTTGGCACACGAACACGAAAGCATATTTGGTAGATTTCATCTTCAAGCCAATTCATGTCCTTTTTAATCGAATGTTCCCCTAAATACACCGGTGATGCTTGCACCGATCAACCATCAATGCTACGTATAAAAAAACCGATTTCTCTCTTGGAGCTCTTTCTCCATCTATCTTCTTCTGCGATTTATCTGTTTGTTAATTCTTTTTTCAATCGATTTCTCTTTTGGATCACAGTGACGCAATGAATTTCTGAATCAAAACAAACATGGTAGAACTTCGGTACCAATTTCTGAATCAAAACGAATATTTGGAAACGATTTGTGGAACCAATTACCAATCCTATTAAATTGCAGTAAAAGAATAAAAAGAGATAAAGTTTGATTGATTTACGAGATTACCTTTTAAGAAAAATAAACTTATTACAAATTTAGTCTCTGCAATTTTAATTTAATATAATTACAATTTTAGTCCCTCCAAATTTTAATTTGTATCAATTATGGTTTTGGTCCCTTTTTAATTTAAATAATTACAGTTTCGATCATTATAGTTTACAATTTATATTAGTTATATATTTGGTCGCTATAGTACAAAATGGTGCCTCAAGACGAATGAACTTATTACAAAATTAGCCCTGCAGTTTGTAGTTTAATATAATTACCATTTTAGTCACTATTTTTTAATTGTATTAATAATGGTTTTGGTCTCGTTTTAATTTCAATAATTACAGTTTAGTTGTAGTTTATAAGTTATATTAGTTACCATTTTGGTCCTAAAATGGTGCCGGAGAAAGATAAATGAACTTATTACAAATTTAGCATTTTGTAGCTTTTAGTTTAATATAATTACAATTTTAGTCTCTTTAATTTTTTAATTTGTATCAATTATGGTTTTGATCCCTGTTTAATTTCAATAATTACAATTTAGTTTCGATCCCTGTTGTTTATAAGTTATATTAGTTTTATAATTTGTATTAGTTACAGTTTTGGTCTCGGAGTAAAAAATGGTGCGTGAGTAATAGCGATACTACAAAAATGTTCTTTATGTAATAGTGACATTACGGAAATAGTCTTTATGTATGATAAATTTATAGCCATTTTGTATTAGTTACAGTTTTAAAAACGATTTCTGAAACAAATTTTAGAAAAAATTACAAGAACACACCAATTTCTTTGGCCATTTTCTGGAATTCCGATGGGACAGCAGAGGGGAAGGGAAACGATGACGGTGGTTTTGGGTTTTATTTACTAATCGCTAGGTTTGATCAGTGTTCATCCCCTGTGAAAAAACGATTTCCAATCGATCACAGCATGTGAGGGAGGATGTTGATTATGATGTTGATTTTGATTTTTTTTTCTGGTGTGGAAGTCGGGTTGGGTGGCGGAGTGTAGAGACAATCTAAAATCCTCTGGCGCAGCAGACGATCTTCAGGCGGAGGATTTGTCGAAGACGGATCAGAGACGGAGTAACAATGGTAGACATCTTCATAACCTCTTCTAGGGCGACACATGAAGATGATGGGTTTGTGCTCGATATAGTGCCAGCTAAATTACACATTATAATATTGGTTTTGTTATATTTTTTTAATTTAAAAACAATAAATAATTAATTAATTAATTAAAAAGAAATTACTAAAGGCAAATTAGTCGTTTTATGTTAACTAGGGACCAAGCGTGTAACAAAACAAAATAATAGGGACTCTCCAAGTTAAAAAAAAAAAAAAAAAAGAAGAAGAATTAGGGACCAAACGCACAAATTATCCCAAACCACAGGGATCATTCGTGTAACTTACTCCAGGATTTATTAATCTTTGGTATAATAAAATATTTTACCATATAAAGCCAAATTACATCTTTAGTTTTAAAACAATTTATGTACACTACATAAAAAATGTATTAATTAAAGAAGCACAACATACTCTAATAAAACAAAGGACATGCATCAAGTTTCTAAAATCGGGTTCATGGATGCTTGTATTTCTTCTAGTGTCCGACCCTTGGTCTCGGGTACTAATTTTGCAACGAACAAAATAGTCACAAAGCATACGCTTGAAAACATGAAAAATGTTCCTAAGGGAAAAAATAAAATAATATCCATCAACTCTTGTAACCAATATTTTCTAGTGTGTGTGTGTGTGTGTGAGAGAGAGAGAGAGAGAGAGAGGACCTTCGGTGTTGTACTCCATCAAGAAGTTAAAAGAATATGAAACAACCCAAGAACCAAACCAGTTAACTAATGTCACAAGGCTTCCAGCTGTACTCTTTATATTCATAGGAAATATCTAAAACCAAAATACATTTTTATTAGTAATAACAACAAGGGGTATATTCAGAAAAGTCCTTATATTTTGACCCTATATTCGATTAAGCCCTAATTGTTTTTTATTTATTCAATTAATCCCAACATTTTTTTAAATGTTTACAGTTTTGGATAGTAGCTGGTTATGTTGTTTTTATATTTTTACAGCTGATGATGTATAGGGTCAAAATGTAATGACTTAATTGAATAAAACTTAAAATTGAAAATTCAACTCTAGATTGTTAAAAGGATCAAAATGAAAGGATTTTAATGAATATTTCCTTTATATATATATAACTAATATTGTAAACATTTAACAAAATATTGGGCTTAATTGAATAAAAAAAACAATTACGGCTTAATCGAATATAGGGTCAACATGTAAGGACTTTCCTGAATATATTACTATTTTCAATTTTTTTCAAAATATCAATCTAAAATGTAAAATTTATTAGGGTCAATGAAAGTCAACATACCTCGGACATAATCACCCATGGAATCCCTCCCATGCCCAATGAATAAGATCCTTTAAATACCTACTTACAAGTTACAATTCACCTCATAATTTAAATTTATAAAAAATAAAAGTTGAAAACTGAATTACAAAGCCATATAAATTTGAGGATTTTTCAGTGTAGAAATTAAAATTGCATTACCAATACTCCAACAAGTGCCAAAATGGGGCTAAATCCTTTATTCTCTTGAAGGTAGTCCTACAGGGGCAAATTAGGGATTTCCATGATTTTTCAGCCAGTAAACAAAATAGATGTGAAATTTAAAATTTTATTAAAAAAAACCTGTAGCAAAAACGATGTTCCTAAAAGCAAACAACCCAAGCAAGTTCCAGCAGCAGAAACCTTAAAACAGATATGAAGATTAAATTCTAATGTAAGTCTTAAAGAGTTAACTTATAGCAACGTACTTCTGTTCACATGTTTATTATAGCATCCTACTTTGATTTTTAAAACTAAAATGTTGTAAGAAATGAAAGTAGGATGCTATGATAAACAAATGGATGAAAGTATGTTGCTATTTATTGGATAGAAGGTGATGCGTACCATTAGTAGGGGGCGTCTACCTGAAACATCCATCAAAAGTACACCTAAAATGGTAAATGGAATCTGCAGGATAAAATTTAATAATTATAAAAGATTTGAAAAAATAAAAATAAAAATAAAAAGTCAACTACTTGGGAGGATGAATTAACCTGAACAACCACCAGTGCAATTGATCCAATGGTACTTGAAAAGCCTGTAAAATAACAATATAGTCTCACTGAACTATTATTTCTTTAATTATTAATAATTGTTCACTGCGTAAAGTAAACAAATTAAAAAAATATTAATTCGGTGGCTAAATCGCTAACATTGTGAAGGTATGTTGTACTTTTTTGTATTTTGACATGATATCAAAACCGATAACCAGGAAAAATGTTTTTTTAAAAAAGGTCAGCAAAAAAGATAGTGGTTTTTTTTTCAATAATTCAGTGGCGAAATCAATAAAATGGTGAAAATACTTGTGCCCGTTTTTATTTTTCCCTGGCTGAGGAAAATGTTTTTTTTTTAATGGTCAGAAAAGTATAGTAGTTTTATCACTACGAAAAATAGTTAAGTGGCAAAATCAATAAAAAATAACAGTTCATTGGCTAAATAAAAAAAAAGTATATGGTTTTAATCACTACAAAGCATAGTTGTCAACTCGTGACTCGACTCGTGACTCGAAATGTAATTTTTTTTACTCGTGACTCGACTCGCGACTCGACTCGTAAGAGTCAGGATATTAAAGAAATTATATTGAAATATATAATACACATATAAAGATATAATATTTATTGAATGGTAGTGCATATACCCCTCTTTAAATTATCCTAAATTTATAATATTTTAAACTAAGAACAGCGTCATCAAATAATGTTATATATATGTAGAGAAATGCCTATTTTATTAGTTAAAAACAACATTATCTGCTGGAAAACAAGATTACCCACAGGTTATTTGACTCGTCCGAGTCACAAGTTGACTTGACTCGGTAAGAGTCGACTCGTGACTCGTATTTTTTCTACCGAGTCACAACAATTTCGAGTCATACTACTGAGTCGGTTCGTTTAGGGTTTAAAATGACTCGACTCGTAAGAGTCGACTCGTGACTCGTACGAGTTTAACAACTATGCTACAAAGAATAGTTAAGTGGCTAAATTGATAAAATGGTAAAAGTACAAATGTTAGAACTTAATTTAAAAAAAAAAAAAAAAAAAAAAAAAATCCTTACCAGCAGAAATAAAGATAGAATTTGCATAAAATGCAATAGCATTCACACCTCCAAATTGTTGTAATACCATAAGTCCAACTCCAATCTAAAAAAGTAAAAAATAGTTATCATTATATGAATTGAATCCATGAAAAACTGAGGTTAAAATTGTCAAAACTTACAATAAGAGATTTGGAATATTCTGGTTGGAATAAATCAAAGACTCTACTTTGTGACAGTTGATCAAGTGTTTCTGTATAATCCTGTAAAATACATAAACATCTCATTTTCATCATAACTCAAAAAACAGTAAGATTAAATGCAATAAATAGCAATGTACTTCCATTAATTCGTTTATTATAAATTTATAACATCCTATAAAATTGAACGTACAATGTGTTAATAAGAAAAAAACTAATGGAATGAAATTAGGATGCTATGATACACAAATAAATAAAAGTACGTTGTTATTTCGTGTATTTAGCACTTATAAAAAATTGAGTAAATTACAGTTTTGGTCCCTGTGGTTTACATCAAATTGCAGTTTTAGTCCAAGTTTTGAAATCTTGCACCAATGATCCCTATGGATTCCAAATCTTTCACTTTTGGTCCCTGTGGTTTCCAAATCTTTCACTTTCGGTCCCTATGGTTTACACAAACGGTAAAGACGGAGGGACTAAAAGTGAAAGATTTGGAAACCACATGGACCACCGGTGCATGATTTTCAAAACTAGAACCAAAACTGTAATTTTGTGTAAACCACAGGGACCAAAACTGTAATTTACTCTAAAAAATTGCATGTTGTATAAAAGTATGTTACTCTGATTTCAGCAGCTTCTTCAGAGATTTCTGCATTTTTTCCCCTAAGTTGTTGTAAAGCAAACTCGCAGTCTTTCCACCTACCGATTTTTGCCTGGAAAAAATAGCAATGTACTTTCATTTTTTTATTTATTATAAATTATAAAATCCGACAAAATTTAGTGAATAACTCACCAGCCATCTAGGAGACTCGGGAACGAAGAAAAGGCCTAGAATCTGTAGTACACATGGAATAGTTCCTGAAAGAACAAAATAGCTATTGTTCTAATTAAAATATCTTCAAGATTTATAAAAAATAGAGTAAATTACAATTTTGGTCCTTGTGGTTTACACCAAATTACAGTTTTGGTCCTAGTTTAAAAGTCTTGCACGGGTGGCCTCTATGGTTTTCAAAATTTTCACTTTTAGTCCCTATTGTTTTCAAATCTTTCACTTTCGGTCCCCATGGTTTACATAAACGGGAGCAAAGGGAGGGACCAAAAGTGAAAATTTTGGAAACCACAGGGACCAAAAATGAAAGACTTGGAAACCATAGAGGCCATCGGCGCAAGATTTTCAAACTAGGACCAAAACTGTAACTTGGTGTAAACCACAGGGACCAAAATCGTAATTTACTCAAAATAGAGTAAATTACAATTTTGGTCCTTGTGGTTTACACCAAATTACAGTTTTGGTCCTAGTTTTAAAAGTCTTGCACGGGTAGCCTCTATGGTTTTCAAAATTTTCACTTTTAGTCCCTATTGTTTTCAAATCTTTCACTTTCGGTCCCCATGGTTTACACAAACAGGAGCAAAGAGAGGGACCAAAAGTGAAAATTTTGGAACCCACAGGGACCAAAAATGAAAGACTTGGAAACCATAGAGGCCATCGGCGCAAGATTTTCAAACTAGGACCAAAACTGTAATTTGGTGTAAACAACAGGGACCAAAATCGTAATTTACTCTAAAATAAATAAATAAAACATTGAATGTTAACAGAAGTTTACCAATAAGAGCTAGTGTGCGCCAAGGAATAAGAACTCCAAGAAGCCACATCACAGATATTCCAATAGATATCATCAGCTGTAAACGGTGGTCAATGCATTCAGGCATTAGTCAACATTTGTTGTTATTCGTTAAAAAGAAAGAAATAGCAACATACTTTCGTTGGTTTGTTTATTATAGCATCCTACTTTCATTTCTCCCTATTACAACATTGTATTTTGGAAAACGTACTAAATTATAACATGTCATTCAAATACAAAGCAATTTTCACTTATTGGGTAGATTTATCTAAGAATAATGCTAAGAAAAAAATATAAAAGTGTAATGCTATAATTCGGTAGATTTTTCAAAGTTCAATGCTATAATTGGGTAGATTTTCAAAGTACAGTGCCTTAAGCAGAAAAAATGAAAAAATAATGTTGTAATAGAAAGAAATGAAAGTGGGATGCTATAATACACAAGTAAATGAAAGTATGTTGCT
This sequence comes from Cichorium intybus, assembly GCA_023525715.1. NCBI lineage: Eukaryota > Viridiplantae > Streptophyta > Magnoliopsida > Asterales > Asteraceae > Cichorium > Cichorium intybus. The sequence continues at coordinate 81,467,040 of CM042017.1, forward strand.
ATTTATTGCATTTAACCAATGTCCTATTACCTGATTAACATCGGTAAATGCTCCACGAAGGTTTTTCGGTGTTATTTCTGCTATGTAAACCGGTACCTGTTCGATTATTCAAAAATGAGACCTTACAGATGTCAAAGAATCAAGAAATTAGTGTAACAAATCAAAGAATATTTTGCAATTACCACGTAGGAGATAATCCCAACTCCATATCCTATTGACAGTCTTCCAACATCGAGTAACCAAGAAACCTGTTACCAACAATTACAAAAGCAACAAAAGGAATGAACTTTGGAGGACTAAATACAATAAATGGCAATGTACTTTGGTTTAATTGTGTATTATAGCATCCGACTTTCATTTCTTCTTATTACAACATTGTACTTTGGAAAAAGTCAAAAACTACTCTATTATAGCAACACCATCCATTTAGAATACAAGTTTTACTACTATAATTAGGTAAATTTTCCAAAATGTCCTAATAAGATAAAAAATGGAAGTGCCATGCCATACATGGGTAGAGTTTTCAAAGAATAATGCCTTAATAAGAAAAAAAGTTCAAATTGGATTGTTGTAATAGAAAGAAATGAAAGTAGGATGCTATAATAAACAAATAAACGGAAGTACTTTGCTATTTATTTCATTTAACCCTATAATGAATGAACACCCTAAGAAGTATGACTATGAACAAGGAGAAGACTTGCCTCTGAGTATAAAATTGCCAACCACCCAAACAAACAGAACATTTGAGACAGTCCCATGGTCTGCATATCAGATCAAAACAAGCAGTAATAAAACTAAAACTGAAGAACAAGAAAACAAAACATAACAACATGTCACAGGTAAAGAGAAATCAAACCATTCTCCTTCCAAATAAATCAGCTATTTTCCCACTCATAACTGCACCTACCATGGCTCCAATCGTCAATATTGAACCAAAAACTGAGTACTGCAAGTATGAAAACAAGATTGAGAAAAAGAAACCATAATCATAATATTTTTCTATGAAAATGCACAACTAAATTGAACCCTGAAGTTTCATGATAATGTGAATTAGCATCACAAAATATAAGAAGGCACACTTACATGCACAAGAAGAAAGCATAATCATAAGAAACTTCACTTAAGCATGTTATATGAAGATATTACAATTTTTTTGTCCCCAAACATGAAATTACCTCTTCCAAGGACAGGCCAAGATCATCCATGATTCCTATCTGAGCTGGAGATGAAAAGCCAACCTGTGTATCAACCATGGATTAGTTTTCATGAAAAGAAAACCTATTTTGTGCATTAGTAATTTGAGAATCCTATATATCAATTCACTGTTTTACTTTTCCTTTTTTGCAAATGTTCAATCCAAAATACTTTTGGTAACTATTAACAAATTCTGATGTCATCGATTTTGATCTACAACTCTTATACAATATAGCATCACTAGAACATATTTTAATATAATCAACTAATTTTAGTTACTTGTATGTCACGCCAGAGTCCAGACTGTACTTTTGTGTAGTTATCAACATAATAGTTACTATGAAATCCGAAGTTAACAGAAAAAGTAGCCTCAATATTCATTATCTGACTTAATTGTGGGGCATTCACCGCATCTAGTAATTACAGAGACAGCAGACATAGTTGACTCTCCATTGATCTCATAAAATTGATAATCGTTGCCAAATCGATTACGATACAGACGAAATCATGCTGTTTATCCTATTTCATTCGATGTATCTAAAGAAATTACTTAATATAATATTGATTGCAGAAGAACTTACAGCAGAACCGTAAACGTAAGATCCACAGACCGCCACCAAAGTGCAGAAGAACACAACCACCGGTGTCGCTGGAGAAGGCGAGTGAGTCCTCCCTCCGTTCGGCCTACCGTCGTTGGTGGTAAGTAATGGAGTCTCAAGAGTACTCAGGCCATCTTCTTCCTCGCTTCTGGTTCCCATGTCTGTGTGTGCGAATGTTGATGGCGCGCTGACTGCCTCTCTATCAGCCACCGGAAAGGAAAAACAAATACTAAATTTGTAAATTTAAATAATAACCCTCAAACTATTGCAAGATTCCAAGTTTGGTTCCCGTAGTTTGAAAAGTTTTACTTTTAACAATTTTATTCCGATAAACATGTTGTCGATAGATATTTGTAGGACCTTAACTCTTCGACAATTTTGCTTTTATATTATTCAACATGTCCAATGTAATTGAAAATTTGTTTATTTTAACAATTTTTTTTAAATTTAGCTAAAATTTGTATCATAAAAAATGTAATAAAAATACAATAAAAGAAGCTTTAAACTAATAAAAAATGTAATAAAATACATAAAAATGTGAAGTTATGAATCTTTAGAGCAATGATGAGTACAAATGATAATTGGTAGACTTCAAGTTTACGATGGAAGTAAAATTCTAGGTTTGGCGAAGCTTCATGGAAACCTAAAGGTGCAAATCATAAAATATGGTTTATGACAAGTAAATGAAAGTTATGGACAAAATATGTATCCAACAAAGAATGTTTGGGTGATTGAAACTTGAGTTGTAACTAACATTTGTTGTGGATTAGAATGGAATTACGACTCCAACCTTAACCGGAAAAGTTGGGTATATAAAGAATAGAATAAACGGGAACATATAATGGAAAATGGAAAATTTTGAAGTATTGGAAACATATCGGTATCAAATGAACGGAAAATTTAATGTTTTACAATTGTTTCTATTTTTAGAAACTTTGTTGGTCTAGAATTGTCATAATGGTATAAACACGTAAAGTAAAAGATGTTTTGACATCTATATTTCGAAATAAACTTATAAAGAAGTAAGAAATTTGAATATTGCTAAATGACCTTGTAGAAATCTAAAAATACAATATTTGGTCAAAGTGGGACAAAAAACGGTAAAATTAACAAAATTGAGTATAAAGCTTTTGTAGAGCATGTTTAACCAATCAAATAGAATTAGATAGTATTTAGAAAGAATTCAACTATTATTAGATAAATATTATGTGTTTGATTTCATATTATTTTCTAATATTTATTCAAATCAATAGAGGTTGAAAGATATTTGGAAGCAAGTAAAGGCAAGAGCTAGTGGATTAATGTAGCTAGACATACCTAGCTACTGATGTGAGTATGTTGGGATATAACAAAACGAGTTAAGTACTTCAAACAAAACGATATTTGATTTCGGTGACACGAGCCGAATAAAACTACCGAAAAACGGTAAACGAAAATGTAAAATCGGAACAAGATATTTAACGTGGTTTGTGAAAGGTTTTCTGCAACCATGAACTAAATAACCTAAGTTCAGATGCAACCTATAAGGATCTATGTTTTCTACTATTGAACATATAACAAAAACTAGAGGCTAATAAAAGAAACTAAAGATCAAACAGAAAAAACCAACCTTAGATTTCTTGGAAGCAAAGCAGCAAAAATATCCTGCCTCAAATGAAGTCACACCCTTAGCCGGGAGGTTTATGGATCGAAATTCCAGAGAGAAAATAATAGAATGAGCAGCTGATAATGAGGTCTAGGGGTCCCTATTTATAGGGAACCAAGTGACAAAGCTAAACCCTAGCCGCAGCCCATTTTTCTGGATTATCTGTACGTGCGCCGCGGCCAAAACGTTTGCGCGCCGCGCGCCGCAATTCAACTATTGAATTTGTACGACTTTAATCCCTGACCTCCTGATTAATCTAATTAATGCCACAGAAATTAATCCAATTAATTTCTGATTAATTATTAATCAAATAATATTATTTCTTATTAATATATTATCTTCATAATATATTAACAAACAATATCTTGATTTATTAGTCATATAATAAATCAACCCTTTCTCTCTACTTAACTTTCCACCAAACCTCCAGCTATGACGGCAACCCAAATGGACTATGCTACTATTAATTAGGTAAATACTAATTATTAGTCATGGCTTAGACACCTAATCCAACAGTCTCCCACTTGGATAAGTCTATGACTATAATTACCAATTTAACCTCTAATTAACCAGCACTTTTAGCTTCCTAGAAACTGCTGCCAAAATCTGATCTAATTAGTTCTGTCCATAGATAAGTGATCAGATGATCCTTCGTCCAACAAGATATTTTCAAACTCAAGACATGGATAAAATCAATCCCGATCTGACTCACTGTTCCTCGATATCCGATTTGCATATGACTCTTAGACTACCAATTTAGTCCTGGTTGGCCAACCATTTTAGTCAACTTCAAATTCATCGAGAGGCCTACAGATATCTGTTCCCCGTTAGGGTCAAGGGACGAATAAACTTTGACTCATATACTTATGTCTTTTACCGGACAAATTACTCACAACAATACGTTTTATAACACCGAGTTACTGATGCGTTTTCGTATTATCAATGAACAACCGTCTAGTAAATCATAACTCATATGTCTTAGCTTAAAGATCAAAAGATATTATCGTCTCAATATTGCTCGTGATGTAATCCATGAAGCAATCCATTGAGCGCGGGTTTATCCAATACTCAAATCTCCATTTCCAAGTACTCATGAATTTTGCAGCAATCTTATTGCAATGTCTAACTCCTTAGATAATCTACAACTAATTCATGACAGTATTGCTTCATACTTACTCCCTAAAAGCATGAGCGACTGTGGATATTTGAATAATCCAATTATTCAGGAAGTAAAAACATGCAAAATGAAACACAATGATAAAGTATTGACAAAGTAGTAAACCATTACTCATTAATAAATCTCTATTATTAAATCACAAGAGTCAAATACAATACATTGTTACAAGTTTCAAAACCTATCTAATTACAAAAACTTTATATCATCTCTTAATCCAATGTTCCTAGCATGCTGATTATGCTTAATCCTACTCAGAGCCTTTGTCAAGGGATCTGCAGGATTATCTTCCAATGATACCCTCTTTACAAGGAGGTGACCTTCTTCTACCCTATGTCTGATGTAGTGGTACTTTCTGTCGATATGTCTGGACTTTCCGTGATCTCGCGGTTCCTTTGTCAAGGCGACCGCACCTTCGTTATCGCAGAACAGTTCCAAGGGCTCCTGAATACTCGGGACTACTCCAAGGTCACCGATAAAGTTCTTCAGCCAAGCCGCTTCCTTTGACGCTTCACTTGCTGCTATGTACTCTGATTCGCACGTAGAATCAGCCACTGTTTCTTGCTTGGAACTTTTCCAAGTAACTGCTCCACCGTTCAAAAGGAATACCCAGCCCGACTGAGACCGACCACTGTCTCTATCCGTCTGAAAACTGGCATCTGTATATCCTTCAACTCTCAAGGTATCACTGCCACCGAGGACTAACACCATGTTCTTTGTCCTTCGTAGATACTTGAGTATATTTTTCACAGCTATCCAATGCGCCCTTCCAGGGTTACCCTGGTACCAACTGACCAAGCTCAAAGCAAAAGCCACGTCAGGGCGAGTACACGTCATAGCGTACATGATCGATCCTACAGCCGAAGAGTAAGGTACCCGACTCATTTCAGCTATTTCTTCGTCTGTACTCGGACTTTGAATCTTACTCAATTTGCATTACTTTGGATAGGTAGCTCTCCCTTCTTGGAATTTTCCATACTAAACCTTTTCAGTACCTTTTCCAAGTATGTACCCTGACTAAGTCCAATTAGTCTCTTCTTCCTATCTCTCAATATTCTTATCCCGAGAATATAGGCAGCCTCTCCTAGGTCCTTCATGGCGAAACATTTCCCAAGCCAAGCCTTGACATCTTGCAAGGTTGGAATATCATTTCCCATGAGCAGTATGTCATCGACATACAGCACCAGAAAGGTGACTATACTCCCACTAGCCTTGACATATACGCAGGACTCATCCTCGCTCCTAGAGAAGCCAAACTCTTTGACTTTCTCATGGAAACAAAGATTCCAGCTGCGAGAAGCTTGCTTCAATCCGTAGATTGATCTCTCAAGCTTACACACCTTATTAGGATACTTTGCATCGACAAAACCCTCTGGCTGATTCATGTAAACATCCTCAGTCAACTTCCCATTGAGGAAAGCGGTTTTGACGTCCATCTGCCAAATTTCATAGTCATGAAATGCAGCTATGGCCAGCATAATCCTAATAGACTTTATCTTGGCTACTGGTGAGAAGGTCTCGTCATAGTCAACCCCTGGGGTTTGAGTAAAGCCCTTCGCAACCAATCTTGCCTTGAAAGTGTGTACTTTTCCGTCCATGTCGGTCTTCTTCTTGAAGATCCATTTGCACCCGACTGTCTTTCGACCCGGTACGTTGTCAACCAAGTTCCAAACTTGATTGTCATACATGGACTTGATCTCGCTATCCATGGCCTCTTTCCACTTGGCAGACTCAGGGCCCGCCACTGCTTCCTGGTAGTTAGCTGGTTCATCCAAATTTATCAGTGTCCTATCACTGACAAACGTGTCCCCATCCGAAGTTATATGGAACCCATAAAACTCGGGTGGCATGCTAACCCTACCGGAACGCCTAAGAGGTAAGGATACATCTGTCGGACCAACAGGAACTTCTTCCTCATGTTGGTTGCTAGTTTCTCCTAAGGTTGCGTCATCTGATGACTCTTGAATTTCTTCCAGATCAATGGTACTCCCACTGTCCTCTTTGAATATGAGCTCTCTCTCGAAAGACCGCTCGTCTAGCTACAAAAACCACGTCCTCGCTTGGTCTGTAGAATAGATATCCAAAGGACTGTTTGGGATAACCAAGGAAGAAACACCTTTCGCTTCTTTCTGCAAGTTTGTCTTGAGTCTCTCGTCTAACGAAAGCCTCACAACCCCAGACTTTGATATGTGTCAGAGATGGAACTTTCCCTGTCCACATTTCATGAGGTGTTTTAGCAACCTTTTTAGTAGGGACAAGATTCAGGATATGGGCGGCAGTCTCTAAGGCATACCCCCAGAAGTGAATGGGAAGTGAAGCTCGACTCATCATGGAACGAACCATGTCCAACAGGGTTCGGTTGCGCCTCTCCGCAACACCGTTCAACTGTGGTGTCCTGGGAGGTGTCAACTGCGAAACTATTCCACATTCCTTTAGATAGTCTAGGAACTCGATACTTAGATACTCTCCGCCTCTGTCGGACCTGAGCATCTTTATCTTCCTGCCTAATTGATTCTCTACCTCGTTCTTAAACTCTTTGAACTTTTCAAAAGTGTCTGACTTATGCTTGATTAAATAGATATAACCGTATCTACTAAAATCGTCAGTAAAGGTTACGTAGAACCTGACAACGCCTAGTGATATCAAGTATTTTAGGCGTTGTTGAGCCCTGTTCTTGATAAAATTATATCAAATATGTCTGGGTATTCTCACTTTTCGTGCCATGACTTGTTTGGAGAAAAAGAATAGAAACAGGGACTAAAAGCATGCAAAAGGAAGAAGTTGGGAAGGAATGAAAAATCAAGAGAACTCGTACGCGCGCCGCGGAAATCAATTATGCGCGACGCGGGCTTAAGGCGGTGGAACACATTCAAATGCCGAAGAAAACGGGAAAAGATAAGTACGCGCGCCGCGGATTTCACTTCTGTGCGGCGCGGCTGCGGGAAATTTGCAAGTATAAATAGATGCATTTCCAGCCGAAAACCCTAGCAAAGACCAGGTGTAAACATCGGCCTTGAAGCTCTTTGACTCCAGGATTTCATTTCAGCAAGCTCACAATTGGTATTTTATGTTTTTGGATTTAATTTCTTTTTTTGTAGTAAGTAGTTTTGTAGCTAAAGTCTTTTGGAGTGACAACCACTAACTTTGAGCACATAGGTTTCTGTTTTAGAAACATTTGGTTACTGTTTTGTGATTGAAATTCAGTTTTGGTGAATGAAAAGCATTCGGTTACATTTAATCTTAGCTTTTCGGTGTTTGGATGTTTGTGTTTGGTTTTGATGATTGATTGTGTTTTGGATATTGTTTTGGACCTTGTTAGGGCTGTTTTTCTTAGCTGAAATCAGTAGCTAATTAGGTTATTTGGTAAGCATTAAACCTTGGCTAGTAACTGTTCAATAGGACTTTAACTAGTGGTTAGTTTATGCTTTGCTCGGTTTGGTTAGTTTGGATGCCTTTGATTGCTTCTGAGTCAGAGATGTACTTCTGATTTCAGAAAGTGACTAGGTCATTTGGACATAGCTTAGCTTGGCTTGAGTGTTTGATCATTGTCTCATTTGCTAGTGATAGGAAAATAGAAACCAGATCCTCCGACTATAGCTGTGACACTATTAGTTGGTAATCTCTCATCTAGTCTAACCACGAAGCTCCTGCGGATCGACCCTGACTACCGCTATACTAGTGTGTGTTAGGTATTTCTCTTATTTTTGACCGCACGACGACCGCTGCGATGTCAAATTTTGGCGCCCTTGCCGGGGAGCTGTGCGCTTAGATTAGGTGATTTGTAGGACTTAGTTTCTTATTTTTGATGTTTGATTTTAGTTTGCTGATTTTTGGTATGTGTACATCCTTATAATGGGTGATTACATGTACCCGGATCAGTATTATGAAGATTATGAAAATCCGGCCGACACCTATTACGAGGATGATTGCTACAATGGATCATTCAATGACAATGGATGGCGGACCGAGGAGTCATCTCAGCCTGAGAATTCTCCAACTTGGGCCCAACTTTGGGTACTCATGTATAACAACTACCACGAGCAGAAGGACCAGGCTGAAGCTCTTGAAAAATTGCAAGTTTCATTAGATAAGTTAGAGGAAAGTTGAAAATGTTCACCACCTTCGCCAGAACCGGAGGCGAGTGATTTTTATACCAATAATAATGTGTGTGAACTGGCATCACCTGAATATGTGATGGAAGGGCATACACCGTGGGAAAATCAAGAGACCACTGAGAGGGTCGAAAATGTTGTTGAGGAAGAGGTTGTAGGTGACAATGTGTAACGACCATTTTTCAAAAAAAAAAAAAAAAAAAAAAAAAAAAAAACGTTGTGAATAGTAACTCCGGCGTGAATAGTAACTCCGGCGTGAATAGTACTCCGGCGTGAATAGTACCCGAGAAATGAAGTAAGCGCTTACCTCGTGATGATGTCGACGATGATGTCGTGATGACGTCGTGATGATGTCGACGATGATGTCGTGATGACGTCGACGATGATGTCGTGATGACGTCGTGAATAGTGTTTTCAAGCCCTATAAATAGAGGCCTAACTTCTTATTTCAACCCACAACAAACACCAAACAACCTTACGATATCGAGGAGTGTTCTGGTGAGGAAAATAGGTCGGGAGGAGTTAGGAGCGAGCGGTAGCTGGTAACGAGGTGCTCTGGAAGTGTTGGAAGAGCGGAACGGGAAACGTGCCAAGGCTTTGCGAAAACGCCAATCTTAAGTGAGTAATCACTATTGTATTTCTCTAGTAGTTTATAAGTGTTAAACTATAATATGTAGAGGTTATACTATTCGTAATTCCAAAAATAATACCGAGTGATTTACTTACGAGGATGGTGTCTAGGCCGATTACTTGGGATCTGGTTGTTGGATTTTCCGAAAGGCTGAAATGCTGAAAGGATCCTGCCACCCCAACTAATCTTCTACCTGGCTATCCTTTACTTGATAAATCACGAGGTATCATGTTGGAATTATGGAAGAGTTTAATGATGCAACTATAAGATAGTTAAGAATTAAAGAGTGATAAATGTCTTACGGTGCTAACAGTTAAAGAGGGAATACGAAGCAGAGATAAACGTTGTAGTCGACTATAATCAGGTGAGTTTCTCACTACATTGTGTGGAGGTTATATATGCTTTACCTTATTTTTGTGTGCTTATAAGATGTTTATAAGATGTTAGTAAATAGTATCAAGTTGTGTGTATATTATTGATATATATCTTTATGTTATAATTGTATGGGTGGGGTTATGGTGTGTGTGGGCTCGACGTACTGAGTAATATAGAGATACGAGCAAGAGACACTGAGCAGATACGCATGACTCGACGTACAGGGTATGCGCGGCTCTAAGTGCTGAGCAGAGGAATTAGATTTACTGAGCAGATACGTATAGGAGGTTATAATCCAATATACTGGATAGAGCAGATTATGTGACGTGTGGTTGTATTTTTCCTGTTAGGGGTAAAGTATGTGTAGCTGATATGCTGTGTAGTTGTTGGAACTCACTAAGCCGTGTGCTTATCCTTTCCCTTTTAGATTACCATTTCAGGTTGTACAGGTGGAAATGACGGACAGGCATGACGGGTACACACTGATGCTGCTTAATTGGGGATTCATGCGGTGAATTGATGTTTAAAATGATTTCTAAATATCTTCAAAATGTTAATTATTGAATAAATTGATATTTATTTAAATGAAGATGTTTTATTAAAAACCGGGTGTTACAAGTTGGTATCAGAGCCAAGGCTTGAGTGAATCAGACTCACTTTATGGGTTTTGATCTCAAGCTTGAGACTTAAAAGTTTTCTTTGGAAATATTTTTACAAGAAATTATAAGTTGTTTTCGAGTAAGGGGTTAAATGAATGTTGTTGCAAAGACGCAGTGTGTACCGTCAGCCGACGTCAGTAGGGAAAAGGTTAAGTGCTTAGTCTTTGTTGCTATTTCTGTAATATATGTGTGCTTAAATGCCATTAAAGTGTAGGCAGTAGGAACTAAATAGTCCTAGAATTTTTGAGTTGGCCAAGTTGCATGTTCCTTGATAAGTGATATCCATAAGGTAAATCCTTTTATGTGAAATTTTCTACGACTATGTTCGTAAAACAACGTGGGGTATAGGTGGTAAAATTATCGTGAGAAGTGAATTGGGGACTTCTGGACAAGTTCTGAAACGAACGAGGGTAGGTGTGGAAGATAGTAGTAGAGCTCCTACTATTGAAAGCACAGGATCCGCGTTCGAATCGGGAGTTGGTCGTAAGGAATCCAATACACTAAGGGTATAACTAATTGGTTTATATGCTGATAAACTGTATTTGTCCATTCTATTGATTGGCAATCATAGAGTTTATTGGGAACAATTAGGACGCTGGAGATTGAGAATCTAGTGACGTTTCATAATTAAGTAATGAACAGTTAATGAGACTATAGTGGATGAGGTGTGCAAAAGTGACACATTAAGTCTCTTCGTTACTAAAAGCACAGATAGTGGATAATAAAAAGAAGATGTTGATTTCTAGAATAGTATTTTGATTGACTATAAATAGACGTTATGTTATTTAGAGACTAACATAAGTCACAGATTCCAGTTATGGAGATATATGTGAGGCTTCCAGGTCATCTGCAGTTGCTGGTTAACAAATTTTATCTACAAGGAGTGTCAGACGACTGGAGTATGATGATGACAAAGGCTGAGGATGTATGTGATCGTATTAGTAGAAATTGGAATCCCGTAGATGGAGGGAATAATTTGGAAGAAGACATACATGAACTAAAGCAATATATAGATGTGAAAGGTATACGCACAGATATACGTGTACATAGTAGAAATATAAGGTTTTATACATGGTGTCGTATGTTTGCAGAATTAGAGTCTTATCCATTCCAGTACAAGAGGTGTACGTGTATACGGAATGGACATATAATAACAACTCGTGAAAGTAGGGATGACATAGTGGTGTGGCGTAAGGGTATTCACATAGGTAGTGAATACTACCAACGTGTGTATCAGAGTAAGTTAGATGTAGCATATCAGTGTATCATGTACTTGAAATCTGTTAGTATATGAAAATAATGAGTTGAGGAGATATTGCTAACCGACCAAGATGACTGTCTTGTTAGCATATGTGTGTTAGGTGTATATGTTTCATAAATGACTAAGTGAATACCTCTTAAGTAGGTAACTCGTAGGCAAGTAACCGTGGATAAACTGTGTCGGTAGCTGGTTGAATATCTAGTTGATATTAGCTGTACGGACGAATACGTAAGTATTAAGTGGTGATAACCATGGATATGGTATCCTATGGTGGGTGGAGATTTTGTAGTTGTATGTGGAGGCTGAGCTGATATGAGGATTCTTGGTGTCATGTGGTTGGTTGCAGAGCTGTGCAGTCGTATGTGTGTTAACCGTTAAGCCTTTAGAGCGAAAAGCTGTTTATTCTGTGGGGCCACTTATACTTGTAGTTGGGACCACTTATTAGGTGGGGCTACTAGTATTGTGGTTGGGACCACTTATGATATGGGGCTACTTGTACTTGTGGTTGGGACCACTTATTCCGTGGGGCCACTGGTAACTTGTAGTTGTGACCATTTATTCTGGGGGTTAATAGTACTTGTGGTTGTGACCACTTATTTAGTGGGGCCACATTTGGTAAGACCACTTATGTGTTGTGGATCTTATGAGCAGTAATTGTGGTGGGACCACATACAAGTGTTGTGATGGCTTTATTGGCTGGCAGTTCTAACACACATACAGTTGGGTGTTTGGTGAATAGCTGAGCTGTTGAGGTTGTGAAGAGCAGGGGTTGTGATATGATGAACATGTGATTATACGATGCATAACAAGTACCTTGCATCCATGATTTCTGTATGGGATTACATAACGAGTACTTTGTAGTCTCAATATGATAGCCTAGTTGATTAGAGGTGGTTAATGTGCTAGTATTGTGGTAATACCCTTTGGGTTTACTAATACAACCGTATTGTGTTGAAATAGGGAATGATTAAGAGGAAGAATAAGTGTATGCCAACGCTGAAGATTCCGGGGACGGAATCTTATAAAGGGGGGGAGAACTTGTAACGACCATTTTTCAAAAAAAAAAAAAAACAAAAAAAAAAAAAAAACGTTGTGAATAGTAACTCCGGCGTGAATAGTAACTCCGGCGTGAATAGTACTCCGGCATGAATAGTACCCGAGAAATGAAGTAAGCGCTTACCTCGTGATGATGTCGACGATGATGTCGTGATGACGTCGTGATGATGTCGACGATGATGTCGTGATGACGTCGACGATGATGTCGTGATGACGTCGTGAATAGTGTTTTCAAGCCCTATAAATAGAGGCCTAACTTCTTCATTTCAACCCACAACAAACACCAAACAACCTTACGATATCGAGGAGTGTTCTGGTGAGGAAAATAGGTCGGGAGGAGTTAGGAGCGAGCGGTAGCTGGTAACGAGGTGCTCGGGAAGTGTTGGAAGAGCGGAACGGGAAACGTGCCAAGGCTTTGCGAAAACGCCAATCTTAAGTGAGTAATCACTATTGTATTTCTCTAGTAGTTTATAAGTGTTAAACTATAATATGTAGAGGTTATACTATTCGTAATTCCAAAAATAATACCGAGTGATTTACTTACGAGGATGGTGTCTAGGCCGATTACTTGGGATCTGGTTGTTGGATTTTCCGAAAGGCTGAAATGCTGAAAGGATCCTGCCACCCCAACTAATCTTCTACCTGGCTATCCTTTACTTGATAAATCACGAGGTATCATGTTGGAATTATGGAAGAGTTTAATGATGCAACTATAAGATAGTTAAGAATTAAAGAGTGATAAATGTCTTACGGTGCTAACAGTTAAAGAGGGAATACGAAGCAGAGATAAACGTTGTAGTCGACTATAATCAGGTGAGTTTCTCACTACATTGTGTGGAGGTTATATATGCTTTACCTTATTTTTGTGTGCTTATAAGATGTTTATAAGATGTTAGTAAATAGTATCAAGTTGTGTGTATATTATTGATATATATCTTTATGTTATAATTGTATGGGTGGGGTTATGGTGTGTGTGGGCTCGACGTACTGAGTAATATAGAGATACGAGCAAGAGACACTGAGCAGATACGCATGACTCGACGTACAGGGTATGCGCGGCTCTAAGTGCTGAGCAGAGGAATTAGATTTACTGAGCAGATACGTATAGGAGGTTATAATCCAATATACTGGATAGAGCAGATTATGTGACGTGTGGTTGTATTTTTCCTGTTAGGGGTAAAGTATGTGTAGCTGATATGCTGTGTAGTTGTTGGAACTCACTAAGCCGTGTGCTTATCCTTTCCCTTTTAAATTACCATTTCAGGTTGTACAGGTGGAAATGACGGACAGGCATGACGGGTACACACTGATGCTGCTTAATTGGGGATTCATGCGGTGAATTGATGTTTAAAATGATTTCTAAATATCTTCAAAATGTTAATTATTGAATAAATTGATATTTATTTAAATGAAGATGTTTTATTAAAAACTGGGTGTTACACAATGCTACCTCTGACTCAACAGCTTTTGATGTTTTTGAAAATGTTGATCTGGTGATGTGTGAATCTGTACCATCACCAGACAATTTAGTTGATGAGGATGTTGTGGAGGGGGCTGTAAGTGACAGTACAGATCCCAGCCCAACAAGTCCTGAAATTGTTGAATTTTTTGATACTATTGGGGAAGGGGGTGTAGATGACAATACTACCCCCGACCCTGTAATATTTGAAAATTTTGAAAAATTTGAAAATAAGGATCTGATGATGGGTGACTTTGTACCACCATCAGATCAAACCAGTCCCTCACTCTTGGTTCCGATCCACTTGTTGGACGATGGCCAAGAAGTTGATGCTGGCGAGTTTGTTTTTGAAAATAAGAAACATGATTTTATCACCACTCATGATCCATTCATGAATGGAAAATTAGATGTGATCAATACCATCGATGAGGACATATGGAAGCATCCTGATATGTTGCCCTCCGATCCCACTCGATTGGAAAATCTCTACTGGCATTGCAAGCCAAAATTGCAACCTGAAGATAATATGTGGGACACTGGCAAAATGAGATCTACAAAACAACTATTGGGAGCAGCATTGGGCGCGCTTCATGTCAAGCCTTTGACTTTGAAGAAATGCAGAAGGAAGGATCGAGCTTGGAGGTTCAAAGCTACCTCCAAGCACTCACGGGAAATCATCAGAAGACAGCAGCTGGGTAGCAACAGGAGAACCAACAAGCCATTTGACCCAGGAAAGTTTGAAGGGCAGTGGGTCCGCAAAGGGGCGGTGGTGACTGAAAATCAGCAAAGGAAGAAGGCGTACCATCCACCGTAGCTGTAAAAGGACTCCACGTCTGGCTGAAGACGTTAAACTTAGCGCTTGTTGGGAGGCAACCCATCATGTCATAATTTAGGATATAATTCTTAAAATAAAATACAAAAATACATCAATCTTTTTGCAGGTACTAGTGGTTTGAAATAAGTGTGGGGTCATTTGAGAAGTTTTGAAATTTTTGAAGTCCGCGCCGCGGGTATTTGACTTACGCGACGCGAGATCGTAAACCAACCCGATGCGCAGGGGTTGATTTGGACACGCGCGACGCGCAAAGAGTAAACCCGCGATGCGGTAAACGATCAGTCGGTTTTCTCCTTTATAAGGTAAACCGCGGCTCGTATGACCCACACGCGACTCGGAGCTCTGGTTATCGAAATTTTCTTGCGATTTTTCTTGCTTATTGTGTTTCTACTACTAAGGTACGCCATTCTAACTATCTATTACTCGTTAAAACTAGCGATTAGGTAGTTAATTTTATTGATTTGCCCAAAATAGTTCAAAACTTAGAATCGCTAATGCTAGCTCATAGGGTGTTTGTTTTGCCAAATGGAGACCCTAGATGAGCTAGTTGGCACCTAGGCTACCTTGTGGTGTGATTAGATCGAGTTGTAGCAGGTTAAATTGAGATTTTGGATCGGGGTTTGGAAACAGCCGTACGCCGCGCCGCGCCCTTGCTCTTGGGCCGCGCCGCGGTGCGGTGGGGAGGAAAAGGACTAATTTTGCAAAATTTTTGTGCTATGTGTTTTCTTTTGCAGATGATGTTCAGATTGGACCACCCCTTTCTCCAGTTCCCCGCAGAGCTTGCTAGTTCAGTGGAGTACACTTCACGGAGAGACACATTGACTCGTCGCCGGGTCCTTGAGGCGACAGTAATCGATCGAGATATTCTGAGGGACGCTGGGCTCTGGGGAGCGATTGAGCCATTCCTACATCGTACCTGGACCCACGAGGAGGCATCATTCACATGCCGCGGCTGGGACAGGATCATGGCCACAGACGAGGACGTGGTCTACACGGAGTTGCTGCTGGAGTTCATATCCACTATCCAGTTCGCACCTCGGGTGAGAGACCCGCGCTCCAGGCTGGTACGATTTCGTTTGGGAGGTGAGCACAGGGAGTGCAACCTCCGGGAGTTCGGGAGGCGAGTGGGGTTATACACCCCAGCGGACCTCCAGCATCGCTACTTCACCCGGTTCTTCGGGTCCTGCATTCAGGGGGAGCCGGACAGGGCTCCCAACATGGAGGTTTGGGCATCGCTGTCCAACATCAGATACGAGGGGGGAGCTTCCAGGGAAAGTCATCTTCGGGACCCACTTCACCGCCTCATGCACCGGATCGTTTCCACCTCCATCATGCAGCGGGAGGGAGGCGAGAAGGTGTCAGGCGACGACATGACCTTTTTGTGGGTCCTCCTCGACCCATCCAGATTCCTCCACCTCCCATACGCCCTCGCAGTCGCTCTCTCCACCCACTCTATCGGTGCCTCCACCAGCAGCCCTTTAGCCAGGGGGTATTTCATTACCCGCCTGGCCCGTTCCTATGGCATCCTTACTGCCCCCGTGGCAGCCTCCTTGACCGCTCTGCCTCCATCCCGCACTACAGCGCGTACTTTGGAGAGGATGCGGCTCATTGAGATGCAGCGCCCGGGGCAGTACATCAGGGCCCCGACCGAGCCACCGCAGGCACCTCAGCCGTATATGCTCAGCCTGGCAGGAGACGCAGGAGGCCAGAGCTAGCACCAGAGCCCGCAGCTCCGACAGAGCCACATCAGGAGGATCCAGCGGCCATCCATCGGTTGGAGGCTCGAGTTGCGAGGATGGAGGACCAGCTCGAGTGGATCGGGGAGGTACTCTTGGAGTTGGCCACTCAGCAGGGCCGACGTCCCCGACCATTCCCAGCCCGGGCCCATGATCATGAGGTCGGACCCTCCAGGCCGCCTGGCAGTGATTGATGTACCTTTTTCTTTTTCTTTCTTTTTATTTTTGAGATATATGTACGAACTTATGACACATCTATCTATATATTTTTGTTCATGTTTTATTTGTCATGTGTATTTTTTAATTTGTTTGTTAAGTTATGCATGTTATACCAATGTGAGAAGGAGTTGTCTCAAACAAGTGTGGGGTCACCGTGCCCCCTCCACTTATCTCGACCACCGGCGTGTTCACTGTAGCGCTACAACTCCAGAATACAAAATCGAGGATCCGTTTGTACGCAACTATACCTGTGATATTGAGCACCAAACAGTCTATCGTCCAAAAGGGGTAACTCTTTCTCCCTTGTTTTGAAATAAATTTTGTACAACGGGGACGTTGTACGGTTTTAAGTATGGGGTGTGGACGGTCGAAAGAGATTTTTTTTTTGAAATTTTTGCAGAAATGATCAATTTTCAAATTTTTAGCAATATTTTTCAAAATTTTTAATGAATTGCAATTTTGAAATGAATGATTTGTGATTGTGATAGCATTAGTATTTTTCAAGAAATACTATTTATTTGTGATCATGCTATTAGTTAGTCAAATAAGTTGAGTTTTACGAGTTTAGAAGATTGAGCTGTTTTAGGATTGGAATTTAGGAAGGAAAAGTCAATCTGTGGCCTTTGTTGTTCGAGTCGGTAGGTCTAAAATGGGTGGGCCTTATGCACCTTACCACCTAAGATCGTCTGGTCTGGGATGGTATTTCTGAAAGCTCGTTACACGGACAACATCGAAAGTCATGGACAATTCCTTAATGGCCTTTAGAATCTGAATGAGTAAGTACACTTCATTGTGGACAGAAAGTTTGTAATCAAGGGTTCTCTAGAAAGCCATGAATTCCAAAGAACAAGTCAATTATGTTTTCGCGAACTATTACACTCTAACTCAAAAGAGCAATAAACTTTGAAACTGAACACAGTCAGAAATTGTTTGATTCTTTATTATAATTGGTTAAAAACTCTCTTGCTTGGGGACAAGCAAGGCACAAGTGTGGGGTGTTTGACAACGCCTAGTGATATCAAGTATTTTAGGCGTTGTTGAGCCCTGTTCTTGATAAAATTATATCAAATATGTCTGGGTATTCTCACTTTTCGTGCCAGGACTTGTTTGGAGAAAAAGAATAGAAACAGGGACTAAAAGCGTGCAAAAGGAAGAAGTTGGGAAGGAATGAAAAATCAAGAGAACTCGTACGCGCGCCGCGGAAATCAATTATGCGCGACGCGGGCTTAAGGCGGTGGAACACATTCAAATGCCGAAGAAAACGGAAAAAGATAAGTACGCGCGCCCGCGGATTTCACTTTTGCGCGGCGCGGTTGCGGGAAATTTGCAAGTATAAATAGATGCATTTCCAGCCGAAAACCCTAGCAAAGACCAGGTGTAAACATCGGCCTTGAAGCTCTTTGACTCCAGGATTTCATTTCAGCAAGCTCACAATTGGTATTTTATGTTTTTGGATTTAATTTCTTTTTTTGTAGTAAGTAGTTTTGTAGCTAAAGTCTTTTGGAGTGACAACCACTGACTTTGAGCACATAGGTTTCTGTTTTAGAAACATTTGGTTACTGTTTTGTGATTGAAATTCAGTTTTGGTGAATGAAAAGCATTCGGTTACATTTAATCTTAGCTTTTCGGTGTTTGGATGTTTGTGTTTGGTTTTGATGATTGATTGTGTTTTGGATATTGTTTTGGACCTTGTTAGGGCTGTTTTTCTTAGCTGAAATCAGTAGCTAATTAGGTTATTTGGTAAGCATTAAACCTTGGCTAGTAACTGTTCAATAGGACTTTAACTAGTGGTTAGTTTATGCTTTGCTCGGTTTGGTTAGTTTGGATGCCTTTGATTGCTTCTGAGTCAGAGATGTACTTCTGATTTCAGAAAGTGACTAGGTCATTTGGACATAGCTTACCTTGGCTTGAGTGTTTGATCATTGTCTCATTTGCTAGTGATAGGAAAATAGAAACCAGATCCTCCGACTATAGCTGTGACACTATTAGTTGGTAATCTCTCATCTAGTCTAACCACGAAGCTCCTGCAGATCGACCCTGACTACCGCTATACTAGTGTGTGTTAGGTATTTCTCTTATTTTTGACCGCACGACGACCGCTGCGATGTCAAATTTTGGCGCCGTTGCCGGGGAGCTGTGCGCTTAGATTAGGTGTTTTGTAGGACTTAGTTTCTTATTTTTGATGTTTGATTTTAGTTTGCTGATTTTTGGTATGTGTACATCCTTATAATGGGTGATTACATGTACCCGGATCAGTATTATGAAGATTATGAAAATCCGGCCGACACCTATTACGAGGATGATTGCTACAATGGATCATTCAATGACAATGGATGGCGGACCGAGGAGTCATCTCAGCCTGAGAATTCTCCAACTTGGGCCCAACTTTGGGTACTCATGTATAACAACTACCACGAGCAGAAGGACCAGGCTGAAGCTCTTGAAAAATTGCAAGTTTCATTAGATAAGTTAGAGGAAAGTTGGAAATGTTCACCACCTTCGCCAGAACCGGAGGCGAGTGATTTTTATACCAATAATAATGTGTGTGAACTGGCATCACCTGAATATGTGATGGAAGGGCATACACCATGGGAAAGTCAAGAGACCACTGAGAGGGTCGAAAATGTTGTTGAGGAAGAGGTTGTAGGTGACAATGCTACCTCTGACTCAACAGCTTTTGATGTTTTTGAAAATGTTGATCTGGTGATGTGTGAATCTGTACCATCACCAGACAATTTAGTTGATGAGGATGTTGTGGAGGGGGCTGTAAGTGACAGTACAGATCCCAGCCCAACAAGTCCTGAAATTGTTGAATTTTTTGATACTATTGGGGAAGGGGGTGTAGATGACAATACTACCCCCGACCCTGTAATATTTGAAAATTTTGAAAATTTTGAAAATAAGGATCTGATGATGGGCGATGCGTTTCTTGCTGATGTGCCCGAGCCGACTATGCCACAGACATGCCTTTTCTACACCACTAGTAGAATCAATATAATTTACACTATGTCCTAAATTGTCAACACATTCAACAGTTTCATACACACCATCACAAGGATAAGCAGTAAAAATCAAAATACCATTTTTGAAAACAGAAATCGAACCAATTTTATTGTCAAAAGAAAATTGAAATCCTTGTCTGAACAAAGCGTGAAATGAAATAATGTTTCTTGCCATTTCTGGCGAATAGCAACAATTAAATAACTCTAAGCTAACATCACTACTAAGCACTAAACTATAAACGCCGATCTTGGTAACAGGGGACGATCTCCTATTGCCCATGATCAGGTTCAGTCTACCGTGCTCCACCTCCCTGCTTTCCTTTAGGCCCTGCAGATCAGAACAAATGTGAAAACCACATCTTGTATCAAGGACCCAAGAATTAGAAGATGGTGAGTTTTTAGAGATAGTGTATATACCTGCTGTCGATGGCTTTACTTTCCCATCCTTGACATCCTGCAAGTATTTGGGGCAGCTTCTCTTCCAATGGCCCTTCTCTTTGCAGTAGAAACAGTCGGCTTCATTGGGGTTGGCTACACAAGGAATGTGAGAATACTTGGTTCTCGAGCCATTGCTGGACGACCCGACCTGAACCTTTTCCCTCTAATTTTGCTTAGGAGGGCCCTTCCTTTTCTTTCGTTTGCCACTTCCAATGGCTAAGACGGGCTGATTGACCGAGGGTACACCTTTACCCTTCATCCCGTCCTCAGCAACCCGAAGCATACGATGCAACTCAGTCAGGTTAGCCTGATTGTTGTTCAAATGATAAGCCAGCCTGAACTGGTCATAAGAACTCGGTAAGGAGTTAAGCACTATGTCAACGGCCAACTCCTCAGGTACAGGCATCGCAAGCTTTCTAAGCCGCTCCACGTAACCTTGCATTCTTTGCACATGAGCACAGATGGACTCTCCATCTTTAGGTTTGCTGTTCGTGAAGTCTTTGACCACCTCGCACCTCTCGATGCGCTCTTGCTTGCGGAACTTTTCCGCAAGCTCCTTGTGCATCTCAAAGGGCCAGTAGTCTTCGTATATCCTTTGCAATTCGGGGTTCATTGTGGCGATCATGATGCAGGCCACTTTGGTCGCATCATCAGAATGTTTTTGGTACGAGGCAATCTCCTCGGGAGTAGCAGTTTCAGGGTCAATATCGACAAGCTCGGTTTCGAGGACATACTCTTTGTTCTCGTACCTCAGAGCCATCTTGATATTTCTAATCCAGTCATTATAGTTTGTCCCGTTCAATTGAACCTTGGAACACAGTGAGAGGATAGAGGGAACACTGGAGTTTGAGTGGGAAGCGGATTGATCAGCAGAAGACATCTATAAAAGAAGGTAAGTTTAATTAGATACATGTCGGTCCTTATAATAACCCAATATAAAATAAGGCTAGGATCCAACTATAACAATTTGCAACATAGAAGAGGGATGCCGTAATCTATAAGCAAATTTTATAAAGGTAGGCGAATGACGATTCAGCCAATTCCACTGCGGAAAAATAATCTTATTATAAATGGAATTCCTAGTTTCTTTTGAGATATATTGAACTGTTCAATAGCATGTTTAATCTCGGATATGCCCCACCGTTATCATCTCAAATTGATGTGCCGGTAAACCACACACGCTCCATCAACAATGATAACACCCGAGACACCCATTGCCACTCTTTATGAACCCCCATTGGTGTGCCGGTAAACCACACACGCTCCACCAACGTTTCATAAAGTGCAATGTGCAATTTCATGGGGTAGCATCAAATTCACATTTTTCCTAAAGTGACTAGATTGGGATTTTGTGTAAAGGTTTTAGTACTTTGATCATTATACTTTTAATGATTAAGTGGTCCTATCAAAACTGTTCGGCTAACGACCCTCCACTGATCAAGCGAGCGGTGGGCGAGAGTGTTCACCCATTAGACTGCCATTTTATAGGCAGCCTCCTTATACCCACTTTATAGATCAGCTTCGTGAATGAGGCCTACTATTGAATTGACTGACCAGTTTTATCTTATACATATAGTATTAACAATTAATAACATATATAACATGTATTTTAAAACCCTTTAAAATATTCAAGGTTTATCTTTTAATTTTACCAAATTTAACAATTAAATTAAACCTTAAAATCGATTTAATCAATTTTAATTACCAATAAATTAAATTAATTAAATCTAAATATTTTAAACATTTTAAAATATTTTTCCGGATTTATTCCATTAATTTCGCAATTTTAAAATTAATTAAATCCCTTTTGAATTATCTTTTAATTAACAATTAATTAAATTAATTCAAATGAAGATAGGTTTATCCAAATTAATCAAATTAATTAAAACCTATCCTAAACCCCCTAAAAATTGATTTCCAATAATGGGGTTTAAGGTTATCCATTTAATTAACAAATAAAGTTACCAAAAATAGAAAACCTCCTAAAACCCTTAAAGCCAAAATCGAAAATTACATGGGGGGGGGGGGGGGGATTAGGGTTTCCAAAACCCTAATCCTAAAAGTCGATCCATACAATAATAGTGTTTAGAAGCTTTAAACCCTAAAACAGTTATAGCAATTCAACAAGAAAACAAAACAGGCTCTGATACCACTGAAAGGTTTTCTGCAACCATGAACTAAATAACCTAAGTTCACATGCAACCTATAAGGATCTATGTTTTCTACTATTGAACATATAACAAAAACTAGAGGCTAATAAAAGAAACTAAAGATCAAACAGAAAAAACCAACCTTAGATTTCTTGGAAGCAAAGCAGCAAAAATATCCTGCCTCAAATGAAGTCACACCCTTAGCCGGGAGGTTTATGGATCAAAATTCCAGAGAGAAAATAATAGAATGAGCAGCTGATAATGAGGTCTAGGGGTCCCTATTTATAGGGAACCAAGTGGCAAAGCTAAACCCTAGCCACAGCCCATTTTTCCGGATTATCTGTACGCGCGCCGCGGCCAAAACGTTTGCGCGCCGCGCGCCGCAATTCAACTATTGAATTTGTACGACTTTAATCCCTGACCTCCTGATTAATCTAATTAATGCCACAGAAATTAATCCAATTAATTTCTGATTAATTATTAATCAAATAATATTATTTCTTATTAATATATTATCTCCATAATATATTAACAAATAATATCTTGATTTATTAGTCATATAATAAATCAACCCTTTCTCTCTACTTAACTTTCCACCAAACCTCCAGCTATGAGGGCAACCCAAATGGACTATGCTACTATTAATTAGGTAAATATTAATTATTAGTCATGGCTTAGACACCTAATCCAACAGTTTGGTTACGGGATCACGACCTACGTCTACGGGCAAACGAGAGAGAGAGAGAGAGAGAGAGAGAGAGAGAGAGAGAGAGAGAGAGTTTTATTAACACCAAGAAAATTACAATCATACCAGGCTAAACTGCACTTGTAATCTGATCACTCACAAGAAAATATCACTTGCACTTTTGGCTGCTAAACTGGACTCTGCACAAAAGACTACCTCATTGGACTGTGCTATATATTTATGTATTTGTGTTTGTGTTGTGTGGTGAGTGAGTTGTGTGTTCTTTGCTCTCAACAAAAGCCTCTATATATACATGTTTGAGATGTATATAATATACATATAAGTGTGATGCAAATGTGACTTTCAAAGACTCACCTAACATTAGAAGAAAAATCTTCACCTAACTTTAACAATCTCCCACTTGAAGATTTTGAACAACATAGTCTTTCTTTACTGTCCAACTCTTGCAACAAGTTTCCGATCTCTCTCGTTCCTGCCATCCCTTCTTTTCAAACTTCTAGAAGGCCAGTTGAAGCCATACAAAACTTCAACTTCTCTGTGGTAACCACCTTGGTGAACATATCTGTTGGATTCTTCGTTCCAAGGATTTTCTTCAGATGTAGAGTTCCATCATTGATAACTCTCGAATGAAATGGTACCTCGTCTGAATGTGTTTCATTCTACTGTGAAACACCGGATTCTTTGCTAGGTGAACTGCACTTTGGTTGTTACAATGCAGTACACAATCCTCCTGCTGAAATCCAAGTTCTGATAAGAATTTCTTCAACCATATAAGCTCCTTGGCTGCTTCTGCAATAGCCATATACTCTGCTTCTGTGGTTGAAAGAGCAACACTCTTCTGTAGCCTAGACATCCAACTGATTACGGTACCCCTGATTGTGAAAACGTAACCTGTTGTGCTCTTACCCGAATCCGCACATCCACCCAAATCTGCATCGGCGAACCCTTTTAAAACCACCCCGTTTCTTCTGAAACATAGGGCAATCTCATATGTTCCTTTCAAGTAGCGTAACAGCCGTTTTACTCCTTCCCAATGCTCTCTTCCTGGATTTGACATGAACCTGCTCACAACTCCCACTACTTGAGCAATATATGTTCTGGTGCATACCATTGCATACATCAAGCTACCTACCGCAGATGCGTAGGGGACTTTGGCCATCTGTTCTTTGTCTTCTTCCGTCTTTGGGGATTGCTTCTTTGAGAGTTTCTGACTTCCCAAAGGTGTACTTCTTGCATTAGCATATGTCATGCTGAACTTTTCTAAAACTTTCTTGATGTACTTAGATTGAGAAAATTTTAGTGTATCGGTAACTCTGTCCCTGGCTATGCTCATGCCTAATATCTGCTTAGCAGCCCCTAACTCCTTCATCTCGAACTCTCTGGACAACTGCTTCTTAAGCTTGTGGATCTCCTGTATGTCGAATCCAACTATCAACATGTCATCAATATATAATAACAGGATGATGTAAGAGGAGTTGAATTTCTTCAAGTAGCAACAGGGATCCATCTCACATCTGTAATACCCACTCCTCTGCATGAAGCTATCAAACTTCAAGTACCACTGTCTTGGAGCTTGCTTCAAACCATACAGACTTTTCTTCAGTTTACACACCAGATTTTCCTTACCGACTGTTGGAAAACCTTCTGGTTGTACCATGTAGATGTCTTCTTCCAGGTCGCCATGGAGAAAAGTTGTTTTAACATATAGCTGCTCTAGATGGAGATCTTCAGAGGCTATAAATCCCAAGACCATTCTGATTGTAGTCATCTTCACAACTGGAGAGAAGATCTCATTATAATCGATCCCTCGTTTCTGTTGGAACCCTTTGACCACCAATCGTGCATTGTATCTTTTACTGCCATCAATCTGTGCTTTCTTCCCTGCTGGGAGCTTGACCAAGGACAAAGTCTGGTTCTTGTCAAGTGAGCTCAATTCGTCTTCCATAGCCCTCTTCCACTGTATGGAATCTTTCATCCTTAGGGCCTCTGAATAAGACTCAGGTTCACCATTCTTTTTCAGCAATAAGTAATTTGCTGAAGGAGAATACATGTTTGGAGCCTTTTGTGGTCCAGTGGATCTCCTGACAGTAGGAGTTTCAGTCTCTGCTCATTCTCTGACTTCTTCTTCAAAACTACTGTCTTCTTCGCTCCCACTATCTCCAGTATTATCAGAGCTCCCACAGTTTCCTGAACTTTCACCTATCTCCGGAGTACTGATAGGTCTTACAATATCATCGTCAGAGATATCTTCAAACTCAACTTGACTCTTTGTTTTCTCTGGTTGCTTCTTTCTGCCAGAGCTTGCTGCAAGTTCATCCTTGTATAGAGCATTCTTTTTGAACACCACATCACGACTTCTGATAACCTTCTTTGTCTCGTTATCCCAGAAGCGGTACCCCATGTCATCCGAGCCATAGCCTATAAAGGTGCACTTCCTTGCCTTCGTTTTTAGCTTGTCTCTTTCAGAATCTTTCACCTTCACATATGAGACACAACCGAAAACTTTCAAGTGTCTGAGTGAAACCTCGTGACCACTCCATTCTTCTTTTGGAATCCTGAACCCTAAGGGGACTGAGGGTCCTCTGTTGATTAGATAGGCGACTGTGTTGACGGAATCTGCCCAGAACATCTTGGGCAGACCTGCATGTAGTCTCATGCTCTTTCCCCTTTCATTCAATGTTCGGTTCATCCTCTCAGCAACTCCATTCTGCTGAGGTGTATCTAGAACAGTCTTCTGCATTCTGATTCCTTGGCCAGCACAGTAATCAACAAATTCTTTGCTATTGTATCCACCCCCATTATCAGATCTGAAACACTTGATCTTCAAGTTAGTTTCATTTTCAACAATAACTTTCCATTTCTTCAATGTACTTCAGACTTCAAACTTATGCTTCAAGAAATAAACTCAAACCTTCCTTGTGCAGTCGTCAATGAAAGTGACATAATATCGGGATCCTCCCACTCAAGAAACAGAAGTGGGACCATAAACATCTGAATGTACTAGCTCCAACTTCCCAGACTTGGGTGGATGACCAGTCTTCACGAAAGTAACTTTCT
Organism: Cichorium intybus; assembly: GCA_023525715.1. NCBI lineage: Eukaryota > Viridiplantae > Streptophyta > Magnoliopsida > Asterales > Asteraceae > Cichorium > Cichorium intybus. The sequence continues at coordinate 81,493,348 of CM042017.1, forward strand.
TCTGTTTACCAAGAACACATGGTTCACAGAAATCAATTGTTACAGTCTTCAGATCTGGACCTCTTCCTTTGGATGCTAGCATCTTCATTCCCTTCTCACTCATATGCCCAAGTCTTTGGTGCCATAGAGTAGATGCCCCGGCTTTTTCAACAACATGTACTTCAGAGTCATCAGCTTCCACCATGTAAAGTGTACCCCGTTTCTTACCTCTAGCAATAACTAAGTTTCCCTTCGTTACCTTCCATTGCTGATCACCAAATGTAACATGGTGACCCTCGTTATCAAGCTGCCCCACCGATATCAACATTCTCTTTAAGTATGGAATGAACTTCACATTCTTTAAAGTCCAATTCGTACCTAAAGTTGTCTTGAGGACCACATCCCCAACACTTGTAATATCCAGGCTCTTGTTGTCTGCTAGTCTGACATTTCCTTTGTACTGTCGGAAATTCTGCATTACTTCTCTGGAATGACTAGCATGGAACTATGCACCAATCCATGATCCACGATTCTGTTGAGTTTTCAACTGCACAAATAAGCACGTTTCCTTCAAAATCTGCTGCCATATTTACTTCCTTCTTGCCTTTATCTGTCGAAGGCCTCGGGCACTGATTTTTGAAGTGACCTTTCTCCTTGCAGTTCCAGCAGGTAATATCCGACCTGTTCTTTGACTGTCCTCTCTTTCTCGACTTTGATCTTCCTCTACCACCGCCTCCTCTGTTGGATCTCCTTCTTCTGTCTTCAGTACTTAGAAGACTACTGGAAGATTCCCCGGTACTCCGTCTGCGCACATCCTCACTAAGGATTAAATTTCGAATGCTTTCGAACGTCAGCTTAGCACCTCCGACTGAACTGCTGAATGCAGTAATCGTACCGGACCAACTTTCAGGCAAAGATGTTAGTAGTAGCAAAGCCTGAACTTCATCTTCAAATTTAATATCAACCGATATTAACCTCGACAATATTGAATTGAATTCATTTATATGATCAGTTGCTGAACTACCCTCCATCATCTTCAAATTTACCAACTGTCTGATCAGAAAAACTTTATTCGACGCCGAGGGTTTCTCGTACATGTCAGATAGCACCTTGATCAACCCATGAGTTGTCTTCACATTGACAATGTTGTAAGCAACATTCTTTGCCAATGAAAACCTCACCACACCAAGAGCATGCCGGTTTAACAATTCCCAATCCTCCGGCTTCATGAGAAAAGGCTTATCTTCAGACAAAGGTTCATGTAACCCCTTTTAGTAGAGATAGTCTTTGATTTGCATTTTCCAGAAACCGAAATCGTGACCATCGAATTTTTCGATCTTAACTCTCCCATCTTCAGCCATAGCTCGAAAAACTATTTTATAAGGCCAATCGAAACCTCGTTTCTAATGTAGAAGATCAGACTAAGCTGCAACCACAGAGCATACGCGAGATACGACTTCCTTTAAACACGGGGCTCTGATACCAGTTTGTTGGGATATAACAAAACAAGTTAAGTACTTTAAACAAATCGATATTTGATTTCGGTGACACGAGCGAAATAAAATTACCGAAAAACGGTAAACGAAAATGTAAAATCGGAACAAGATATTTAACGTGGTTTGGTCATGGGATCACGACCTACGTCCACGGGCAAACGAGAGAGAGAGAGAGAGAGGGTTTTATTAACACCAAGAAAATTACAATCATACAAGGCTAAACTGCACTTGTAATCTAACCACTCACAAGAAAATATCACTTACACTTTTGGCTGCCAAACTGGACTCTACACAAAAGACTACCTCACTGGACTGTGATATATATCTATGTATTTGTGTTTGTGTTGTGTGGTGAGTGAGTTGTATATTCTTTGCTCTCAACCAAAGCCTCTTTATATACATGTTTGAGATGTTTATAATATACATATAAGTGTGATGCAAATGTGACTTTCAAAGAGTCACCTAACATTAGAAGAAAAATCTTCACCTAACTTTAACAGAGTACATGAGGAATTTCCACTAGGTACATAGCAAACAAGTTTTATGTTTAAATTATTTGACAATGATTTCTTAAGTTCAAATAATTGTGAGTAACAAACAAGTTTTATGCCTAAATGAATTGACAAATGATTTCTAAAGTTTAAGTTCATAAATGTTGTTTTATGTGAAATGAGATGATTTTTAAATGTTTAGAATGATGCACGAATTTAAGACCAAATTGCTATGATATGATTTATGACAATTGAAATGTATAACTAGAGAATGAAAGCAATGATGATGATGTCTAGACTAGAACCTTACCCGCGATAAGGGGTCAAAACTACTGGGATGGTACATCCTGTCACGAAGTAGTTGTCTTGAGCACACCCTTATAGATAGATATGTTATATTCCGTGAAAGGGATGAGAATGTTACGCAAGCACACCTTTACGAATAGATATATTCCAATTCGAGAAGGGGTGGTATACGGGGCGCCCGTAAGAATATGATAATAATGAAAAGAACTATGAAAGCAATTGGTCTAATATTTTATGATGAAATAATGACTCACGTTTTAATGTTGTAGCAATGAACTTATGTTGTGATGATAAAGAATGACTTATGTTTTGATGATAAATAATGACTTATGCTTTATGATAAAGAATGAGTTATGTTTTGATGACAAAGAATGCCTTAAGTTTTTATGATAAAGAATGACTTACGTTTTAATGAGAAAGTATTGATATTATTTGAAGAAAAAGTAATGATTTCTTTAATTTATGATGAATATTGTTATCAAGATTTGTTATAATTGGTTGGGTCTAAAACTCATGTAACTCACGAGACTTTTGTCTTACATATTGTTTGTTTTTATAAATGTATGTACTCAGGAACATGATGATGGACATCAAATGATAGAAAGAAAAGGACTCAGAACCTGTTATGTGGATTATAGATAGAAAAGATGATCAAAAATAGAGTTGCATGTTAAAACGGTATAGTTATGATATGTAATCGAGAGACATTATGTTTATGGTTTAGAATACTCTTTGTAGTTGTACTGTAAAGTTTTGTTATGTCCTATATTGTTTTTGGACTACTTTGGATTTGGATTTTATCCAATTAGCCTAAAGGTCATGCTGAGTTTTCGGTAGAAATGTTGTATGATTACAGGACATTAGCTTTGATATCTTACTGCTTTAATATGGTTGTTTTTTATATAAGTTTGTAACCCCAAGGTTGTTTAAAAAATAAAATTCAATTGTTTTATTGAGACCAAAAGTTTAAAATGATTACTTAACGATTAAAAGAAAGTTTTTTTTAAAGAATAAGTTTTCAGTTCATGATGTGTTATGAACTATTACACCAATTAAGGTGTAAGTAAGATGAGGTGTTACATAAACTTTATACTAAAATATTATACAAATAGTTTGACTATACTAGAACGAATCATGCAATACTTTCGTACCTTACTCGACACAGCAATGAACGGGCCCATAAGTTTTTCTCAAAGAGGGAAAAATAATTTCTAATGGTGGGGGGTTAATATGTGATGAGAAAGAGGAAAACACTTGGAAATCTAATTTTCTCTAAATATTTCAGTATCAAAATATAAAAAATATGTATTTTGTTCATCATATCATACAAATATTGAATATGAGAAGAAAAAAAGTTAGATAATAAAATGTTATTGTAGTAGGTGATTACATGAACTATGGTGAATGAATTTGTTCATCACACATCGTTAGCAAGTGTGAAATTGAGGTGACAAGATGGTTTATAAAAATGAGTGTGAGAAAATTAATTACTATTCAATCATGCGACATTATTTGGGAATGAAAAAAGGACAATGAATGTGGATTATTATAAGTGTCTAAACTCTTTTTTTATGTTGTCGTGTTAACCGTTTAATGTAATCTTTTTAAAACAAAAATTTATATTTTTCTTATTTTAATATTTTATGGAAGCATATCTTCAAAATAATATTTTTTACATTTTATCATAAAAGGGCAGGTAACCAACCCCGGTATCGGTCCGACCTAGATTAAGTTATATAAATTATGTCAAAAAGTTATAATTATAGTGTTAATCAATTATAGCATCACCGACTTAATATTTTCGAGTTCGACTCGATCTCATTGTATGATATGACTAATTATGTACGTACATAAAAAAAAGCATAAAAAAACAAAACATTATAAATTTTACGAGGCTCGCGAAAGTTATATATTGAGCAACTTATAAATTTTACGAGGCTCGCGAAAGTTATATATTGAGCAACTCAACTCCATTTAAGTGTTGTTAGATATATGAAAATTGACTCCCCTAAGTTACTTAGGATGACCCAAATTAGTAAATTTGTTTTATATACAAAACTAGATTTACATGGTCGTGTTCTTTATTTAGTTATTTATAACATTTCATTTAGCCTAAAAACAATATATCGCTTTGCAGCAAACAGATACAATATCATCTCTTTCGAGCACTTCATCTTTGATTCTTTAAGGTCTTAGTCTAGTTTCTTTTTTTGATCGACCTTCAAGATGATGTCTGTTGAAAAACAGTTTGTACACCTCAAAATACAACTAGCAGCTATAATATCGGCAACCAACAATTTTTCTGAAGACAATTGCGTCGGGAAAGGTGGTTTTGGGAATGTGTATGGGGGAGAACTCGTCCACTCTAACGGGAATACCAAGGTTGCTTTAAAACGTTTAGCAAGTGAATTTGGACAAGGAAACTCGGAGTTTTGGAAAGAGATCATTATGCTCTCGGTTTACAGGCATGAAAATATCATCTCGCTCTTAGGATTTTGTGATGAAATGGGTGAGAAGATCCTTGTATACGAATATGCTGCAAACAAAAGTCTCGATTTGCATCTAAATAGCAAGGATCTAACGTGGATTCGACGCCTTACGATATGCATTGGGGCAGCTCGCGGACTAGCATACCTTCACGATCCTGTTGAAACCCAACAAAGAGTATTGCATCGCGATATAAAAAGTTCCAACATCTTATTAGATGAAAACTGGAACGCAAAGATCGCTGATTTGGGTCTATCAAAATTTGGTCCTGCTAATCAACAATTCACATTCCTCGTCTCCAATAATGCGGTAGGCACGATCGGGTATTGTGATCCGCTGTATTTAGAGTCTGGGTTATTAACAAAGGGGTCGGATGTTTACTCTTTTGGAGTTGTATTGTTTGAAGTTTTGTGTGGGAGACTGTGTTTCGACAAGTACGATATATCTCAATCTTTTACCCAATTAGTACGAAAACATTACAAAGAGGGCAAGATAAATGAAATTATTTGTGATCATATAAAGGATGAAATACATCCTAGCTCTTTAAAGGCTTTTTCAACAATTGCTTTTCAATGTTTGAAGAGAGACCATCAAAGGCGTCCATTAATGAGTAAGATCGTGACAGAACTGGAAACTGCATTTAATTATCAAGTAAGTTGTTTGTTATTCCTTTTTAATGATAGAATATGTGTTTTCCTTAATTTAAGGATTTCATGTCTTTATTTAGGAGCTTAATTAGTGTATTTAATCATCAAATTTGTAGGCCCTTTTCGGGCATCGTCAATAAAGCTCCTTCTGAATACTCCATTTGTAATCCATACCATGCTTGTTTGTCCTTGTTGTCCTAGCTTCTCACTAGCTCTTTTATACAACTTTCCTGTTGTTCAAAAGATATTTAGATAATGTGTAACAAGAAAAAGCCAAATAATTTTCTATTTTGACGTTTCTTAATATCTTATCAAACTAGCAACAAATGGAATCTGAATGTCACATGCATACTACTATATAGTTTTATTTGTTTTATAATTAAATCTAAACATCCTCTTAAGGTTCCACCTCCACCATTATCGCAAACTATATCGCAATCTCCACATTCACATGAGTCTGTGCCACTGCCTCCTAGACATGGAAAGCAATCAAGGTACGTTGATTATATAGCACGCTATTTAAGGCATAAGTTATATGTATTATATTTTGCTTTGTTTACATTAGTAAGAACTGACGAAGGTTAATTTCTCTCTTTTTAGGGCTCTTGATATCGATCTTTTGGAGCCAGAGACTGAGAGTGTGTATTCAAATGCTCAACAACGTTCTGAAAGCCTTCATTTGGTTAGCTTATTCAACTTGTACTTTAACTACTATTATTTGGTTGGGTTGACGGATTGGGTCACTTTTTGCTGTCTCTACTTACACGAACCTAGACACGAAAGCAAACATATAAAACTTCTCCATAAATTTGTTAAGTTAATTTATATATTTGAGTGCCAACAAGACCTCCCTTAAGTTAAACTAGGCCCTTGTTTGTCAAATCTTTGCTGGTGATAATGATATACAGTTGGAATAACATGTGTTACAAATGCACTATACCAATTGATAGCGATAAGTTGGTCAACTCCTGGTGATATAACGCTGATGCCTTTACTATTGCACTTCATCTTCATTGTTAATAATGATCAAAATAATCTTCACTTACTAATATTCAAGATATTGCAACATTCCTGGATCCTTGAGACGATTAAACTCTAGTTTAGGTTTTAAAGAAAATGAAGCTGGTCGTATTAAGTAGAAAATTTCTTAAACTAATTAAAAATCAAATGTTTAAGGAAACCCTTTCAAGTGTCCTACTTGTCTTTGCGCAAATTGTATAAGAGCTAAAGACGAGTAACATGTTGCAAAGAGAGTTGCAACAATTCGTAAAAGAACAAGATCTAGAGACAGTTAAAAGACTTATAAATATTTATTTATATTGGTTTTTCTTTTTTTTTTAGCGGCATTTATTTATATTGGTATTCGACGTGTAGCATCTATCTAAACGTGTATTAATTAGATTAGATTAGATGTTTCTATGCTTTGGGAGGCAAATTACAAAAAAAAATAATAATAAATAAAAATTCTTAATATAATTTTCTAAAGCTACAATCTTTTTCGGTGATGGCAGTCTGTTACCACCAATGTACAGTTACTTAGTTAAACAACTCATATTATATATTTGATTGGACCTGTTTTGTTGTTATAGAGTGGTATGGAGGTTTTCCGTAAAGCCAAAGTGATTAGACTCCAAAGTTGGCAAAAAAAGTATCTAGTAGCGGATGACGATAAAGTAACAGTTCAGCAAAGCAACCGCGGGTCATCTTTGGAAGCTCGTTGGATCATCGAGTACGTGGAAAATAATCCAAATGTCATTCGGTTAAAGAGTTGTCATGGTTTGTACCTTAGTGCCACCGATAAGCCGTTTCTACTTGGTATCACTGGAAAAAAGGTAGAACAGTATCCGTCTAATATGATACCAGATCATTCTACAGAATGGGAGCCAATACAGGAAGGTACACTATTTCACGTGAAGCTTCAAACTAGCAGCGGGAAATTCTTGAGGGCAAATGGCGGACTTCCGCCTTGGAGGGGATCGATAACACATGATGTAATCTCTCGAAGTACAACACAAGATTCGGTTTTGTGGGAAGTTGAGATTATATCGATGTCTGATACCGAGTCTGGAATGAGTTCGTTATCTAGCTTTCCCTTGGTATAAAAGTAATTGTCTGTTTTGTTTTAGAAGACACTAAGATATGTATAAACTTTGGATTTGTCAGCAAGTTAATGGAGGGACTCTATTGCAAGTATATGGCCCTTCATATTGTAACCTCTAAAGAATAGAGGAATCATGGATGACTAGGCATAGCACCGTAGATGTTGGTGTTATGACAAAACGCAATAAGTCAATAACATATCGTGTGTGTGGTCCCTGTTGTTTGCTAGCAGGTTCACTGTTTCATTATTGCGTGTTAGGATATGTGTCAGAATTAGGTATTCGACCTCGCGTGTTGCAGCGGAAATATTGTGTATGTACAATAGGAAAGAGATGATTTACTAGCAATATGTTTATATAGACAAAAAAAAGCATTCTGGTATTGGTAATTATATGGATGTTTCACAGTACAACAGTGTAGAAGGAAAAACCGCAAAATAAAGGCTATAATAAACAAATAAATGCAAGTACATTGGTATTTCTTGCATTTGATGCTAAAAATGTTGGAAAGTATTTAGAGAGAGAAATTGAATCATCAAGTGATATCGTTTTAAGTTGCATTTGATGCTAAAAATGTTGGAAAGTATTTAGAGAGAGAAATTGAATCATCAAGTGATATCGTTTTAAGGAGACTCGACAATATATCTGTTGAGAAGGACCTCTCGTGAGCTTGATCTACTATAATCACATTTATATAATTTCAATCATGGGAACAAATTGATAATATGAACATGTACCAAAGTTATTGATTCCTTCAAGTTATAAAGAAAAAATGATTATAAACAACATCATTACTGCTTAGGAAAGGATCACCCATCATTTCCATAAGTAATTCTCTATCTGTTAGAAATTTGATCCGTGTTAACCCTTCCAAAAATATAAATTTAAACAAATATTGATTTTTCATAAGCATCAAAGTAGGACCCAATATGAAAAGATAGCCTTTTAATCTTTTAATCATTTTTGTAGTGTAACTTCCCATGGCAAGCATAGGGAATCAATGATAGTGGATTAATTGCAAAAACTAACAACATACTTTCATTGATTAGTCAGTTACAACATCCTACTTCCATTTATTCCTATTTCAACATTGTACTTTGAAAAAATATATCAAATTATAACAATGTCGCCAATTCTATAATAAATCTATCTTTAAAGAAAATACTTCCAATAAGAGAACAAACAACCTAAAATTTTATTTGTGACTACCTGATTAAAAATGGATACAATAAATCTTTAAAGCTTAAACTCGAAATTATATTTAAAAAATCAATTACAAAACATATTTATTTACTGTGACAACCAAAAATTCGATATAAGATAATGAATGGATTATATAAGTATATTGATATTAAAAAGTTTAAAGTTGCATTTATTGCTTATGGAATGCAAGGGCAAAATGGTCAAAATATGTGAAAATATGGAAAAACGTATGTTTTAAGATCTTTTATTAAGTCATACTGAAGTATTATTCTAATTGAAAGTTTGGTCTAAAGGCCCGAGGGAAAAAATGGAATTTCAGGGACAAAATTGAAGAAAACTTTTGTCAATTCTTTAAAAAGTAATATCTAAAAATCTATAAGGATTTGGGAAAAAGTCAGCCAGGAGACTTTTGTATATTTTGATGTAATAAGAATATAGGAAAAAGATTCGGGCCGTTTGGAGTTATAACGAATAAGTTATGACGGATTAAATATGGCCAAAAAAGTGACAAAAATGGCCAAAGGGTCATGTTTGAGGGCCTATAACGTAAAATCTATAAAGATTCAGACTTAAGTCAGTATGGGAAAGTTGTAAAGCTCATTCCCACCTTTCTAAAGGTATAAAGTTTGTAAATTTTGGATATTATATGAATAAGTTATGCTCGTGTAAAGTTGAGGAAAAATAAAGAACAAAAGTTGGAAATTTTCACCAAAGGCATGAAAGAGGCATTTTTGTCATTTTCCAATTAAAATCATCCCACTGTTTCTAAAATACCTATGGAATTTCTCTCTCTCTCTCTCTCTCTTAGATCACGTGAATCAAGAACAAAATCAGAAAGAAAGAAAAAGAGAAGGAGGAAAGGAAAATCGGGAGAAGAAGACGTGACACACACACCCTCTTGTGTGTGTGAGTTCGAAATCGAGTAAGGCAAAGGACGGGAGAATCAGTGATCCCGAGCAGAAGGTTATGGGGAGGAAGGGTTGCTTAGCGGTTGTCTTCGGTAGCGATGAAGGAGGCGAAGAGCAGCGGCGCCGACACCGTTTTTCGGCAAAAATCAGTGGCCGACGACTGGAGGTAGCAACGGGGATGGCCAAGAAGTTTCCATTGTTAAATTACTCTAATTCCTTACCAATTTCGGATTTTTTGAGCTTTTGAACAGAAATTGAACAATGTATAAATTGATTTTTGTAAACCCTAGTTCCCAAATCTGAAAATTGCTCATGCATGTTGAAATTTGAGCATGGATTCTTATTTCTACCACTGTTATGAGTTCAAAATCACAAATAGAATGATAGTTTTGAACATTTGGTTTGAAATCCTTGATGTATGTTTGCAAAAAGGATGAAGGATGAAGAATTATCATTAAATAACACTTATGATTGATTTTTATGTCAATAATTTTGTGTCCAAATGGAGCTTAGTGAGTATCATTAAATGACACTTATGATTGGGTATATGTACGGGAGGTTAGAGAGTATTTAATATAATTTTTTTGTCAATTCATGTTATTCTGTTTTAACATTTGAGTTGTAAACACTTTTTAGTTAGAGCTTATTTGTATTTCGTACTTGTGTGTTGTGTGTATATGTGTGTCTGGTCAATAATTGGGCTTTCGACCTTGGGGCTCTTTGCCTCATATGTTAGTATGTGATCGATTAAATATGGGGCATATTACAATCACAAAGGAACACATTTTTTACTAAATTTTATTTTGGCGAGCATGCTTTTAAAATGGGTAAAATTGCAAAAGAAGTCACCAAGTTTATACAAAATCTTGATTTTGACACTGTGTTTATTTTTTGGTAATTAATGTTAATTAGTATATTCCCCTAAAACCTTATTAACATAATACAAAGCGTATATGTACAACCGAAAGAGGTCCATGTGCCAAATACAACAATACAACAAATATATGGGCTAACTAAACAAGATATGGGCTAAAGGACATAAAATACAAATATCCGATAACATCCCACCGTAGTTTGATCGAGAGGATGATTCTAAATGTTCAAACTGACCTTGAAGTCGTTGAAGAGCTGCATTGGAAGACCTTTGGTAAAGCGCATCCTTATGCATGACCCATGAGAGCCACATCTTCATGCTCTAAAGTGCATCCTTTACTACATTAGAGGGACTCTTGATAGTGGGCTACAGATTCACGTGTCCCCTACATCAGACCTCCGTGCCTACTCTAATGCTGATTGGGGTGGTTGCCCTATCTCTCGCTGAACGACCTCATGATACTGTGTTTTTCTTGGTGACAATCTAATCTCGCCGTCTTCCAAGTGGCAGGGAGTTATATCCAGATCAAGTGCCGAGGCATAGAACGAACCACATTCGCCCCTGGTGGTCGTGGAACAAAAATCCACATACCATTTGTAATAAGAGCATTATATTCCTCGTTCATGGCTTTATGCCAGTTTGGATCTTTTAAAGCCTGTAGGTGTGACCTCGAGACAGAGGAAATGGATGTGGAATGAAGGTTTAGGCGCTGAATAGGTTTCACAATACCACTTTTGGATCTAGTATGTATGTAAAGGACAGGAGGATGGGAAGGGGGAACATCGGGAGGAATGGTTTGATCATGTAAGGAAAACGGTGTGGGAGGTGGTGGTGGGGAGTGCACCTCAGCCTCGTACGGAGGAGAAGGGTCGGGTGGTGTGGGGTTATGTATGTGGCGAAGGTTGGGTGAGATGTCCGAGTCGGACATAAAGTCATAAGAAGAAGATTCAGTGTAGGTGACTGAACTGTAAGGGAAAACAGACTCGTCAAAAGTGACGTGTCGAGAACTAATCATTCTACGGGTGGAAAGATCGTAGCAACAGAAGCCACAATGGTAAGTAGGATAGCCGAGAAAGATGCACGGGGTTGATCGAGACTGGAGTTTATGGGATGTAGGGACACAGGGAAAGCATAGACAGCCAAAGACACGAAGATGATCATATGTGGGGTAAAACGCTGAAAGAGACGATAGTGAGGAGTGTCATTGGAGATGGAGGCCGAGGGTAATACATTAAGTAAATGGGTAGCCATGTGGAGGGCCTCGGGCCAAAAGGTGGGAGGGAGGTGAGAATGAAACAGAAGGGTTCGTATCATATTGTTTGTGGTACAGATCATGCAGTCAGATCTTCTGTTTAGTTGGGAAGTGTGTGGGCAAGAGAAACGAAATGTGATAACGTTGGATGCAAATGGTCATGGAAGGGTTTATTGTTATACTCCCCTCTGTTATCACATTGGAATTGTTTGTTGGTTCCCTCAAATTGTGTTTTGATAATGTTGGAGAGATTCAAAAAAAAAAATCAAATGCATCAGACTTTTATTTTAGAGGATAAACCTAGAGATAGTGCGTAAATTGATCAATAAACAGAATATAATATTTCAAACCACCACAACTGGAAATAGGAGATGTGCATAAATTAGAATGAATAATCTCAAAAGGTGCAGAAACAGTAGAATCAAACAAATAAAAAGGAACTCTGGCGTGTTTGCCAAGTTGACATTCCTGACACATTACATTATTTTTGGTAAATGACAGGAAATAGAACTACTAGAAGATAAGTGCTTCAAGACTTGATCTCTAGGGTGACCAAGTCGTTGATGCCAACTGGTGGAAGATATGGAGACAAGCATGACTAGAGGACTTGGTGACCGGATACAGAGGCCTAGAGCTATCACATTGGAATAGAGGTTGGTGTGTCTGGTAATCAAGAAAGTAAAACCATAAGGATCAAAATCAATAGAGCAGTTATTATTAATGGTGAATTTTCGCACAGATATGAGATTTTTAATAATGTTGAGTGTGATGAGAGTATTTTGCAAATAAAGGGGACGATAAATGTTGGGAATAGGAAAATTTGAGTGTCCCAAAGTCACAACAGGTATTGCGGAACCGTTACCAACATAAATAGATCGAGGATAATGATTATTATAGACAGAGTGAAGTATACCTTTGTGAGCGTGAACTGATCAGTAGCCCCGATGTCCATAACCCATCCCCCATTAGACGGGTCATTAAGAGTTATCCACATGGACTGATCCGGCTACCGAGCCAAGCCCACAGGGGATGTTGTAACGCCAAGATACTTTATTATATAATTATAATAAAAGGGTAAATTGGTCATTTTACCATGTAAGGGTAAAATGGTCTTTTGGACAGAAAAGTATTTGGTTTGAAATAATATTTTAAGTTTTGGACTTAAAATGTTATAAAAACTGATTTTTTGGTCGTTTTACCGAAAAAGGGTATTTTGGTCATTTGACCAAGTCAACGACCAATTAAGTAAAAATATTGTTGGTTGTGGCCAAAATGTAAGAAATGGAAGTTTTATTGTAATAAAACTTGATTGTTGTGGTCAAAGTTCAAGAAAATGAACTTAGGGACCAAATTGTAAGAAATTTTGGTATAAATAGAGAGTTTGACTCTCTCATTGACCAACCAAATGGGCAGCAACGGGAGAAGCAATTGCAGGTGCGATTCTGCAGAAATTGGAAGACTTCTTGAAGATTTGAAGCTTGGATTGTGATCCTTGGCTTAAAAGGGCATAATTGGAAGAATTTGAGGTAAGTTTCCAAGCCCTTGACTAGTTGTTATTGGTGAGTGATGTAGAACTCGAAAACACTGCAATTCCAGTGAAGTTTGGAGTGTTTGTGTATGATTTCTGCACTTAAACAAAGACTTAACTCAATCTAATGAAAGTAAGATGCTATAAAAGATAAAATTGAAGAATTGGGGTTGTTAAAACTAAGAACCCTAATTCTTAGTTTGGATGATTGAGGGTGTTTTGATGGTTAAAAACATTGTCAAAATGTAAGGTTTTAGCCTAGGAACAAACCCCAAGTGATTAAGAACGAAAATAATCACTTAAGATAAGAAAACTGCATGCTACAGTGAAAATCGCGACTGGACAGGAACCTGCACAGGCGCTGGGCGCGGTGCGCCTCCTTCTGGGCGCAGTGCGCCTGTGGACAGGCCCTGGGCAGGAACTTTGAAACGCTATATTTTGCGTTGCTTGTCCGATTAAGCCCAAATTTGAAACATAGGACCGTTATGGTCTGAAAAGTTTGGGAAAATTTTTAGATTGAGTTTCCGACCCCTCGGGGGCACTGTAGACCGATCCGAGTGTCCCGGTGAATAGTAAAATTCACATAAAGATAGTAAACTGGAAGTTTATTAATTGGACATTGTTTGTAACAATGTTTTATTGAACTCTAGTGTATTAGAGTTACTTGCAATGGGTATTAACCGATAATCATGTTGAAAATGATTATATTATAGGTGCGGGACAAAATTCTACGGATCGTATCGGAAGGCAAGAAACAACTAGAAACTTGACGCAGCTAGTATCCAGGTGAGTAATCTCACTGATATCATATGTGATATATGATGATTGTATTGTTACAGGTTGAAACGACTTCGAGGGACGAAAATGACAAGTGTAAAAATATATGTAAAAGACAATACCAGATAAGCCGTGAGTCATTGCGATGACAAGAACGGAGCTGTGAGTCAATACATGTATTTATACACTATGATACGACAATACCAGATAAGCCGTGAGTCTATAATAGACAAGAACGGAGCTGTGAGTCAATAAAATAAAATGACAAGACCGGAACCAGCCGTGAGTCAATAAAACTTATATAGACAAGACCGGAACCAGCCGTGAGTCTAGGCAACAGCGGGATTTTCCTGTGAGCCATAATTTATTCTGATAAGTCAAACCAATATATAGATAACAGCGGGCTAACCCGTGAGTCTAGGCAACAGCGGGTTAACCCGTGAGCCATGGTTTACTTTGATGAGCCAAACTTATATAGACAACAGCGGGCTAACCCGTGAGTCTAGGCAACAGCGGGATCTTCCTGTGAGCCACGGCAACAGCGGGCTAACCCGTGAGCCATATCTAACCGGTGCGGCCTTCGGGCTATGTCTCCGATGCGGCCTTCGGGCTATGCTTTTGTTACAGGTACATGATGCGGCCTTTTTGGCCATGATATCGGGTTGTTAAACCCAGCTGGTACGGCCTGCGGGCTATGAATTGTACATTGATAATGTTTTGATGCAGCTTATATAGCTATGACACAGGGTGCGGCTGTTAGCCATGATATACGGTGCAGTCCGATATGACTGAGAGAGATGGGACAGAAATAGTTGTGTATAGTTAATTGTGTAAATAACTGACTTGGTTTGATAATTGCAGGTTATCATGATATAGTCTGTAAGACTATAACTTAGGATGTGAAATCCTAAAGATATATTCGGTCAGCCAGTAAGGCTAGGAATTTGGATTAGATATCCAGATAAATACATGAGTGTATTTAATACGTGTTATTGTAGAATTGATTACTCACTGAGCTTTGTAGCTCATACCGTTTGTTACTGTCCCTGCAGGTTAGCATGATACTGGTAGGGGACAAGATAGAGTCCGTGACTCGTGAAGTAGGACTCTTAGATGCTGTAGTAGCAGCCCGGCTTTAAAGGAGACTACGGTATTTATACTCTCCTTGATACACTTGTACCCGTTTTTATTAAAATATACCCCTTGTTATGGTTTTATGTATTAAAACCGTGTTATAAATGAAAAATTTTTCAGGGGTGTTTTTGTTTAAAAAAGCCGGGTGTTACAAGTTGGTATCAGAGCCGTGGTTTAAGTGAACTAGGTGTCTATAGAGTAGATTCCTGGACTTAAACCCTGAAACAGTAGACATGATGAACTGTTAGGTATATATAGTTGTTGTTAAACATATATAACCTAACTATTGCTGACTTCTAACGTATAAGAAGTATGAGCAGCGAATCGTATTTGGAGAAATTTAGGGCGTGCAGCTTTAAGAAGTGAACCAGCCCTGTTTCTCAAAGCTCCATTGAACGAGGGGCAATGAGATGAATAGCAGAAAATCCACATGACGAGCAATGTTAGCTGATGTGGTCAGATAAAGAAATCGGTTGCTCACCTTAGTTGATATCAAGGTGAAAGACAAGTAGTTGAGACTACAAGGAAAAGCAGAAAACGATTAGTGGACGCTTCGGGAGAAGCTACCACAGACTGGGTCCAACCTTGAAGGGAAAGGACCAAAACAGAGTCACTATGTATAGTGATCAGTGCAGGAAAGGCACTAAGGAAGATTGTAGAGTTGAGACTCTACCGTTGACATGCTGAAATTGCAGATGATAGGAGCAGATTGCTCGAGCTTGTCGTATGGGACGGAAGTGGTTCCAGCGTGGAACTATAGATCACTTCTTTATGAAATACTCACATGTGAAATGTGGAGTAACGGGTGATGAACCCAGGAAAGACAGAAGGAACGAATGGTCAAAAAGGACCCGTGGTACCATGAGCATTCCAGTAAGTTGTGGAAGAAGCTCGTGAGGAGACTGATACGGTCGCAGATATCATCGTTCTGAATATAACTCGTGTATGTTATATTTGATCCATGAAGCTATGCTTTGGATCGATGACTCGGTGTCTTGTTTGAATTTTTCATCAATGATTTTGGATGAAATATTTGAAATAGCTATAGTAGATAACAAGTATGTTCAAGATATTGAACACCTGGAAAGTAGTCTGCCTAGGATTTACGGGACCATTTTCCCTATGAATCTGAAGCCGATGACTACCAGTAAATCTGAAGCAATTGTGCTTATGAATTGGTTGGCAATACATTATGCTAACATGAATTGTAGAAATATGAACATGATGGTTCAGAAAGCAGAAATGAACGGATGAAAATCCATGGTAAATGACAGATGTTGAGAATACTGGTTAGCTTCTTTGCTTAAACTCGGAAAAGAGTTAGTAAAGGAATGATGTTGTAGTCGGCATACGTAGTATGGGCCAAGCTTAATAAAGTAGTGATAGTAGTGTACTACTTTAAATAAATTTTCGGATGATTCTTCTGAAAAGAACTTCCAAGATTTCTGCCAGATTGGCAATAAGAGCTTATGATTAAGCTGGTATTGGGAGCCGTTCCTGTTATTTAGGCTCTGTGTTGATTGGCCTCTGTAGAGATGACAGAGTGGTAAAACAATTGGAAGAAATTGTTTTGAATTGGGATCTCATATGACTGTAAGTGTCATCAGATGGAGCCCTATCTGTGTAAAAGGAAGAAAGATAAGTTAATGTGTATGTGCATTGACTACTGAGAATATGATATTCTCGAAACCAGATTGAATATGAGGTACATTGTACCAGATACTGGAGTTACTTCACTGAGTTAAGTGATATGTTAAATTCTCCAAGTATGAAAATATGGCTAAAAGAAGTTTCAACTCCTTGGGCATGATAATATTGCCAAAGATGATGAAATAAATCCAGTGGGATAGATGATGTGGTAAAAACTGGAACCGCCCGAGGATTCTGACTGACATTGTAGTTCCTTGGATTTGGCGGGTTATTATAGGAGAGTTGTAGAAAACTGCTCCTTGATTGCTGGTTAGCTGACTAAAGTTGACCAAGAAAAGTGTAAAGTCTGAGTGGTAGAAAGACCACAGATATGTTGTAAAGGTTTGGAATAAACCTTGTGTGAACCTGTAACATTAGCAATGATGCTAAGTGGAGAAGATAGATTGGATCATTGAAATGTATCCAACGTTGACTGTGGATGCATGACATTGCGGTAGCAATTATAAACGCGACATTTAAGCTTTGGAAACACTATTTGTATGGTGTAAAGCTTATAGCGATAAGATCATAAAAGTTGAACTACTTGATTGATCAAAAGAAGCTGAATATGAGATAGTAAAGATAGATGGGTTACTTAGAGATTTCGGGTATGAAATCCTGTACCATCTTAGAAAGGCGTATGTGATTACAGATGCCTTGAATTTGAAAGAGTAACCTTTGAGGGTTACATCCACATGCGTGAATGTGGCAAATTGATTACCTGAGTTGATTCGGGTAGCACAGAAAGATGTGTGCAAGTCTGAAAACGTGAAAAGTGAATAAATGATTGAAAAGTAGCGGAAGTTAGTTGGAATATCACAGTGATTTAAAACCCGTGATGGTTGTGAATGTGAATTCCAAAGTCAAACGAAATATAAAAATCATCTTGAAAAGATGTATTTTGTATCAATATGCAGCATACCCGAGACAATACAAAACTGTATAGGTCGATAAAACCTATGTGTTGGTGGCCGGGGCTGAAGAAAGACATTGAAAGACATGTAAAAAAATGTTTGACTTGTGTGTAATTACAGTCAAATCATTAGAAGTATGTGGACTGTCGGTCCCAAAAATAAAAGGGGACGAAAAATATCATAGACTTTGTAGTAAAGTCTTTGCAAGTACCGTATGGGTATGACACCATGTGGGTGAATTGCAGTTTGCTTGATGAAATCAGTATAGATTTATACTGGCTAAGAAGGAATTAAGAGTGGAAAAGTAGTGAAAAACTACATAGAAAAAGAAAATTGTCGACGAAAGTTATCGGTACGAATTGTATCGAACAGAGATAACAGAATTATTCTTTGAATTTGGCATTAATTCTTAGAATAATTAGTCCGAAAGTACTAGTAAGTACTGTGTGCGGATCACAGATGGATTGACGAGGTGAGAAAATGATGCAGACCTTAGGAGTTATGCCTGAAATTTGCATAACAGACCCTAGCGGAAAACTAGACGACCGTCTATCCTTGATAGAAGTTGTAAGATTAGTATAGGTATTATACTAGTATTTTATTGACTCGTAGGAAGTATTTTTAGACTACCGTGTTGCACGCCGATTTGCTAGACAGGAGTTGATGAGAAGCTGTTGACTAAACCTGAGATTGTATCTCAAACAGAAGAAAAGATTTGGCAAGGTCGAGGAAGCTTAGAAATAGACCAAGATCGACAAGAGTAGTATGTGGATTGTTGAGTAAAGCCATTTAAACCCCAAGTAAGGGAAGATAGTGGAACTCAAAGTGACCTTCCGGAAGGACTAGAGATTGATGTGGGACAGAAAGGGAAGTTGAGTCCTTGTTGATTGGACCTTTCCGTATATCCCAAACGCAAGAATTGCGATGTATTGATCGAATATCCTTGATGAACTTCAAGATGATTGTAAAGTTTTCTATGGGTCTCAGGGTTCTGAGAACATAGATTGATAAATACTAAAGAATCCCTCATGTTGAAATGAGGAGGATAAGTGATTATAGTGCCCGGGACAACCGGATGAGTGATATGCGCGTGGTGATATAACCACGAGATACGAAGTTTAGTATGGTTAAAGAGCTGTAGCAAAAACCATGAAGGTTTCCATATGATATGAGAAACCGAAATTGTAACGAGAAAGAAATACCCTCGCGTGATAGTATGATTTCGGGGACGAAATCTTTTGAAGGAGGGGAGAATTTGTAACGCCAAGATACTTTATTATATAATTATAATAAAAGGGTAAATTGGTCATTTTACCATGTAAGGGTAAAATGGTCTTTTGGACAGAAAAGTATTTGGTTTGAAATAATATTTTAAGTTTTGGACTTAAAATGTTATAAAAACTGATTTTTTGGTCGTTTTACCGAAAAAGGGTATTTTGGTCATTTGACCAAGTCAACGACCAATTAAGTAAAAATATTGTTGGTTGTGGCCAAAATGTAAGAAATGGAAGTTTTATTGTAATAAAACTTGATTGTTGTGGTCAAAGTTCAAGAAAATGAACTTAGGGACCAAATTGTAAGAAATTTTGGTATAAATAGAGAGTTTGACTCTCTCATTGACCAACCAAATGGGCAGCAACGGGAGAAGCAATTGCAGGTGCGATTCTGCAGAAATTGGAAGACTTCTTGAAGATTTGAAGCTTGGATTGTGATCCTTGGCTTAAAAGGGCATAATTGGAAGAATTTGAGGTAAGTTTCCAAGCCCTTGACTAGTTGTTATTGGTGAGTGATGTAGAACTCGAAAACACTGCAATTCCAGTGAAGTTTGGAGTGTTTGTGTATGATTTCTGCACTTAAACAAAGACTTAACTCAATCTAATGAAAGTAAGATGCTATAAAAGATAAAATTGAAGAATTGGGGTTGTTAAAACTAAGAACCCTAATTCTTAGTTTGGATGATTGAGGGTGTTTTGATGGTTAAAAACATTGTCAAAATGTAAGGTTTTAGCCTAGGAACAAACCCCAAGTGATTAAGAACGAAAATAATCACTTAAGATAAGAAAACTGCATGCTACAGTGAAAATCGCGACTGGACAGGAACCTGCACAGGCGCTGGGCGCGGTGCGCCTCCTTCTGGGCGCAGTGCGCCTGTGGACAGGCCCTGGGCAGGAACTTTGAAACGCTATATTTTGCGTTGCTTGTCCGATTAAGCCCAAATTTGAAACATAGGACCGTTATGGTCTGAAAAGTTTGGGAAAATTTTTAGATTGAGTTTCCGACCCCTCGGGGGCACTGTAGACCGATCCGAGTGTCCCGGTGAATAGTAAAATTCACATAAAGATAGTAAACTGGAAGTTTATTAATTGGACATTGTTTGTAACAATGTTTTATTGAACTCTAGTGTATTAGAGTTACTTGCAATGGGTATTAACCGATAATCATGTTGAAAATGATTATATTATAGGTGCGGGACAAAATTCTACGGATCGTATCGGAAGGCAAGAAACAACTAGAAACTTGACGCAGCTAGTATCCAGGTGAGTAATCTCACTGATATCATATGTGATATATGATGATTGTATTGTTACAGGTTGAAACGACTTCGAGGGACGAAAATGACAAGTGTAAAAATATATGTAAAAGACAATACCAGATAAGCCGTGAGTCATTGCGATGACAAGAACGGAGCTGTGAGTCAATACATGTATTTATACACTATGATACGACAATACCAGATAAGCCGTGAGTCTATAATAGACAAGAACGGAGCTGTGAGTCAATAAAATAAAATGACAAGACCGGAACCAGCCGTGAGTCAATAAAACTTATATAGACAAGACCGGAACCAGCCGTGAGTCTAGGCAACAGCGGGATTTTCCTGTGAGCCATAATTTATTCTGATAAGTCAAACCAATATATAGATAACAGCGGGCTAACCCGTGAGTCTAGGCAACAGCGGGTTAACCCGTGAGCCATGGTTTACTTTGATGAGCCAAACTTATATAGACAACAGCGGGCTAACCCGTGAGTCTAGGCAACAGCGGGATCTTCCTGTGAGCCACGGCAACAGCGGGCTAACCCGTGAGCCATATCTAACCGGTGCAGCCTTCGGGCTATGTCTCCGATGCGGCCTTCGGGCTATGCTTTTGTTACAGGTACATGATGCGGCCTTTTTGGCCATGATATCGGGTTGTTAAACCCAGCTGGTACGGCCTGCGGGCTATGAATTGTACATTGATAATGTTTTGATGCAGCTTATATAGCTATGACACAGGGTGCGGCTGTTAGCCATGATATACGGTGCAGTCCGATATGACTGAGAGAGATGGGACAGAAATAGTTGTGTATAGTTAATTGTGTAAATAACTGACTTGGTTTGATAATTGCAGGTTATCATGATATAGTCTGTAAGACTATAACTTAGGATGTGAAATCCTAAAGATATATTCGGTCAGCCAGTAAGGCTAGGAATTTGGATTAGATATCCAGATAAATACATGAGTGTATTTAATACGTGTTATTGTAGAATTGATTACTCACTGAGCTTTGTAGCTCATACCGTTTGTTACTGTCCCTGCAGGTTAGCATGATACTGGTAGGGGACAAGATAGAGTCCGTGACTCGTGAAGTAGGACTCTTAGATGCTGTAGTAGCAGCCCGGCTTTAAAGGAGACTACGGTATTTATACTCTCCTTGATACACTTGTACCCGTTTTTATTAAAATATACCCCTTGTTATGGTTTTATGTATTAAAACCGTGTTATAAATGAAAAAATTTTCAGGGGTGTTTTTGTTTAAAAAAGCCGGGTGTTACAGATGTTCAGGGCCGGACGCGTAATGGACCCGCGGATCGAATGCGGGTTGCTGCAGGAAAGGAGCTGGGCGACTTCCAAGTAGCCCATTGTTGTTGTTCGATGTGGGTAGGGCCTACGGTTGAAGCTGTTGTCTGACAAACTTGTGTGCAGTCCATGGAGGCGTAGAATGGGAACCAGGACCGGTCCAAGAGGCGGCTTGGGAGGGCAGCTGTGGAGGGAAGTAAACCCACCCGTACCGGTGGTTAGAAGGTGGCTATTCGGCAGCTTGGTGGGGCCGTTGGCGGCGCCGGTAATTGTATATACTATGTATCGGTAACTATGTTAAACAATATGAAATACATATTTAATAGAAGTGGTAATTATGACTTATATATTGATGGATTTATTAATTGGGTTATTATCTATCTTCGTAGAAAAATAAGTAAAGATAAAAGAAATTTTTAGCTAAAGTAGAAACAATTATCATGTCACGTCAGCATCATGCCGTCAAACACTAGCAATTCACCATGTCTAGTCAGTATCAATCAAATGGTCAAAAATGCAACAATTTAACAAACTTAGTGACTTAATTGAGACAAATAAAATAAACACAGTGTAACGCTCGGTTTCTCAATTTAAGATACACCAAGTATGTTAATAATATAAACATATAATTAGTGGTGTAACCTCAAAAGTGAGTAACAAGTTTACAAAGTTACATCAAAAGCTTAGTTTAAGTATATCAAAAGTTACACACTTGTTTTTATCAAAAACCGATTTACACAAACTACAATCCAAAGTATAACTCAACAGTCCGGTCCAAGTCCAACTTCAGCTAACCTCCGTGATGCGCTTCCCACGATCGCCACTACCTGAACCTAAAACACAACTACAATAACAACAACTTATGAGTTACATGAGCTCAGTGAGTAATCACTAGTTAATTGGGCTATAAATCCTGATATCTCATCGAACTCAATCTCGATGGACTATCTTAGTCCCTCAGTAAAATCAACACATTTAGCTCTTACACCAAACTCAACACTTGGTTATGTCAAACAAAACCAATACACAACAATAAACTCATGGAACACTTCCTTTTCTGCAATAAACAACTCAACCATTATACAATTCATCAATAAAATCAATAACTAACTACTCACCTGTGTCAGGTAAATCTATGGAATTCATGAACCGCGCATACTTTGCTCCTGTCTAGCCTTAGCTGTATCACAACAGCTCTATATCAATACTCAATCTCAATACATCTCAAAAGATCAAGTAATTTTGGTGGAAAGAAATTATAACAATAGATAACAACAATATCTAGGTTACAACTCTTAATCCCGCAATATCCTACTCAATCAATTACAAAAACGAAATAGTTACTAGACCCATGGCTAGGGCATGGGATTATGACTCTTAATCTCAAGGACTAATAATTTCAACTATATAGTTATAGGTGGTTTAGTGACAACGCCTAGTAATATCAAGTATTTTAGTCGTTGTTGAGCCCTATTCTTGGTGAATTTATATCATATATACTGTGGTATTCTCACTTTTTGTGTTAGTGCTTGTTTGGAAAGAAAATATGTAAACAGGGACTAAATACGTACAAAATGGAAGAAGTTTGAAGATAAAGACAAAACAGTCGAATTCGCACGCGCGCCGCGGATATGTAAAAGGGCGCGACGTGCTGAGTCAGCAATGAGGCGGTGGAGAAGATTCAAATGTCGAAGAAACGGGGATAAACTAGCACGCGCGCCGCAGAATCTAAGTGCACGCGGCGCGGTCTTTTATTTTTCAAAACTATAAATAGAGGCTTCTAGGTCGAAATCAGTAGCAAAGACCTGGCATAGGAACGACCCCCAAGGCTTCTTTGACTCCAAGTTTCAGTTTTCAGTCGACCATAATTGATATTTATGTTTTTCTCTTTTAATTTCCAAGTAGTTTAGTAGTTTTGGTAGCTTTGGCTAGTGTTATTGGGTGTGACAACCATTGGCATTAGTTTCTAGTTTCTGAAAGTTTATGTTTTTCTGTTTTGGAACAAGTTGGATCTGAGTTTTTAATAGCAACCATTCGGTTAGTGTTAAATGCTCTTTTTATGGTTTTTATGCTCTTGGATGTATTTGGATATTTGAATGTTTGATTGTGTTGATTTGATCTTGATTACTTCTGAATTATACTTCTGATTTCAGTAAGTGATTAGGGTTAGCTATTGGTTTTGGTTTTAGTTTAGTTGATGCTTGAGTTGGAATTGTTGGATGTTTATGATTTTGGGATTGTTTTTGGTAAAAGTCGGAAACTAGATCCTCTGGCTGTAGAGTGACACTACAGTTGGTAATATGTTGCCTACATTGACCACGTAACTCCTGTGGATCGACCCTGACTATCGCTATACTAGTGTGTGTTAGGTTATTTTTACTATTTTTGACCGCACGACGACCTAAGCGTGTCATTTAGCAACCCAACATGGAATTAGCTCACCTAAAAGCACACAACTCTTGAATTGAAGTTAGAACACGGAAATTTTACCTTGTAAACTCAATATGATGATTCCTACACCAAATCTTGAAGTTCTAACCTTCCAATTTGATCATTGATTCTCCTACACCTTTTCTAGGGTTTTTGGTCGAGTTTCCAAAATAAATTCCCCCAAAATCCCGTAATTTGGCAACCTATACTTTTTAATTTTCAGTCGGCACACGACCCGTGTCATTTTACACATCCCGTGTAAATATGCTTCTTGTCTGCTGCAAAACTGTGTATCGTGACACTGACAACGCCTAGTGATATCAAGTATTTTAGGCGTTGTTGAGCCCTGTTCTTGGTAAAATTATATCAAATATGCATGAGTATTCTCACTTTTCGTGTCAGGACTTGTCTGGAGAAAAAGAACAGATACAGGGACTAAAAGTGTACAAAAAGGAAAAAATATGGAAAGAATGCAAAATCAAGAGAAGACGTACGCGCGCCGCGGATTTATCTTCCGTGCGACGCGGATGTAAGGCGGTGGAACACATTTAAATGACGAGAAAACGGGGAACGGATAAGTACGCGCGCCGCGGATTTCACATTTGCGCGGCGCGGTCACGGGAAATTTGCAACTATAAATAGAGGCATTTCCAGCCGAAAACGGGAGCAAAGACCTGGTGTAAACATCGACCTAGAAGCTCTTTGACTCGAGGATTCCATTTCAGAAGCTATAATTTGGTATTTTCATGTTTTAGATTTTATTTCATTTTAGTTAAACATTTGTAAGCTTTGAGTTGAATCTTTGGATGTGACAACCATTGAATTCCAGCTTAGGGTTCTGTTTTTAGTAGTTTTGGTTACTGATTTTATGTTTGGATATTGATTTGAGTGAATGAAATCATTCGGTTACCTTAAATATTGATTTTTCGGTATTTCGGATGCTTGTTGGAGTTTTGATTGTTTGATTGTGATTGGATTTTGTTTGTGGCTTGGTTAGGACGGTTTTCCCTTGCTGAAAACAGTAACTAACTTGGTTATATTGAGCATTAAATCTTGGCTATTAACTGTCTCATAGAATTGTTAGTTATTAGCTAGTTTATGCTGTGCTTGGTTTTGCTAGTTTGAATGCCTTCAATTGCTCCTGATTCAGATATGTACTTCTGAATTCAGAAAGTAACTAGGTCATTTGGACATAGCTAAGCTTGGCTTGGGTGTTAAATATTGTTTTGAGGTAGAAAGATAGAAATTAGTTCCTCCGACTATAGCCGTGACACTATCAGTTGGTAATCTCTCATCTAGGCTAACCACGTAGCTCCTGTGGATCGACCCTGACTCCACTATACTAGTGAGTGTTAGGTTATTTCTTATTTTTGACCGCATGACGACCTCTGCGTCCACGTCAGACACGGCCCGTGTCATTTTACACGACCCGTGTAACATTTCTGCTTCAAACTGCTGTGTTTACTCAGTCTCCTATACGATCCGTGTAACCTCTTTAGTATTTTTCAAGGAAAAAACATCTTCCAAATGGATTTCTAACCACCCTATCTCATACAACAACCTACTTAATCTTAATTACACTAAGATTAACACAATTTCACTACTAATTAGTAATATGGTATTACACACAGTGTCAAAATTAAAATTTTGTGTAAACTTAATAAATTTTTTGCAATTTGTCCTTTTAAAATCCAACTTAAAAGTTTTAAATAAATCATCCTTTTTAGTTAGATTCCAAACTTATAATATAATGTAGAGTAAATTATAGTTTTGGTCCCTGTGGTTGACAGTTTTTTACAGTTTAAGTCATCCTTTTGAAATCCCACGTTTTTGGTCCCTATGGTTGGTTTTTCCTTGCACTGTAAGTCCTTCTTGTGGTTACCGTGAAGTTTTTTTTGTTAGGTGCAGATGAATTGACTAAATTGCCCTTCCCTCTTGGGATGAAATGACTAAATTGCCTTATTATCAAACCACCTTATACCACCACTATCCCACCGTATACCACCACCAGCAATCTCAACTACCATCAATCACGAGCATCACCAATTCACCACTAATCACCATTCACCACCAATGACTAACCACCCACAACCACCGCCCGCTAACACCACCAAATTGAAAGCAAAATCAGGGCTATGAAATCAATTAAAAAAACAAATAAAATTAACCTAATACAAGACATAATCACCGCCGCCGCTGCAATTACAGGCGTACTAAATCTCAAAAAGTCGACCGGAGCCTCCAATTGAGTTTCGGCTGTTTCGCCTTAATTGTACGTGTAGGTATTTAAATACCAGGAGAGAAGCGGAGGAGGAAGACATAAATCGTTCAAAGTAATTGACGGAAAAGAAGCCTTCTCTTTCTCTGGTATCCTCTGATCTAACTCCGATGACAACTTTCACAATCACTGCGCCAACAACAAAGCGACATCACTAAATTCTGTCTTGCGCGTCGCCTTTGCTTCCACAGACTACCTGTTCGATTTCCAGAACAGCATACCCGACATATTCGACCCTAGAAACTTTTCTGGTACTCCATTTCAAGACTCTGACCAGGTGAACATGTTCATCAATTCCGCCATTGATGTCGGAATTGGTGCTTGGCCCACTAATTGAAGACGTATGTTTGGAGTATTCCGTGAGTCCGACCAATCCAAACGGTAACCACTCAAGCCTGCATCAAACCATCTCGGAATCCAAAACCGACCTCTGTTTCAATCTACTTCTCCGTCGTCTCAATCCAAACGGCAACTTGTGTCAGTTGCAACCCTTGTTCCAGTTTTAAAATTGCAATTAGTGATTGGGAGATATTCATGAATGAATAGCAGACAGTAGCGATAGTGGGTATTGATCTAATGGGGCTGAAATCAAATGGCGATGGTGGGAGTTAGGGTTCTTAAACCTTTTAAAGTAAATTACGATAGATTAAAAGTTAAGAGATATATGAAAGAGACAAAATGAGGGTTATTTTCGTCATTTTATACACAGATAACGGAGACATTTGACGGTAACCTCTTTGAGGGATGCACAGTGTAAGGAAAAGCCAACCACAGGGACCAAAAACGTGGGATTTTAAAAGGATGACTTAAACTGTAAAAAACTATCAAACACAGGGACCAAAACTGTAATTTACTCTATAATGTATTTTTAAAATAAAATTAATCAAAACTATGTTTGTAAGTACAGTTTGTCCTATAATTTTCTCGCTAAACCATAGGATTAAAAAGATATATCACGACGGGACCTTACAACAAAATGCCGTCGTTTGAATTTTTGCTATAAAATAATAATTTATATTATAAAATAGAGTTTTTTATTTTTGAGTTAATGATCCATAATGGCAATCAATAAAACACAATGTACTCATTAGGTCACTGAAGTTTTAATTGCATCAAATAGGTCACCGAACTTTCAAATTTGCATCCAATAAGCCACTAAACTTTCAATTGTGCACCCAATAGGTCAATAAACTTTCAGTTTTGGTTTTAAAATATAATTGTTTTCAATTTTAATCGGTTAAAACTACCGTGATGAGACCTCATGATTGGTTGTTGCCCTCCAGGAAAGAAAGTAGTAGCGACAGGAGACGAATTGGGTATCAGATGAGGAGAGTCATGGGAGTGTGGTCGAGGTGGTACGACTGTGGTGAGATTGTGGATAAGCTTTGAACCCGCTCGAGGTGGTAGAACTATGGATGAGTTGAGGAAAATGGTCTACGCCTGGTTGACAGAGATGGAGGTGTCGTCGAAACTGGAAAACGGTGGTTAAAATTGGAGACAATGGTATTTTAAAACAAAAATTGAAAGTTCAGTGACCTATTTGGTGCAATTAAAACTTCAAAGACCTAATGGGTAAATTTTATATTATTGATTGTCATTTTGGATCATTAATCCTTTATTTTTTTTACCGTAAAAACGTTTGTTTTACAAAGTTTTTTAAAAAATTAATTATATATTATGATAATACTAAGAGATAGCTTTTCTAGGATAAGACCCGACTTTTCTGGTCATTTAGCGATTAACCCCATAAACAAATCATGATCTCTCAATGACATGACAGATAGATGGAATATAATCTTTGTTTTGGGACTAAAAGTGACAATAATCTAATACTTTAGGGACCAAAACAGATTATGTAAAATTCACCACCTCCATGACTCGACGGAGGTTTATGGCTGAGAGGACAAGTCGGAGTTCAACATCTTACTTTTGCAACGAACCGCTCCCGCTCGCCGTCATGGACAAAATCATATGAATTTCAAAATTAGAAAATTTTCTCAAACGAGATTCAATAATGTTGGAGAAATTTCCCAAAATTGAGAGAATTCGCAGCGAAAACAAATAAAACTTGAATTCAAGGAACAATTCTCAAGTCGATCAAAGAAAGTCTTCACCAATCTTAATGATTCGTTCAGGTTTCTGATCCGATAATCGGAAAAAGGAGGTTTTGAATCAATTAATGTATGGTATTGGGCTGTTTTCTAGAACAACAGACGGAGCTCATCATCGTCTTCTTCATGGATAGTCAAGAACCGTAATGTTCTTCCTTTCAAGCTTTATGTATTCAATTTTATTTTAATTGTTTAAATTTCGATTCTTTTTTAGTTTGTTTCAATCGCTGTTCATGTTATTTAATTTGGTAGTTTTGAGAAAATTATATTGGAACTTGATTAATTCTCAATTTGTTTAAGAAATTTGAAACCGTATCAAATCTTTCATTCGAACCAAACTTTTTTTGACCTAGAAATATACATGAATTCATTTGATTTTGCATCTGCAATAAGAAAAAAAAAAAAAAAGTAAATACCTAGATTTTTTAAAGTACAATTACTTAGTAAGAATTGTTTTAGTACAATGCTCTAGTAGAAATAAATAAAAGTACATTGCTTTTTCTTGCATTTAACACCTATAATGTAAACTGTTTATTGAAGAGTTAATGCTTGTTTTATTCACTATATAATTTTGACTTCAAATTTGATGATAATGGATGATGACTGACCATATTTTATTTTAAATTGTATGCCATGTTTTGGATTATCTCTTGTCCTTTTCATGTGCATGTTCATAAACAAGTAGTTAGCTTATTCATGTTTCGAAAGTTACATTTCTGTTTGATTCTTTTGTGTTTTATGTTAGTATATTAGTCGTAACAATATTCCGTAACGTTGTTTGGTTGTACGACTATAATTTTTTCTTTTCTCCAATCGAATTCAACATGCATTTCAAATTAGAAATATATGCTGGATTATGTTGTTTAGTGTCAAAATAATATCTTATCTGTTGACCGGTTTTTCTTTGAACTTCTATCATTTCTTTGACTTATGGATTCTTTCCAAATGCCAATTTAGTCATCTCATCTTCTCATAAGGTATAAATACTTTCTTGTAATATAATGAGTGTTCATTAATTATTTCTACAGGAGAAAAGGTCATCACCTATCTCGTGTCCTAAAGAAAATCTTGGAAAGTAAATCTCCTCAAGAAAATAAAACAATTGGCCGGTCACTTTGGCCTTCTGCTTCTGCACAAGGTACTATTACTTCTAAAAAAAATGTTCAATCATTTATTGTTGATTTAAATGAGTTATTTATAAGTAATGGTTTTTAGCCAGATTTAAGATTCTTTGAGATGGAAAAGGAAAAAGAAGATGCAACTTCCCCTAGAGGAGTTTTAGAGGCATGTGTACGAAGCTTTGAGGACCCAAATTCATCTGAAGAAAACCCTAAAAATGAAAGTGTATCACCACCACGTTCTCGGTGGCAAAAATTCTTCAATAAGTGGAAAAAAGGGTTTTCTAAAAAGGTTCCAGCTTTGCCACCCGTTGCACCAAAAACATCTAGAAGAAAATCCATGAGTGTTAGAGAGAGTCACCCCGATGTTAATTTATGCCATTTCAAGTCTTCATGGAAAGTTTTAACAATCGCGGAACTTAACGCTGCAACCAACAATTTTAGTGAGGGTATGCAATTAACTCTCTTTCAAGCTTTCATATTTTGGCATAGAGTAAATTACATATTTGGTCGTTGAGTGTAGCTGATTTTGGAATATCTGGTCCCAAAAAGGTTTCTCTTGCAATTTTGGTCCTTATTTGAAGTTTTTGTAACGTTTTTGGTCCTGTATTAAGTAAGATGAATATTTTTGGGCCCAGAGCTCTGGTCCAAAGATATAGTCATTTTACCTAGAATAGGACCAAAAACATTATAAAAACCACAATGACCAAAATTACAAGATATTCTGGTCCAAATATATAGTCATTCAATCGTGCAAACAATGTTGTTCGTCTTACTTAATATTATATTTTCTTTTGTTATAGAAAATGTGATTGGAAAAGGTGGTTACGCGGATGTTTACAAAGGTTGCTTGTGTGATGGTAAGTTGGTGGCAATCAAACGACTAAACAAAGGAACAATGGAGGAACAAATAATAGGATTTTTATCCGAGATTGGAACCATAGCACATGTTGACCATCCTAATACTGCTAAATTGATTGGATATGGAATCGAAGGTGGAACACATCTTGTTATGGAGTTATCTCCCCATGGAAGCTTAGGATCATTGTTGCGTGGTGGTATGTTCAACATGCTATAAACTTGTTTTTTTTTACTTTCTTTTAGTTTCATATCTAAATATTGTTATTTTGTTTATAGGTCCAAAAGAGAAATTAGATTGGAGTGCAAGATATAAGATTATACACGGGACTGCTAACGGCTTGTTGTATCTTCATCAAGACTGCCAAAGACGAATAATCCATAGAGATATCAAGGCTGATAACATTCTTCTTACGGAGAATTTTGAGCCACAGGTACCTTGCATAAATTTTATAGTAATTACTAATTAGTAGTGAGTAATTAGTTAAATATGAAAACAACATTTAATAGGTTGCATAAGTTTTGGTTAATCGATTACTTTCCACCTTCAACCTTTTATTTTAATACATTGTGATAATATCATAATACTTCATTTTCAAACGAGAAAGTCGAACTTACATTTGACCGAGTTTGACAAAAGAACACCTTTTACTAATTTATGTTTATTGATGTTATTCAATAACTAATATGCAATTTAACTTTCAGATATGTGATTTTGGTCTTGCAACATGGCTACCAAAAGAGTGGACTCACCATAACGTATCAAAGTTTGAAGGCACATTTGGGTATGTAAAACCAAAACTATAGTATTTACAAAAGTAACCATGAGGAGTGTGTTAAATATATAGCTTATATTAAATGTTTTTTTTGTAAAACGCAGCTATTTTGCTCCCGAGTACTTCATGCACGGCATAGTGGATGAAAAGATCGATGTGTTTTCATTTGGTGTGCTAGTTTTGGAGATCATAACAGGACGACAAGCTTTAGATGATTCACAAAGAAGTCTTGTACTTTGGGTAAGTTATTTTGTTTTAACGATAACATCAAACATCATGTTTATATAATTTTAGTTACTAAACTCACTACACAAATTTCATTTGCAGGCAAAACCTTTAATGGAACAAAATGCAATTAGAGAACTAGTTGATCCTTCTCTTGGTGACGATTACAACCCGCAAGAAATGGAGCGTGCGGTTATAGCCGCTTCATTGTGCATTGAAGTAACTCCAGTTCTCCGTCCTCGAATGAGTCAGGCAAGTTTTTAAAATAAAAAATAAAAAATTGGTTTTTATAATTATTCTCCGATTTTGAATTTTTGCTTTTGTAAAGCTCTATGTTAAACGTTGTGGTTTTTAAAATATAGGTTGTGATGCTATTAAGAAACGATTACAATCCCACGGGTGCGACACCACAACAGAAAAAACGAGCGTTTCAAAGAACTTATTCGGAAGAGCTCATGGATGCTCAAGATTACAATGTAACAAAGCATCTCAACAATATGCCTCGAATATGAAGACAAATCTCATTTGAAGAGGTTTCATGAGAGACAAGCACATAATGTTTAGAGACTTTTGTTTTGTTGTACACATGGATTCATGTTATTATTTTGAACTTAAGTCTAGCATCTTGGGTGTGGGTCATCAAGAACATATATGTGTCAAGGCCTTTGTTTACTAGGCTTGAAAAAGCGAGAACTCGCTTAAAATTATGTCAAATTTAGGGTAATTTAAAGATTCTTTACATATGTACATGATATGTACATGATATTATTGCTTTATTGTATAGGAAGGAAAATTTTAATTTGTATATATAACAAGCATGTATCTCTTTTTACGGTTAAATATGGTCGTTGGTACTAAATTTGCAAGAGAAAATGTTAAATTACCTCAAACTTGATAAAATCAAGATACGTTTCTTGGTGGATGAAATGGTTTGTTGTAGATCTAGATGGACTTTGATAGCATTAGTTATAAGTTTTAAGCTTCGAATATTACAGCCTTTAACTTTGAGGTGATTTGACGTTAGAAAAAAAACATATCTTCTATTGTTTTATTCAACAAAATAATCAATAAAGGTCGACTATTTATCAAACTATGCTTCATTCAACCTTATCCGTTATGGGTTCTTTATTTGAGTTAATTTTAATTTAATATGTTAATTTAGTTATGATATGATTTTTAGCATGAAATTTTGTTAAACGGTTAATAAAGATTTATTATCATTATTTTTTTTTTCAGATCTTTATCATATTGTTCAGTTTTCTACAATTTGTTTGTTTTGCAAATCTCTATCATATTATGTTCTTTTCGCGTGAAGAACTTGCTTGTAGTAATCTGATAGCTACTTATTTATTTGTGGATAATATATTATTTTTACAACGTTTATTAATATGATTTCCCTCCTGTGAATTTAAGTGCAAATTTCTTAGGATTCAAATAACTTTTCGTGATTGTATATCTGAACTTTCTATAACTTTATAAATGTGAATAGAATGACAAAAAATTACTTTGTCTCACGGAGTTATAAAGAAAAAAATGTGTGCAAATTACCTATTTGTTTAAACTATTTTCTCTTAATAAGTTTTATGGATTTATACTATTTGATACGTATTTCACAAAATTTAAATACGTGATTTATTAATAACAATGTGTCGAGCAACATGCATAATCCGTTTATTCATTTGCCTGATGCATTATGTACATTTTTGCATTTAGACAAAATGTGTATTATCTTTCACATTTTACGATTAGAAACCACAGAACTAGTATCTTCCTGACTATAATTTTTAATAAGGGCTAATGACTTATTTGTGTAATAACATCATCTTGTATCAACTTATGTAATAATGTTTCGGTTTATTACCGATATATTCAATAAAGTTGATCTTTTACTAATTTATATACTAATTTTTTGTAATAAATTAAAACATGATCGAGTAAAATCTATTTTGTTCCATATTTTGATAAATAAACAAATAAATAAAGTTCAACAAATTGCATTACCTTTCATAAAGATATGTGAAGTCTCATGAAACATTCTCATATATCCTAGAGCATTCTAGTATATTTTAAAAGATAGGGTCTATAAAGTTTGTAGAGTATTGAATGCAAAAATCTATAATAAAAGTTTACCAAAAAATTATACGAATGTAGCCGTCGGATTAAATTAATATTGGTCGTCCATTACGGAGATTGAGAGTTATATAAAAGGGGTAGATTTTTGCCAAACTAATCTAGCTATCTTGTAAACTTTTTATATGTACACAGTTTATATAATGCCATCTTTAGATTAGATAATTCCACACCTTCAATTCAATATTTTGTCATGGGGTTTTATCCCATGACAACTTAGACCCTCCATATTTGTCTCTCCATACCCCTTCCAAATGAAATTGAAAGTCCACCTTAAGCTTTTTCTTTCAAGGTTTGAGAGATGTATTGCAAGACCATCCAAGCACTACTAGAAAACAGGCTATTTAGCCACGAAAAATAGCCACGCAAATTTTGTGTGGCTAAATAGCCACGCAATTACCACGCATCAACTACACCCCAACTTTAGACACGCACTTGTCACGGAATCTCAACGCATCATAAATTCGTTGTATTTGCGTGGCAAACTTAGCCACGCGATAGCCACACAGCCATTGAATGCGTGGTAAAAGAGTGGCTAAAATAGATATATGTAAAACTGTGTCTATAGCGTGGCAAACTTAGCCACGCGATAGCCACGCAGTCACTGAATGCGTGGTAAAAGAGTGGCTAAAATAGATAAATGGAAAACTGTGTTTATTGCGTGGCTAAACTTTGTGTGGAAATTGCGTGGCTAATTTTTTGTGGAAATTGCGTGGCTAATTATGTGTGGAAATTGCGTGGCTAAAAGTTTGTTGTAATTGCGTGGCTAACTGTGTGTGGCAATTGCGTGGCTAAATTAGTGTGTTAATTGCGTGGCTAATTTTTTGTGGAAATTGCGTGGCTAACGGTGTGTGGAAATTGCGTGGCTAAATTTGTGTGGATATTGCGATTTAAAATTTTCCGGATTATTGCGTGGCTAATTGTTCGTGGCTATGGCGTGGATAATTCGCGTGGCTATTGTGTGTTAAAATGGCGTGGCTAATGCGTGGTAAACAGTGCGTGGTAGTTGCGTGGCAATTTTGCGTGGCTAAAGCGTCACTACAATTTAGACACAAAGGGTTCTTCCACAGGTCAGTTTTCGTGGCTATTGCGTCACTATTCGGCTTTTGCCACACAACAGCCACGCAAATGTGCGTGGCTAACCCCCCAGTTTTCTAGTAGTGAAGGCACATATCATATTATATGGCACATATCGTATTTAAAAACAATTTGTTTTTTAATGGGAGAATTTCGTATATGTCATTATTAAACATCAAAATATCATATTTATCCGACTTAATTTTTAAATACCATATTTTCCCTTCTTAAATTTTAAAAATATCATATTTTTCCAATTTATTTTTTATAATATTATATATATATATATATATATATATATATATATATATATATATATATATATATATATATATATATATAACAATTAGCAAGGCGTGAACAGTACGCCTTGCTAACTGTTTATATTGCTTCTATGACGATTTTTAGCGTGAATACATGTTTGGTTTAGTGGTTTGCGTGCGTTTCCCTATGGTTTAATTGTCGAGTGGTCCCGGGTTCGATTCTTTTCTTGCCCTCATATTCTTTTTATGCTTTTTTTTTTGTT
The DNA here is from genome assembly GCA_023525715.1 of Cichorium intybus. Lineage (NCBI taxonomy): Eukaryota > Viridiplantae > Streptophyta > Magnoliopsida > Asterales > Asteraceae > Cichorium > Cichorium intybus. Next base: position 81,528,500 of record CM042017.1, read on the forward strand.
TGACGTGATCTTTTTTTCATACTGTCTCTCTCTATCTATCCTCTTCCGCCACCTCTATTTCACCATCTAGCGACACCTCTCCTTGCTCGACATCCGCCACCTCTTGCTTCCTCCGTTACCTCCATCACGACACCTCTTCTACATCTCATCGCCTCCGTATGGATAACTTCTACTTCCTCTTTACCTCATTCTGCTGTTCTGTTTCATTTTTCTATTTTTCCGAATAATAAAGGCAAAAACTTGACAACCATTTCGTTATACCTTAATCAAAGGTATGGATTCACGCTTTTAATATTACGAATTTTAGGCATCATAGTGAACCTCAGTTTATTTCCAGGGTTTACTCATGAACTCAAATTAAGAGTAAGCAACGATTTTAGCACATTATTAAGTGTTACTGGTAGTGGGATCCTCGATTTATTTCGAGGGTTTATTCATGTACTCAAATCAAGAGTAAGAGACGATTTAATTATATGATTAGGTGTTCTTGGTGCAATCCTGGAGACCATAACCGAAGGTACGGATTTAGGCTTCTCATACTGCCAATTTTTACACAGTACAGTGAACCTTGATTTCTTTGTAGGGCTTATTCATGATGTTGAGCTTTAAATATTTTCTTGAAGCTTTTCCAAGTTAGATGATTTTAAATAATTAAAACCGAGATATAAGGTATGTTTCTCATTTATTTGAAGTGGTTAATATGATGAAGCTAGGGTTTAACCCTGAAATCCGGAAGTTTTTAATAAACCTGCAACATGTATAGCAACCATGTGGTTTTATGTGATAATTAGCTAATGTATGAATGCAAATAAGTGTTATCTCTACTATCAATGGCAACCATGTATTTTTATGGGATAATTAGCTCATGTATGTATTCAAATAAGTTTAAATTATATTGTTAATTACATATTGCTTTCAAATGAATATACAAACCTTAAAATGAAAATGTCAAAACATGATAAGGTAAAATTTGGATTTAAATTATTGACTTCCTATAAAGGATTGGTGTTGGAATTCACCATGTGTTGACATAATGAAATGTGCTAGTCATGCTTTATATAACTACTTCAATACAATGTTGTCTAGTGTTACTTTTTCTAATTTGGCAGCATTTTACTTTCTGAATGTTTATGCATATATTTGATGATGGGTTTTATACAAGAATCATTATATTTAACTTCAAATTTACATTTTTAAATTTACAGAACACTTTACTGTGAAATGTAGGTACTGGAGTAATATACAACAATCGGAAGGTGAATAAGTTAAGGTAATATACCAATTTATAACAATCAAATCTTCCTTTACTCATTCTTCTATATTCTTGCATATTTTTTGGATGCTGAGTGTAGATACTCTTCAAATCATTCTCGGCACAATTTAAAACTTATAGTTGAAAATTATTGTTTCGCCTTCAAGGCTAAAATGGGTATTCTAACCTGGACAAGTGGAAAACTGATCTTTCCAATATGATCTTCACCGGTAAAACCAAATATACCAACAACCTACATAACTCCAAACAACCTTCTTAAAATAATAGGCTTGTATAAATGGCATATTAGTAAAGGTTTGTTTGTCTCGTTCTTTTTGAGAAAATAGCTGAAAGAGTGACCCTAATAAAATCATAAACCAGAAAAACACTTTTTGGTTATCGTTTTGTGTCATTTCTTTGTTAGTGAAGAAACGTAACCATCTCCTCATTTCCTCCAAGAACATGATATGGATTTCGCAGCTAATCAATGAACATGAATAATAAGAAAAAGAATATAAAAGAAATTACTTGAGGTATCATACATCCTGATTTTTGTAAAAGCTAATTCAATTTAGGGCTATTATGAAACCTAGATTACAGAGATGAAAGAAACTGGTACCTGGTTTAGGGGGTCAATAACCATATATGAGAAAGTAACGTTTAGGGGGGGGTCAATAACCATATATGAGAAAGTAACGTTTAGATACTAAAATATATGGAGGCATAGCTTTCTTCTCCTGTGCAATGAAACACAAAAAGTCATAACTCCAAAAAAAGCAATCAAAAAAATTATAATTAGGGTATACCGACACTAAGAACACTTTGACTACCACAAGAAAATACACCAAACCCTAAAAAACAAAATCAAGTAAATCCTTTCATAAGTGGAACTAAAAGGCATGGACGGAGGTTACGAACTTACGAATTGTGGATGTCTATTGACGATAGGATGGGATTAGGGCGTGACAAATTGAAATTGAATCAAGATGCGAAGAAGAAGAAATCAAGAAGAAGAAGAAGAGATGTAATCAATCGATGATAGGGTGTAGGGAAGAAGAAGAAGAGGCGGAATAATCGTATACATAAATTGATTACATCTGCGTAATTAAAAAAGAGAAAAAACAAACCTTGATTTGGAGTGAACTAAGGTGAAAGTTACAGAACACTGATTTGCAAAGAAGCAATGTGAATTATGAAACGATTATTGGAGCTGTGTATGCTTTTCAAGAATGCAGATACGTATATATAGGAAAAATGTATCAGTTACACCTTCAATCCCATGAAACCGATTGATTATTTCCTAACTACATCTTCTGAATTGAAAGAAATCCTATGATTAAGGGATTGATTAAGCGATTCAAGGTTTCCAATATTGAATAAAATCGTGTATTGAAGAGGGAGATACATGACATTGAGCAGGAAAACGTACTACAAGCTTTATCAGAGGACGCCACGTGGCCTACACAATACTCTTTTATTAGAGTAGGAAGATTATATGTAAATTAGGGAAGAAATTGGTTTGCAGCGTGAATTTTTAAATCCAATTCCCGTATTCTCGCTTATCCCCTTCCCTATATACTGGTTGTTCTATCTCCCCTCTCATATACGTCGTCCATCACAACGAAACACAACATCGGTGCTTTTGTGCCGCCTCCAACAACCACAACACCACCATTATATTCTCCATCAACCACAACTATCGAGTTTTCGTCATTAGTCGGTGCCATGGGCTCACCCAAACTATACCATCGCCTTCGCTTCTTGCTGTAGAATACACATAACCGACGCCCACTGAACCCCTAACAACATTGACAGACCACCTCACAAATTCATCACCATCGAACATCGACCACAACTTTCACCACTACCACTGCTCTATTTCCTTCATCACCATTTCTCCCATCGCTTACATTGATATTATTGTTTTATTGTATAGGAAGAAAAAAAAAGTCATTTTGTATACATAACAAGCATGTATCTATTTTACGGTTAAGTATGGGGAGATTCAACAAAATCTTCTCCTCCAACTCCCTACATGAATATTAATTTTTTTTATATGGAAAGCGACACATATGAGATATTAAGATAATGTATCTATAATAATTTTTTTTTTGTAAACCGATATCTAATTCTTATGTTATAAAATCATAAACAAATAAGAGATCAATTTATATAAAAGTAAAGACTAACTCAAATAATGAACATATTTTTCTGATTTTACTAATTAATTGGACATATTTTCTTTTGACAATTGAATATAACAAGGCTTATTATCATCGTTATTTTACTTTATAACAATGATAAACAATAATTTCTTTCCGTTGAATAGTTGATTTTTCAAAACAAAATGATAAAAAAGAAAATAACCGTTTGTTAGTTTAAATGATTAAAAAAACATGTTGCATTTATTGGTAAAATAAGAAAATTATTGTGGGTGTGTTCGGTATGAACCTTTGAAAGCTTTTAACTTTTAGTTTAATTGAAAAGTTTACAAGAAAAGCAATAGTCTCGTTCGGAGGTAGTAGTACTGGTATTTCATATTGATACATGTCGGTATTTTGTAACCGACATGGAGGAAATAGAAACCGAATAATATTTCGGATAGAAACGGAAAATCAAACCGAATAATATTTCGGATATTCGGTTAATCCAAAAAACGATTACCGCCAATCGATTAAACATAATTTTCCTTGGTTTGGACGGTTTATTCAGTTTCGGTGTTTTCAAGATAAAATGTTAAATTATAGTATAATGGTGCCATACGGTTGTTGGTACTAAATTTGCAAGAGAAAATGTTGTATGGTGAAATTATAGTGATGGCTTATGTTCTTTATACCGACTTAAATCACCTCAAACTTGATAAAATCAATATACTTTTTTTGGTGAATGAAATGGTTTGTTGTAGATCTTAGGTGTAACATTTATAGTGTTAGCTATAATTTTTCTGTTTCAAATTTTACACTTTCAACTTTGGATGGATTCGGCGTTAGAAAAACATATGAGATTTGGATTGATGGAAATTTTTTTGTAGGTTTTTGAATATGTCAAAAAGATTTGGATGTTGATGGATTTGTATTTAAATAAATTCAAAATCTATTGTGTGTATTAAGTGAATAAAAAAACCATTCTTTTTATAATCTTGTTCGGTTTGCAAGAAGTTGAAATGTATTTATATTAAATGACATAAATTCCATTATTAAATGTTTATACTATAAATAATCCATAAAAAAATTAAAAATTATTATAAAAATATTTTTATAAAATATTTCTTTAGGTTTTAATTTGATTATTTCATGTTTGTCCTTTCATATATTTGGTTAATAGGTCTTCAGTTCTCTAGTTGATTTTAATTGGTTTTTATAACCTTTTTAAAAAATTATGTTAAAACCTTCCCAAAACTAGTTAAGATGTTAAAAAATTAGTTTAACAATAGTTCATTCTTCAAATGTTAAGATTACCAATATTTCAGTATTTCACTCTTCCAATATAATCACCAAGATTAAAATAGCATTAATTGAGAGGATATAATTTTAATATCTTCTTTACAATTCACACGTAGATATCAAACATATTTACAAACTTTCTTAAGTCAAGTGCCTCAAACAATGATTGAAGTTTATAAAAAATATGTCATTTTTTTTTCGCAGATTCAGATGTAGATGAAAGCAGTAAGACTGTGAGGTGTGGATGACCCCACCCCCCCCCCCCCCCCCGCCCCGCCCGTCCTGCCACCACCCCTTCCCCCTCCCCCTCCGCGCATTATGCTTCCGCCGCGTCTCGAGGACGCCTTGTCGGAAACGCACGAGAACGGTCATGTGACCGTTGGATTTCAAAAAATTGAACGTTGGAAATAAAAATAATAATAAAATAATAAAACATTTTTTTCTATAAAAACTATATATACATCATCATATTTACACTCACAAATCACATATTTTACATCAAAATTACACACACAAATTTACATCTTTTACATCCAAAATGGAAAACAATCCCAACACCCCGCCGTCAAACTGAAATCCTTTTCGGGAAGGCGAATATAACGTAAATTATTTGCCTATTTGTACGTTTATGAGCTTGCTTACAGGTTCGTCTCCACCCCAATACCTGTATCCATACCCACCACCACCAAACCAATATCCATACCCGCCACCACCTTACCGATACCCACCTTTTCCACAACCGTCGCAACCTTTTCCATCACCACCGCCCGTGCAATCACCACCGATTCCATCACCACCGCCACAAGCATCCCCCGATGAGGTCGTCACGGAAACCCAACCACCGCCCGCGTCTTCATCACGAAAGAAAAAGAATAGTTCGCGAAACAAGACACGGAACGCCCAAGACGCAAAGGTTTCGTAGACGCAAGATGAAGAAGTTCAATTGATGAAATCTTGGCTCGATATTTCCACCGATTCCGAAAAAGGAAATAGCCAAAGTTACAAAGGGTTGTGGGAGCGTATTCTAGCTCATTATCACGAAGCGATGGGCCATCGAGCGTACCGAAACAACAACGGGATTACCGAGAAATGGCGGAAACTTCGCCAAGAGTGTACCAAGTTCAACAGAATCTTCAACAACTTGGTCAACCTTCGCCGAAGCGGCGAAAACGAGTTCCATCTTTTCAACACGGCGATGGACTAATACACTCGACTAGTTGGAAAACCGTTTGCGCATTTGAAAGCTCGAGAGATGATGCGAAATATTCCAAAATGGATACTAACGCCCGAATCCGCCGGCTCAAGCTCGGGATCCAAACATGCGAGGGTCTCGGAATCCAACGACGACACTTCCAACGCTCGAGACCTGATCGATCGACCTCGAGGATGATGCTTCACCGGAAAACGAGATGTCTCCGCCTACCCGCCCGATCGGTCCCGACCGAGCGAAACGAGCCGCCTCCGGCTCGTCATCCAAAGATCAAGTCGTGCAGAAGGTCGATACTCTCGTTGAACAATTCTACCGCTTCAACGAAAATCAAGAAACGCGGTTGGAATTTCAAGTTATGAGCAAATCGGGGACCGCACAAGACCTCACGGTAATCCAAGCGATGAGTGAAAAAATTCGAAAAAAATATTTTGTTAACTAGTTTTTTTTTTTAATTTAGGAAATGTTTAATTTTTTTGTAATTTTTTTTAATTTAATGTAATGTCGTTTTATTTTAATTTTAATATCATGGTTTTTAATTAATTTATAATCTTTGATAATTATAAAAAACATACAATAAAAAGATGACGTGGAAAATAAAATGGGTGTTATGCTGTCTTGCATTTCCTGAGGCCGGAGGGTGTGCCGGACGCACACCCACGTCCCGGCAGATGTGGCATTTCCCGGCGTTCTCACACGTCTCACAGGAGCCGATCTCATAGCGCCCCCATCACCCGGTTGTCATCTTCTCATTGGCTCTCTCCCCCTCTCCTCGCGTTCTCACCGTCTTCCACACCCTTTAGCCTGAGGTTGTCCTGCTGACATAGCGACTGTCATGAGATTGTCATGCTGTCTTGCACACCCCATAGCCTAATCATCTAGTTTGCAATCACCAAGCTAGCAAAGCTCCTAATAATTATCAAGTCCTTATATACACCACACACTCTCAAGCATTTCATCGAACATATGGTGTGCATCAATCAATTTCTTCAATCTACATAGCCTACATTGCAGAAAGAACCATAATGAAGAAGAGGATCAAAGAAATCCAACAAAGTACTGTGTCAGATGACACTAAAAATTGTAGAAAGAACCAAATTTTCGACTAGAAAAAACTAACTCGTCTATATGTGGTTTCCACAGTCGGTAAAAACAAGTATTAATCTTAAAAACATGGAATGGAGTAGCAGAAATGTCATTAATCCAAAGGTAACTTGGTAATTTCTAGTTCATATTAATCTCACGAGAAAAGTTCAAAACATGCTTGGTTTCGTCAAAAAAGAAAGAACATATTTGACAATGAAGATAAGAAGATTTGGAGGGAGAGAGAGAGACATACTGGAACTTGTGAAAATAGAAGCTCCATGTGCGGTTAATTCCACTTCCGGTGACCGGAATGTTGTAAGTGTACAGAAACGTGCGGTTGAAGAATGGAAACATGGTTGAAGAAATGGGTCATTATTTCAATAAAATAATTAATATTTATTTTTTCTACAGTAATTTTGTAAATAAGTTTCAAACTGCATGTGTTTGGTAAATATTTCTTTTCAACTACTACTGCCCATTATTAAAAACTCACAAAAGTCAATAATTGTCCTACCATAAATGAACATGTGTGGCACTTGTTCTATTAATACGCATACAAGGCGTCGAAGATACTATTCTTGCTTCCGATCGGCATCTTGGTTTATTCTTTCAAATTCAATACTATTATTGGAAAATGGTTTCGTGACGTAATGAAATTTTTCTGCATTTAACTCTTTTTTATATTACTTTGCCAATCTAGTCCCTTTACCTTTCAACTAATGTCAATACATACCCTAAAGTTACAAATAACCAACTACTACCCCTTACACGTTTAAGGTAATTTGGTATTTTGAAAAGTTAAGGGTAAAAGGTAACAAGTGTTAAGTATAAGGTGTTTTTTTTTGTTTTTTTTTGTTTAGTTTTTTGAAGAAGTTCTTACCGATCTTTTTTGTCTATGCCACACAAACAACGCGTTGACGTTTTATCTCGCAGAACATTTGTTTTTTAAAATACTGCAGACCTAAAAATGTCTGCGCGTCCTCTTCTTGACGCAGATTTGGCAATAGGTCTTCTTGGGTCTTCTAAACACTTTTAGCCCAAAAGATAATATTTTAACCCTAAAAAATAGGGAACCCGTTTTGTTTCATTCAGCATCCGCCTCTTTCTTTCTCCTCTTCTCCATCGGCTCCTTTTTCTTTCTCGTCAGTTCCATCGACGACAACTTCGTGACACCGCCCCACACCATCGTCGACCAACAACCCCTCCCTACACCACCGTTGACCAACAACAGCCTTCATGCGACGACCACGGGCAGCCACGAGCCGACAGCCGACAACTCCATTGCTATTTCTCGATTTCTCGGCGACACCAACGGTCCTCCAGCTTTTTCGGCGAAAGCGACGGTAAGCCCTTGTTGTCTATCGATTTTTTATTCAACTTCTTATCAGTTTTACTGTTGTGAATCATATTTCTGTTATATGGTTTGTGAATCAGATTTCTAGGGTTTGTAATCTGAAATGAAATCAAATTTATGTTATATGGTTTGTCTATTGATTTTTGTTTGCACATTGGAATCAGATTTTGAACATTGGAATCTGATTTGCAATCTGAAATAAAATCAGTTTGTATTGTATTATATGGTTTGTGAATAAGATTTCTAGGGTTTGTTTGCACATTGGAATCAGATTTGCAATCTGAAATGAAATCGGATTTGTATTGCGTTATATGGAATTATATTTCTTGGTTTTATGTTTTTTGCTAGAATGATTATTGGAATCAGATTTTTATTGTAGGGTTTGAAATAGGATATTGCATAAAACTGAAATTTGCAATCTGAAATATGAAATCTGAATTCTGCAATCTGGTTTTTATATAATTTTGGTTTAAATCTGATTTGTATCTATTTTTTGCTTATTAGGAATGGTGAAAAACAGCAATGGTCCACTAAGCATTTAAAATGCTTATGGGAAACATGTTGGAATACGATATCATAATAACTACGCAGCGAAAAAAAACTTAATATCGTATTCTACCATGGATCACAAAATCATGCACACTTTTGTAACTATAAACAAAAAAGGGATCAAGATATACATTTTAATTGCATATATGATCTTGTTAAGATGTCTAGAGCCCAAAGTCGAACACCTCTAATGTAATCACACCCAAGACAACGATCCAGTACTCTTTGATGAAGTATAAGCATTTGCTTGAAGTTTTAGCACGTTATCCTCCGGGCATTTGAAGAATTCGGCCATATACCGAGGGTGGGAGGAAGATGGACGAATTTAGGGGTTTCTTGAATCATTTACAAGTCAATCTAGGGTTGTATTTATAGTGCCTCTCATCCATATCTCCACCCTTGTGGATAATGACTATTTGAAATTCAAACTGTTGATATTTTCACTTTAGTACTTTATACTATTTTAGTTTCTAATTAATATATCATTACTTAAATATATTAATAAACTTAGCCCCGCAAGTTTATTTTTCGATTTTTTAGCTAAACGTCTCTTGCGTGTAACCCAAAAGGACCCTACTATTTATAGTAATATTACCAACTTGTTATAACCATGGGTATATAACCAACAGTTTTCCACTTGCACTTGTTATAACAACTGTATGGTCTAATATTCTCTAACCTAGAATGTGTATGCCATCTTAGGCAAGTGTCGTATTTATCTAATAAAACAACCCTTAGGCAAGTGATCAAATATTCCTTTATTCTACAAGATATCCATATGAACGTCTGACATGGAATTCTGTCAGTCTCAAACATTCAAGATTATATTTTCCGATAGAGATTTGTGATGACCACAACAAACTGCACTATTGATTCTATATCAACTCAGTTTGAGTACGGTCATACATTTGCTATCAGCACCAAATCTGAAAGGTTTTCTGCAATCTATGAACTAAAAACCCTAAGTTTACATGCAACCTAGAAAAGGATCTATGTTTTCTATCTTTGAACATATAATAAAATCCTAAAGGCCAACTGAAAATTTCTAAAGAAAATAATTAAGAAAACTAACCTTTAGTTTTAATCATTGAAGTAAGCAGCACAAGTGTCCTGCCTCAAATGAGATCACACCCAGGGAGCAAGAAGTGTTGGACGAATTCCAGAGAGACAGAGTGAGGTTGGCGCAGCTTTTAGGGTTCCCAGGGATCCCTATTTATAGCCTCCAGGTGGTGACAGTCAAAACCCTAGACAAGCCCAAATCTGGATAAGCCTTTTATCAATTGGACCAAGCCTTTTAAACCCTTATTAGGGTTTCGAAATTAAGAGTGTTCCCACTCTTTAATTTCGCCACCTGTATATCCAACTGGCCAGTTATTATTCAACTATTGAATAATTGCAAAACCAGTCCCTGCATCTTTAATTAATTAAATTAATCTCTAAATTAATTCCAATTAATTCTAGATTAATTTCTAATTAATTAATATAGTTTCTAATTAATATATTATCACTTTAATATATTAATAAACTATTTATTTTATTTCTATTGATTTATTAATCATATAATAAATCAATCTTTCTCTCTACTGAACTTTCTACCAAACCTCCAGCTATGAGGGCAATCCAAATGGACTTTGCTTCTATTAATAAGATAAATACAAATTATAAGTCATGGCTTAGACACTTAATCCAACAGTCTCCCACTTGGATAAGTCTATGACTTTAATTGTCCATTTATCTTTAGATTAATCAGCAAACTGTCGCTTCCTAGAAATTGCTGCCGAACTCTGACCCAGTCAGTTCTGTCCATAGATAAGTGATCATATGATCCTCCATCCAACAAGATATTTTCAGATTCAAGACATGGATTTAGATCAATATCGGTCCGATACTCTGTTTCTCGATTTCTGATTTGTATATGACTTTAAGACTACTAATTGAACACATCAATTTAGTCCTGGTTGGCCAACACTTTCAGTCAACTTCAAAATCATCGAGAGGCCTACAGATATCTGTTTCCCAATAGGGTCAAGGAACGAATAAGCTTCAACTCATATGCTTTATATATTTTACCAGTCAAATCACTCACAACAACACGTTTTATAACATCGAGTTACCAATGCGTTTTCGTATTATCAATGAGCAACTGCCTTGCAAATTATAACTCGTATGTGTCCGCTTCAAGATCATAAGATATTATCGTCTCAACATTGCTCGTGATATAATCCATGAAGCAATCTTTTGAGTGCGGGTTTATCCAATACTCAAATCTCCATTTTCTAAGTACTCATGAACGTTGTAGCAATACTGTTGCTATGTCTAACTCCTTAGACAATCTACAAACCAATTCATGACAGTCTTCGTTCATGCTTACTCCCAAAAGTATGAGCGACTGTGGATATTCGAATAATCATATTACTCAGGAAGTAAACATGCAAAATGAAACACAATGATAAACAATTGACAAATAGCAGTAAACAATACTCATTAATAAATCTCTATTATTAAATCGCCAAAGTCAATTACATTTATATTGTTACAAGTTTCAAAACCTATCTAATTACAAAAACTAACATCATCTCTCAATCCTATGCTCCTAGCATGTTGATTGTGCTTGATCCTACTCAGAGCCTTTGTCAAATGATCTGCAGGATTATCTTCAGATGATACCCTCTTTACATGGAGGTGACCTTCTTTTTCCCTATGCCGAACGTAATGGTACTTTCTGTCGATATGTCTGGACTTTCCATGATCTCGCGGTTCCTTTGTCAAAGCAACCGCTCCTTCGTTATCGTAGAACAGTTCCATAGGCTCCTGAATACTCGGGACTACTCCAAGGTCACCGATAAAGTTCTTCAGCCAAGCCGCTTCCTTAGACGCTCCACTCACTGCTATGTACTCTGATTCGCACATAGAATCAGCCACCGTCTCTTTCTTGGAACTTTTCCAAGTGACCACTCCCCCATTCAAAAGAAATACACAGCCCGACTGAGACCGACCATTGTCTCTATCTGTCTGGAAGTTGGCGTCTGTGTACCCACTAACTCTCAAAGTATCACTGCCACCAAGGACTAACACCATGTTCTTCGTCCTTCGCAGATACTTGAGTATATTCTTTATAGCTATCCAATGCGCTCTACCAGGGTTACCCTAGTAACGACTGACGATGCTCAAAGCAAAGGACACGTCGGGACGAGTAGATGTCATAGCGTACATGATCGACCCTACCGCCGAAGCGTAAGGTACCCGACTCATCTCAGCCATTTCCTCATCTGTACTCGTGCTTTGAGTCTTACTCAACTTTGCATTACTCTGGATAGGCAGCTCTCCTGTCACACCCTCAAACCGTAATGGCGGAAAAGTTCGAGGGTGGGTGACTTCATGTACGATATCATAACAACGTCAAGTAAAATGAATCCAAGCAATCACAACCATCATAATATAATTGTAAAAGTTACATAAGTCCAATGTTGTTGTTTCCATTACAATTACATAAGATTCAAAAATACATAATTTATGACGTCATAGCGTCCCGTCGTCATTGCTTGCGAACCTGTTTACTGGTTTCCTGAGAATACAAGTATTTTGAAAAGCGTCAACAATAAAGTTGGTGAGTTTATAAGTATTTATTTGAGAATTTCTTGTACCAAGTAGATTTTGAAAACCCTGAAAATCCCATATTTTCTTATTTCAAAAATGTTTCCCGTCTTTAACCCATAGACCATATTGTAGTGTAAAATGTAGTGTAACTTTTATGGAAAATGTATGTTTCAACGTAAACAATTATTTAAGGTTGAATCGTTTTCCCATGTGAGACGTCCTATAACCATACTGTAGACTAGATGGCCTGCTGCGACGTTCTTCAGGCGTCGAAATGTTATGACAGTTGTCACCTCAGACCTGCCGGTCTAGCTGTAGCTAACAGCTCAGGTGCGGGGTTGTCAGTCCCGTATAGATCTATACACAATGTCACGCTCTCTTACCGAGATTCTGGTTATAAATTTCAGGACTTATAGTGTAAGTACTAAAAAGTACTGTGAAGACCCGTCTCACAAAATGTATGTATCATCAACCCCTTTACGTTTTGTGGTTAAGAAAACCCTTTAGTTTTTCTGTCGTTATCTTATTTCAAAATAACGTCGGATATAGTTAAATTATGTAATATTTCTATATTAGTAGCTTGTGTCGTTTCAATGTAGTGGAAGTCTGTGTATCCATAAACCATTCCTATAATAGTTTCTAAGACATCATTTGTTGTAGTGCGTGAGTTCTTGTATTTTTGGTATCATAGTTGGTTTTAGAACTATTGACTTTGCGAAATAGGGTTATAGTTAGTACCCTTCACTTATCAGATTTAAATATAATATGTGCGAGGTCTGTTCGGACAGGAGTCCGAAATTCAGTAACATTCTCACATGAAATAACTGTTTTATCTTGTGTAAATCCTTTGTCAAACATATAAATACATTCAAGCATATATGGAAATGGTATTTATAACATGATGTCTTGTATTCTCCCCCTAAAAGTTTTGGAAAAGCAAAAAAGAGGGGTATGAAGCTCACCCTTGAAACGTGAACTGTTGAGAAAAGAGTAATGGTTCGGGAGTTCGTCGACAGGAACCAAGACTTGGGCTCTCGGGACCTAAGGACCTTCGGATAAAGCAATTACCCAATGGTTCTACGAAATATTCGTACGTGTAAACGACACACAAGCTGTGTATTAACACTTAGAATCAACAAAGGGAACTACTTACCAAGTATGAGATGATTTACACTTGGAAAAACGGCGGAGGATGGTTGTTTCATGGTGGTGCTGTTGAGGCAGTTAGTAGAGAGAAAGGTGGTGGAAGTTGAGAGTTGAGAGAAAGTTGAGGGAAAGTTGAGAGGAAACCTGATTAGTTTGTGGGTTTATGGGTTCAATGAGTATGGGGAACCGATTAGAAGAGGGGTTAGTTATGCTTTATGTCAAATCACTTAGTCCTAGGTGTACTTAGTAGCAGTTGACCTTGTGATTTGATTGACATTTGCATTGGAACTTGTTATTTAGCAGGTGCTGGGAGTGAGGATTAGGAAGGTGGTCTCCTATTAGGGAGTCGACGTTGCATGAGAGGAGTAAGTTCTGAAGGCATGGAGTCCGAAAATGATACCTTCAGAACTCGTGCAGCCAGGATCCAAGATTAAATCTTTCAATGTTCTGATTCTGAAGGTTGGGTTTTCGGAGGACCAGTTTTCGAATATCACTCGGAAACCTGAGCATTCTCCGAGTGTGATTTCCGAATCGAGTGGCGATTTCGGAGCATGGGGGTTTACAAAATCAGAAGCTTCTACTTGGGGGTTCCGAGCTCGATGGGTTCCGAAGTCAGCCTTGAGGATTTAGAGAGTTAAAGGGTCCGAAAGTCGTATCCGAAACGAGAGGTTTCGGAGGTAGTTCAGAGGTCGAGGACATTCCGAGAGAGTCTCCGAATGAGGATTAAGGGTCCGAAAATGGTTCAGTGTGAGAATGGATTTTTCATATCTAGTGCGATCTCATTGCTACGTTTGCATAGTTCGCTAGGTATTTGTCTGGTAATTGTATACGCAGTATTATAGCATCCAATAATACATTCTAATAGCTATGAAATTACTTTTTATTATGTGGGTAAACGTACTCTTTGTTTGGCTACAGTTGACTTTTATTGACTAATTTTACAATTATCACATCATCTACCCGTTAGAAAGAATTTCGTCCCGAAATTTCGCTCTTGAGTAGGTGCTCAAAGGTTTGGGAAAAGATGTGGGTGTTTTTTTTCATTTGGTCTTCGCGTTCCCAAGTAAATTCTGGTCCACGCTTGGCGTTCCAGCGGACCTTTACTATTGGTATGCGACTTTGTTTTGTCCTCTTGACTTGTCTGTCCATGATTTCCACAGGTTCTTCAACAAAGTGTAAGTTCTTGTTCACCTCGATTTCTTCGAGTGGAACGACAAGAGTCTCATCAGATAGACACTTCTTCAAGTTGGATACATGGAAGGTGGGATGGACGTTGTGGAGCTCTGGTGGTAGCTGGAGTTGGTATGCTATCGGTCTGATCCTGGCGAGGATCTCAAATGGTCCGATGTACCTGGGGTTTAGTTTCCCACGCTTCCCAAAGCGTATCATTCCTTTCCATGGTGAGACTTTCAGTAATACACGATCGCCCACCTGAAACTCTAAAGGTTTGCGTCGCTTATCCGCATAACTCTTCTGCCGATCACGGGAGGCCTTCAATCGTTCACGGATCTGAATGATTTTCTCCGTCTTCTCCCGTATGATCTCTGGTCCAGTGAGAGTGCTGTTGGTACCTGTCCCCTAGCTAACTGAGTATATCCTACTTCAGCCCAGCACATAGTGAATCTACATTTGCGTCCATACAACGCTTCGAATGGGGCAACCTTTATGCTAGTGTGATAACGGTTGTTGTAGGAAAACTCTACGAGTGGTAAGTGGGTGTCCCATACTTTTCCAAAGTCTATCACACAAGCCCTCAACAAGTCTTCCAGCATTTGGATAGTCCTCTCACTCTATCCATCCGTCTGTGGATGGTACGCTGTACTCATGTCGAGGTTGGTTCCTAGAGCCTTCTGCAGTGATTGCCGAAATCGTGATGTGAATCGACTATCTCTATCTGAGATAATGGAGATTGGTGCACTGTGCAAACGTACAACTTTTTTGATGTACGTTCTTGTAAGTTTCTCTATTTTATCCGTTTCCTTGATTGGTAAGAAGTGAGCGGACTTGGTCAATCTATCGACGATCACCTATATGGTATCTAGCCCACCAGTTGTCTTGGGTAACTTGGTTATGAAGTCCATGGTTATCCGCTCCCACTTCCACTCGGGTATTTTGGGTTGTTGTAATAAACCCGAGGGCTTCTGGTATTCCACTTTGACTTTAGCACAAGTCAAGCATTTGCCCACGTAAGTAGCGATCTCTGCTTTCATGTTTTGCCACCAATATAGCTTTTTGAGGTCCAAGTACATCTTGTCGGACCCAGGATGGATGGTGTATCTTGTCTTGTGTGCCTCATTCATAATAACGTCCTTGTACCCACCGTATTTTGGTGTCCAGATTCGGTTCATGAGGTAACGAGCTCCATCATCCTTGACCTCAAGATTTTTATCCATCCCTCGAAACGCTTCATTTGCGACATTCTCTGGTTTTAAGGCCTCTAGTTGGGCCTCCTTGATTTGTACGGGCAAGTGGGAATGGATTGTTATTGTTAGTGATTTCACCCGGCGACCTAAGTACTCCTTTCGGCTAAGGGTATCAGCTACTACGTTGGCCTTTCCTGGGTGATAACGGATTTCGCTTCCATAATCACTTAACAGCTCCACCCAACGTTGTTGTCTCATATTGAGCTCTTTTTGATTGAGGATGTGCTGGAGACTCTTATAGTCAGTGAAAATCGTACACTTGGTGTCGTATAGGTAGTGTCTCTAGATTTTCAAGGCGAATACCACCGCTCCCAACTCGAGGTCATGTGTAGTATAATTGACCTCGTGGTTTTTGAGCTGTCTCGAGGCGTAAGCAATGACCTTTCCCTTTTGCATCAGCACGCAACCCAGACCCTGATTTTATTCATCGTAATAAACCACAAAATCCTCTGTCCCCTCTGGAAAGGACAGGATTGGTGCACTGCACAAAGCTTGCTTTAGGGTCTGGAAGGCGGCGTCTTGTCCGTCTCCCCACTTAAATGTTACGCCCTTCTGTGTCAGGGCGGTAAGCGGCTTTACGATCTTGGAGAAATTCTGCATGTATCTGAAGGGTTTCTATGCAATCAATGAACACAAAATAACCTAAGGTTCACATGCAACCCTAATATTGATCTATGTTTTCTTCTATGAAGATTAGAACTAAGAACCTAAAGGATACAATTCAATTCCAAAGAAGAATTAAGAAAAACCAACCTTTGATCTTATGATCCTTTTAAGCAGCAGCAAAAGTATCCTGCCTCAAATGCAAGTCACACCCAGGGGATGGAAGAATCAGTCCAGCAGAGTGAATCTAGAGAGAAGATGGCGTCAATATGAGGTGCCAGGGGGTTCCTTTTATAGCCTCCAAGGGTTACACCTGAAACCCTAAGGAGCCTCCAATTGGATAAGGCTTTTGACCACTTGGACCAGGCTTGCCAAAACCCTAATCAGGGTTTCGCCAAACCCTGGAGGAGCCTCCAGGGTGGCGCCACTTTTGGTCCCTGGTTTTCCTGGCCAGTTATTCAACTATTGAATAAATACCAAACCAGTCCCTGCACCTTTTAATTAATTAATTTAATCTCCAAATTAAATCCAATTAATTCTAGATTAAATCTCAATTAATTAATATAGTTTCTAATTAATATATTAGCACTTAAATATATTAATAAACCATATATATATTTTCTATTGATTTATTATTCAATTAATAAATCAACTATTCTCTCTACTGAACTATCTTTCCTCCAGCCATGAGGGCAACCCAAATGGACTTTGCTTTTAATCATAAGATAAAAGTTCAATTACAAGTCATGGCTTAGACACCTAATCCAACAGTCTCCCACTTGGATAAGTCTATGACTTTAATTGTCTGAACTCTGACCCAGTCAGTTCTGTCCAAAGATAAGTGATCTGATGATCCTCCGTCCAACAGGATATTTTCAGACTCAAGACATGGACTAACATCAATCTTGGTCTGACACTCTGTTCCTCGATTTCTGATTTGCATATGACTTTAGAGACTACTAATTGAACACATCAATCAAGTCCCGGTTGGCCAACACTTTCAGTCAACTTCTAAATCATCGAGAGGCCTACAAACATCTGTTTCCCATCGGGTCATGGGACGGATAAGTTTCGACTCATATGTCCATAACTTTTGCGGGTCCAAATACATAAAACAATACGTTTTATAGCACCGAGTTACTGGCGCGGTTTCGTATTGTCAATAAGTGCTTGTATCGCAAATAACAGATCATATCTCTCCACTTAAAGATCACCGGATATTATCGTCTTAACATTGCTCGTGATATAATCCATGAAGCAATCTGTTAAGCGCGGGTTTATCCAATACTCAAATCTCTATTTCTAAGTACTCACGAACGTTGCAGCAGTCTTACTGCAATGTCTAACTCTTTAGACAGTCTACAACCAATTCATGACAGTCTTAGTTCATACTTACTTCCTAACAGTATGATCGACTGTGGAGTTTTAAATAATCCAATTATTAAGGAAGTTAAACATGCAAATATAGAAACACAGAAATAAACAATTGACAAAGGTAGTAACAATACTCATTTATAAATCTCTATTATAAAATCATCGAGTCAATTACATTTATACTGTTACAAGTTTCTAATCTATCTAATTACTAAAACTAACATCATCCTTCAATCCAATGCTCCGAGCATGCTGATTGTGCTTGATCCTATTCAGAGCCTTAGTCAAAGGATCTGCAGGATTGTCCTCGGATGGTACTCGCTTAACCAGTAAGTGCCCTTCTTCTATCTGATGTCGAATGTAGTGGTACTTTCTTTCGATATGCCTGGACTTTCCATGGTCTCGCGGTTCCTTTGCTAAGGCGACCGCTCCTTCATTATCGCAGAAAAGTTCCACCGGCTCCTGAATGCTCGGGACAACTCCAAGATCCCCGATGAAATTCTTTAGCCAAGCCGCTTCCTTAGACGCTTCACTCGCTGCGATGTACTCTGATTCGCACGTTGAATCAGCCACCGTTTCCTGCTTGGAACTTTTCCAAGTGATCGCTCCACCGTTCAAAAGAAATACCCAGCCCGACTGGGACCGTCCACTGTCCCTATCTGTCTGGAAACTGGCATCTGTATATCCACTCACTTTTAACTCATCACTGCCACCAAGGACTAATACTATATTCTTTGTCCTTCGCAGATACTTGAGTATGTTCTTGACTGCAATCCAATGTGTTTTTCCAGGATTACCCTGGTACCGACTAACCAAGCTTAGTGCATAGGATACGTCGGGACGAGTACATGTCATAGCATACATGATCGACCCTACAGCCGAAGCATAAGGTACTCGACTCATTTCAGCTATTTCCTGATCGGTACTCGGACTTTGAGTCTTACTCAATTTTACACCACTTAGGATTGGTAGCTCTCCCCTTTTGGAACTTTCCATGTTAAACCTCTTTAACACCTTTTCCAAATATGTACACTGGCTTAGGCCTATCAATTTTCTCTTTCTATCCCTGAGTATCCATATCCCGAGAATATAAGCAGCTTCCCCTAGGTCTTTCATGGCGAAACACTTCCCGAGCCAAGCCTTAACATTCTGCAAGGTCGGAATGTCGTTTCCCATGAGCAGTATGTCATCAACATACAGCACCAGGAAAGTGACTATACTCCCACTAGCCTTGACATATACACAAGACTCATCTTCACTCCTAGAGAAGCCAAACTCTTTGACTTTCTCATGGAAGCAAAGATTCCAACTGCGAGATGCTTGCTTCAACCCGTAGATTGATCTTTCAAGCTTACATACTTTATCAGGGTGCTTAGTGTCTACAAAACCTTCTGGCTGACTCATGTAAACATCTTCAGTCAGTTTCCCGTTAAGGAAAGCGGTTTTGACATCCATCTGCCAAATTTCATAATCATGAAACGCAGCTATGGCAAGCATTATCCTGATTGACTTAATCTTGGCTACTGGTGAGAAGGTTTCATCATAGTCAACCCCCGGGGTTTGAGTGAATCCCTTCGCAACCAGCCGAGCTTTATAAGTATGCACTTTTCCATCCATGTCGGTCTTCTTTTTGAAGATCCACTTGCATCCGACTGTCTTTCGACCCGGTACATTGTCAACCAAGTTCCAAACTTGATTGTCGTACATGGACTTTATCTCGCTGTCCATTGCCTCTTTCCATTTTGCAGACTCGGGGCCTGCCACTGCTTCACGGTAGCTAGCTGGCTCATCCAAATTAGTCAATGTACGATCACTGACTAACGTGTCTCCGTCCGAGGTAATATGGAAACCATAGAACTCGGGCGGCATGCTAACTCTACCTGAACGCCTAAGGGGCAACGAAATGTCGGTACGTCCAACAGGAACTTCTTCCTCATGTTGGTTGCTAGTTTCTTCTAAGGTTGTTTCATCGGGCGTCTCCTGAATTTCTTCGAGATCGATCGTACTCCCACTGTCCTCTTTGGATATGAGTTCTCTCTCTCGAAAGAACCCCCGTCTTGCTACAAAGACCACGTCCTCGCTTGGTCTGTAGAACAAGTATCCAAAAGACTGTTTCGGGTATCCGATGAAGTAACACCTCTCACTTCTTTCTGTGAGCTTATCTGAAGTATCTCGTCTCACGAATGCTTCACAGCCCCAGACTTTGATGTGTGCCAACGAGGGAACTTTCCCCGTCCACATCTCGTGCGGTGTTTTCGCAACCTTCTTGGTTGGGACAAGATTTAGGATATGGGCGGCAGTGTCTAAGGCATACCCCCAGAAATGGATTGGAAGTGAGGCTCGACTCATCATGGAACGAACCATGTCCAACAAGGTTCGATTGCGTCTCTCTGCAACACCATTCAGCTGAGGTGTTCTTGGAGGCGACAACTGTGAAACAATTCCACATTCCTTGAGGTAATCGAGAAACTCGATACTAAGATACTCACCGCCTCTGTCGGATCTAAGCATCTTTATCTTTCTGCCCAATTGATTTTCTGCTTCATTCTTAAACTCTTTGAACTTTTCAAAGGTATCCGACTTATTCTTGATCAAGTAGACATATCCATATCTACTAAAATCGTCGGTAAAGGTCACATAGAACCGCGTGCCATCTCTAGTGGTTGTTCTGAAGGGACCACACACATCAGTGTGTATGATATCCAACAGACCTTCACCTCTTTCAAAGGAACCTTTGAATGGTGATTTCGTCATCTTGCCAAGTAAGCAAGATTCGCATACATCATCTGACCCGAGGTCGAATGATTCCAACACTCCATCCTTTTGGAGTTGGGCGATGCGTTTCTTATTTATATGGCAAGGCGACAATGCCACAGACATGCCTTTTCTACACCGCTTGAAGCATCAATAGTCAACACATTTTTACCATAATTATCAACACACATAATAGATTCATAAACACCATCACAAGGCATAGCATTAAATATAAAAACATCATTTTTGAAAACCGAAATTGAACCATTCAATTTATTAAACTCATAATGAAAGCCTTGTCTAAATAGTGCATGAAAAGAAATTATGTTCTTTGCCATATCTGGCGCATAGCAACAATTATGTAAATCTAATCTAACTCCACTGCTCAGCATCAGTCCATAAACACCAATCTTGGTAACAGGTGACGTTCGCCTATTGCCCATGACCAGGTTCAGTCTGCCATGCTCCAGTTCCCTACTTTCCTCTAGGCCCTGCAAATCAGAACAGATGTGAAAACCACATCCTGTATCAAGGACCCATGAACGGGAAAAGGATGAGTTATTAGATATAGAATATGTACCTGCCTGTGACGGTTTCACTTTACCGTCCTTGACATCCTGCAGATACGTTGGGCAACTCCTCTTCCAATGACCCTTCTGCTTGCAGTAAAAGCAGTCGGCCTCTTTGGGGTTCCGAACATGTGGAATTCTGGAAGACTTACCTTTCGGGGCACCGCTAGATGATCCGACGTGAGTATTTTCCCTCCAGTTCTGCTTAGGAGGGCCTTTCCGTTTCTTTCCCTTTCCGGAGCCAATAGCCAGGACAGGCGGGTTGACAGGGAGCACAGCTTTTCCCTTCATCCCGTCCTCAGCCGTACGCAGCATGCGGTGTAACTCAGCTAGGTTTGCCTGGTTGTTGTTCAAATGATACGCCAGTGTGAACTGGTCATAAGAACTGGGTAAGGAGTTCAGCACTATGTCAACTGCTAAATCCTCATGAACCGGCATTTCCAGCTTTCTAAGCCTTTCAACGTAACCATGCATCCTCTGCACATGTACACAGATGGACTCGCCCTCTTTGGGCTTGCTGTTAGTGAAAGCTTTTACAACCTCACGCCTCTCGATGCGCTCTTGCTTGCGGAACCTTTCCGCGAGCTCTTTGTGCATCTCGTAAGGCCAATAGTCCTCATAGATACGCTGCAGTTCAGGGTTCATAGTAGCGATCATGATGCAGGCCACTTTGGTCGCATCATCAGAGTGTTTAGTGTACGCAGCGATTTCCTCGGGAGTAGCGGTTTCAGTGTCCACATCAACAGGCTCGGTTTCTAGAACATAATCTTTATGTTCAAACCTTAGAGCCATTTTGATGTTGCGGATCCAGTCATTGTAGTTGGTGCCGTCCAACGTCACCTTTGAGCATAATGACATAATCGAGGTGACATTACCGGGATTTGAGTGGGGAACGGATTGGTCAGAAGACATCTGAACAAGAAGAAGGTAGTTTTAATTAGATAGAGTAATAATAATAATCCTCATATTCACCCAAGAATAAATACGAGGTTAGGATCCTACAATAACAATCTACAATACCGAAAAGGGATGCCGTAATCAGTATTGCAAATTTTACAAGGTAGGCGAATGACGATTCAGCCAATTCTACCGCGGAAACATAATCATATTATAATGGAATTCCTAGTTTCTTTGAGATTTACCGAACTGTTCGATAGCATGTTTTAATCTCAGGAATGCCCCGCTGTTTGTGACTGGGATACCGAGGATCACAAACCTGGTGTGAATAACCATGCAAATTGCTTGGTACTCTTGAAGTCAATTGTCATCTCTAATTAACGTGCCGGTAAACCACACACGCTCCGTTAATAATGACAAAATCAAGACACCCATTGCGACTCTTTGGGGACCCCAGTTGGCGTGCCGGTAAACCACACACGCTCCACCAACGTTCCACAAAGTGCAATGTGCAATTTCATGGATAAGCACCAATTCACATTTTTAACCTAAAGTAACTTGATTGGGATTTGTTTTAGGGTTCTAGTACTTTCAATTATAGCATTATACTTTTAAGAGGCTTAGCGGTTCTATCATACCCGTTCAGCTAACGACACTCGACTGACATTTTATAGTCAGTCGCCTTATACCCTCTTTATAGGACAGTTTTGTGAATGAGGCTTACTAGCGGTAGACTAACCAATTTTCTTATACATATTAAATTAACTTTTAATTTTAAATATATATAAGATATATTTTAATCTCATTAAAATATTTTAGAATTAATTAAATTCTAATTTTCTCAAATTATTCTAATTTTTTGAAAATTTTAATTAATTCTTAAAGCTGATTTAATTGGTCTTTTAATTAATCAATTAATTAAACTAATTAAATCTAGGTTACAGATTACCAAATTAATCAAATTAATTTATCTGTATTGGTCCCTATGAATTTCGAAATTTACATGCCAAATAAAAGGGTTCAAGTTATTTTAGTTGATTTAGTTACCAAAAATAACAACACACAAATAAGGCAAGCAAATCAAGCAATCAAGGAAGGGACCAAGGAGGGTGGCGGCTAGGGTTAGGAAACCCTAGCCTTGGGATCGAATTTGGCCTCCTCCCAAGGGTTAATTTTCGCCAATAACCCTTAGGCACAAAACAATGCAAGCAGTTCATAATCAAACACAAGAAAACAAGCTAGCTCTGATACCACTGAAGGGTTTCTATGCAATCAATGAACACAAAATAACCTAAGGTTCACATGCAACCCTAATATTGATCTATGTTTTCTTCTATGAAGATTAGAACTAAGAACCTAAAGGATACAATTCAATTCCAAAGAAGAATTAAGAAAAACCAACCTTTGATCTTATGATCCTTTTAAGCAGCAGCAAAAGTATCCTGCCTCAAATGCAAGTCACACCCAGGGGATGGAAGAATCAGTCCAGCAGAGTGAATCTAGAGAGAAGATGGCGTCAATATGAGGTGCCAGGGGGTTCCTTTTATAGCCTCCAAGGGTTACACCTGAAACCCTAAGGAGCCTCCAATTGGATAAGGCTTTTGACCACTTGGACCAGGCTTGCCAAAACCCTAATAAGGGTTTCGCCAAACCCTGGAGGAGCCTCCAGGGTGGCGCCACTTTTGGTCCCTGGTTTTCCTGGCCAGTTATTCAACTATTGAATAAATACCAAACCAGTCCCTGCACCTTTTAATTAATTAATTTATTCTCCAAATTAAATCCAATTAATTCTAGATTAAATCTCAATTAATTAATATAGTTTCTAATTAATATATTAGCACTTAAATATATTAATAAACCATATATATATTTTCTATTGATTTATTATACAATTAATAAATCAACTATTCTCTCTACTGAACTATCTTTCCTCCACCCATGAGGGCAACCCAAATGGACTTTGCTTTTAATCATAAGATAAAAGTTCAATTACAAGTCATGGCTTAGACACCTAATCCAACAGTATCTTCGATAGAAACTGGCGAATTTCTGTTGGTGTCCTTGGTGCTCCCCGGTTCTTGATGGCTGTGATTTTGGAGGGATCCACATATATTCCTTCCTTGCTGACCACGTGGCCTAAGAAGTCCACTTTTCATATCCAAAATTCACATTTTGAAAATTTGGCATACAACTTTTCTGCTCTCAACGTCTCCAAGACTTGTCGCAGATGTTGACTATACTCTTCCTTACTCCGTGAATAGATAAGTATATATCATCTATGAATACTATCACGAATTTGTCCAAGTAAGGTCTACACACGCGTTCATTAGATCCATGAATATCGCGGGTGCATTAGTCAGTCCGAAAGGCATCACAATGAATTCATAATGTCCGTATCGCGTTCTCAAGGCTGTCTTAGGAACATCTTCTTCCTGAATTCGAAGCTGGTGATACCCCGATCTTAGATCAATTTTTGAAAAGTAACTTGACCCTTGGAGCTGGTCGAAAAGGTCGTCGATTCGAGGTAATGGGTATCGGTTTTTTATGGTGAGTTTGTTAAGCTCTCGGTAGTCAATGCACATACGAAACGAACAGTCCTTTTTCTTAACGAACAAGACCGATGCTCCCCAAGGTGAGAAGCCCAGTCTGATGAACCCTTTGTTTAGTAGTTCGTTTAGCTAGTTGGATAATTCTAGCTTTTCTGCCAGGGCTAACCGGTATGGGGCCTTTGCTACTGGTGTGGCTCCAGGTATCAAATCGATTCTGAATTCGATTTGTCGAGCGGGCGGTACTCCCGGAAGATCTTCTGGAAATACATCGGGGAAGTTGCAGACTTCAGGAATTTCTTCGATGCTTTTTACTTCTTTCTTTTCTTCCACTACATGGGCCAAGAAGGCAAGATATCTTTTCTGTAGATATTTTCTGGCTTTGATGCATGACACCATTCGGAGGTTGGTGTTGGGTTTGTCGCCATAAACAACGAGGGTCTTTTCGTTTGGTAAATGAAGTCGGATTCCCCGTTCGTAACACATGATGTCGGCGTGATGTGGAATTAGCCAATCCATTCCGACAATTACGTCAAAACTTCATATCCTAACAGGCATTAAATTGATTGAAAAGGAGTGATTGTCAAGAGTAAGGGTACAGTTTGTGTATATTTCCTTAGTACTTTCTGTTCTACCATTTTCCATCTCTACTGTAAATGTTTCGTTAAGTGGTTGAGGTTTTTGTTTTAGTAAGTGTTTAAATTTCTGACTCACGAAACTCTTCTCCGCTCTACTGTCGAATAGTATACAAGCATAAGAGTTATTGACGAGGTACGTACCGGTGACCACAGTGGGATCCTCCACTGCCTCCGTGCGTCCCATTGCTAGGACTTTCCCGTTCTTCCGACAATCTTGTTTTTTGGGCAATCCCTTTTAAAGTGTCTCGTTTCTTCGCACTCATAGCAGGCTTGACTCATCCCAGCATTTGAACTCTGGGTGGTCTGTTGGGTCGGTGTTCTACAGTATTTTGAAGTGTGTCCGCTCTTGCCACAACTAGTGCACTGCATATCCCTACAAGCTCCGTGGTGGTGGTAGTTTCACTTGTTACACTTGGGTAGGTTTCCACTGTATTGTTTGTTTTATGCTGGAGTGGTAGGGATAGTAACGGCATGGACTGCTACTGCTTGTTGTCTTTTAGCGTTTCCTTTATTTTGCTGTTCTCTCCCCCTGTTCCAGGATTTTCTCTTGTGGTCTCTTCCTGTTGGTGGTTCGGTTTTGAGTGTCATGGTGCCTTGGCGAACCCCATGGTCAATTAGCCGTTGAGCCAGTCATTTAGCACTGTCGTACGTGGCTGGGCTTACTGATTCCACGTTTCCTTGAATTAGAGGAGATAGTCCCCAGATATAATGCTCCACCTCCACAGATTCTGGTGTGACCTGTGAGGGGCAAAGGGTTGCCAGGTCGTTGAACCTGTTGGTGTAAGTGGTTATATCTGCACCTTTTATTGTGAGGTTCCACAACTCTTGTTCTAGTTTCTAAACCTCCCCTCTGGGACAGTACTCTTTCATCAGCATGGTCTTCAGTTCTTCCCAACTCATTGAGTTGGCTAGGGGAAGTGTCAGAGCCTTAACATGACCTTTCCACCAGGACATGGCCGTCTCAACAATGTCGAATATCGACTCAGTTTTCTCGATCCACCTTGTAAGAGCGATAACACCTCCAATCCCATGAAAAGTCACAGGTTTGCAATTCGCGAAGTCTTTGTATGTACATATTTGCGGGTGGATTGGTGTTTCTCCATTTGTAGAATCGTTAGTGTCGTTCCTACTTCCGCTTCCGTTTGTTCCATTTGGGTTTATCTGGGCAATTACAGCTGCCACAGCGGCGGTCACGGCGGCTTGGAAGGTAGCAGCATCCATCATTGGTGTCTCTGGCGTTTCTGCTGGGGTATTCCTAGTGTTCATTCGTGTAGGTGGCATATTCCTACCACAAGGAATTAGGATTGGAAGATGGTCAGTTTTCAGAAGATTTATTAGGAATAAGGTGTTAATTTGAGTAGGGGAATTTACATCACGTGTTTGCTTTTATTTTCTTTTTATTAAAGGTTACATGCACGTCTTTAATATCATGTATGTGCATCAAGCATTGGTCTGGTCATACAAAATATACTAATCACGCATTGCACAATATTGTACGTTTTAAATAACGGGGAAAATTTTGACCCTTTAAGAGGTCTATTGTACATAGAGTAAAAAAAGCAACATGACGGCCCCCAAAAGTGAAATTGTTTGGTTGCGAGAATGCGCCTACACATGATAAACGAGCAGCATGTAGGGCTTGCTCATGGGTTCCTAAGCTATAGTAAAATTTGAGTAATGAGGACGCTACTCAGGGGGAATTGGGTCCCTTCACTCTCCGGAGTTCGGCCATTTGTGCCCTAAGCTCCGCCGTTTCTCGCATGGCCCGTTCAGCCCTCAGCTCCGTACTCCAGGCTCTCATCTCGGCATCCCGTAGTCTTTGTTCTGTGATCTGTAGTCTGCCATAAACATTTCAGAGGTCCTCCCTAGTATCTCCAACGGTGTCCGATAGTGTCTCCACTCTTGATATGGTCCGTTCATGGGTCTCATCGAGGCGTCGCATACAGACTGCGGTGATCTCCGTAGTGGCTGTCAAGTCAAGGACTTAGCTGGCGGTAGCTCTGGCTTGGTCATGGCTCCACTTTTGCATGCGCTCCGCCCAGGCACGCATTGGACCCTGGTGAGATTCATTTGTCAGTAACGGGCGTTGTACGGGTAGCACTCTCTTACGAGGAGTACGCATCTATAAAGGGCCGTTGGGATGACGGTATACCTCAAAACTTGGTGCTGGTGGCAGTATATGGATGTTGCGGGCAGGGTAATGGGGGTTGACGATCTCCGGTTCGCTGGCAGACTCATCTTCTTCTTCCACTCCCCACTGGTCTTCTCCTTCAGACATTTCCTCCGGTTCCTCTTCCGGAACTTCTTCCGGGTCCTCTTCCGGTTCTTCATCAATCCATCCGTTGTTTGCTCCTTCTTCTGGGAAGTAAGGGTCTCTAGGTAGGTGGAATCCGGCCATGGCGTCTGTACGAGCAAAAGGGGGGGGTATAAGAAGCACATAACGAAAGTCCTAAGTATATAACGTTATAGTATTTACAAAATACTCCTATAGTATTTTAACCTTTTAGTGTTTGATGATTTAATTATTGATAAGTGTCCGGACTCTTTGTTACCACGACTATTCCTAAGTTTCCGTTAGTCATATCTTAGACCGATACAGTTAATCAGGCTCTACCTATCTTAGACATGACTACTTAAACTCTTAGGGCTACTCATAGTATTCCATTTGTCCTAACACCTTTGTATGTTTTTCGTTATGATGTCGTTCTAGCATGTATGTATCTATATATTTCTATGGAAAGTATCGTTGTATTTTTAATAGTATTTTCGTGCAAACATATTTTGAGAGTCTTAGTCCCATTGTATTTATAGTTGTATATCTTTTAAATGGGTTGATATACTGAATTCACTATAAACAGTGCTCTGATACCAATCTGTCACACCCTCAAACCGTAATGGCGAAAAAGTTCGAGGGTGGGTGACTTCATGTACGATATCATAACAACATCAAGTAAAATGAATCCAAGCAATCACAACCACCATAATATAATTGTAAAAGTTACATAAGTCTAATGTTGTTGTTTCCATTACAATTACATAAGATTCAAAAATACATAATTTATGACGTCATAGCGTCCCGTCGTCATTGCTTGTGAACCTGTTTACTGGTTTCCTGAGAATACAAGTATTTTGAAAAGCGTCAACAATAAAGTTGGTGAGTTCATAAGTATTTATTTGAGAATTTCTTGTACCAAGTAGATTTTGAAAACCCTGAAAATCCAATATTTTCTTATTTCAAAAATGTTTCCAGTCTTTAACCCATAGACCATATTGTAGTGTAAACTGTAGTGTAACTTTTATGGAAAATGTATGTTTCAACGTAAACAATTATTTAAGGTTGAATCGTTTTCCCATGTGAGACGTCCTATAACCATACTGTAGACTAGATGGCCTGCTGCGACGTTCTTCAGGCATCGAAATGTTATGACAGTTGTCACCTCAGACCTGTCGGTCTAGCTGTAGCTAACAGCTCAGGTGCGGGGTTGTCAGTCCCGTATAGATCTATACACAATGTCACGCTCTCTTACCGAGATTCTGGTTATAAATTTCAGGACTTATAGTGTAAGTACTAAAAAGTACTGTGAAGACCAGTCTCACAAAATGTATGTATCATCGACCCGTTTACGTTTTGTGGTTAAGAAAACCCTTTAGTTTTTCTGTCGTTATCTTATTCCAAAATAACGTCGGATGTAGTTAAATTATGTAATATTTCTATATAAGTAACTTGTGCCGTTTCAATGTAGTGGAAGTCTGTGTATTCATAAACCATTCATATAATAGTTTATCTAAGACATCATTTGTTGTAGTTCTTCGAGAATGATACCTTCGGAACTCGTGCAGCCAGGATCCAAGATTAAATCTTTCAATGTTCTGATTCTGAAGGTTGGGTTTTTGTAGGATCAGTTTCCGAATATCACTCGGAAACCTGAGCATTCTCCGAGTGTCATTTCCGAATCGATTGGCGATTTCGGAGCATGGGGGTTTACGAAACCAGAAGCTCCTACTTGGGGGTTCCGAGATTGGTGGGTTCCGAAGTCAGCCTCGAGGATTCAGAGAGTTAAAGGGTCCGAAATTCGTATCTGAAACCAGAGGTTTCGGAGGTAGTTCAGAGGTCGGGGACATTCCGAGAGAGTCTCCGAATGAGGATTAAGGGGTCCGAAAATGGTTCAGTGTGAGAATGAATTTTTCATATCTAGTGCAATCTCATTGCTACGTTTGCATAGTTCGCTAGGTACTTGTCTTGTAATTGTATACGCAGTATTATAACATCCAATAATACATTCTAATAGCTATGAATTTACTTTTTATTAGGTGGGTAAACGTACTCTTTGTTTGGCTACAGTTGACTTTTGTTGACTAATTTTACAATTGTCATATCTCCCTTATTGGAATTTTCCATACTAAACCTCTTTAGTACTTTTTCCAAGTATGTACATTGACTAAGTCCTATTAGTCTCTTCTTTCTATCTCTCAGTATTCTTATCCCAAGAATATAGGCAGCTGCACCTAGGTCTTTCATGGCGAAACACTTCCCAAGCCAAGACTTGACATCTTGCAAGGTTGGAATGTCGTTTCCCACGAGCAGTATGTCATCGATATACAGCACCAGAAAAGTGATTATACTTCCACTAGCCTTGACATATACACAGGACTCATCTTCACTCCTATAGAAACCAAACTCTTTGACTTTCTCATGGAAACAAAGATTCCAGCTGCGAGAAGCTTGTTTCAATCCGTAGATTGATTTCTCAAGCTTACACACCTTATTAGGATGCTTTGTGTCTACAAAACCCTCTAGTTGATTCATGTAAACATCCTCAATCAACTTCCCGTTAAGTAAAGCGGTTTTGATATCCATCTGCCAAATTTTATAGTCATGAAATGCAGCTAGGGCAAGCATTATCCTAATAGACTTAATATTGGCTACTGGTGAGAAGGTCTCATCATAGTCAACCCCCAGGGTTTGAATGAAGCCCTTTGCAACCAGCCGAGCCTTAAAGGTTCGTACCTTTCCATCCATGTCTGTCTTCTTCTTGAAGATCCACTTGCACCCGACTGTCTTTCGACCCGGCACATTGTCAACCAAGTTCCAAACTTGATTGTCATACATGGACTTGATCTCGCTGTCCATTGCCTCTTTCCATTTGGTAGACTCAGGGCCCTCCACTGCTTCCTGGTAGTTAGCCGGCGCATCTAAATTTATCAGTGTCCTATCACTGACAAACGTGTCACGATCCGTAGTTATATGGAAGCCATAAAACTCGGGTGGCATGCTAACTCTACCGGAGCGCCTAAGAGGCAATGAAACGTCTGTTGGACCAACATGAACCTCTTTCTCTTGTTGGTTGCTAGTTTCTCCTAAGGTTGTATCATCGGATGACTCTTGAATCTTTTCAAGATCAATGGTACTCCCAATATCCTCTTTGGATATGAGCTCTCTCTCTCTCGAAAGACTCCTCGTCTAGCTACAAAGACCACGTCCTCGCTTGGTCTGTAGAACAAGTATCCAAAAGACTCTTTTGGGTATCCGATAAATATACACCTCTCACTTCTTTCTGCGAGTTTGTCTTGAGTCTCTCGTCTCACGAAAGCCTCACAACCCCAGACCTTGATATGTGCCAATGAGGGAACTTTCCTCGTCCACATCTCATGAGGTGTTTTGGCAACCTTCTTAGTTGGGACAAGATTGAGGATGTGGGCGGCAGTCTCTAAGGAATACCCCCAGAAGTGGATGGGAAGAGAAGATCGACTCATCATGGAACGAACCATGTCTAACAGGGTTCGGTTACGCCTCTCAGTAACACCGTTCAACTGTGTTGTTCTAGGAGGTGATAAATGTGAAACTATTCCACATTCCTTTAGATAGTCAAGGAACTTGATACTAAGATACTCACTACCTCTGTCAGATCAAAGGTGTCTGACTTGTGCTTGATTAAGTAGATATACTCGTATCTACTATAATCGTCAGTAAAGGTCACATAGAAATGAGTGCCATCCTTTGTGGTTGATCTGAAGGGTCCACACACATCTGTGTGTATGATATCCAACAGACCTTCACCTCTTTCAAAAGATCCTTTCAAAGGTGATTTTGTCATCTTTCCCAACAAACAAGATTCGCATACATCATCTGACTTTAGGTCGAATGATTCCAACACTCCATCCTTTTGGAGTTGGGATGTGTTTCTTGTTGATGTGTCCAAGACTACAGTGCCACAAGCACGCCTTTTCTACACCACTAGAGGAATTAATATGTAACACACTATTTCCTAAATTGTCAACACAAATCACTGTTTCATACACACCATCACAAGGTAAAGCTTCAAAAGTAAATACACCATTCTTAAAGACAGAAATTGAACCATTCAAATTATCAAAAGAATAATGAAAACCTTGTCTGAACAATGCATGAAATGAAATTATGTTTCTTGCCATATCTGGCGAATAGCAACAATTCAGTAAATCTAAACTAACACCATTACTAAGCACTAATCTATAGACACCGATCTTGGTAATAGGTGACGTTCGCCTATTGTCCATGATCAGGTTCAATATACTATGCTCCACCTTCCTACTTTCCTTTAGGCCCTGCAAATCAGAAAAAATGTGAAAACCACATCCGGTGTCAAGGACCCAAGAACAGGAAGATGATGAGTTTTTAGATATAGTGTAGGTACCTGCTGACGATGGCTTCACTTTGCCATCCTTAATGTCCTGTAAGTACTTTGGGCAACTTCTTTTCCAGTGACCCTTCTCTTTGCAATAAAAACAGTCGGCATCTTTGGGATTAGTGACATGAGGAATGCCGGAAGACTTGGATCTCGGGCCATTGTTGGATGACCCGACTTGAACATTTTCCCTCCAATTCTAATTAGGAGGGCCCATTCGTTTCTTTTCTTTGCCTTGACCAATTACCAAGACAGGCTGGCTCATTGAGGGTACACTTTTACCCTTCAGCCCATCTTCTGCAGTTTGCAGCATGCTATGCAACTCAGCCAAAGAGGTCTGAGTGTTGTTCAAATGATACGCCAATGTGAACTGGTCATAAGAACTCGGTAAGGAGTTAAGCACTATGTCAATGGCCAACTCCTCATCGACTAGCATACCCAGCTTCTTTAGCCTATCCACGTAACCTTGCATCCTTTGCACGTGAGTGCAGACGGACTCTCCGTCCTTTGGCTTGCTGTTCGTGAAGGCTCGAACCACTTCGCACCTCTCGACACGCGCTCGCTTGCGGAACTTTTCTGCAAGGTCCTTGTACATTTCATAAGGCCAGTAGTCCTCATAGATTCTTTGCAATTCGGGTTTCATTGTAGCAATCATGATGCATGCCACTTTGGTCGCATCATCATAGTGTTTTTTGTACGAGGTGTATTCCTCCGGAGTAGCTGTGTCGGGGCCAACTTCATTGAGCTCAATATCAAGAACATACTCTTTGTTCTCAAATCTCAGAACCATCTTTATGTTTCTGATCCAGTCGTTGTAGTTCGTGCCATCCAATGTCAACTTTAGAACACAACGAGAGGATTGAAGTGACGTTACTATTGTTGGAGTGGTGAACGGATTGGTCAGCGGAAGACATCTATAAAAGAAGGTAGTTTTTAATTAGATACATATAATCCTTAATATTAACCCAATATAATAATTAAGACTAGGACCCAACTATAACAATTCACAACTTAGAAGAGGGATGTCGTAATCTAATTGTAATTTTATAAAGTGTAACTCCAATATACTCTTTATATGTAATTAAAATAAAAAGGGTAAATTTGTCATTTTACCTTAGAAGGGTATTTTGGTCCTTTGGACAGAAAAAGATTTGGTTTGTAATAATATTTTGAGTTTTGGACTTAAAATGTTATAAAAACTTGTTTTTGTCATAAAAATGTGTTAGTTGTGGCAAAAGTTCAAGAAATAGAATTCCAAGGACTAAAATGCAATTTCTGGAAATATAAAGCTAGAACATTCTCCCACATGTGCAGAAAAGTTTAGAAGCTACGGGAGAGAGTTCTTGAGCGATCGTTGCAAGTCTTGGAGATTTCTTGAAGGTTTGAAGCTTGTAATTCGATTATTGGCTTTGGATTGAAGAATTGGAAGTGTTGAAGGTTAGTAATTCAAGCTCTAACCTAGTTTGTTCTTGAGGAACTTTTATAGAAACTGAAATTTGTAATTTCAGTTATGAATTAGGTGTTAAGTGGCTTAATATTTCCAGTAAGTCATGCTAAAAGAACTTAATTCAAGAAAATTGAAAGTAGGTTGCTATTAGTGAAAATTTGGAACTTTGCTCAAGAACCCTAGAATACAATTTGATATGATCCAGTGGATTCTAATGGGTTCTAATGAGTTCCAGATGTTGCTAGAGATGAGAATAATCAGTAGAAGTGATTATAACCTAGTAATTTCGGTTTTGGACCAAAAATGTGAAAAACAGGAATTTTTGGAATTGGATTGGAATTACCAATTCCATTGTTTAAAACTTGAAGTAAATGAAGGGTTTTGGTCTTGGAACAAACCCCTACCGATTAAGCAGAGTATTAAGCACTTAATATGAGAAAATGGGATTTTGTAGCATAAAAATCGGGAGTTCTGGACTGCTGCCCAGCGATCGCGACGCGACGACCCTGTAGGTCGCGACGCGTGGTCGCGGCAGTGAAGAACAAAACCTCCTGTTAAAATTTGGTGCAATTTCCAAGTTTAATTTTGATGCTAGGCTTATTCGATTGACCTGAAATTTTGAACATAGGTCTAATATGTTGTGAAACTTTATGGAAAATTATCGGAATACGAATCCGACCTCCCGAAAGTACTGTAGTAGAATACGCGTATTTCGGGAATTGTATTAAATTTTTATAACGATGGTTATTGATTGGAAATGCTTGGAAATGGTCCCTAATTGTATTGTATAGGACTCTTGTGTAGTAGAGTCAACTGAAATGGTAATTAACCTATGATCATTTGGTATATAAATGAATATATAGGTATGGGACGAACGGTTGTAGTGTATACAAAGACAAGAAACAACCGGAACTAAATGCAGCGAGTATCCTGGTGAGTAATCTCACTTATATCACATATGATATGTATTGATTGGACTGTTATAGATTGAAACAGATTTGGGGGACGAAACTTGACAGTTTACAGATGCATTGGAAAGACAATATCAGATAATCCGTGAGTCTACGAAAGACAAGAACGGAGCTGTGAGTCATTAATACGACAATATCAGATAAGCCGTGAGTCTACGAAAGACAAGAACGGAGCTGTGAGTCAATGATACGACAATACCAGATAAGCCGTGAGTCTACGAAAGACAAGAACGGAGCTGTGAGTCAACTTTATAAATACAATACCGGGTAATCCGTGAGTCAATGAAATGACAAGAACGGAGCCGTGAGTCTAGGCAAAAGCGGGGTAAACCCGTGAGCCATAATTGACTATGATATTGGATGCTATATCCAACTGGTGCGGTCTATACGGCTATGATATTGTTATATGGAAATGGTGCGGCCTTAGGGCTATGATATCGGGTTATTGAACCCAGCTGGTGCGGCCTGCGGGCTATGACTTATATATATTGAAAATGTTTTGGTGCAGCTTATATAGCTATGACACAGGGTACGGCTTAAATAGCCATGAAATACGATGCGGTCAATTGTGACTAAGAAATATGGGACAGAAATGTATGCAAATAACAACCCTTGAGACTATGCGATAGGATGTGCAATCCTAAAAGATATACGGTCAGCCATAATGGCTAGGAGTTTGGATCCGATATCCAGACAGAGATATACGGTTATGAGATTTATCATATATAGGAAATTATATATGAATGTATTCTTTACGTGTTATTTGCATATATGATTACTCACTGAGCTTTATAGCTCACGATATTTGTTAAATGTCCCTGCAGGTTAGCATGATCCTGATAAGGGAAAAGATAAGAGTCCGTGACTAGAAGTGGGACTTTTAGATGCTGTCAGTAGCAGCCCGGCTTCAAAGGAGATTACGGTATTTTATACTCTCCTTGATACACTTGTACCCGTTTTTACTAAAATATACCCCTTTTGTTATGGTTTTATGTATTGAAACCTTTGTTTTAAATGAAAAATTTTCAGGGGTGTTTTTGTTTTAAAAGCCGGGTGTTTCAAGTTGGTATCAGAGCCGTGGTTTAAGTGAACTAGGTGTCTATAGAGTAGATTCCTGGACTTAAACCTTGAGATAGTAGACACGATGTATAGTTAGGTGTATATAAGTTGTTATTATACATATATAACCTAACTATTGCCGACTTCTAACGTATAAGAAGTATGACCAGCC
Source organism: Cichorium intybus (assembly GCA_023525715.1). NCBI lineage: Eukaryota > Viridiplantae > Streptophyta > Magnoliopsida > Asterales > Asteraceae > Cichorium > Cichorium intybus. The sequence continues at coordinate 81,564,252 of CM042017.1, forward strand.
CTTTCTCAAGGCTCCATTGAACGAGGGGCAAAGAGACAAGTAGCAGAAAATCCACATGACAAGCAATAGTAGCTGCTGTGGTCAGAAAAAGAAATTGGGTGCTCACCCTAACTGATATTCAAGGTGAAAGAAAAGTAGCTGAGACTACAAGAAAAGCAGAAAAATGTTAGTGGACGCTTCAGGAGAAGTTACCACGATTTAGGTCCAACCATAAAGGGAAGGGACCAAAATGAAAAAGGTGATACGATGTAAGGAGTGCACGAAAAGCACTAAGAAAATTGTAGAGTAGAGACTCTACCGTTGAAATGCTGAAATTGCAGAAAATAGGAGCATATTGCTCGAGCTTGTTGGATGGTACGGAAGTGTGTCTAGCGCGGAGCTATAGAACACTTTCCTATGAAATGTTCACATGCTAAATGTGGAGTAATGGGTGATAAACCCAGTAAAGAACGGGGAGGGGAGAAAGAAGAAACGAATGGTCGAAAAGGACCAGTGGTACCATGAGCAATCCAGCAGACTGTGGAAGAAGCTCGTGAGAAAATTGATATGATCTCAGATATCATTGTCTTGAATATAATCCCCGTATATGTTATATTTGATCCATGAAGCTATGCTTTGGATCGATGATTTTGATGTCTTGTCTGAATAATTCATCAACGATTATGGATGAAATTTTAGAAGTAGCTATAGCAGATAACAAATATGTTCAAGATATTGAACACCTGGAAGGTAGTCTGCCTAGGATTTACGGGACCATTTTTCCCTATAAATCTGAAGCCGATGACTACCAATGAATCTGAAGAAATTGTGCATATGAATTGGTTAGCAATGAATGATGCTAACATGAATTGTAGAAATATGAACATTATGGTTCTAAAAATCAGAAATGAATTGGATGAAAATTCAGAGTAAACGACCGTTGTTGATAATACCGATTACTTCTCTTTGCTTAACTCGGAAAAGAGTTAGTAAAGGAAGGATGTTTTAGTTGGCATATGTAGTACTGGCCAAACTAAATAAAGTGGCGATAGAAATGTAAATTTTAAATGAATTCTCGGATGTTTCTTCCAAAGTACTTCCAGAATTACCGCCATATTGATGAGAAGAGTTTGTGATTAAACTGATTTTGGGAGCCGTTCCTGTTATTTAGGCTCCAAACCGATTAGCATCTGCAGAGATGGCAGAGTTGACAAAACAATTAGAAGAAATTGTTTTTGAATCGGGATCTCATATGGTCGAATGTGTCATCTTGTGGAGACCTATCTTGCTTGAAAAGAAGAAAGACAAGTTGATGTGTATGTACATTGACTACTAAGAATCTGATATTCTGAAAACCAGAACGAATATGATGTACAGTCGTGCTAAATATTGGAGTTACTTCGTAGAGAAAAATAATATGCGAAGTTTTCCAAGTGTGAAATTTAGCTAAAAGAAGTTTTAATTCTTTGGGCATGTTAATAATGCCAAAGATGTTAAAGTAGATCCAGTGGGAATGATGCTGTGATAAAATGGGAACCGCCTGAGGAATCTGACTAAAATTGTAGTTCCTTGGATTGGCAGGTTATTATAGGAGAGTTGTAGAAAACTGCTCCTTGATTTCCGTCTAGTTGACCAGAGTTGACTAGGAAAAGTGAAAAGTTTGAGTGGATAGAAAGACCACAAGAATCTTTTCAAAGGTTGAGACAAACCTTGTGTGAAGCTCCGGTGTTAGCATTATCGCTAAGCGGAGAAGATAAATTGGATTACAGAAATGCATCCAGAGTTGATTTTGGATACATGATATTGCAGTAGCAATTATGACTTTGACATTTAAGCTTTGGAAACACCATTTATATGGTGTAAAGCTTACTGTTTATATTGATCACAAAAGTTTGAAGTACTTAATTGGTCAAAAGGAAGCTAAATATGAAATAGTAAAGACAGATGGGTTACTAAAAGATTTCGGTTGTGAAATCTTGTACCATCTCGGTAAGGCAGATGTGGTTATAGATGCCTTGAGTTGAAAAGAGTATTTTTTTTGTAAGATACAACCACATGCGTAAGTGTGGCAAATTGATTACCTGAGTTGATTCGGGTAGCACAGAAAGAAGTGTGCAAGTCTGAAAACGTGAAAAGTGAATAATTGGCTATTGAAAGAAGCTAGTTAGAAACTCACAGTGATTGAACACCCTTGGAGGTTGTGTATGTGGATTCCAAAGTAAAGTGAGACATGAAATTTGTTCTTAAAAGATGTATATTGGGGTAGATATGCAAAATACCCGGGGCAGTACCAAACTGTGTAGGATGATATAACCTATGCATTGGTGGCCGGGACTAAAGAAAGACAAAGAAAGACATGTGAAAAATGTTTGACTTGTGTGTAACTACAGTCAAATCATTAGAAGCATATGGCAAATGTAGCCGTTGTGGGTCCCAAATAAGAAATGGGACGATATTATTATAGACTTTATAAGAAAGTCTCCGCAAGTACTACATGGGTATGACACCATATGAGTAATTGTTGACTGGTTGATGAAACCAGTGCAAATTTATACCGACTAGGGAAGAAATTAAGATCAAAAAGTAGTGAAAAACTACATAGAAATAGTAAATTGTCGACGTAAGCTACCGGTGTCGATGGTATCAAGTCGAGAAAATAGAATTATTCGCTGATTTTGGCATAAATTGTGACAATTGTAAATTTTGGTCAACAAAAGTCAACTGTATTCAAACGAAGCATATGTTAATCTATATGTTGAAAAGTTATTTTTGGATAACTTTTGCGTTGAATTACTAATATTATAGTATTATGTATGCTAAATCAAAACAATTATCGGTTAAAAATCGAAAATACGGACAGCAGAATACTGTAGCGTAAAAATTCGATAATCGTACAATTATTATTTTGAGAATAATAATATTCATAAAACGACTCACTCGTAAATACGAAACTGTGGATATATAGAACGTCAAAAACAGAGTTCGTATGTGGAAGTTATAACCATTAAATCGCTGTAAACGGATAAATGTACACAGGGTTTGGACTCAAAATACAAAATGAGGTACCTTAAACATCAAATATGAAATAACAATTCATATGATAAGTAACGTAATAGTATCTAGTATTTAATTCCAAAGCTAAATGCATTTTCCGGTAAAATGCCGAAAATCGCGAAAACGGAAGAATACCGCGCTTAAACGCGTATTCCGGCACCCAAAGAGTTATAATTCAATCAAAATAAATGTTTGGCAATGTTTTTATACAAAATAATTATTTAGAACTTCGTTTCGTCAAAAACGCACAAAAATTCACTAAAACGACTTACTATTTTATAAAAATCACTTATTTTTATAAAGTATGTGCTATTTTATAAAAACCACACCACCCCACCCCCCCCCCCCTACCCCCCATCGGCTGAAGTATGAAACAAGGAGTCAAATCTCAAATCTAGAGCTTACTATTCATGGCTAGATCTTAAGGGATGGGCTATGGAATTTTAAATACACAAAAATCAAACTTGACCTTTATTGCCATAATACACCAACCTTGAAGAACAACTAGCTCATTTTCACCCAACACTTTTCTCTTCTCCTCTCCCTCTTCCCTTGCTCTCGGCCTCAAGCACCATCACCATCACCATCTTCAAGCTTCCATTTCAAGCTTCTTTCACAAGTTTAAGTGGTGAGTTTCCTTCATCCTTTGATTCTAAACAACTTGATGTAAGTTTTACACCTTTTACACACACACTAATCCATCTATATCCATTGGATATTAGATTTGTTCAAAGGTCTTTAAGCTCCAAACTCCATCATCTTCAAAGATCTTTCAAGCTCTCTTGGTATGTTATGATCATCTAGTGATTTAAGTTCTAAATACCTTCATATACTCTTTTGTACACACATACTCACGGAAATCCATTGGATAATAGCTTTGTCCAAGGGTCCTTCGGGTCTTAGAACCAAAATCTTCAATCTTCTTCCAAGGAATCCTAAGATCCACACTCAAGGTGAGTTCATACCCCTCATTTTCATCTTTTCAAACCTTTTTGGGGGAGAATACAAGTTCTTTAACTATAAATGTTGTTTTATTCAAATATATATATGTTTAAATGTTATATATGTTGATTTACACAAGTTTATAAAGTTAGTATTTGGGTAAAAATACCTTTGATATGAAATATGGATAGATCTTTGTATGATGTTCATAATGATACATTATATGCTTGTATAAAAGTTAATAGACTATAATATAAGTGTGTAAAAATGTTAGATCTTGAACAAAAATGTTATAAATATGATTTTGGCTTGAAATATAAGTAGATCTATGTATTTGGAACATTTTGACATATTAAGTTGTGTAAAAGCCACTAAACTACAAATAAAGTGTACAAAAACACTAGATCTTGGATAAAAACGTCATAAAAACGAAAACTAGTAAAAACTACGTTTTTATAAACAAAGACACTATTTTCTAGCAAAAATGGTTATAATCAAGATATTACAATATTTTTGTGAGAAATATCTCAAAAGATAATACTATAATCGTTGAACAAGTTATTTCGCTATCGTTCGTAAAAAGAAGGTTATTACGACGCAATTACTAAAAATAGACTATTATTGGAATAGTTTATGAACAAAAGGTTTTTATGACATCTAAACATAACAAAAATAATTATATAAAAATATATAATTATTATACACTACTATATTATCATGGGAAAAATGATAATGGAAGTTTTCAAGAGTTTTCAAATACAAATCGTACGTAAACAAGTTGATTGGAATACATACATTTTTGTGAGATGAATCTTCAAAGTACTTTTATAAGTACCTACTATAAGTCCTGAACATTTATATAACCAGAGTCTCGGTAAGAGAGCGTGATATTTGAGTATAGATCTATACGGGCTTGACAACCCCGCACCTGAGCTGCTAGCTACAGCTTGACCGGCAGGTCTGAGGTGTCCAAATGTCTAACAGTTCCGACGCCTGAAGAACGTCGCAGCAGGCCAACTAGTCACAGTATGGTTATATGGTATCTCACATGGGAAAATAATCAACTTAATATTTTCATAAATTGTTTACGTGGAAAAATACATTTCTAAGGGATTTCACCCTACAGTTTACATATTACATTTTAGTCTTTGGGATTTAAAGACTTGGAACATTTTATAAGAAAATATTGGATTTTCTTGGTTTTCAACACTATCGTTTACAAACAAAGGACGTTTCTTATACAAAAATCTTATGAACTCACCAACTTAATTGTTGACACTTTTTCAACTACTTGTATTCTCAGGAAATTGATAAAGTAAGTTCAAGCGCTACAAGGTGGGACGTTATGACGTCATTTTTGTTCATTTTTGATATCATTTCAATTGTAATTGAAACATGAAACAAGTAAACTTTGTAACATTTGCAATTGGTTAAATGATGGTTGTGTACTTGGATTCCACTATTGTGTAACTTTGTTATGATATTGTTCATGAAGTCATCCACCCTTGAACTATTCCGCCAATACGGTTTGAGGGTGTGACAGATTGGTATCAGAGCATTGTTTACAGTGAACTAAGTATATCAATCCATTCAAAGATATACAACTATAAATACAATGGGACTAAAACTCTCGAATACATTTTCGTACAAGTATACTTTTAAAATTACAACGATAATTTTTATAAAAGTATAAGTACATACATACATACTAGAACTATATCATAACGAAAACATACAAAAGTAGTAAGATGAGTTGAACGCTACGGATAGGCCTAAGTGTTTGGTAATGATGTCTTGGGTGAATAAAGCCTGATCAACTGTATTGATCCAAGATATGATTAACGTATACTTAGGAATAGTCGTGGTGAACAACAAGTCCGAACACTTACCAATAACCAAATAAGATATAAAATACTATAGGAGTATTTTATGATGCTATAGAACTAAACACAGAGTTAAAATACTACAGGAGTATTTTATGAATACTACGAAGTTGTACACTTAGAATTTTCTCTTACATACCTCTCATGCCCCTTAGAAATCACCTTACTTATAACAACTTCTAAAGACTTACCAAGAACCATGTACAAAGAAAAACATTAGAACCAAACATAAAACAAAAATACTATACGAGTATTTTGTGACACTATAGAACCATACATCTAGATTCTTTATGCACCTATTATACCCCTATCACTACATAGTCGACATAAACGTATAATAGAAACGCTGTACTTTTATAACCCTTACCAAGAACTAACCAACGTCAAATCTTGAACCCTTGTGGCAGAAATATGCCACCCCGTAGAAGAAACGCTAGGCGAGCACCGATCGCAACTCCAGAGCCACCCATGATGGACTCAGCCACTTTCCAAGCTGCTGTTACTGCTGCGGTAGCAGCTGCTATCGCTCAAATAAACCCGAATGGGACGAATGGAAACGGAAGCAGAAATGGTACCAACGACTCCACAAATGGAGAAACATCAAACCAATCGCGAGTATGTTCTTACAAGGACTTCGCGAATTGCAAACCAGTAACTTTCCATGGTACCGGTGGTGTCCTCGCTCTCACGAGGTGGATTGAGAAAACAGAATCAATCTTTGATATCTCCGCCTGTCCCGAGGAATTTAAAGTCAAATACGCTGCTTGTACCTTTGCCGAGACGGCCATGTCCTGGTGGAAGGGCCACGTTAAAGCTCTGACACTTCCCGTGGCTAACTCGATGAGTTGGGAAGAACTGAAGACCATGCTAATGAAAGAGTACTGTCCCAGAGGGGAGATCCAAAAGCTAGAACAAGAGCTGTGGAAACTTACCATGAAAGGTTCAGATCTAACCACTTACACGAACCGATTCAACGATTTGGCAACCCTTTGCCCTACTATGGTCACGCCAGAATCTGTGAAAGTGGAGCGGTATATATGGGGGCTATCTCATCTGATTCAGGGGAATGTTGAAGCGGCAAGCCCCGCCACTTTCGACAGCGCAAAACGACTAGCTCAACGATTAGTCGACCATGGAGTTCGCCAAGGCACCATGACCTCTAAAACTGAGCAACCAAGAGAGAGGGACCACAAAAGAAAGCCCTGGAACAGGGGGAGGAATCAGCCGAACCAAGAACATGCCAAGAGACAACAGATTGTGGCAGTCCATGCAGCCACTGTCCCGACTACCCAAACAACAACCCAGCAATATAATGGGACACTACCCAAGTGCAACAAATGTAACTTCCATCATACCGGAGCCTGTAGAGAAATGCACTGCCTGAACTGCAACAGAAAGGGTCATACCGCCCGTTTCTGCAAGACGCCAGTTCCACAAACCACCCAAGCCTCTAATGCTGGGGTGAGTCAAGCTTGCTATGGTTGTGGTGAGACGGGGCATTTTAAGCGTGATTGCCCGAAGACAAAGAACGTTGGAAGAAATGGGAGAGTCCTAGCTATGGGACGTGCGGAAGCGGTAGAGGATCCTACCGTGGTTACCGGTACGTTCCTCGTCAATAATTCATATGCTTGTGTACTATTCGATAGCGGTGCGGAGAGAAGTTTCGTAAGCCACGAGTTTAAATACTTACTAAAACAAAAACCTCAACCACTCAACGAAACATTTACAGTAGAAATGGCTAATGGCAAAACAGAAAGCACAAACAACATATACGTAGGCTGTACACTTACTCTGGACGATCACTCCTTTCAAATCGACTTAATGCCTGTTAAAATAGGAAGTTTTGACGTGATCGTTGGTATGGATTGGCTAATTCCCCATCATGCCGACATCATGTGTTACGAACGAGGAATCCGACTTCATCTGCCGAATGACAAGATCATTGTTGTCTACGGTGATAAACCCAGTACCAGCCTCCGAATCGTGTCATGCATCAAAGCCCGAAAATACCTACAGAAAAGATACCATGCCTTCTTAGCCCACGTTGTTGACGAAAAGAAAGAAGTAAAGAACATCAAAGAAATCCCCGAAGTCTGTAACTTTCCCGACGTATTCCCAGAAGACCTTCCAGGAGTACCACCCGCACGACAAGTCGAGTTCAGAATCGATTTGATCCCAGGAGCCACTCCAGTAGCAAAAGCACCATACCGGTTAGCCCCGGCAGAAATGCAAGAATTATCCAGTCAACTAAACGAACTGCTAAGTAAAGGGTTCATCAGGCCGAGTTTCTCACATTGGGGAGCGCCGGTCTTGTTCGTGAAGAAGAAAGATGGATCATTCCGTATGTGCATTGATTATCGGGAGTTGAACAAGCTCACTATCAAGAACCGATACCCGCTACCCCGAATTGACGACCTGTTCGATCAACTCCAAGGATCGAGTTATTTCTCAAAAATCGATCTGAGGTCGGGATATCACCAACTCAAGGTTCAAGAAGAAGATGTTCCAAAGACGGCATTCAGAACTCGCTACGGCCATTATGAATTCGTTGTGATGCCCTTCGGATTAACCAATGCGCCCGCAGTGTTCATGGATCTGATGAACCGAGTATGCCGACCTTACCTGGATAAATTCGTGATAGTATTCATCGATGACATACTTATCTATTCACGAAGTAAGGAGGAACATAGCCAACACTTACGACAAGTTTTGGAGACATTAAGAGCGGAGAAGCTGTATGCGAAATTTTCGAAATGCGAATTCTGACTTCGAAAAGTGGACTTCCTAGGCCACGTAGTCAGCAAAGAAGGGATACATGTGGATCCCTCCAAAATCAAAGCCATCGAAAGCTGGAAAGCACCAAGAACTCCGACAGAAATCCGTCAGTTTTTGGGCCTTGCTGGCTATTACCGAAGATTCATACAGAATTTCTCCAAAATTGCAAAGCCACTTACCACCCTGACACAGAAGGGTGTAACATTCAAGTGGGGAGATAATCAAGACGCCGCCTTCCAGACCCTAAAGAAAGCTTTATGCAGCGCTCCTATTCTGTCCCTTCCAGAAGGAACAGAAGACTTTGTGGTCTATTGCTATGCATCGAACCAGGGTCTGGGCTGTGTACTCATGCAGAGAGGAAAGGTCATTGCTTACGCTTCGAGACAACTTAAAACTCACGAGGTCAACTACACTACACATGACCTCGAGTTGGAAGCAGTAGTGTTCGCATTGAAGATCTGGAGACACTACCTGTACGGCACAGAATGTACAGTATACACCGACCATAAGAGTCTCCAGCATATCCTCAACCAAAAAGAACTCAATATGAGGCAACGACGTTGGATGGAGCTACTAAGTGACTATGAATGTGAAATTTGTTATCACCCAGGGAAGGCCAACGTAGTAGCTGATGCCCTCAGTCGAAAAGAATACTCGGGCCGCCGAGTGAAATCATTAACAATGACGATCCATTCCCAGTTACCCACTCAGATCAAGGAGGCGCAACTAGAAGCCTTAAAACCTAAGAACGTCGCAAATGAAGCCTTGCGAGGGATGGATAAAAACCTTGAAATTAAGGATGACGGAGCTCGTTACCTCATGAATCGAATCTGGACACCGAGATTCGGCGGATACAGAGACATCATCATGAATGAAGCTCACAAGACTAGATACTCCGTTCATCCCGGGTCCGACAAAATGTACCTGGACCTCAAGAAACTGTATTGGTGGCCAAACATGAAGGCAGAAATCGCTACTTACGTGGGCAAGTGCCTGACTTGCGCCAAAGTTAAAGTAGAATACCAAAAGCCCTCGGGTTTGCTAGTTCAACCACCAATATCTGAGTGGAAGTGGGAGCGGATAACAATGGACTTCATAACCAAAATACCAAAGACAACCGGTGGGTTAGATACTATATAGGTAATCGTCGATAGGCTAACAAAATCCGCTCACTTCCTGCCAATCAAGGAGAGTGATAGGACGGATAAGCTAGCAAGACTCTACCTCAAAGAAATTGTAAAATTGCACGGTGTGCCGAGATCAATCATCTCGGATAGAGATAGCCGGTTCACTTCAAACTTTTGGCAATCATTACAAAAAGCTATGGGAACCAGGCTTGACATGAGCACAGCTTACCATCCGCAGACGGATGGCCAAAGTGAAAGAACCATCCAAACGCTGGAAGATATGTTGAGAGCCTGTGTGATAGACTTCGGTAAGGCGAGGGACACTCACTTACCGCTCATTGAATTCTCATACAACAACAGCTACCACACTAGCATCAAAGCTGCTCCATTTGAGGCCCTATATGGACGCAAGTGTAGATCCCCTCTGTGCTGGGCCGAAGTGGGTGATACTCAACTAGCCAGAGGCCAAACACCTAACAGCGCTCTCACCGGTCCGGAAATCATACGAGAGACAACTGAGAAAATCGTTCAGATCCGCGAACGATTGAAAGCATCTCGTGACCGACAAAAGAGCTACGCAGACAAGCGACGCAAACCTTTGGAATTCCAGGTTGGTGACCGAGTGTTGTTGAAGGTCTCGCCATGGAAGGGAATGATACGCTTCGGAAAGCGTGGGAAGCTGAACCCCAGATACATTGGGCCCTTTGAGATCCTCGCTAGGATCGGCCCAGTAGCCTACAGACTTCGATTACCGCAGGAGCTCAGCAAAGTCCATCCCACCTTTCACGTGTCCAACTTAAAAAAATGCCTGTCCGATAAAACTCTTGTCATCCCGCTCGACGAGATCGAGGTGAACGAGAACCTTCTTTTTGTGGAAGAACCCTTTGAGATCATGGACAGAGAAATCAAGAGGACGAAACAGAGCCCCATACCAATAGTTAAGGTCCGTTGGAGTGCCAAGCGTGGACCAGAATTCACTTGGGAACATGAAGACTAGATGAAGTAAAAGTATCCACATCTCTTCCCAAACCCTTGAGAATCCACTCAAGAGTTAAATTTCGGGACGAAATTCTCTCTAACGGGTAGATGATGTGACAATTGTAAATTTTGGTCAACAAAAGTCAACTGTATTCAAACGAAGCATATGTTAATCTATATGTTGAAAAGTTATTTTTGGATGACTTTTGCGTTGAATTACTAATATTATAGTATTACGTATGCTAAATCAAAACAATTATCGGTTAAAAATCGAAAATACGGACAGCAGAATACTGTAGCGTAAAAATTCGATAATCGTACAATTATTATTTTGAGAATAATAATATTCATAAAACGACCCACTCGTAAATACGAAACTGTGGATATATAGAACGTCAAAAACAGAGTTCGTATGTGGAAGTTATAACCATTAAATCGCTGTGAACGGATAAATGTACACAGGGTTTGGACTCAAAATACAAAATAAGGTACCTTAAACATCAAATATGAAATAACAATTCATATGATAAGTAACGTAATAGTATCTAGTATTTAATTCCAAAGCTAAATGCATTTTCCGGTAAAATGCCGAAAATCGCGAAAACGGAAGAATACCGCGCTTAAACGCGTATTCCGGCACCCAACGAGTTATAATTCAATCAAAATAAATGTTTGAAAATGTTTTTATACAAAATAATTATTTAGAACTTCGTTTCGTCAAAAACGCACAAAAATTCACTAAAACGACTTACTATTTTATAAAAATCACTTATTTTTATAAAGTATGTGCTATTTTATAAAAACCACACCACCCCACCCCCCCCCCCCCCACCCCCCATCGGCTGAAGTATGAAACAAGGAGTCAAATCTCAAATCTAGAGCTTACTTTTCATGGCTAGATCTTAAGGGATGGGCTATGGAATTTTAAATACACAAAAATCAAACTTGACCTTTATTGCCATAATACACCAACCTTGAAGAACAACTAGCTCATTTTCACCCAACACTTTTCTATTCTCCTCTCCCTCTTCCCTTGCTCTCGGCCTCAAGCACCATCACCATCACCATCTTCAAGCTTCCATTTGAAGCTTCTTTCACAAGTTTAAGTGGTGAGTTTCCTTCATCCTTTGATTCTAAACAACTTGATGTAAGTTTTACACCTTTTACACACACACTAATCCATCTATATCCATTGGATATTAGATTTGTTCAAAGGTCTTTAAGCTCCAAACTCCATCATCTTCAAAGATCTTTCAAGCTCTCTTGGTAAGTTATGATCATCTAGTGATTTAAGTTCTAAATACCTTCATATACTCTTTTGTACACACATACTCACGGAAATCCATTGGATAATAGCTTTATCCAAGGATCCTTCGGGTCTTAGAACCAAAATCTTCAATCTTCTTCCAAGGAATCCTAAGATCCACACTCAAGGTGAGTTCATACCCCTCATTTTCATCTTTTCAAACCTTTTTGGGGGAGAATACAAGTTCTTTAACTATAAATGTTGTTTTATTCAAATATATATATGTTTAAATGTTATATATGTTGATTTACACAAGTTTATAAAGTTAGTATTTGGGTAAAAATACCTTTGATATGAAATATGGATAGATCTTTGTATGATGTTCATAATGATACATTATATGCTTGTATAAAAGTTACTAGACTATAATATAAGTGTGTAAAAATGTTAGATCTTGAACAAAAATGTTATAAATATGATTTTGGCTTGAAATATAAGTAGATCTATGTATTTGGAACATTTTGACATATTAAGTTGTGTAAAAGCCACTAAACTACAAATAAAGTGTACAAAAACACTAGATCTTGGATAAAAACGTTATAAAAACGAAAACTAGTAAAAACTACGTTTTTATAAACAAAGGCACTATTTTCTAGCAAAAATGGTTATAATCAAGATATTACACTATTTTTGTGAGAAATATCTCAAAAGATAATACTATAATCTTTGAACAAGTTATTTTGCTATCGTTCGTAAAAAGAAGGTTATTACGACGCAATTACTAAAAATAGACTATTATTGGAATAGTTTATGAACAAAAGGTTTTTATGACATCTAAACATAACAAAAATAATTATATAAAAATATATAATTATTATACACTACTATATTATCATGGGAAAAATGATAATGGAAGTTTTCAAGAGTTTTCAAATACAAATCGTACGTAAACAAGTTGATTGGAATACATACATTTTTGTGAGATGAATCTTCAAAGTACTTTTATAAGTACCTACTATAAGTCCTGAACATTTATATAACCAGAGTCTCGGTAAGAGAGCGTGATATTTGAGTATAGATCTATACGGGCTTGACAACCCCGCACCTGAGCTGCTAGCTACAGCTTGACCGGCAGGTCTGAGGTGTCCAAATGTCTAACAGTTCCGACGCCTGAAGAACGTCGCAGCAGGCCAACTAGTCACAGTATGGTTATATGGTATCTCACATGGGAAAATAATCAACTTAATATTTTCATAAATTGTTTACGTGGAAAAATACATTTCTAAGGGATTTCACCCTACAGTTTACATATTACATTTTAGTCTTTGGGATTTAAAGACTTGGAACATTTTATAAGAAAATATTGGATTTTCTTGGTTTTCAACACTATCGTTTACAAACAAAGGACGTTTCTTATACAAAAATCTTATGAACTCACCAACTTAATTGTTGACACTTTTTCAACTACTTGCATTCTCAGGAAATTGATAAAGTAAGTTCAAGCGCTACAAGGTGGGACGTTATGACGTCATTTTTGTTCATTTTTGATATCATTTCAATTGTAATTGAAACATGAAACAAGTAAACTTTGTAACATTTGCAATTGGTTAAATGATGGTTGTGTACTTGGATTCCACTATTGTGTAACTTTGTTATGATATTGTTCATGAAGTCATCCACCCTTGAACTATTCCGCCAATACGGTTTGAGGGTGTGACATAAATCCCCAGAATAATTAGTTCAAAAGTACTAGTAAGTACTGTATATGATTTGCAGATTGATAGACAAGGCGAGATAATGATGCAGATTCTAGAAGACATGCTTGAAATTTGCATATTAGGCCCTGGTGGAAGATGAGAAGATCGTCTATCTTTGGTAGAACCCGTTGATAATAATAGTTTTCGTACCAGTTTTCTAATGACCCATATAATGCATAGTATGGAGTATCGTGTTGCACGCCGATTTGCTAGACTGAAGTTGGGAAGAAGCCGTTAGCTGGACTGAGATTTGTACCTCGAACAGAAGAAAAGATTAGACAAATTCGAGAAAGCTTGGAAATAAAAAAAAATCGACAAAAGTAGTATGCGGATCGCCGAGTAAAACCGTTGAAGTTCCAAATGGGGAAAGATGACAGTGTTCAAAGTATCCCCTTAGAAAGACTAAATTGTTTTGGGAAGAAAGGAAAGTTAAGTCCTTATTTATTGGACTTTTCCATATGTCTCAAAGAGTAATAATTTTGGTGTACTGATCGAAGTTTCTTGATGAACTTCAAAATATTTATAATGTTTCTATGGGTCTCATAGTTCTGAGAACATGGATCAATAAATTTCAACAAATACCTCATGTTGAAATGAAGGTAGATAAGTAGTTAAGATTACCGGGACAACCGGAGGAATGATAGATGAAACAAGAAGACTAGTATGGTAAAAGTGCTTTGGCAATACCATAAATGTTTCCATATAGTATGGGAAACCAAAATTGTAACGAGATAGAATTACCCTCGCTTGTTTGTATGATTTCGGGGACGAAATCTTTTGAAGGAGGGGAGAATTTGTAACGCCAATATACTCTTTATATGTAATTAAAATAAAAAGGGTAAATTTGTCATTTTACCTTAGAAGGGTATTTTGGTCCTTTGGACAGAAAAAGATTTGGTTTGTAATAATATTTTGAGTTTTGGACTTAAAATGTTATAAAAACTGGTTTTTGTCATAAAAATGTGTTAGTTGTGGCAAAAGTTCAAGAAATAGAATTCCAAGGACTAAAATGAAATTTCTGGAAATATAAAGCTAGAACATTCTCCCACATGTGCAGAAAAGTTTAGAAGCTACGGGAGAGAGTTCTTGAGCGATCGTTGCAAGTCTTGGAGATTTCTTGAAGGTTTGAAGCTTGTAATTCGATTATTGGCTTTGGATTGAAGAATTGGAAGTGTTGAAGGTTAGTAATTCAAGCTCTAACCTAGTTTGTTCTTGAGGAACTTTTATAGAAACTGAAATTTGTAATTTCAGTTATGAATTAGGTGTTAAGTGGCTTAATACTTCCAGTAAGTCATGCTAAAAGAACTTAATTCAAGAAAATTGAAAGTAGGTTGCTATTAGTGAAAATTTGGAACTTTGCTCAAGAACCCTAGAATACAATTTGATATGATCCAGTGGATTCTAATGGGTTCTAATGAGTTCCAGATGTTGCTAGAGATGAGAATAATCAGTAGAAGTGATTATAACCTAGTAATTTCGGTTTTGGACCAAAAATGTGAAAAACGGGAATTTTTGGAATTGGATTGGAATTACCAATTCCTTTGTTTAAAACTTGAAGTAAATAAAGGGTTTTGGTCTTGGAACAAACCCCTACCGATTAAGCAGAGTATTAAGCACTTAATATGAGAAAATGGGATTTTGTAGCATAAAAATCGGGAGTTCTGGACTGCTGCCCAGCGATCGCGACGCGACGACCCTGTAGGTCGCGACGCGTGGTCGCAGCAGTGAAGAACAAAACCTCCTGTTAAAATTTGGTGCAATTTCCAAGTTTGATTTTGATGCTAGGCTTATCCGATTGACCTGAAATTTTGAACATAGGTCTAATATGTTGTGAAACTTTATGGAAAATTATCGGAATACGAATACGACCTCCCGTAAGTACTGTAGTAGAATACGCGTATTTCGGGAAGTGTATTAAATTTTTATAACGATGGTTATTGATTGGAAATGCTTGGAAATGGTCCCTAATTGTATTGTATAGGACTCTTGTGTAGTAGAGTCAACTGAAATGGTAATTAACCTATGATCATTTGGTATATAAATGAATATATAGGTACGGGACGAACGGTTGTAGTGTATACAAAGACAAGAAACAACCGGAACTAAATGCAGCGAGTATCCAGGTGAGTAATCTCACTTATATCACATATGATATGTATTGATTGGACTGTTATAGATTGAAACAGATTTGGGGGACGAAACTTGACAGTTTACAGATGCATTGGAAAGACAATATCAGATAAGTCGTGAGTCTACGAAAGACAAGAACGGAGCTGTGAGTCATTAATACGACAATATCAGATAAGCCGTGAGTCTACGAAAGACAAGAACGGAGCTGTGAGTCAACTTTATAAAGACAATACCGGGTAAGCCGTGAGTCAATGAAATGACAAGAACGGAGCCGTGAGTCTAGGCAAAAGCGGGGTAAACCCGTGAGCCATAATTGACTATGATATTGGATGCTATATCCAACTGGTGCGGCCTATACGGCTATGATATTGTTATATGGAAATGGTGCGGCCTTAGGGCTATGATATCGGGTTATTGAACCCAGCTGGTGCGGCCTGCGGGCTATGACTTATATATATATTGAAAATGTTTTGGTGCAGCTTATATAGCTATGACACAGGGTACGGCTTAAATAGCCATGAAATACGATGCGGTCAATTGTGACTAAGAAATATGGGATAGAAATGTATGCAAATAACAACCCTTAAGACTATGCGATAGGATGTGCAATCCTAAAAGATATACGGTCAGCCATAATGGCTAGGAGTTTGGATCCGATATCCAGACAGAGATATACGGTTATGAGATTTATCATATATAGGAAATTATATATGAATGTATTCTTTACGTGTTATTTGCAGATATGATTACTCACTGAGCTTTATAGCTCACGATATTTGTTAAATGTCCCTGCAGGTTAGCATGATCCTGATAAGGGAAAAGATAAGAGTCCGTGACTAGAAGTGGGACTTTTAGATGCTGTCAGTAGCAGCCCGGCTTCAAAGGAGATTACGGTATTTTATACTCTCCTTGATACACTTGTACCCGTTTTTACTAAAATATACCCCTTTTGTTATGGTTTTATGTATTGAAACCTTTGTTTTAAATGAAAAATTTTCAGGGGTGTTTTTGTTTTAAAAGCCGGGTGTTTCATAAAGGTAGGCGAATGACGATTCAGCCAATTCCACCGCGGAAGATAATCATATTATAATGGAATTCCTAGATCTTTTGAGATTTATTGAACTGTTCAATAGCATGTTTAATCTCGGATATGCTCCACTATTTGTGACTGGGATGCCGAGGATGACAAACTGGATGTGAATAACCATGCAAATTAGCTTGGTACTCTCAAAGTCAATTACCATATCTAATTGATGTGCTAGTAAAACACACACGCTCTATCAACAATGGTAAGATTGAGAAACCCATTGCAACTCTTTATGAACCCCTATTGGTGTGTCAGTAAACCACACACGCTCCACCAATGTTTCATAAAGTGCAATGTGCAATTTCATGGATTATCATCAATTCACATTTTTTCTAAAGTAACTAGATTCGTTTTTTATGAAATGTTCTAGTATTTTGATCAATAACATTATACTTTTAATGAGATTAAACGGTCCTATCAAACTCGTTCGGCTAACGACCCTCCATTGATCAGGAGAGCGGTGGGTGAGAGTGGATACCCATTAGACTGCCATTTTATAGGCAGTCTCCTTATACCCTCTTTATAGACCAGCTTCGTGAATGAGGCCTACTATTGATTTGAGTAACCAATTTATCTTATATATACAATATTAACTTTTAATTATAACATATATAAGATGTATTTTAAACTTTTAAAATATTCTTGGTTTATCTATTTAATTTTCGAAAATTAACTCTTAATTTTAAAATTAATTTTAAACCTTTAAATGGTTTAATTTATCTTTTAATTAAACAATTAATTAAATTAATTAAATCTAGATAGGCATCACAAATTAATCAAATTAATTTAATCATATATTAAACCCTTTAATTTCAAAAATTGCAAGCAAGTGGGTTTAAGGTTTCCATTTATTAAATAATCACAGTTACCAAAAATAGAAAAACCTTCTAAACCCTAGCATACAATTTCACAGACAAGGGGTGGAGGCTAGGGTTTCAAAAACCCTAACCCAAAATTTCGATCATGGCCTCCATTTAGGGTTTAGTTTCTATAAACCCTAAATCTAAGGATTTACAATTATAGCAATTCAATAAGAAAACACCCAAAAGCTCTGATACTACTGAAAGGTTTTCTGCAATCTATGAACTAAAAAACCTAAGTTCACATGCAACCTAGAAAAGGATCTACGTTTTTTATCTTTAAACATATAATAAAATCCTAAAGGCCAACTGAAAATTTCTAAAGAAAATAATTAAGAAAAATGACCTTTAGTTTTAATCCTTGAAGCCAAGCAGCACAAGTGTCCTGCCTCAAATGAGATCACACCCAGGGAGCAAGAAGTGTTGGACGAATTCCAGAGAGACAAAGTGAGGTTGGCGCATCTTTTAGGGTTCCCAGGGAGCTCTATTTATAGCCTCCAGGTGGTGACAGTCAAAACCCTAGACAAGCCCAAATCTGGATAAGCCTTTTATCAATTGGACCAAGCCTTTTAAACCCTTATTAGGGTTTCGAAATTAAGAGTGTTCCCACTCTTTAATTTCGCCACCTGTATATCCAACTGGCCAGTTATTATTCAACTATTGAATAATTGCAAAACCAGTCCCTGCACCTTTAATTAATTAAATTAATCACTAAATTAATTCCAATTAATTCTAGATTAATTTCTAATTAATTAATATAGTTTCTAATTAATATATTATCACTTTAATATATTAATAAACTATTTATTTTATTTTTATTGATTTATTAATCATATAATAAATCAATCTTTCTCTCTACTGAACTTTCTACCAAACCTCCAGCTATGAGGGCAACCCAAATGGACTTTGCTTCTATTAATAAGATAAATACAAATTATAAGTCATGGATTAGACACCTAATCCAACAAAATCAATAGGGGCCAGAGATATCACTTCTCCTGTTAGAGCAAAAGGAACAAATAAACTTTGAATACACGGACCTCGCCTAGTCATCATATCATACATGGACATTCTCTTTATGGCTGCCAGTTACGGACAACGTTGGAAAAAACCAAGGCACAACAAATTGCAGAACTAATAGTCAATGCATCTTCACTTGAAGAATATAAGATTTTACCATCTTAGAATTACTCGTGACAGATTCCATGAAGTAATCTCTAAGTACGAGTTGCTCCAATACTTAGTCCCTATTAAGTACACATGAGAATTAGTGCATCTCTATGCTATGTCCGTCTCTATGGACAATCCACTAATTCCTCATGTCAGCCTTGAATCAATACTTACTTCCAAAGTATGACTGACCGTAGATTGTTTGAATAATAATTGGTTTATTCGGAAAGCCAATAAAACATGCAAAATTGGAACACAATGATAAACTAATGAAAAGTCTGCCTTTATGCATATATTAAGTTCTCCACATAATAATCTTCAAATCAGATAGAGTTATACATTGCTTAACTTCTAAATACAAATCAAACTAAAGTAAAATACACTTATACCAGCTCACCAGCAAATCTAATCCCTATGGACCTAGTATGCAAATCATGCTTGGCTTGAGATAATGGTTTAGTGAACAGACCAGCAGATTATCTACCTATATAACTCTACTAATCGTGATGTCTCTATTTTTAACTAGCCTTCCGTATAATGGTACTTTTGGAGTATATGCTTTGTGCGCTTGTGAGCTCTGGGTTCTTTCGCCAAGGCTAATGCACCCTCATTGTCACAGAAGATCTCAATAGGACCATTAGTGCTAGGAACAACACCGAGATCCCGGATGAACTTCTTCATCTACATGGCTTCCTTTTCAGATTCATTAACTGCAATAAACTTAGCCTCCGTTGTCAAATCGGCTACTATTTCTTGCTTGGTACTCCTTCAAGTTACTGCCCCACCATTCAGTGAGAACACGAATCCTGACCTTGAACAGGAGTCGTCTCTATCGGTTTGGAAGCTAGAATCACTATAACCACTTATAGTGAGTTCTTCCATGCCCCCATAGACCAATAACACTTCTTTTGTTCTCCGAAGATACTAAAGAATGTTCTTGACTGCGGTCCAATGATTTTCACCAGGATTGGCCTGATAACGACTCGTCATGCTCAAGGTACAAGAGACATCAGACCTTGTACATAACATGGCATACATGATTGATCCCACTGCCGAAGCATATGGGACTCGACTCATTCTTAGAATTAGGACATTGGTCTCTACTCAATGCCACACCATGTTGCATAGGCACGAATCCTTTATTGGAATCCTGCATCTTGAATCGCTTCAAGATTTTATCTATGCATGTACTCTGGCTTAAACCAATCAGTCGCCTAGATCTATCTCTATAGGTATTTATACCAAGTATGTATGCTGCTTGTCCCAAGTCTTTCATCAACATACAACACAAGGAAGACAACAACACTCCCACGAGCTCTGACATATACACATGGCTCATCTTCACTTCTCAAAAATCCAAACTCTTTGACATTCTCATCAAAGCAGAGATTCCAGCTACGAGATGCTTGTTTGAGTCCATACATCGACTTCACAAGTTTACACACTCTATTAGGATATTTGGACTGTACAAAACCCTCTGGTTGTGTCATATACACATCCTCTGAAATTTTTCCGTTAAGGAGAGCGGTTTTTAGATCCATTTGCCATATTTTGTAGTCATAAAATGCTGCAATGGCGAACAACATCCTGATAGATTTAATCATCGCCACTGGTGAAATTTTTTCCTCATAGTCAATCCCTTGGGTTTGAGTATAACCCTTTGTCTGGTAGTCTGGCTTTATATGTGTATACCTTTCTATCCATGTCTGTCTTCTTCTTTAAGACCCATTTACACCCAACTGTTTTAAGGCCGGGTGTTTGATCAACCAAATTCCAAACTTGGGTATCATATATGGATTTCATATCTCTCTCTATAGCCTCCTTCTATTTGGCAATATTTGGGCCTGCCATTGCTTCCTAATAGCTGGTAGGTTCATGGTCATCTACTATTGACTCATCACCTTCAGTAATATGTAAACCATACAACTCAGGTGCATGATGTACTCTATCAGATCTTCGGACAGGAGTTGGAGGTATGTCAGATTCCTCAACTGTTCTTGGGCGAGGCTCAATAGGTTTTTCAACCTTTCATTGAGAAACATCAGGTCCGTTATGTTGGATTAGGTGTCTAAGCCATGACTTTACATTTATATTTATCTTGTTAATTGAAGCAAAGTCCATTTGGGTTGCCCTCATAGCTGGAGGTCAGGATAGAGTTCGGTAGAGTAAAAGGTTGATTTATTAATTGTTTAATAAATCAATAGAATTAATTAAATGGTTTATTAATATATTTAAGTGTTAATATATTAATTAGAAACTATAATAATTAATTAAGATTTAATCTAGAATTAATTGGATTTAATTCTGTGATTAAATTAATTAATTAAAAGTGCAGGGACTGGCTTTGTAATTATTCAATAGTTGAATAAAAGGCTAGCCAGTGGAAGCCTCAAGTTGGACGAAATTATGGAGGCCATCTCCATAATTTCGAAACCCTAGTTAGGGTTTTTAGAGGCTTGACCAAATAGATAACAGGCTTGTCCATTAAGGGGCTTCTCTAGGGTTTCTGCTGTAGCCTCTTGGAGGCTATATAAGGAACCCTTTGGAGGCTCAAAACCTGCGCCAACTTCAACCAGATAAACTTTGCTAAACTGTCTTCTCCATTGCTGTGGGTATGACTTTCATTTGAGGCGGGATACTTTTGCTGCTAGCTTCAAGAACAAGATCAAAAGGTTAGTAATTCTTGTTTTGATCTTTAGAAATTATTGTTGGCCTTTAGGTTTTAGTTTATTATCTTCATAGAAGAAAACATAGATTTTTCTAGGGTTGCATGTGAACCATAGGATTTTTGTGTTCATTGTTTGCTAGAAAATCCTTCAGTGGTATCAGAGCTTAGGCAATTTTCTTGTGAATTGATATAAACTGCTTAATTGTTTTTTGCCTTGGTGTTTTTTTTGCGATGAACATCACCAAGGAAGGCCTAAATTTCGTGGCTTAGGCTAGGGTTTCCTAACCCTAGCCGCCACCCTCATGGTCCCCCCTTATTTGCTTGATTTACTTGCCTTATTTAGTGTGTTGTTATTTTGGTAATTGGATTAATTAAATAACTAGAACCTCCTTTAATTTGACATGTAAATTTCGAACCATATAGGGACCAAGATAGAAAAATTAATTTGATTAATTTTATAAAATCTATCTTAGATTTAATTAGTTTAATTAACTGTTAATTAAAAGACCAATTAAATCAGCTTAAGGAATTAATTTAAATTTTCGAAAAATAGTTTAAAATTTGCGAAAATTATGAGATAATTAATTCTAAAATATTTTAATAAGATTAAAATATATCCTATATATTTATGATTAAAAGTTAATTATTTATATATAAGAAAATTGGTTAGTCTTACCGCAAGTAGGCCTCATTCGCAAAACTGTCCTATAAAGAGGGTATAAGGCGACTGACTATAAAATGTTAGTCTAATGGGTATCTACTCTTACCCACCGCTCTCCTGGTCAGTCGAGTGTCGTTAGCCGAACGGGTTTGATAGAACCGCTAAGCCTCTTAAAAGTATAATGCTATAATTGAAAGTACTAGAACTTTGAACAAAACCCAATCTAGTTACTTTAGGATAAAAATGTGAATTGGTGCTAATCCATGGAATTGCACATTGCACTTTGTGGAACGTTGGTGGAGCGTGTGTGGTTTACCGGCACGCCAGCTGGGGTCCGCAAAGAGTTGCAATGGGTTTCTCGATTTTGTCATTATTAACGGAGCGTGTGTGGTTAACCGGCACGTTAATTAGAGATGACAATTGACTTCGAGAGTACCGAGCATATTTGCATGGTTATTCACACCCGGTTTGTGATCCTCGGCATCCCAGTCACAAACAGTGGGGCACATCCGAGACTAAACATGCCATTGAACAGTTCAATGTGTCTCAACAGATCTAGGAATTTCATAAGATGAAATTGATAAGTGTATTATCTACCTTAATGACCATTATGTTGTGATTACAGCATCCCTCTTCACACCATAGTTGTGGCATTTTGGGTCCTAGCCTTAATAAATAATATATTGGGTAATTATTTAAAAGGATTAATTAAACTTATAATCTGTTTATTGTAGATGTCTAAATCAAGTGTCTATTCTCCTCCCTCTCCTCCTTCACCCATTTCTGAGAGCATCACAAAGCACCTGCTAAATATGGAAAGGATGACTGGCCTTAACTGTAAGGAATGGCTTCGCAATTGGAGACGGGTTCTCGGCATTACGGGCAAGCTTCATCTCACCGAGTATCCGATCCCGGTTCCACCGAAACAAGTCATCATAAAGAGCCTTTATGATAAGCATGACTTATTAGTTGATGAATCCGAAAAGATTCGTGACCTCATGCTATTGACCATTGACCCCGAGTTCCGCAAGGATTTTGAATCCTTGGGGCCATATGAGTTAATGCAATCGGTTGAGGAAATGTTCCGAAAACCGGTCGAAGAGGAACGAGCTAGGATCTTCAAAAGACTTGCAGAGTGTAAGTTAAAAGAAGGAAGTACCATCGATTCGCATGTTCTTCAGATTGAAGCGTACATAGGCGAATTGTACAAACTTGGTTATTCCATGAGTCAGGAGTCGAGTGTTAACACTCTACTCGCTTCACTGACCGGTAAGTACGATCTGTTCATTCAGACGTATAGAAAGGAAGACCAGAAAAAGACCTTAATGGAAATGCGTCCACTGTTGACTTTATACGAGTCACTCTTGGACAGGCATAGCTCCAATGGTTCAGCTACTTCTGGATTAAGTCCAGTGGAAAGACACAGCAAGAAACGACCCAGATCGTCTGGATATGTCTTAAGCTGGGAATCCACAGAATCGGATACATCGCGAACAGATTGAAAGACGCTCCAAAGTCAAAATCTTTTGAAAGCTCAGGTATATCTAAAAACCTCAAAACTCCTGTTCCATAATTCCTTGATGCATAATGTGATAGTCACATTTTGGTTTGTATGCAGGGAATCAGTAGGCTACGGGACATTGGCGTATAGGAGCACATTTGGATAGGATTTCCGGCTCATGCGGTTTTGAAGTTTAGTTAGATATTGAAATATTGTTATTAGCTTCTAGATGTGTATGACATTGTCTATCATATTATACATTGTTCAAGGATTTGGTTTTAATAAAATTGTCAATTTCTTTTAACATCTGTTGTTTGAAATATCCTTGAAATATTGTATGATTGTGTTGAATGCATAATTAGTAATAACTTGAATGTTGAATGTATCCAAAGTGTTTGGATTTTAGGAATTGTGTCCCTTATGATTGTTAATGTTATAAGAATCAATTCAACCAAAGGTCCAGTTGGACAGGACTTTGGAATCGTTTGACTTAGAGTCTCATGATGAACTGAGTTCTTAATGTGTAAAGAAATGAATCAACCAAAGATCCAGTTGGACAGGACTTTGGAATCATTTGACTTAGAGTCAGATGATAATTAAGTTCTTTATAAAGCACATGTGGCAAGAAATGAATCACCCAAAGATCCAAAGGATAGGATTTTGGAATCAGCTGACTTAGAGTCAACTGAAGATTGCAAGTCTTGAACAGAATTAACAAAGTCATAAGTTTACATAGAGATGTAAAAGAGATTAAGATTAGGAGCAATGAACACATCAGTTGCTGTGTACTGCTCGAATCTCCAAATAGAACACAATTGGTTGTACTTCACAATATTTGTCAGTCGGTATGACGAATATGACCTCGCTTATCAGAATAAGCGATTGGATTGAATCCTTGAACAGTTCAAGGACTTCAAAGGAAGTACGAGATCCACAGAACCTGAGTGACAACATAAACTGGGAAAATGTTTCACAGTTCATTCTCTTCCAAGAACATTAATAGCTATAATGTGTCTTAGGGAAGAGGATGGAGCATTGGTCGAAACAGTTCGATCTTCGATGTATGAGATACATTGTCAATCAGTTTCCAATAAATTGAATACTAAACCAGTCAGACCATATTCCGACCACATTCTAGACTAAGTGGGCTTTGGAGACACTGCTGAAATGTGAAGCTGGGATTATCCCACTTGCACATAGAGAGTCCAGGGTCTTGTAGTGTTCGTCTGAACCTCATGACTAGCCTGAACCTGATCAACAATGTCGTTTCACTGGCTATCCCGCTGTACCTATAAAAGAAGAGCTCTTTTAGAAAGAACTCACGTTTTAAGGAAACAGTGGGAGTTGGGACCGTCCTGAATGAGTTCAAGATTAGCCAAGTGAAAGAACCTTTTAGTCATCACTAGGCTTGAAGCAGAAATCATATTTCTGTTTTTGTACTGACAAAATCTTCTCTTGACCAGTAGTTTTGATCACCATCATAAGTAGTTATGATCAGGGTGACATACAGTATAGTGGTAAAACACTATAGTTGGTACGGATTTTCAATCCGACTACTTGGAAGCAGTGGTGAGCCCGGTTGCTGCCAATTAAGAGAACCTTAGGACGAGATACAGTCTATGTGACAGTTTGATTGATTTTACAACTGGTCTCAAAACCAGTGGAAGTAATCATCAAAAGAAACCAACATGGACAGAAACGTACCTTCAGAACATTTGGTTGAGTGAGACGATACTCAGAGTCAAGTAATTGACTTCGAGAGAAGCGCTCTCAATAGAAGATGAAATCCGAAAGGATACTGCATATTGTAAGTCGTTAGTGGAGTGCGTGTGGATCACCGGCACACTAATAGGAACTCACAAAGAATATGCCAGTATAAAGGTACGTGGGCCCGGGATTTCCCCACGGGTATCTCGCAAGAAAGGATATTCAGATTCTCAAAATATGCCAAAGGATTGGATTTTGAGAAAGGGCTGAAAGATATCCATTAAGATGTCAGAAAGGTTTGGATTCTCGAAATGTGCCATAAGCTCTGGATTTTGTGAATAGTCCATAATCGTGCTAAAGCCAGTGGGAGTGTCGCTGTTATATCTATCTTCATATGTGTGTTACATAATGTTTCTAGGAAACGTCTCTTTTCATTACAAAGTGTAATGACTTGGTGTTAAGAGACGGATCACTATGAAAGGCCTAATAGAGATACGACATACTCAGGTGGTTATAAATGTCTATGAGATAGATCGAAACTCTGCCAAAATGATCTTGATGAGACTCAAGATGCATTGCCCTAGGAAATAGTTTTCTATCATTGCAAAGTGTAATGATTTGGCATGAGAGATATAAAGAAGGTGCAGTATACTCACATAATCCATAGACATCTATCAGATAGATGTTGTCAACAGTATAGACCTAGCCATAATAAGCATGATCTTGATAAGATTCAAGATGCATGGAAAAGAGTCTCCGAAAGGAAATAGTTATTGAAAATCATGACACAAGGATTATAAGTAATCCTTAGATTCCAAAAGAGTTTGGAATAGGACTAGATCGAATCCAACAAGTTTCTTGGATTGATCAGAAGTGTCATGAACATGTCTTGATGACTTAATGCTTAGAGCATAGTGAGTCAGATTCAGGATATGACCTGGCTGGGAATACTTAATGGATTTTGTACATACGTGAGAAATCATTGGAAAATGATTGGGGTGAATGTTGATAACAATTTGAAAAGAGTTTTCAAATAAGGACTTAATGGTTAAAGAATTTTGTTGGCATTCTGATGGAGCGCGTGTGGCTCACCGGCACATCGTAACACCTCGAAATAGTCTTAGGGTGCAGTCATGTAAACTAAAGATCTCGAGAACCATGGAAAGTCACAGTACATAGAATGGAGTTGTTAGTGAGAATGACAGTATGACCAAGTTGAAATATCATCGGAAGGATATCTGATCGGATAAAGTGTATAAATGTGTAACATTTGAATACATAGAAAGAGTGAAAGGTCAAGTAGACATAGATACATAACACGAATTAAATAGTTTAAAAGGAATCTAGAAACCGATAATAGTTTTATGTAAAAATCCGACTTAGTGATTACCTCATGGAGACTTGGTAATTAGGCAAGAGTAGCCACCGGTCAGATTTTATGTTTTAATTTTGCATGTTTCACTTCCCGAATAATTTGATTATTCAAAAGGTCCACAGTCGCTCATACTTTTCGGGAGTAAGTATGAACGAAGACTGTCGTGAATTGGTTTGTAGATTGTCTAAGGAGTTAGACATTGCAGTAAGACTGCTACAACGTTCACGAGTACTTAGAAATAGAGATTTGAGTATTGGATAAACCCGCGCTCAATAGATTGCTTCATGGATTACATCACGAGCAATGTTGAGACGATAATATCGTATGATCTTGAAGCGAAGACATATGAGTTGAAATTTACGAGTCAGTTGTGCATTGATAATGCGAAAACGCATCAGTAACTCGATGTTACAAATGCATTGTTGCGTACGATTTGATAAGTAAAAGACACAATCATATGTGTCGAAGCTTATTCGTTCCTTGACCCTGATGGGAAACAGATATCTGTAGGCAGCTCGATGATTTTGAAGTTGACTAAAGTGCTGGCCAGCCTGGACTGAATTGATGTGTTCAATTAGAAGTCCGAAAGTCATAAGCAGAATCGGAAATCGGGAAACAGAGTATCGGACAGAGATTGATCTCAATCCATGTCTCGTGTCTGAAAATATCTTGTTGGACGAAAGGTCATATGATCACTTATCTATGGACAGAACTGACTGGGTCAGAGTTCGGCAGCAGTTTCTAGGAAGCTGCAGGTTGTTTATTAATCAGAATATAAATTGAAGTCATAGACTTATCCAAGTAGGAGACTGTTGGATTAGGTGTCTAAGCCATGACTTTACATTTATATTTATCTTGTTAATTGAAGCAAAGTCCATTTGGGTTGCCCTCATAACTGGAGGTCAGGATAGAGTTCGGTAGAGTAAAAGGTTGATTTATTAATTGTTTAATAAATCAATAGAATTAATTAAATGGTTTATTAATATATTTAAGTGTTAATATATTAATTAGAAACTATAATAATTAATTAAGATTTAATCTAGAATTAATTGGATTTAATTCTGTGATTAAATTAATTAATTAAAAGTGCAGGGACTGGCTTTGTAATTATTCAATAGTTGAATAAAAGACTAGCCAGTGGAAGCCTCAAGTTGGGCGAAATTATGGAGTCCATCTCCATAATTTCGAAACCCTAGTTAGGGTTTTTAGAGGCTTGCCCAAATGGATAACAGGCTTGTCCATTAAGGGGATTCTCTAGGGTTTCTGCTGTAGCCTCTTGGAGGCTATATAAGGAACCCTCTGGAGGCTCAAAACCTGCGCCAACATCAACCAGATAAACTCTGCTGAACTGTCTTCTCCATTGCTGTGGGTATGACTTTCATTTGAGGCAGGATACTTTTGCTGCTAGCTTCAAGAACAAGATCAAAAGGTTAGTAATTCTTGTTTTGATCTTTAGAAATTATTGTTGGCCTTTAGGTTTTAGTTTATTATCTTCATAGAAGAAAAAATAGATTTTTCTAGGGTTGCATGTGAACCATAGGATTTTTGTGTTCATTGTTTGCTAGAAAACCCTTCACGTTATTGGTTAGCTCTTGAATCTCATCAAGATCAATCTGGCTCCCACTGGCCTCTTGGTGTATCAGCTCCCTCTCTCGGAAGACTGCCCTTCATGCAACAAACACCTTGTTTTCGGAAGATTTGTAAAGCAAGTACTCAAAAGAACCAACGGGATAACCAACAAAGTAACATCTCTATGATCTGGGTTTTATTTTGTCGATGGCTTTGCGACAAACGTAAGCCTCACAGACTCTCAAATGCGCTAATGAGGGTTTACTTCCTTTCCATATTCCAGAGGGTGTCTTGCTGACCTTCTTAATTGGTATACGGTTAGGACTTTTGTTGCAGTCTCTAAGGCGTAGCTCTAGAAACTGAGCGGAAGCGTATCATGACTCATCATGGACTGGACCATATCAAGTAATGTCTGGTTCCTCCTCTGGGCCACACCATTATGTTGTGATGTTTCAGGAGGAGTCAGCTGTGAAACAATACAACAGTTCCTTAGATGATCGTAGAATTCTTGACTAAGATATTCTCCACCTTGTGGGATCGGAGTATCTTAATCCTTTTGCCCTGCTGATTCTTTACTTCGTTCTGAAACGTTTTGAACACCTCGAAGGTTTCGGACTTATGTTTAATCAAATAAACATACCCATATCTAGTGAAATCGTCAGTAAATGTGACGAAGTACCTTTCTCCGTGTCTTCATATATGATTTGAATGGTCCACACACATCAGTGTGTGTGAGGTCCAATAGATCCTTGCCTCTTTCACAGTTTTCTGTGAATGACGCTTTTGTCATCTTGCCTAACAAAAAGACCCGCAAACATCATCAGACTTGAGGTCAAATTATTACATAATCCCATCCACTTGGAGTTTGGCAATATGTTTCTTCTTTATATGGTCAAGTCGACTGTAAGACCTTATTCCGGAGAAGTTCAAGGTTCGGTTTTTAAAGAATCAAGATTCGCGGAATACGGAGCAAGTTATGGAAAAACGGAATTGGGAGGACATTAGCGCCGCTAATGTTCACATTAGCGAAATGTGGGCCAAGGTCGATAAGTTCATTTTTACGTCGTTATTCGCCAGCTGTCAAGGTGGGTTTGCACGATCGTGGTTAGCGACGCGCTAATGGTCCTGTTTGTGCCAAAACCATATAATTTCATGTTTGGGCCATATATTAAGGAGTTATAAGCCTAGGGCAGCCGTTTTGGTCATTCTCCAGCCTCCAAGTTGCCTCTTTTCTCTCTCAAGTCATCTTGGTTCGGTTTTTGGCATTTTTGGTTTCTTTGGAAGTATTTTTGGAGTTTGGATGATGCTAGAAGAAAGGTGTTGATGCTACAAGTTGTTTTCTTGTGTGAAGCTTCAAATATCTACATTTTTCTGGACCTTTGTGAGTCAAGTTCTCACCTTTGTGCAATTTTATAATTGTTCTTATGATTTAAGCATGTTTTTATGGATTGAATAAGTGTAATGGTCCCTTGTAGTGTTTTTCTATGGTTTGGAAGGATAAAGTTGGAAACTTTATGCCTTAAATCTCTTTTTTGAACCTTTATGATGGTTTAGACAATAAGCCAAACTCTCTATGGTGATTTTTGGTGGGTTTTGGACCATTTTGGGCTTGAATCTTGTTCATGATATTGTTTAGTGATGTTTGGGAGAATAAAGTTAGGATCTTTATGGATTTTGGACTGTTTGGAAGGTCCCTGGAAGGATTAAGACCTTCGCTGAATGGTTTAAGAACTTAATGAACTTTTAGACCTGTTCATAGTTAGCGACGCTTACTTGGGGAGTTAGCGGTGCTAATTGTGTATGTTGACTTTTGTTGACTTTGACCTTTGACCGTTGACTTTTTGACAAGTTTGACTTTTGGTCAAACTTGAGAGTTCTGGACACCAGTCTTTTAGAATAATCCGGTTTGGGATTTGGGTTTAGGGGCATTCGAAGGGTGTATCATTGAGAATCGTTCCATTGCCTTTTCCACAGCTTTGTGCAACCCTGTTTGATGGAAATAGTACCACTGGTAATTACAAGTAGACCTCAACCCAAACATCATCAT
The DNA here is from genome assembly GCA_023525715.1 of Cichorium intybus. Taxonomy (NCBI): domain Eukaryota; kingdom Viridiplantae; phylum Streptophyta; class Magnoliopsida; order Asterales; family Asteraceae; genus Cichorium; species Cichorium intybus. The sequence goes on from CM042017.1 coordinate 81,594,768, forward strand.
GGCTTTATTGTTGGTTGGAAAGAGGCTAAGACCAAATCTAAAAGATCTTCAGGTAGAAATGTTTTCAATTATGTAAGCATTACATCAAATCTATATAGTTTTTAAAATTTTAGTTATTAAAATTTGATTTTGATTCAGTTTTCGCCATATGATTTAACTTTTACTCTTCCGAGTTTGATGTTTAGGTTGTTCGAAATCTAGAAATCCATCAAGCTACAACGTTTTGGTCGATTAACTGATGGATCCTAGAAGGTACGAATTTTGGGTCCAGGTATTGGATTTATATCAAACTAGTTATTTCATGTAACTTATTTTTCTTTGTATTTTGAGGCATAGTGTTTGTACCCCTTATTCAAATATTTCGATTCATTTTTATGATAAGTTGTTGTATTGATGTCTCTTGTAGAAAAAAAGTTGTTTTTAGTCACAACAAAACATATTGTTTTTTACTATATGGGTTTGTATATATATATATATATATATATATATATATATATATATATATATATATATATATATATATATATATATATATATATATATATGTTATATTATATATATATGTTATATATATATATATATATATATGTTATATATTGATATCTTTCTTGCTATCTTTTTCCAAGTTTGACACTAGAAACAAAGTAAATGAAAGGTTTAATACATACGAGACAACTTAAACTATGCATTTGACTTGCTGGAGGTCGAGAGATTTTATTTAAACTAAACTAATTTTCCTTTTTTCGATTACTATATGAAAACATGTGTTTCATCTATTACACCATTACCACTATCCTTGAACTGGTATATGCAATTAAATTTTAAGCCTTCATGCAATGGATTAAAAAAATCAAGAAATCTTAGCCATCAAAAAGGGTAAGAATGATTGATGATACATATATGTTATTAAATTTGAAGCTTCATGCAATGGATTTTTGCTTGCATATCTTTCTTTTTTAATAAATTTTGTTAGATAAGTTGACTGTAACTCCATTGATGCTATTGTATATTACGCAAATATTGGAAAATTTCCTTTTTTCGATTACTGTATGAAAATAGGTGTTTCATCTATTACACCATTACCACTATCCTTGAACTGGTATATGCAATTAAATTTTAAGGCTTCATGCAATGGAATTAAAAATCAAGAAATCTTAGCCATCAAAAAGGGTAAGAATGATTGATGATACACATATGTTATTAAATTGAAGGTTCATGCAATGGATTTTTTCTTGCATATCTTTTTTTTTTTTTTTTAAATAAATGTTGTTAGATAAGTTGACTGTAACTCCATTGATGCTATTGTATATTATGCAAATATTGGAAAACAAGTTGACTATAACTCCAAGGTATTATGGTTCATTCATCACACCAGGCCTTATGTATTTGATTGTTTTGTTCACTTATAAATTGTTCCTACCATTTACAGGTTGTTGATAATGTAAATGAGGTGGAACAAGAAGAACCATGGGCAAATCAACAAACGAGAAGATATGGTCTTAATTTATATCTAAAATATAGACTAATGTATCAATTTACCAACTTACCTTTTTTTATGGCTAAGATTTCTTGATGTTTTTTTCTTTTTAGATCTAGATGTTTTTTATGTTTTAAGTGTTATTGAAATTGTTGATTTGACATAGAAAGTGTAATTGTTTCTATTCCCTTTTCCATTTATAGACATTTGTTGTTTATTACTTATTAGTCATCATGTTGAAATTTCTGGGAGTTTTGTTGGGGAAATAGCAATAAATAAATACATGTGCTTAACGTCATCTTTTGTTTGGTCATTTAATTATAAAAATATTGCTCAACTTTAACGATTTTAACAAGTGATTATATCGGGAATTCTGAAAACATATGTAACACACTTTATTAATACCACAATTTTGTTCTAAGTTTATTATTTTGGGTGTTTTTAACCAAAAACCTTGTAACATTAATGGATTTAAATGCTTTCTAAAACAACTTGCAAATGCTGGATGACTTAATCACAATTTTCAATTGTTTAATATGTTTTAAAACAATTATTGGGTGTTTGACGGTTTAGTAAGAAATATAAACTATACCGACTGAATTGAAACTAATCACTGGTTCTTACTCCTCACCCCCACACCAGCTGACACCAAGAATTATCTGGTTCTTTAATCTTTTAATACATTCAAGTTTTAACCCATCCTAACATGATGGGCCTGTGCTATTGGATGTTGTCATTAAATTCTATAGGCTACATGTTGTCATCATGTATGGTTCATCACTATAACGTCTCATCTATATTGCGACTTGATGTGGCTGCGAAGATTCATTGGGAGTAAAATGCGATAGTTATATTGGCATATAACTTGATGATATAAGGGTGCTCATAAACTGTGATGCTGCTGCGAATATATTTGTATTGTATATTTCTTTTATAACTTTTTCTCTTCTCTCAAAGTATTTTATGGTTGTACTTTTAAAAAAATTTTATCTTGGATGCTCATCCTATAATTATGTTAATTTGGTGTATTTGAAACACATAATAAAAACATATATTGTTTTATCGATTTTAAGTTAACAACTCGTGATTATCACGAGTTTATAACCTAGAATATATATATATATATATATATATATATATATATATATATATATATATATATATATATATATATATATATATATATATATATATATATATATATATATATATATATATATATATATATATATATATATATATATATATAATGGTCTATTTAAGTTATTTGAACAATGCTCAAACATTCGCTACTATTTTTTTATGTTATCTTATAGTTATGTTAGTTGATTTGGATATTATAAGATGATCTATTATTTAGTTTATAAACATTACAATTAGGATTGTAATAAGAGATTTTAAAATTAGAAAAACTTATCCAAAGTAATCTAAAATTTTGGATATTTGAAAATCGGATGTTGGGTTATTTTGATACATATTAGAGTAAAAAATTGGATATTCAAATTATCCAAAAATATGAATAATACATATTTTATCCACATACTAGAATGGAAACACCAAACATTAAACGAGGGTATATTGTAAGTACTATAATTCTTTATACATGCTTTCCGTATAAAATGAATAAGTTGGTTTTGGTTTGTAATTTCAAATGTTGTGCAATTAACATTGCTAATTTCTTAAATGATTAGTATATATTTTTTAATGATCTTAAGTGACATTAAATAACTAAAATTAATATGCGATTAGATTTGTATAAAATAAAATACTAATGGTTGAAATTTTGATGTTAAAGTATGATATCACGTATCCATATATGAGATTTTGGGTATCCAAATACTCATATATGATATTGGTTATCAAAATATAAAATTAAAATAATTCCACATATCCAAATTTCGGATACTAATTAAAACATGGTCTTATATGAGTGTTCTAATTTTTTTAATATAAAAATAAAGAAAACAAGATATATGATAGAACCAAAATAAATTTGGGAACATAATAAGAAATGACGATAATTAGATGCAAAATATTAACAACCAAAAGAGGGGTGTATATTTGTTAGTTTGAGGCGCGTGAATCTAACATTGTGTACAAAAATCATGCAATATGTAAGTACATACATACATACATACATACATACATACATACATACATACATACATACATACATACATACATACATACATACATACATACATACATACATACATACATATATATATATATATATATATATATATATATATATATATATATATATATATATATATATATATATATATCAACGTTTTGATCAATCACAAATTAGTTAGTGAGATTCATAAGTAAATTTACTCACATTTAGATGTAAATTTATTCAAAACCACATGTCAAATACCATATGGTTAGATTCACATAGATATAGTTTAGATTCACATTGTAATCTTATCGAGCTAAAATCTTGAAAAAATAATTGTTTATATATCAATATGAATGTCTATTATTAGGACAAAAAAATATGAATATGAATATATTTGTTTTTTTAATAAGAAATAAGTCCTAAAATTTAAAAAAAGAAGAAGTAAGTTTTTTGTTATAATCCGGTTCATGCATGTCCATCATAAAAAGCGTACAAATGTGGATGAGAATTGTTATTTGATTCCAAGATTTATTTTAGTTGATATTTTCCTACAAGATATGTTATAAGCACTTTTTAGGAAAGATTAATGACATAATTGAGTAGCCAATTATCTAAAGTGTTTCAAAAAAATAAAATACTAATGCATTAAAAAAATATTGTAACACGGTAACCAACTTCTATTTTGTATTTAAAACACCATTGTAATCGAGATTAGCCTGTTTTTGTAGTTTTGAAGCCATGTTTAGATGGTGTTTTAATACAAAAATAGTTGGTTACCTTCTTGCAATATTTTTTTAGTAGAATTATATTTTTAATATACTTTAGGTAGTTGATTAGCTAATAATGTCATTAACTATAGATTTTTCGAATTACAATATTGTAATAACAAGAAATAGAAGTATGATGTTATAATAAATAAATCAATGGAAGTATGTTGTTATTTTATTTCATTTAACTCTAAAGAAAAACAAAAAATATTTACGCCTATAAATCAAAGTATGATGCTATAATAAATAAACTTATATCAACCTAAAAAGAAACAAGAAATTTCTTTCATTTAACAAAGAACAAAAATAAGAATCTTATTGCTTTTAACCCTAGAGAAAAATAAATTAATAATTTTGCCAAATTTGTAATTTTATTTTAACGTCTTACTATTACTATTATTGGTATTAGAGGTTTTGCGAATGAGCTACATTTTAATAAAAACTTTGATAACAAACATATGGTATTCGCACATATGAATATCACTTTACAATATAACAAATATAAGGTTTGCATGGATTTTATTATTATTTTCTTTATAACATGGTTTCCAACTCGCACAGATTATCCATGTTAATCTCACTCAAGAAAACCCCAAACCATATGAAGTTGGTAGAACCCTAAATAATCTGGAATGGAACTAATATTACTTTTGATGTTAACCTCAATTACCATTTCTTTGAACATTAGTTAACTTTTAGGAAAAAAACAATAGATAACAAAGGTTAAATGCAAAAAAAATTATTGTTTTTTGTTTCTTGTTAAATGCAAGAAAATTATTGTTTTTCTATAGAGTTTAACTTCAAGAAATTTATTTATTATATCATCATACTTTGATTTATACGTATATTAGTTTTTGTTCTTCTCTAGATGTTAATGTCATATTCGGATAACCAACTATCTAAAGTGTTTTAAAACACCATTGTACTAAAAATATTCTAAGAAGGTAACCAACTTTTTATTTTGTCAACTAAAACACCATGCCATCATGGCTTCAAAGCCGGGAAAACAAACTAATACTGATTATAATGATGTTTTAAGAACAAAAATAAAATTTAGCTACCTTTACAACATCTTTTGGTACAATGTTAGTTAAATAAACACTTTACCACATGGGCTTATAGACTAGCAATATATGATGATGATGATGTAGTACCCTTTAGTCAAAGTGATTGGAGGTTTAAGTCTCCTATAAGATAGTTGTGTAACTTAAGAGTAGATTTGAAAGTGTGTGGTGTGGTTTTTAAAAAAAAAAAAAAAAGTTGGCTGCCCAATTATGTCACTAACCCTTTTAGAAATAAGTAAAAATAGAAGGTTTAAATCGACAATCATAATATCTTGAGGGACTCTATACGGCAACTACCACAATTAGCTTACGGCGCAATTAACAAGCAAACTTGCAATCACAGATAGAGAGGAACCGTCGATGTGAAGGTCAAACCCAACAAACACTTTGAAAATCTCTGACCGCTGTAATCTCCGCCGTGTTCTTGCAAGTTTCTTTTACCGGCGAAGTTCATCATTTGATGCCCTATTCTATCGTGAATCTTCTTCGACGCTCGGCGGTGTGTGGTGGTGGTAGTGGAGGAGGAGGAGGAGGGGTGCCGGTGAAAATTACAAGTAATCGATTATTATTATGAGGAGAAACCAAAACAAGGCTAATAATGATAAACATGACAACAATGGCTTAATTCCTAATTCGTTCAGATTCATTTCTTCATACATCAAGACCGTCTCTTCGAACGTCAAGTCCGCTGGAGCCTCCGTTTCCGGATCGGTTTCCGGTGATTCCTCCGATGAACTTCGGAAAGACCAGGTTTAATGATCGATTATTTCGTCGCTTGATTTCGCGTTTGTTTAAGTGTATTTTCCTGTATTACTTAAGGATAACAATCGATGCTCTTGCTACCGTTTTAATACTGGATTCTGAAATTAATTTCATGTGTATATATATCTACTTTGAGCATATATTGTAGAAATTATTGCTTAGATTTTCTTCGGAAATGGAAATTGATACAAAGTCTGAATAATCTATTGTAGCGAATAATGAGACACTAAATTTGGATTGGGAACTAGTGGATGAAATATTTGGATCTTTCCTTAAATATAGGGTTTATTTGTTTTGTGGTTCTGCAGATGCTTCTCTTTCTATAATAGCCACATAAACAACTGTGTGATTTCATTCTTGGAACTACATGATTGTTTGAGGGTGCAGTTTTTCAAAGTGTAGCAGGGTGTCAATTTGTTCATATACTTGAACTGTTGACAACTGATATAAGTAGATATGCAACTTATATACAATTGGGAAATTTTTTCACTTGTGACAAAAAATAGAGAGGATATAGACAAAAACCTCACTAGTTTCTTTTACAATTTAAAATGGAAAGTGAACTTACAATCTACACCTGAAAGTGAGAAAAAAGGAATTGCTGCAATGAGATGAGGAAGTATTTGAAAGTCAAAGCGAGCTCATTAGTCAAAAACATGCTTTTTTTTTTGTGTGTGTATCGTGTTGTGGGTCCAAATAGAATCCTAATATGTTAGATAAATATATGCTTATGGACTTAAAAAGAAATTGCTGCAATGAGATTTTTTAGATTTGACTTGCTACACATAATACGTATGCATGAGTGCTACTTTCGTGAAATAGTCCATACGCTAGGGCCATGACAAAATCTTGTTTGTTAAGAATTTGTGTTACGTCTTTTTAGAATTGTCACAAGTATTAAACTTACTTTATTTACATATTTTACGTGTTTTCTTTCCATATTTTCTTCATAGATTACATGAAAGGAAGGACTAAAAAGAACATTAGGTTATATTGTGAGAATCAATTAGTGATTCACATTATCAATAACTAAATTATTCACAAGAGGACGAATCACATTGCGATGTTGTATGAAATCATGTTGCATGTTTCTACACTTTAACAATTGGATCGTGTATAAAACATTCAAATAGTAAAATTGTGTTAGTTATCAATGGACATATGGGATTTGGATCCAAAATCATGCTATCAAATGAATTCAAATCCCCATATGGTTTAAACATGATTAGGAAGTAAAGTAACCATGTACACAAGTTTTGAGTAAGTTTGTCAATTTTAATACATACAATCTACAAAAATTACTCGATAAGTTTGTCAGTTGAATACAAATAGAAAGTTGTCGTTCATGTTCCGACACTGGACAACAGTTTCACTTTTCCCCTCCGACTTTCAAAGTTTGCTATAATGTTCCATTGTCTGACTTTTACTTTCAATAAAACCATAAAGTTTGTTACTTTACTTATCAACAAAAGGTTCTACTTTTCACAAAAAAGTTTCACTCAGACCCTCAAACTTCTGTCAAAACTTAATATCCCCCTTTGTCCACACAACATTCTTTTTACTCTAACAACAATTTCTGAATTTGCAATCTTTATTATATGAGAGACTTCTAAAAGCCTAAGTTCTCGACACCATCTTTTTTTTCTTGATATCTTTATCCCACCAAATCTTTATAAAGTTTAAAACCTTTTCACTCGAGTTTCTTTGTTCAATCACTTAGTAACCATCAAATTTTTTAAAATGCTACAAATAATGCTTTGTATATGTATATAATTTTGTATTTACAATCACTCAATGTTACATTTTCTTGAAACAGGTACTATGGTCTTGCTTTGATAGACTAGAGCTAAATCCATCAACCATCAAGAACGTCTTACTACTCGGTTACTCAAACGGTTTTCAAGTTCTTGATGTTGATGATGGATCTAATTTTAGTGAACTGGTTTCAAGTCGCGATGATCCAGTCACATTTCTACAAATTCAACCTACCCCTGAAGAAACAAACGAGGGTAGTCATGAAGGATTCAAAATGTCACACCCTTTGTTATTGGTTGTTGCTAGTGAAGAAACAAGGGTTAATGAAAGAGATGAATCCCAAATGGAAAATTCCATGTATTCTCCTAGAACTGTGAGATTTTACTCATTGAGGACTCACAATTATGTTCATGTATTACGGTTTCGGTCAACTGTTTATATGGTTAGATGCAGTCCACGAATAGTAGCTGTTGGTCTCGCTTCACAAGTAAGCATTTTATTTTTTATCTTTCTTTCCTTATTTCAAGTTCCGTTTAGGGCTAAATGATAGAAATAGCAACGTACTTTTGTTTTGTTTGTTTGTTTGTTATAGTGTTTTACTTTTGTTTCTTTCTAATACAACATTGTGCATTCAATTTCTTTTTTCTTGTTAAGGTATAGATGTATTGTACTTCAAAAAATCTTCCCGATTATAGCATTTTGCTTTTAGTTTTTTTTTTTCTTATTAGGGCATTATATTTTGAAGGTTTTACCTAGTTATAGAAGTGAAAATTGCTTTGTATATGGATGACATTGCTATAGTTGGGTAGATTTTTTGAAGTATAATGTTGACTTTTAGGTAGTGTTTGGTATGATGGGATTATGGAAGGAATGGAATGGTTCTTACTTCATTCCATAGGAATGAAAAAATCGTGCTTGTTTTGCCTCTTGGAATGGAATGTGGAGTTTGGACCATTCCTGAAGGAATCCTCCATTTTGTTAGTTTTTATTCCTTAGTTAATGGGCATTTTTTTCATTCCATCATGAAATATTGAAATGAAACAAAGAATTGCAATATAACCCATTTTTATTTATGTATTTTTTTAATGATAATTTTTTCTTTAAATTTTTTTGTTATTTTAATTTGGTTACAATTTTTTTTTTTTAAATAACAAAGGTACGTAAAACTTATTTCGGGATTACTGAGCTTTTATTATGTTAAATTTTTGCTTTTACGTAAAAAACTTCATTAATTGTAATTAAAATTAATGTATATACTAGAGTTTAAAATATCTATTGTATCTACATATTACAAAAAAAGTTCATATAAAAATTCATTTGGAATATAATGAATCATTCCATCCACCCAAACAGACCCTTTATTTTATTTTTGTTTCCTTACACCATATATAAAATTTCTGGTTATATTTGTTGAAGTTCACCTTCTATTAGTCTACAAAAGGCATGAATCACATTAAAAATCTTTTTCTTTTTCCTTCAATTCTCAAAGGGAATGTTATAAAACTATTAACCATGTTTATCCTGTTTTCTTTTTTTATAACAGATATATTGCTTTGACGCAATTACCCTCGAAACCAAATTCAGTGTGCTCACATATCCAATATCTCAATTAGGAAGCCAAGGACTTTCCGGAATCAACATCGGCTATGGGCCCATGGCAGTGGGGCCCAGGTGGTTAGCTTATGCATCCAACAACCCGTTATTATCAAACACAGGACGATTAAGTCCTCAAAATCTAAGCCCTTCGCCAGGTGTCAGTCCCTCAACCTCACCTGGTAGTGGAAGTATAATGGCTCGATATGCAATGGAATCTAGCAAGCAATTGGCTAGTGGTCTTATTAATTTGGGAGATATGAGTTATAGAACTTTGTCAAAGTATTGCCATGAACTTCTTCCTGATGGTTCAAATTCAAATTCTCCTAGCAGGAAAGGTGGTAGGAATGTGGCTCATTCTACTGAAAATGCTAATGCGGGAATGGTAAGATTTTTGTAATTTGATGATTTTGTGATTAATTTAAGGGCAAATTACGAAAAAAGCACTATATTTTTGCACTTTTTGTGGTTTAACCATTAATTTTTCATTTTTTCTAATAAAACCACCAATTTTTGGAAAAAAATTTCAACCTGACCACTATGACCTGAAAAAGGCTTCGGTGAAACTTTTACCAAAAAATGATGGTTTTTCCGAATCTTAAAAAATGGTGGTTAAACTGAATTTTTTGCAAAATATAGTGCTTTTTTGTAATTATACCTAGATAATGTTTACACTTTAATTTATATACTTACGAAAAAAACACTATATTTCATTAATTTTTCTGCTTAAACCATCAAACTTTCATTTGTTCTAATAAACCACCAATTTTTAGAAAAAGTTTTAGCCTAACCATTATGACCGAATGAACCGGTAATAATGGCTTCAATGAAACTTTTTACCAAAAATTGGTGGTTTTTTCCAAATCTTTTAAAAATTGGTGGTTAAACCGAACTTTTGGCAAAATATGGTGCTTTTTTCGTAATTAACCCTTTCTTTAATTTTCAAACTTTGCTTCTTTCAATTCTGCATTTAAAACACCATCTGCTTACTTTTTTACTAATCAATAAATTTCCAAAACAAAGATCCAAGATTACATGACACACGTGTATAACAGTTATAATACAAACAAAAACCTTAATTATAATTGGCACTTCAATTAAAGCTCTTATCTGAATCACATCTAAAACTATCCATACAGGTTGTAATTAAAGATTTCGTATCAAGAGCCGTCATTTCACAATTTCGGGCCCACACAAGTCCCATATCCGCTCTATGCTTCGATCCAAGTGGGACCCTTTTAGTCACTGCATCCGTTCACGGAAACAACATCAATATCTTCCGGATCCTTCCATCCTCCTCACAGAACGAATCAGTCAACCGAAACTTTGACTGGAATTCCGCTCACGTCCATCTTTACAAACTCCACCGTGGCATGACTTCCGCTGTTCGTTTCCCTCTCTTATTTTCTTTCAAAACGACGTAGTTTTGACCGAAAAACACCGTCATGGTGGTTTAGTAATTACTAATTACACTTTTCTGTTTGTTTTAACAGGTGATACAAGACATTTGTTTTAGTCAATATAGTCAATGGATAGGAGTAGTTTCATCAAGGGGTACATGTCATATTTTTTTATTATCTCCATTTGGTGGTGAAACGGGTATCCAATTACAAAAAGGGAAATCCCTCTCACCTTTTGTATCACAACCATGGTGGTCGACTTCCACTTTCACAAAAGACCTACCGTTTTCACCGCCACCACCGCCCGCCATCACCCTCTCGGTAGTCAGCCGGATAAAAAACGTTAACTTCGGGTGGATTAACACCGTCAGTTCCGCCGCCTCCGGGAAGACACCTGTCCCGCCAGGTGTCATTGCCGCCACGTTCCATTCGTCGGTACATCGGAATCCGGAACCTTCTAATGGCGGTGATGTATTAGAGCATTTGTTGGTGTATACTCCGTCTGGGTATGTGATTCAGTATGAATTGGTACTAAGGGAGCAAGGGGGGGAATCTGGTGGGTTGCAGGTGCAGGCGGCTCAAGATGAGGAGTTGAGGGTGAAAGTTGAACCGGTTCAGTGGTGGGATGTTTGCCGGAGAACGGACTGGCCGGAAAAAGAGGAGTTTATCGGTGGTGGTGGTGGTGCTCCGGGAAGACATGGGTCAGTGGAGGCGGTGATGAATAATTCTGATGATGAAGATGGTGGTGGTGTTGAGAAGGATTTGAGTAAACAAAAAGAGAGATCGCGGTGGTATCTTTCGCATGCTGAGGTGCAAATGAGGTCCGGGAGAGTTCCCGTTTGGCAAAAGTCCAAGGTAAGGGTATTTATGTCTTTTTCACAAATCATAGATGCAGAGTTAGTCAATAGTCCCTATCCCACCTTTTTGGGTGGGACAATAAAATTGAAATTTTCTGTCCCGTTTTACTTACTAGGGGATATTCTCAATGATGGGATTAGAATGAGGAGGGTATTTACGTCTTTTGCACACATGAGAGGTCGAGGGTTGGTCCCTGTCCCAAGTCCCAACTTTTTTGGGTGGGACAAAAAAAAAATACAATTTATGTCCCATTGACATCAATTCAAGTCAAAGGTACTTACTAGGGCTATTCTTGATGATTAAGAGGAGGGTATTTATGTCTTTTCCACAAATGAGAGATAAATAGTTAGTCTTAGTCCCTGTACCACGTTTTTGGGTGGGACAAAAAATTCCAATTTCTGTCCCATTGACATAGTCCAAGTCCAAGGTACTTACTAGGGCTATTCTCGAGGATTAGAATGACAGGGGTATTTTCGTCTTTTGCACGGATGAGTGATCGAGAATTAGTCCCTGTCCTCCCTTTTTGGGCGGGACAAAAAACTTTAGATTATCACTCCATGTCCAAGGTAGCTACTAGGGCTATTATCAATAGGAAGGATGAGGAGGGTATTTAGGTCTTTTTCACATATGTTTTGAAAGAAGGCTTATGATCTCATTATGTTATGCAGATATACTTCTACGTGATGGCCCCACATTTACATGAAGATCTAAATAACAATGGGGAGGTCGATATTGAAACAATCCCAGTACATGAAATCGAAGTTAAAGAGAAAGATTTACTACCCGTTTTTGACAGCTCGTTTGTAGCTCATCCCGGTTGGACCGATAACCGGTAGTCTCACATTAATCCCTCTTAAATCAATTCTTTTATTAATAATATGAAAATAAAAATGTGACTGACAATTTCATATGTTAATTTTTGAAGAGTGTTTGCCGCTGGTAGTAGATATTCTGCTTCATCTTCTCACGGTGGTAGCAGCAATGAAAAATTCCCTCAAGATTCCATCGCCTCTCATGGTAAGATAATTTTGTATAATATTTAGAGTAAATTACCGTTTTGGTCCCTATGGTTTACACCAAATTACAGTTTTGGTCCTAGTTTTGAAAATCTTGCACCGGTGGTCCTTGTGGCTTCCAAATCTTTCACTTTTGGTCCCTATTGTCTCCAAATCTTTCAATTTTGGTACCTATTGTGTCCAAATCTTTCACTTTTGGTCCCTGTGGTTTACACAAACGGTGAGGGAGGGACCAAAAATGAAAAATTTGGAAACTATAAGGACCCAAAGCGAAAGATTTAGAAACCACAGGGACCACCGGTGCAAGATTTTTAAAGTTTTGGTCCCTATGGTTTACACCAAATTACAGTTTTGGTCCTAGTTTTGAAAATCTTGCACCGGTGGTCCTTGTGGCTTCTAAATCATTCACTTTTGGTCCCTATTGTGTCCAAATCTTTCACTGTTGGTCCCTATTGTGTCCAAATCTTTCACTTTTGGTCCCTGTGGTTTACACAAACGGTAACAGAGGGAGGGACCAAAAATGAAAAATTTGGAAACTATAAGGACCCAAAGCGAAAGATTTGGAAACCACGGACCACCGGTGCAAGATTTTTAAAACCAGGACTAAAACTGTAATTTGGTGTAAACCACAGGGACCAAAACCGTAATTTACTCTAATATTTATAAAAGGAATAGAATCTATTAAAAGATGATGACGTGTCACATGATCTGTCACTCAACAGTAAATTTTTGATTTTTTCTATCAGGGTCATCACTAGAAGCAATATCTTACCCTATTCTCGCTCCAACTGTAAATAATAAAGACAGCATGAATAGGATAACTTCATACCCGCCTCTCGATGACATCATGAATTCTCCGTCTCCAATTGACCACCCGATCGCACCCGGATTGACCGCGGCTCACGCGGTCAACAACGTCGTGTCGAGTGACGGTTCGAACCGTTCGGACTCGAGTATGAACATTGTTGATGGATTTGGGCACGATTTCCAAGAAGACTACTGCAATGCTTTGACCGAGGATAAAAGTCGGGAAATTAGAGAAATTAGTGATGTGGATGCCAAAAGTGGTTGCCATCAGAGGAGTAAATCCGAGGATGATGGTGACGATGATATGCTTGGCGGGGTGTTTGCGTTCTCTGAAGAAGGTTAGTTGTTCTTTAATTACGAAAAAAGCACTATATTTTTGCACTTTTTCTGGTTTAACCATCAATTTTTCATTTGTTGTAATAAAACCACCAATTATTGGAAAAAATTCCAACCTGACCACTATGACCTGAAGAAACACCGGTAACAGTGGCTTCGATGAAACTTTTTACCAAAAAATGGTGGTTTTTCCGAAGGGAAATCTACAGTGAAGTCCCAACATTTTGGCTCAGTTTATGAAAAAGTCCTAAATTAATTTTTATTAACAAAAAAGGCCCAAGTTAATTTTTATTAACAAAAAATGACAGAAAACAGGCTAATGTTGGGACTTTTCCGTAAACTATGCGAAAATATTAGGACTTTATTGAAGATAAAACATGTAGTTTCTGCCATTTTTTGTTGATAAAAAATAATTTGGGACTTTTTTGTTAATAAAAATTAATTTAGGACTTTTCATAAACTGAGTCAAAATATTGGGACTTTAATGGAGATTTCCCTTTTTCGGAATCTTAAAAATGGGTGGTTACACTTTAATTTATATAATTACGAAAAAAACACTATATTTCATTACTTTCTCTGCTTGAACCATCAAATTTTCATTTGTTCTAATAAACCACGAATTTTTAGAAAAAGTTTTAGCCGAACCATTATTACCGGAAGAACCGGTAATAATGGCTTCAATGAAACGTTTTACAAAAAATTGGTGGTTTTTCCCAAATCTTTTAAAAATTGGTGGTTAAACCGAACTTTTGACAAAATATAGTGCTTTTTTCGTAATTAACCCTAATTTATTTGGTTAAATGTGTATTAGTAGCATTGTACTTTCGTACATTTGTTTATTTTGACATTCTACTTGAGTACTTCTGTTGTAAAAATGGGGGAAAATGTGTTTGATAAATAGAGATTAATGATATGTGTGATGTGATTGCAGGTTAAAATGGTAAAAAGTGAAATGATGGTTGTGTTGAAAATGAAGTGTAACTAATTACTGATTTGATTTGAGAGGTGAACTGTGGGTGTTGTTTCTCTTGGAGCGACAATTCTTGGTTTTCTCTGTTTCTAATTCTTGTGTAAATCATGTATAGTTGGTTATGATTCCAAATCTTTTTAAAGTAAAGAACAAATCTGGACATTCTTTTATGCCATCACTCTTCAATTCTTTGCATGCTTCCCATAATTAGCACTAAATATGTCACAATTTATAACTCACCTTTCACGTGCAAATAATCTTTGAAACTAAAGCACAATGCCTTAATAATGAAATGAAAATACCATGCTTTAATAAATAAATAAATGGAAATATGTTGTTATTTCTTGCATTTAGCTTTCCAATTCGGATGTGTTACTCTCATTGACTTGATCTCATTTGAAAAATCTGGTTTCTTGTGGTGAATGCCAAGTTGTTCGACAACCTATCCAGTTGTGGATGAAGTGTTGTCTAAATAAAAGTTGCTTGAAAAATATTCGAGAAAAATCAGGGCACTTAAGAAACAAAAGGAAAATCGAAACGAGGGTAAATTTGTAAAAATAGAAAAGGACTTGATTGGGAAAACTATTTTTCAAGACTTTCTTTATTGAGTTGTACGAGGGTAAATTTAGTTTTTGAATTCTTTTGAATTTTTTTGGGAACTATATTGCCACTTCTAAAATTTATCCTTCCACTTAAAAAATATGTGTTTTGTCTTTTTTACGCTTCTTTATTAATTGACAAAAATATTGAGAGAGAAGAATCTCAAAATCTACTTAAAAAACAAGTAACTAAATTTGTTTTGCCCCCTCTCTCCTTTCTTTTTTTTTTTCTATTACTTATCATATCACTTTAAGAAAACTTTTAGCTTGACTCTTATCTTCCCGTTTCCCCCCCTCCCCTTTCGGACCTATTTAATTTTTTTATCATTTGAAGATATCATGGACTTTATTGAGATAGGTCAGGTCCTCCCTCCGAGAACTGTATACGAATTTGAGTTTTTATAACTGTATAAAATGAATTAGTATATATATCACTAACTATCACTAACTAATACAGTATTTAACATTTAAATTATTGATATTCAAATCTAACAACAATACTCATAATAATGCATATCAAAATAACATATTCAAACCAATACGTATTAAATCACAATAAAATGTTGTCCGATAAAAATATCAAAATCACAATAATGTTAAAAAAAATTGATGATAAATAAACATTTACCCTACTTTAATTGCATATCATCACTTGAAAAAGTTGGATATGCATTTAACTCAAATGAGCTGTTCTCAAACAATTCATTGTTCATTTGGAAAATGTTAGTAGAACTTGAAGGATTTTCTGTTTGCGATAATTCCACGAGCTCAAATCTTGAAGGGTTTCGTGTGATAGAATTTATTCCTTTTTTCTTTTTTGATTTTGGAGGTCTACCCTTTGGTCGACGAATCATGAGCTCAAAGAATGTATCTGATTCGGTCAAAAGTTTAGTAATCATAGAAGTAGCAAACTCTTTCTTACTTAGAGGCCACATTTGGTATTTTGAAGACAACTCACTAAGCAACGCATCAAATTCGTTGGTGCCATCATTGCTGGTATTGTCTTCTGAATTTAGTTGCAATGTATCAATTCTCCAATGTGGATGAATGAGATCCAATGAAAGTGTCATTTCTTGCAAATGTTTTATCTTGTGAGCACAAGAAAGACTCATGGTTGTTATAAAATGGCCCGTGCAAGGAGTCATTATACCTGAAAAAACAAAAAAAGTTATTGAAGGTTAATGTAAAAAAATTGTTTTACAACAACTTAAAGCTATAATCTTTGTAAATATTACCATTTTTAATTTTTTTTCATATTGCATATGTATCTCCTTCAATGCAAAATGAGATACATGATACAAAAGCTCTCTAAAAACAGGCAAGTTACACTTATGAAGAACTTGAATTCTTTGACTTGCGAGTTTCACTTTAATCTCACTGAATTCGTGTTTAATTGCATGACAAATTTTTTCTTTAACGTCTTGAAAGCCACCGATAGATACTTGTAAATACAATTTGAGTTTGGCATGAGCACATTCCGCCCTTGAAGACGAACGATTACCAAAGTGCATGTAATTTTCTGTCCAAGCACTAACAAACTTTCTTTCCAGGGCAACCATGTGTTTTTTATATACTCAGTTACAACTTTCTTCGTATGATAAAACAATCAAATTCACCCCAATTCTTCTCAAAGATAGACGTTGTAGCTGAATATGCTACATTTTTCCAACTTGACATAAATATATCAAACTCTTCTACATGTGCAAAATGCTTCTTGCAATTGACCAACACATTCTTTTCTATATGCCAAAAGCACAAAAGGTTTGTCGTGTTCGGAAATACAATATTTATGGCATTCATTAATGCTAACTCTCTATTAGACATAATCACGGACGGTTCACAACTTTCAAGAGTCTTCTTAAATGCACTCAATGCCCAAATATAACCATCTTCATCCTCTTTCTCTAGAAAAGCAAACCCAGAATAAAAAGAGGTATTAAAGCATGAAACCCCAATGATATCAAGGAGAGGCATGTTATATTTGTTTGTTTTGTATGTGCAATCCATCACAAATATAGTGGAGAAGACTTTGGCCAGTTTAATTGACAAAGGATGTGCAATGAACAAATAGGTTATATGCCTTATTGGATTATGTAAAATATCATAAATTAAACCCTCTTTTTCAAGTTCTTCAAATAAGTTCGAGAATCTATTGGAAGGTTTTGGTTTCTATGATGCAAAGAAGAAAGAATTTGCCTTGGGGGTATGCCAGAAAGAGTCATGTTTTTGACACTTTGTGCATCATCCTGTGATAATTGACGGAATGATGGATGCCCAGAGATATCAGTAGACGGTTCATGGTTGTGAGCCAATTTTTTTTTTTTTTTTTGCATTAAGTACCCAAGCACCATCAATTTCCTTTTTACCTACAATCTGAAAGGACATTTGATCAAACGAGATCCAGTGTTCCTTTTTCTTTTATCTCCAATACACAATCGATCTCGATAGGAACCACCTTGATCACATTGAAACTTGACAAATTTGTCTTTACTTGAATCTCGAGTAGATAGTGCATATCCTTTAGCTTGATAAAAATCTCGTACACTCTTTATTAATTCATCGTATTATTCAAATTTGGAGTTAGCTATGTAGAGTTCTTCATTTTCTATCACCGGACTTGATGAATCCATTATAATCTGTTGAATCAATTTTAACAATGAATTGTATTAGTAACAATTTAAATACATTCCAATATAATGACATATTTATGATTCTATTGCAACATGACAGATTTATGACCACCTAGAAGAAACCAAAAGGTTTCGTAAAAAATACAAATTTCAGCCGGCCAATTTGCATGCACATTCAAAAATTATTGTAAACAATAATTCCAATAGTCAATCTCGTCAATAGTATAGTAAAACAAACAAATAACTAGCATAAAATGAATTTTTCATCAGGAAATTGTCATAAAGCAAATGCCAAGAATATAATGGAACGGAAATAAGTAATTTTCATCTTAAGTAGTGATTTAGTTACGTTTTTTTAACAACGACATTATTATTATTATTATTATTATTAGTATTATTATTATTATTATTATTATTATTATTATTATTATTATTATAAGATACATAATACAAAAGGAAAATTGAAAATAGCAACTAACTTTGCATCCCTACACTCCTATAATTGCTAAAGCACTAACAACAATTAAGCAAAACCACCTTGGCCAAGGTTAATTGTGTCCAAGATACACCAATTCCACATGGTACTACTCAACAGAGCACACACTAAAGCTTTAAGGGCAGATTTGACCATTGAAAATAGCAAGTAACTTTACATCCCTACAACTCCTCTAATTGCTAAAGCACTAACAACAATAAGCAAAACCACCTTGGCCAAGGGTAATTCAGAACCCTGTCCCACCATCAATGGAATAACGATTTCTCAAATTCAGAACCCTTTCCTACCATCAATGAATACAAGGTACAAATATTACGTCATCTAAATTGCATAGATTAACGATTTCCCTAATCACTTGTTTGCTCTCTTAATCAGTACTACTCCTGAACCAGTATATACCTCTGCTATTCTCATTACTCTCATCCGGCTCGATGAACAAAACAATTCTTGGATTCTCTCCATAACACTACAAAAAATGGAGTGCTATCACTTTGATAAAAAGTCTCCAACAATGGGTCTGATTGCTTTGGTGGCTTCAATGGCATGATTATGAGGAATGTACGAGGACAAATGGTACACTCAGTAATGGGTCAGATCATGTAATTTCTCAATAACCCTTTTCTTAATAGGGAGTGGAATCAAGGTCTAGTTTTTTCTTATTTTACTCATTTTTTATTCAAACTCAGGTACTACATTATCACCCAACGATCACAAGTTTAATGAATTAGTGGTATTCTGTAAGTTTTGGAATGAAACTAATTGAATATGAGAAATCTTACCGTTGATTACCGTTGAAATCAACAATAGACGAGCTATGAAATGCCCTGTTATTTACGCCTCTAGTTTCTTCACTAAACGAGTAGAATCAATTCCTCAAACAACGGAGACCACCAACAGAGAAACGGTAAAGAATCAGCATCGATTCTTGAATACCGATTAAGAAGAGATCAATATTCCATCATTAGGAAAGAAGAATTAGCGTTCAAGTCGTGGGATTCTTCTTTCTCTCAATATTTTTGTCAATTAATAAAGGAGGGCAAAAAAAGGCAAAACTCATATTTTTTAAGTGGCAGGATAAATTTTAGAAGTGGCAATATCAGCTCCCATTTTTTTTTTTTATAGAATTTGATAACTATTAAGATTTGTGGGCTTTTCTTAGATCTAAATACTTCATTTTTTATATGGGGATAAGGTCTTATGGTGATTGGGATTTGTTAGTTCTTAGGTTTTTATTATTTTAAATGAGTTTTTGTAGGTGTGTTGTTAGTTCTTGCAACTTATCGTACTTTCAAATATACATAAACAAAATAAGTAGCAAGAGACAATAGGTTAAGAGAAATATTAAAGATAAATGAAAACACCTATTTTAGTTGAGTTTTTTTTCTTTAGATTGATGCCTATACAAAGCTAATCTTATGTACAAGTTAGACATTTGATATTTTTGTCGCCTAAAAGAAAAAATATAGCCCCTAATTTAGGAAATTTAGTTAACTGCTTAATGGAATTTAAAATTATAAATTATAAATTGACTAATTTGTCCTTTGATGAGGATTGGTTCACAGTGAGTCTTACAATCACACAAAATACTTATAATACTTATTATATATATATATATATATATATATATATATATATATATATATATATATATATATATATATATATATATATATATATATATATATATATATATATATATATATATATATATATATGGTTAGAATCCGGAAATACGATGACTTTTCTCGTCCAATCACTCTCATAATGGCAATAACGTCAAACGTCTTCCTTCGACGTGACGCAATCACGTACAAGGCACGTCCACGAGACGAAATACGGACTCGATGATACGATCATATATTACTCGCGTCCGTACAACATAGTTTAACCGGGGTTTTTATTTTTTTCGTTATTATTATTTTTTAAAAATATTTAGTTTTTTTTTCAGTTTTTTTTTTCATTTTTTGTTTTTATTTTAGTTTTTTTCCAGGTTTTTTTTTGTTATTTTTTTCAGTTTTTTCATTATTTTTCCAGTTTTTTTCTCATTTTTCGTGATTTTTCCAGTTCTTTTTTTTACTTTTGTCGTTGTATGTTTTTTTAACTCGCTTTGGATTATGGATCATAACGAATTTTGAATCTTGGATCATAAGTTTTGAATCATTTTGTCGTTGTATGTTTTGTTTAACTCGTTTTGGATCATAACGACTTTTGGATCTTGAATCATAACGAATTTTGAATCTTGGTGTTGGAAATCCATGTTCATGTTATGACTTTCAAAAACTTGAAATTGCAACGGAAGCATAAAAGGATGAACACGAATTTCTTTTCAAGAGGATCATGCTACATGCATGTAGAGATAAAATATGAAAACAAACATAGTAAATGTTTAAGATCATAACCTTTGTTCTTGGAGTTTATTTGGACGACTTCAAATGGCTAGGAACCAAAAAGACTCCCTCTATAGTTGATCCACCACAAGCTTGAACACACTTGAATGCTAGTTCCACAACTTGCAAGATTAAACCCTTTGACCCTTGAAGCTAAAATCGGATTTTTGCTAAGTGTTCAAGAGAGGTTCTTTTGAATATTTTTGGCTGATTTTTAATGTACAAAGACCACTCTAGTAACCCCCAAGGATCCGGCCATAGAGTGCTTAAAAGGGAAGAAAAGAAGTGTTGATAGTTTCCATGGTCAAGACAAAGAAAGCACCAAGATTCTCCTTTACCTTTTAAGCTTTTTAACCATGCTTATGTGCATGTGTGTGTGTGTATGTTGGACGGCCACTTAAGGTGGTTATTAAAATGATTTCTTTATCATTTATTATTTATAAACTTATCTAATAAGTTTTTATAAATAATAACCCTTTATACATTTCATTAATGGAATAACATTTAAGCCATAAATTGTATAAATAAACCAATTAAACATGCCTTCTTAATGCAGTGAATATATATATATATATATATATATATATATATATATATATATATATATATATATATATATATATATATATATATATATATATATTCATGTTACATTATGCACATTTTATTTAATTTACCAATTAAATTAAATAAAAGGATTTACTTATAATTTAATTAAATCATTTAACAACTTAAACAATTTAATTGTTACACTTGTTTAATTCATCAAATATGAATTAGTAATCAACCTTTAATATTGGAGTTATTATTATTTATCTCAAATAATAATAACTCACAAGATTAAATTGCAAGTTTAGTATCATTTGATGTTAAATCAAATTTAACATTCCAAATGATCAATTGGTGTCAAACTTGTTGTTGGTGTGACCCTATAGGATCATGTATTATTAGTAATATCATTTTATGATCATCCTTGGGCATATAGAACTAACAATCTCCCACTTGCACAAGGTTGCATCATATAATGATATCGACAGTGGTAAACGTCTAGCAACATTTCACTGCCCCCAATAACACATGACATAATGCCATTCAACAACATTCAATTCTTCAGAAAGCACGAGGCTCTAATTGATGTACAAGGTTATCTATCAATTATCCCTTTGTCACAGACATCATGTTGAACATGAGACATGGATCTTAATCATTCTCATTTTATGTTCAACTTTTAGTCAGGCGCCTTAGATGTCTAACTCTTAACACATTAGAGGGACAAATCCCATCTTGACTACATACGCCCCTCATATAGTTAGTACTATACATGAGTATGGCCTTTATCGTTGTCTATGTTTCAAGAACAACGGTGAACCATATCAAAGCATAGCACTCCCTACACTTGAGTCCCAAATATGTATCTCAGGTCTAAGGATACAATGATAATACCTTTATTCAAGAATCACTTATGATAATGATCCATGGAGTGATCTTGAAACGGGTCAAGTCCAATACTTGTTCACTGACAAGTACCTATGAATTTGGTTGCAACCTTTTGCTACTTTTACCCATAAAAGTCAACCAATCCAATTCATATTAGTCTTACTTCATAATTGCTCCCACAACTATGATCGACTATGGACATTTAGAATAATTAGATTATTCAAGGATTAAACATGCTAATAAAACACAAAATTATGAATGAAACATCTCGTCACATATATCACATAATTATTGTTGTTTACATAGTTTCATATTCATAAAACACTAAACACAAATCAAATCCATTCATTAGAAAAACGAAGTCCTATACCCTTAGCGTGACTTTCATGCTTAGCTTGGGGTAAAGGCTTCGTGAATGGGTCTGCCAAATTCTAATTTGTATGAACCTTGTGAATACTTATTTCACCATTCTTAACTTCATGTCTTATGTAGTTATACCTTCGGTGAATGTGTTTGGTCTTTTGATGCGATCTAGGTTCCTTTGCTTGAGCTATAGCACCTAGATTATCACAGAAGATTTCTATAGGGTCCCGAATGGAAGGAACAACCCCTAGATCTTCAATGAACTTTCTCATCCAGACAGCTTCTTGAGCATCTTCCGAAGCAGCAACATATTCTGATTCTGTAGTGGATTGTGCAATCACTTCTTGTTTGGAACTCTTCCAAGACACGACTCCTCCATTTAAAATAAAGACATACCCAGATTGAGACCTCGAATCGTCCCTATCTGTTTGGAAGCTTGCGTCAGTGTAACCCTTTACCTTTAAGCTTTCTTCCAAACCACCGTAAACTAAGAACATGTCATTAGTTCTTCTCAAATACTTAAGAATGTTCTTTACAGCAGTCCAGTGGGCTTCACCTGGGTTCTGTTGATACCTACTAGTCATGCTTAAGGCACATGAGACGTCGGGTCTAGTGCATAACATGGCATACATGATAGACCCAATTGCCGAAGCATATGGGACATGTTTCATCCTTTCAAGTTCAGTCCTAGTGCTTGGGCACTGAGACTTACTTAGAATGGTGCCATGTGGTATTGGCAAGAATCCTCTTTTGGAGTCTTGCATCTTGAACCTTTTCAAGATTTTATCAATATATACACTTTGGCTTAGACTAATAAGTCTCTTAGATCTATCTCTATAGATCTTTATGCCTAATACATAAGCAGCTTCTCCTAAGTCCTTCATTGAGAAACAGTTCTCAAGGAACATTTTGACACCTTTCAATGTTGGGATGTCATTTCCAAATAGAAGTATGTCATCTACATACAATACTAGGAATATGACTATGCTCCCACTAGCTTTCTTGTAAACACAGGAGTCATCCTCATTTTTGATGAATCCAAAATTTGTAATCTTTTCATCAAAGCGGATGTTCCATGTTCGAGACGCTTGCTTTAAACCATAGATAGATCTTTTAAGCTTGCACACTTTGTTTGGATGCTTGGGATCGACAAAACCTTCAGGTTGATCCATATAGACATCTTCCAATAAGTGTCCATTAAGGAAAGCGGTCTTGACATCCATTTGCCATATCTCATAATCATAGTATGCGGCTATGGCAAAAAGTATCCTAATTGACTTGATCATTGCCACTGGTGAAAAGGTCTCATCATAGTCAATACCATGAGTTTGTGAGTATCCTTTAGCGACAAGTCTTGCCTTAAAAGTGTGAACATTTCCATCCACGTCGGTTTTCTTCTTGAAAACCCACTTGGACCCAACGGTCTTACAATTGGTGGGAAGATTAACCAAGTCCCATACTTGGTTATCGTGCATGGATTGCATCTCTGTGTTCATGGCTTCAAGCCATTTATCAGATTCAGGATCTGACATTGCACTCTGGTAGTTGACGGGTTCATCAGAATCTATCGTATAACATTCCTCTTCCATCATCAGGTAACCATATCTTTCAGGTTCAAATCGAACCCTACCATATCTGCGAACATCTTGTGTTACAATTTGTTCCTGATCAATTGTTTGTTCAGGTTTAACAATTTCTTGTTGAATGCTAGATCCAATTTCTTGTGTATCAGGCTGTGGTTCCTGAAGTTCCTCAAGTTCCACAAACCTCCCACTAGCCTCTTCCGTTAGAAACTTGTTTTCTAGGAATTCAGCTTTTTGAGAAATAAATATCTTATTTTCTATGGGATTGTAGAAGTAGTATCCAAGACAGTCTTTCAGATACCCTACAAAGATACACTTTGTTGAACGGGGTTCTAATTTGTTTGAAGCTTCTTGTCTAACATAAGGTTCACAACCCCATACCTTGAGATAGGATAAAGATGGAACCTTTCCATGCCATATCTCATAAGGTGTTTTATCTACCTTCTTAGTAGGTGCCATGTTTAGGAGACGAGCGGCTGTTTGTAAAGCATAACCCCAAAATGATAAAGGTAGAGTACTTCTACTCATCATGGATCGAACCATATCCAATAGTGTTCGATCCCACCTCTCAGATACACCATTATGTTGTGGTGTTCCAGGTGGAGTGAGTTGTGAAACAATTCCACAAGTCTTAAGATGATCCATAAAGTTTGTACTTAAGTACTCACCCCCTCTATCAGAACGAAGAACTTTAATTGTTTTGTTGAGTTGATTTTCCACTTCACTTTGAAACATTTTGAACATTTCAAACGCCTCATGTTTATGTTTAATTAAATAAACATATCCATAACGACTAAAGTCGTCAGTGAAGGTGATGAAATATCTTTCACCATATCTAGACATTTGCTTGAAAGGACCACATACATCCGTATGTATGATTCCTAACAAGTCATTTGCCCTCTCATTGGTTCTCGAGAAAGGAGCTTTAGTCATCTTGCCATGTAAACAAGATTCACATATATCAAATGAGTCATTCTCATTTGCCTTCAAAAGTCCACTCTTTTGAAGTTGGGATATGCGTTTCTTGTTTATATGCCCAAGGCAACAATGCCATAGATAGGTTTGACTCAAATCACATTTGGGTTTCTTGGTGAAAGTGTGGTATATAGAGCTATGGTTAGTATTACAATCAAGGTTTACTTCATAAATTCCATTCAAAGGCCTAGCCTCGAAATAGAATACATTGTTTTTAGAAACACAAATGTCATCATTCACAAAACAAAGATTAAAACCACATTGTTTCAACTTAGCAAACGATATGATATTTCTAGTTAAGCTAGGAACATAATAAACATTCGTTAATGTCAAATACAAGCCATTTGGTAGTAACAAATCAAAATTTTCTATTGAATCCACTGCAACTCTTGCACTGTTTCCAACACGGAGTACTACCTCGTTTGCCTTCAGTCGCCTACTCCTTTTGAACCCCTGCAACATATTACAAATGTGAGTTCCACAACTAGTATCAAATACACAGGTGTTAGGAGATAAATTATAAAGCTCTAGGTCTATCACATAGATACCTGAAGTGCCCTCACCGGCCTTCTTCTTCCTCAACTCCGTAAGACAGGTTGGACAATTTCTCTTCCAATGCCCAACTTTGCCACATTCGAAGCACGCGTCTTCTTTGGCAACATTTGCCTTCTTCTTGGGCGGACGGGATGGTTGGACAACTTTCTTGCCCTTTCCTTTGACCACCTTTGCCTTCCCTTTACCCTTGGGGTTTGCGGGGTGTTCGGGTCTAGTTCTCTTTGCACCACCTTCCTTGATCATGAGAACTTGAGTGGTTTTCTTAGGCAGATTCTTTTCCGCGGTGATTAGCATCCCATGCAATTCCGGGATAGTCTTGTTCAAACCATTCATGTTATAATTCATGACAAAGGGATCAAAAGACTTTGTCAAGGAGTTAAGGATCATATCCGTTGCTAGCTCTTCAGGCATCACAACTCCAAGACGTGCCAAATGATCAATTTGACTCTTCATTTTGAGCACATAAGAGCTGACCGTCTGTCCATCCTCCATCTTGCAAGCATGGAAAGCCCGAACAGTTTCGAACCTTTCCGTTCTTGCAAGTTGTTGGAACATTTCCTTCAATTGATTGATCATGTCATAGGCTGAATGATTCTCTAAGTCCTTCTGAAGGTCAGGAATCATGGTGGCCAACATAAGACATGATGCATTAACAGAATCATCCATCTTTTTAAGCCATGCATCATGTAGAGGCTTAGGAGTGACAGGGGGCTCTTCAGGAAGTGGTTCGTTGAGAACATATTCTTTCTTTTCTTGTTTGAGAACTATTCTCACACTACGGTACCAGTCCAAGAAGTTGGTGTGGTTGAGTTTTTCTCCCTCAAGGAGAGACCGTAGTGATGTTTTGTTTGGAGCCGGGTTTGCTGTGTTTGGTGCCATCTACAAAATTTTAACAAGGTTCAATTTAGCAATTTATGATATTAAGTCCTTAATAATTAATACCCTTTCTTGTTTCATAAACTTTAATTGATTAAGGTCTAGAATCCAAGTTGCAATACAAACAAGCGGTTAGGTATCCTTTATCCTGCCTATTCGAATCAACAAGGTAGGTAATGGTTTACCAATTATATCCAAATATAATTTCTAGAGGTATGGAATCCCATTATAACATTTATAAGTTTGGCATGTTTGATCCCATCTATGCCTTGGATTTCTAATGCTTAGGTGACATTTATCATAAAAGATTTCCAAACAAATCATCCCACTTAAACGGACGTGTAGTTTTGACAACTATTAATGGTTAGGTGTCCTTTATCCCATCAATATTGCAAAGCTACCTCTTGTATCACAAGAAAACTCCAAATGGTTAGGTAACCTTTATCCCACAAGGATATTGAAGTGATACATGAGTGTCTTTAAGAGGGACGACATCGATTTGTATTTTGAAAGGGATTTGTATGTTTTACAATTCTAATTTTGAAAAACATATGGTATCATGTAGATTGCATGCATCCAATGAACATGGTACCAATAAAATCTTATTTTGTTAATTGGTTCCTTTAATTATAAAATCTCCATTTAATTCTTTGTTTGTGGTCAAGATTATAACTAATATCTAATATTAAGTTTGAGTTTGAACACATACATTAGAACCAATTTTAATCCTAAATAATTACCATTTATTACTTAGGGTTGGAGTTTGTAAGAATTCATAAAATCTCCATTTTATTTCATTAATTTTCAAATCTTGACTTTTATAGATTTTATAACAAAAAACCATTTTAATAAAACCAATTATATCATATCTTATGTTTTAAATGTCAATTTGAAAATTACAAACTCCTTGATGATTATGTTTAATTATCTAGGTTGTTAAGCATGCAAAATCTTATTTTCATCCACAACATGAAATAATAAAACATTCAATCATCACATGCATGATGCATGCATGGGTGCATAAACACAAGCCAACTAATTTGATATTTCATGTGAGCCATACATGAAATATCAAGTCCAAACATAGGGACAAAAAGGTGATAAAAACTCAACCAAATAATCTTCGATTTGGCTACAATTTTGCCAAGCTTCTTATTGTTGGATTAGGTGTCTAAGCCATGATTAATAATTTGTATTTACATAATTAATAGAAGCAAAGTCCATTTGGGTTGCCCTCATAGCTGGAGGTTTGGTAGAAAGTTCGGTAGAGAGAAAGGTTAGTTTATTATGGGATTAATAAATCAATAGAAATAAAAGATATGGTTTGTTAATATATTAAAGTGATAATATATTAATTAGAAACTATATTGATTGATTAATAATTAATCAGGAATTAATTAGATTAATTTCTGTGGCATTAATTAGATTAATCAGGAAGTCAGGGATTAAAGTCGTACAAATTCAATAGTTGAATTGCGACGCGCGGCGCGCCAATGTATAGGCCGCGGCGTGCGTACGTATAATCCGGAAAATGGCTGACGGCTAGGGTTTCTTATTTCCCTATAAATAGGGACCCCTAGACCTCATTATTTGGTGCTCATTCTATAATTCTCTCTAAAATTTTCGTCCACCCTCTGGCTCCCTGGGTGTGATCTCATTTGAGGCAGGACACTTGTGCTGCTTAGCTTCAAGATTAAAACTAAAGGTTAGTTTTTCTGGTTTATTCTTTTAGTTAATTTTTGTTTGGCCTTTAGGAATTAGTTACATGTTCAAAGAAAGAAAACATAGATATTTTCTAGGTTGCATGTGAACTTAGGTTATTTAGTTCATGGTTGCGGAAAACCTTTCAGTGGTATCAGAGCAATTGGTTGTTTTCTTATTGAATGGCTGTAATAGTTTTCCTAATTAGGGTTTATTGTTTATAAATCTTTTGGGCCTGATTTCGATTTTGGGGTTTAGGGTTTTTGAAACCCTAGCCCCTCCCCCCTTCTTTTTTGATTTTCCTGGTTAGGGTTTTAGGAGGTTTTCTATTTTTGGTAACTTTAATTGGTTAATTAAATGGATAACCTTAAACCCAGTTTGTTTGAATTCGATAATTAGGGGTTTAAGATAGGTTTAAATTGATTTGATTAATTTGGAAAAACCTATCTACATTTGAATTAATTTAATTAATTGTTTAATTAAAAGATAATTCAAGGGATTTAATTTAATTTTGATTTAATGGTTAAATTTCAAAAATTAAAGGATAAATCCTAAAATATTTTAAAAAGGTTTAAAATATCTAGATTTAATTAATTTAATTAATAGTTTAATTAAAAGATAAATTAAATCAAATTAAAGGTTTAATTTAATTTGAAATTTAATAGTTAAATTTCAGGAAATTAAAAGATAAACCAGGAATATTTTAAAAGATTTAAAATACATCTTATATATATTATTAAAGGTTAATACTATATGTATAAGATAAATTGGTTAGTCAAATCATTAGTAGGCCTCATTCACGAAGCTGGTCTATAAAGTGGGTATAAGGAGACTGCCTATAAAATGGCTGTCTAATGGGTGTTCACTCTCACCCACCGCTCGCCTGATCAGTGGAGGGTCGTTAGCCGAACAGTTTTGATAGGACCGCTTAATCATTAAAAGTATAATGATCAAAGTACTAGAACCCGTACAAAAATTCTCAATCTAGTTACTTTAGAAAAAATGTGAATTTGATGCTAACCCATGAAATTGCACATTGCACTTTATGAAACGTTGGTGGAGCGTGTGTGGGTTACCGGCACACCAATGGGGGTTCATAAAGAGTGGCAATGGGTTTCTCGGGTGTTATCATTGTTGATGGAGCGTGTGTGGTTAACCGGCACATCAATTTGAGATGATAATGGACCCCGAGAGTACCAAGCTAATTTGCATGGTTATTCACACCCGGTTTGTAATCCTCAACATCCCAGTCACAAACGGTGGGGCATATCCGAGATTAAACATGCCATTGAACAGTTCAATGAATCTTACAGATCTAGGAATTTCATAAGACTGAAATTGATAAAAGTTATCTACCTTAATGACCACTGTGTTGTGACTACGGCATCCCTCTTCACAGCATAGTTGGGGTATTTTGGATCCTAGCCTTGTTAAATAATATATATTGGGTGATTATTTAAAAGGATGAATTAAACGAATAAATTCAAATTTTATATATGTCTGAAGAAAGTGTCATTCTCCTCTTTCCCCTCCCTCACCCATTTCTGAGAGCTTCAGAAAGCACCTGTTAAATATGGTAAGGCTGACTGGCCTTGACTATATGATATGGTTTTTGTAATTAGAGAATAGTTCTTAGTTTTGCTGGCGAACCATATCCGACTGAGTGTCCGCTCCCAAACATGACATCACACAGCAGCTTGTGATGAGCATGACTCCTTGACTATTGAGTCCAAGGAAGCTCGTTGCCTTATGCTATTGATCATTAACCCCGAGTTCCGCAGGGATTTAGAATTCCTGGGGTCTGATAAGTTAGCACAGCTAGTTCAGGAAAGGTTCCGTGAACTGGTTGAATAAAGGGAACGAACTAGGATCTTCAAAGAGCTTGAAGTTGCAAGCTAGAAGGAAGTAGCACCAGTTTGCGTGTTCCCGAGATTGAGGGATACATAAGCGAATAATATAAAACTGGTTTCCCTTTGTGATCGGGAGTTAAGCATTAGCTCAACTCGCTGATCTGTTCATCCAGATGAACAGAAAGGGTAACCGGATAAGACAATCGTGGAAGTGCATTCAATGTCGACTATGTATGAATCGTTCATGGAGAAGCATAGTTCCATTAATTCAGCTGCTTCAGGATTGAGTCCAGTATTAAGGTGCATCAAGAAATGATCCAGATCGTCTGGACCGATTGTTCGATGTTTCAAACTGGGAATCCACAAGGTGGGACACAGTCACGGAAAGATTGGAAAAATGCTCCAAAGCCAAACCGTTTGGTAAACTCATAAATATCTTAGAATTCAGAACACCTGATCCTCATTTCCTTGATACAGGATGTGTTTCACACATTTGCTCTGTATGCACGAACTCTGGAGGATGCGGGATGGTGTCACACAGGAGCATATTCGGATTGGATCTGGAGCTCGTGCGGTTTTTGAGTTAAGCTAGATATTTGGTCTTGTTATTAGTTTATAGATACATACGACATGGATTCACATAGTACATTGTTCTGAGGATAATTCTGGTTTAATGAAATATTTTTTTTTGAAACATGATTGTTTTAATTGTCCTCGAAATGTTGTGTGAATGTGTTGATGACGTAAATGGTAATAACTTGAATGTTGATACATCCAATGGGATTGGATTTGTAAATTGTGTTCTTTATGATTGTTAAAGTGAATTTTATGAGAATCACTTCAACCAAAGGTCCAGTTGGACAGGACTTTGGAATCATTTGACTTAGAGTCACATGATGAATTGAGTGCTTAATACAATTAATTGTGGCAAGAAAGGAATCGCGCAAAGATCCAATAGATAGGATTTTGGAATCAGTTGACTTGGAGTCAGGTGATAATTGCATGTCTTGAACAATATTAACAAAGTCATAAATTTACATGGAACTGTAAAGGTATTAAGATTTTGAGCAACAGACACATAAGTTACTGTGTATTGCTCGAATCTTCGAACAGAACACGATTAGTTATGCTTCATGATATTTGCCAAATGGTTTGACAAATATGGCTTTGTTTATCGGAATAAACGATTGATTGGAACCTTAAAGTGTTCAAGGATTTCAAAGGAACTATAAGAACAACAGAACATGAGTAACAACATAGACTGAGAAAATGTTTCACAGTTTATCCTCTTCCAAGAACACTAATGGTTATAATGTGTCTTAGGGAAGATGATGGAGCATTGATCGAAATAGTTTTGATCCTCAGTGTATAAGATACACTGGATACATTTCTGACTAATATTTCAATGAATTGAATATTCAACCAGTCAGACCGCAGAAGCCATATTCCGACCACATCTTAGACTAAGTAGGTTATGTTGACACTGTCTGAAATGTAAAGCTGGGATCGTCCCATTAGTACATAGAAAGTCCAGGGTCATGTAGCATTCGTCTGAATCTCATGACAAGCCTGAAACTAATCAGCAATGTCGTTTCATTGGCCACTCCGGTCATCCTTTGAAAGAAGAGTACTTTTAGAAAGAACTCAAGTTCTAAGGAAACAGTGGGAGTAAGAATAATTCTGAATGAGTTCAGGGATTAGCCAAGTGAAAGAACCTTTAGTCACCACTGGGACTTGACCAGGAATTAGATTCCTGTTAAACCTGACATACCCTCTCTTCGCTTGCCCAGTAGTTATTGTCACTGTCATAAGGAGTTATGATTTGGGTGATATACCGGGTAGTGGTAAAACACTAAAGATGGTACGGATAAGTAATCCGACTGCTGGAAGCATTGGTGAGCCCGGTTGCTGCCAGATAAGAGAACCTTACCGCGAGACACAGTCTATGTGACAGTTTGATTGATCTTTACAACTGGTCTAGGAACCAGTGGGAGTAATTGAATCATCAAAAGAAGGGAACATAGAAATGTACTTCAGAACATCTGGTTGAATGAGTCATCACTTGGAGTCAAGCAATTGATTCTGAGAGAAGCACTCTCAATAGAAGATGTAATCCGAGAGGATTCCGCGTGGCATAGTGTGAGTCGTTAGTGGAGCGTGTGTGGTTTACCGGCACACTAATATGGACTCACATAGAGCATGCCATTACAAAAGGTACATGGCCCCGGGATTCGTCCCATGGGCATCTCGCAAGAAAGGATATTCAGATTCTCAAAATAGGCCAAAAGGTTTGGATTTTGTGAATAGCCTGAAAGATTTCCTTTAATATGTCGGAAAGGTTTGGATTTCGGTTTCGCAAAATGTGCCATAAGTTATGGATTTTGTGAATAGTCCGAAAGAGTCATATAACGGTGTCAAAGCCAGTGGGAGTATCGTTGTTATCTGCTATCATTGTATGTGGGTTACATACTGGTTCTAGGAAACGTCTCTTATCATTACAAAGTGTAATGACTTGGTGTTAAGAAACGGTTCGCTATGAAAGACTTTAAGAGATACAACATACTCAGGTGGTTGTGAACATCTATTAGATAGATCAGAATTCTGCCAATATGATCTTGATGAGATTCAAGATGCATAACCCCAGGAATGGAGTTTCCTGTCATTGCAAAGTGTAATGAATTGGCATGAAAGAAACAAAGAAGGTGCAGCATGCTCACGTAGTTCATAGACATCTATCAGATAGATGAGACTGACAGTATTGACTTAGCCGTTGAGAATATGATCTTGATGGGATTCAAGATGCATAAGAAAGAGTCCCTGAAAGGAAATGGTTTCCGGAAATCATGACACAAGGATTATTAGTAATCTTAGGATTCCGAAAGGGCTTGGAATGAGATTACATCAGGTTCATCGAGCCTCTTGGACAAATCAGAAGTGTTATGAACATATCCTGATGACTTAATGCTTAGAGCATTGTAAGTTGGATTCAGGATATTGCCTGGCAGTGAATACTGAATGGATTTTTGAACAGACGTGAGAAATCATTGGGAAATGATTAGGGTGATTGATTTGAAAGGGTTTTCAAATCGGTAATTGTTTACAATAGAACGTGGTGCTGTAGGACTTCATGGTTAAAGAATTTCGTTGGTTTCTGATGGAGCGCGTGTGGTTCACCGGCACATCATGACACCTCGAAATTGTCTTAGGGTGTAGTCATGTAGACTAAAGACCCGAGAACCATGGGCAGTCACGGTACACATCACCGGAATGGAGTTGTGAGAGAGAATGACAAAATGACAAATTGAGATATCATCGGAAGAGTATCCGATAAGATCATCTGCAATAAAGTGTATAAGTGTTAGACACTTGGATACATAGAAAGAGTGAAAAGGTCATAGACATAGATATAAAAGGCTTGAATTGAAAGCTTAAAGGAGAATAAGAAACCGATAATAGTTATGATAAATCCGACTTGGTGATTACCTCGTGGAGACTTGGTAATAAGCAGGAGTAGCTGCCAGTCAGATTTTATGTTTCACTTTTGCATGTTTACTTCCTGAATAATTGGATTATTCAAATATCCACAGTCGTTCATACTCTTAGGGAGTAAGTATGAAGGAAGACTGTCATGAATTGGTTTGTAGATTGTCTAAGGAGTTAGACATAGCAATAAGATTCATGCAACGTTCATGAGTACTTGGAAATGGAGATTTGAGTATTGGATAAACCCGCGCTCAATGGATTGCTTCATGGATTATATCACGAGCAATGTTGAGACGATAATATCTTATGGTCTTAAAGTTGAGAGATATGAGTTATAATTTGCAAGGCGATTGTTCATTGATAGTACGAAAACGCATCGGTAAATCGGTGTTATAAAACGTGCTGTTGTGAGTGATTTGTCGGGTAAAAGATATAACATATTAGTCGAAGCTTATTCGTCCCTTGACCCAGACGGGAAACAGATATCTGTTGGCCACTCGATGATTTTGAAGTTGACTGAAGCGCTGGCCAGCCAGGACTGAATTGATTCGTTCAATTAGAAGTCTAAAAGTCATAAGCAGAATCGGAAATCGGGAAACAGTGTGTCAGACAGAGATTGATCTCAATCCATGTCTCATGTCTGAAAATATATTGTTGGACGGAGGATCATCTGATCACTTATCTATGGACAGAACTGACTAGGTCAGAGTTCGGCAGCAGTTTCTAGGAAGCTACAGTTTGCTGATTAATTAGAGGTTAAATTGGTAATTATAGTCATAGACTTATCCAAGTGGGAGACTGTTGGACTAGGTGTCTAAGCCATGACTAATAATTTGTATTTACATAATTAATAGAAGCAAAGTCCATTTGGGTTGCCCTCATAGCTGGAGGTTTGGTAGAAAGTTCGGTAGAGAGAAAGGTTGGTTTATTATGGGATTAATAAATCAATAGAAATAAAAGATATGGTTTGTTAATATATTAAAGTGATAATATATTAATTAGAAACTATATTGATTGATTAATAATTAATCAGGAATTAATTAGATTAATTTCTATGGCATTAATTAGATTAATAAGGAAGTCAGGGATTAAAGTCGTACAAATTCAATAGTTGAATTGCGGCGCGCGGCGCGCCAATGTATAGGCCGCGGCGCGCGTACGTATAATCCGGAAAATAGCTGACGGCTAGGGTTTCTTATTTCTCTATAAATAGGGACCCCTAAACCTCATTATTTGGTGCTCATTCTATAATTCTCTCTGGAATTTTCGTCCACCCTCTGGCTCCCTGGGTGTGATCTCATTTGAGGCAGGACACTTGTGCTGCTTAGCTTCAAGATTAAAACTAAAGGTTAGTTTTTCTGGTTTATTCTTTTAGTTAATTTTTGTTTGGCCTTTAGGAATTAGTTACATGTTCAAAGAAAGAAAACATAGATCTTTTCTAGGTTGCATGTGAACTTAGGTTATTTAGTTCATGGTTGCGGAAAACCTTTCACTTATATCATCAAATGACACTTGAACCACCATTTCTTGACACCATGGAATGACTTGTGATTTTTCTTTGACCACTCCAAAACTTGCGACAGGAATGGGCAGCAGGAAGGAATTTGTTGTGTTTTTGTTGCTTTCTTGACTTCATTCTTGGTCATATTGATTCTTATACTTGTTAAAACTTAATGTATATACTAGATATTAAAGTTACTAACAAGTATAGCATCAAAATACCAAGATATGAATTTTTAAACATCTCCTTAACAGATTTGAAATTGGACAGTAGCTATGCAGAAAGTGTTGCTGTTGGGTGCAATCTTCTCTTGACCTTTTACTTCCTTCTCTTGTTACATTTTGTGAAAAATATAAAATACAACTATTCTAATAATTACAAAATGAATAAAAGAAGGAAATAACTAATTATTATTACAAACCATTTGAATAAAAGAATAGATTACAACCAAATTGAATTTAAACACAAAACATGCAACACATGGTCCTTGGCTTGTTTATGCACCATTTTATCACATAAAATCATAAAAAAATCAACACTTTGTTTTTCTAAGGCAACAATTATGTAACCAAATGCATGCAAACATAAATTTTAGTTGGTTACATAAAATCATAGATTATATATATGCATGTTGCCAAAGAAGCCATGCATAAACATTGCATTCAAGAAGATGAACATTCATGGCTTCCAAAAACCAAGTTTATCCAAACAAACTTATTATCTAAACATGCAATATAGCCATGGCTCTGATACCAATTGTTGGAAATCCATGTTCATGTTATGAGTTTCAAAAACTTGAAATTGCAACGGAAGCATAAAAGGATGAACACGAATTTCTTTTCAAGAGGATCATGCTACATGCATGTAGAGATAAAATATGAAAACAAACATAGTAAATGTTTAAGATCATAACCTTTGTTCTTGGAGTTTATTTGGACGACTTCAAATGGCTAGGAACCAAAAAGACTCCCTCTATAGTTGATCCATCACAAGCTTGAACACACTTGAATGCTAGTTCCACAAATTGCAAGATTAAACCCTTTGACCCTTGAAGCTAAAATCGGATTTTTGCTAAGTGTTCAAGAGAGGTTCTTTTGAATATTTTGGCTGATTTTTAATGTACAAAGACCACTCTAGTAACCCCCAAGGATCCGGCCATAGAGTGCTTAAAAGGGAAGAAAAGAAGTGTTGATAGTTCCCATGGTCAAGACATAGAAAGCACCAAGATTCCCCTTTACCTTTTAAGCTTTTTAACCATGCTTATGTGCATGTGTGTGTGTGTGTATGTTGGCCGGCCACTTAAGGTGGTTATTAAAATGATTTCTTTATCATTTATTATTTATAAACTTATCTAATAAGTTTTTATAAATAATAACCCTTTATACATTTCATTAATGGAATAACATTTAAGCCATAAATTGTATAAATAAACCAATTAAACATGCCTTCTTAATGCAGTGAATATATATATATATATATATATATATATATATATATATATATATATATATATATATATATATATATATATATATATATATATATATATATATATATATATATATATATATATATATATATATATATATATATATATTCATGTTACATTATGCATATTTTATTTAATTTACCAATTAAATTAAATAAAAGGATTTACTTATAATTTAATTAAATCATTTAACAACTTAAACAATTTAATTGTTACACTTGTTTAATTCATCAAATATGAATTAGTAATCAACCTTTAATATTGGAGTTATTATTATTTATCTCAAATAATAATAACTCACAAGATTAAATTGCAAGTTTAGTATCATTTGATGTTAAATCAAATTTAACATTCCAAATGATCAATTGGTTTCAAACTTGTTGTTGGTGTGACCCTATAGGATCATGTATTATTAGTAATATCATTTTATGATCATCCTTGGGCATATAGAACTAACACTTGGATCATAAGTTTTGAATCATAAAACATATTTTGGTTTTAATATTTTTGGATTATGTATATTTTTTTTGCTATTTTGATAATTTTTTGCTTAAAAATATAATAATGAACATGAAAAAAACCATTTTTTTCAAAAAATTCTTTTTGCAAACTTACTAATATAATATCTACAATGATCCTATAAATTTTCATAATTTTTGATTTTATATAAAAATAATTTTTTTTTTAAATTTTCATGATTGTGCTTGTTTTGTAGAGAATTAAATTTTAAGAAACTTTTGTTTTTTCAGAATTTTTTTAAAAGAAAAAAAAAAGTTATTTGCAAAATACAAACTGAGTGGAAAATAAATAAAATTCATCCAATGGGAAGCTGACACGTGTCAATGAGAGTGGGGGCGCGTGAATCTCTACTTTGCTGAATGTTACGCGAGTTCAGTTTGACATAAATGTCCTTAGACATTTCTCTTTCTATCACTCTTAGTTTCTGGAATTTACAAAAACAACCTTTGAATTTTAATACATGGTCATTATTTGCACATTGAATCTAATCCACTTATTTTTCAATATTAAAGGTCTACATTTGTCTTCGCGGTTCTTACCGGACTTTAGGTTCCTACACGATCCTCCTTTTATATATATATATATATATATATATATATATATATATATATATATATATATATATATATATATATATATATATATATATATATCATAATTATTAAAAGTAATACTAAAAAAAATCCTAATTATGAGACATATAAATCATAACAAGGGTTACCGATACCCATAATATAATTATTAAGACGACCAACAAAACAACATTTCACATCATTAAACCTAATCCCTTAAAATATAATAAACTCAAAGAGCATGATCACCAACCCATTAATTAGGTGAGTAACAAAAGTCAAAACCACATACCGGAGGACGATTCCGATTTAAGTAGCTGCAGCCTTGATGGTAGGTTCACCCTTCATGCTATTGACTTACTATTGCTTCCATCAATCTGTTATCTTCTTTCACTATATTCCTTATTATGTCTTCAATCATGGAAGAGTTTGATCACCTTAAAATTCAAATGGAAGATATAATATCCGCAACCTGCAACTTCAGTCAAGACAAACGGATCGGAGGTGGTGGGTTTGGCCCGGTGTACAAAGGAGAACTCTCCTTTCCCACGGGACCAACCATGGTAGCTTTTAAACGCTTGGATCGTAGATCAGATCAAGGAAACCCTGAGTTTTGGAAGGAGATCATGATGCTTTCCAAATACAAACATGATAACTTGATCTCTCTCCTGCGCTTTTGCAATGAGGGTGATGAGAGAGTCCTTGTGTACGAGTATGCCCCCCGTGGAAGCCTTGATAGACATCTGAGTGACGCTAATCTTACATGGAACCAACGCCTTCATATATGCATCGGAGCTGCGCTTGCGCTGAGATATCTTCATGATCCCAGGAAAACGCAACAAAGAATCCTTCATAGAGACATTAAAAGCTCGAACATCCTTCTTGATGAGAACTGGACAGCTAAAATTTCTGATTTTGGCTTGTCAAAAATAGGTCCAGCAAACCAACCACAAACATATCTGGTGTCGTATCCTGTTGGTACGCCTGGATATTGTGATCCTTTATATTGGGAGTTGGGCTTCCTTTCAAAAGAGTCTGACGTGTATTCCTTTGGAGTTGTACTGTTTGAAGTAATGTGCGGAAGATTATGTTGTGAATATCATAACGGTCAACTAATTGGCATTTTAGTGCCTAAGTGGAAAAAATGTTATGATGACAAAAAACTAGACGATATTATCTTTCAAGATCTAAAGGGAACGATGGTTTGGGAATCTTTGACATCATTTGCAGCCATTGCAAGACGATGTTTAAATAGAGATCGTAAAGATCGTCCGAAGATGGATGAGATCGTGAAAGAGCTTTTGGTTGCACTTGAAAAACAAAACGTAAATATATTTTGTCTAAAAGGTTTCAAGTATCAGATCCTATTTCTCTAAGGTACTAATTTGTGAAAAAAAACTTCTTACAAAACATTGTCTATGCGATATTGATTTTTTCAAGGTCTCAAAGCCTGGCGAGACTATGAAGGCACTTCAGGTTGCAAAGATTGTAGCGGGGGTTGCAATGGACACCTCTTGCAGAGTCATGTAATGAATTGTCAAATTGAGTCCAGAATCATGCACGGTAATGTAATGTCTTCTAGACCAGTAAAGCTTTGTGTTTAACAGAATAATTTTTGTTATTCAAAAAGGTTAGGGCACAGCTTGTTGGCCGTTTGCCCTCTGATTTAAGGTAAACACTTCAATTTATATATGAAAGCTTAAAAATAAATCATTTCAATTAATTTTAAATAAAAAATATTTCTCAGGATTTTTAACTTTTAATTCAAATAAATTTTTTTAATTAATTTAAAATCTATTTCAAGTAGTTTTTCGAAACATGTAGTTTTTCAAAGCTTTTAACTTTTAATTTTTATATTATTTTTATAATTTTAAAAGATAACAAATATTTTTATCGAACAATTCGGTACAAATAAAAGTCACAATAATTGGCTATTAGTTAATCCCTACAAGCTATCAACTAATTTTGTCAAATATGTCATCTCTTGTCATTCAAAGTTTTTAGGATCACATTTTTCTTTATTTTGATAATTTTTTCAAAATACAAAGTTATGACAATATTTATTTTTATAAACATTGCTTCTGATATTGGTTTTTTTTTAATTGCAAACTTGCAAAATCTTCTCTATTCCAAAAAAATCCGGAGAGGAACTCATTTCGCTTTTCACCAAATGGATTCTTGATGACAAGTGGAAATCGGAAAAGGGTAAACTAGTTTTCATGGTGGTATCATGTATTTTTTCTTTATTTTTGATAATTTTTTGTAACAACTAAAACATTTTAACAAATAACTTTCAATACGCTCTACATTTTGTTATTTTATACTAAGTTTAAAGTTATATAAGACATATTTTTTAGTTCTTCGTGTCTATGTCAACAAACCTTTTAGTACGTATTAAAGTTAACTAGAATGAATAGTTGCACGTTCTGGTTGTTTTTTAATTTATTTTATATATGTCCAAAAATAAAAAGCTAAAACAGAACCATAATTTAAAAAGAAATTGAAATATGTATAAATGATAAAACTTCGAAGGCTCTAACTTATAACATTTGAAAATCAAAGTTTAACAATAAATGAAATATGAATAATCTATTATTATTATTATTATTATTATTATTATTATTATTATTATTATAAAGTAGGTTATTTAAATCAATGTGATCAAGATATATCATTTATCTTTTACCACATAAATTTGAACTTTTTTCTCTTTGTCCCACATGGATTCATACACATATCTACATTTCCACTTTCTTTTATATGACACCACATATTTTATTTGCTTCCATTTCCATTAAGTTTGATCATATTATAACTTTCAAGTCTATTATTAATCAATATTTTTTTATTATAAAAACATGTTTTTATCGCAAAGTTTTTTTTTTTAAATTGATTGGGTTGCAAGTTCATAGTGTTATAATTCAATATGTGGTGGCAACGTTGATAACATTTTTTCGATATCATAAGATATATATATATATATATATATATATATATATATATATATATATATATATATATATATATATATATATATATATATATATATATATATATATATATATATATATATCAAAAAAATGTTATCAACGTTGTCACCACATATTGAATTATGACATTATGAACTTGCAACCCAATCGATTTTTAATAAAACTTTACGATAAAAACATGTTTTTATAATATATATATATATATATATATATATATATATATATATATATATATATATATATATATATATATATATATATATATATATATATATATATATATATATTAGGTGTGTACTCGCGCGATGCTACGGCGGCAGATAGTTTGTTTCAATGAATATTTGTTTTGGATACATGTCATGTTCCAAATAACATATAATGCATAGTGACAATACAATCTCAATAAAAAAGCGGATAGTTTCTAAGATGTACCATGAGCATATGTAAATCAAAACTTTAGTAATTATATATTCTTGGGCGAATATGTTACTATCACGTAAAACTTTTAGATACACCACTTTTGATGTATAGACTTTAGTTTGATTAGAAATTTTGGTAGCATTCACTAAGACTCTTTTATTTTCACATGATATTCCTCTAGAGAGCGCCACTTAAAGTTGATCATGTTGGAATATTGATTCTAGTAGAAAAACACCAATATTTGGAATTATCTTCCATCGACTTTTATTGATTGTCATATCAAAGCGAAACTGAATTGGAAATTGTTTTCGTTTTGGTTTGAATGGAAACACGTGGGTAAGTTTCAGAACATTTTTGCAACCTTCAGTCCAACACAGTAACAGTTGGTAATAAGACATGCACGTTAGGAAATCCACGAGGAAAAGTGAATCCGAATTCAATGTCCATAAACTTCTTCAAAATTTGAACAAAAGCATATTCTTTTTGGGTTTTTTTTGGATTGAAGCGAAAGCAAGAACGAAAAAAATCTATCTTTTAGTATTTTAGGATTTTTATGAGGTTAAAGATAAAATCCAAATTATTTTTGTATTTTTTTTATTTTTAGGTTGAAACGTAATGTAGGAGGTTTGAAAAAAAGTTAGGCATAAAAGGAATAGAATTAGGTTTAATTTTTCACTGTTGGAAATTCTATGATGAACATTGCTTGCATATAATCTGTGACAAGTCAGTTCTTGAAAAAGTTCCAAGTTCGTACAGATTAATCAATTTCAAATTCATTCCAAATTATCTGTTGATAATACTTGTGTAATTATTGATACAATCTCAACCCCAAGAAATTACTTTGTACCATGTCTACGTCAAATCAATTTGTAACATTTGTACATGTCGATACACGTTAAACATCTTGGAAAATTCCTATTTGTCATTATCTTCGAAGCAATGGCTAGGTTAAAAGTAACCGTTCATACCAACTTTGTCCATAAAAAGTTCTTTAACCAGTGTCACGACTCGTGTCTCATTTTAACGGTTGTAATATGTTTCACATTGTAACCGGATAAAATGAAGAGATATAGAGAGAAACTGGGTAAAACGGAGAGATGAGATGTTATGACATTAGGTCTAATAAAAAGCTAGCAACATAGAGTTAATCCTTATTCTAAAGAACCGATAAAAGAAAGCGGACTTTGTTTCACTATGAAGGAGCATGCGTGTGTCAGGACTTGAGAGAGAGAGAGAGAGAGACTTTAACGTTTTCATGTAAAGAGACATAGGTGGTGTGTAAGGTTGATGTACCGTGTTGTAGGCATTTCAGCTATTCATTAAGGCTAGGGGGAGTGGGTTTGCTGAACCACTCGCCAAACCCCTCGCCTAGCTCGCTGAACCACACCACCACACTCGCTAACCCACTCGCTGAACATCTCCCTCGCCAAGGAATTGACGAGCTCGCCAAAATCAATTCCAACGGCTACTTTCCTATTTTCCATTTTCCAAACCAAAATTTTTTAAAACCTTTACAAAAACCTTTATAAAATTCAAAAATTTTTATAAAAAAAACTAGCCGTTTTTTTTTAAAAAAACTAGCCGTTACATCTTCCCCTATATAAACACAACCCTTCTACTCTTTTATTCACACAATCATCCCCTCTCTTCTTCCAAAATCTCTCTCAAAGTTCAATCAACATGTCTTCAAGCCAAAACAAAAACACAAAATCATCCAAATCATCCAAAACATCCAAAGCTAGCAAAAAGAAATCCGCCCCTACTTCAATTGCAACCCCTCCGGCCGGATGTTATGTACCTCAACCGGTTGACCCTTCGATGGGATATGGTCAATATTGGGGTATGCAACACCAATATGTCAACAATTGGTTACAACAAGCTTCTTCACCACAACCATCTCCAACACAACCAACACCACCACAAATGTTTTCACAACAAATGTCTCCACCGCTAGAATCACTTTCCCAATTCACTCCTAACTCCCAATTTTTAAGAAATGCACCCCGCCGCCTAGAACAAGACAACTCAGACGATGAAGAAGAAGAACCCGAACAAGCTGAAGAACAAGAAGAAGAAGAAGAAGAAGACACCGGGCCAACTAACAAAGGCAAAGCCCCTAGGATCAACTGGCATGATGATGAGGTCCGAGCTTTGGGCGAAGCTTGGGTGGATTGTTCGCAAGAAGCCGAGACAGGAATCAACCAAACTACAAACGTCTTCAAAGTGAAGGTG
Source organism: Cichorium intybus (assembly GCA_023525715.1). NCBI lineage: Eukaryota > Viridiplantae > Streptophyta > Magnoliopsida > Asterales > Asteraceae > Cichorium > Cichorium intybus. The sequence continues at coordinate 81,638,356 of CM042017.1, forward strand.
TGGAATAGTTGGTGTCGACGAATGGGTTCCAGCTACCGCAATCCCAATTCACTTTATTCAAAGTGGCGCACTTGCAACAAAAGTGCAATGGAATTCCAAGGGTGTCATGCCGAAGTTGAGAGACAAAGACAAAGTGGAGCCAATGGTGACGATGTTATGGCTCAAGCGAGGCTCTTGTACCATGCCCAATATGGTACTCACTTTAACCAAGAGGTCTTTTGGGGTGCGGTCAAAGACTACGAGAAGTGGAGACAGCTAGAGTCCTTTGACCAATTTGTTGTCCACTTATCAAAGAGGCACAAAGCCTCCGAATCCACACAATCCCCTTCCTCGGATCCAAGTGTTAGCTTCAACCTCAATAATGATCCGCCACGTCCCATGGGACGTGATGAAGCAAAGAGAAAGACAAGAGGCAAAAGTCAAGCCACTAGCACAAGCACAAATAGTAGTGTGCATGAAGATATAGTGGCTTTGTCCGAAAGCCCAAATTTTTAAGTCCAAAGAGTCCAAGTCGGCCCAATCTTGGGCGTTAATCTGATTTCACGCGTGAAAGGGAGAAGCCGAAACTGGAGCGGGAATACTAGCACTGGAAACTAAGAGACGCGTTGAAAATAGGAAACAATTAAACCAAAACGGCAAAAAGATCAAATCGAGGTAATCACTGATTTCAAACGGATCCTTCCTGATTTTTCTCTCCTTCCCTCTTTCTCTGATTTCGCTCAAAGCTTCAAACGAACGGAAATATTGATTTCGCATCAGGTGATTTGATTTTGCTCAAACTGAAATCGCATTTGACAATCGTTTCAATAGGAATCCGAAAATTTCTTTTGCTCAAACTAATCAGACAATCGTTTCAATTGGAATCAGACAACTTCAATCAATCGAACTCCAGGTAACTATAAACTATTTGATTTTTTCAATCGACAATTTCAATCACGGTTTGGAACTCAATCAAGATTTTCTGAAATCAGGAAGACGGGAACTCACTGAATTTCAATTGGAATCAGACAACTTCAATCAGGAAGACGACAATTTCAATCGTTTTGGCTCTTCACGGTTTGGAACTCAATCGAACCAGGTAATTATTTGATTTTTTCGTATGCTGTTTTTCTTATTTGGAATTCACTTGTTAATTCTCGATTCTCAAATCAAGTTATATATGGTTTCTGATTTCTGCTACTTTTATATAGTTTTTGAATTCACTTGGAGTTCACTTGATTTTTTCGTATGCTGTTTTTTGTTTTTCTTAATTGGACCGGCCCTAGCTTTTGGTTTGCTGTTTGCAGACATTGAAGTAGTGTCTTCTGATTTTCATCTTTTGGGTTTTGATTTGAAGAGGCATGTTTGAACTCGGGAACTGAAATCACGATTTTGATCAGGTTGTATCTTTCTTTTCTATATCTTTTATTGTTATAGTTGAGTTTTGAAAATGTTTCCCCGACAACAACCATCGGGTGCTCAAAACAGAAAACGGAAAAAAAGAGAACAAGAAATGGCTAATTCCTTACGAGGGTCTTTAAATAAATATTTTGTTAGAAATCAAAATGCAAATGAAAATAATACTAATCCCGTTGATAATCCAAATGATTTTGAAAACAATGATCCAATTAGAAGTTCTAATGATCCGATTGATATTTCTAAGGATTTTGAAAATAATGAGTTTGTTGATAAAGATAAACCAAGTGATTTTAATATTTTTGATCCTAGAGTGTGGGATGAATTAGATTCAAAAATGAAAGATTTACTTATAGAAAAAGGCCCTAATAGGGAAATTGAAACAAACACACTTTTTCCAAAAGATGCATTTGGAAGGCATTTTTCTAATGACTTTTTTATTCGTAAATTAATAAATGGTGATGTTTTTGATAGAAAATGGTTAGTGTATTCAAAAGAGCTTGATAAAGTTTTTTGTTTTTTTTGTAAGTTGTTTAAAACCGTTCGTACTAAAAGTAACTTGGCATTTGAAGGATTAAATGATTGGAAACATCTTAGTGAAACATTAAGGCAACATGAAAATAGTTCCGATCATATGATTAACTTAAGAACTTGGACCGAAACACGAATTAGGTTAAATAAAAGTGAAACAATTGATAAAGAGTTACAAGAAATGATTAAAAAAGATACTGAACATTGGAAAGATGTTATGGTTAAAATTATTGCTGTTGTAAAATGTTTAGCAAAAAATAATTTGGCTTTTCGTGGCACAAATGAAAAAATTTATGAAGAATCAAATGGTAATTTTTTAAGTGTACTTGAAAGCATTGCCGACTTTGATCTTGTAATGAAAGAACATTTTCGATTAATTCAAGACAAAGAAACACATAATCATTATCTTAGTCATAAAATTCAAAATGAATTAATCGAAATGTTGGCATCCGAAGTAAAAAATGAAATTATTAAAAATGTTAAAGAGTCAAAATATTTTTCTATAATTCTTGATTGCACTCCGGATGCAAGTCGCCAAGAACAAATGACTTTGATTATAAGATGTGTGGATATGGTAAGCATTCCAATAAAAGTAGAAGAGTTTTTTTTAGAGTTTTTAATTGTAGAAGATACATCCGGTCTAGGTCTTTTAAATGCTTTACAAGATGCTCTAAAATCTCTTGATTTGAATATTAATAATGTTCGTGGTCAAGGGTATGATAATGGAGCTAATATGAAAGGAAAACACCATGGTGTACAAAAACGTTTGCTTGATATAAACCCTAGAGCTTTTTATATGCCTTGTGGATGTCATAGTTTAAATTTAGTTTTATGTGATATGGCAAATTCTTGCCACAAGGAAAAAACGTTTTTTGGTACATGTCAAACAATTTATAATGTTTTTTCTACTTCCACAAAAAGATGGAGTATTTTACTTAAATATTTAGATGAACTAACACTTAAATCATTATCCGCCACTCGTTGGGAAAGTCATATTGAAAGTGTTAAAGCAATAAAAACTCAATTTCCTCAAATAAGAAAAGCTTTGAAAAAATTAGCCAAAATAAGTGAAGATGGAAAAGTGGTGCGAGATGCCGAATCTCTTTTAAATGGTGAATTTTCTAGTTTCGAATTTATTTTAAGTTTAATTATATGGTATGAAGTTTTATATAGAATTAATCTTGTTAGTAAGAAATTACAATCCAAAGATATGCTTATTGATGTTGCGGTAAAAAATTTGGAGGGGCTAATTAATTTTTTTGAAGAATATAGAGAAATTGGGTTTGATAAGGCAATTATTGAAGCTAAAGAAATAGCAATTAATATTGAAATTGAACCCGAATTTCCAAGAAAACGTATTTCTAATAGAAAAAAACAATTTGATGAAATTCTAAATACCGAAAGAGAGCATCAATCTTTGCAAGAAGCATTTAGAAAGGATTATTTTCTTATTCTTGTAGATATGGCTCTTAGTCAATTGAGAACTAGATTTGAACAAATGAAATATTTTGAGTCTATTTTTGGTTTTTTGTTTGATGGTTCAAAACTAATTTCTTTACTTGATGATGAACTAAAAAAATGTTGTTTAAATCTAGAATCCAATTTAACAAATGGTGAAGAAGTTGATATTGATGGTGAAGGTTTATTTATAGAGTTACAACTTTTGTAGAAAATGTTGCCGGGTGAAGCGTACAAAGGTGAAAGTCCATGGACATCTATTCAAATAATGGAGTTTGCAAGAAGAATGGACATGTTCCCGAACGTGTTGGTTGCATATAAAATTTTGTTGACTGTGCCGGTTACGGTAGCTTCGGCGGAAAGAAGTTTTTCAAAATTGAAGCTTTTGAAATCATATCTACGTAGCACCATGACTCAAGAAAGATTGAACGGATTAGCAATTTTATGTATCGAAAGTCGATTTCTAAAGAATCTTGATTATCCTAAAATAATAGATGTTTTTGCTTCAAAAAATGCACGAAGGCATCGTTTTAGGTGATATTTGTCTTTTTTTTTTGGGTTGTATTAGTATGGATTTGGTTTGACTACAAGTTTTAACGCATTTTTGTTTTATAAGTTTTTTTTTATGTATTTTGTCTATTGTACAAGGGCATCAAATTGTTATTTCGCCCAGGGTAGTGAAACTTATTGGACCGCCCTGGATATTGTGATCCTTTATATTGGGAGTTGGGCTTCCTTTCAAAAGAGTCTACGTGTATTCCTTTGGAGTTGTACTGTTTGAAGTAATGTGCGGAAGATTATGTTGTGAATATCATAACGGTCAACTGATTGGCATTTTAGTGCCTAAGTGGAAAAAATGTTATGATGACAAAAAACTAGACGATATTATCTTTCAAGATCTAAAGGGAACGATGGTTTGGGAATCTTTGACATCGTTTGCAGCCATTGCAAGACGCTGTTTAAATAGAGATCGTAAAGATCGTCCGAAGATGGATGAGATCGTGAAAGAGCTTTTGGTTGCACTTGAAAAACAAAACGTAAGTATATTTTGTCTAAAAGGTTTCAAGTATCAGATCCTATTTCTCTAAGGTACTAATTTGTGAAAAAAAACTTCTTACAAAACATTGTCTATGCGATATTGATTTTTTCAAGGTCTCAAAGCCTGGCGAGACTATGAAGGCACTTCAGGTTGCAAAGATTGTAGCAGGGGTTGCAATGGACACCTCTTGCAGAGTCATGTAATGAATTGTCAGATTGAGTCCAGAATCATGCACGGTAATGTAATGTCTTCTAGACCAGTAAAGTTTTGTGTTGTTAAGTTTTGTGTTTAACAGAATAATTTTTGTTATTCAAAAAGGTTAGGGCACAGCTTGTTGGCCGTTTGCCCTCTGTTTTGAGGTAAACACTTCAATTTATATATAAAAGCTTAAAAATAAATCATTTCAATTAATTTTAAATAAAAAATATTTCTCAGGATTTTTAACTTTTAATTCAAATAAATTTTTTTAATTAATTTAAAATCTATTTCAAGTAGTTTTTCGAAACATGTAGTTTTTCAAAGCTTTTAACTTTTAATTTTTATATTATTTTTATAATTTTAAAAGATAACAAATATTTTTATCGAACAATTCGGTACAAATAAAAGTCACAATAATTGGCTATTAGTTAATCCCTACAAGCTATCAACTAATTTTGTCAAATATGTCATCTCTTGTCATTCAAAGTTTTTAGGATCACATTTTTCTTTATTTTGATAATTTTTTCAAAATACAAAGTTATGACAATATATATTTTTATAAACATTGCTTCTGATATTGGTTTTTTTTTAATTGCAAACTTGCAAAATCTTCTCTATTCCAAAAAAATCCGGAGAGGAACTCATTTCGCTTTTCACCAAATGGATTCTTGATGACAAGTGGAAATCGGAAAAGGGTAAACTAGTTTTCATGGTGGTATCATGTATTTTTTCTTTATTTTTGATAATTTTTTGTAACAACTAAAACATTTTAGCAAATAACTTTCAATACGCTCTACATTTTGTTATTTTATACTAAGTTTAAAGTTATATAAGACATATTTTTTAGTTCTTCGTGTCTATGTCAACAAACCTTTTAGTACGTATTAAAGTTAACTAGAATGAATAGTTGCACGTTCTGGTTGTTTTTTAATTTATTTTATATATGTCCAAAAATAAAAAGCTAAAACAGAACCATAATTTAAAAAGAAATTGAAATATGTATAAATGATAAAACTTCGAAGGCTCTAACTTATAACATTTGAAAATCAAAGTTTAACAATAAATGAAATATGAATAATCTATTATTATTATTATTATTATTATTATTATTATTATTATAAAGTATGTTATTTAAATCAATGTGATCAAGATATATCATTTATCTTTTACCACATAAATTTGAACTTTTTTCTCTTTGTCCCACATGCATTCATACACATATCTACATTTCCACTTTCTTTTATATGACACCACATATTTTATTTGCTTCTATTTCCATTAAGTTTGATCATATTATAACTTTCAAGTCTATTATTAATCAATATTTTTTTATTATAAAAACATGTTTTTATCGCAAAGTTTTCTTTTTAAATTGATTGGGTTGCAAGTTCATAGTGTTATAATTCAATATGTGGTGGCAACGTTGATAACATTTTTTCGATATCATAAGATATATATATATATATATATATATATATATATATATATATATATATATATATATATATATATATATATATATATATATATATATATATATATATATATATATATATATATCAAAAAAATGTTATCACTACAAGAAACATCACCGATACCGGCGACGCCTTTAGCGGCGACAGCCAGTATTAGCGGCGACATAGCGATCCGTGTGCACTCTCATCTTAACCGTCCGTGAATTAGCTGATCCGACGGTGAAAAAGGAAGCGGGAAAATTTCCCTCTTCACACGTCGCCGCTAATGCCTGTCACGCGGATCACCATCTTCACCGTCGCCGCTATTGCGTCCAGAATTTCTTTATTTTGCCGACACAGCCAAGAAAACCCATTCACACTCTCTTTTCTCACTCTTCACTGTAATGGCGATTTTTCTCAAGATCACCAACATTTCTGGAGATTTTCCACTGATTCACCCCCACAACCGGTGCCAATTATCGTTTCCGTTCAATAGCTTCTTCCCATCTTTACTTAGGCGACACAAGGTAGTCGGAGTAGATCTATTTTTTGCAGGTTGTTTTACAAGCCAAAAAGCTAACCAAAATCAAGAAGATGAACATTGACAAAAACCTGTAAATTAGCTAAATGTAAGTTTTGCATCTGTAAATTGTTTGCATCTGTAAATTGGCATTCGGAGGTTGTTTTAAATTCTGAAAATGTAAGTTGTTTGCATCTGTAAATTTGTGTTTGTTGTTTGCATCTGTAAGTTGTTTGCATCTGAAAATGTAAGTTGTTTGCATCTGTAAATTGGCATTTTCATCTTCTCTACGTGTGTGATAAAAAACCCAGCAGCTTGGTCACTTTTCTTCTTTCTTTTTTCTGCTTTTGTGTACAAAACATAGCAGTGAGTGAGAAGTAAGAGGGTTTTTCCAACACTTGGTATCGTTTGTGTATTTGGAAGGTGAATGTGTCGATTAATCAATATTTTTTTTTAAAATAAATAACTATTAGCGGCGACGGGCAAGACCTTTAGCGGCGATTTCTAAGCATTAGCGACGAGCTTTTTGGGGCGACACATTAGCGGCGATTTGTCGCCGGTAAAAGTTTTAGCGGCGATTTTGACACTCTTTAGCGGCGATTTTTGTCGCCGGTAATGAGCACAGTCCTTGTAGTGTATCAACGTTGTCACCACATATTGAATTATGACATTATGAACTTGCAACCCAATCGATTTTTAATAAAACTTTACGATAAAAACATGTTTTTATAATATATATATATATATATATATATATATATATATATATATATATATATATATATATATATATATATATATATATTAGGTGTGTACTCGCGCGATGCTACGGCGGCAGATAGTTTGTTTCAATGAATATTTGTTTTGGATACATGTCATGTTCCAAATAACATATAATGCATAGTGACAATACAATCTCAATAAAAAAGCGGATAGTTTCTAAGATGTACCATGAGCATATGTAAATCAAAACTTTAGTTATATATTCTTGGGCGAATATGTTACTATCACGTAAAACTTTTAGATACACCACTTTTGATGTATAGACTTTAATTTGATTAGAAATTTTGGTAGCATTCACTAAGACTCTTTTATTTTCACATGATATTCCTCTAGAGAACGCCACTTAAAGTTGATCATGTTGAAATATTGATTCTAGTAGAAAAACACCAATATTTGGAATTATCTTCCATCGACTTTTATTGATTGTCATATCAAAGCGAAACTGAATTGGAAATTGTTTTCGTTTTGGTTTGAATGGAAACACGTGGGTAAGTTTCAGAACATTTTTGCAACCTTCAGTCCAGTCCAACACAGTAACAGTTGGTAATAAGACATGCACGTTAGGAAATCCACGAGGAAAAGTGAATCCGAATTCAATGTCCATAAACTTCTTCAAAATTTGAACAAAAGCATATTCTTTTTGGGTTTTTTTTTGGATTGAAGCGAAAGCAAGAACGAAAAAAATCTATCTTTTAGTATTTTAGGATTTTTATGAGGTTAAAGATAAAATCCAAATTATTTTTGTATTTTTTTTTATTTTTAGGTTGCAACGTAATGTAGGAGGTTTGAAAAAAAGTTAGGCATAAAAGGAATAGAATTAGGTTTAATTTTTCACTGTTGGAAATTCTATGATGAACATTGCTTGCATATAATCTGTGACAAGTCAGTTCTTGAAAAAGTTCCAAGTTCGTACAGATTAATCAATTTCAAATTCATTCCAAATTATCTGTTGATAATACTTGTGTAATTATTGATACAATCTCAACCCCAAGAAATTACTTTGTACCATGTCTACGTCAAATCAATTTGTAACATTTGTACATGTCGATACACGTTAAACATCTTGGAAAATTCCTATTTGTCATTATCTTCGAAGCAATGGCTAGGTTAAAAGTAACCGTTCATACCAACTTTGTCCATAAAAAGTTCTTTAACCAGTGTCACGACTCGTGTCTCATTTTAACGGTTGTAATATGTTTCACATTGTAACCGGATAAAATGAAGAGAATATAGAGAGAAACTGGGTAAAAGGGAGAGATGAGATGTTATGACATTAGGTCTAATAAAAAGCTAGCAACATAGAGTTAATCCTTATTCTAAAGAACCGATAAAAGAAAGCGGACTTTGTTTCACTATGAAGGAGCATGCGTGTGTCAGGACTTGAGAGAGAGAGAGAGAGAGAGAGAGAGAGAGAGAGAGAGAGAGAGAGAGAGAGAGAGAGAGAGAGAGAGAGAGAGAGAGAGAGAGAGAGAGAGAGAGAGAGAGAGAGAGAGAGAGAGAGAGAGAGACTTTAACGTTTTCATGTAAAGAGACATAGGTGGTGTGTAATATTACGAATAATAATATGCACTAATATGTTTCCTTGTACAGTCCTACAATTGCTCCTGTAATCTTGTGTGCTTGCCTTGTATATTCCTACAATTGCTCCTGTAATCTTGTGTGCCTTCGCTATATATATTGATGAATAATATTGAAGGCAATCATTAAGCCTTTTACAATCAAACCCTTTTCATGGTATCAGAGCGTTATAACTCGGAAGAGTATAGCGATCCTTCATCTGTAATCTTCTTCTAAACCTTTCCCATGACAACCTCACAAACGATAATTCCAATCACCGCTGCAACCCACTTTCCCACCAAACTTACCTCACAAAATTTTCCTGTATGGCGACGACAAGTTCAGTCCACCTTAATCGGACTAGGGCTCGATAACTTCATCACCGATGGCAATGCTCCATCGAAGACTATCGGCGAAAAGGAGACCACTAAATCAAACCCAGAATACATCGTCTGGTATCGACAAGACCAAATCTTGTTCAGTGCTATTCTCGGATCATGCTCCGATGAGATTCAACCGGTTATTGCATCGGCATTGACTGCTAAAGAAGCATGGGATCGTCTTACATCCAGCTTTGCAAGCAAATCTCGATCCAGAATTATTTCACTTAAATCAAAACTTGCAAAGAACCCAAAGGGAAATCGATCGGTTGCGGTTTTCTTGAATGAAATGCGATCTATTGCAGATGAATTGGCGTTGGTTCAGAGTCCTATTCATGAAGAAGATCTTCTTGTTCATATCCTTACCCAACTTGGTGAGGAATACAACTCCATCACTGCTGCCCTTAAGGTCCGAGAACAACCGATTTCTTACCCGGAACTCTTCGATAAACTCGTGGATTTTGAACGGTCCCTTAAAGAAGTCGAACCTGTCGCTCCTCAAATTGTTACCGCTAATGCTTCACAACGACAACCGGGTCGTTCCCAATTCAGATCTACTACTGATCAATTCAGGTCCCATTCAGGATCCTCTCAAAGGCCAAATCGGATGGCAAACAATTCACATGCTAACTATTCACGACAGAATAGAAGCAATCAGTTTTGCAACTTTTGCAACATTCAAGGTCATGATACACGAGACTGTCGGAAACTTGCTAAGTTTTTGAAAGATCATCACATTACCTTCAACAACAACCCGACTGCTCCGGTTGCCAATGCCGTCTCATCCACTTCTCAATCACCACAACAGTGGATGATGGACAGCGGTGCTTCCCACCACCTAACCTCCTCTCCGTCTACTCTCTCCTCCGTTTCTGAATATGGAGGACCAGACGAAATCGTTTTGGGTGATGGTACAAACCTTTCTATTTCTCACACAGGTTCCACTAATATTTACACTCTGTCAAAATCATTAGTTTTACCTAACATTCTTTGTGTTCCTAAACTGCGTAGAAACCTGATTTCGGTTGCTAAATTCTGTCGTACTAATCACGTTTCTGTTGAATTCTTCCCTTCTCATTTTTTTGTGAAGGATCTCAACACGGGGGCGCGTCTCATGCGGGGGGACAACATCCATGATGTTTACTACCTTAATAGCTCACTTCGTCTTCCTCAAGTCAATGCTACCCCCACAACATCACCAATCCAATGGCATCACACTCTTGGACATCCGTGTTTTCGTACTTTTAATATTATTTGCAAAGATTTAGGTCTTAATTTTAAATCATTGTCAAATTCTACCTTTCATTGCCAGTCATGTGCTATCAATAAATGTCACAAGTTGCCATTTGGTCAAAACTCCTTTGCTGTTACGAAACCATTGCAACTTCTCTATTCGGACGTATGAGGTCCGGTTCAAAAATCTATTGACGACTACCTATATTATGTTGTGTTTGTTGATTACTACTCCAAGTATGTTTGGCTTTACCCCATCAAATCCAAGTCTGATGTTGCAAGAATTTTCCCTCAATTTAAATCACTTGTCGAGAAATTCATTCAAACACCGATCTTATCGCTCTTCACCGACAATGGTGGTGAGTATATCGGACTTGCTACCTTTCTTCAATCCGCTGGGATTTCTCATTACACTACCCCACCTCATACACCCGAACAAAACGGAATTGTCGAACGCCGTCACCGACATATTGTCGAAACCGGACTTGCGCTTTTACACTATGCCGGCTTACCACTCACCTTTTGGTCTCATGCGATCCAAACCGCCGTCTATCTTATCAATCGTCTTCCCACTCCAATTCTTGGTTCAAAATCTCCATACCAGGTTCTCTATGGCACCTCACCAAATTACAAAAGATTAAAACCATTTGGTTGCTTGTGCTATCCATGGCTTAAACCATATGCTCCTTCCAAGCTACACCCAAGGTCCCAACCGTGTATATTTTTAGGCTATTCCTCCTCTAAGTCAGCCTATAAATGTCTTGACACTAAAATGAACCGTCTGTACCACTCTCGACATGTGGTTTTTGTTGAAAATCAATTTCCTTCTAAAATTGAATCTTCCAAAACACCATCTCCTATCCACGTGGATAACTTTTTGCACCAAAATACCATCTCTACCCTTCCATCCATGCAACCTCCTCAACCTTTGCATAATGTACCACCCACCATTGCACAAGTTCCTTTCACACCTGTCATGCACCCTATTAACCCTCCCATAATTACCAATGGCACTCCACCTTCACCTTCACATACCGTGACTTCTACCCCATTACCGACTCACACTCTAGAAACAACCACTCCGTCTTCAACTCCCTCATCTAACCCGTCACCTGGCACCTCATCTCCAACACCCACTTCTCCACCTTCTTCGGTTTCTCCAATTCTACCACCTAGAGCTCGCAAACCAAACGTCAAGTATTACAACCCACACTTTGTCAACAATTCCACTCTTCATCCTATACCTCGTGCCCTTGAACCCCATACTTACCTCCAAGCCTCCAAAGACCCTCTATGGCGTCAAGCTATGGACAATGAGTATAACGCATTGCTTCGTAATCAAACGTGGGAACTCGTTCCTCCAACTTCTCGTCACCCTATCGGATGCAAGTGGGTCTTTCGTATCAAACGAAACCCGGACGGTACCGTTGATAAGTATAAGGCTAGGCTCGTTGCAAAAGGGTTCCTTCAAGAGTATGGTAAGGATTACTTTGACACGTTTAGTCCCGTTACTAAACCTGTTACTATACGGACAATTATTTCCCTTGCCTTATCTCGAGGATGGTCATTACGTCAACTTGACGTAAACAATGCATTCTTGCACGGGACTTTACAAGAGGAGGTATACATGGTACAACCTCCTGGTTACACAAACCCACAATATCCGAATCATATTTGTAAGCTCAAACGGTCTCTTTATGGTCTTAAACAAGCACCACGAGCGTGGTATATGGCTCTTACATCATTCTTACTTGACTCGGGTTTCAAAAAGTCCCTCGCCGATGCTTCTCTTTTTATATATAATCGTGATGATATATTGTGTTACTTTATGGTTTACGTCGATGACATTATACTAACCGGTAACACTATAAGCTTTCTTGATCAGTTTGTTACTAAGCTAGCTTCAAGATTCTCCATCAAAGATTTGGGATATCCAAGCCATTTTCTTGGAGTTGAATTAATACCAATAGCTCATGGTTTGTTCCTCTCGCAACATAGACACATACTTGATTTATTAACCACGCATCACATGGATGGGCCAAGCCGGTTCTCACACCTTTATGTTCATCCGAGACTTTGAAACTTGATGATGGTACACCAAGAGTGGATCCCTTACCTTATCGCAAGCTAGTTGGATCTCTTCAATACCTTGCTTTCACAAGACCGGATATTTCTTTCGCCGTCAACAAACTGTCGCAGTTCATGCACGATCCATCTCAAACACACTGGCAAGCCCTCAAACGCTTGCTACGCTATCTTAAAGGGACCATGTATCACGGCTTATTTTTGAACAAGAACTCACCGATGGAACTTACAGCCTTCTCGGATTCAGATTGGGGAGGGGTATCCACAGCAGGAAGGTCTACAACAGCATATATTTTGTACCTCGGTTCGAACATCATTTCGTGGAAATCTGCTAAACAGAAATCGGTCTCACGTTCCTCCACCGAAGCCGAGTACAAAGCACTCGCTAACGCTGCCGCTGAATTAGCATGGGTACAAAATCTCCTCACAGAACTTGGTTTAACACTCCCAGCCCCTCCACGACTTTACTGTGATAATACAGGTGCCACGTATCTATGTGCCAACCCTGTGTACCACTCTCGCATGAAACACATCGCCTTGGATTATCACTTTGTACGTGAGAAAGTAGCAGCCGGGTCTTTACGAGTTCATCACATCAACTCTACGGATCAACTAGCGGATGCACTCACTAAACCGTTGTCTCGATCTGCATTCTTATCATTGCGTTCCAAGATTGGAGTCTCCGACGGATCCTCCATCTTGCGGGGGCGTATTACGAATAATAATATGCACTAATATGTTTCCTTGTACAGTCCTACAATTGCTCCTGTAATCTTGTGTGCTTGCCTTGTATATTCCTACAATTGCTCCTGTAATCTTGTGTGCCTTCGCTATATATATTGATGAATAATATTGAAGGCAATCATTAAGCCTTTTACAATCAAACCCTTTTCATGTAAGGTTGATGTACCGTGTTGTAGGCATTTCAGCTATTCATTAAGGCTAGGGGGAGTGGGTTTGCTGAACCACTAGCCAAACCCCTCGCCTAGCTCGCTGAACCACACCACCACACTCGCTAACCCACTCGCTGAACATCTCCCTCGCCAAGGAATCGACGAGCTCGCCAAAATCAATTCCAACGGCTACTTTCCTATTTTCCATTTTCCAAACCAAAATCTTTTAAAACCTTTACAAAAACCTTTATAAAATTCAAAAATTTTTATAAAAAAAACTAGCCGTTTTTTTTTTAAAAACTAGCCGTTACATCTTCCCCTATATAAACACAACCCTTCTACTCTTTTATTCACACAATCATCCCCTCTCTTCTTCCAAAATCTCTCTCAAAGTTCAATCAACATGTCTTCAAGCCAAAACAAAAACACAAAATCATCCAAATCATCCAAAACATCCAAAGCTAGCAAAAAGAAATCCGCCCCTACTTCAATTGCAACCCCTCCGGCCGGATGTTATGTACCTCAACCGGTTGACCCTTCGATGGGATATGGTCAATATTGGGGTATGCAACACCAATATGTCAACAATTGGTTACAACAAGCTTCTTCACCACAACCATCTCCAACACAACCAACACCACCACAAATGTTTTCACAACAAATGTCTCCACCGCTAGAATCACTTTCCCAATTCACTCCCAACTCCCAATTTTTAAGAAATGCACCCCGCCGCCTAGAACAAGACAACTCAGACGATGAAGAAGAAGAACCCGAACAAGCTGAAGAACAAGAAGAAGAAGAAGAAGAAGACACCGGGCCAACTAACAAAGGCAAAGCCCCTAGGATCAACTGGCATGATGATGAGGTCCGAGCTTTGGGCGAAGCTTGGGTGGATTGTTCGCAAGAAGCCGAGACAGGAATCAACCAAACTACAAACGTCTTCAAAGTGAAGGTGTGGAATAGTTGGTGTCGACGAATGGGTTCCAGCTACCGCAATCCCAATTCACTTTATTCAAAGTGGCACACTTGCAACAAAAGTGCAATGGAATTCCAAGGGTGTCATGCCGAAGTTGAGAGACAAAGACAAAGTGGAGCCAATGGTGACGATGTTATGGCTCAAGCGAGGCTCTTGTACCATGCCCAATATGGTACTCACTTTAACCAAGAGGTCTTTTGGGGTGCGGTCAAAGACTACGAGAAGTGGAGACAGCTAGAGTCCTTTGACCAATTTGTTGTCCACTTATCAAAGAGGCACAAAGCCTCCGAATCCACACAATCCCCTTCCTCGGATCCAAGTGTTGGCTTCAACCTCAATAATGATCCGCCACGTCCCATGGGACGTGATGAAGCAAAGAGAAAGACAAGAGGCAAAAGTCAAGCCACTAGCACAAGCACAAATAGTAGTGTGCATGAAGATATAGTGGCTTTGTCCGGAAACGTTGATACGTTCAAGGAAGCTCAATTGATCAAGCAAGCTAACTTGAAGCTCAAACACACTATGCAGCTACGGAAAATCCTACAAGAAGACATATCGGGGAAGACGGGGTTCGAGTACCAAATCGCGATGGAAATGAAGAAGGATGCAGCGAGGCAATTGGGATATCATTTCGATGAGTAGTTTGTAGTTTAATTTATGTTTTTAATTTATATTTTTAATTTATGTTTTTAATTTATGTTTTTAATTTTAATGTAATGCATTTTAATTTTAATAAGATGGTACTTTTTTATTTTATATTTGGTTTTAATAATATATAAATAATTTTAAAAAAAAGATTTAATAAAATAGTTTAGCATGAAGTTCAGCATGTGCTGACCACTACCACCATTTTTGGTCAGCATGTGCTAAACTTGCTGAATGCTGACGTGGCATAGTTTAGCACATGCTGAACATGCTAACCACTCCCTCCAGCCTAAAGAGGCAAGTGAGAGACAGCAACCAGATGTACTTCTCCTATGCCTATCGTTTAATATATCAATCTCATTTCTTGATAATCCCAAAACCAATTTCAACTGCCGAATTCCCTTCATAAACGAAGAAACTAACTATTCAATTGCACCATTGACATTTGCAATCCTATCCTCCAACAAACTAACTATGAGAGTCTGTATTTGGACACAAAAACTTGCGAAATTAAGAATCAAGCACAACAAAAGAATCAATATTTTTTCATTTAACCATTGCATAACAAATTCAACAGGTAGTAGATCGTTTTCTAATAGAGATGGTTCCCAAATACAAAGATTAAGGGGTTACCTTAGTGAATATTTATCATGTAACACATTAAGTTGAATACTTTTAGAAACAAATAGAAGTGGGCACCGGTGGGTTCCCATCCAAATTTTACGAAATTGGTCAAAAGCTCTAACTAATGGTTCATGGAATGTTTTAACCGATGTCTAAGCCAGTTATAATCAATAACACAAAAGAACAAAAATTTATGAGGTAAATAGTTTTAGCCTCTTTACTTATAAAGGCTTGCTTTTCCTTAAATGTGTTTCTTAAACTATGTAGGATGATAAATATATTAGTCTCTTTACTAATAGATGTTTGATTTCATTTCAATTATGCCTCTTAAGCTATGTGAGACAAGAAAATAACACAAAATAGCACACTATCAAAGAAAGTTTGATCACACATCCTCATAATAAACCAACTTAAGAAGCTTTTTTGTTCTATAAATAAAGGTCTCCCTCAAAGTTAAAAATAATTATATAATTCATTAGTAATTTTTTATTCTTGGAAACATCTTTAAATATTAAAGTTTAAGGAAATATATAGTTAAACATTTTATTATTTTTATCCTAATAAAGTTGCATTTCAAAAATATGGGAACAGTTCACCTGATTGAATTTTATCATTAAATAGCACAAAACTTAATCCGTCGTACCGTATAATATAGTTTAGAAGATTTGACGATATAATTTTTACTTAAAAACTGCATTTGCAAAAATAAGAATATATGAAAATAAAATTAAAAAGCAAAAAAACCAATATATTCATTTTATTAAAAATCATAATTTGTTATTTTAGGTTTATATAGTTTTAAATAGTATTTATTTCAACAATATGTAAAATAGATTTTTAAATCAATTACAGTTTTTAGTAGCTTTAGTTTTCTTTTTGTTGAATATTTTAGAAAATTTTATAACATTGAACATGAACTCATTTTGACATATTATTTATAATAGATTTTAATTTTTTAAGGTGCTATATATTAAGTAAAATATTTAGTGATATAATATTAATGATATAATTGACTTAATCGATTGGTTATTTGAAAGTTTTTGCCTACATAAGATCATTCAAATGTTGAAATCATACTTGCATCTATTTTCGTTTTGGTTACTAACACCTTTGTTTATCATTTTTCATATTTTGTTATGTAGAGTGCATGAAAAAGAAAAAAACAATGTGCAAATATGTAAAGTTATATGACTTTAAAAAAATTTATGTAATTTATTCGTGTATGGTTCATTTTTCTAAAACTTTAGAGAACATTTCTATTTATACTTTTTTTATGGTTGATATTAAGTTGTCATCGTGTTTGGTTTTTTCATGTTTGTATTTTAATTTTTTGCATAATGATTTCGTGTTTATTTGTATGTGAGAGTATCATATTTTAATCATTTGTTTCTTTTTCAACTTAACTTATTAAAAGTAATTGTTTTATACATAAATTTCATGGTTAAATAAATGTGATAAGAAGACAGATTGTTGATAAACGTGTGACTAAAATTTCATTAGTGGAAACCATTCATGAGGATATTTAAAAATTATATTATTTTAGTCATGTTGAAATTTTTATTTTTTTATAGTTTTTACTTTTAAATTAATTAATCTATAAGCTTAGTCATTAACTTAATGTAAAATAACAAACTTATTTTATTTTTATTATTTTCATCCTGAAAAACGTAAAATCCTAAACTTATGATAAATTAATGGTATAATTGACTTTGTTGATTGCTTAATTAATAGTTTTTGCCTATATAAGAACATAAAACTATTCAAATCATACTTGCTTCATTTCTCTTTTTAGATACACACACTTTCGTTTCATTATTTTCAGATTTTGTTATTTAGAGTGCATGAAATCACTTAATTTTTTTTTTTTGCAGTATTATTCGTTTATGAATCTTTTCCAAAACCTTAGAAGAACCTTTTTATTTATACTTTTCTGGTTAATAGTATATTGTCATTGTGTTTGGTCGTTCATGTTTCTATTTTAATTTTTATCACAATGATGTCGTGTTTATTTGTATTTTGAGATAATCATATTTAGTTGTTTGTTTTATTTTTAACTTTACTTATTAAAAGTACTTGTTGTATATATAGGTTTCATGGTTAAATAAATGTAACAAGATGAGATATTGTTGATAAATGAGCGACTCAATTTCATAATGTAAACCATTAATGATAGTAGTTAAAAATTATGTTATTTTACTCATGTTAAAATTTTATTTTTGTTGTTTTTACTTTTAAATTGATTAATTTATAAGCTTAGTCATTAACTTAATATAAAATGAAAAACTTTATTTATTTTAATTATATTCATATTCAAAAACTTAAAATATTAATTAGATGACAAAATCCAAATATAATTCCCAAAAAGTTAAAATTAAACCAAAATGAAAACTAAAAGATCACCCAAATAAAACTTTATGACTATATAAACTTTTCAATCAAAGTTTATATTTGTAATTTGAAAACTTATAATTGTATACAAATCATTTTATATATATATAACGCACACAAAATATTAGATATTTATAATTAAGTCTTTAGTAGTATATTTGTAGGTTTTGATATTTGACTATCTATATATAACTAGGTGAATGCTCGACCGTTGCGCAAAATAAAATTATGTAGTCAAAATTTTGGTAAATACACGTTATTGAAAGTAGTTATATTATTAACACTTACTATAAAATACTAATTCTTATACTAAGTTGATATAAAAAATTATAATTATATAGAACGATATTATAAGATAAATATGTATCAGAACATCACTTAGTGACCTTTGTCACCGGCTTATTTGTAACGTAATGTAATATAATTTATAATTTTATATTTATTTTAACTATTATTTATAGTTGATTTAAAACTCACTTTGAGATATTTTCAATTTTTATAAAAATAGTTTTTGAATGTATTATAGTTAATCTGGCATTTTCATTTTGATCTTATACTTAACACAATAAAATTGTTTCTATATCCAGAAAAAGAAATTGATCATTTTTTAAGTTTATAGGTTAAGATTTGCATTTAATGTCATATTCAAATTAACAAATTAGATATACTATATTGTTAATTTTATAAATTAATTTGGGTTTTGCATTTAACATCATGTTTAAATTAACAAATTAAATTCATTATATTAATTACTTAAAAGTCTAACGTAATATAATTTATAATTTTATATTTCTTTTAACTATTATTTTCAATTGATAAAAAACTCACTTTGAAGTATTTTCAATTATTATAAAAATAGTTTTTGGATGTTTTCATAATTAATTTGACATTTTGATTTTGATCTTATATTTAAGACACTTCGACCTTTTCTATATTCAGAAAAAATTGATCATTTTAAGTTTAATTGATATATTGGTTAAGGTTTTGCGTTTAATACCATATTTAAATTAACAAATTAGATGTACTATATTGATAATTTAAAATTTTAATTTAGGTTTTTAATTTAACATCATGTTTGAAGTAACAAATTAAATACATTATATTAATTACTTAAAACTTTACCATTAATCTAACAATATATTAAATTTAATAAATTAAAAAATATTAGGAGTTGGAAAACTAAAAGTTTCAATATATAGATATAAATATCTATATTTAGTAACTTATTTACATTAATAAATAAACACTTCCCAAAAATTTTAGAAAATCATTAAATTTTTTAAAATTTTTAAAATTTTCATAAAAACGTTATCTTTTTCAACCATCTCACCCTACACTTAATTCATACAATTTCCCCATTGGATAAAGAAAGGGAAAAAAAACAAGGGAGAAAAATAATATACCCCTTTAGGATAGACGACGAGTTACTCGAGGTATAGAATTGGTATGCATTTCAGGGTTGATTCATGTGCTTGCATTTGTGTTAATAGCTATCCATAGACTTCGGCGCAACAATGAACACGGCATGCATAACCACAGTTTTGGGGTACACCGACCATATACTTGCATCGATGCCAGTCTCTAAAAGATGGGCAATCTTCCTCCACAATTATAAAACATTATCATAGTAATAGTTTGAGAATATACTAACAATTCATCAGCTCGTACCAAAAATCAAGTTTTAGACGTATAAAAAAATTTCAAATTTACAAACGTTAATGTTGAATAATGTTTTATGTTTTTATGTGACCATCACTGAAATAAGTCGAAATGTTTTTTTTAACAAATATTATCAGTATTTCAGGTTGCATGGATTCAAGATTGAACGTGAAGAAAAACAAAACACAGAAATCCAGATTGCTTCAGCAATCGCGACGCGACGGTAGGCCCGGTCGCGACGCGAAGCCCCATCGCGACCCGACAGCACATTTGTCGAGACGTGAAGAGAAGCAAGACAGAAGACCTCCATCGCGAAGACCTCCAACGCGACACCACCAACTTTCTAATCGCGAGACTACCAACCCAACGCACTAACCAGTGGCCGACCAAAAGCACTCGACAGCCGCACCTTCGCGACGCGACGCCATGTGTTCAGTGACTATAAATAAGAAGCTCACCTCTTGCCATTCGTGTGCAGAAAATAACTTACACCACACATACCCATTCAAGCACCAATATTATCCTACGTCCAAAGAGCAAGAAAACCTGCCAAAACGCTCAAGAAAACTCTTTTCAAACAAAGAAAATCCACGTTCAAACAAACATCGAACAAAACCGCTACACCCATACTCTACCCGACACCAAACAAAATCTCTACCCAACACCAAACAAAACCTCTACCCGACGCCATACAAAAACCTCTACCCGACACCAAACAAAACCTCTACCCGACACCAAACTTCAAACCTCTAAACAACCTCAACCCGAATACCAAACCACAAAACCTATACACCCTCTACCAAATACATACACCACGAAAACTAAACCACAAAAACCCCGTGCATCTCAATTAAACCGACACCAAAAAACCCATTTCACCAAACACCAAAAACTACCAAACCTCATCCTACCGTAAAGAACAAGAATCGACGCTTCAAAGAAAACACCATCTTCCTCAGCTATCGATAAGTTCTTTTGAAATTATTTGTGTCGTTATTGATTTATTCAAACTGTTATAAATCAACTGTACCAAATATCCAATACATCCGAATTGAACCTTGACAACGAAAACATATGTGGACTGTATTTAACCGAGACATCTAACTTCTAACTTCTAACTTCTAACCTTTTTATTTATTGTAAAAACACTTTATCGTTGATAATGGCGTTTATTACATCTAACCTCTAACTTCTAACATTTACTTTATTTACCGCTTTCTGTCTATTTAAATACTGTCTAGCTTAGATTTACCGTTTTATTTTATTCCGCAACTCTTTTTTATTCCGCATATTATAGATAAAATACATATCTGTCACACGGTAATCGGCTTAAAAACCTTACTCGTGGTGAACGGTTATCGTATTTTCAACAATTGGTATCAGAGCTTGTGTGATTTACTTTGAAATTTTTGTTGAGAACTTTTGTGTAGCGTTTTTATAAACCACCAATAAGTTTTCTTTAAAAATTTCATCTTAATATCACTTGTTCAACAAAAAAAAAAAAAAAAAAAAAAACACAACCCAAAATGTCTTCCACAACCTACTCAAGAGCTCCATATGTCATCAGGTATGGTCTATGATCTCAGAAATCGGTCTTTCAAAAACACCATTTGAGTCCCACATGACTAAGATTGAGAACAGTTTGAAAGCTGATCTCAAACTATATCATGACACAATAGTCAAATCTGATATCTGCAAATCTGAATTACAAACTTTGCAACTCAGATTTGGAGAATCAACAAGGACTAGAGACAAACTTGAAAGAGACGTCGAACGAAAAACAGAAGAATATAATCACGTCTTAGATCAATTAAATGAAGCTCTAAAACAAAAAAGGGACTTAGAAATAAAAAATCAATCTGTTTTTCCATCTGAAATAAAAGATGCCTTAGAAATAGAAGTCCTTCAGTTAAAGCTAAAAATTCAAGATTTAACTGACAAAAACACTAGTTTGATTCTAAAACTAGATGATTCTTCAAAAGAAATCAAACTTCTTGAATCCGAGAATCAAAGATTTCAAGGAAAACTGGATTCTATCAATCTTGCTAGAAAGCTAAGTGATGTTATTTTCGTCAAAGCAACATCCTTAGGATCTGGCAAAATCGATACAAATTACAGACCTGGATTAGGAAGAGAATCCTTCGAAATCGAACAAGCCAAACAAGAAACCAGGACTAACAGTGAAAACTCTGAATCAACTCTAACAGATCTATCCACATCTGTTAATGAGGAAAATTCAGACGACGAAACAGTTATCAACTGTAACCCAGATGATACTGATTTCACTGTTTCCAAAAGATCTTTCACTAATAGGACTTCAACCCACCAAAACCAAATTACCAACCAAAACTCCAAACTTAAAGACTTTTTGAATAGAGCAAACTCCTTTTACAAGAAAGGCAGTACCTCTAAACCAATTGCTCTTCAAAAGGAACAAGGCAAGCCCAAAGTTTTCAAACAAACCCAAAAGAAACCTTTGAAACCAGCCTCCTTGCCACAAAAACAAAAAAAAATTCAAAACCATCCTCATCACAAAAACAAAGAAAGGTTATCAGACAAGTCATTACATAAAGGATACCTTTCACACAATCAGAAATCTTTCCAAATGACAGGTTTTCAAAAACAAATCTTAAATTGGGAAAATCTGATAAGTCAAATCAAGCCTCAACCACTTCGTCCAATTAACAGAAACCATAATGATTTCAAATCACCGAAAACCATTAACAAATCAGGACCCACCATGGTTTGGGTACCTAAACTTTCTGTCTAATTGCAGGCACTTCGTGCTGGAAAGCCCAAGGATGATACATGGTATATCGATCGTGGCCGTTCCAAGCATATGACAGGAAAACAGAGCTTTCTACAAAACTTCAAACCCACACTACCTCCGATGCAGAAACTTCACAATCAAACAAAAATGATGTGAATCCAGTCGAGGGGGAACCACCAAAACCAGAACCCTCCTAAAACACCCCAATCCACCTGTCCAAAAGATCCCAATGCATCATTTATGGGGGAACTCTCGTTACCCCATTCTCACCCCCAAACCAAAATTTACCAAAAACATCCACATAATCAAAAATCACAAAAAAAAATTGAATAAAGTTTTATCCTTTTAAAAGTTTTTATAAAACCATGTGATTAACATCTTCTTGACTAAATTTTCAGATACTTATGCTCGATGAATGTTCTCAGTTATATTGATTCTTAATTAAAGAGAATGTTCAAATTTCAAACATTTGTGTTATGTACATTCTCCTATTCCCTTTGAATTTATTTCAATTATAACGATTTTATCTATTAAGGGACATAAGATCAGGAGATTCAGATGAAAACCAAACCCATGTGAGAATTTGTGCCTCGTCTTTAACTGCTAAGTGGAATTCATTTCTGTGAGCAAAGGTGTTCTCATTATGACTTATAGGATTTATACTCTTATACCGTGATGCTAGTCTCATTTTTGCTTAGATATCAAGATGACCAGGGACGATACAATCATTTTCTTATATATTAGACAAACTGTCTATTATATCACCTATCCCTATCCTCAATCAAACCACTTCAAAGAAAAGCTTCATCATCTGGCATAACGAATCTGACAATCGAAGAAACGCAAAGTCATATCCAACAAATGATGTCAACAAATCACAACTGGTAACCACATCAGATATCTTTTACACAAAAGGTATTCGCGAAAATCAAGAAAAGTTAAAACAAAGGTGAACACTTCACCAAAGAAAAGGAAGATTTACAAACAACAATCCATCAAGACAGACATCTCTCAAAATTTTCCAAACAACAGTTTCTCAAATGCTTTATCAAATATAACTGTTAAAACCGAAGATTTACCGGGATACTGTAGCCTTCATAATTGAATGTTCTTAGTTGCAAACTGCACTATGAATATTTCTAAACCCCTCTACATGTATTTCCCGACGGAGAGAGAGTGAACATCAATGGCATGAATGAAGAAACCCTCTGAGTAATGCCGAAACCAGTCTTATGTGATTGATTATCTAATATGAAGACCAAGTGACTAAAGTATATAGGTATAAATCCACATTAAGCATAAGTCAACACCTTCAAACTGAGTCATATCACTCATCTTTAGTGATTATACACCAGTTCTGCATCCAGAACAAACAAACACCTCAGTCAAGTGTGAGCTATACCTATGAGCGTTCATCTGAATCGACCTATTAAGATCACTTGTCGTCTTTATAAATGCTATAAAATCTTAAGGGATATTATGAAAGTACATATACAAAAACCCTTTGATTATTGAACATGAAACCTTGATTCAGAAACAAATATTCTTGACAAACATTTTTCAAAACATAAGTAAAATCTAGTCACACTTTTTCAAAACAAATGATATGATTTTATAAATA
Organism: Cichorium intybus; assembly: GCA_023525715.1. Taxonomy (NCBI): domain Eukaryota; kingdom Viridiplantae; phylum Streptophyta; class Magnoliopsida; order Asterales; family Asteraceae; genus Cichorium; species Cichorium intybus. The sequence continues at coordinate 81,662,565 of CM042017.1, forward strand.
TTTTATCCAAATTTCAAGAATTTTCAATCAAACATTTTTCTCCTCATTTTCATTAATGATCACATAGGGGGAAATTGTTGAATAATGTTTTATGTTTTTATGTGACCATCACTGAAATAAGTCGAAATGTTTTTTTTAACAAATATTATCAGTATTTCAGGTTGCATGGATTCAAGATTGAACGTGAAGAAAAACAAAACACAGAAATCCAGATTGCTTCAGCAATCGCGACGCGACGGAAGGCCCGGTCGCGACGCGAAGCCCCATCGCGACCCGACAGCACATTTGTCGAGACGTGAAGAGAAGCAAGACAGAAGACCTCCATCGCGAAGACCTCCAACGCGACACCACCAACTTTCTAATCGTGAGACTACCAACCCAACGCACTAACCAGTGGCCGACCAAAAGCACTCGACAACCGCACCTTCGCGATGCGACGCCATGCCTGGTCGCGACGCGATCCCTGTGTTCAGTGACTATAAATAAGAAGCTCACCTCTTGCCATTCGTGTGCAGAAAATAACTTACACCACACATACCCATTCAAGCACCAATATTATCCTACGTCCAAAGAGCAAGAAAACCTGCCAAAACGCTCAAGAAAACTCTTTTCAAACAAAGAAAATCCACGTTCAAACAAACATCGAACAAAACCGCTACACCCATACTCTACCCGACACCAAACAAAATCTCTACCCAACACCAAACAAAACCTCTACCCGACGCCATACAAAAACCTCTACCCGACACCAAACTTCAAACCTCTAAACAACCTCAACCCGAATACCAAACCACAAAACCTATACACCCTCTACCAAATACATACACCACGAAAACTAAACCACAAAACCCCCGTGCATCTCAATTAAACCGACACCAAAAAACCCATTTCACCAAACACCAAAAACTACCAAACCTCATCCTACCGTAAAGAACAAGAATCGACGCTTCAAAGAAAACACCATCTTCCTCAGCTATCGATAAGTTCTTTTGAAATTATTTGTGTCGTTATTGATTTATTCAAACTGTTATAAATCAACTGTACCAAATATCCAATACATCCGAATTGAACTTTGACAACGAAAACATATGTGGACTGTATTTAACCGAGACATCTAACTTCTAACTTCTAACTTCTAACCTTTTTATTTATTGTAAAAACACTTTGTCGTTGATAATGGCGTTTATTACATCTAACCTCTAACTTCTAACATTTACTTTATTTACCGCTTTCTGTCTATTTAAATACTGTCTAGCTTAGATTTACCGTTTTATTTTATTCCGCAACTCTTTTTTATTCCGCATATTATAGATAAAATACATATCTGTCACACGGTAATCGGCTTAAAAACCTTACTCGTGGTGAACGGTTATCGTATTTTCAACAGTTAACTAAAACCTTAACAGAAAAAGAAAAAAAACAAAAACAAAAAGGAAATAAAATACTGTCATTGGTCATCATCGTGATGTGTGCCAGAAGGTCATCATCGTGATGAGTGCCGGAAGGTCCAGCGTCATCAGATCCAATGGTCGGGAATGGTGGTGGTGGTTGCATTCCCAGATGTAACATAAGCACGAGTGTGCTCTCTGATGGGTTTTGAAAAGCTAAAACCGATCTTTTTGCGTAAAACAATTTTAAGCAGAAAACGGAAGCAATTTTAAAATAACTATTATTTTAAAACCATTTTAACAAAACCACCAAGAGGATCCAATTACATGATATAGAAAGATTATTTGACAACCATATGATGTAAAGAAGACAATCCAACTTGGTTTTGGGGAGTTGATGAAGATGGCAAGAGAACCAAAAGAGACTTCATCTATAGTGTATCCACCAACAAGAGTAAGGCACAATGGAATGCTAGTTCCCTATTGTATTTGTGACTTCTTAAGCCTTTAAGTGCTTAATGCATTTAAGCACTAAAGGATAAACACTTCTACACCACTTATACTTGCAACTAGTTTCAAAAGATATGCAAGAGGGGGGGGGGGGGGGAGAAGTGGACGATTTTCATCAATCAAAAAGAGAAAAACTAGCTACTAACTCTTATAATAGAGGTCATCCAAATGAATGTTGTTAAATATATGAATCTATCTTGCACCATATTCATTTGAAACTTCCACCCTTTCAACTTCTTCCACTTAGATGCTAAGTTGATGAAATATTTTTTTCCCTATATAAGAACATTATTTTCATTTTTGTTGCATGTATTTTCTTCTCCTATTTTTGTTATTATTATCTAAAGTGTATGAAAATGGAAAAGAAGAAGAGATCTATAGTCATATAATATCTAAATTGGGGAGAGAACTAAATGCGGGCATGACAATCAAGATTTTAAAATACTATAAACTAGTATAGTTTTTTTTGGTTCAATTTGTATTCACTTGTTTTTTCCTTCTACTTTCTTTAGATTTAAATAAAATGTTTATGTTATACATTTAGATCCAATAGAAAAAAAATGATTCTATTTCGATTTATTTGTTACAATATATTGAAGATGTATGCTTTTATTTTTTAATATCCTATATAACTGTTTGATTGGATTTCGTCGTCACGTGTGTAACTAATATAATTATAAAAATATAACTATTTTACTGATATATATATATATATATATATATATATATATATATATATATATATATATATATATATATATATATATATATATATATATATATATATATATATATATATATATATATATATATATATATGTGTGTGTGTGTGTGTGTGTGTGTGTGTGTGTGTGTGTGTGTGTGTGTGATATTAATAATATGACAACATGAAAAGATATACGATTTCAATATAATATTAAAAATCATAGAAAAATGATAATATATTGTAATTATTAAATCATAAATATTATTTTTTGTTTTTTCTATTGCATTCTAAGCATTTGTTGATAATGAATACATCTCATATGTATATATGTTACACGAGCTTAACCTTAAAAATAGTGTGCAACAGTATAGAACAATGAATGTATACGTATAATAACGGACAATCATGAAATTGTTTTGTAAAAATGCAAAGTCTTTATGAACACTTTAATATTAATCAAATAAAGAAATACATGTACACTTATAAATATTATAATTAAGTTTATAATAATGAGTTTATAAGTTTTATATAATGTATTAGTTCCAATGTTTTTTTTAAAATTGATATGGTATTTTTTTAAATTGTTAATTTTATATATATACTAATGAATAAAATATAAACACATTTCTTACAATGAAATACATTAAACACCTACAAATTCCTTATTTTCAAATAACTTCTCACACGTTCATTCGCTAATCATATTCTAGAACACATGGTTTGAAACTTTACTTTGAAACGATTATATAAAAATAAGTTATAATAAAAAAAATTAAAAAGATAGAACTAACATATTAATAGTTTTATTGGCCTTAGAAATATTTGAATGTAAATGTTCAAATATAATATAATATTATACATTAGATGATCATATTATTTATTTAATTTACCAAATACAATTTAAATATTCTAATCATATTTAATTAAGTACCATATGTATCAATTAAACAATATAAGCAGAAAAAAACTTCTTCATTGTACTATTTTAATGCTATAAAACTTTATTTGGAATTTGAAGGGTTATAATATTAATAAAAATTCAATGTATTTAACTAACAGTTTATTAAAGATGTATAGTATTATTTTGAAATATTGTATATGATTGTTTGATTGAGTTTCATCATTGTGGATGCAACTAGTAATTTATTAAAGATGTACACATATTGGTTTGAAACACACACAATTTTTTAATTGTTCTTTTAGTAGTGATTCAAAGTTTATTTATTAATGTAATATAATTAGAAATAAAACAAAACTTTTTACTTAGATTTTTATTTGCGGTTTCATGGTATGGATTTAGTAACTTATGGCAGAGTTTTAAATGTTAGTCATTGTACAAGGTGTGAGTATTTGACAGAAAGCCTATGCTCTTATCAATGTAGACGTAAACATATTTGTTGTGCTCGATGGAGAGATTTGGGTTTCATGTACCCGTTTTTTGGACAAGACATTTTAGTTCACTAATATGTGTCACTGGGGTGTGGAAAAAAATGAAAAAGAATCACAACCAAAAAGATTGCTACATTATTATATTTATTAACGTCAATATGTATGAAAATCACGAACTTACTAGGTCATAGCACTGGTGCACATTTACCGGTTATAACCGGTTTCGGTTTTTTAGAGGACCGGTTTTTTTTTAACCGGTTTTTGCTTAACCGGTTTCGGTTAAAACCGGACCGGTTTAGGCCGGTTTTTTGGCTTCGAAGTGTAGAACCGGTAGAACCGGTTCCGGTTCCGGTTAAAACCGGTTTTTATATAACCGGTTCCGGTTAAACCGGTCCAAAAACCGATTTTGTGTATTAAATCTTTAAAAATACCAAAAAAATACTAAAAAAATACTAAAAAATACAGAAAATTTTATATTGTTTTTGGTTATGATATACAATAAAAAACAACATTGTTTGATAGTCTAACATTGATCGAAATTGAAATGAAAAAAACAAACGTGAACGACCAATTACGTATTATAAAAAACTAGGAATTATAGTTTTCGAATAACCGAGATTCAACATCGAAAAACCTAGGTCAATCTCCAACACATTACATAAACTAGGAATGATAGTCTTCATCTAGAAATACCAAAGTTTTAAAATTCAAATTACATAAACGTCAATAATAATAATAGTAGGAATTATAGTCTTCAACTTTGTCGTCTTCAAATCTTCAAGCCTTTAATCCGAAAATTCTTCAATCTCACCCTCATCAACTTCGGTCGTTGGAGGTGATATCCCCATTGCAACTTCTTCTTCTTGGATATACTCTTCCACCGGTGGTAAAAGCGGCCCTTCGAGCGAAACGCAATGTTGTATCCTTTCGACGCCATCCAAGTAGTCCTTCAAGCAAACGCATACTTCCATCGATTCGGCCGTGAGTTTGGACCTTCTTTCCGTGATGACCCTGCCACTAAATGAAAAAGCGGATTCCGAAGCTACCGTGGAAGCTTGGACGGTTAGTAAATCGCGGGCCATGGCGGCTAGAATCGGGAATTGCACTTCCTTTTCTTTCCACCAAGCCAAAATGTCAAAGTTTTGAAATTCTTCGACGGTAAAGTGGGCTAAAAAGTTTGTGGCCATATAATTGCCCAATTCGCTACTTGGGGCGGAAGTACGTTGGCGTTTTGTGGCATCCTCCATCAAAGTGTTATAAAGATTTATGTTAACGTTTCTTCCCGATGAAGATGAACCGGCCATACCTCTACGAATATGATCAACTATTACATTAGTTGGTTGACCATATTTGGTAGCGTACATTTCAAATAATTTTTTGAAAGAGTCATTGAATTTAAAATTTTGATTTTGAACGAAATTTGGTTCGAGTTCACTTAATCCCAAGTTTTCATAAATTTGCCCCATTAAAACGTTTACACCACCCACATTTATAGTCGGGTTTAGGGCGGCGGCACATGTGAAGACTAAAGGCAATTCCCGAAAATATTTTAAAAATTTACTTTTCATAGCAATAACCATATTTTGAAACAATGTGATCGAAGAATACTCGAAATTTGCCATTTTTTCCGTCATAAGAAAAATTTGATTTAAAACCAACGGACTCGTGGGATAGTAAACGCCCGACAACAAAGTTGTTGCCTCCTTGAAAATTTGTAGAAAATGTGTTAGTTCTTGAAGCAAATTCCAATCCGATTCGGGGATTGAAACCGATCGACGTTTTTCAACAAGTATTTCGTTAAACGCATTAAGTGTGAGTTTTTGACGTAAAATGCTTTCAAACATAAAACAAGTTGAGTTCCATCTTGTGGGTGTGTCAAAGTTAGGCCCTAAACATGGTTCGTTACATTGTGCACAAAAAAACCGGTAATTTGCTTGTCGTTGGTTACTTGTGCCATAGATTGTGTTTAAAAGATTTTTAAATTTCGTACGTAAATCATCACAAACTTGAAGCCCAGCTTGCACACTTATATTTATAATATGTGCAATACATCGGGTATGAAAAAAGTCGCCATCTAAAATTGGTTTTAGTCTTAATTTCATTCGATTGATGGCGTTTGTGTTGTTTGACGCGTTATCGAGGGACATAGAAAAGACTTTATCGTCTATTTTATATTCCGCCATAACGTCTAATAATATTTTTAATAAGTTTGCACCGGTATGTGGATAACCAAATAATTTAAAATCTATTGTCCGTTTCATCATTAGCCAACTATCGGGATGAAACCAATGAGCGGTAACGGCTAAATAGGAATTTGCATTTCCATGGGGGGCGGTCCAAACGTCACAAGTTAGCGAAATCGAATTTTTGTAGTTTGCAAATCCTACAATTATTTCGGATTTCGCTTTAGCCCAAAGTGCAATAGCATCACGTCGAAGAGTAGTACGACTTACAGCGGAGTATCGAGGTTGAAGTTTCGTTTTGATGATTTCCGTAAGCCTCGGGTTGTCGAAGTGGTCGAATGGAAGTGCTTCTTGGATGACAAACTTGGCAAATGCTTCTCTTACGGCATCGTTGTCGTACACAAATAAAGCGCCGTCCGATCCAATTGTAGTTTGCGTCGGATCGGTACTAGTTTGTTGGAGCGCTTTGCAACCGCTACTTATATGTGACCTCAATGTTGAGTTGCTCGTTGACGAATAAAACCTCCCACATTTCTTGCACCGAGCTTTTTTCGCACCATCTCTCATAACACAATAATCGAAATTCGACCAAACATCGGCGGATCGCGTTGTGGTTTTGATTTCCGCTACATCATCGTTGGTATAGTTTCGTGTTATGCCGGAAGTACCAACGGAAGCGGAACCGGTAGCGGAACATGACGAAGCCATCTTGAAATTGTTAGAAAATAGGTCGGGAATGCGAAAAACGTCGAGAATTGTGAGCGTTTTTTGCGGGGTGTTGAAACCAAATGAACCAACATCTATTTATACTAACAAATGAGGGGTAAAATGGGTATTTTGGCCATTTTAACGGTTATAAACGGCTACAAACCGAGCAAAAGAAGCCAAAATGCCAAAAATGCCCGTTTTTTAACGGCTATGAAGAAAAAACCGGAAAAAACCGGTTTTTTTCCGGTTAAAAAACCGGTTAAAAAAAACCGGTTAAAAAACCGGCTCAAAAAACCGGGTCTCGCTTGGGATGGATAACCGGGTAAAAGTCGCCGGTTCGGTTTAACCGGAACCGGTTTTCGCATAACCGGTTTTCACAATAACCGGTCCGGTTTATTTTTTCGGTTTTTTTAAAAACCGGTTTGTTTGTGCACCTCTAGGTCATAGTGTTACTCTATCAGAATTTCCAATATGCCAACCCAAGAACAATAAGCAAGTAGTGGTGGAAAAGGCAATAACAAGACTTCAACCTGAAGACGACAAAAAAGTTCCGCGAAGACGTTACACTGCAAAGCATTTTAGTTGATGACTTCATTTTACTTTTGATGAGTTCCTATTGATCTTGGATTGGAACAATTATATTTTGTTATTTGCTATCCTTAAAAATTGGGTTGTTACACTTTATGTTTATGTTTGGTGTGGAACTTCGCATTTGATGTTTAGAACTTTATATTTTATGTTTGATTGAGAACTTCATATTTAATGTTTGAAACTTAGAATTTTATGTTTGGAAAATTGAAATTTCGAATTTTATGTTTTACATTAGTAATTTTATTCGTTGGTTTTCAAACCGAATTAATTCGATTTTCGGTTTGGTCCTGATTGCCTTGAATTCGGATTGGTTCGGTTTCCAATTTAGACTAAAACAAATTTCAAACATCTGAAAAATCCTTGCACACCCCTACGTCTTTTTTAAAGAAACGAAGTCCTACCAAATATTTTTATTCAACGGAAATCACAATTTGGGAAGTCCGAATTTGCACTTTAAGTATCCTCACCGGCTTTCTTCTAGTGAACCAAAATGTATATGTTACAAATATACAATGGTAGAAATACATATAATTACATACACTTCAACACATTTTTCATCTTTTAAGAAACCATCAAGTCAACTTCATCAATGTTTTTCTCTATGACATCAATACAAGACCCTACGGATTTCCCCTCTGACATGGCGGTAGCGAGATGAGTCCGCGCTCTTTCGTGGCGGCGTAAAATCAAGATGGTGTTTAGTACGGCCCATCTCACTTGAGAATCCGCTTTCTTTTGAGTGAATCCCAAGCTGTTTAACAACTTATCCAACTACGGATAAAACGTTGAATAAAAGAAACACCGGTTAAATGCAAGAAATAGCAATGTACTTTCATTTTTTGTTTTTGTGTAGTATAGGATCTTAATTTCATTTCTTTCTAGTACAATATTGTATTTTTCAACTTTTTTTCCATTATTTTTCTTATTAGGACATTATACTTTGAAAATTCTACCAAATTATAGCGATGAATATTGCTTTGTATTTGTATCACATTGCTATAATTCAGTATATTTTTCAAAGTACAATGTTGTAATAGAAAGAAATGAAAATAGGGTTCTATAATAAATAAACATCAATACAAGTATGTTGATATTTCTTGCATTATTCTAGACGCACATGTTATAGAGTATATTGAGAATATTTAGTCTAAAATTCCAAAATTTTGCTATTTCAAATTCATTTCTTTTACAAAAACAAAAATAAAATTTCAATTATTAATAAATAGTGTTTAAGAAGCAAAAAAAAAAAAAAAAAAAAAAAAAAAAAAAAAAAAAAAACAGTTGACAAAAATGTAAAAAAATTTACCGTGTTAACATCAGCAAGGCCTCCTTCAGCATAACCATAAAGAAGGTATTCGGTTGCAACTCCTGCTAATGCTATACATGAAAACCTGTTCAACATCTGAAACACATACATTTATTACGGTTTTGGTCCCTGTTGTTTACATCAAATTACAGTTTTGGTCCTAGTTTGAAAATCTTGTGCCGATGGCCTCTATGGTTTCCAAATCTTTCATTTTTGGTCCCTGTGGTTTCCAAAATTTTTACTTTTGGTCCCTCCCACTGCTACCGTTTGTGTAAACCACGGGGGCCAAAAGTGAAAGATTTGAAAACAATAGGGACCAAAAGTGAACATTTTGGAAACCATAGAGGCCATCAGTGCAAAACTTTCAAAACTAGTACCAAAACTGTAATTTGGTGTAAACCACAAGGACCAAAATTGTAATTTACTCTACATTTAATTACTTACGACTTTATTTATTTTATATTATATTAATATAAAAGAATTAACATTGTAATTTATGTACATAAAGATGAGATATACCTTGGCTGATACTCTTCCCGCACTTATCTGCACATACAAAGTTGCAAAATGAAAACCAATTTCTACTTCGGATTAAATCTCCATTTTTATTTAAAGTAAATGCAAGAAATAGCAATGTACTTTCATTTATTTGTTCAAATTGGAAAGGGTAATACCGTAATAACAAATAATCATACATAAGAAAGCAGAAAGCTTACTTCTTCAGTAAATTCAAAATCGACAAAAACAGTCCCTGCTTGAACATTTAACGATCCTTCCCTCTGAAAAGCTTCCAAACTTGAAAGTGTATATCCCTTTGGAAGTATTCCCAGTAAATAAGCAATCAAGAAATGTCCAGCTTCATGCTACAACAACAAAATCTTCAAAACATTCATCCCTCAATAACAAAATTAAAACAACAAAAAGTAAGAAAGAGGTCTCACTTGAATAACTCTATTATGATACTTTTGACTAATGTTATGCCCAATAGTATCAAGAACTAAACTGCTAAATCCTCCAGCAAAAGCCACCTAACAACAATCAATTCCATTAAAACCATCAATATATGATACACATTGCAAGAAAAATGTTTTAGATTTAGAATACATACCGAATCCAGTGTCCAAATGAAGAAGATTACCAATGAGAAATATAAAAGCTCTTCAGGGCCTAAATCAAACACACTCCAAGCAGAAATGAACCCTAACAAAGCAGCAATCTGCAGATTTCTTTCAATGGCACCAAGTGTGTTGTCGTTTGGTGATAGAAGAGATGAAGTCTCTATGCCATTAAGTTTAAGTTCGTTTATGGTGTATAGCCTCTGTGGTACCTGTATTAAATCCCCTTATTCAGTCAACTGTAGAAGGTGAAAAGCATACTGTTATTGAAGGTTATAATCCATCTCTGAAGTTAGTTAAGGGATTTCATGAAGTTTGATCATTAATTTGTTCGAAATTTTAGTGAATTCGGGTTAGGGTTTACCTGTTGAGCGGCACCAAAGCATCTCAAACCGCCTGGTTTAGATTGCAAATCCTTGATAAGAGAGAGTGCAGCTCTGTCGTCGCCTTTGTTAAGCTCTTTATCCACTTTTTCCAATAACGCCCTTCTCAATTCGCCATTAACACGAGCTTCAGCTTCTGAAGATGATGGTGGTGGTGACGATGATGAGCTCTTTACATTATGATTATACCTATACCTTGAAATTGAAGTTGTCGTATGCCATGATCTCCACTTTAGACTCCATTCTGGACCTGTGGTGTTGTATGTGGATAACAGCAGACCGCCATTCATAACCCTAATTCGAAAAATGATGTATAGTGAACTCAATCCTCACAAGATTACGTCAATGGTGTTTATAAGCTTTGTAACACACAAGAAAACTGTACAACAACCGATCCTCGAGAATTTTTGAAAAAATTCCTACGTTTTTCCGCTCATGAACGCTTGTGTCTCGCCTTGCGTTCTTACCCTGGCGCGCTTCCTGAACCACTCGTGTGATCGTGTCGGCAATTTTCTTTTTCTTTTTCGGGTCATCAAATTTTTTAATAATATTTATTTTGTCACTTATATATTTTTTTATAACTTGTTTATAACTAGTGTACGTGTTGCTGCAAAAAATGTATGAATATATAATAATAATGAAGAAAACTCTAATTATCCTAACTTAAAAACTATATGGACTAAACCGTAATTAATATTAAAAATTATAAGGATCACAGTTGTAGTTTTTGAAATTTAAAATTACGGGGACCAAAATTATAGATATCCTAAACTAAAAATTATACGGACCAAAACTATAACTAATGCAAATTAAAAAACTATAATGATCAAAATTGTAATTATGCAAATTAAATTAAATAACTATAGGGACCAAATTTGTAATTATGCAAATTAAAAAGTATGAGAACTGTAATTAATCTAAAAATGTTGATATTTAAAACTACATGGATTAAATTTACAATTATGTAAATTAAAAATTCAAGATACTGAAATTCTATATAACTAAAAGTTAACAAGTCAAATGTAACACCACGTTACTTTCGGTAAGTATTTATATATTAATCTTAAGGTAATTAAGATTAGTTGGATTATTGCAAGAGTTTGGATGGTTAGAATTTCATTTGGAAGGAATTTGAAGTTGAAAAATGCTAGAAGCAGGTTACTGTTAGTTCTATATGCCCAAGGATGATCATAAAATGATATTACTAATAACATATGATCCTATAGGGTCACACCAATAACAAATTTGACACCGATTATATCATTTAGATATTGAATTATGATTCATGATCAAATGATAATATACTTACAATTTAATTTGGAAGAATTATTATTTAGTGAAATAATAATTGTTTCAAGACTTAATTCATATGAGATGAGTTAATTTAAGAGTTCAATATATTTATATCATTTATTTAGTAAATGATACAAATGAAATATAGTCATGGATTCACATTTATATATATATATATATATATATATATATATATATATATATATATATATATATATATATATATATATATATATATATATATATATATATATATATATATATATATATATATAAAAACTAAACAAGTGGAATGTGTGTTTATATAATTATGGAATTATATATATATATATATATATATATATATATATATATATATATATATATATATATATATATATATGTATATATATATATGTATATATATATATACATATATATATATACATATATATATATATATATATATATATATATATATATATATATATATATATATATATATATATATATAAACAAATCAAGTGGAGACAACTTTTTCTTTCTTGTTCCCTCTTGTTGGACGTCCACCACTCCCCAAGGAAGTGGTGTGGGCATGCTCCATGCTACTTTAACATATTCTCTTGAAAATCCCATGTTGACTCTTGAACTATGTGTTAGTGGGGACAAAAGAGAAGCCTTATGACATTTCTTTAAGGAGTTAAGGAGATGGACGGTTTTGTGGCTTAGAAACACTATCACACATGTATTATTCTTCTAAGAACAAGCTCCCAACTCTCTCTCAAGTGTTTCCTAAAATCCGATTTTAGAAAGGGGCTTCAAAGGTTGAATTTGCAAGTTGAAGACTAGCATCTTCTTGGTGTCATTATACTTGTTGGTGGATCAACTATAGAGGGAAGCTATCTTGATTCCTAGCCATCATAATCTCATCCATATTAAGCTCAAGCGAAAGGTTATGATCTTAAGCTTTAACTATGTTTGTTTTTCATTTTATCTTTACATGCATGTAGTATGATCCTCTTGAAAATGGAATTCGTGTTCATCTTTTATGCTTCCGTTGCAACTTCAAGTTTTGAAACCTATGAAACGAACATGGATTTCCAACAATTGGTATCAGAGCCATGGCTATATTGCATGTTTAGATAATAAGTTTATTTGGATAAACTTGGTTTTTGGAAGCCATGAATGTTCATCTTCTTGAATGAAAGTTTCATGCATGGCTTCTTTGGCAACATGCAAGTGTTTAATCTATGATTTTATGTAACCAACTATATTTTATGATTGCATGCATTTGGTTACATAATTGTTGCCTTAGAAAAACAAAGTGTTGATTTTCTTATGATTTTATGTGATAAAATGGTGCATAAACAAGCCAAGGACCATGTGTTGTATGTTTTGTGTTTAAATTCAATTTGGTTGTAATCTATTCTTTTATTCAAATGGTTTGTAATAATAATTAGTTATTTCCTTCTTATATTCGTTTTGTAAGTATTAGAATAGTTGTATTTTATATCTTTTACAAAAATGTAACAAGAGAAGGAGATAATGACCAAGAGAAGATTACACCCAACAGCAACATTTCCTGCATGGCTGCTGTCTTGATTTCGGACCTGTTAAAAGGGTCAAAATAAATTCATATCTTGGTCCTTTGGTGCTATACTTGTTGGTAACTTTTATATCTAGCATATACATTAAGTTTTGACAAGTATAAGCATCAATTTAACCAAGAATGAAGTCAAGAAAGCAACAACACCACAAGAAAACCCTCCTGTTGGGCCTGTTCCTGTCGCAACTTTTATGGGGGCAAAAGAAATTCACAACTCATGCAAGGATGTCAAGAAATGGTGGTTCAAGTCTCATTTGATGTTATAAGAAGGTTGGCAAAATTGTAGCCAAATCGAAGATCATTTGGTTGAGTTTTTGTCACCTTTTTGTCCCTAGGTTTGGACTTGATATTTCATGTATGGCTCACATGAAATATCAAACTAGTTGGCTTGTGTTTATGTACCCATGCATGCATGTGATGATTGAATGTTTTGTTATTTTATGTTGTGGATGAAAATAAGATTTTGCATGCTAGACAACCTAGATAATTAAACATAATCATCAAGGAGTTTGTAATTTTCAAATTGACATTTAAAAACATAAGATGTAATAAAATTGATTTTATTAAAAATGGGTTTTGTTATAAAACCTATAAAGTCAAGTTTTGAAAATAAATGAAACAAATAAAATGGAGATTTTATGAATTCTTACAAACTCCAACCCTAAGTAATAATGGTAATTATTTAGGATTAAAATTGGTTCTCTTGTATATGATCAAACTCAAACTTAATATTGGATATTAATTGTAATCTTGACCACAAACAAAGAATTAATAAAATGGAGATTTTATGATTAAAGGAACCAATTGACAAAATAAGATTTTAATGGTACCATGTTCATTGGATGCATGCAATCTACATGATACCATATGTTTTTCAAAATTAGAATTGTAAAACATACAAATCCCTTTCGAAATACAAATCAATGTCGTCCCTCTTAAAGACACTCATGTATCACTTGCATATCCTTGTGGGATAAAGGTTACCTAACCACTTGGAGTCTTCTTGTGATACAACAGGTAGTTTTGCAATATTGATGGGATGAAGGACACCTAACCATTAATAGTTGTCAAAACTACACGTCCGTTTAAGTAGGATGATTTGTTTGGAAATCTTTTGTGATAAAGGTCACCTAAGCATTAGAAATCCAAGGCATAGATGGGATCAAACATGCCAAACTTATAAATGTTATAATTGGATCCCATACCTCTAGAAATTGTATTTGGATATAATTGGTAAACCGTTACCTACCTTGTTGATTCGAATAGGCGGGATAAAGGATACCTAACCACTTATTCGTGTTGCAACTTGGATTCTAGACCTTAATCAATTAAAGTTTATGAAACAAGAAAGGGTGTTAATTATTAAGGACTTAATATCATAATTTACTAAATTGAACCTTGTTAAAATTTTATAGATGGCACCAAACACAACAAACCCGGCTCCTAACAAAACCTCACTACGGTCCCTCCTTGAGGGAGAAAAACTTAACCATACCAACTTCTTGGATTGGTACCGTAGTGTGAGAATAGTTCTCAAACAAGAAAAGAAAGAATATGTTCTCAATGAACCACTTCCTGAAGAGCCCCCTGCCATTCCTAAGCCCGCACATGATGCATTGCTTAAAAAGATGGATGATTCCATTGATGCATCATGCCTCATGTTGGCAACCATGATTCCTGACCTTTAGAAGGACTTAGAGAATCATTCAGCCTATGACATGATCAATCAATTGAAGGAAATGTTCCAACAACTTGCAAGAATGGAAAGGTTCGAAACTGTTCGGGCTTTCCATGCTTGCAAGATGGAGGATGGACAGACGGTAAGCTCTTATGTGCTCAAAATGAAGAGTCACATTGATCATTTGGCACGTCTTGGAGTTGTGATGCCCGATGAGCTAGCAACGGATATGATCCTTAACTCCTTGACAAAGTCTTTTGATCCCTTTGTCATGAATTACAACATGAATGGTTTGAACAAGACTATCCCGGAATTGCATGGGATGCTAATTACCGCGGAAAAGAATCTGCCTAAGAAAACCACTCAAGTTCTCATGATCAAGGAAGGTGGCACAAAGAGAACTAGACCCGAACACCCCAACAACTCCAAGGGCAAGGGAAAGGCAAAGGTTGTCAAAGGAAAGGGCAAGAAAGTTGTCCAACCATCCCGTCCGCCCAAGAAGAAGGCAAAGGTTGCCAAAGAAGACGCGTGCTTCGAATGTGGCAAAGTTGGGCATTGGAAGAGAAATTGCCCTACCTATCTTGCGGAGTTGAAGAAGAAGAAGGCCGGTGAGGGCACTTCAGGTATCTATGTGATAGACCTAGAACTTTATAATTTATCTCCTAACACATGGGTATTTGATACTGGTTGTGGAACTCACATTTGTAATATGTTGCAGGGGTTCAAAAGGAGTAGGCGACTGAAGGCAAACGAGGTAGTACTCCGGGTTGGAAACAGTGCAAGGGTTGCGGTGGATTCAATTGGAAGTTTTGATTTATTACTACCTAGTGGCTTGTATTTGACATTGTTGAATGTTTATTATGTTCCTAGCTTGACTAGGAATATTATTTCGGTTGCTAAGTTGAGACAATGTGGATTTGATCTTTCCTTTATGAATGATGATATTTGTGTTT
Organism: Cichorium intybus; assembly: GCA_023525715.1. Taxonomy (NCBI): domain Eukaryota; kingdom Viridiplantae; phylum Streptophyta; class Magnoliopsida; order Asterales; family Asteraceae; genus Cichorium; species Cichorium intybus. Next base: position 81,678,353 of record CM042017.1, read on the forward strand.
ACAAAAACAATGTGTTCTATTTTGAGGCTAGGCCTTTAAATGGAATTTATGAAGTAAACCTTGATGAAAAGACTAACCATGGCTCTTTATACCACACTTTCACCAAGAGACCCAAATGTGATTTGAGTCAAATTTATCTATGGCATTGTCGACTTGGGCATATAAACAAGAATCGCATATCCCAACTTCAAAAAAGTGGACTTTTGAAGGCAAATGAGAATGACTCATTTGATATATGTGAATCTTGTTTACATGGCAAGATGACTAAAGCTCCTTTCTCCGGAACCAATGAGAGGGCAAAGGACTTGTTAGGAATCATACATACGGATGTATGTGGTCCTTTCAAGCCAATGACTAGATATGGTGAAAGATATTTCATCACCTTCACTGATGACTTTAGTCGTTTTGGATATGTTTATTTGATTAAACATAAACATGAGGCGTTTGAATTGTTCAAAACGTTTCAAAGTGAAGTGGAAAATCAACTCAACAAAACAATTAAAGTTCTTCGTTCTGATAAAGGAGTTGAGTACTTAACTACAAACTTTATGGATCATCTTAAAACTTGTGGAATTGTTTCACAACTTACTCCACCAGGAACACCACAACATAATGGTGTATCTGAGAGACGGAACCGAACACTATTGGATATGGTTCGATCCATGATGAGTAGAAGTACTCTACCTTTATCATTTTGGGGTTATGCTTTACAAACAGCTGCTCGTCTCCTAAACATGGCACCTACTAAGAAGGTAGATAGAACACCTTATGAGATATGGCATGGAAGGGTTCCATCTTTATCCTATCTCAAGGTATGGGGTTGTGAAGCTTATGTTAGACAAGAAGCTTCAAACAAACTAGAACCCCGTTCAACTAAGTGTATCTTTGTAGGGTATCCGAAAGATTGTCTTGGATACTACTTCTACAATCCCATAGATAATAAGATATTTATTTCTCGAAAAGCTGAATTCCTAGAAAATAAGTTTCTGACGGAAGAGGCTAGTGGGAGGTTTGTGGAGCTTGAAGAACTTCAGGAACCACAGCCTGATACACAAGAAATTGGATCTAGCATTCAACAAGAAATTGTTGAACCTGAACAAACAGTTGATCATGAACAAATTGTAACACAAGGTGTTCGCAGATCTGGTAGGGTTCGATTTGAACCTGAAAGGTATGGTTACCTAATGATGGAAGAGGAATGTTATACGATAGATTCTGATGAACCCGTCAACTACCAGAGTGCAATATCAGATCCTGAATCTGATAAATGGCTTGAAGCCATGAACACTGAGATGCAATCCATGCACGATAACCAAGTATGGGATTTGGTTAATCTTCCCACCAATTGTAAGACTGTTGGGAATAAATGGGTTTTCAAGAAGAAAACCGACGTGGATGGAAATGTTCACACTTTTAAGACAAGACTTGTCGCTAAAGGATACTCACAAACTCATGGTATTGACTATGATGAGACCTTTTCACCAGTGGCAATGATCAAGTCAATTAGGATACTTTTTGCCATAGCCGCATACTATGATTATGAGATATGGAAAATGGATGTCAAGACCGCTTTCCTTAATGGACACTTATTGGAAGATGTCTATATGGATCAACCTAAAGGTTTGGTCGATCCCAAGCATCCAAGCAAAGTGTGCAAGCTTAAAAGATCAATCTATGGATTGAAGCAAGCGTCTCGAACATGGAACATCCGCTTTGATGAAAAGATTACAAATTTTGGATTCATAAAAAATGAGGATGACTCCTGTGTTTACAAGAAAGCTAGTGGGAGCATAGTCATATTCCTAGTATTATATGTTGATGACATACTTTTATTTGGAAATGACATCCCAACCTTAAAAGGTGTCAAAGCATTCCTTGAGAACTGTTTGTCAATGAAGGGCTTAGGAGAAGCTGCTTATGTATTAGGCATAAAGATCTATAGAGATAGATCTAAGAGACTTATTGGTCTAAGCCAAAGTGTATATATTGATAAAATCTTGAAAAGGTTCAAGATGCAAGACTCCAAAAGAGGATTCTTGCCAATACCGCATGGCACCATCCTTAGCAAGTCCCAGTGCCCAAGCATTAGGACTGAACTTGAAAGGATGAAACATGTCCCATATGCTTCGGCAATTGGGTCCATCATGTATGCCATGTTATGCACTAGGCCCGACGTTTCATGTGCCTTAAGAATGACAAGTAGGTATCAACAGAACCCAGGTGAAGCCCACTGGACTGCTGTAAAGAACATTCTTAAGTACTTGAGAAGAACTAAAGACATGTTCTTAGTTTACGGTGGTTTGGAAGAAAGCTTAAAGGTAAAGGGTTACACTGACGCAAGCTTCCAAACAGATAGGGACGATTCGAGATCTCAATCTGGGTATGTCTTTATTTTAAATGGAGGAGCCGTGTCTTGGAAGAGTTCCAAACAAGAAGTGATTGCACAATCCACTACAGAATCAGAATATGTTGCTGCTTCGGAAGCTGCTCAAGAAGCTGTCTGGATGAGAAAGTTCATTGAAGATCTAGGGGTTGTTCCTTCCATTCGGGACCCTATAGAAATCTTCTGTGATAATCTAGGTGCTATAGCTCAAGCAAAGGAACCTAGATCGCATCAAAAGACCAAACACATTCACCGAAGGTATAACTACATAAGACATGAAGTTAAGAATGGTGAAATAAGTATTCACAAGGTTCATACAGATCAGAATTTGGCAGACCCATTTACGAAGCCTTTACCCCAAGCTAAGCATGAAAGTCACGCTAAGGGTATAGGACTTCGTTATTCTAATGAATGGATTTGATTTGTGTTTAGTGTTTTATGAATATGAAATTATGTAAACAACAAGAATTATGTAATATATGTGACGTGATGTTTCATTCATAATTTTGTGTTCTATATTAGCATGTTTAATCCTTGAATAATTTAGTTATTCTAAACGTCCATAGTCGATCATAGTTGTGGGAGCAATTATGAAGTAAGACTAATATGAATTGGATTGGTTGACTTTTATGGGTAAAAGTAGCAAAAGGTTGCAACCAAATTCATAGGTACTTGTCAGTGAACAAGTATTGGACTTGACCCGCTTCAAGATCACTCCATGGATCATCGTCATAAGTGATTCTTGAATAAAGGTATTATCATTGTATCCTTAGACCTGAGACGCATATTTGGGACTCAAGTGTAGGGAGTGCTATGTTTTGATATGGTTCACCGTTGTTCTTGAAATATAGACAACCATAAAGGCCATACTCAAGTGTAGCACTAACTATATAAGGGGCGTATGTAGTCAAGACGGGATTTGTTCCTCTTATGTGTTGAGAGTTAGACATCTAAGGCGCCTGATTGAAAGTTGAACATAGAGTGAGAATGATTAAGATCCATGTCTCATGTTCAACATGATGTCGGTGACAAAGGGATAATTGATAGATAACCTTATACATCAATTAGAGCCTCGTGCTTATGAAGAATTGGATGATTTTGAATGGCATTATGTCATGTGTTATTGGGGGCAGTGAAATGTTGCTAGACGTTCACCACTGTCGGTATCATTCTATGATGCAACCTTGTGCAAGTGGGAGATTGTTAGTTCTATATGCCCAAGGATGATCATAAAATGATATTACTAATAACATATGATCCTATAGGGTCACACCAATAACAAGTTTGACACCGATTATATCATTTAGATATTGAATTATGATTCATGATCAAATGATAATATACTTACAATTTAATTTGGAAGAATTATTATTTAGTGAAATAATAATTGTTTCAAGACTTAATTCATATGAGATGAGTTAATTTAAGAGTTCAATATATTTATATCATTTATTTAGTAAATGATACAAATGAAATATAGTCATGGATTCACATTTATATATATATATATATATATATATATATATATATATATATATATATATATATATATATATATATATATATATATATATATATATATATATATATAAACTAAACAAGTGGAATGTGTGTTTATATAATTATGGAATTATATATATATATATATATATATATATATATATATATATATATGTATATATATATATATATATATATATATATATATATATATAAACAAATCAAGTGGAGACAACTTTTTCTTTCTTGTTCCCTCTTGTTGGACGTCCACCACTCCCCAAGGAAGTGGGGTGGGCATGCTCCATGCTACTTTAACATATTCCCTTGAAAATCCCATGTTAACTCTTGAACTATGTGTTAGTGGGGACAAAAGAGAAGCCTTATGACATTTCTTTAAGGAGTTAAGGAGATGGACGGTTTTGTGGCTTAGAAACACTATCACACTTGTATTATTCTTCTAAGAACAAGCTCCCAACTCTCTCTCAAGTGTTGCCTAAAATCTGATTTTAGAAAGGGGCTTCAAAGGTTGAATTTGCAAGTTGAAGACTAGCATCTTCTTGGTGTCATTATACTTGTTGGTGGATCAACTATAGAGGGAAGCTATCTTGATTCCTAGCCATCATAATCTCGTCCATATTAAGCTCAAAAGAAAGGTTATGATCTTAAGCTTTAACTATGTTTGTTTTTCATTTTATCTTTACATGCATGTAGTATGATCCTCTTGAAAATGGAATTCGTGTTCATCTTTTATGCTTCCGTTGCAACTTCAAGTTTTGAAACCTATGAAATGAACATGGATTTCCAACAGTTACACGGGTCGTGTAGGAATTACACGGGTCGTGTAGGGAAGTCTTTTGAACTTGTTGGGCATACCGTGAATTACACGGGTCGTGTAATTTTGACACGGGTCGTGTAGTTCTGCAGACTAAAACTTCAAATGTATACCGTAAGTTACACGGGTCGTGTAACTTTGGACACAGTTCGTGCTGCGCACAGGCCCCACCCCTTTTTATTGCGATTTTCAGCCATTTCTTGGACAATTCTCGAACCAAAAACCTCCTAAACCCTAGAAAACGTTCCCAAATCGTCTAGGAACCAAATTGGAAGGCTAGAACTCGAAGGATTGAAGTAATCTTCGGTATTTCACTTCTTGAAGGTAAGGATTACTGTTTTAAACCTTTTGAACGGTTGATTTGGTTGATTTGGGTTGGATTCGAGTGGTTATGAAGAACAACCTATGATTAGTTAAAATTGAGTGTATAACTCATGTTTGGATGTTTTAAAACACTCCTAATCACGAGTGTTAACTGATGAGAACAAGCTTTAAGCTTTGATGGTGGAAATACAAGGTATTCACCTCTATTTGGTATGTATATGGTTGTGTAGGTGCTGGAAAGTGTTGAAGAAGTGCTTGTAATTAACGTTGGTGGTAGCTAGGACTATGAAGCTACTTAATCTAGGTGAGTAACTCTACTTACATGTTGGTTGTAACATGTTATATATGTTTATGATGCTAGATGATTCACAAACATGTAGAAATTACTATGTAAATCAGGTGTATCAAGTGTTAGAAATCACTTGTTATTACAAGTGAGTTTTGTAGTTATATACAAGATGATACATGTAGTAAATTACTTGTAAATTATGTAGACACATAGAGAATTCTATGTGATTATATGTATTAGAAGTTTGGGGTTACGATGTGAAGTAACCAACATTAAGATGAGAACCTCGTGTTCATTTGAAGTAAAGTTTATATATAACTAGATGAGTACTTTGTGAATAGGTACAACTAGGATATTAATGGTTTGCTTAAAGGGTACTTAGTAACCATAGAGAAGTATGCAAAATGAATATATATATATATATATATATATATATATATATATATATATATATATATATATATATATATATATATATACATATATATATATATATATATATATATGTAGTATGATGTAGTGTATATATATATACGATACTTGTGATTTTACAGGTATGTAGGGACTATTGGGCATGAATACTTTACAGTCGTGGTGTTGAGCCTTTCTAGCCAAATGATTGGGTTAAATTACCCAAAATATAATGTGGGAACTTGTACGGTTCATGCAGACCTTATTGGTCGAGTGAGGACCTGTATGGTTCCAACTATACGGCCCTTGTGGCTAGGAGATTGGGCTCATCGTCCAAATATAATATTGGTTAAACTCTTATAACTTGTAACAGTTTTGGAAAAGACAATATCGGGGAAGCCCTTGAGTCCATGAAAGGACAAGATTAGGGTAAGCCCGTGAGTCAATGAAATGACAAGACCGGATAAGCCGTGAGTCAATGAAATGACAAGACCGGATAAGCCGTGAGTCAATGAAATGACAAGACCGGATAAGCCGTGAGTCAATGAAATGACAAGACCGGATAAGCCGTGGGTCAGTGAAAAGACAATATCGGATAAGCCGTGAGTCTAGATGAGATCGGGACATGTCGTGAGCCTTTTGTGTTTACATGTGATGGGTTGATACCCAAGTGTAGAGCAGACATAGAATTTATTTGTATAGAGATTTGATTTGATATCCAAATATAATAGCCTTTATGGCTATACGGTTGGGTTTAACTACCTAACATATGGTAATAACCTTTGTGAAACCAGTGTTGGCTTCTGTGACTAAGAAATATGGCTTAATTGCCTATAGAGCTTTTGTGCTCATACTATTATAAGGATAGTGGTGAGATTTGATGACTCGAAACCGTAGAGAATAAAGAAGAGTCGGATATAAAGCCCTTGTGGCTCGTGATCAGAAAGGTTATAGAGTAAAAGGTTTCATATTGGAAATCAGTGTGACAAAATACCGCGTGGTGATATCAAGTAGTAATATCGAGTTGTCGGTTAGGTGTATACTTGTGTTGCATGTATTACACCGTGCTTGTTTATTAGTAGCTTAGGTATCGGTAGATACCAATGTAACTACGGAAAGAATACTTGTAGTTATTAATAGTGAAGTATAGCTGGTTTGATATGTTTATATTAACCAGTACTTATGAATTGTTGCAGGAAATAACTACACCCACGAGTTGGGTGACGTATTACATTTAAAATAAGTTATTCATGTAGTTGTAGTGTTGTTCACTAAGCTTTGTAGCTTACGTGTTTGTATTATGTTGTGTGCAGATTAGCAGTTGTAGCGCCTGGCTCGGATCGTGGGACAATTCTCAATGATAACTTCTTGTAGATTCCAGAGCACACGAGTACCCAATTATACTATTTATGTTATAAATGCAAAAAAATTTCTGGGTATACTCTGTGTTGAAACTGGGCGTTACAAGTTGGTATCAGAGCCCAGGTTTAAGTGAACTAGGTGTTTGTAGAGTAAATCCCTAGACTTAAACCTTGAAAGATAGTAGAATGTATTGTTAAATTAGGTATATATTAACATGTGTGTTATATATATGACCTGATTATTGCTAAATTTTGAAGTATGTGAAGTATTTGGAGTAATCCGATTTCCGCAATTAAGGGCTGAGAGCCCGAGTGGTGGCCGAGTTCATTTTAAGACTCGGTATAAAGAGGGGCTAGTGGCCCAGCGGAAAGAAATTCTACAGAATTGTGGGTAATAAAATTGATATTGTACATAAATTACTACCTATTGTTGTAGATATACACGGAAAAGCAGACGAGTCGTTTTGAGACTTGATAAATAGAGAAAGAAGGAAAATAGTAAAATGTCCACGAGAATCGTGGGCAGCAGTTATAGAAAAAGGTACGTAAGTTATTTCTTGAAATAACAAATATGTAGTTGGAGCCGGTGACTATTAAGGCAACCGGTAGACCACATCATGGTAAACATTTAGATGAGAGTGGACCAGTCGATGTTGATAGAAAGTGATCGACATATATTGAAAAGATAATAGAGTCGGTAACTGTGTGGAATATGGTAAAGAAGAGTTGTTACCAATGTTTTCCTTTGAAATAATTGCACCATATAGGTGGCAAGTATTAGCAGAACTCTGTGAAATAATGTGTAGATGTTAAAGAAGAGGCAAATAGCCTTATGTGCTATTTAATTAAGCCCTTGTGGCTGAAATATTATAAGTAACGGACTTTGGGTTCGCGGTGAACCGATATTGTGGAATTTATATGATTAAATTCTATAAATATGGTACGTTAAAATAAGTGGTCCCAGATGTTTAAATGAGAATCACTTCCCTTTTCTTACTAGTGGAATGGGTGTATGAAAGAATAATTGGATTGTTTAAATACAACATATGCAGTTGGGAAAGATAGAAATAAACACTTTGGCTGGCTAAGCCAGGATGTTAGAATGTCGTTGTTTAGCCATGTATAGCTTATTGAGAAGTTGTGATCATTCCTTGTTAGGAATGCTAACAAAGGAAAAAGTTAGCTTTAAAAGAGTTGTGTGTGGTTGGAATGAAATAGCTAGTAAGACTTATACTGAGGTGAGTATTATAGTGATTTCAGTTGTGATTGAAAGAATCTTGTTTTCTTAAATCAAACTAGTCACTACCCAAGACGAAAAATATTAAGAATAGAGCATGTGTACTAGCTAACCTTGTTGTGTATTGTATACATGTATGTATATACTGCTGTTAGAGGTTCTGAGGAACTCTGTGTATAGATAGTGATAGTAGTAGCCGAAAAGTAACACATAACGAAGAGTTTGTGTTTCTTTTGTATGAATAATGTAATTGATTAGCTATGTGACAAAATTTTCCACTAACCAGTATAAGTTGTATAAATTGTATAATAGTTAAAAGTATGTTGATACTTAGACAAAAGAGGCGTGTTTTAACTGTGAAGAAAGTAGTTATCTCCTCGAAGATCATTCATTCATGAATGCATCTGAGATCGGAGAATGGTACGGGGTGCCACGATTTGATTGAAGAACAGTACAAAATACCGTAAACGGGTATTGGTTGGTAATAGTAGTAAACGGTACGAGATATCGTGATTTAATAATATATGACGATTGGTATGAAATATCAGTAAATGACACTTTATGATAATTGGTACTAAAATACTATGTAGAGTACAGTACTAGGGTACTATGTAGTGAAGTTAAATGATAGTATAATGTTACATATGATATAAGAACTATGAGTTAAGTAGTAACTGGTTGAAATTGTGTATGCAGAGTACATATCAACCAATATTGTGTTGTAATATACCATATGTATTGTGTTAATGTGTAGCTAATACTAGACGCGTTTAAGTCTAGTATGTAGATGTTGTAACTTGATGTACAAAGTAAAATAAATGCAGAATTGTTGTGCCTGGCAAGATGCATTAAGCGGATACTCATGGTTCCATAAACTGAGTATGTGCGGCTAGTAGTGCTGAGCAAAGGAACGCGGTCTAAATCACTATTGTGATAGTGAGATAGATTATAAGTAGTGACGAGACGAGAACATCATTACTATGTGTAATGTGTTGTTTGAGAACAAAATGGACGTGTAATAGATGTTTTGTATAACATATGTTATGTGTATGGTGACCACTTAGTGAATATCTAGTGATCATATGTAGTATGTAGCAATCATATCATGACTATTTTGTGATCATAAGTAGTAGTAAAGATATGTAGTAGTTGCATATCAAATACTGTACAACCATGTAGCAGGTTGTGACCGTGTATGTGTAAATGAATATACATCGTAGAGATGATGAATGATTATATTGTATAATGCAAAGATAGATGTACGTATACTCTAAGGAAAGTAGATTAATATAGTATGTATAGAACTATATGAATGTGATCTCGGTTGTGATTGATAGGACCATTTCCTTAGCAATCAAACCCATCACCACCAAGATGAGAATGAATAGAAGTTAGAGTTCCTATCGTGTAACAGGAATTCGAACCTAAATGAGAATGTAAGTTTATAATGAAACATTAAGCAATTTGATAAGTTGCTATGAGATTCCGAGGACGGAATCTTTTGAAGGGGGGAAGAATTTGTAACACCACGTTACTTTCGGTAAGTATTTATATATTAATCTTAAGGTAATTAAGATTAGTTGGGTTATTGCAAGAGTTTGGATGGTTAGAATTTCATTTGGAAGGAATTTGAAGTTGAAAAATGCTAGAAGCAGGTTACACGGGTCGTGTAGGAATTACACGGGTCGTGTAGGGAAGTCTTTTGAACTTGTTGGGCTTACCGTGAATTACACGGGTCGTGTAATTTTGACACGGTTCGTGTAGTTCTGCAGACTAAAACTTCAAATGTATACCGTAAGTTACACGGGTCGTGTAACTTTGGATACACGTCGTGCTGCGCACAGGCCCCACCCCTTTTTATTGCGATTTTCAGCCATTTCTTGGACAATTCTCGAACCGAAAACCTCCTAAACCCTAGAAAACGTTCCCAAATCGTCTAGGAACCAAATTGGAAGGCTAGAACTCGAAGGATTGAAGTAATCTTCGGTATTTCACTTCTTGAAGGTAAGGTTTACTGTTTTAAACCTTTTGAACGGTTGATTTGGTTGATTTGGGTTGGATTCGAGTGGTTATGAAGAACAACCTATGATTAGTTAAAATTGAGTGTATAACTCATGTTTGGATGTTTTAAAACACTCCTAATCACGAGTGTTAACTGATGAGAACAAGCTTTAAGCTTTGATGGTGGAAATACAAGGTATTCACCTCTATTTGGTATGTATATGGTTGTGTAGGTGCTGGAAAGTGTTGAAGAAGTGCTTGTAATTAACGTTGGTGGTAGCTAGGACTATGAAGCTACTTAATCTAGGTGAGTAACTCTACTTACATGTTGGTTGTAACATGTTATATATGTTTATGATGCTAGATGATTCACAAACATGTAGAAATTACTATGTAAATCAGGTGTATCAAGTGTTAGAAATCACTTGTTATTACAAGTGAGTTTTGTAGTTATATACAAGATGATACATGTAGTAAATTACTTGTAAATTATGTAGACACATAGAGAATTCTATGTGATTATATGTATTAGAAGTTTGGGGTTACGATGTGAAGTAACCAACATTAAGATGAGAACCTCGTGTTCATTTAATGTAAAGTTTATATATCACTAGATAAGTACTTTGTGAATAGGTACAACTAGGATATTAATGGTTTGCTTAAAGGGTACTTAGTAACCATAGAGAAGTATGCAAAATGAATATATATATATATATATATATATATATATATATATATATATATATATATATATATATATATATATATATATATATATATATATATATATATATGGTGAAATATATGTAGTATGATGTAGTGTATATATATATACGATACTTGTGATTTTACAGGTATGTAGGGACTATTGGGCATGAGTACTTTACAGTCGTGGTGTTGAGCCTTTATAGCCAAATGATTGGGTTAAATTACCCAAAATATAATGTGGGAACTTGTACGGTTCATGCAGACCTTATTGGTCGAGTGAGGACCTGTATGGTTCCAACTATACGGCCCTTGTGGCTAGGAGATTGGGCTCATCGTCCAAATATAATATTGGTTAAACTCTTATAACTTGTAACAGTTTTGGAAAAGACAATATCGGGGAAGCCCTTGAGTCCATGAAAGGACAAGATTAGGGTAAGCCCGTGAGTCAATGAAATGACAAGACCGGATAAGCCGTGAGTCAATGAAATGACAAGACCGGATAAGCCGTGAGTCAATGAAATGACAAGACCGGATAAGCCGTGAGTCAATGAAATGACAAGACCGGATAAGCCGTGGGTCAGTGAAAAGACAATATCGGATAAGCCGTGAGTCTAGATGAGATCGGGACATGTCGTGAGCCTTTTGTGTTTACATGTGATGGGTTGATACCCAAGTGTAGAGCAGACATAGAATTTATTTGTATAGAGATTTGATTTGATATCCAAATATAATAGCCTTTATGGCTATACGGTTGGGTTTAACTACCTAACATATGGTAATAACCTTTGTGAAACCAGTGTTGGCTTCTGTGACTAAGAAATATGGCTTAATTGCCTATAGAGCTTTTGTGCTCATACTATTATAAGGATAGTGGTGAGATTTGATGACTCGAAACCGTAGAGAATAAAGAAGAGTCGGATATAAAGCCCTTGTGGCTCGTGATCAGAAAGGTTATAGAGTAAAAGGTTTCATATTGGAAATCAGTGTGACAAAATACCGTGTGGTGATATCAAGTAGTAATATCGTGCAAGCGTATAATTATTACGGTGTTGGAGAGCGAACGAGTCGTTGAGAAAACAACCAACTGGAAGATAAAAGGGCGGGCATACAACCGGCGTCATGACAGAAAGAGTGACACTGTGGAAGGAAGCTATAAAATCGGCGGCGATGAACGTGATGACCGATGCCGGCGGCCGAAGGCGTCGTTGCGCAAAGATTGGCGGTGAAAATTTTTTGAGGTGGGAAGGAAAGGAGTTTGTCGGCTCAAAGAAATAAAGAGCAGAAAATAAGATTAAGTCAATAGAGCCGGTGACGTGTCATTGGAGTATGACTCAAAATAGTGAATCAGATGCCACGTATGTATATTCAACATATAAATCGGTTGTAAGGGGTTAAAGAGACTTTATAAACAGGTCCAACACGACTTTATTCCCCTAGAAGGCAAGAAAAATATTATAGGGACCTTTTAAAACAAAGACAGAAACATCGTTGGGCTAGAGTGTCATTTTCCCAAAAATAAAATTATAAAAATAGATAGTGAAAAAATATGTAAAAACGAAGTAAAAAATGAAGTTGTAAAATCGAATTGTTAATAAACATGCAAAAACGAAATAAAAGTGAATTGTAAAAAAACATATAAGTGTTAAAATGAGCACAATTTCAAAATTTTAGTAACCTTTAGGTAGCCAAAAAAAATATGGAAACTTAATGTTGCTCGGTCATAATGACCACTTTGATAACAATTAACAAATTCAATGACATTTACAACTTATAAAGAGTTAAGTGATCAAATGAGCTTAGTAACAACTTATAACATGAACCCTATCTCAAAATGTCCAATTTTTATATGAAATCACGAGATTTATCAAGGAAATCTAAAATAGAAAAATTTTGAACTTCTTTATTAATTTCGATAATTTTTCATGGAAAATATGCTTGAAGATTACTTTTTTTTTTTTTTGAACTCTATCATCATATTCGAACTTATGTTTCATGTGTCTAGGTCAAGTTCCAAATTTGTTCATGAAATTTCGAATGTATGCATGTGTTTCAAACTTGTTTCTTCATATGTCTAGGTTGATTTCGAAATTGTTCATGAATTTCAAATTTGTTTTTCTATCTATTAAAATGATATAAGAGACAGTAGAGAAAAGAAAAGCGTACATTTTCTTTATTACAAAATGAAGATTTGCAATAAAAATGAAGACAATGATGATGATGAGAGAGAGAGAGAGAGAGAGAGAGAGAGAGAGAGAGAGAGAGAGAGAGAGAGAGAGAGAGAGAGAGAGAGAGAGAGAGAGAGAGAGAGAGAGAGATTGAAAATTAGGGGTGAGCGTTATTCGAATTAAACCGCGAAACCGCCCGAACCGAACCTTAAACGGTTTACGGTTTCGGGTTAAACGGTTTACGGTTTGGTTTGCGGGTTAAACGGTTTGATTAAGCGGTTTACGGTTTGGTTTGCGGTTTGGAAAAAATTAAGCGGTCCCCGCCCGAAAACCGAATAAGAGCTCTATATTAAATAGATATAAAATATATTTCAACTTTCAATGTCAAGTATCATTATGTAAGTTTAAGTTCCGACCTACAATGACGTTTTTTTGACTTGTAGCAAAATTTTAGGTGCTAACAGAAAAAGAACAGTATCATGCTCTTTTAACCATTTCGCTATTTTTATTCCTCTAACAAGTTAATCATATATTTTGCAATTTGATCATTGTGAAAAGCGTTCACGCAATCTCCATTTAGTAAGACCGAACGGAGTATCCATCCGATTACTCCTTTTTTTTGAAGTATCCTTCTGTGGACATTTTTTTTCAACGGAGTATCCATCCGATTACTCCATATATTTGGCTATTTTTTTCAACTTTCAATTTCAACTATTAGCTTTTTTTATTTATGATCAAGTATTTAATTTCAATCGTCAAGACGTCAACGTGTAAAAATAAAAATCAAGAAGTTTTTTTTTAGCCAACTTGAAATGTGTAAGCCATTAAGCCAAGTAGCCAACAACAACATGAGGAATAAATAGACTAATAGTATGATCGGGCAAAAAAAAAGACTAATAATATAACTTAAAATAGGATTTTGCTTAAATGGTTTAAACCAAACCGTACCCGCCCAAACCGAAACCGCCCAAACCGCAAACCGTTTAAACCGCTTTTAAGCGGTTCGGTTTACGGTCGGTTTGGCCTTCATCCCCAAACCGCCTAACCCGAACCGCCGAAACCGCAAAACCGCAAAACCGCCCGTTGCTCACCCCTATTGAAAATCATAATATGGTAAATCATCTATGGGTTTACAAAAAGCAATAATTTTGTTCCATTTGTAGCAATTTCGTACCTAAGTATGACAATTGTTATGTTTTTGGTCCCTTACCGATATGAAATGACATTCTTACCATTTCTAATTTCTTCAGCGATTTTATTTCTTTTCCAGCTATGTAAATGAAACCAGCTAATCCAAACACCCCCAACAAACAGAGTGTTCGCCCATACACACTAATTTTTAATATTTTCTTCAAAAATGTAAATCACTACTATTTATAAGCTTTGTAACACATAAGAAAACTGTACAACAACCCGTTCTCTAGAAATTTTGAAAGAATTCCTATGTTTTTCCAATCATAAACATTCGACTAGTACTTATGTCGAAATTTACATTGTGAATGCTTGTGTTTCGCCTTACATCCTCACCATGGCACCCTCCCTGAACCACTTGTATATTAAGCTATTTTTTAAATGTAAAATATCATTCGTTAAGTTTTACCCAAGCATGGATCAACAATTTTCATTTTCTTTTTCCCGTCATCAAAATTTTTAATAATATTTATTTAGTCACTATATATATATATATATATATATATATATATATATATATATATGTGTGTGTGTGTGTGTGATCATCTATGAATAGTAAGTATTGTGAGAATGTATGATCAGTTCTGGACCAATCAACATGCAGAGGTAATTTCGGAATTTTGTTTACACTTAAATTAATAACCAAAATAAGATATCACTAATTTAGGTAATTAAGAAATTATCTCCAAGTTTATCTCATCCTCTCTCTCTCTCTCTCTCTCTCTCCCATCTCTTCTTATACGGACTCCCATCTAACCCATGTAATTGTCACCGATCTCAACCCTATATCACCGATACTTCTATAATTACGTGTAACGCCCCATAATATGATATCGAGTATATACAAAACATTTTAGCAAATTGGTACAAATTTGATATTTAAAACGTGATACTCGATGCCTTGGAAGCGACAAGCGGATACCTTCAAGATCGCTCCACGATCAAGCCAGACGTTACTACTTCTAAGTCCTCAAAACACCACAACTAAACACCGTAAGCGAAAAAGCTTAGTGAATAACTTTACCGCAACAAAGTATAATCCACCAGTAAATTTTTAAAAAGTCTAACCAAGCTTTTAAGTTTCACCTCTTACTTGTCAGGTGAACACCGAACACCAAAAATATATATAACAATACCAAAGTCATCGTTAATAATCAACCACACCTATAAGGTTTAATACCAACAATATGAAAATTAACACCAACACTATAAACACCATATCAATGATACACACATTACACCAAAGGATCTTGGGTATTATACCAACCAGAGATTTAACACCCGCCTCTTCACATACCAATAATCACCAATCTTTAGACACCCTATAGTTGCAAAATATCCATTATGCAACTATTAAAACACCATGTGAATTTCACCACGTATAACATAATCACATATGAGTACACGCTTCATATTTAGAGTTAATTACTCTTAAATGTATCTCTTATTGACGACGCCTAGTAATATCAAGTATTTTAGTCGTCGTTAAGCCCTGTTTTGGATTAAATATATGTCTTAAATTGGCTAATATCACTTACTTTTGTGCCAAGGTGCTTGTAAATGTTTTTAGTGTAAATGCAGGGGTTTTAGTGCAATTCTGGAGAAGTTACGGAGCAAAACGGACAAGAAAAAAAGTCAGCAGACATTAGCGTCGCTAACTTTTATGGTTAGCGTCGCTAATGTTCGCAGGAGGGAAATATTCAGATTCAAAATTCGAACGCGCGCGAGGAATCTTCTGGAAGCACATATTAGCGACGCTAATTTCCACATTAGCGACGCTAATGTCAAAAAATGATAAAATCTCTGTTTTTGACTTTTAAATTCCGAGATTGCGGGATAAGGCAACATGCGCGGCGCAGGAAAGGCTTGGCCGCGACGCGGCAACCCTAATTTCGCACAACTATAAATATCGGAGTCCCGTCCGACTTTTAGAGCATCCCGGGACGCGAAGGAGGGATCCGAAGGCACAATTTCGTCAGTTTTTCAGTGGGAATCAATATTTTGGTTAGTAATTTAGTTTTTCTCTTGTTTTATCAACTCGGTATCGAGGTATTCCGCAATCGGGATTTCCATCGATTACTCGATGTTCGTTTAGATTTGTAGTTTTTGATTTCAGTAGTAAATAGTTGGTAGTTTAGATCTGTTTTGATTGTTTGGATATTGGTTTGATGTTTGGGTTTTGAATTATAAAGCAATCATTCGGTTTGATGTTATTTTGCATTATTGATGTGTTTGATTGTATTGGATTGATTGTTTGCTTCTGGATTCTGAATTTAGTTTCTGATTTCAGTAAGGAACTTTAGTCTAGGATTTGATTTGGGTTAGTTTAGTTCATGTTTGATTTGGTTTTGGCACTTGTTTGGTATTTTGCTTTTATTGGTTTTTGGGAAAGTAGAAACAATACGGCTGACTGTAGCGTGACACTACAGTTGGTATACTATCGTCTTGTCCTAACCACCAAACTCCTGCGGATCGACCCTGACTACCACTATACTAGTGTGTGTTAGGTATTTTACTATTTTTGACCGCACGACGACCGCTGCGATGTCAAATTTTGGCACCGTTGCCGGGGAGTTGTGCGCTTAGGATAGACGATCAGTAGGGTTGTTTCTTTTGATGTTTGATTTTAGATTTTTGATTTTTGGTATGTGTACGTTTTTATAATGGGCGATTACATGTACCCGGATCAGTATTATGAGTATTATGAAAATCCGGCCGACACCTATTACGAGGATGATTGCTACAATGGATCATTCGATGACAATGGATGGAGGACCGAGGAGTCATCTCAACCTAAGAATCCTGCAACTTGGGCCCCACTTTGGGTACTCATGTATAACACCTACCAAGTGCAGAAGGACCAGGCTGATGCTCTTGAAAAATTGCAAGTTTCATTAGATAAGTTAGAGGAAAATTGGAAATGTTCATCACCCTCGCCAGAACCTGAGGTGAGTTATTTTTATACCAATAATATGGTGTGTGAACCTGCATCACCTGAACATGTGATGGAAGGGCATGCACCTTGGGAAAATCAAGAGACCATTGAGAGGGTTGAAAATGTTGTTGAGGAAGAGGTTGTAGGTGACAATGCTACCTCTGACTCAACAGCTTTTGATGTTTTTGATGTTTTTGAAAATGTTGATAATGTCGAGCTGGTGATGAGTGAATCCATACCATCACCAGACACTTTGGTTGATGAGGATGTTGAGGAGGAGGCTGTAAGTGATAGTACAGACACCAGCCCAACAATTCCTGAAATTTTTGAAATTTTTGAGCATTTTGAAAGTGAGGATCTGGTGATGAGTGAATCTGTACCTTCACCAGATCAAACCAGTCACTCACTCTTGGTACCGATCCACCTGTTGGACGATGATCAAGAAGATGATGCCAACGAGTTGGTCTTTGAAAACAATAAACATGATTTTATCGCCACTCATGATCCATTCATGAATGGAAAATTAGATGTGATCAATACCATCGATGAGGATATATGGAAGCATCCTGATATGTTGCCTTCCGATCACATTCGATTGGGAAAGCTTTATTGGTACTACAAGCCAAAATTGCAAACTGAAGATAGCACGCGAGACGCAAGCAAAATGAAATCTGCAAAACAATTACTGGGAGAGGCACTAAGCGCACTCCACGTTAAGCCGGTGATGTTGAAGAGACACTGAAGGAAGGACCGAGCTTGGAGGTTTAAAGCCACTTCTAAGCATTTACGCGAAATAATCAGAAAACGACAACCGGGAAGCAGCAGAGGAACCGGCAAACCATTTGACCCGGGGAAATCGGAGTATGGAATCAGCGAGGGGAAGGTGGCGACTGAAATTCAGTGGAGTCAAATGGTGTACGACCCACCGAAGCCGCAGAAAGACGGTCCAGCTAAAAGACCGAACAAAGAAGCGCTTTCGGGAGGCAACCCGACATTTCGGTAAGTATTTTTAATTTTTTTTTTAATTTTTTTTTAGTTTTTATTTTGTCAAAATATCACTTGGAAAATTTTTCAAAATGTCCTGGCATAACTCGAGTGTGGGGTGGTCGAACGAGTTTTAAAAATACAGAAAAATCGCGAAAAAAATGGGAAAAATACAAGTTAGCGCCACTAATGTTTAATATTAGTGACGCAAACCGTTGGTCAACGCGTGGTCAACTCTCCTCCACCCTCTCGTCGCTAATGTTGAGTTCCCCCTCCCCTTTTCTCGCATCTGTCGAGCCGAGCACACCCAAGACCCAGCGATTTTTCGATTGTTCGTGAAATTGATCCAACCAATCTCCAATTAAGCATCCAAGGTATGTATCTCAACTTTCCCTTTCATGATTTCGCGAAAAACCGAGTCAGATTCGAGGGTTTTGAGCCGAATTTGGGGTTTCGGGTTTCGCAACCTTTACCCCCCGATTCGGGCCATTTCTTGATCGTTTTTCATGAAATTGAAGCTTAGGGTTTGTTAATCAGTCCTTTAACAACATGTTGGTATAATCAATTGAGCAAAACCGAGTCGGATTCGAGGATTTTGAGCCGTTTTGGGGTTTTCGGCATACCAAACCCATCGGCTCGAATTGGTCGATTTCTTGTTTGTTTTTCGACAAATTACCACCGAGGGTTTCTTAATCGCACATGTAGAGACCTAGTGGTGTATTCAATTTAAAAAAAAAATAACATGCAAAAATCAGAAATTTGTGAATTAGGGTCGAAATTAGGGTTCTTCGGGTTTTTGCTCGATTTGGAGGATTTGTTGCTTGTTTTTTTGAAAATTGACAAAGGGCTTTTGTTAGTGGTTAGTTTAGGATGCTATTGGTGTGTTCAATTTGATAAAAACTGGTCGGAATCGAAAATAAAAAAATCTAGGGTTCATAATTGGGGTTTTTGACCCAAATGAGAAATTAGAGCTATTTTAGCTGTTTTTTTGAAATTAAACTTAGGGCTTTTGTTAGTCTCTAGTTTAGGAACACATTGGTGCAATCAATTTGAAAAACGGACTAAAATTGAAAAATCGAAAAATCTGGGGCTTTTCGTGCATACTCGCGACGCGATCATCTTCATTCGGCGCCACGGACCTTCGAACTTGATCGACAGACACCGGAACTCATCGCGTCTACGCGTCGCGGCCTTCACACTTCGGCGTCACGAAGACGGGGAATCAGCAAGGACAACAACTCGCAATATATAATTTTCTTTTGTGTATTTTGCAATTTTTAATATGTTTGTTAGTATCTTGTCAAATTGTGATTGCTGCACCAACTGATGGAGTTGCATAACGCAAGTGTGGGTCACCGTACCCTACACTCGTGTTATGCCGGCGTGTTTACTGCTGCGCCCCGACTCCCGGATTTCATCGTGAATGACGCGAACGATCGACCCTGTTACAGTATGATCCCGACAATTCAAGCAATTCGCCGTTCAAAGGGGTAACTCTTTCTCCCTTGTTCTGAAATATTTTTATGTACAACGGGGACGTTGTACGGTTTTAAGTGTGGGGTGTGGACGGTCGAAAGAATTTATTTTTGAATTTTTGCGGGAAATGACTGATTTTCAAAAAAATTTAGCAATTTTTCAAAATTTTTAATAGATTGTAAATTTGAAACGAATAGTTTGTGAATGTTATAGCTTTGGTATTTTTCAAGAAATACCATTTAGTTGTTATCATGCTATCTGTTTAGTCAAATAAGTTGGTTTTATGAGTTAGAAGATTGGAGTATTTTAGGTTTGGAATTTAGGAAGGGACTGTCAATCAGTGGCCTTTGTTGTTCGAGCCGGTAGGTCTAAAATGGGTGGGGCTTATGCACCTTGCCACCTAAGATCGTCTGGTCTGGGATGGTATTTCTGAAAGCTCGTTACACGGACAACATCAAAAGTCATGGATAGTTCTTTAATGGCCTTTAGAATCTGAATGAGTACGTACACTTCATTGTGGACAGAAAATTTTTAATCAAGGGTTCTTTAGAAAGTCATGAATTCCAAAAGATATTCTGGTTATGTTTACAAAAACTATTTCAATCTAACTCTGTGAACAATAAGCTTTGAAATTAAACACATTCAAAAATGTTTGAGTCTTAGTTAAAATCTGTTAAAAACTCTCTTGCTTGGGGACAAGCAAGGCACAAGTGTGGGGTGTTTGACGACGCCTAGTAATATCAAGTATTTTGGTCGTCGTTAAGCCCTGTTTTGGATTAAATATATGTCTTAAATTGGCTAATATCACTTACTTTTGTGCCAAGCTGCTTGGAAATGTTTTTAATGTAAATGCAGGGGTTTTAGTGCAATTCTGGAGAAGTTACGGAGCAAAACGGACAAGAAAAAAAAGTCAGCAGACATTAGCGTCGCTAATTTTATGGTTAGCGTCGCTAATGTTCGCAGGAGGGAAATATTCAGATTCAAAATTCGAACGCGCGCGAGGAATCTTCTGGAAGCACATATTAGTGACGCTAATTTCCACATTAGCGACACTAATGTCAAAAAATGATAAAATCTCCGTTTTTGACTTTTAAATTCCGAGATTGCGGGATAAGGCAACACGCGAGGCGCGGGAAAGGCTTGGCCGCGACGCGGCAACCCTAATTTCGCACAACTATAAATATCGGAGTCCCGTCCGACTTTTAGAGCATCCCGGGACGCGAAGGAGGGATCCGAAGGCACAATTTCATCATTTTTTCAGTGGGAATCAATATTTTGGTTAGTAATTTAGTTTTTCTCTTGTTTTATCAACTCGGTATCGAGGTATTCCGCAATCGGGATTTCCATCGATTACTCGATGTTCGTTTAGATTTGTAGTTTTTGATTTCAGTAGTAAATAGTTGGTAGTTTAGATCTGATTTGATTGTTTGGATATTGGTTTGATGTTTGGGTTTTGAATTATAAAGCAATCATTCGGTTTGATGTTATTTTGCATTATTGATGTGTTTGATTGTACTGGATTGATTGTTTGCTTCTGGATTCTGAATTTAGTTTCTGATTTCAGGAAGGAACTTTAGTCTAGGATTTGATTTGGGTTAGTTTAGTTCATGTTTGATTTGGTTTTGGCACTTGTTTGTTATTTTGCTTTTATTGGTTTTTGGGAAAGTAGAAACAATACGGCTAACTGTAGCGTGACACTACAGTTGGTATACTATCGTCTTGTCCTAACCACCAAACTCCTGCGGATCGACCCTGACTACCACTATACTAGTGTGTGTTAGGTATTTTACTATTTTTGACCGCACGACGACCGCTGCGATGTCAAATTTTGGCACCGTTGCCGGGGAGTTGTGCGCTTAGGATAGACGATCAGTAGGGTTGTTTCATGTAACACCCGGCTTTTAAAACAAAACACCCCTAAAAAAAAATTTTCATTTAAACACAGGTTTCAATACATAAAACCATAACAAAGGGGTATATTTTAATAAAAACGGGTATAAGTATATCAAGGAGGGTATAAAATACCATAACTCCTTTAAAGCCGGGCTGCTACTGACAGCATCTATGAGTCCCACTTCAAAGTCACGGACTCTATCTTGTTCCCTATCAGTATCATGCTAACCTGCAGGGACAGTAACAATATCGTGAGCTATAAAGCTCAGTGAGTAATCGTATCTGCAAATAACAAGTATTAGAAATACATTCATATAACTGTCTGGATATCGAATCCAAACTCCTAGCCTTACTGGCTGACCAAATATCTCTTAGGATTTCACATCCTAATTTATAGCCTTACAGACTAAAACATGATAACCTGCAATTATCAGCCACGTCAGTTATTTGCACATATAATCATATATAACCAATTCTGTCCCATATTTCTTAGTCACATCGGACCGCACCGTATATCCTGGCTATTTAAGCCGCACCCTGTATCATAGCTATAATAGCTGCACCAAAACATTATCAATATATAAATCATAGCCCGAAGGCCGCACCAGCTGGGTCAAATAACCCGATATCATAGCCATAAGGCCGCACCATGTACCTGTAACAAAATCATAGCCAAGAGGCCGCACCAAATATCATAGCCCGAAGGCCGCACCAGAATCATAGCCCGGAGGCCGCACCAGAATCATAGCCCGAAGGCCGCACCAGAATATCATAGCCCGAAGGCCGCACCAAAATCATAGCCCGGAGGCCGCACCATAATCATAGCCATATAGGCCGCACCAGTTGGATATAACATCCAAAATCATAGCCAAGAGGCCGCACCAAATATCATAGCCAGAAGTCCGCACCAGAATCATAGCCCGAAGGCCGTACCAGAATATCATAGCCCGAAGGCCGCACCAAAATATCACGGATCCGTTCTTGTCATTTCATTGACTCACGGCTTATCCGGTATTGCCTTTTCATCATAACTTTAGATTATCATTTTCATCCCCCAAACCTGTTTCAACCTATAACAGTCCAATCAACACATATCATATGTGATATAAGTGAGATTACTCACCTGGATGCTTGCTACAACTAGCGTTTGTTGTTCCTTGCCTTGAAATGAAATCCGTAGGATTTTGTCCCGTACCTATAATTCCATTTATTATCAAAATGATTATAGGTCAATAACCATCCCAATTAACTCTAATACAATAGAGTTCAATATAATATCGTTATACACAATGCCTAGTTAATAAACTTTCCGTTTACTAACTTTATATGAATTTTACTATTCACCGAGGCATTCGGATCGATCTACAGTGCCCCCGAGGGGTCGAAAACTTGTTATAAAAATTTTCCCAAACTTTTCAGACCATAACGAGCCTACGGTTCAAGTTTGAGCTAAATCGGACAAGCCAAGCAAAAGTTAGCGTTTTTGATTTCCTGCCTGGCCTCTGCTCGGAGGCGCACTGCACCTAGGGGAGGGCGCACTGCGCCTGGGCGCACCCCGCCTGGCTTCTGGGCGCACTGCGCCTAGCAGCAGTGCAGGTCCCCTGGCCAGTCGCGATTTATGCACTGTAGCAAGCAGTTTTGGCTCATTAAGTCCTTAATCCAGTCCTTAATCGATTGGGGTTTGTTTCTAGGCTAAAACCTTATACTTTAACAAGGTTTTCAACCATTCAAAACAACTAAATCAATCAAAATGAAGAATTAGGGTTCTTAGTTCTAACAACCCCAAAACTTCAAATTCATCATAAATAGCAATCTACTTCCATTTTCTTGAGTTAAGTCCTTATTAGCATGACTTAATGGAAGTAATAAACCATTTAAACCACATAATCATAACTGAAATGTACAAATTTCAGTTTCTATAAAACCAAACCAAGAACACTTCAAGAACTTGGTTAAAATCAAGTTTACTAACCTTGATTAACAAAGGAATCACCAATTCCAAGCCATGATTCCAATTCCATGCTTCAATCTTCATGATTTCTGCAGAATTTTGCTCCCAAAATCGTTCCCGTAGCTGCACAATGGCCAGTCAAAGAGAGAGTCAACTCTCTCTTATTTATACCTCAAATTTTTACATTTTTAGTCCTAAAGTTCATTTTCTTGAACTTTGACCAAAAAATCAAGTTTTATTACAATAAAACTTTCATTTCTTACATTTTTGCCACAACCAACAATATTTTTCATATTTGGTCCTTCACATGGTCAAATGACCAAAATACCCTTTTGCGGTAAAACGACCCAAATTCAGTTTTTTATAACATTTTAAGTCCAAAACTCAAAATATTATTTCAAACCAAATACTTTTCTGTCCAAAAGACCAATTTACCCTTCCAAGGTAAAATGACCATTTTGCCCTTTTATTATAATTATATAATAAAACATGTCTTGGCGTTACAAATTCTCCCCTCCTTCAAAAGATTTCGTCCCCGAAATCATACTATCAAGCGAGGGTATTTCTTTCTCGTTACAATTCCGGTTTCTCATATCATATGGAAACCTTTATGGTATTGCCTAAGCACTTAACCATACTAGTCTTCTTATCTCGTGGTTATATCACCACTCGCATATCACTCCTCCGGTTGTCCCGGGCACCTTAATCACTTATCTTCCTCATTTCAACATGAGGGATTCGTTAGAATTTATCAATCTATGTTCTCAGAACCATGAGACCCATAGAAAACTTTACAAATATTTTGAAGTTCATCAAGAAACTTCAATCGGTACACCCCAATTCTTACTCTTAGGGACATATGGAAAAGTCCAATAGATGAGGACTTAACTTTCCTTGCGTCCCAAATATATTTAACCTATCCAAAAAATTACTTTCATACAACCATATTCCTTTACTTGGAATTTCAAAGGTTTATATTCGGCAATTCACATATCGTTTTACAATTTCTTAAGCATTCTTCAAATTCGATCGTACTCATCAAGTCTTTTCTTCAGTTTGTGCAAGAATCTAGAATCCAGTCAACGTTTTATCACATCTTCAATCCAATAAATCGGAGGATAACACGGTATTCCAAACCATACTTCATGTAAGTCACTAAACTACAAGTATGAAAGCTGCTATTTCTTGCAAATTTTCTCAAAAACAGGCGATCTTCTCATCTTCTACTAGGGTCTGCTGTGCAATTTTCAAGCACATTTTCTAGAGTCTGCATCATTTTCTCGCCTCGTCTATCATTTCTGCCATTTATATACAGTACTTACCAGTACTTTTGAACTATCAATTTTAAGAATTAATGCTAATTTCAGCAAATAATTCTAGTATTTCAATCCGATACAGTCGACACCTGTAGTGCACGTCAAATTTTTTTTTTTTTTACGTAGTTTTTCACTACTTTCCGCTCTTAATTTCTTCCTTAATCGGTATACATTTGCACTGGTTTCATCAACCAATCTGCAATTACCCAAACGGTGTCATACCCATGCGGTACTTGCAAAGACTTTATTACAAAGTCTATAATATTTTCGTCCCATTTCTTCTTTGGGATCGACAACGGCTAAATTTTCCGTTTGCTTCTACTGATTTGACTGTAGTTACACACTAGTCAAACACTTTTCACATATCTTTCAATGTCTTTCTTTAGCCCCGGCCACCAATACATAGGTTATATCATCCTACACAGTTTGGTACTGCCCCGAGCATTTTGCATATCTACCCCAATATACATCTTTTAAGGGTAAATTTCATATCTCATTTTGCTTTGAAACGCACATACACAACCACCAAGGGTTTTCAATCGCTGTGAGTTTATAACTAGCTTCTTTCAATAGCTAATCATTCATTTACTTGTCACGTTTTTCAGACTTGCACACTTCTTTCTGTGCTATCCGAATCAACTCAGGAAATCAATTCGCCACACTCACGCATGTGGTTGTATCTTTCAAAAGATACTCTTTCTAATTCAAGGCATCTATAATCACATTCGCCTTTCCGAGATGGTACAAGATTTCATAACCGAAATCTTTAAGTAATCCGTCTATTTTTGCTATCTCATGTTTAGCTTCTTTTTGATCAACTAAGTACTTCAAACTTATATGATCCATATAAACAGTAAGCTTTACACCACATCAGTAGTGTCTCCAAAGCTTCAATGTCAAAGTCATAATTGCTACTGTAATATCATGTATCCAAAGTCAACTCTGGATGCATTTCTATAATCCAGTTTATCTTCTCCGCTTAGCAATAATGCTAACACCGGAGCTTCACACAAGGTTTATTTCAACCTTTGAAAAGATATTTGTGGTCTTTCTACCACCCAAGCTTTTTCACTTTTCTTGGTCAACTTTAGTCAGCTAACCAGCAATCAAGGAGCAGTTTTCTACAACTCTCCTATAGTAACCCGCCAAATCCAAGGGAACTACTAATTTCAGTCAAATTCCAAGGCGGTTCCCATTTTTATCACAGTATTATTTCCACTGAATCTACTTTATCATCTCTGGCATTATTATCATACCCAAAGAATTGAATCTTCTTTTAGCCAAATTTTCATACTTGGAAAATTTTACATATCACTTAACTCAGTGAAGTAACTCCAACATCTGGTACAATGTACCTCATATTCAGTCTGGTTTCGAGAATACCATATTCTCAGTAGTCAATGTACATACACATTAACTTATCTTTCTTCTTTTCAAACAGATAGGGCTCCACACGATGACACATTCGGCCATATGAGACCCCAATTCAAAAACAATTTCTTCCAATTGTTTTACCACTCTGCCATCTCTGCAGAGGCCAATCAACACATAGCCTAGATAACAGGAACGGCTCCCAAGACCAGCTTAATCATAAGCTCTTCTCGCCAATCTGGCAGGAATCTTGGAAGTTCTTTTCAAAAGAACCATCCGAGAATTTATTCAAAGTAGTGAATTACTATCACTGCTTTATTAAGCTTGGCCCATACCACGTATGCCAACTACAACATCATTCCTTTACTAACTCTTTTCCGAGTTTTAAGCAAAGAAAATAACCGGTATTCTCAACAACGGTCATTTACTGTAAGACCCGTATCCTGATTATAACATATACTTAAAATAAGAGTGTTAAGAATTATATGATTTTTGGTAGTTATAAAGTTAAGAAAAACTTTAGTTACAATTTCATATAAAATCAGCATTTTGTGTCGTTTTTAGAAAAATCATAATTAATTCTAGGAAAATTGTTTGGACCTCAAACCAATGCACAAAGTTTACAAATTGAGTCTAGTACAATTACCAAAAATAATAGTAAGCTTGAAAATGAGATTATCTATGGTAAAAAATGCAATCTTTACTGATTAGTTCGGAATTGACAGATTAGATAGTCTGTTTTCAAAAATTCATAATAAATCATAGAAAAATCGTATAAATACGTACAATACATCCCTGGAAAGGTATAGAGATGAATTTTCTGAATATCAAATAAAAACGTGAATTTAATGGGTTTAAGATCGGCTAAACCAGTCTTGAACAGACTGATTCTAGAAGGCCTTTAATTTCAACAAAATTATATTATTAAAATCTTTTGTCAAAAGTGTCATGCCATTTTTATTCAAGAATTCAAGTATAAATACCCCCCAAAACATCTCATAAACCACACCAACAAATCTCAATCCAATATATAGAGGTTTCTAAGCACTAGAGTGTAAGAAGTGAGCGGAAGGAAGCTCAAAAGCCTAGCGAAGAAGTTATAGGTTCCGACGACTGGTCATAAGGTAACTACAAACTTTTCTATAGCTTAATTAGGTATTGTAAAATAGTTTTTGTGTTAAGAAGTAGAATATTTAATAAGTATAACATATGTTATATTATACTAATTTCTAACAATACTAAACAAAAACCTTAAAATGTCGTTATTATAACAATTCGTAATTTCCGAATATAATACCGATTGATTTACTTACGAGGACGGTGACTAGGCCGATTACTTGGGATCTGGTTGTTGGATTTTCCGAAAGGCTAAAATGCTGAAAGGATCCTGCCACCCCATCTAATCTTCTACCTGGCCGTTCTTTACTTGATAAATCATGGAGTATCATATTGGAATTATTGAAGGGTTTAATGATGCGACTATAATATAGTTAAGGATTAAGAAATGATAGATTTCTTATTATGTTAACAGTTAAAGTGAAGGAAATACAAAGCCAAGAAAGATAAACGATATAGTCAACTATAATCAGGTGAGTCTTCTCACTATACTATAGGTGATATTGCATGCGTAGGAAGGAAGATATGTTAGAGTAAGGTGATCTTACATGTTATGATAATTGTATGAATTATTGCTATGATAATGATTGTTTGTGGACGGAATGGGATAGCCCGCGAGCCAATAGGCGGAACGGGAATAGCCTGCGAGTCATTAGACGGAACGGGATAGCCCGCGAGCCAATAGGCGGAACGGGAATAGCCTGCGAGTCATTAGACGGAACGGGAGAAGCCTGCGAGCGATAAGACAAGAACGGGAATTGCCCGTGAGTCTTCAGCGGAACAGGGATAGCCCGTGAGTCTCACAGACATATGAATGGTTATGATGTGTTGTATGTTATGTGATGGATCGTATGGTATTTTGAGGAACTCACTAAGCTTCGTGCTTACCCTTTCCCCATATAAACTATTGTTTCAGGTACATCAGGTACCATGGATGGCAAGGCGTGACGTGTATACACTGTGCTGCTTCATTGGAGGACTGTTTTTGAATTAATATTCCGCTATATTGAGATTTCGTTAACTTCTGTAAATCCTGGGGTGTTTTCATTAAACTTATAAGTTATGGAATTTTATGAAAATTAATTAAGCGGCTTTTCTTGTATTGAAGTTTTCGTTTAAAATTTTTTTAAATTTACCCTAAAATTTTGGGATGTTACAAGTTGGTATCAGAGCACAGCTTGAGAGAATCAGGCTCACTTAGTGAGTTCTGGACTCAAGTTGAGGCTTAAGAGTTTTCTTAAAACATTTTTACGAAAGAAATATGTTTTATGAAGGGTGAACTGAAGACACAGTGTGTACCGCCAGCCGACGCCAGTATGAGAAAAGGGTTAAGTATTTAATATTGTGGATGTTAAAAAAAAACATATGGTATATGTTTGCTGAAATGGCTGGTAGAGATCACACATTGTTGTATTATTATCTGCTATTTGCTAATAGAACTGTATGCTAGTGCCGATAGGTTGCTTATAGATTTCCACTAAGTTGTATACAATATGGACTGAATAGTCATAGAATGTGTGAGTTGACCTTATTGCATGTTCCTTGTTTGGTTGTTTCCTTTGGGAAGATTCTCTTATTTGAAAGACTGTTTAGTTCAATATTGTATACAACTACGTTCGCGAAACAACCTATCATCACTGGAGGAAGTTCCGTCTTAGTTAGAATAGCAGGGTGGGGGTGGGATTCCAAGTATTCCTAGAAGGGTTGACATATGCCTTGTAAGGGCATATGTGTTAAAATTATCGGTAAGAAGCGAATTGGATATTTCGAGACGGGTCTTGGAACGAACATGGATAGGTGTGGAAGGTAGTAGTAGAGCTCCTACTATCGAAAGCACAGGATCCACGTTCGAGTCGGGAGTTCGTCACGAAGGATCCAAGGAGCTGAATATGTGAGTCTCTGGCATAATTAACTTAAATGCTAGTGTAATGTGGTAAACTTTTATCCATTCAATTTTTGAATGTTGATTGTGAGGTTCAGTAGGAACAATTAAGATGCGATCATAGCAGTTTGGTTAGACCGATCATGCTTAGGTTAATTACTGAGATTAAAGACTGTTGAAAGGGAGAATGCCAAAATGCTATTGTGGTAGCTATTTTTCATGCAACTAATGGGCGTACAAGTCATACAGGGACTAGAGGATGTAAGGGTGAGTTTTCCAACTCACGGTCAAAGAGGTGCAAGCGGCGCCTGAGATAATAGCGGGTCGTGTGGGTTGAGAGTTTGGATCACTCACTCGTGATTGAGGTAACTGACGATAGAGGTGTTGACTAGGGTCGCAAGCGGATGAGTAACATATGGTGGTTGATGTAAACATCTTTACATTATCGAAACATGTTTATTGAGATAGTGTTTGCCCCGATGCAAGTTGTTGGCTGAGCAGAGTGGGCTTGTTTTTCGTTCGAGAGAGTAAGGGCTCGTAAAAAAAAAATTATAAATCGAATAAACAGACTTGGACTTTAGTCCAAGTGGGGGAGGAATACGAAATTAAGGGAACAACATGAATATTATATTGAATCGATGAAATTATTAAAATTATAGTAACATGTCAATATATTTAATTCATTACTACAACTTTATATTAATACATTAAGAAAAGTTTACAGAACTACTAACCTAAACTGAAGAATCAGAAGGAAGCGAAAAAAGATCTTCTACACTCCACTCTTTGTCATCAGTAGGTCGACTTGTACCTTCTTGAGAATTTGGAAGGGGTATGTATTCAGTTATTGGAGGAGGAGCTCCAAGGTGTGGGGTCTCGATAGGGTTGGAACCCGTAACCCCATGATTATGGGCTAAAAACTGACTCGTTTGGGGAGTGTGTAAGTAGGGAAGTGATGAGGAAGGGTTCCAATTCGGAACCAGTTGGGGGTAGCTATAAGGAGGAAACCAGGCTAGGTTACCTACAGAGCCTCCAAAATTCCCCTCACTCACAGGCTCGAGTAAACCAGGATTAATACTACTCATACCAGAATTAGATGGCAGAGATTGCTGCTGTGTATGAGTTCTGGATGAAGTTTCCCCTTTTTCCAGAAATTTTCTTTTCTTATATTCAATCTTATGAGCAGCTTGTATCAGTTTGTTTGTGCCGTCTGTTAGACCCGATTGTGATCCTTCAATTATTGCTTCTTTCTCTCTTTTTAGGTTGGGTATTAAATCTTTCGATAATCCTGTTGCTCCACTAAACTCGTAACCAAATTCCTGTGACACAAATAACTTTAGTAATTACAACTTTACGATATAAAAAAATGTAATTCCTTACCTCAACACGATCAATAAGAGTTTGCAGACTCGTAAGTTGTCGTTGGGGCCAATGATTGATACTTAATTCTCTACAGCGTTTTTTTAATTGTGTCGTTCCAATGTTGAGTTCCTCCGCAGCTTTCTCAATTGGTTCGTTAAAGTGTTCAGCTATTATTTCCCTACTTAATAAATGTCTGAAACCCCTTCCACTGCCACCTGCTATGTTTTCTGAACTAGAAGGTTCAAATCTAATTGTATTGTTATCATTCTGGATCATTTGAACATGATCCTGATTTTTTGACCTAAAGATGGACATTGATTCATCAAAATTAGTGGCCTCTATCGGTAATAATTGTTGGTTTTCAACTAAAATACCAGGATTTTGAAATCCTTCTAGGTTCCTCTGAATCACCTGAAGGTGATTTTGATATTGAAAACCAACCCCAAGTTCGGGATTCATTTCAATATTGATGTTATGAGTTGTTTGTAATTGACTTTCATTCTGAATGTCAGCCATGAATCCTTGATTCATGGGGGTAATCTCACTACTCGTTGAGGGTACGTCGATGAATGGATTGTAGTCAGATAGATCATCCACAAATGGGTCTATGAATAACAACTGTCAGATGATAAACAAAATTGAATATTCATAGAAGCAATCATTTAAAGAATTTAACCTGGTAGAAGGTATGGAGTCTGATTAAGTGCAAAGTCTAATGATGCATGCACCGGATCTTCTGAGTTAATGTTCAACTCGGGAAAAATTTCCGGCTCACCGTGGAGTTGCTCTATTGGTAGTATATCTGGAAGACTGTAACATAATTCAGAATCAAACAAAACATTAGAAATATAAACAAAATATGGATGATAGATGTCTAGAATGTTAAGTCACCGAACTCTATTAAGAATTCTTGGTTTGAAGTACCCTCTCCTTGTGGAAAACCAGGTCCAGGGTTCGACAGATCGCCCATTGAAGATCTGTTTTCCATGACTCGGCTTTAAATATGAGTTCGTTTATGAACAAACTAGTGATAAGAGAGGACGAGACTGAAAATGAATGTGGAAATGAATGATACTACATACCTGTATATATAGTATCTTGCAGCTGGAACCGAAAGGTCACACGGAACTGAGAGGACACCTCACGTTTTAATTACCGAAATTCAAACTAACTACAGTAGATGCGACTTTTCACTACCCCAAGTGACATTTTTTCAAAATTCCCTGCTTGACTCTGGTGAGAACGAGATAATAAAGAGACTTTTGAAATAAAACAAAATTTTATGTCTCCATATAATGGAAATAGTTTAAAGAGTGTTCAGTACTTCAAAGAAAAAAAAAAAAAGAACTTACGAAAGATGATGTAAATTTTATATTTTTCGGTGAAACAAAATTTTTTGGAGATTTTACAAATATAGAATTATTTAGCCAAAAAGTATTTAAAAGAAAATATTGAATTGAGACAAATGTGTGTTGAAATATGAGAATTCATATAAATACGAAATAGTGTTAAAAATTAGGTGTTGCAAGTTAACTAGGTTAACTATGTATACATGAAGATTAGAAAGTACTAAATATGTACTGTAGAAAGTAGCCGGTCAAGTTGATGTGTGGGACTGTGAGAAACAGTTAGAGTTTTACATCTAGAGTATCTAGAAGAAAAGAAGTATGGAGTGAATGAGAATAATAGGACCTTAAGCATTATTACAGAGACATGTGAAAGTTGAAGGGAAAGATAATGAAACCTTGTAAAGGTTCGACAATAAGATGAGGAGGATTTTTGAAGAACATAAGGACTCGATGGGAAATACATAGAGGCGTTCGAGAATGCGAATTTCGGGACGAAATCCAAATAAGTGGGGGAGACTTGTAAGACCCGTATCCTGATTATAACATATACTTAAAATAAGAGTGTTAAGAATTATATGATTTTTGGTAGTTATAAAGTTAAGAAAAACTTTAGTTACAATTTCATATAAAATCAGCATTTTGTGTCGTTTTTAGAAAAATCATAATTAATTCTAGGAAAATTGTTTGGACCTCAAACCAATGCACAAAGTTTAAAAATTGAGTCTAGTACAATTACCAAAAATAATAGTAAGCTTGAAAATGAGATTATCTATGGTAAAAAATGCAATCTTTACTGATTAGTTCGGAATTGACAGATTAGATAGTCTGTTTTCAAAAATTCATAATAAATCATAGAAAAATCGTATAAATACGTACAATACATCCCTGGAAAGGTATAGAGATGAATTTTCTGAATATCAAATAAAAACGTGAATTTAATGGGTTTAAGATCGGCTAAACCAGTCTTGAACAGACTGATTCTAGAAGGCCTTTAATTTCAACAAAATTATAAAATCTTTTGTCAAAAGTGTCATGCCATTTTTTATTCAAGAATTCAAGTATAAATACCCCCCAAAACATCTCATAAACCACACCAACAAATCTCAATCCAATATATAGAGGTTTCTAAGCACTAGAGTGTAAGAAGTGAGCGGAAGGAAGCTCAAAAGCCTAGCGAAGAAGTTATAGGTTCCGACGACTGGTCATAAGGTAACTACAAACTTTTCTATAGCTTAATTAGGTATTGTAAAATAGTTTTTGTGTTAAGAAGTAGAATATTTAATAAGTATAACATATGTTATATTATACTAATTTCTAACAATACTAAACAAAAACCTTAAAATGTCGTTATTATAACAATTCGTAATTTCCGAATATAATACCGATTGATTTACTTACGAGGACGGTGACTAGGCCGATTACTTGGGATCTGGTTGTTGGATTTTCCGAAAGGCTAAAATGCTGAAAGGATCCTGCCACCCCATCTAATCTTCTACCTGGCCGTTCTTTACTTGATAAATCATGGAGTATCATATTGGAATTATTGAAGGGTTTAATGATGCGACTATAATATAGTTAAGGATTAAGAAATGATAGATTTCTTATTATGTTAACAGTTAAAGTGAAGGAAATACAAAGCCAAGAAAGATAAACGATATAGTCAACTATAATCAGGTGAGTCTTCTCACTATACTATAGGTGATATTGCATGCGTAGGAAGGAAGATATGTTAGAGTAAGGTGATCTTACATGTTATGATAATTGTATGAATTATTGCTATGATAATGATTGTTTGTGGACGGAACGGGATAGCCCGTGAGCCAATAGGCGGAACGGGAATAGCCTGCGAGTCATTAGACGGAACGGGATAGCCCGCGAGCCAATAGGCGGAACGGGAATAGCCTGCGAGTCATTAGACGGAACGGGAGAAGCCTGCGAGCGATAAGACAAGAACGGGAATTGCCCGTGAGTCTTCAGCGGAACAGGGATAGCCCGTGAGTCTCACAGACATATGAATGGTTATGATGTGTTGTATGTTATGTGATGGATCGTATGGTATTTTGAGGAACTCACTAAGCTTCGTGCTTACCCTTTCCCCATATAAACTATTGTTTCAGGTACATCAGGTACCATGGATGGCAAGGCGTGACGTGTATACACTGTGCTGCTTCATTGGAGGACTGTTTTTGAATTAATATTCCGCTATATTGAGATTTCGTTAACTTCTGTAAATCCTGGGGTGTTTTCATTAAACTTATAAGTTATGGAATTTTATGAAAATTAATTAAGCGGCTTTTCTTGTATTGAAGTTTTCGTTTAAAATTTTTTTAAATTTACCCTAAAATTTTGGGATGTTACATTTACTATGGATTTTCATCCGCTCATTTCTGTTTTAAGAACCATAATGTTCTTATTTCTACAATTCATGTTAGCATAATTCATTGCTAACCAATTCATAAGCACAATTGCTTCAAATTCACCGGTAGTCATTAGCTTTAGATTCATAGGGAAAATGGTCCCGTAAATCCTAGGCAAACTACCTTCCAGGTGTTCAATATCTAGAACATATTTGCTATCTTCTATAGCTTCTTCCGAAATTTCATCCATAATCATTGATGAAATATTCAAACAAGACATCAGTGTCACCAATCCAAGCATAGCTTCATGGATCAAATATAACATACACGAGTTATATTCAAAACAATTATATCAGAGATCATATCAGTCTCCTCACGAGCTTCTTTCACAATCTGCTGGAATGCTCAAGGTACCACTGGTCCTTTTTAACCATTCATTTCTTCTTTCTTTCCTGGGTTTATCACCCGTTACTCCACATTTAGCATGTGAGTATTTCTTAGGAAAGTGTTCTATAGCTCCGTACTAGACACACTTCCAATCTATCCATCAAGCTCGAGCAATATGCTCCTATTTTCTGCGATTCCAGCACTTCAACGGTAGAGTCTCAACTCTACAATTTTTTGAGTGCTTTTCCTGCACTTCTCACAATACATAACTGCTCGGTTTTGGTCCCTTCCTTTTAAGGTTGGACCAGTCTGTGGTAACTTCTCTCGAAGCGTCCACTAACCGTTTTCTGCTTTTTCTTGTAGTCTCAGCTACGTTTCTTTCACCTTGATATCAATCAGGGTGAGCACCCAAATTTCTTTCTCTGACCACAGCAACTACTGTTGCTTGTCATGTGGATTTTCTGCTACTTGTCTCTTTGCCCCTCGTTCAATGGAGTCTTGAGAATGGGCTGGTTCGTCTATTAAAGCTGCACGCCCTAAATTTCTCCCAAATAAGGTTCGTTACTCATACTTCTTATACGTTAGAAGTCAGCACCAGTTAGGTTATATATGTATAATAACAATTTATATACACCTAACTATACATCGTGTCTACTGTCTTAAGGTTTAAGTCTAGGAATCTACTCTATAGACACCTAGTTCACTTAAACCACGGCTCTGATACCAACTTGTAACACCCGACTTTTAAAACAAAACACCCCTAAAATTTTTTTTTTCATTTAAACACAGGTTTCAATACATAAAACCATAACAAAGGGGTATATTTTAATAAAAACGGGTACAAGTATATCAAGGAGGGTATAAAATACCATAACTCCTTTAAAGCCGGGCTGCTACTGACAGCATCTATGAGTCCCACTTCAAAGTCACGGACTCTATCTTGTTCCCTATCAGTATCATGCTAACCTGCAGGGACAGTAACAATATCGTGAGCTATAAAGCTCAGTGAGTAATTGTATCTGCAAATAACAAGTATTAGAAATACATTCATATAACTGTCTGGATATCGAATCCAAACTCCTAGCCTTACTGGCTGACCAAATATCTCTTAGGATTTCACATCCTAATTTATAGCCTTACAGACTAAAACATGATAACCTGCAATTATCAGCCACGTCAGTTATTTGCACATATAATCATATATAACCAATTCTGTCCCATATTTCTTAGTCACATCGGACCGCACCGTATATCCTGGCTATTTAAGCCGCACCCTGTATCATAGCTATAATAGCTGCACCAAAACATTATCAATATATAAATCATAGCCCGAAGGCCGCACCAGCTGGGTCAAATAACCCGATATCATAGCCATAAGGCCGCACCATGTACCTGTAACAAAATCATAGCCAAGAGGCCGCACCAAATATCATAGCCCGAAGGCCGCACCAGAATCATAGCCCGAAGGCCGCACCAGAATATCATAGCCCGAAGGCCGCACCAAAATCATAGCCCGGAGGCCGCACCAGAATCATAGCCATATAGGCCGCACCAATTGGATATAACATCCAAAATCATAGCCAAGAGGCCGCACCAAATATCATAGCCCGAAGGCCGCACCAGAATCATAGCCCGAAGGCCGTACCAGAATATCATAGCCCGAAGGCCGCACCAACATATCATAGCCATATAGGCCGCACCAGTTGGATATAACATCCAAAATCATAGCCACAAGTGGCTGCACCATTTAATGACATTTCATTTTATAATCATTTGTGGCTCACGGATCCGTTCTTGTCATTTCATTGACTCACGGCTTATCCGGTATTGCCTTTTCATCATAACTTTAGATTATCATTTTCATCCCCCAAACCTGTTTCAACCTGTAGCATTCCAATCAACACATATCATATGTGATATAAGTGAGATTACTCACCTGGATGCTTGCTACAACTAGCGTTTGTTGTTCCTTGCCTTGAAATGAAATCCGTAGGATTTTGTCCCGTACCTATAATTCCATTTATTATCAAAATGATTATAGGTCAATAACCATCCCAATTAACTCTAATACAATAGAGTTCAATATAATATCGTTATACACAATGCCTAGTTAATAAACTTTCCGTTTACTAACTGTATATGAATTTTACTATTCACCGAGGCATTCGGATCGATCTACAGTGCCCCCGAGGGGTCGAAAACTCGTTATAAAAATTTTCCCAAACTTTTCAGACCATAACGAGCCTACGGTTCAAGTTTGAGCTAAATCGGACAAGCCAAGCAAAAGTTAGCGTTTTTGATTTCCTGCCTGGCCTCTGCTCGGAGGCGCACTGCGCCTAGGGGAGGGCGCAGTGCGCCTGGGCGCACCCCGCCTGGCTTCTGGGCGCACTGCGCCTAGCGGCAGTGCAGGTCCCCTGGCCAGTTGCGATTTATGCACTGTAGCAAGCAGTTTTGGCTCATTAAGTCCTTAATCCAGTCCTTAATCGATTGGGGTTTGTTTCTAGGCTAAAACCTTATACTTTAACAAGGTTTTCAACCATTCAAAACAACTAAATCAATCAAAATGAAGAATTAGGGTTCTTAGTTCTAACAACCCCAAAACTTCAAATTCATCATAAATAGCAATCTACTTCCATTTTCTTGAGTTAAGTCCTTATTAGCATGACTTAATGGAAGTAATAAACCATTTAAACCACATAATCATAACTGAAATGTACAAATTTCAGTTTCTATAAAACCAAACCAAGAACACTTCAAGAACTTGGTTAAAATCAAGTTTACTAACCTTGATTAACAAAGGAATCACCAATTCCAAGCCATGATTCCAATTCCATGCTTCAATCTTCATGATTTCTGCAGAATTTTGCTCCCAAAATCGTTCCCGTAGCTGCACAATGGCCAGTCAAAGAGAGAGTCAACTCTCTTATTTATACCTCAAATTTTTACATTTTTAGTCCTAAAGTTCATTTTCTTGAACTTTGACCAAAAAATCAAGTTTTATTACAATAAAACTTTCATTTCTTACATTTTTGCCACAACCAACAATATTTTTCATATTTGGTCCTTCACATGGTCAAATGACCAAAATACCCTTTTGCGGTAAAACGACCCAAATTCAGTTTTTTATAACATTTTAAGTCCAAAACTCAAAATATTATTTCAAACCAAATACTTTTCTGTCCAAAAGACCAATTTACCCTTCCAAGGTAAAATGACCATTTTGCCCTTTTATTATAATTATATAATAAAACATGTCTTGGCGTTACATTTCATTTGATGTTTGATTTTAGATTTTTGATTTTTGATATGTGTACGTCTTTATAATGGGCGATTACATGTACCCGGATCAGTATTATGAGTATTATGAAAATCCGGCCGACACCTATTACGAGGATGATTGCTACAATGGATCATTCGATGACAATGGATGGCGGACCGAGGAGTCATCTCAACCTAAGAATCCTGCAACTTGGGCCCCACTTTGGGTACTCATGTATAACACCTACCAAGTGCAGAAGGACCAGGCTGATGCTCTTGAAAAATTGCAAGTTTCATTAGATAAGTTAGAGGAAAATTGGAAATGTTCATCACCCTCTCCAGAACCTGAGGTGAGTGATTTTTATACCAATAATATGGTGTGTGAACCTGCATCACCTGAACATGTGATGGAAGGGCATGCACCTTGGGAAAATCAAGAGACCATTGAGAGGGTCGAAAATGTTGTTGAGGAAGAGGTTGTAGGTGACAATGCTACCTCTGACTCAACAGCTTTTGATGTTTTTTATGTTTTTGAAAATGTTGATAATGTCGAGCTGGTGATGAGTGAATCCATACCATTACCAGACAATTTGGTTGATGAGGATGTTGAGGAGGAGGCTGTAAGTGATAGTACAGACACCAGCCTAACAATTCCTGAAATTTTTGAAAATTTTGAGCATTTTGAAAGTGAGGATCTGGTGATGAGTGAATCTGTACCTTCACCAGATCAAACCAGTCACTCACTCTTGGTACCGATCCACCTGTTGGACGATGATCAAGAAGATGATGCCAACGAGTTGGTCTTTGAAAACAATAAACATGATTTTATCGCCACTCATGATCCATTCATGAATGGAAAATTAGATGTGATCAATACGATCGATGAGGATATATGGAAGCATCCTGATATGTTGCCTTCCGATCACATTCGATTGGGAAAGCTTTATTGGTACTACAAGCCAAAATTGCAAACTGAAGATAGCACGCGAGACGCAAGCAAAATGAAATCTGCAAAACAATTACTGGGAGAGGCACTGAGCAAACTGAAGATAGCATGCGAGACGCAAGCAAATTTTTTTTTTTTTTTTTTTTTAGTTTTTATTTTGTCAAAATATCATTTGGAAAATTTTTCAAAATGTCCTGGCATAACTCGAGTGTGGGGTGGTCGAACGAGTTTTAAAAATACGGAAAAATCGCGAAAAAAATGGGAAAAATACAAGTTAGCGCCACTAATGTTTAATATTAGTGACGCAAACCGTTGGTCAACGCGTGGTCAACTCTCCTCCACCCTCTCGTCGCTAATGTTGAGTTCCCCCTCCCCTTTTCTCGCATCTGTCGAGCCGAGCACACCCAAGACCCAGCGATTTTTCGATTGTTCGTGAAATTGATCCAACCAATCTCCAATTAAGCATCCAAGGTATGTATCTCAACTTTCCCTTTCATGATTTCGCGAAAAACCGAGTCAGATTCGAGGGTTTTGAGCCGAATTTGGGGTTTCGGGTTTCGCAACCTTTACCCCCCGATTCGGGCCATTTCTTGATCGTTTTTCATGAAATTGAAGCTTAGGGTTTGTTAATCGGTCCTTTAACAACATGTTGGTATAATCAATTGAGCAAAACCGAGTCGGATTCGAGGATTTTGAGCCGTTTTGGGGTTTTCGGCATACCGAACCCATCGGCTCGAATTGGTCGATTTCTTGTTTGTTTTTCGACAAATTACCACCGAGGGTTTCTTAATCGCACATGTAGAGACCTAGTGGTGTATTCAATTTAAAAAAAAATAACATGCAAAAATCAGAAATTTGTGAATTAGGGTCGAAATTAGGGTTCTTCGGGTTTTTGCTCGCTTTGGAGGATTTGTTGCTTGTTTTTTTGAAAATTGACAAAGGGCTTTTGTTAGTGGTTAGTTTAGGATGCTATTGGTGTGTTCAATTTGATAAAAACTGGTCGGAATCGAAAATCAAAAAATCTAGGGTTCATAATTGGGGTTTTTGACCCAAATGAGAAATTAGAGCTATTTTAGCTGTTTTTCTGAAATTAAACTTAGGGCTTTTGTTAGTCTCTAGTTTAGGAACACATTGGTGCAATCAATTTGAAAAACGGACTAAAATTGAAAAATCGAAAAATCTGGGGCTTTTCGTGCATACTCGCGACGCGGTCATCTTCATTCGGCGCCACGGACCTTCGAACTTGATCGACAGACACCGGAACTCATCGCGTCTACGCGTCGCGGCCTTCACACTTCGGCGTCACGAAGACGGGGAATCAGCAAGGACAACAACTCGCAATATATAATTTTCTTTTGTGTATTTTGCAATTTTTAATATGTTTGTTAGTATCTTGTCAAATTGTGATTGCTGCACCAACTGATGGAGTTGCATAACGCAAGTGTGGGTCACCGTACCCTACACTCGTGTTATGCCGGCGTGTTTACTGCTGCGCCCCGACTCCCGGATTTCATCGTGAATGACGCGAACGATCGACCCTGTTACAGTATGATCCCGACAATTCAAGCAATTCGCCGTTCAAAGGGGTAACTCTTTCTCCCTTGTTCTGAAATATTTTTATGTACAACGGGGACGTTGTACGGTTTTAAGTGTGGGGTGTGGACGGTCGAAAGAATTTATTTTTGAATTTTTGCGGGAAATGACTGATTTTCAAAAAAATTTAGCAATTTTTCAAAATTTTTAATAGATTGTAAATTTGAAACGAATAGTTTGTGAATGTTATAGCTTTGGTATTTTTCAAGAAATACCATTTAGTTGTTATCATGCTATCTGTTTAGTCAAATAAGTTGGTTTTATGAGTTAGAAGATTGGAGTATTTTAGGTTTGGAATTTAGGAAGGGACTGTCAATCAGTGGCCTTTGTTGTTCGAGCCGGTAGGTCTAAAATGGGTGGGGCTTATGCAGCTTGCCACCTAAGATCGTCTGGTCTGGGATGGTATTTCTGAAAGCTCGTTACACGGACAACATCGAAAGTCATGGATAGTTCTTTAATGGCCTTTAGAATCTGAATGAGTACGTACACTTCATTGTGGACAGAAAATTTTTAATCAAGGGTTCTTTAGAAAGATATGAATTCCAAAAGATATTCTGGTTATGTTTACAAAAACTATTTCAATCTAACTCTGGGAACAATAAGCTTTGAAATTAAACACATTCAAAAATGTTTGAGTCTTAGTTAAAATCTGTTAAAAACTCTCTTGCTTGGGGACAAGCAAGGCACAAGTGTGGGGTGTTTGACGACGCCTAGTAATATCAAGTATTTTGGTCGTCGTTAAGCCCTGTTTTGGATTAAATATATGTCTTAAATTGGCTAATATCACTTACTTTTGTGCCAAGCTGCTTGGAAATGTTTTTAATGTAAATGCAGGGGTTTTAGTGCAATTCTGGAGAAGTTACGGAGCAAAACAGACAAGAAAAAAAAGTCAGCAGACATTAGCGTCGCTAATTTTATGGTTAGCGTCGCTAATGTTCGCAGTAGGGAAATATTCAGATTCAAAATTCGAACACGCGCGAGGAATCTTCTGGAAGCACATATTAGTGACGCTAATTTCCACATTAGCGACACTAATGTCAAAAAATGATAAAATCTCCGTTTTTGACTTTTAAATTCCAAGATTGCGGGATAAGGCAACACGCGCGGCGCGGGAAAGGCTTGGCCGCGACGCGGCAACCCTAATTTCGCACAACTATAAATATCGGAGTCCCGTCCGAGTTTTAGAGCATCCCGGGACGCGAAGGAGGGATCCGAAGGCACAATTTCGTCATTTTTTCAGTGGGAATCAATATTTTGGTTAGTAATTTAGTTTTTCTCTTGTTTTATCAACTCGGTATCGAGGTATTCCGCAATCGGGATTTCCATCGATTACTCGATGTTCGTTTAGATTTGTAGTTTTTGATTTCAGTAGTAAATAGTTGGTAGTTTAGATCTGATTTGATTGTTTGGATATTGGTTTGATGTTTGGGTTTTGAATTATAAAGCAATCATTCGGTTTGATGTTATTTTGCATTATTGATGTGTTTGATTGTACTGGATTGATTGTTTGCTTCTGGATTCTGAATTTAGTTTCTGATTTTAGTAAGGAACTTTAGTCTAGGATTTGATTTGGGTTAGTTTAGTTCATGTTTGATTTGGTTTTGGCACTTGTTTGTTATTTTGCTTTTATTGGTTTTTGGGAAAGTAGAAACAATACGGCTGACTGTAGCGTGACACTACAGTTGGTATACTATCGTCTTGTCCTAACCACCAAAGTCCTGCGGATCGACCCTGACTACCACTATACTAGTGTGTGTTAGGTATTTTACTATTTTTGACCGTATGACGACCGCTGCGATGTCACCTATATCAACATACATGTTATTCATACTAACTTCACCAAATTACTAAATCTAATACACCATACAAATTGCATTATACATAAACAAACATAGAAATAAGCAGTACACTATTTGAGGTTAAGTAAAGTTACTCACCTTAAATCCAACATCAAAATAAGCTAAACTTGATGTTTGTAAGCTTCCTTACACCTTCTTGTCTATAAGTGAACAATGTTTAAACCTTCCTTAGAAATGATATATCACCGATTCAGCTTAAACAACAAATTTCATGAAATTGTCCCACCCAGACAAGTTAGCGTTGCTAACTTGTTCCTAGTTAGCGCCGCTAACTATGAACATGGCCTTTCTCATGAGTTTTTCACATAAATCCCCGTTTTTAGACTATAAACACCCATAAGCTAAGGAACACAACATTCCATTCGATTATACACATAAAACGTTCCATTCCTCAACTTCCATATCATCTATAATTCAACAAATAAGTAAAATTTACTTAGCATTTACACATAGATGAACATACTAACCTCAATCCTTGATTTGGGTGTAAAACCCCTTTAACTTTCACCTTCAATTGATGTATTTCACTCCAAATTGACTCTGAAACTCGTATGCTCCTGAATCGTATGTTTAGAGTTGAGAAACACCCCAAATGACCAACTTAAAGGCTTTAAGTGGAAGTCTGTCGGCAACAGTTAGCGTCGCTAACATAAAGATATCGCCGCTAACTTCTCAATAGCGTCGCTAACTTCAGAAGTTCGTCTGGACTGAACTTTTGA
The DNA here is from genome assembly GCA_023525715.1 of Cichorium intybus. Classification (NCBI taxonomy): domain Eukaryota; kingdom Viridiplantae; phylum Streptophyta; class Magnoliopsida; order Asterales; family Asteraceae; genus Cichorium; species Cichorium intybus. The sequence continues at coordinate 81,721,509 of CM042017.1, forward strand.
TACCAACACACAAAATTATACCGTCGCTAATCCCTTAGACAATAGCGTCGCTAAAACCCTCTGATAAGGAAATTCTTATAGATTTTTCATAATGTTTCACCCCTTGACCCATAATTTAAAACTTAGCATTTATACTTCATCTCAGACCATAAAAACAAACATTTAACAAACCTCAATATTTAACCCACCTTTTATTATGTTTCCAATACACTTCAGCTAACATTTACTCACCTTGTTATTACTCCATAACTCAACCACACTTGCCTCCTGTGACCTTTTACACCCATGGTAGTGATGGGTTCACTTGCGAAGGATATACTCCTATCAATCACAACCACAATCACTTTCAAATCAATCTACTTACTTAAGTACACCAATTATTTAACATATCAACTTCTTACATACATCAATTTTTAATTTAAATTCATAACCAAGTAACATACTACATGAAAATTAGATATATACAATAGCCGATGCATTCAACAAACATCAAAACATTACATTAAATCTTTTTTCTTTCATCTCCTTGAGCAACCATGGTGGAGATGATCACATTCTCCACAACTAAAACACCTCAGATTGATCTCACACTACTAGAAAAAGTATAAATAGCTACAAAAATTTGCTATGTAAGTGGAATCCATAGCTATTCAGCAACGAAACATACTACATAATATACTACTAGAAAAAGTATGAATAGCTACAGAAATATGTTATGTAAGTGGAGTCCGTAGCTATTCAGCAACGAAATATGCTACATAATGACATTTTGTAGCAATTTTGCTACGGGATTTGCTACAAAATTTTACTTCGTAGCTAATATTCGAATAGTTACAAAATTTGGCTACGAAACTAAAATCCATAGCCATTTTGCTACAAAATTTGCTATAGAATGACATTCTATAGCAATTTTGCTACGAGATTTGCTACAGAATTGTACTCGGTAGCTAAAATGAAAATAGCTACGAAATTTGGTTACGGAAATAGAAGCTGTAGCTAGTTCGCTACGGGATCAAAACTCATAGCTGTGTTTCTACAAACTTTACTACGAGGTTATGCCTGTAGCTATTTCGCTACAAAACTCGTGATAGATTCAAAATCCATAAGAATTATGCTACATAATTTGCTATAGGATCAAAACCCATAGCAATTTTGCTATATAATTTGCTATAGATCAATGTTTGTATCTATTTTGCTATAAATTATTTTACGGAATCAGAATTTGTAAATGTTTTGCCATAAAATTTGCAGCGAAATCAAATTTCGTAGCTATTTTGCTACAAAATTTGTTATAGAATCATAATCCTCGGTTATTTTGCTACAAATTTTGTTATAGTTTATAAATTCGTAGTTATTTTCTATAAAGTTCTGAATTAAAAATCATAAGTCTACTATAAAAGTATTGTGTAGAACTTTTTTAAAATGTAAAGCTTTTTTATTTCCATTTTTTTAATAATTTACAAGGTTAACATATATATATATATATATATATATATATATATATATATATATATATATATATATATATATATATATATATATATATATATATATATATATATATATATATATATATATGTTGGGTGTTGAAATAAGAGAATAGATGAACAATCAATTTCCTCCATGTCCGAATCACTTTCAGAATCCTTTTCAGACATGTTATTGACAAGTTCCTTTTCCTTTGTTTCAATTTGAGGTACAGCCTTTTTCAGGATGGGAATTTCTTGAGGCAATATTTTCAACAATTTGTCAGCAGTTAGATGTTTTTCTACAGATATCAGGCCATGTTTATATGATGGATTTGTAACTTCGGAACCTGACACTATGGATTCGCATTCATAAGATATACTATCAACTTCCTTTAATTTGAACTCAATGAAGGGTAATAGTTGTCTATGTTAGACATTGCAAACATCAGCTGAATGATAAATTCTTGTAATATTCGCATATAATCGTTTGGCAGTTTCATAAAATATGTTTCGCTGTTTTAAGATTACATCATGATTGTTTAGGAATTTTTCTTTGTTTTCTTCTAACAAGGAGATTCTAAGATTGGATTTTTCTAATGCTAGCTTCAGGCATTCTACTCTCCCCCTCAAGCTTAGAAGCTCCTACTTAGTGAGTACCTCCCTGTTTTTAGCATCAATGAGTAATTTATGCATAACAGAGTAATCACGAGTTATTTCATTTATAATTGGAGCAGAATGAGAAATAGGAATTTTAAAAGATGAAAGAAGTTTTGATACCTGTTCTGGGATTGTCAAACGGTTGTCATTCGCCATCAAGCACACTTCCTCATCATCATCAGAAGAGTCCTCAAACCAAGTCTTCGGAGTATCAGCAACAGTCATTTCCAATCCCTCCGAAGTCACCAACCCAGTAACCGCAGTTGCTTCAACCTTCATCATTTCCTCATCATATAACTTCTTCGAAATGTATTTTAGAAAGCTCTTATCAACATCATAGGCCATGAAAGCACTACGAGATGGCTTTCTCACTTCGTCATCATCTGAGTCCGAAGACCAAACTTGATATGATCCTTGACGATCATCAGCAGCCATTAAGGCTAGGTCTTTGGTCCTTACTCTAACTTCCTCCATTTTTCTTGCGTAATATGCTTCATCCTTCACTTGTGGTTTCTTTTCGTTTTGCTTCCGAAGCATGCAGTCTTTTGCAAAATGATTCTTGCCATGACAATAATTGCAATCATAACCAGAATCACCTGAGATCTTCTTCTCTTCGGACTTTTCTTTGGATGACTCCGAAGCCGGTTTTTCAGATGGCTTCGGGGTTGACAATTTTAAGTTCTCCTCCTTTGGAGTGAATATTTCAGGTTTGGGCTTGGAGTTGAAGTTTGATTTGTTAAAGTTTTTCATAAAAGGCTTTCCAGAGTTGTTTTTGAAGAAGGGTTTCTTGAGTCTACGATTGTTGGTGGCATTGAGAGCAATAGTATCTCCATTATCATCTACCATGTAGGCAGCAATGTCTTCATCACTTGATTCTTCCTCTTCTTTTGACACGAGAGCTAGTGGTCCAGAACTAGCCATTTCACTTCTTCGACCCACCACATCGGGTTCATGTGATTTTAATAAATTGTATAGGGCAGCCAGCTTGTATTTTTCAATATTCTCATAGGATTTGACCATGAGCATGATTGGCCTCCACTCCTTGCGAAGACTGTAGAGAAATTTGATATTTATTTCTTGTTGGCTTCTTGTTTCTCCATACTTATCTAGTGTGTAAATCATGTTGCTTAAACGTTCATAACAGGCTTCTAAGGACTTGTTTTCTTCTTGCTTAAAGTTCCCGAAGTCTGCAAGGATTTCTTGAACTTTGCTAGTGTGGAGGATTTTGTCTCCTCCGAAGCGGAGTTCAAGATTGTCCCACATCTCCTTTGCAGATTTCACATCAGCAATGTGGTGGCTGACATCAGGACCCAAGCCACTTCTCAGTTCATGCATGGCCCTCTCATCGTTTTCAAGCTTCTTCATGTCTGCAACATTAAGAACAACGGCTTCTTCTCCGTCAAGAACAACGAATCGACCAGCAATGTCTGTGTGTAGACCTTCAGTCACAGACCTCCATAGATCTTTGTCCAGTCCAATAAGGCAATCCTTCATTCGACCAGCCCAATAATCATAGTAAGAAGTTACTAGAACAGGGGCCTTTGTTGCAGAACCGATGAGGTTTGCATAGTTAAGCATATTGGCATAAGTTGCTATGGAATCAGTCATCTTGATGTATTTCAACTGGATCTTTTCAGTAAAAACAGGTGGTAGAGATTTGCAACAGTTGCGGAAGACTAAATCTGAGAATCAATTCAGATCTAGAGCTGAAGCAAACGAATTCGAACTCTATCAACAGGATTTTGAGCTGACTTGCTCTGATACCACCTGTTGGGTGTTGAAATAAGAGAATAGATGAACAATCAATTTCCTCCATGTCCGAATCACTTTCAGAATCCTTTTCAGACATGTTATTGACAAGTTCCTTTTCCTTTGTTTCAATTTGAGGTACAGCCTTTTTCAGGATGGGAATTTCTTGAGGCAATATTTTCAACAATTTGTCAGCAGTTAGATGTTTTTCTACAGATATCAGGCCATGTTTATATGATGGATTTGTAACTTCGGAACCTGACACTATGGATTCGCATTCATAAGATATACTATCAACTTCCTTTAATTTGAACTCAATGAAGGGTAATAGTTGTCTATGTTGGACATTGCAAACATCAGCTGAATGATAAATTCTAGTAATATGCGCATATAATCGTTTGACAGTTTCACAAAATATGTTTCGCTGTTTTAAGATTACATCATGATTGTTTAGGAGTTTTCTCTGTTTTCTTCTAACAAGGAGATTCTAAGATTGGATTTTTCTAATGCTAGCTTCAGGCATTCTACTTGACATTCCCTTCAATCCGAAGACTTTCGCTTTCCTTCAATTCGTCTCTTCGGTACCCGAGGATCAGAAAGCAAGTTTTTGGACCAACAAAATAAATTTCCATGCCAAATACATTCAACGACAAAGTTATGTTTGGAGCTTGAACAAGATAAAGAAAATTCTTTCAATCAAAGAAGCTGAAGTCTACATGGGCTTCAGGAATTATGAATTTCTTGTTATTAGGGGGGCAGATGAAGTTGAATCTAGGTTCTCAATTGCAGACTTCCCAATCATGAATCCTATGGACTTCATCTAGATTCTTGATCTCTTGCGAAGCGGTGAGGCTGCTCATGCTGCAATGTCTGCCCTCGCCATCAAAAACCACATCCTGGGCTTCCTTAACAATTATCTTCTCAGGTTTGCAAACAAGACCTGGAGCTATGTTCCTACTACAAACAACCTTCGAACACTCCTCCCATTGTAGTTCGGAACATAGCCAGATTCAAGAATGGAGAGATTTTGGACGAACCATATGACGTAGTTTTCAAAGGACTTCGAAATAAAACCGAAGTCACAATCAAGTTCTTTGAAATAGACTACATTGGCCTCCATCCCTCCTGCTTTATCTCTGGGATGATCTCTCATGTGAATGCCTGTCATGCAAATTCCACCGAGAAAAAGAAGAAGTTCATGGATCATATGAACTGGTATCTGGCAGTAAGAAAAACCTTGAAGAGGGCATACAAGAGAAACTTTCGTGTATAGGCTTCGGATGCACTTCCCACAAAGGGGGAGATTGTTGAGAACATTTGTGATGAAGTGCTGACATATCCGAAGTCCCACTCATGAAGTCCTTTGAATAAGAAAACCCCGAAGTGAATAAACAAGAGAAGACACCGAAGTCTAAAGACTCCGAAGTGCTATGCATAGAGGATCCGAAGACTTCACAGCCTGTCATCTGTCTTTTGTGTGCACGCGTATAGTACAATACGTGTTGCATGAATCTTCTATCCTATTGGCTAGTACACTGATAGGATATTCTGTGTAAAAGTTGTACTATTGGTATCACTGATTCAGTATAAATATCAGTGATACCATACCGTGTCAAGGGGAAGAATACAAGATTAGATTACAAGAATTGTATGTCTACAAAATAGAAAACCCAATTGTAAAACCAAAGTTCTAATTGTGTTATTGATTCAATATCTATCATTGTTCATCTATTCTCTTATTTCAACACCCAACAATATATATATATATATATATATATATATATATATATATATATATATATATATATATATATATATATATATATATATATATATTGTTGGATTAGGTGTCTAAGCCATGACTTATAATTATATTTATCTTATTAATTGAAGCATAAGTCCATTTGGGTTGCCCTCATAGCTGGAGGTTAGTATAGAGTTCAGTAGAGTGAAATGTTGATTTATTAATTGTTTAATAAATCAATAGAATTAATTAAATGGTTTATTAATATATTTAAGTGTTAATATATTAATTAGAAACTATAATAATTAATTAAGATTTAATCTAGAATTAATTGGATTTAATTTAGTGATTAAATTAATTAATTGAAAGTGCATGGACTGGTTCTGTAATTATTCAATAGTTGAATATTGGCTGGCCAGTGTACAGGGGTGGAAGGTGGCGAGTTTATGGTGTAGGCACCATAAATCTCGAAACCCTAATTAGGGTTTAGAGAAAGCCTTGCCCAGTTGGTAAAAGGCTTACCAAAGATGGGCTCTAGGGTTTCAAGCTGTACCACCTGAGATCTATAAATAGGGATCCCCTGGGAACCCCAATCCTACGCCAACTCTCATTGAGATTACTCTGCTGGACTGTCTTCTCCATTGCTTTGGGTGTGACTTGCATTTGAGGCAGGATTCCTTTGCTGCTTGCTTCAAGATCATAAGATCAAAAGGCTGGTAATTCTCAATTTGATCTTTAGAATTAAAATGTTTCCCTTAGGTTTAGTTTATATCTTCATAGAAGAGAACATAGATCTTATTAGGGTTGCATGTGAACTTAGAAAAATTATTTGTTCATTGATTGTATAGAAACCCTTCAGTGGTATCAAAGCTATGGCTTTGTTTTCTTGTGAATGATATAAAATTGCATGAATTGTTTGTGCCTTGGTGTTTTTGCGATGAACACACCCAAGGCAAGGCCATGGATCGACGACAAGGCTAAGGTTTCCTAACCCTAGCCGCCAACCTCATGGTCCCCTCCTTATTTGCTTGCCTTTTATAAGTAGGTTGTTATTTTGGCAATCAATTGGATTAATAAAATAACTAGAACTCCTTTTGCTTGGCCTGCAATTTTCGAACCATTGGGACACTAGATAGAAAAAATTAATTTGTTGAAATCTATCTTGGATTTAATTAGTTTAATTAATTGTTAATTAAAAGATCAATTAAATCAGTTTAAAGAATTAATTTAAATTTTCAAAAAATAGATAAAAATTTGCGAAAATTATTATTAAATTAATTTTAAAATATTTTAATAAGATTAAAATATATCTTATATATTTATGATTAAAAGTTAATATTTATATATAAGATTAAATGGTTAAACTTACCGTTAGTAGGCCTCATTCACAAAACTGTCCTATAAAGAGTGTATAAGGCGACTGCCTATAAAATGGTAGTCTAATGGGTATCTACTCTTACCCACCGCTCTCCTGTTCAGTCTAGTGTCGTTAGCCGAACGGGTTTGATAGAACCGCTAAGCCTCTTAAAAGTATAATGCTATAATTGAAAGTACTAGAACTTTGAACAAATCCCAATCTAGTTACTTTAGGATCAAAAATGTGAATTGGTGCTAATCCATGAAATTGCACATTGCACTTTGTGGAACGTTGGTGGAGCATGTGTGGTTTACCGGCATGCTAACTGGGGTCCGCAAAGAGTCGCAATGGGTTTCTCGATTTTGTCATTATTAACAGAGCGTGTGTGGTTAACCGGCACATTAATTAGAGATGACGATTGACTTCGAGAGTACCGAGCAATTTGCATGGTTATTCACACCCGGTTTGTGATCCTCGGTATCCCAGTCACAAACGAGCGGGACATTCCCGAGATTAAAACATGCTATCGAATAGTTCAATAAATCTCAAAAGAAACTAGGAATTCCATTATAATTAGATTATTTTCCGCGGTGGAATTGGTTGAATCGTCATTCGCCTACCTTATAAAATTTACAATAAAGATTACGGCATCCCTCTTCGATATTGTAGATTGTTATTGTAGGATCCTAGCCTTATATTTATTCTTGGGTGAATATAAGGATTATTTAATAATGTCTAATTAAAACTACCTTCTTCTTATTCAGATGTCTTCTGACCAATCCGTTCCCCACTCAAATCCCGGTAATGTCACCTCGATTCTGTCATTGTGCTCAAAAGTGACGTTGGACGGCACTAACTACAATGACTGGATCCGTAACATCAAAATGGCTCTAAGGTTTGAACACAAAGAGTATGTTCTGGAAACCGAGCTAGTTGAGGTTGACCCAGATACCGCTACTCCCGAGGAAGTCGCTGCGTACACCAAACACTCGGATGATGTGACCAAAGTGGCCTGCATCATGATCGCTACCATAAACCCTGAACTGCAGCGCATCTATGAGGACTATTGGCCTTACGAGATGCACAAAGAGCTTGCGGAAAAGTTCCGCAAGCAAGAGCGCATTGAAAGGCGTGAGGTTGTAAAAGCTTTCACTAACGGCAAGCCTAAAGATGGAGAGTCCATCTGCACTCATGTACATAGGATGCATGGTTACGTGGAGAGGCTTAGGAAGCTGGAAATGCCTGTTCATGAGGATTTAGCTGTTGACATAGTGCTAAACTCCTTGCCTAGTTCTTATGACCAGTTCACACTGGCGAATCCTTTGAACAACAATCAGGCGACCCTTGCTGAATTACACCGCATGCTTCGTACTGCTGAAGACGGGATGAAGGGAAAAGGTCTGCTCCCTGTCAACCCGCCTATCCTGGCTATTGGCTCTGGCTAGGGAAAGAAACGGAAGGGCCCTCCGAAGCAAAACTGGAGGGAAAAGACTCATGTCGGGACATCTAGCAGTGCCCCCGAGAGCCAAGTCTTCTGGCATTCCGCACGTCATGAATCCCAAAGAGGCTGACTGTTTTTACTGCAACCAAAAGGGTCACTGGAAGAGAAGCTGCCCCACGTATCTGCAAGACATTAAGGGTGGCAAAGTGAAGCCATCACAAGCAGGTACATATTCTATATCTAATAACTCACCTTCTTCCTGTTCTTGGGTCCTTGATACAGGATGTGGTTTTCATATCTGTTCTGATTTGCAGGGCCTAAAGGAAACTAGGGATCTGGAGCACGGTAGATTGAACCTGGTCATGGGCAATAGGCGAACGTCACCTGTTACCAAGATCGGTGTCTATAGATTAGTGCTTAGTAGTGGAGTCTGTTTAGATTTACATAATTGTTGCTATTCGCCTGATATAGCTAAGAACATAATTTCTTTTCATGCATTGTTCAGACAGGGCTTTTATTATGAATTTAATAAATTGAATGGTTCTATTTTTGTTTTCAAAAATGATGGTTTTATATTTAATGCTATGCCTTGTGATGGAGTGTATGAATCTATTATGTGTGTTGATAATTATGGTAAAAATGTTTTCACTATTGATGCTTCAAGCGGTATAGAAAAGGCGTGTCTGTGGCACTGTCGCCTTGGCCACATCAACAAGAAACGCATCGCCCAACTCCAAAAGGATGGAGTGTTGGAATCGTTCGACCTCGGGTCGGATGATGTATGTGAATCTTGCTTGCTTGGCAAGATGAAAAAATCACCATTCAAAGGTTCCTTTGAAAGAGGTGAAGGTTTGTTGGATATCATACACACAGATGTGTGTGGTCCCTTCAGAACAACCACAAAAGATGGCATGCGGTTCTATGTGACCTTTACAGACGATTTTAGTAGATATAGGTATATCTACTTAATCAAGAATAAGTCAGATACCTTTGAAAAGTTCAAAGAGTTCAAAAATGAAGCAGAAAATCAATTGGGCAGAAAGATAAAGATGCTTAGATCCGACAGAGGCGGTGAGTATCTTAGTATCGAGTTTCTCGATTACCTCAAGGAATGTGGAATTGTTTCACAGTTGTCGCCTCCAAGAACACCTCAGTTGAACAGTGTTGCTGAAAGGCGAAACCGAACCTTGTTGGACATGGTTCGTTCCATGATGAGTCGAGCTTCGCTTCTAATCCATTTCTGGGGGTATGCCTTAGAGACTGCCGCCCATATCCTAAATCTTGTACCAACCAAGAAGGTTGCGAAAACACCGCACGAGATGTGGACGGGGAAAGTTCCCTCGTTGGCACACATCAAAGTCTGGGGCTGTGAGGCTTTCGTAAGACGGGAGACTCATGACAAGCTCGCTGAAAGAAGTGAGAGGTGTTTCTTCATAGGATACCCGAAACAGTCATTTGGATACTTGTTCTACAGACCGAGCGAGGACGTGGTCTTTGTAGCAAGACGGGGGTTCTTTCGAGAGAGAGTACTCATTTCCAAAGAGGACAGTGGGAGTACAATCGATCTCGAAGAAATTCAAGAGACGACTGATGAACCAACCTTAGAAGAAACTAGCAACCAACATGAGGAAGAAGTTCCTGTTGGACCAACCGACATCTCATTACCTCTTAGACGTTCGGGTAGAGTTAGCATGCCACCTGAGTTTTATGGTTTCCATATTACTTCGGATGGTGACACGTTAGTTAGTGATCGTACATTGACTAATTTGGATGAGCCAGCTAACTACCGCGAAGCAGTGGCGGGCCCAGAGTCTGCCAAATGGAAAGAGGCAATGGACAGCGAGATTAAGTCCATGTATGATAATCAAGTTTGGAACTTGGTTGACAATGTGCCGGGTCGAAAGATAGTCGGGTGCAAATAGATCTTCAAGAAGAAGACCGACATGGATGGTAAAGTACATACTTATAAAGCTCGGCTGGTTGCGAAGGGATTCACTCAAACCCCGGGGGTTGACTATGATGAAACCTTCTCACCAGTAGCTAAGATTAAGTCAATCAGGATAATGCTTGACATAGCTGCATTTCATGATTATGAAATTTGATAGATGTATGTCAAAACCGCCTTCCTTAATAGGAAACTGACTGAGGATGTTTATATGAATAAGCTAGAGGGTTTTGTAGACACAAAGCATCCTGATAAAGTATGTAAGCTTGAAAGATCAATCTACGGGTTGAAGCAAGCATCTCGCAGCTGGAATCTCTGCTTCCATGAGAAAGTCAAAGAGTTTGGTTTCTCTAGGAGTGAAGATGAGTCCTGTGTATATGTCAAGGCTAGTGGGAGTATAGTCACTTTTCTGGTGCTGTATGTTGATGACATACTGCTCATGGGAAACGACATTCCGACCTTGCAAGATGTTAAGTCTTGGCTCGGGAAGTGTTTCGCCATGAAAGACCTTGGAGACGTTGCTTATATTCTCGGGATAAGAATACTTAGAGATAGAAAGAGAAAATTAATAGGTCTGAGCCAGTGTACATATTTGGAAACGGTGTTAAAAAGGTTTAACATGGAAAATTCCAAAAAGGGAGAGTTACCAATCCAGAGTAATGCTAAATGGAGTAAGACTCAAAGCCCGAATACCGATGAGGAAATAGCTGAGATGAGTCGGGTACCTTATGCTTCGGCAGTAGGGTCGATCATGTATACTATGACATGTACTCGTCCCGACGTATCCTTTGCATTGAGCATGGTTAGTCGGTTCCAGGGTAATCCTGGAAAGGCACATTGGATTGCGGTTAAGAACATACTTAAGTATCTGCAAAGGACAAAGAACATGGTGTTAGTCCTTGGTAGTAGTGATAACTTGAAAGTGAGTGGATATACAGATACCAGCTTCTAGATAGATAGGGACAGTGGTCGGTCCCAGTCGGGTTGGGTATTTCTGTTGAACGGTGGAGCGGTCACTTGGAAAAGTTCCAAGCAAGAAACGGTGGTTGATTCAACGTGCGAATCAGAGTACATTGCAGCGAGTGAAGCGTCTAAAGAAGCGGCTTGGCTGAAGAACTTCATCGGGGATCTTGGAGTTGTCCCGAGCATTCAGGAGCCTGTGGAACTTTTCTTCGATAACGAAGGAGCGGTCGCCTTGACAAAGGAACCGCGAGACCATGGAAAGTCCAGGAATATCGAAAGAAAGTACCACTATATTCGACATCAAGTAGAAGAAGGTCACCACTTGGTTAAGAGGGTATCATCAGAAGACAATCCTGCAGATCCTTTGACTAAGGTACTAAGCAGGATCAAGCACAATCAGCATGCTCGGAGCATTGGACTGAAGGATGATATTAGTTTTAGTAATTAGATAGATTTTGAAACTTGTGACGATATAAATGTAATTGACTTGGTGATTTTATAATGGAGATTTATAAATGAGTATTGTTACTGCCTTTGTCAATTGTTTATTATTGTGTTTCCATATTTGCATGTTTAACTTCCTAAGTAATTAGATTATTTAAATTTCCACAGTCAATCATACTGTTAGGGAGTGAGTGTGAACAAAGACTGTCATGAATCGGTTGTAGATTGTCTAAGGGGTTAGACATTGCAGTGAGACTGCTACAACATTCATGAGTACTTAGAAAATACAGATTTGAGTATTGGATAAACCCGCGCTTAACGGATTGCTTCATGGATTACATCACGAGCAATGTTAAGACGATAATATCCTTTGATCTTCAAGTGGAGAGATATGATCTGTAATTTGCAAGTCGGTTGCTCATTGATAATGTGAAAACGCACCGGTAACTCGGTGTTATAAAACACATTGTTGCGAGTATTCTGACTGGTAAAAGGTATGGACATATAAGTCAAAACTTATCCGTCCCTTGACCTAATGGGAAACAGATATCTGTAGGCCTCTCGATGATTTTGAAGTTGACTGAAAGTGTTGGCCAACCGGGACTGAATTGATGTGTTCAATTAGCAGTCTTACATTCATAAGCAAATCGGAAATCGAGAAACAGAGTATCAACCCAAGATTGATATTAATCCATGTCTTGAGTCTGAAAAATATCTTGTTGGACGGAGGATCATCTGATCACTTATCTTTGGACAGAACTGACTAGGTCAGAGTTCAGGACAGTTTCTGGGAAACTGATATTAATCAGAAGGTAAACAGACAATTAAAGTCATAGACTTATCCAAGTGGGAGACTGTTGGATTAGGTGTTTAAGCCATGACTTATAATTATATTTATCTTATTAATTGAAGCATAAGTCCATTTGGGTTGCCCTCATAGCTGGAGGTTAGTATAGAGTTCAGTAGAGTGAAAGGTTGATTTATTAATTGTTTAATAAATCAATAGAATTAATTAAATGGTTTATTAATATATTTAAGTGTTAATATATTAATTAGAAACTATAATAATTAATTAAGATTTAATCTAGAATTAATTGGATTTAATTTAGTGATTAAATTAATTAATTGAAAGTGCAGGTACTGGTTCTGTAATTATTCAATAGTTGAATATTGACTTGCCAGTGTACAGGGGTGGAAGGTGGTGAGTTTATGGTGTGGGCACCATAAATCTCGAAACCCTAATTAGGGTTTAGAGAAAGCCTTGCCCAGTTGGTAAAAGGCTTACCAAAGATGGGCTCTAGGGTTTCAAGCTGTACCACCTGAGATCTATAAATAGGGATCCCCTGGGAACCCTAATCCTGTGCCAACTCTCACTGAGATTACTATGCTGGACTGTCTTCTCCATTGCTTTGGGTGTGACTTGCATTTGAGGCAGGATTCCTTTGCTGCTTGCTTCAAGATCATAAGATCAAAAGGTTGGTAATTCTCAATTTGATCTTTAGAATTAAAATGTTTCCCTTAGGTTTAGTTAATATCTTCATAGAAGAGAACATAGATTTTATTAGGGTTGCATGTGAACGTAGGAAAATTATTTGTTCATTGATTGCATAGAAACCCTTCATATATATATATATATATATATATATATATATATATATATATATATATATATATATATATATATATATATATATATATATATATATATATATATATATATATATATATATATATATATATATATATATATATATATATATTAATGTAAAGCCCTTGACCAGGTATTAATAATTCTCTTATCTTTTGAATAATTGTTTATGTTGAAATTGGTGAAAAGGCTGATAGCGCCACTAACTATATGTTAGCGATGCTATTGTCGTGAGTGTCACATCGCAAATTGATGCTCTCCTCGCGCCACTATGCATGAAGATAATGGCCTTGCACGTTCTCAGGTTAGCAACGTTAACAATGGTTAGAGCCGCTAACCGCCGCAAACAGCACTAAAACCCTAAAAATTGTGTATTGGTCCATATAAAAGCCTTAAAACGCTTAGGAGGCCGTCATTTCTCACTTCTAGCCCAATAGAAACCCTAAATCACTCTCCTAAGCCTCCTTTGCTATTTTAGCTTCATTCTTGGATTTTTGAAGGATTTTGGAAGAAGAGGTAGAAGGAAAGATGCTAGAGAAGGTTGTGCTTGGAAGGAATCAGATCTCTAGGTGTTTCTGGACTATTGTAAGTGTTTATAACCTTGCCTCCTTAAGTTTTCTTGTTTATAATGGAGTTATGAGACCTTTTGGAGTCTTATGAGGCAATGATGGTTGCATTTAATGGAACGGGGAAGGATTTGGGAGCTAAAGGATGAATCTCTTCTCCTTTTAGTTTCTGAATCCTTGTAAGAACCCTAACCTACTCATAATATCCTTAATAGAGAAGTTTGAGTTAAGTTCTCACCATTGTGAAGCAAGATTTTGACCATGAGCTTGTTTGGCTATGATTGGTTGGTAAAGTTCATGTTTTTATAAGTATAAGGGCTGTTTGTGTCAATCCTTGAAAGTTATAGCTTCTGACATAGTGTATTAAGAACTTTGGGAAGTGTTTGGCTTAACAGAGCAGTTAGCGGCGCTAACTATAGTTAGTGACCCTAACTTAGTCAAATTAGCGAGTGTTGACTTTTTCATTTAGCAACGCTATCTCTTTAGATAGCGGCGCTGAGTGGCGTTGGCCTGAATCGTTGACTTTGACTTTTGGACTGTTAACATTTGGGTCAAACTTCAAAAAATAATGGGTTTGGTCCTAGGAGTGGCGTGGTTCAGTAGAAACCTTGGTTGATGTGAAGTTTTGAATTTAGGAAGTTTAGAAGAATTATTACCGGGACTTTCTTACTTGTATCTGCTATCAGGTGAGTCTCTTCAACTTATTAACGGATTGTATATGTTATACGTATGATGAATATGGTTCATTTGTATTAATAATTACGGATGAAATGTAATGGCGGATCGGGGTGAGCCCGAGAGTCCACACATTACCGATGACGGGCGGAATGGGGTGAGCCGGTGAGTTCTATTTGGGGTGGATCAGGGTGAGCCTGAGAGCCGGGTTGTTCGGGGTGAGCTCGGAGACCCTTACTTGTTAATTATGCAATTAACTGGTTTAATAACATCTAGTTTTTACCCGGTGCCCATCGGTTCCCGGTTCAACAAGTTAAATCGGTCGATTCGATTTTCAAAGCAGTTGTTGCTACGGGATATTAGTTATGGAATTAGCAAATATTTTGAAAACCGGACTGATTATAGAACATGTCATTTTACTAGTTTGATGGTTCAACCGGTCAGAACGGTCTAAAAACTGGTTGATGTCATTATTATATTATGATTAAATACAAATTTATAATAAATGCAAAATATTTTAAAAAGAATAATATTAATATATACAAAAGACCTTGAAAATAGAAAAAAAAGAAGTAAAAACAAAATACGATTTATAATAGGCCATTGAACACACTTGCTTATGTAATTAATTTATTGCATAAAAATAATTAATCTATATAATATAAGTAAAAAGTTAACAAGAAAATGAAATAGTATAAGATTAGAAAATGTTGAGATGTGGTGTCGAGAGTTGAGACTTGAGACTTAGGTGCTGTTTATTTTTTTAGAGATAAAATGTCTGTAGTCTGCGGACCACATCTGCAGACATCTGTAGAAGAAGAGGTGGACCAAATGTCTGCAGTCTGCAAAAAGAAGACTATTTGTTTTTTAAAATCTACATATTGTAAAATAAACTGAAATTTAAATAAATTGATTTTTTTAAACATAAGAGTTTTCAACATTGAAATTTAAACAATTCTAGTTTTAGAACATCGAAATATAAATAATACAACCACAATAACACTTTTTTTAAAAGTATTCATTCCCTATTTGCATTAATTCATCTCCAACAACCCTTACACTCTAAATTTTACACCGACTCCTTTAAATTTTCCTAAGTACCCTTATCCAAGTTTTCTACAATTTTAAAAATACCCCTTCAAATTAAAAGGTTTTATATATTTATCATACATAACACTAATATGCAGTGTGGCTTGCATTACTTCATTAATGGATGCTCAGTAATTGATTAGATTACTATTTGTGGCTGTTAATAAACGCTAAAAGAAACCACAACGTGCTTCAAACATTGACAATATTGCACATATATATAAAAGAAAACTTAATTAACCAGAACACAGTCATATATCACATTAAACCATAACACTTTTATGATTAGATTTATATCAATTACTACAATTAACATTATCTTAATTCTAGAGAGTTATTATACTGTATTACATTTAAAGTATAAATACTAAATAAAATCTAACGAACAAAAACAAATCGTACACTTTGAAAATGATAATGCTTCCTCCTGATGATCATAAGATATGCACAATGAGTTGTTACTGATTCAGGTACACCCATGCATTACCACTTTCTCCCTCATCACTCCAGACTTGATGTAATCATAGATTTTCATTGGTGTATTCATCTTATATTCAAAGTCATATCCAATAGACTCCAAGAAATTAGCCTTCCCAACCACCATCCAACATTTGCCCGAGAATCAACAATATGGCCGGTATCATAACTATGAATATTAACAGACAGTGGCTATGATCTCAATAACAATATATTTGTCTTTCTGTACATAACTACATTACTTAGATACTAATAATAACAATATATTTACATTAATATTTTTAATGAAACCAAAGACCATTTTTAAACTCCTGATGGATCAATAATCAGCAACAATTACCAACTACACATAACAAAAAACATCAAAAAATTCAGCCTTTCAACATTAGTTCACCATTTCAGACCTAAAAAATAACTAATATTAACCAAGAAATCAGAAAAACGGGATCAAGCTCCAACAAATCGGGAAAACGGGAAGAAGCAGCCCTAAAATCGGGAAAAGGAGATCAGTAGCATACCTACAGACAATGGTGGCGACCGGTCTAACTCCAAATCGGGAAGAAGCAGCGACTGGAGATAGCAGCGATCGGGAGAAGCATCAATCGAAGATAGGTACGACCAGCGGCAGCAGCGACGCCGGAGGAATGAAGCAGCGGTGGCACGCCGAAAGGAGGAGGGAGGAGGGAGGAAGGACGAGGGATGAGGGATGAGGGATGAGCAGTCACTTGATTGGGAACAGGAGGGAGGAGATACCGTGTTTTGTTTAGGGCACCAAGCATGTTTTTTTGGAAGAGGTCAAAAGAGGCTGGTACGTCACTTCTAGCAAAAGAGGACACACAGACCTTTTAAGGTCTGCGGGCTTCAAAAAAACAAACGGTCTGCGGTAAAACGTCTGCGCGCGTCTGCAAAGCTAAAGACAAAAGAGTTTAGAAGTACTTTTAACAAAAAGCAAACAACCCCTTAGTCACACATCGACTTTAGTACTAAAGATGTGGGGTATGGGGTTCACTATAAGTATTTGCTTCGAGTATGTGCATAACATATTGGTGGTCCAGTAGTTGCCTAGAAGAATACGGGCTACCCTTTCGGGCTGGTGTATTTCTGGTTCATTTTCTTAAAAGTTAAAGTTATTAGTTTTTTAAATCTTGAATCTGTTTCGGCTGAATCCAGTTTTTCTTTGAATCAGGTTTTAACAGGTTTAAACAAACAGTCTTTGAGCTCAACAAAATTGGTAACTAGACCGGTTTCTTGTTTAACCCGCCGGTCCAGTCTGGTTTTTAAAACAGTAGAATTAGCCATAGTGATATTGCTATGGAATATTAGTTACGAAATTAGCCCGTAGCTGGTAGCTAACTTGCTACAGAATTAGTCTGTGGCTATGTTGCCATGGAATAAGTCCGTAACAAATTTTGTAGCCAAGGCGCTATGTATTTTGTAGCGACCCTTTAGCTACAAGAAATGTCTCCACATAATGGTTTTGTAGCAATTTCCATAGCTATTTATGTTTAGCTACGAAAATTTTTGTAGCTATTCATCTTTGTCTTGTAGTGACTATCCGAATCTTAATCTCACTAGCAGCAAATAAAGATTGGCCTTTGTGTCAACTTGACGTGAAGAATGCGTTCCTGAATGGAAACTTGGAGGAAGAAGTATACAATGATATCCCCCTGGCGTAAAAAATAGCCCAAGTGATATTGATAAAGTGTAAGTTAAGGAAGTTGTTGTACAGGTTGAAACAATCACCAAGAGCTTGGTTTGAAAGGCTCTCAAAGTCCATGAAAATTTTGGATACAAACAAAGCAACTGTGACCACACTCTTTTCATCAAGCAAAAATATGGTAATATTACAACTCTGATTATATACGTTGATGAAATGATTATCACGGGAGATGACCTAAATGGGTTTTATTGTTAGGTGAAATTTCAAAGTTGGTGAAGATTTGGTGAAGGTTTTCAAAGTTAGGCAAAGCCTCTTTCTTTGATTTGAAAATTCACATTTTCACATTAATTACTTACATGTATAAATAGAGCATTAGATGAAGAGCATCATGCACCACAACACACAATACATGCAAAGATTGAGTGTGTATCTATTGTAATCTCCTCATTCAAATAAAATCTAGTTGTGCCCGTGGATGTAGGATTGACACCGAATCCGAACCACGTAAAATCCTTGTGTTTTTAATTTGTGAGCTGAGTGTGTGAGTTTCGTGTTCGTATCCTAAGTGTCTCGATCCTAACAAGTGGTATCAGAGCCTTGGTTTAGCTCCAGAGGATGATTTTCTGTTTTTTGGTCGAAATTTTTTTGTCTCAAAAACGATTTTGGTGTACGCCGTTGGAAAGGTCTCGTTCCGCAGATTCCAAAAATGTATTTTTTGGATTTTTTCGACTACCGGAAGACCTCCAAATCGCCGGCCAAACGTTCGCCGGAATAGTGACCGGAGAAACCAGATCGCCGGAGAAGACGACACTGTAGCGCCGGAGTCCGCCGGAGAATACGACACTGTAGCGCCGGAGTCCGCCGGAGAATACGACACTGTAGCGCCGGAGTCCGCCGGAGAAGACGACACTGTAGCAGTTCACTGTAGCGTTCTTGTAGCAGTTCACTGTAGCGGTTCCTGTAGTAGTACTGTAGCATATTTTCAGAAAATTGCAAAACAGGTCCTTGAAGTTCCAGAAAATTGCAAAACAAGTCCCTGAACTTCCAGGAAATTGCAAGACAGGTCCCTGAAGTCTCAGAAAAATTGCAAAATTGTCTCAAGTTGTTTCTTGTTTGTCGTAATGGCTGAAGACAAGATTGTAATCGAGAAGTTCAACGGTTCTGACTTTAGTTGGTGGAAAATGCAAATAGAAGCATTGTTATGTCAAAAAGACTTGGATGTGGTACTTGGGGACAAGCCGGAGAAAATAGAAAAAGCTGCTGAAGATGCGTGGAACTCAAAGGACAAGAAAGTTAAGGCGGTTATTACGTTGTCGTTGGAAAGGAGCGTTGCTTTCAACATCATGAAGGAAACCACGGCGCGTGGTATGATCGATGCTCTGACGAACATGTATGAGAAACCGTCGGCGGCTAACAAGGTGTTCTTGATGATGGAGTTATTCACTACAAGGATGAATGAGGAAAGTTTTGTTACGGTTCACATTAACAATCTAAATTCAATTCTGTCCAGATTATCATCTGTGGGAATTAAATTTGATAATGAAACTCAAGCTGCACTGCTGCTAGCTTCACTACCTGATAGTTGGTCCGGAACAGTTACGGCTGTTACTAGCTCCGTGGGAGCTAGTGGTATGACTTTTGAAGGGGTTAGAGACTTGGTTTTGGGCGAGGATATCAGACGCAAAAATCAAGGTGGATCATCTTCTTCTGCGTTATTGAATATGGACAGAGGTAGAAGGAATAGCAGGAACATTGGGAGCCGAGGAAGAAGTTCTTCTAGAACTAGGAAGAATGTGAAGTGCTGGAACTGCCAAGAGGTGGGACATGTTAAGAGTCAATGTCCAAAGAAAGAATTGAACATTGCTAGTGCTGAGGGTGTGTCTGAGGATGATGCATTGATACTAAGTATGGAAAGTTCTGTAGACTCTTGGGTCATGGATTCAGGGGCTTCGTTTCACGCCATGGACAACGGAGAAACGATGGTGAATCTAAAAGAAGGAGTTTTTGGGAAGGTACGGTTAGCAAATGACGAGATGCTTCAAGTAACGGGCATAGGAGATATTGATCTAGTTACTTCATTGGGAACTACATGGAACCTGAAGAATGTCAGGGTGATTCTGGAGCCGAAGAAGAAATTGATTTCTGTTGGTCAGCTGGATAAACAAGGACTGGAAGTAAGGTTTGGTGGTGGTAAATGGAGGGTGGTCAATGGAAATTCGGTGATTGCTCAAGGTATGAAGCGTGGGTCATTATATATGGTTGAGGTACCTGCTGAGGGAAGTATGACCGTCCCGGTTAAGCATGGCAAAATCTGGTTCGCTAAATCTAGTGCTAAGAGAGTTCATTTTGCAAAAATGAATTCTGGAGCCAAGGGGATGTTAGCTGAACGAGTCGGAAAGTCTAAACCATTCAGGGGATTTTGTGACAGTGGGAGCACGGGGTGTGTTCCGGGTACAGTTACAAAGAGCCGTTGGGTTTTAAAGACTAAGACTGAAAAATTCTCTCCTGTTGGAAGTTTGCAAAGTTTGGAGAGTGTTAGCGGTCCTCGGTGTATCTCTGGAGCTGGTGGAGTGTCCAAACCGGTTGAGACAGAGGATGAGTCGGTGGTAGGATTAGCCACGGTTGAGTTGGAGCTAGTGGGAGTTTCAACTGGCCCTTCTAGTACTTGAAGATGAGGGGCGGCTACAACTAAGGGAATTTGACTGAGTCTTAGCTTGTTCTTGGGAACTGGAAGCTTGGAAGACTTGTTATGTTAGGAGATTAATGAGAGATGTTCAAATCTTCAAGTGGGAGATTGTTAGGTGAAATTTCAAAGTTGGTGAACATTTGGTGAAGGTTTTCAAAGTTAGGCAAAGCCTCTTTCTTTGATTTGAAAATTCACATTTTCACATTAATTACTTACATGTATAAATAGAGCATTAGATGAAGAGCATCATGCACCACAACACACAATACATGCAAAGATTGAGTGTGTATCTCTTGTAATCTCCTCATTCAAATAAAATCTAGTTGTGCCCGTGGATGTAGGATTGACACCGAATCCGAACCATGTAAAATCCTTGTGTTCTTAATTTGTGAGCTGAGTGTGTGAGTTTCGTGTTCGTATGCTAAGTGTCTCGATCCTAACATTTCTAATGTGCTAGCTGCGTATAAAATTCTATTGAAGATACCATATTGGTCATTTCCACATAAAGAAGTTTTTCGAAATCGAAGCTATTGAAAACGTATCTTCGAAGTAGTATATTGAGTATCGAAAGTCAATTTCTACAAAGTCTACATTATCTTAAAATAATACATGTTTTTGTTTCAAAAGATGCACAAAGGCAGCACTTTAAGTGATTTTTGTATGTTTTTGTTTGTCTAACCATCGATTTGTATGACTATAAATTTTATTTCAATTTTGCTATAGAAATTTTATATAAAAGGACATTAATTTAGTATTTCGCCTCGGACATTAATATGCAATAGACCGACCCTGAGGATACCTTAACCTCATAATTACTTGATAAACTCAAATCAAGTTTCACTACTAGAAAAACAACTTTAATGACTGACGAACAAGACATACATTTTTTTATGACCGACAAAAAGATCTGTCATAAAAAGTATGTCAATCTTATGTCAAATTTTAAAGATTTATGACTGACATAAATGTCAATCATAAGTTAATGTCATCTCTTGTCAAAATTTTAAATGTATGTCATCTATTGGTATGAAAAATTTGATTTTTATGTATCATCTTGAAAAAAACACCGCTTCATTGTTTCCTGCTATACATAGGTGTTTTTTGACTTTTTTCGTAGTCCGATTTCCGATTTCGTCCCATTTAGGCTTTTCTTTACTTGAAGTCGACATCAACCTCAACCTTCAAGGAATCGTCGAGTCTTGTATTTGAAGTTCAAAATCGATATCAGCCTTCAATTTTTACTCTCCAATGTCACACTACCTCTCAGACTCTCTAAATCACGACTGTTGTCATCGTCGAACTGCAGCCACGACTCCGCTGGTGGGAGCGCCGACAGGTGCTTCATCATCATCTTATTTGTGGTTTTTTTCTATCTACTATGTTTTTTTGCTTCTATGTTTCTAGTTTCAAGTTCAACAAACAGCACCGATACCACCTTTACCGATATCCATTGCCGTCGTGTTTGTATCGCCACCAAGGCTGTTTTCTTCTAGCCATGACTGCCTCAGCGGCATCAATAAGATCACACAGAGTCTCTACATAAGTGTACTTTTCCCCTCTGTTATTGTTTTGGTAAATATATGTGGTAGTTGAGATTGTCGATTTCCAGAAACCCTAATTTCTTCCCAATATGGTGATTGTTGATTATCAGAAACCCCTGTGTCTATGATTATTTCATTTTTCTACTTGGATGTATGATTCCATCGGTTTTTGTTATATTAACGTTAAATTATATTTGTTTGGTTATATTAACGTTAAATTATATTAGTCATAATAATTAATATCTTATAAAATTTCACATAAATACTTAATGGATTTATTTGGCTACCCTTTTAATGGTCTCTTTCCTCAATCATCATATGCATTCTAAAAGCCTAGTAGTTATTACAAGAAACGCAAGTCCAAGGGAAATAATGTTTAGTATCAGAAACATATAGCTTAAAGGATTAAGTTATTTTAATTTCGTGTTTTCTTTTGTAATTCTACAGATACTAGATGAGAAATTGAGTGAAGATGAGGTATGTTTTAGTTTGCTTTCATAGCTTAACGGATTAAATTATTTTAATTTACTGTAGGCTGTAATGGGTAAAATTATAATTGTTTTTATCAGTGAAACCGTAAATTGGATATAAGTAATATCTATTTCTGTTAATCAAGGGTGGAACTGTAGGATGCAATTTAGTATTAATGTCATTTTGTTGGTGTATTTAAATGGTCTTTGTAATTCCTCTTATAATAGGATTAACGTAATTAAATATTCAATAGATTGAAGTACTTAAATATTGCCATCGCTAAAAGTATCCGTTTTCTTTATAACCCTAAATATGATTATGCAGTTCTAGGGTACCATCAAAAACTATTTTTTGTGAATTTTGCTCAACTCTAATTCTCCCCATTTCTCATAACTTTTTCCTGCACTTGAGTATCAAGTACATTGCTCCTTTCTTTTATGTTCCCTCATTTCTATAGTCATCTTAATATGTTTTATTGCTTTAATTCAAAGGAAAACAAGAAAAGAATACTCTAAGTTCTCCCAATTATCATAAACAGACCAAGGGCTCTGAATTTGGCACCGTTTCTTAGTTTCTTGGATACTCTGTAAGTTCTTATATGTTTATTGACTTTTTAAAGACTTCAAGCATTTAATTTTATGTTTTTTACTTTGTAACTTTGTATCTTATTCATGTTTGTAACTCTATAATTAAACAATCAATAATTAATTTCTTCAGTTTGTAACAATATAATAAAATGATCGACAATTAATTAATTCAAGTTCGTAACTTCGTAATTGAATACTTGAGAGTTAGTTATTTGATGTTATTATCAAGTCATGTAGGTGGAGCACGGGAGGGCGGACTCAAAAGGACCGGCTGGGAACATATCATGTGTTTCGCTCGAAGATTTCTCATAATATCAATGTATTAGATTTCTTTGCCATTGGAATGATTATTTGTATTTGACAAACTATATTTGTGTAATGGATTGGCGTTTTTAGTATGCTATTTTATTTTGTTTTATTAAGACATAAAATGTGTGATTTACTTTGAATATTTGTGAATTTGAAGAAATATGTATTATATAAAAATGGAAAATCATAACATACAAATATATGTGGTAAATTCAGTCAAAATTCATGACATACAAAGTGTCTCTCTAGCATTAAAAAAAAGTCTAGAATTTATGACATACAAATGGTTAATCATAAATGTATGTCATAAAATAATTGTCTATCATAAATTTATGACTGACAAATGTCTGTCATCTTTCATTTATGACTGGACTTTCAATGACAGACATTTACTATAAATGTCAGCCATTAAAAGTCTTTTTCCGGTAGTGTTAATACTTAAAATAAATATATTGTTAGCGTCCATCTAATTCAATAATTTCCAACAGGTTTTTGGTTTGCGTATCTGTTAAATATGAATGTTTGAACAAACTTATATCAAAAGTCAACAAAAGTAGGATGAACAAATGGGTGATTGTCTTTTACGCCTGCTTCTTTTCTTTTGCTTTCACAATTCCCTTTTCACATTCATTCCAAGATGTATAAATAGGATGCTTTGGTTGAGAGCAAAATGCACCAACACAACTCACTCACCACACAAACACAAACACAAAGAAACACAAACACATAGATAGATATATCACGATTTTGTGAGATAGCCTTTTGTGCAGAGTCCAGTTTGGCAGCCAAAAGTGCGAGTGATATTTTCTTGTGAGTGGTCAGACTACAAGTGCAGTTTAGCCTTGTATGATTGTAATTTCTTGGTGTTAATAAAACCCTCTCTCTCTCGTTCGCCCGTGGACGTAGGTCGTGATCCCGTGACCGAACCACGTTAAATATTGTGTTCCGATTTTTAGTTTTTTTTGTTTGCCGTTATTCTCCATTTTATTTCCGCGTGTTTTACCGGAATCGTTTATCGTTTTTCGGAAGTGCCTAACTTGTTTTGTTATTCCTAACAAACTGGTATCAGAGCTCCGGGTTTAAAGGAAGTCGCATCTCGCGTATGCTCTGTGGTTGCAGCTTAGTCTGATCTTCCACATCAGAAACGAGGTTTCGATTGGCCTTATAAAATATTATTTTTCGAGCTATGGCTGAAGATGGGAAAGTTAGGATAGAAAAATTTGAAGGTCACGATTTTGGATTTTGGAGAATGCAAAGATTATCTCTACCAGAAAAAATTACACCTACCACTGTTCGGAATAAAACCTGAAACGATGGCGCAGGAAGAATGGGACTTATTAGATCGGCAGGCACTTGGATTTATAAGGTTATCTTTGGCAAAGAATGTAGCATACAATATTGTCAGTGTAAAGACAACCTTCAATCTGATAAATGCGATGTCTAATATGTACGAAAAACCTTCAGCGGCAAATAAGGTTTTCTTGATTCGGCAGTTGGTGAATCTGAAGATGAAAGAAGGCGGCTCGGTGACAGATCATGTGAATGAATTCAACTCAATAATATCAAGATTGATATCTGTTGATATTGGATTTGAAGACGAAGTCCAAGCGTTGCTGTTATTATCTTCGTTGCCTGAGAGTTGGTCCGGTACAGTAACAGCAGTTAGCAGTTCAGCCGGAGGTGCTAAACTGTCATTCGAAGGTATTCGCGACTTAATCCTTGGAGAGGATGTGCGAAGACGGAGTGCCGGAGAATCTTCCAGTAGTCTCCTAAGTACAGAAGACAGAGGAAGAAGGCCCAACAAAGGAGGCGGTGGTAGAGGAAGATCGAAGTCGAGAAAGAGAGGTAGTCAGAAAAACAGGACTGATGTTACCTGTTGGAACTGCAAAGAGAATGGTCATTTCAGAAATCAGTGCCCAAAGCCTTCGGCAGACAAAGGCAAGAAGGAAGTCAATATGGCAGTAGATTCTGAAGATGATGCGCTCATTTGTTGTGTTGAAAACTCAACAGAATCCTGGATCATGGATTCTGGTGCGTCGTTCCATGCTAGTCATTCCAGAGAAGTAATGCAGAATTTCCGGCACTACAAAGGAAAGGTCGTGAGATTACACTCAAACACTTGAAAGTTTTCGGTTGTGTCTCTTATGTCAAAGTTAAAGACTCAGAGAGAGACAAGCTAGAGGCAAAAGCAAGGAAATGCACTTTTATAGGCTATGGGTTGGACGACATGGGGTACCGTTTCTGGGATAACCAAAATAAAAGGGTTATTAGAAGCTGGGATGTGGTGTTCAACGAGAACGTCCTATATAAAGATGAACTTGCAGAGAGCTCAGGCAGAAACAAGCAACCAGAGAAAACAGAAAGTCAAGTCGAGTTTGAAGAAATCTCTGAAGATGACATTGTGAAACCTATCAGTACTCCAGAGATAGGTGAAAGTTCAGGAAGCAGTGGGAGCTCTGATGTATATGGAGATAGTAGGAGCACAGATGACAGTAGTTCTGAAGACAGGGTTGTAGATGATGCAGAGACCTTAACTCCTACTATTCGTAGATCCACTAGAGTACGAAGACCTCCAGTCAGGTATTCTCCTTCAGCAAATTACTTGTTGTTGACCGAGAATGGTGAACCTGAGTCCTATCCAGAGGCCTTAAGGATGAAATATTCCATACGGTGGAAGAAGGCAATGGAAGACGAATTGAGCTCACTTGACAAGAACCAGACCTGGTCCTTGGTCAAGCTCCCAGCAGGGAAGAAAGCACTGCAGAACAAATGGGTGTTCCGGGTAAAGGATGAGATCGATGGCAGTAAAAGATACAAGGCACGATTGGTGGTCAAAGGGTTCCAACAGAAACGAGGGGTCGATTATAATGAGATCTTCTCTCCAGTTGTGAAGATGACTACAATTAGAATGGTCTTGGGTATTGTAGCCTCTGAATATCTCCATCTACATCAGCTAGATGTGAAAACAGCTTTTCTCCATGGTGACCTAGAAGAAGACATCTACATGGTACAGCCAGAAGGTTTTCCCACAGTCGGTAAGGAAAATCTGGTGTGCAAGTTAAAGAAAAGTCTGTATGGATTGAAGCAAGCTCCAAGACAGTGGTACTTGAAGTTTGATAGCTTCATGCAGAGGAGTGGGTATCACAGATGTGAGATGGATCACTGTTGCTACTTGAAGAAATTCAGCTCCTCTTACATCATCCTATTATTATATGTTGATGACATGTTGATAGCTGGATCCGACATGCAGGAGATCAACAAGCTTAAGAAGCAGTTGTCCAGAGAGTTCGAGATGAAGGACTTAGGGGCTGCTAAGCAGATATTGGGCATGAGCATAGCCAGGGACAGAGTTACCGGTACATTAAAACTTTCACAAACGAAGTACATCAAGAAAGTTTTAGAAAAGTTCAGCATGGCAGATGCTAAGGCCAGAAGTACACCTTTGGGAAGTCAGTTAAAACTCTCAAAGAAGCAATCCCCAAAGACGGAAGAAGACAGAGAACATATGGCTAAAGTTCCTTATGCATCTGCAGTTGGTAGTTTGATGTATACAATGGTATGCACAAGACCAGATATTGCTCATGCAGTGGGAGTAGTGAGCAGGTTCATGTCAAATCCAGGAAAAGAGCATTGGGAAGGAGTAAAGTGGCTGTTACGCTACTTGAAAGGAACAGCTGAGATTGCCCTATGTTTCAGGAGAAAGGGGGTAGTCTTAGAAGGGTTTGCCGATGCAGATTTGGGTGGATGTGTGGATTCGGGTAAGAGCACAACAGGTTATGTGTTCACAATCGGAGGTACGGCAATCAGTTGGATGTCCAGATTACAGAAGAGTGTTGCTCTTTCAACCACAGAAGCAGAGTATATGGCTATTGCAGAAGCAGCCAAGGAGTTTATATGGTTGAAGAACTTCCTATCAGAACTTGGAATGCAACAGGAGGATTGTGTACTGCATTGTGACAACCAGAGTGCAGTTCACCTGGCAAAGAATCCGGTGTTTCATAGTAGAACGAAACACATTCAGATGAGGTACCATTTCATTCGAGAGTTAATCAATGATGGAACTCTGAATCTGAAGAAAATCCTTGGAACGAAGAATCCAGCAGATATGTTCACCAAAGTGGTTACCACAGAGAAGTTGAAGTTTTGTATGACTTCAACTGGCCTTTCAGAAGTTTGAGGAAAGAGGCATAAACGAGAGAGAGTGTGTGTTTAAGGACCGTTGCAAAATTTGGATGGCAGAGAAAGAGTAAGTTGTTCAAGCATTCAAGTGGGAGATTGTTAAATATGAATGTTTGAACAAACTTATATCAAAAGTCAACAAAAGTAGGATGAACAAATGGGTGATTGTCTTTTACGCCTGCTTCTTTTCTTTTGCTTTCACAATTCCCTTTTCACATTCATTCCAAGATGTATAAATAGGATGCTTTGGTTGAGAGCAAAATGCACCAACACAACTCACTCACCACACAAACACAAACACAAAGAAACACAAACACATAGATAGATATATCACGATTTTGTGAGATAGCCTTTTGTGCAGAGTCCAGTTTGGCAGCCAAAAGTGCGAGTGATATTTTCTTGTGAGTGGTCAGACTACAAGTGCAGTTTAGCCTTGTATGATTGTAATTTCTTGGTGTTAATAAAACCCTCTCTCTCTCGTTCGCCCGTGGACGTAGGTCGTGATCCCGTGACCGAACCACGTTAAATATTGTGTTCCGATTTTCAGTTTTTTTTGTTTGCCGTTATTCTCCATTTTATTTCCGCGTGTTTTACCGGAATCGTTTATCGTTTTTCGGAAGTGCCTAACTTGTTTTGTTATTCCTAACAGTATCTGGTTTAGCCAAACCAGTGGAAGAGGGAGTAGCATGGTCTCTTCCTGAAATGACTCTTGGTTCTTTTGGAGTTGGGAGGGTGTAGATTTTGCCTCCAAGCATGACAATCACATTTGCCATGGAAGGACATCGGGTTGTGCTTGTACGCACAGGAGTCCAATAATAATACATTTCAACACTTCATCTGGATTGTATGATCATTCCATTAGTGTTTGATCCATAAACTCTTGTGGCTTTTGTTCCGTCCATAAACTCCATGCCTGAGATATATACAAATTATACATCACATATATAGAAGTTGTGTGGGTAACAACTTCATAAATTTTATACAACTTGTCTAAGATTTGTAGTACTTCTCTCGGATTGATAAAACCTGGCATTTGTTTTTCCACTTACGATCTCAGGTAATACTACTCCAAAGCTAAAAACATCAGATTTCACAGAGAAGTGCCCATGTAGTGCGTACTTTTCTTAGAGGAGCCACGTAATTTGTGCACTTTAGGGATATCATAAATAACAAAAATCGGTTTTGACAAGAGCACAAGAGATCTCAGCCTTGGAAAATCCATAACAGCATGAGTTAATTTGTGGAATTAGCCAACTTACTAGGTTGCGAAAATTCTTTTGGTGACCACTTCGGTATCATCTCCATTAACGATCTTCTCCAAACCAATATCAGAAATCTTTGGGTTCATATTCTCATCAAGCAAGATGTTTCTTGTTTCGAAATCGCGGTGAATAATCCGCAACCGAGAATCATGATGGAGATAGCCGAGTCCTCTAGCTATTCCCATAATGATGTTAGATCTCATACTCCAGTCTAATGATGCGCTCAGCTTTCGATCTTGCAAGAAAAAAATGAAAATTTTAAATTTACAAGTTTTTATTTATAAGCATATGAATTGAGAGACAAACCAAATATAATGGAATCTAAGCTTCTATTTGCCATATGCTCATAAATTAGTATCTTTAATTTCTTCCCCGCTGATGCAATATCCGAGTAGCCTAACAAGATTGCGATGTTGAAGTTAAGCAATCACCGTAACCTCGTTTTTGAATTCTTGCAATTCTTGTCCTGAGAGGCTTGCCAACCTCTTCACCGTAATTTCTTGTCCGCCGGGAAGCTTTCCCTATTGAAGAACTCAGGTTACTACCTGTTGTAGAAGAATTAAGTGAAATTTATTTCTGTCGTATATATATATATACCTTGTAGACAGGCCCAAAGCCACCTTAATTGACCTAGCTTATTTTTTTCGGAGAAGTCTTGAGTAGCAGCAATTAGAGTATTATCCAACTCAAAATACGGCACATCTACGCCTTCAGTGTCATCTTCTATCGAGTGGTCTGGATCTAGTAACTCGATGACACGACGCATATTGCTCGACTGGAGTTCTATGTTTTGTTGGGTTTTTTCTGTGATTTCATGATACAATAAGCGATAGTAAGCCTTGAATGTTTGAAATGAAAACGTATACGCAGAAAGTTAAAGTGTGTTTATCTACAGTATTTATAATACATTACCTGCTATTCCATTCACCAATCTTTTATAATAGATATAGGTAAGGATGCACAAGGAAAAAAGGACTAGAGCTGAAATAACAACAGCAAGAGGAAGAACACGCTTAAGAAATATTGATCGTGCATTGACGTGAGGTCCTGAATACAGAATTAGGGGAAATGAAAGTGAGTTCATGTAGAACATATATAAACAAAGGAACAAGTTTCCTTAAAGAAATACAATGTAGAAGATTTTGGTTATGCTGAGTCATGCAATTAATGAAATCTACTAATCATGCAACCACAAATTGTGGAAATAAATTTAGGCCGTTCATTTTTCTTCTCATGTGTATAACCTAAGTAAGGCCCGTTTTGTCGTCCATGGGAGATTTCTTTTAATATATCATTCTTCTGCAAAACAATTCAAATTCTCTGAAAGGTACAATTACTTCACAACTGTTGCAACTTGCAAGTTAAATTTCCAGTTCCAGAATGAAATACCTCTTAATTCTTCAGAAACACGGATAGAGATATTATGTCTTCCTTCTGCTTTGAGATTGTTTGGTATAGAATACCAGAACCAGCAACCTTGTGTATCATTACGGCTTTGATCAACTACCTGTCCCTCTTTTAGAGAAGTATAAGAATAAGCTTGGCACTTGCAGTTTTCAAGACAGTTCTGTATGCATGCTGATTCATTATTTGATTGTAGGAAGGTGACATTTGTATCATCAATACTAATCATAGGAAGATTCAGGAATGTCTCTTTAGTGTTGTGGCAGATTTGAGAAGTTCTCTTGCATCCAGCCTTATAAAGCAGAAACTCAAAGGTTCTCATCCTTTTCCAGTGATATGTTGTTGTATCTTTCTGAATGAAGTATCTCTTGCTATCTCGTTAAAGCTGAAACTCAAAGTAGGAGGTACTGGTACTCTCATTAGGGGAGTGGGAATTGGAATTCATTGAACCGAAGAAAATTTATGTTTTGGCCAAAAAGGCCAAAAACCGGTGTACTTTCACTCCGGTCCACAAGATGGAGACCCATTTTTGGTCCCTTAGTACTACAGATCCTTGTGTTAGCCGTGTCGTTTTCCTTTATGGGATGGCTGTGTCTGGTTTTAATGTGCATGGGCACATGGCAGAGGGCTTGCACTCTATCCACCAAACATGTCATGCATATGGCCAGATGATACAGTTACGTACCATAGATAAAACTTGTAGGAGATTAATACAAACGTCAGTAAAAAGTACACAAACTTCATAAAATGGGCCCCTCAGTTTTTTCTACATAAAACCTAAAAACCCAATTGGATACAATCAAAATTTTCAAATCCAAATAAATGTTTTAGGTATACGAGTACGGAATTTGAATTTAACAAAATACCCACAACCTCAACATCTATATCATATAAACCAGTGAAACACGTTACTGGTTTAATCTAACTAATAATCAGCATCAATTGAGTAACCGATTATGGAACAAAAAACTTAAAATGGCCTGAGTGCAGGTCGGTTAAGGTTGTATTTATTTTTTTGAACAGCGTATCTGATGCAATCGGAGTACAATCAAATGGCCGGAGAACAGATAATCAAAGAAATCCCCAAAGAAAACAGAGCAAACTTTGTTTTTACTGGAATAAAAAATAATCATCCCCCAAAACTGGGTCTACCGAACAAAAGAAAAAGAACCCATCCAGAAAATTAAGGAACTTGTAACAAACTAGAACTATCTAAGAGAAAACTATTGGTTTTTTGGCTAGATGAAAGAAGTGCTCCCATCCCACATTGCTACAAAGATGAAAGTGTGGTTAGTCTCCAAGCCTATAAAAGGAGACTAAGACTTTGGTTTCAAAGCACCCCAACAAACAATACACTTTAAGTGTTTGGTTATTTCTTTCTTTCTCTTATTTTAGAGTGGTGAAAGTATTAGTTAAAATTTTGAGAATGTGGGTGTAATTTGGGGGGTGGCTTGAGAGATTAATCTATGTGATTGTAACAATTTATCATATAGCGGATCTTTCTTTCTGGAGATCCGTGGTTTTTCTCCAGTTTTGGAGTTTTCCACGTATATTCTTGTGTTCAGTTTATTTTTCTATTATTGTCTTTGGGAGCTTTGCAGGGATTATTGATGCCATTTTCCCAACAAAAACAAGATAATCTTGAATAAATAAATAAATAAAAAGGTTTTGATCCTATTGGGTCTTTACACGCATTTGGTAGGTCCGAAAGATGGTTTTCGGGTTGAGTTCTGGGTCGGGTTATTCGACTGGGTCTGGTTCGGGTTCAGATGCTCCTGCATTATCCTTCCCATCTGAAAGGACTCTCCCATCTACACTGTCAGCCTCACCATCTGAGCCTTCATACGGTGCCAAATCAGCCACGTTAAAGGTTGCCGAGACGTTGTAATGGCCTGGTAAATCAACTTTGTACGCATTGTCATTTATCTTCTTAACAATCTTAAAGGGTCCATCAGCTCGGGGACGTAATTTGGTGAAACGACCTCCCGGAAAACGCTCTTTCGTCAAAAGAATCCAGACGAGATCACCTTCTTTAAACACAACCGGTTTACGCCTCTGATTTGCCTTGTTAGCATACTTTTGATTACTTTGACTAATGTGCTTTTGCACATCAGTATGTAGCTTCTGCATATCCACAATTTGTTGAGAGCCCTCTTCACTAGTAATTGCAGGCACTGGAATTGGAGTGAAGTCCAAAGGGGTTATCGGATTTCTGCCATACACGATCTCGAAAAGTGATTTTCCGATCGTTCGATTAACCGACCTGTTATACGCGAATCCAGCCTGTCCTAGTGTCAAACCCACTATTTGGGGTGATCCCCCACCAAACTCCATAATAGATTGCCAAGGCTTCTATTTACAACCTCGGTTTGCCTATCCGTTTATGGGTGATGGGAGCTACTAAAGTTGAGTTTGGACCCGAGGTGAGCCCATAAAGTGCGCCAAAAATGCCCTACAAACTTCACATCGCGGTCAGAGATAATCGACTTCGGCACGCCATGCAAGCGTACAATTTCCAAAAAAAACAACTAAGCGACTTGGCTAGCGTCATACGTACAAGCACAAGCAATGAAGTGTGCCATCTTTGAGAAACGATTGACAACGACCATCACAGAATCCTTACCCCGCAACATTTTTAGTAACCCTAATACGAAATCCAAGCTGACGTCCTCCCATGGTACGGACGGAGTAGGAAGTGGCGTGTATAGGCCCGCATTGCTGCCATGCATTTTTGCGATGTGGCATGTACGACAACGTTCGACTATCCGGGCCACATCCTTTCCCATTCGAGGCCAATAGTAATTTTCCCGGACTATATGTAACGTTTTAGCGCGACCAAAATGTCCGGCTAGGCCTCCCGCATGGCTTTCCAATATGATAGAATCACGTAGTGAACAAGTAGGAATGCACAACTTGAGGCCCCATAATAAGAACTCATCGGCGATAAAAAATTGCTGAATAGGACCCGCTGAACATGCAGCCCAAATGTCCCTGAAATCTGGATCGTCCTTATAAAGCTCCGAAAAGTGTCAAAGCCGGTAACTTGTACCTTGAAGGTGGTGAGTAACGAATGTCGACGGCTCAAAGAGTCGGCTACGTGGTTTTGAGACCCAGCCTTGTGTTTGATGACAAAGGAAAACATTTGAAGGAACTCCACCCACTTGGCATGTCGTGGGTTCAATTTGTGCGTGCCATTTATATATTTTAAAGCCGGCAACTTGTATTAGGGTGGGAGTTCAGAAA
This sequence comes from Cichorium intybus, assembly GCA_023525715.1. NCBI lineage: Eukaryota > Viridiplantae > Streptophyta > Magnoliopsida > Asterales > Asteraceae > Cichorium > Cichorium intybus. The sequence goes on from CM042017.1 coordinate 81,755,075, forward strand.
TCTCATCAAGAAATTGATATGGGGGGGGGGTCGGTAGGGGTTACCGAAAGGAAATGTAAGGCCTTCTCGTCAAAGGTGACGTGATGAGAGATGATGATTTTACAGGATGTCAGATCAAGGTAGTGATACCTACGATGACGACTGGGGTAGCCAAGGAATATGCAAGGGCTGGAGCGAGGTGCTAGTTTATGCGGGTATTCAATGTGAGGTAGCAAAGACAACCAAACACACGAAGGTGTGTGTAGGTGGGATGTTGTTTAAGGAGGCGAAAGTGAGGTGTTTCATTTAGTATGGATGAAGATGGTAGGATGTTTAGAAGATGGGTAGCCATTTGAAGAGCTTCAACCTAATAAGTGGGAGGCATGTGAGCTTGAAAGAGAAGGGTTCGAATGATGTTGTTTATTATTCGGAGCATGCGTTCGGATTTCCCGTTTTGTTGAGAAGTGTGTGGGCAAGAAAAGCGAAACTAAATGCCTTTGGATGCAAATTACTATTGAAATGTATGATGGGTGTATTCCCCCCGTTATCACATTGTAATGCTTTATGGTTTTCCCAAACTGTTTTTTAATGATGTTTGCGAATTCAACAAATTTAGAATAAACATCATATTTGCGTTTTAGAGGATACACCCGACGATAATGTGTAAAGTGATCTAGGAAGATGAGATAGTAGCGTAAACCACTTACGCTAGGTATAGGTGAAGTCCAAACATCACAATGTATAATATCAAACGCATTAGAAACAACTGAATCAGAAAGCACAAATCGAAACTTGGTGTTTTTACTAGTTTGACAAGAATGACAAACAACTTTTGACACACTTTTATTACAAGAAATTGACTTAGTTTGACAAGACTGACAAACAACTTTTGACACACTTTTATTACAAGAAATTAACTTATTTGAAACCAAATATCAAGAACTTTGTTGCCGGGATGACCAACACATAAATGCCAAAGAGAAGGGTTGATGGAAACATGAGCTTGAGGCGTTGATGGAACAACCGGGTAGAGAGGCCCATCACTGTCACATCAGATTGAGGTTTATTTGTCTTGTAATCAATGATAGTAAAACCAAATTCATTAAATTCAACATTTATTGCGACATTTGAATTTGCGCATAGAAATAAGATTTTCGATGATTAGCAGAGTGACAAGAATATTATGCAAATGTAAGGGATGACATGGGTTTTTTAGGGGAAAAATGGAATGTCCAGTTATAGTCACAGGCACTTTGGAACCATTGCTAACTAAGATATGACGATTTGTATTATTTATGTAAATAGAATCGAGAATATCTACATTCGTATGCATGTGATCTGTGGCACCTGTATCCATGACCCACTCACACAATTCTTGAAGGGACATCGAGTTCAACATTTGTGGTAATCAGGTGGGCTCTTGGTCCGCACCAAACTAGACCCATGGTGGTGGAGTTGGGTCGTTAGGTGAGTGTGCAGCACGGGGAGGGACAACTAATGGGCTCACTACGGCATAGGCTGCTGGAGTTGTGGATTGATAGGGAGAAGGCCCAAGAATGCTTGGCTGAGGGGGAGCCCAAGGCTAGCGTGAGTTTGCGGGTCTAAAATAATAAACTGGTGGTTAGGCCGATGGAACCATGATCCAGTTGACTGGGTGAAAAGGCGTTTGACTGGTAACGCCGAAAGGAGTCGATTTGGGGATGCAAAGTAGGTTTACGATGACGATCCTAGCGCTGATCCGACCGGCGACCTTGTTGGCGTTCCGTGCGTCGATCAGAACGACGATCATTAGAGGAGTCGGCGATCAAAACAACAGGAGGGGAGGAGTGGGTGGCGTGGGGAGAGAAGTCCGGACTCCGATTGATGGTGAGGGAACTCTGTTCTTCAAGGCATAACATGGATCGAACTTCAGAGAAGGATGGCATGGGGTTTGCTGTGACGAATCAGTGTTTTAATGTAGTCAAAACGTGCTGATAAGCCATTGATGGCATAATTGACCAAGTGGTTATCCTTTACAGTAAAGTCTTTATCAAGATTCGCTATAAGGTCAACAAGATGTTGAACTTTGGAGCAGTATTTGGTAGCAGTGAGGTCCCCCATGGTAATGTTCATTAACTCATTATCCATTTGCATAAGTCGTCTTTCTTTGTTATCCCGAAATTGATTCTCCAAGTCGAGCCATACCTGTCGGTCGGTGACATCCGGCTTGAGCACATTCTCCAGGAGAGGCTGTGAGATGGTGGTGAAGATCCACATTTGGATGACAGCATCCACCTTCTTCCAGTCATCAGTAGTGGGTGCCGTGTTGGGAGGGTCATAAGTGTTGGGATTCGATCATATTACCACATAACACATGCTGTGGAAGACAATCAAGATCAAATCACATATATTCCATGAACATTATCCATAATCATGCAGTTAATAACAGTTATTGCTACTTAAAACTTAACAAGAATGTACCTCAGCAAGTCTCCTTCTTTGGCTTTTGGTCAGGGCCATGATTACAAAGGATGATCATGATCCAAAGTAGAATCCCTCTGATGATTCACACCAAGTGATCTCTAGAAAACCAGACAGACCAGGCTTTCTTCAAAAGAAAGGAGGCAAAGAACACTAAACCTAGAAAGGGGAGTTTTCGCATAAAGGAAGAAGGAGGGAAGAGGAGGTGGCACAAAAGAGGTATGAGATGCCTTAGGGTTGACCCCCAAGGCCTCTGTTTAAAGTGCAAGGCTCTTAGAGATTCAAATTTAGGAGCCTTTTGGCGGTCGCACCCATGGACTTGTTTCCTTTGATTAAACGTTTAATCAATTACAATCTAGTCCCTTTAATTGATTCTAAATTAATTCTAATTAATTTTATCAATTAATTTATTGATCTAGTTTCTAATTACTTTATTTCCCAACAAATTAATAAACTAATCATTCATTCTTTTATTTCTTTCGAGTCTGTCTACTTTTCTGGGTCATGAGGGCAACCCAAAAGGACCTTGTAATTATTAGAAATATTACCACATGCTGATGACCTTGGACACTATTCCACCAATAAGTACTGTCGATATGCTCCAACGCATCATAGGCACGACAATGAATTGTGAAGAGAGTCCTCCATGTGTCATAGTTCAGTCGTTGGAAATCCAGCACTAAGGGAATGTGGGATTTGATATTAGCAATGGCAAAAACCTTATGAGGAGGTGTAGCAGTGGTGCTAGTGGAAGGCATGAGTAGAAAGAATTGTGAGGAAGAAGTGATCGGCGGCAGTTCTACATAGGAGGTAGGGGTGGCCAGTATGAGAGAAGGCGGGAAAGAAAGAAAGAAGGAAGGAGCGTGATTTTAGGATCGATAGGTATCTGATAACATATTATGGAATAAGAATTATCTCATTGCCTTCAATAGGAACATGTACAAAAAGATATATATATATATATATATATATATATATATATATATATATATATATATATATATATATATATATATATATATATATATATATATATATATATATATATGAAATACTAGGCTGTAAACCTAAGGGACTACATAACATGGGTGAAGTACATACATAAATACGACCCACACATATAATACAATACATATATGAAATACAATACACTAACATCAAGTTCTTAAGCTTGATAATTGCTCTGGGTTTTCCACCGATGAACTCTTTCATATTTCGCGCTTCTGCAGGTAATCTTGAGAATGAGGAAGTCTTGGTTAGGCTGGTTAAGTATGCTACTATACTTATTCGGGTTCTGTTCATTTTCTTTCGTGATCTTCATCTTCTTCGGAGAGATCTCACGTTGAATGCCATGTCATCTGGCTAATAATAAGGCAATGTCGTGCCATGATGCCATCCACGTCAACCGCCACATCATGTTGACTGTCATGTCATATGGGTAATTGAGTTTTATTACACGGTAAATGATAATATAAATGTTTATCTGCATGTAAATATAATATATGAGTTTTTCTGCATATTGTATCATAAATGTTGGGGTTTTCTAGGTGTAAATATAATCAAAGAGTTTTTCTGCATATCAATGATAGATGATTGTGCTTTTCTGCGTTTATCCCCATTTATTTTAGTCAAATTATACACAATTATTTTGTAACAGAAATGACAACCCATATAAATTTCACTTTTATCTTTTAGTAGTTATTTTGGTTTTCTTAATTACCATATCTTTTAAGTAAGCCATATACACAATTACAAATGATTTTTGGTGATGTCGAGATTTAAAAGATAAGTATCCGACTATTATGAATAAAGTGATTGAGAATATAAGTAGGATTTTAAATATAACATAACACTTTTATAATTTTCTTTAAATCTGAATAATCAATTTTGTCTTGATACTCTAACTAAAAGTCCCGGGCGATTTTGTAAACTTTAGAAACGTTCTAAGCCTTAGAAACCTTAGATAAGGATATAAAGTGTCATTAAGTAAAATTTACAAACGTTTTCAAAAGGGAAATCGAATCAAAATCGCCCCTGCGTCTTTTAGCTTAGAAATCTTAGATAATCTGAAATTATAACAAACACACTAGGGAAATCGAATTAAATCTCCTTTTGAGAAGATGCCTTTTGCTAAATTTACCCGCAATGCTATTTTATATATTGTTATCAATTTAGGAACACCTTCCATTCTTGTGTATGCAAAGATGCCTTCAGGAAGTGGTATTTACCTAAATCTACCTCTCATAAGCTTTTTTATATATTGTTATTACTATGAAACGTGAATGATCAATTGTTATTACTTTAGGAATACCTTCCATTATTGTGTGTGTAAAGATGCCCTTGGTAAGTGTTGGGATATAATAAAACGAGTTAAGCACTTCAAACAAATCGATATTTGATTTCGATGACACGAGCGGAATAAAATTACCGAGAAAATGGTAAACGAAAATGTAAAATCGGAACAAGATATTTAACGTGGTTCGGTCACGGGATCACGACCTACGTCCACGGGCAAACGAGAGAGAGAGAGAGTTTTATTAACACCAATAAATTACAATCATACAAGGCTAAACTGCACTTGTAGTCTGACCACTCACAAAAAAAATATCACTCGCACTTTTGGCTGCCAAACTGGACTCTGCACAAAAGGCTATCTCTAATATATTTATCTATGTATTGTGTTTGTGTTTTTGGTGTATCTATTTGATGTGTAGTACCACCCTTTATATAGCCTTCAATTTACTAGCCAAATATGACTAATAAACCATGCCTAACATTTGAGAAAAAATCTTCACCAACTTTGAATTGAATTCAAACTTCACCTAACAATCTCCCACTTGAAGATTTTGAACAACGTAGTCTTTCTCTACCGTCCAACTCTTGCAATAGTTTTCCAATCTCTCTCGTTCCTGCCATCCCTCCTTTTCAAACTTCTGAAAGGCCAGTTGAAGTCATACAAAACTTCAACTTGTCTGTGGTAACCACCTTGGTGAACATATCTGCTGGATTCTTCGTTTCAAGGATTTTCTTCAGATTCAAAGTTCCATCATTAATTAACTCTCGAATGAAATGGTACCTCATCTGAATGTGTTTCGTTCTACTGTGAAACACCGGAATCTTTGCTAGGTGAACTGCACTTTGGTTGTCACAATGCAGTACACAATCCTCCTGCTGAAATCCAAGTTCTGATAAGAAGTTATTCAACCATACAAGCTCCTTGGCTGCTTCTGCAATAGCCATATACTCTGCTTCTGTGGTTGAAAGAGCAACACTCTTCTGTAACCTAAACATCCAACTGATTGCGGTACCTCCGATTGTGAAAACGTATCCCATTGTGCTTTTACCCGAATCCGTACATCCACCCAAATCTGCATCGGCAAACCCTTCTAAGACTACCCCATTTCTTCTGTAACATAGGGCAACCTCAACTGTTCCTTTCAAGTAACGTAACAGCCACTTTACTCCTTCCCAATGCTCTTTTCCTAGATTTGACATAAACCTGCTTACTACTTCCACTGCTTGAGCAATATCTGGTCTGGTGCAGACCATTGCATACATCAAGCTACCTACCGCAGATGCGTAGGGGACTTTGGCCATCTGTTCTTTGTCTTCTTCCGTCTTTGGGGATTGCTTATTTGAGAGTTTCTGACTTTCCAAAGGTGTACTTCTTGCTTTAGCATCTGCCATTCTGAACTTTTCTAAAACTTTCTTGATATACTTAGATTGAGAAAGTTTTAGTGTACTGGTAACTCTTTCCCTAGCTATGCTCATGCCCAATATCTGCTTAGCAGCCCCTAAGTCCTTCATCTCGAACTCTCTGGACAACTGCTTCTTAAGCTTGTTGATCTCTTGCATGTCAGATCCAGCTATCAACATGTCATCAACATATAATAACATGATGATGTATGAGGAGCTAAATTTCTTCAAGTAACAGCAGTGATCCATCTCACATCTGCGAAACCCACTCCTTTGCATGAAGCTATCAAACTTCAAGTACTACTTTCTTGGAGCTTGCTTCAATCCATACAAACTTTTCTTCAGTTTACACACCAGATTTTCCTTACCGACTGTGGGAAAACCTTCTGGTTGTACCATGTAGATGTCTTCTTCCAGGCCGCCATGGAGAAAAGCTGTTTTCACATTTAGCTGTTCTAGATGGAGATCTTCAGAGGCTACAATTTCCAAGACCATCCTTGTGACAACTAAAATTTTATGTAAAGTAATAGATAAATATAAGTATACTTTAGGTTTAAAAGTTTAATGTTTATGTATATCGAAAGTATAATGCAAAAGGGCAAAATGGTCAAAAGGGGTAAAAATATGGGAATTAATGTTTTAAGACATTTTATTTTGTCATAATGAAGTGTTACTTTAATTGGAAACATGTCTTGAAAGCCCGAGGGCAAAATGGGAAACTTGGGGACTAAAAGTGAAGAAAATATTCGTTAATCTTTAAAAATTTGTATCTCAAAATCTATATGGAATTGGGGAAAGTTCATCAAGAAGACTTTAGTAGGTTTTGATGTAATAAGAATATAGGAAAACGATTCGGGTCATTTGGAGTTATGAAGAAAAAGTTATGAAGGGTTAAATATGGTCAAAAAGTGACAAAAATGGTCAAGTGTCCATGTTTGAAGGACTGTAACGGAAAATTTAGAGAGATTCAATCTTAAGTCAGTAGAAGGAAGTTGTAAAGCTCATTCCCACCTTTCCAATTATATAAAGTTTGTAAAAATTAGGCTTGATATGTGGAAGTTAAGTGGGTGTAAAGTTTGCGAAAAAAATGGAAGAAATGCAGAATTTTTACCAAGGCATATAAGGTCAGGGGCATTTTTGGTATTTTTCCTAAATATTGACCAGATCAAGTAGCAGTTGACCCTTGTTCCCGTTTTTAGTCTGGTATGCGTATTCCTCAAGAAAAATCGAAAAAGGGAGGAATCGAGAATGAGTTTTGGGGGAGAACATCACACACCTTGTGTGTGTGCGCGCAATCTTGTGATCGAGGTGCAGAAATCAAGAGGGTCGAGAAGACACATCAGTAGGACGAGATCGAGCAGAGAAAGGGATGAGACAGCGGGAACACAGTTGTGGGGCTTTTTTCGGCGACGAAGCCGTTTCCGGCGATGATTGCTGCAGGTAGTGGCGGCGATCGACTGTAGGAGGCGAGCGAGAGTGTTGTTGATCTGATGTCATGTTCAAAACGCACTTTGGATTTCTTGAGCTTTGGACAGATTTTTGAAAAGGTAATGGTTTAATTATTGGAACCCTAGCTCATTAAGTTCAAAACCATTAATGCATGTCGAACTTGGCAAGATAATGTTGATGAGAATCTCCTACAGGTCCGATTTTCATAAAGATAGTCAAGAACACTTCTGATTTTTCTGATTTGGGACGAGTTGAAGGTAAATTCATAAACCCTAAGTAAGATATCATCTTTTTAAGCTAGAAAACCCAATTTTCTTGTTGGGTGTTTACTGTGATCCGAATTTCAGATTATGGATGAGATTAATTCAGTGATTCCATCTATTAATTAGTGTTCTAACCATCAAAGAAACACATTACATCAATTGCATGTTTTTAATTTCAAGAATGGTGATTTTTGAACTCAAGAACCCTAGATTTTGGGTTTAACGGATTTACAATGATTTTAATGTTTTTGTTAAGTCACAAATGTTGATTAAGATATAAGAAAACAACTGGTGTTGTTTGTTTCTGGTTCCATATGATTTTGATGCAAATTGAAGTAACGGGTAATTTTTGAACATGGAATGGAATCATTGATTCCATGGTTGAAACCCTATAAAGAATGGTTAAATAAGGTCTTGGAATGATTCCCTTGAGGATTACTAATGAATTAAGTGCTTAATGGGTTAAAGAATGACCTTAAGTATATGAAATTGTAATTTCATAAGTTATATAATCTCATAACTTATAAGAATGAAAGTAAGAAAGTATTCTGACAGAATTTTTACGTCAACTTAAACTGTAAAACTGTACAAATCTACAAGGCCAAAAATTGTGTGCCATACATGAAAAGAAACCTACAGATGTCTAGTTTCTAAATCAAAAAGAGGTGAGTCGTTTCGATTTTCCTAGAGTAAGTTATGTCGTTTTTCGTACAGGGTATCCTGTTTCGGCAGATTCTGTCCCACTTGGGAATATGAATGTATATGTTAATATAATGTTCAAAGAATTGAAAGTAAACCATTCCTAGCATATAGGGATGTATTATGAGTAATTAGAAATGTTATAATACGTATAAAAAAATCTTATTGGTTTTATGGTTATACCTTGAGCATAAAAGGTTATGGTTATGTAATTTATAAAAGAAAGAAATTGTTATGGGAATTAAGAGTATGTAAAAGAGTTTATGAATATCACAAGCATATTGTGATATGAATCTATTAAGATGTATATTAAGAGGTCTTTAATTGCTATTAAGGCCTAGTTTGTATTAACTAAAATGTTAATGAACTCTTAGGTATTAAGGAGTAAAGTTGAAAGAAAGGAAAAGACAACGGGAAGAAGTAATCCTAGTTAGACTTCTCTAACTAGCCAAGGTGAGTATATGAGGATTTTTATCGGGGACATAGAAAAAAGTTTTAAATATTGAATGTTTTATATTAAATGTTATGACATATGTTTTATAAGTAATGATCTTTTCAAGTGGTTTTAAAGCTTGAATTAACAACTATTTATATAGTTTTATGTGATTTTCAAATATGAAATGAGATGCAAGTTTATCTACATATGACATGATTATGAGAGTCTTATACTATGTTTGAAAAGTAAGTTTTGGCATCAAGCTATAACGATTTGAAAGCATGTTTCAGCATTAAGCCCTAACGATTTGAAAAGTGTATTTTGACACAAGTCACAACGATTTGAAAGCAAGTTTTTACATTAAGCCACAATGATTTGAAAGTACGTTTTGGCAATAAGCCATATTGTTATGAAAGAAAGTTTTGGGCATCTAGCCTCAATGTGTTTTTAATGGACTGGTATTATGATATGAAATGCACAGCAATATGAAGTAATGGAAATGTTCTTGTACCTGGGGGATGACGTTCCCGCAAGGGAATCCAGAGGAGTCTACTGGGGTGGTACCAACCCCTTCGCGAAGTAGATTTCCTAAAACTATATGACGCTAGGGTGGACTGATTATGTTCTTTCCATCCTAGTCCAGACTTGGGGTTAATGCCCTAAGTATAAAAAGCACGCATGTTGAGATACCAATCAAAGCATGTGATATGACGCTGAGATGGTTTGATTATGTTCTCACCATCTCAGTCCAGACTTGGGGTATCACCAAGAGTGATTAAGGCCCTAAGTATAAAAATACTATCACGTTCAAATGCCAGTCAAACTAAAGGAAAGAAAAAGAAAAGCATTGCATTACTAGCTTTATTACTTGATTGTTTAAAAGACTTTGAAAGAAAAATATTTTTACATGACGTACGAAAGGTTTTGACAACTAGTGTCATTATATGAAAACTGTTCATAATGGTTTGAACACCAGTCAAGTTTAAGTAATGAAAGTTTTATGTTGATAAGATTGTTATTTAATTTATTACGAAAAGGCTTTACAAGAAAATGATAATATGTTTCAATTATAAAAGTTTTGGATGACAAGTGTTACAATATGATTTGTTTATGAACCATCTAACAGAAAGTGTCTTTACATGATTTGATTACAAAGGGTTTGAAAATGATATATGTTATGTTTATAAATTCTTTGAGTCTAAAACGCATGTATCTCACGAGACATATTTGTCTTACGTATCTTTGTTTTAAATGCTATGTACTCAGGAACAGGAAGACTGGCATCAGATGATAGAAAGAAAAGACTTAGAAGACCTCATGGGGACATAGATAGAAAAGAGGACTGGAAGATAGAATTACCATTAAAACGGTATAGTTATGATATGTAGTTGAGAGATGTTATATTTATGGTTAGAACAACACTTGTAGTTGTATTGTAAAGTCTTGCTATGTTCCGTAATGCTTTTGGGCTATTTTGATTTTGAGTCGAGTCAGTATGGATTTTATCCATTTAGCCCAAAGGTCATGCCGAATTTTCGGTAGAAAGGTTTTGTAATTACGGGACATTAGCTTGAGATGTTATGTTGCTTTACTATGGTTGTTTTGATATGAGTTTGTAACCCCCAAAGTTTGTTTAAATACTTTTAAACTTATTTGTTTTGTTGGGACCAGAATTTTAAGGCATGACACGAGGTCATGAGAAACATTTTATTTTATAAAGAAACATGGTTTTTGAATTATGAGATTTTCAGTTAATGCGATTTTGCCACTATTGCACTCTTGGCGTTAATGCGCTTTTAGCGTTATTACGTTTTTGAAAAAAAGAGAGGAAATTTTGGGGTGTTACAATCCTGATTGTAGTCATCTTCACAACTGGGGAGAAGATCTCATTATAATCGACCCCTCGTTTCTGTTGGAACCCTTTGACCACTAATCGTGCCTTGTATCTTTTACTGCCATCAATCTCATCATTTACCCGAAACACCCACTTGTTCTACAGTGCTTTCTTCCTTGCTGGGAGCTTGGCCAATGACCAAGTCTGGTTCTTGTCAAGTGAGCTCAACTCGTCTTCCATAGCCTTCTTCCACTATATGGAATCTTTCATCCTCAAGGCCTCTGGATAGGACTCAGGTTCACCATTCTCAGTCAACAACAAGTAATTAGCTGATGGAGAATACATGACTGGAGGTCTTCGTACTCTACTGGATCTACAAACAGTAGGAGTTGAGGTCTCTGCATCATCTGCAACCCCGTCTTCAGAAATACTATCATCTGTGCTCCCACTATCTCCATATATATCAGAGCTCCCACTGCTTCCTGAACTTTCACCTATCTCTGGAGTACTGATAGGTTTCACAACGTCATCTTCAGAAATCTCTTCAAACTCGACTTGACTTTCTGCTTTCTCTGGTTGCTTGTTTCTGCCTGAGCTCTCTGCAAGTTCATCTTTATATAGGACGTTCTCGTTGAACATCACATCCCGGCTTCTGATAACCCTTTTATTTTGGTTATCCCAGAACCGGTACCCCATGTCATCCAACCCATAGCCTATAAAAGTGCATTTTCTTGCCTTGGCCTCAAGCTTGTCTCTGTCTGAGTCTTTAACTTTGACATAAGAGACACAACCGAAAACCTTCAAGTGTTTGAGTGTAATCTCATGACCTTGTCATTCCTCTTCTGGAATCTTGAACCCTATGGGGACTGAGGGTCCTCTGTTGATTAAATATGCCCCAATGTTGACCGCATCTGCCCAGAACATCTTGGGTAAACCTGCATGAAGTCTCATGCTTTTAGCCCTTTCGTTCAATGTACGGTTCATCCTCTCAGTAACTCCATTTTGCTGAGGTGTCTCTGGAACAGTTTTCTGCATTCTGATTCCTTGGTTAGCACAGTAATCAACAAATTCTTTACTACTGTATTCGGCCCTATTGTCTAATCTGAAACACTTGATCTTCAAGTGTGTTTTATTTTCCACAGTAGCCTTCCATTTCTTGAAAGTATTGAAAACTTCAGATTTATGCTTCAAGAAATAAACCCAAACCTTCCTTGTGCAATCGTCTATAAACGTGACATAGTATCGGGATCCTCCCACTGAAGAAACTGAAGTGGGACCGTAGACATCTGAATGAACTAGCTCCAGCTTCAGGGACTTGGGTTGATGACCAACCTTCTTGAAAGTAACTTTATTCTGTTTGCCAAGAACACATGGCTCACAGAAATCGACTTTCACAGTCTTCAACTCTGGTATTCTTCCTTTGGAAACTAGCATCTTCATTCCCTTCTCACTCATATGTCCAAGTCTTTGGTGCCATAGAGTGGATGCCCCAATTTCTTCAATAGCGTGTGCTTCGGCATCAGAAACTTCCACCATATAAAGTGTACCCCGCTTCTGTCCTCTAGCAACAACTAAATTCCCTTTTGTCACCTTCCACTGATGATCACCAAATGTAACATGATGACCTTCATCATCAAGCTGCCCCACGGATATTAACATCCTCTTCAAGTCAGGAATGAACTTGACATTCTTCAAAGTCCAATCTGTACCTAAAGTTGTCTTGAGGACCACATCCCCAACACCTGTAATATCCAGGCTCTTGTTGTCTGCTAGTCTGACATTTCCTTTGTACTGCCGGAAATTCTGTATTACTTCTCTGGAATGACTAGCATGGAACGACGCACCAGAATCCATGATCCAGGATTTTGTTGAGTTTTTGTAAGACCTGTATTCTATTTATTGCATTTAGTTATAATTGTTGTGAATTCTATGATTTTTGGTAGTTAAAAAAACTAAGAAAAACTTTAGTTACAATTTCATATGAAAATCAGCATTTTGTGATGTTTTTAGAAAAATCATAATTAATTATAGGAACATTGTTTGGACCTCAAACTAGTGCACAAAGTTTACAAATTGAGTCTAGTAAAATTCTTAAAAATAGTTGTAAGCTTGAAAGTGGAGTTATATATGGTTAAAAATGCAATCTTCACTAAGTAGTTCGAAATTGACAGATTAGATAGTCTGTTTTCAAAAAATCATAATAAATCATAGAAAAATCGTATAAATACATACCATACTTCCCTGGAAAGGTATTGAGATGAATTTTCTGAATATCAAATAAAAACGTGAATTTAATGGGTTTAAGATCGGCTAAACCAGTCTTGAACAGACTGATTCTAGAAGGCCTTTAATTTCAACAAAATTATATTATTAAAATCTTTTGTCAAAAGTGTCATGCCATTTTTTATTCAAGAATTCAAGTATAAATACCCCCCAAAACATCCCATAAACCACACCAACAAATCTCAATCCAATATATAGAGGTTTCTAAGCACTAGAGTGTAAGAAGTGAGCGGAAGGAAGCTCAAAAGCCTAGCGAAGAAGTTATAGGTTCCGACGACTGGTCATAAGGTAACTACAAACTTTTCTATAGCTTAATTAGGTATTGTAAAATAGTTTTTGTGTTAAGAAGTAGAATATTTAATAAGTATAACATATGTTATATTATACTCATTTCTAACAATAGTAAACAAAAACCTTAAAATGTCGTTATTATAACAATTCGTAATTCCGAAAATAATACCGATTGATTTACTTACGAGGACGGTGACTAGGCCGATTACTTGGGATCTGGTTGTTGGATTTTCCGAAAGGCTAAAATGCTGAAAGGATCCTGCCACCCCATCTAATCTTCTACCTGGCTGTTCTTTACTTGATAAATCATGGAGTATCATATTGGAATTACTGAAGGGTTTAATGATGCGACTACAATATAGTTAAGGAGTAAGAAATGATAGATTTCTTATTATGTTAACAGTTAAAGTTGAAGGAAATACAAAGCCGAGAAAGGATATAGTCAACTATAATCAGGTGAGTCTTCTCACTATACTATAGGTGATATTGCATGCGTAGGAAGGAAGATATGTTAGACTAAGGTGATCTTACCTGTTATGATAATTGTATGAATTATTGCTATGATAATGATTGTTTGTGGATGGAACGGGATAGCCCGCGAGCCAATAGGCGGAACGGGAATAGCCTGCGAGTCATTAGACAGAACGGGAAAAGCCTGCGAGCTATAAGACGGAACGGGAACTGCCCGTGAGTCTTCAGGCGGAACAGGGATAGCCCGCGAGTCTCACAGACATATGAATGGTTATTATGTGTTGTATGTTATGTGATGGATCGTATGGTATTTTGAGGAACTCACTAAGCTTTGTGCTTACCCCGTTGATATTTAACATTTTCAGATAATGGCAGAGACAGAGGGAAGGCTCCAACCCGACGCACCGCATTCCACTATTTCCAAGACTTCCACTACTTTATAAATAATTTATGCGAAGAATAAAGGACATGAGTTTCTATATGTATTTTGCTAAAATCAATACTACGGCTGATTTCTCTATTTGTAAAATATCCATTTATAAATCAATATTTGGTTTTCAAAAAGAAAAATTTGACTTGAAAATCTGGGGCGTTACAGTTTTCAACACATCAAATGAGCACATCATCTTCAGAATCTACTGCCATATTGACTTCCTTCTTGCCTTTGTCTGCCGAAGGCTTTGGGCACTGATTTCTGAAATGACCATTCTCTTTGCAGTTCCAACAGGTAATATCCGACCTGTTCTTTGACTGACCTTTCTTTCTCGACTTTGAACTTCCTCTACCACCGCCTCCTCTATTGGACCTCCTTCCCCTATCTTCAATACTTAGAAGACTACTGGAAGATTCCTCGGTACTCCGTCTGCGCACATCCTCACTAAGGATTAAATTTCGAATGCTTTCGAACGTCAGCTTAGCACCTCCGACTGAACTGCTGACTGCAGTAACCGTACCGGACCAACTTTCTTGCAAAGATGATAGTAGCAGCAGAGCCTGAACTTCATCTTCAAATTTAATATCAACCGATATTAACCTCGACAATATTGAATTGAATTAATTTATATGATCAGTTGCTGAACTACCCTCCATCATCTTCAAATTCACCAACTGTCTGATCAGAAAAACTTTATTCGACGCCAGGGTTTCTCGTACATGTCAGATAGCGCCTTGATCAACCCATGAGTTGTCTTCACATTGACAATGTTGTAAGCAACGTTCTTTGCCAATGACAACCTCACCACACCAAGAGCCTGTCGGTCTAACAATTCACAATCCTCCGGCTTCATGAGAAAAGGCTTCTCTTCAGACAGAGGTTCATGTAACCCCTTTTGGTAGAGATAGTCTTCGATTTGCATTTTCCAGAAACTGAAATCGTGACCATCGAATTTGTCGATCTTAACTCTCTCATCTTCAGCCATAGCTCGAAAAACAATATTTTATAAGGCCAATCGAAACCTCGTTTCTGATGTGGAAGATCAGACTAAGCTGCAACCATAGAGCATACGCGAGATACGACTTTTTTTAAACCCGAAGCTCTGATACCAGTTTGTTGGGATATAACAAAACGAGTTAAGCACTTCAAACAAATCGATATTTGATTTCGGTGACATGAGCGGAATAAAATTACCGAGAAAATGGTAAACGAAAATGTAAAATCGGAACAAGATATTTAACGTGGTTCGGTCACGGGATCACGACCTACGTCCACGGGCAAACGAGAGAGAGAGATAGAGAGAGTTTTATTAACACCAATAAATTACAATCATACATGGCTAAACTACACTTGTAGTCTGACCAATCACAAAAAAATATCACTCGCACTTTTGGCTTCCAAACTGGACTCTGCACAAAAGGCTATCTCTAATATATTTATCTATGTATTGTGTTTGTGTTTTTGGTGTATCTATTTGATGTGTAGCACCACCCTTTATATAGCCTTCAATTACTAGCCAAATATGACTAATAAACCATGCCTAACATTTGAGAAAAAATCTTCACCAACTTTGAATTGAATTCAAACTTCACTTCACCTAACAGTAAGTGATATTTATCTAAATCTACCCCTCATATTCTATTTATATATTGTTTAACTATGAATGATTATTGCTATTACTTTAGGAATACCTTCTATTCTTGTGTGGATAAGTGTACTGATGCCTTGAAGAAGTAAATTATACCTAAATCTACCCCACATGCTATTTATATATTGACATCACTATGAACAATGTTTGTTATAACTTTATAAATAACTTTAACCGTATTATATGATTATTATCACGTAATTTCTGTAAGGGAGAGATAATGTTGCCTATATATGTATACATGTGGCTGATGTAAGAAGGTAGAAAAATGCATACAATCTCCCAATTTCTCTCAACTCTTCCTTGATAATCTTCTCCATAACTTCTCATGTTGCTATCGGTTTCTGAAATCGCTTTTTCATCTGATTTCCCTAATTAAGTAGCCTTGATCAAATTCTGAGAATAGATTGCATCAATCAGTGTTTGAGACCTGAAAAATCTATAGTTTACCCAAAGAGCTTCTGTATATTTCGATATTCGTTGCAAAAACCACAAATTTTCATTTACCCAAGCTGAACAACTGCCAGCGAACGCTCTCTGTTTTCTTTACATAAATTGGGCAACAAGATGAGAATCTATGGAGATTATATTGTCCTGATTATTGGAATTGGTGGTCTCGGAAGCTGTGGTTTTATTTGGAATGAAGGTAAAATCGCATTGCCTTATTTTATATTCCAGTTTACTTGCAACATCATATTATTAGATTTTTTACACAGAACAAACTATCATTACTGAAACACAACATTTATTATTATACATCTTAACGTATACAATACAATTCCTTAATATTAATAAATTAAAAGGTTAATGGTTTTAACATGTTAAAATAATATAAATGTAGAATGCCGTAATACACGAAAGTAAAAGTATGTTGCTATTTGTTGCAAACATTCAATGTACATTTCACCTTCTGCTAGTTGAATCTGTAATGATAAGAGAAAGTTTAATTAAACATTCTCGGAACATCAGAGTAAATTACAGTTTTCGTCCCTGTGGTTTGTGGGCCTTTTTGAATTGGTCACTGAACTCGAAATCCCATATCCTTGCCCCTGTGGTTTCCATTTGCTTTCACTGTTGGTCCGTCCCTCCGTTAGGGTTAACGTTTTCTGTTAAATGGAGGGTAAAATGACGATTTTACCCCTGATTTTATTTAAATAAAATTTTGATTTTAGAAAATAAAATCTCTCTCTATTTCACCGCCGGTTCTACCGGTTCCGGTTCCGGTTCCTAAAAGTTGGAACCGGTAAACGCGAATTAACAACGTACTTGTAGTTTGAAAGTCTTTTCTATAGGTTAACCATTCCAAGCATTTGTCAATCTTGAATGTAGTTTTGTTTGTTAAAATGTTAAATGCATAAAATTAGTTTTGAATATTTTGACATCTGAGGAAAAGTATTGGGACATCGTATTAAGAATGTTTTGGGTTCAAAATTGTGCCCTAATTGAATGCAAAGCTACTATCAATCATGTCTTTTCATGGCTTCATTACCTAATAAAGGAAATTTAATAATAAACGCTATGGATATTCCAGTAACTTTACTAATTATAACGATTTGTTCATGCAAAAAACAGGTTTATAAGCATCGATTGTGGCGGTCAAAGCAATTTCACAGACGATCTTGGCCTTGACTGGACTCCCGATAATCAAATCATTTATGGAAACACGACCAAAATATCAGTCACAAATGAAACAAGGCAACAATATGAAACAGTTAGATATTTCCCGGCCGATATTTTGTTTTGTTTTTTAATAGAATTCAAATCGTCGCTTTATTTGGGTACCCCGGTCCGGTTCCCGGTTTTGGGCCGGTTCCGCGGTCCGGTTCCATCCGGTTCCCGGTTCCAAAAATCCCAAAAAATTGAGACCCGGTCCCGTCCCCGGCCCGATCGGTACTTCCGGTTCCCGGGTCGGTTCCGGTTCGGTTCCCGGTTCCAACTGGTTCCCCGGTCCATATGCTCACCCCTAGTTCCATGCGTCGTGTTTGTGCAGAATTGTCCTGGCTCTCTCGATTACTACACGAACTTGGTGTTTCTGATGTCACTCCTATTACCACTTAAGTGCGATAATATGGCCGCTATCTACATTGCCTCGAATCCGGTTTTCCATGAGCGTACAAAACACATCGACTTAGATTCTCACTTTGTTCGGGAAAAACTACAACAGGGTTTGATATCCTTGTCTCATGTCTCTACGGACAATCAAAGTGATGATGTTTTGACCAAATCTCTTCAACCTTTTCAACATCGTGAAGCTGTTTCCAAGCTGCATCTTATTCCCATACCTCCAGCTTGACCAGGGGGGGGGGGGGGGGGGGGGGTGTTAGAATTAGTTATAATTTTGTTTAACTATAAGGGTAGTATAGTCATTTTCTTATAGGTTTGTTAGTTGTTAGTTATTCTTATTTCAACTGTATATATGTATCGAGCTTTGTTCTCAGTTAGTTGGTTAACATGAATGAGAATTCATCCTCTCCATTTCTCTGTGTTTCATCTTACAACACTGCTTCCTTTTACAAGTGAACTTACCAAAATACCCTCAAACATAGAGAAGTCAAATGCTAAAGGCACTGAATATTTGGATTGAATTTTACCTCTTCGTTAACTTTAGGCAAAAGCTGCATCGTTTTCCCTCAAATTTGCGATTACAATCTTGGCCATCAGCGTATGAACATTATTTCTTTCATCAGTATATTCCATGGCATTTATAAATATTAATCTCACATGTGCACATATTTCTCGGATATCATAATAAACCTGTCCCATCTTTTACTTCAAACTTGTTCTTAATTTTACGGAAGTTCATTGGGTTTTCAATACCCTATATTGAGCAATGTGGCATACCGAAAAAGTATAGATTGTTAAACTAAATTTGTGTTTAGAAAATACATTGTTGTTTCATGCATTATTAAGAAAGAAGTATATGATTACCTCCTAATAATCATGCAAACCAAGCCCAAAAATGTACACAGGTTGCACAAATGGTCCAGCACACTTGTGGCCCATATAACAGAAGATAGTTAAGGAAGGAAAAATATGGAAATACATTCGTTATGGAAATACATTCGTTATTAAATTAACTTTAATAAAGATTTCATACAATTGTAATGTTCTAAATGCTTATTTTCGTAGATGTCTAGGAATAAAACCTTCCTGACCTACATAAAAACCCTAAGAGAGACAATAAAGCATTAATTGATTGCATGGTCATTATTTCAGAGAAAGTTTGGCAAATTATTATGGGCAAATTACAGAAACGCCATTATATTTTGGGTAATTTTGCTGTTTAGCCTCCTTGCATTTTCCATATAATTTATTGCTAACAAATCAAATAGAATCAAATTAAAGTATTCAACTACATATATACGGAAACTTACCCAAGCAACTAAATTCTGCTTGCCAGGTTTCTAGCGGATGTGAATTGCTTTATGTCCGGTGACAAGTTCTAACAGGACCATGCCAAACCGACATATATTAGACTCTGTACTCAACTTTCCGGTCATTGCATAATAAGGTTATGAGGTGTGCACGACTTTCAGGACTTCACAAGACAGTCGTCACGTCAGCGTCATGTCACCAGGGGACAACCCAGGACACACCCAAGAAATGCAAGACAGCATGACTTCCGTTTTATTTTCCACGTCATATTTTTAATTTACGTTTTTTGTAATTAAATCAAACATTAAAAATTAACTAAAAACCATAATATTCAAATTAAAAATAAACGACATTACATTAGATTTAAAAAAAATAACATTTCCTAAATTAAAAATAAAACGACATTTCCTAAATTAAAAAAAAATTACTTCTTCAAATATTTGTTGCGAACTTTTTCGGTCATCAAATTGTTAGCTTCGAGGTCGTCTTCGGTCCCGGATTTGCTCAACATCGCAAAATCTAACTGTCTTTCTTGAATTTCGTTGTGGCGGTAGAATTGTTCAACGAGAGCGTCGACTTTCTCGACGACTTCGTCTTTCGAAGACGAGCTGGAGGCCGCTCGTTTCGCTCGGTCGCGACCAATCGGGCGGGTAGGCGGAGGCATCTCGGCTTGCGGTTCGGCGTCGTCATCGAGGTCGATCGCGTCTCGAGCGTCGGAAAGGTCGTAGTTGGATTCCAGGGTCCTCCCACGTTTGGAACCCGAACTCGAGCGGGGGAATCGGGAGTTAGTAGCCATTCTGGACCGTTTCGCATCATCTCCCAAGTTTGCAAATGCTTAAACGGTTTTCCAACTACTCGAGCGTATTGTTCCATTGCCGTTTTGAAAAGTAGGAAATCGTTTTCGCCGCTTCGGCGAATGTTGACCAAGTTGTTGAATATTTCGTTGGGCTTGGTACATTCACGACGAAGTTTCCGCCACTTTTCGGTAATCCCGCCGTTGTTACGGTACGCCCCACGACCCATCGCCTCGTGATAATGGTCTAAAATACGTTCCCACAACCCTTTGGAACTTTGGCTATTTCCTTTTGCCGAATCCGAGGAAATAGCAAGCCACGATTTGACCAATTGAACGTTTTCCTCTTGCGTCCACGGAACCTTCGGGTCTTCCGCGTTTCGTGTCTTGTTACGCGAACTATTTTTTTTCTTTTTTGAGGAAGACGCGGGCGGTTGTGTTTCCATCAAGACCTCTTCGGGTGATGCTTGTGGCAGTGGTGATGGAATCGGTGGCGATTGCACGGGCGGTTGTGATAGAAACGATTGTTGGAAGGGTGGGTATGGGTAAGGTTGTGGCGGGTATTGATATTGGTTCGCTGGTGGTGGATATGGAAACGGGTATTGCGGTTGAGACAAACCCGTAAGCAAGCTCGTGAAAAATTCGGTGAATAATTTAAATTATATTCGCCATGGGACGTGTTTGGGTTTGACGGAGGGGTGTTGGGATCGTTCTCCATCTTTTGAATGTAAAAATATGTTTGTTTGTGTGTGTGTGTGTGTAGAAATAAGATGTAAATGTGCTTGTGTGTGTAAAAATGAGGTGTATATATATAGTTTTTAAAAAAGATTGTTTTTTTTAACTCCAACGGCTAGCTTTTTGAATTTGTGGGAGTCTTCATGCGTGAAAGGATGGACGCCCCAAGGACGCTGATGATGTAGAACACGAGGGGGGAGGGTGTTCGTCGCGTCCTTCTCGCTCACGTGGCACCACGCAGGGGGTCCGCGTCCGGCACACCCTCCGGTCTAAGGGGCACAATAACCATAGGTACACATAGCTCGAGTTACCACGTGAGGGTTATCCAAATAATATATTTAAATGTTTTAAATCATGGGTAGATCGGGTGGGTTTGCTTTTGCAAAGTCTGACAATCTTGTTAAAAAGGAAATTTTCAATTGAGGTTGACATTTTTGCCCATTTTGTATTTTCACTTCAATCAAAGTGTACAAGTACATTGCTATAGCAATGTGCTTTAATATTGCTACCAATATTGGTACTATACTTTATATTTTACCAAAACAACAACACAGTTATTTTTCTTTACGGATAACAAAAACGCACTCTTATCTTTTACAAAAAAATAGCAATGTAGTTAAATATTTCTAACAATATTAGCAATAAGCTTTATTTGTTACATATTGTTGTTATCGTTAAAGGAATGCAATTACCTTCACTACAAGAAAGAAAGAGCATCAATAGCGGGGACACATGTCGCCGCTAAAAGTCGTATTTGTCGCCGGTAATGTGTCGCCGCTACATGTAACACCCGGTTCCTCAAATTTAGGATATACCAATTTCTTTAGTCAAACATAATATCATTAGAGGTATAATCCCAAAAAGAGTAACAAGTATACACAAGGTTGTCATCAAAAGCTTAGTTCAAGTCCTAAACTATTACATCAACTGTTTACAACTATTAAACAAAACCGGGTTTTACTTCATATTTCAAAGCAACAAAAGTAAATATGATTTAAAGTCCAAGTCCATGTGTAGCTATCCATCCATGTTCCGCTTCCCGCGGTCACCACTACCAGAACCTAACACAAATCACAGTAACAAACAATTTATGAGCTTTGAAAGCTCAGTGAGTAATTTAAGGTTAGTTGAATCGCATCATTCATCATCTCATTTGATTGTATCTCAATGGACTATCTCAGTCCATAGTGTGTCTCACACACTATTCCTCTTTCTTCCATATACTCAAAATTTAGTTATATTCAACCGAATTAAACATAGCTTACTTCTTATTTGTAAATAACATCATAATAAGGCATAATCATCTAATAATTAACTACTCACCTGAAGTTGAGTCGATATGTGGAACTCCCGAACCTCGTGTGTGTTCCTGTCTAGCTTTAGCTGTAACACAATGACTCAAACTCAATACTCAATTTCAAGAAAATCTCAATCATACTCAATATTCATATCAATCAAGGAATTGGAATCATAAGAGAGGGTTACAAGCAAAAGATAGCAATACTATCCTAATTGTAACTTCCAATTTCACAAATTTAACTCATATAACCCTAAAAACACAATACAAGTACTTTACTAACTTGGGTCTCGAATTAGAACTCCATTACACACACTAATCCAAGTAAACTCACTCTAATTCATGCTAGTTGCAGGTGGTTCATCAAAACCACTTGGAACTATCTCAAAACGAGAAATCTAACCGTCAAAATGAAGTAAAAATCGAGGAGAATTACCTTCCAAGTTCAAAGTGTAAATCCCTAGCTTCAATTTGAAAAAGATAAACCTTAATCTCGACTTTGGAGGGTTGGAATCAAGTTTCTAGGGTTAAAAAGGGTTTTGGACGAAATGGGTTTTTATCCCAAAATGAATGAAAATTTCCTTTTTATTTTACCGTGCTGCGACACACGGCCCGTGTGGAAATCCACACGACCCGTGTAGATCCACCACCTCAAACAAAATAGTTACTGCCGGATTCTACACGACCCGTGTGGAATCTGGCACGACCCGTGTGACAACTGGCACGACCCGTGTGGAACCTGGCACGACCCGTGCAAGTCTGGAACTCAACTTTTAGCTTACTGCATGATTCTACACGACCCGTGTAGAATTTACACGACCCGTGTGAGTCTGGAATTTCACTTTTTAAGCTCAAACTTCTCCTAAATGAGTTTCTAACCCTCTTAATCCATATCAAAACTTGTTTAACATTATTTACACTAAAATTAACGCAATCTCACTACTATTTAATATTACGGTATTACAAGTTCTTACCCCCTTCGAAAGATTCCGTCCTCGGAATCTCTTGAAACAAGTAAGGATATTTCGACCGCATCTCTCATTCAGCTTCCCAAGTAACATCTGCTCTTTTATGATTTCGCCATTGCACTTTCATTAATCCCACTTCTTTATTTCACAATTTCTTAACTTTCTTTTCTAGAATTTGCTCTGGCATCTCTTGATATCTTAATTTCTCATCTAGTTGAACTTCAGCCAAGGGTACCCAAGTGGATTGGTCATACAATGTTTTTCTAAGGTGTGACACATGAAAAACATTGTGGATACCCCGTAACTCCTCTGGAAGCTTTAGCTTAGACGCAACCGCTCCAATTTTCTCCAAAACTTGAAAGGGTCCGATAAAGCGTGGGCTCAATTTACCTCTCTTGCCAAATCGAATTATTCCCTTCCATGGGGACACTTTCAACATTACCATGTCCCCAACATTGAACTCTAACAGCTTTCTTCTTCTATCTGCATATTGCTTTTGGCGGTTTTGGGCTACCCGCATGTGCTCACGAATGCTTTGTATTTTCTCTTCGGTTTCAGCTATAATTTCTGGTCCCGCCAATGGTTTCTCTCCAGTTTCTGTCCAACAAGTCGGGGTCCGACACGGTGCACCGTATAAAGCTTCAAAAGGTGCCATCTGTATACTGGAGTGGTAAGTGTTGTTATAGGCAAACTCTACCAAAGGCAAATGATCTTCCCAACTGCCTCCAAAATCAATGATGCAGGCTCGTAGCATATCTTCAAGTGTTTGTATCGTTCTTTCCGACTGTCCATCCGTGTGGGGATGATACGCAGTACTCAATAAGGCTTTTGTACCAAAATGCTTTTGGAAACTCTGCCAGAAATGTGAATTGAACCGACTATCTCTATCAGAAATTATTGAAGTTGGCACTCCATGTCGTCTCACAATTTCTTTCGTATATATCTCAGCTAGCTTTAATACTTGATAATTTTCTCGAATTGGAATAAAATGAGCCGACTTTGTTAACCTGTCAACAATCACCCAAATAGAATCATATCCTCGAGGAGTCCGAGGCAACTTTGTGATGAAATCCATAGTGATTTCATCCCATTTCTTCATTGGTACAGGTAACGGTTGTACTGCTCCATATGGCTTTTGATGATTGGCTTTTACTTGAAGACACGTCAAGCAGTTCTCCACAAAGCATCCTACATCTCGCTTCATACCCGGCCACCAGTAGTACGGTTTTAAGGTATGATACATTCGTGTACTACCAGGGTGAACCGAATATCTAGTACAATGAGCATCATTTAGCAATAATTGTCTCACCTCGCCATGCCTTGGAACCCAAACTCGCCCTTGGAAAGTCTTGATTCCTTGTGCATTCTCCACCAGTTTCTCTATATAACCAATCATCATTTCTTTCTTTAAATCATTTGCCTCGCTTTGGCACCTGCGTATCATCTCTGGCAGTTTACTCACAACTCCCATCCGAGCCGACACAACTCGAATAGGCGATTCTTTTCGGCTCAATGCATCCGCCACTACATTTGCTTTACCAGGATGGTAAAGTATCTCACAATCATAATCCTTTAGTAGATCCATCCACCGCCTTTGCCTCATGTTTAACTCTTTCTGATCAAACAGGTATTTCAGACTTTTATGATCTGTATAGATCTGAAATTGCACTCCATATAGATAATGTCGCCAGATTTTTAATGCAAAAATTACTGCCGCTAACTCTAAATCATGTACTGGGTAAGCTTTTTCATGTGGTTTCAGTTGTCGAGAGGCATACGCTATCACTCGTCCTCTTTGCATCAACACACATCCAAGACCACTTAAGGAGGCATCGCTGTAAAGAACAAAGTCCTCCCCTCCTTGCGGTAACGCCAACACTGGAGCCTTGCATAAGCCATCTCGTAGTTGTTCAAAGGCTGATTGTTGTGCCTCAGTCCAACTAAATTTCTCCGTCTTCTTGGTCAATTTAGTTAAGGGTATAGCTATACGAGAAAAGTTTTCTACAAATCGTCGATAATAGCCTGCTAACCCCAAGAAACTACGAACCTCCATTGGACTCTTTGGCGGCTCCCAACTCATTACGGCTTCGATCTTTGCTGGATCTACCTTTATACCGTCTTCATTTATCACATGGCCAAGAAATTGAATTTCCCGCAACCAGAACTCGCATTTTGAAAATTTTGCATATAATTTCTCGTCTCGAAGAAGATCTAGCACTTGTTGCAAATGAAATCTGTGCTCATCTCGACTCTTTGAATAAATCAGGATGTCGTCAATAAACACTATTACGAATTTATCAAGAAAGGGACGACAAACCCGATTCATCAAATCCATGAAAACGGCTGGAGCATTAGTCAAACCGAACGGCATGACTAAGAACTCGTAATGACCATACCTCGTGCGGAAAGCTGTTTTCGGAATATCAGCTTCTTGAACCCTCAACTGATGATAGCCGGATCTCAAATCAATCTTTGAAAAATACGTGGCCCCATGCAGTTGATCAAATAAATCATCGATCTTCGGCAACGGGTAACGATTCTTTATAGTGATCTTGTTGAGCTATCGATAATCTATACACATTCTCATAGATCCATCTTTCTTTTTCACAAAGAGTATAGGTGCACCCCACGGAGACGAACTCGGACGAATAAACCCAAGTTCCAATAACTCTTGTAATTGTCTCTTTAATTCCTCCATCTCAGAAGGTGCCAATCGATACGGTGGTCGAGCTACCGGTTTCGCCCCTGGTATCACATCGATCACAAACTCAACTTGTCTACTTGGTGGTAAGCCTGGAAGATCTTCAGGAAATACATCAGGATAGTCACAAACCACTTCTACTTCTTCTATTTTGGAATGTTTTGACTCGGCACTAATCACATGTGCCATAATCAATTCACCCCCTCTTTCCATATATCTCCTAGCCGTTGCAAGTGACACTATCGGTACTTTTCGGGAACGTCGTTCACCTCGTATCAAAATTCGGGAACCACTCGGTGTCTTTATGGAAAGTGTTTTCTCATGACAATCCATTTGACCTCTATTATCATCCATCCAATCCATCCCGACTATTACATCAAACTCATGATTAGTGATCGGTTTCAGATCAATAAGGTATGTAACCCCATAGATCTCAAGCCGACACTGCTCGTAATGACTCTTTACAAAAACACATCTCCCATCTGCTACATCTACTATCACTCTCTCATATAAATCAACTAACGGAATATTTAGTTTAGAAGCAAAGGACTCCGATATAAAAGACACGGAAGCACCGAAATCAAAAAGTACTCGTGCTTGAGAAGAGTTCAGGCTAAAAATACCTTTAATAACATCAGTTTGATCTCGCGCCTCATCGACGGTTAACTAAAAAGCTCTCGTTTTCACGTGACCGCCGCTTCTGTCTCCTCGATCATCTCGATCTCGGCCTCCTCCTCGTCCGGTCCTTTGAAAATCTTTTTGAGACTCGGACTTCATCTTTGGGCAATCGGGGCGAATATGCCCACTTTCTCCACAGTGGAAACAAATAGGTTTCGAGCCATATGTCATGTCTTTCCACATTGAAAACAAACTGAGGGTGGGGTTCGAGAATCACATTCCCCAGTGTGCTTTCGCCTATACTTCTTGCACCATCTTTCCTCCTTCTTTTTGGGTTCACCACGGAATTGAGAACCCGTGGTAGTGGATCTCTGAGAAGTATCTACAGCTTTACCTTCCCACTTTCTCTTGAATCCTCCAACTTCTCTTTCAGTTCTTCTCTCCTCCTCCTGTCTTTGCAACTCCCTTTCTCTCGATCTTGCTGCATCGGCAACTTGTTGAAAGGTCGTATATCAAGAACTCGGCAAAAACTCTCGGATCTGGGTTTTTAAACCCCACAAGTAACGATCCATCTTACGCTCCTCAGTATCAACTTGATGTTGTGCAAATCTTGCCTTCTCATTGAAATCCAGTGTGTATTGTTGCACTGTTCTCGACCCTTGTTGTAGCTTCAAAAACTCTTCTTCTATTCCCTTCATATCATTATTGGAACAGTAGTATTCAGTGAACTTCAACTTGAATTGTTCAGTGAACTTCAACTTGAATTGTTCCCAGTTCAATGTATACGCCAAGCTCTCTCCAATCTCCATACAAGTATTCTCCCACCAAAACTGTGCATCCTCCTTTAACAAGTTTGTTGCAAACTCCACTTTATCCGCCTCGTCGCATTTACTGGTGCGGAACATCTTTTCAACATGTGTTAACCAATTCTTGGCTGCTATGGGATCATCCTTCCCATAAAAATCGTATGGTTTACATTTTTGAAAAACATCGTAAGTGCACTTTCTTGTTTTCTCGGGCACTCTAGCTCCACTCGCCTCAGTAACGATCTCTCCACGATCCTCTCTCTGCTCTGGCTGGATCGGGGTGGGTCCCGAAGTACCTCCAGTTGTAGTCTCCGTTTGAGGCTTCAAATAAGTTAGTAATATATCTTTGATTGCTTTCGCCACCTCAGCTGAAATCATCGCCTGCATGTTACTCTGTATCTCGGGAGGTCGCTCTCGGAGGAAATAGCAAGCCACGATTTGACCAATTGAACGTTTTCCTCTTGCGTCCACGGAACCTTCGGGTCTTCCGCGTTTCATGTCTTGTTACGCGAACTATTTTTTTTCTTTTTTGAGGAAGACGCGGGCGGTTGTGTTTCCATCAAGACCTCTTCGGGTGATGCTTGTGGCAGTGGTGATGGAATCGGTGGCGATTGCACGGGCGGTTGTGATAGAAACGATTGTTGGAAGGGTGGGTATGGGTAAGGTTGTGGCGGGTATTGATATTGGTTCGCTGGTGGTGGATATGGAAACGGGTATTACGGTTGAGACAAACCCGTAAGCAATCTCGTGAAAAATTCGGTGAATAATTTAAATTATATTCGCCATGGGACGTGTTTGGGTTTGACGGAGGGGTGTTGGGATCGTTCTCCATCTTTTGAATGTAAAAATATGTTTGTTTGTGTGTGTGTGTGTAGAAATAAGATGTAAATGTGCTTGTGTGTGTAAAAATGAGGTGTATATATATAGTTTTTAAAAAAGATTGTTTTTTTTTTAACTCCAACGGCTAGCTTTTTGAATTTGCGGGAGTCTTCATGCGTGAAAGGATGGACGCCCCAAGGACGCTGTTGATGTAGAACACGAGGGGGGAGGGTGTTCGTCGCGTCCTTCTCGCTCACGTGGCACCACGCAGGGGGTCCGCGTCCGGCACACCCTCCGGTCTAAGGGGCACAATAACCATAGGTACACATAGCTCGAGTTACCACGTGAGGGTTATCCAAATAATATATTTAAATGTTTTAAATCATGGGTAGATCGGGTGGGTTTGCTTTTGCAAAGTCTGACAATCTTGTTAAAAAGGAAATTTTCAATTGAGGTTGACATTTTTGCCCATTTTGTATTTTCACTTCAATCAAAGTGTACAAGTACATTGCTATAGCAATGTGCTTTAATATTGCTACCAATATTGGTACTATACTTTATATTTTACCAAAACAACAACACAGTTATTTTTCTTTACAGATAACAAAAACGCACTCTTATCTTTTACAAAAAAATAGCAATGTAGTTAAATATTTCTAACAATATTAGCAATAAGCTTTATTTGTTACATATTGTTGTTATCGTTAAAGGAATGCAATTACCTTCACTACAAGAAAGAGCATCAATAGCGGGGACACATGTCGCCGCTAAAAGTCGTATTTGTCGCCGGTAATGTGTCGCCGCTACATGTAACACCCGGTTCCTCAAATTTAGGATATACCAATTTCTTTAGTCAAACATAATATCATTAGAGGTATAATCCCAAAAAGAGTAACAAGTATACACAAGGTTGTCATCAAAAGCTTAGTTCAAGTCCTAAACTATTACATCAACTGTTTACAACTATTAAACAAAACCGGGTTTTACTTCATATTTCAAAGCAACAAAAGTAAATCTGATTTAAAGTCCAAGTCCATGTGTAGCTATCCATCCATGTTCCGCTTCCCGCGGTCACCACTACCAGAACCTAACACAAATCACAGTAACAAACAATTTATGAGCTTTGAAAGCTCAGTGAGTAATTTAAGGTTAGTTGAATCGCATCATTCATCATCTCATTTGATTGTATCTCAATGGACTATCTCAGTCCATAGTGTGTCTCACACACTATTCCTCTTTCTTCCATATACTCAAAATTTAGTTATATTCAACCGAATTAAACATAGCTTACTTCTTATTTGTAAATAACATCATAATAAGGCATAATCATCTAATAATTAACTACTCACCTGAAGTTGAGTCGATATGTGGAACTCCCGAACCTCGTGTGTGTTCCTGTCTAGCTTTAGCTGTAACACAATGACTCAAACTCAATACTCAATTTCAAGAAAATCTCAATCATACTCAATATTCATATCAATCAAGGAATTGGAATCATAAGAGAGGGTTACAAGCAAAAGATAGCAATACTATCCTAATTGTAACTTCCAATTTCACAAATTTAACTCATATAACGCTAAAAACACAATACAAGTACTTTACTAACTTGGGTCTCGAATTAGAACTCCATTACACACACTAATCCAAGTAAACTCACTCTAATTCATGCTAGTTGCAGGTGGTTCATCAAAACCACTTGGAACTATCTTAAAACGAGAAATCTAACCGTCAAAATGAAGTAAAAATCGAGGAGAATTACCTTCCAAGTTCAAAGTGTAAATCCCTAGCTTCAATTTGAAAAAGATAAACCTTAATCTCGACTTTGGAGGGTTGGAATCAAGTTTCTAGGGTTAAAAAGGGTTTTGGACGAAATGGGTTTTTATCCCAAAATGAATGAAAATTTCCTTTTTATTTTACCGTGCTGCGACACACGGCCCGTGTGGAAATCCACACGACCCGTGTAGATCCACCACCTCAAACAAAATAGTTACTGCCGGATTCTACACGACCCGTGTGGAACCTGGCACGACCCGTGCAAGTCTGGAACTCAACTTTTAGCTTACTGCATGATTCTACACGACCCGTGTAGAATTTACACGACCCGTGTGAGTCTGGAATTTCACTTTTTAAGCTCAAACTTCTCCTAAATGAGTTTCTAACCCTCTTAATCCATATCAAAACTTGTTTAACCTTATTTACACTAAAATTAACGCAATCTCACTACTATTTAATATTACGGTATTACACTACAGGTTCGTCGCTATTACTTGATTGTCGTCGGTAATACCCGGTCGTCGGTAAAAACTGTCTACATAGTGTCACTGGTAATAGTGACGACGGTAAAAGCATCCAACGGTCACCTAAATGACGTCGGTAATGGTCGTCGTCGCTAAGGTGTCGCCGCTAAAAGAGTTTTTTTTTCATTTCAATTTACTGTTTTTAATAGCCAAAATCATGTCCTATATATATATATATATATATATATATATATATATATATATATATATATATATATATATATATATATATATATATATATATATATATATATATATATATATATATATATATATATATATATATATATATACACCAACAAAATAAACATACACACCACAAAAGTTTGTCTAATAACATAAAAACTAGTACCAAATGGTTACACAATTCGTCTAAAGCCGGGTAAACAAAACTTACTCTTCGTTGTTACCCTCGTCCTCGTTGTTTCCTCCATCATCTTGTTCGACATTAAACGATTCCTCCATCATCTTTACGAGTCTGGCTCTAAATGTCGGGTTATCAAGCAACTTCTCAAATTGATTATTCTACAAAATAAAGCATACATTATAAGTATCAAACATACATTACAAGTATCAACCATTTACCAAAATAGCAATGTACTTAAAATGCATTCAATAATCTTTATATAAAACTTTAAAAGAATTTAAGCTAGTTTATAAGTATCAAACATACATTACAAATATCAAACATTTCCGAAACATTAAACCCCGCCTCAGTTCAATTCAACCCATTGTGAATTCTCTTTAACCATACGCAAATTACCAAGGAGTTGTGGGGTTTCTTTGTTTGAATTAGGCTGGGGGGAGTGGTCGGCGAGCCATCCCCCTCGCTAAACAGCTGGTTTGGCGAGTTCGTCGATATATTGGCGAGGAATCCATCGGCGAAGGCGAAGGCGAGGGTGGCGGTGTGGTTTGGCGAGGCTTCAGCGAGAGTTTTGGCGAGAGTTTGGCGAGGCTTCAGCGAGAGTTTGGCGAGGGTTTGGCGAGGCCACTCCCTCCAGCCTTAAGAACAACCGCAATTGATGAGTTTTTTTCACAAGCTTTTTAGTGTAATGAATCACAAACCAAAAACTTATAAATAAATATATAAATATAATAGTAATCTTTTGTGAAAAAAACTTTAATTATAAAGCTTACTAATTATTAAGGTTTCTTTTTCTACAAGAAACTTTCTATATATCTTGTTACTATTATAAAATATTTTTTATTTGAAAGAGCTTTTCTTTTACGACACCCACGTTTCAAAAAGAAGCGGCTGGGGTTTCATGGAAGACGACGATAACAGCAATTCAAGCAATCAATTCAACGATGATGTCGATCAGAACCAAATAGTGCAGCAACTTCTGCGTACCAGTATTTCTACAAAGAGAAAACAATTGTTTTGGTATGATATTCGAAACTTCCCAGATTCTCTGCTTATCGAAATTTTCGCTAGATTACCCTTGAAATCGATTTTTAGGTTTAAAAGTGTGTGCAAGCATTGGCAAACCCTAATTTCTCACCCTTCTTTTCGCCGATTCTATTACTCGATTCTCAATTCCAATACATCATCGTCAACGCTGCCTTTCAGAATCTTGTATAGGTACATTCGCGTACCGAACTTTAAGGAGTTTCTTAATCGTCTTCGTGCTGTGGTTCACAGTTCGTCAGAATCCTCTGTTCTTTCTCTTTTTCCCGAATACGAATCTGAAGACGAATCTGAAGACGAATCTGAATACGAATTTGAATATGATCAAATTAGGGTTTTAGATATTAGTAATGGTTTGATTCTGTGTAGTAGGTCGTATCTGTTTTCTCCATTTGTTTACTACATCTGTGATCCAATCACTCAACAATGTATCAGTTTACCTAGAAGTGGACAACCCCGATTCCACCGTGACTTGCTTGAAGGGTTTATTACTAGGGTCAATGAAGATCATATGCTTACTAGTTATACAGTTGTTACGCTTGAATGTGAATCAAATCATCTCAATTTAGAGATGTTTTCATCCGAAACAGGCTTATGGTTCAACTACAAGGTAGTTTGCGATATTCCCATCTTATTGGAGAGAAAAAGTAATGTCCCAATCCATTGTTATGGGGCTCTTCATTGGCGTATGGGTTTAGTATTTTCCGGCATTTCTGCCTCTAGTTTAATTCACTCTATATTTTAGTTGTGTTCGTTCATTGACTTTGACCAAGCCATAGCTTCTGATAGACAAAAACATCATTTGTTTGATTTTCTCTATTGAGTATATTTTTTTTCATTAAACAAAAAATATGTTACACTTATATGGCTAAAGGAAAAGTCCTTCTTTGGTATATATTGGTTTTAGTGTCTAAAGTTTTTAATTGTACAAGGCCTCCCAATGTTACGATTGTTACTGGCCGTGTTATTTCTTTAATATTTGTTGTTATTGTTTAGGACTCAATGCAAGTAATAGCAATGTACTCTAAAGTGGTGCTTGATTTCCAAAATCATAAATAAACCTCTTATAACAAAAACCATGAAACGTTTTAAATTAATTCCGTTCGGATTTGATTTCCAAAATCATGTGCGAAAAGTTAAGATAAGTACATTGCTACTATTGGTTAGAAGATAAGTACTAGGGGTGTGGGGAAAAACCGGAAAACTGAGCTGAACCGGCCAATTTTGAAACCGAAAAAACTGAATCCGAAAATAACTAGGTACCTACACGGTTTGGTTACGGTTTGGATATTTAGATATACACAGATATCCGAATCGAATCGGCATATATTTTATTAGTCTCATTTTATTAATAATATTATATTATATATTATATATTTCATTAATGATTTGGTGTTTGTTTTTGTGTTATCAAAATTATGTTTAATACTTTTAAATTGTCTCACGTTGAATATATGCTTATTTTTGAATGACTTGTTTTGAATGGATGGTTTACAGTTTATTTTACATGTAGTTTGAAGTTTTATTGATTTTTATTTTTTATCTATAGCGGATATCCATGAACCGAACCGTGGTTAACCGCTTTCTCATGGTTCGGTTCGGGTTTTCGGATGGTTCAGTTCGGTTTTGGTTCGAGAAAGTCAGGTATCCGCCCCGCAGTCATGATTCACAATTTTAACACTATCCGCACCGAACCTCCCTATGAACATGCCTAATAAGTACGTGACTACTATTGGTTAAAAAGAGAAGTACATTCCTATTATTTGTTAAAGGAGAAATATGGTGCTAATATCATTTAAAAAAATTAGTTTGTTGCTATTATTGGTTAAAAGATTTTGATTATTTATTTATTTTTATATAAAAACTAAATCCCGTATTGTTAGTGAAATGTAAGTACATCGGGAGGTGGAAAGAAAGAGCGGGAAACAAACATGAATGGTAAAAGTCTAAAACCGTGAGTTTAAGAATGTAAAGCCTTTTTGTTATTTGCATTCTAATTATGGCTAGAATACATTTGGTACTAAGGTCATCCGGTATGGACAGTGGAGAAGCACCATAGGGAACACTGCCTCCACCCCCTTTCTCCATGTGGTGACCCCGTATTTTGATGCTTGCATAAGTAAGTTTTGTTGCGTAGGGGGAAAAAGTAACGGACAGATGTGTGTGTATGTGTATAAATCCGGTAAGAAAGAAAATTTTGGTAGGAATGTAAGAAGTTTTTTATTTACTAGTTTTTTTGGTGAACCAACAAAACGAATCATTAGATGATTCAAAAATAACGAGATTTGCAAAAAAAAAAATCCGAAAGAACGACTCAATTATTCATTTTTATGATAATTTTGTTGTTACAAACTAAAATTGTCTGAAAAAATAATAAAAATTTGATTCACTAACATATGAATCATCACAGTGTTTTTTCAGAATTTTTTGTGAATCATGTTTTTTTTTGCACCATCTAATGATTAGTTTTGTTGGTTCGTAAAAAAACATGCAAATGATGCCCTTCGTACCTTTCCTAGCAAAATTTTCCTTATTACACTTTCAAAACATCGCAAATGGATACTGCCCAATTTCTTTTATTTGATTCGTCTTCTTCGTCAGCACCATCATATTCTAGATGATTGACTGATCCGAGCGGACATGCAAGTCGCTGCAATTGTGCAAGAAACTACCGCTATAATGGCTGACACTGCACAAAGTTCTTGATGGTTTACGAGAAGAGTTAGAATAAACAGAGATTGTGAAGTTGCAGGTGTTACCCTAGTGATTGGTGAACTGTTGGTGGCAAGTGTGCCTAAAGGGTTGGTGTTAGCCCTGGTGGCTATGTTATTAAACTTATGTGGCTATTTATGGTGAAATCTCCTTGTTGAGCCTATGTGTCTAGTTGTGGTGTATTATATCTTAAAGATTTTTATGGCTAGTTGTTATTATATGTGCCCTCGTGGGCATTAGTGTATATCATCAGTGGTGTGTCGTGAGCTTTTGTGGCTCGAGACCATGGGGTTGGGGAAGGGATGGAAAATTGTGGTGTTGCTTCAAATTTGTGAAATGTGTGGTGTGGTATGGTGTAACGAAGTTATGTGATTAACCAACTATAGCTTATATAGTGGGGATAATATATATGATTTTCTAGCTAATATAGCTAGATTGCTGGGATGTAGTTGTTTAACTGAGTATAGTTAAGTTGGCATGTTGTGGCTGTGTATGGCTGGCGAACGAGACCATATGTCTAGCATATTATGATTGGTATAATGGATAGTGTAAGCAAAGTTGACCACCCAAAGGGCAAGGTAGTGTTGACAACTGAGTTGACCACCCAAAGTGTAGGCAGTGTTGATAGTTGGGAAATGTTGGTCGTGGAGCAAACCACTCAGAGGATAAGGAAGTATTTGAAGCAGAGTCAACCACCCAGAGGACAAGTGTTGGCAGCATAGTCGACCACCCAAAGCATAGGAAAGAGTTGGCAACGGCCGACCACCCGTATGGGCCGATCACCCGTAGGAATCCAGCCACCTGATGAGTAGACCACATGGGGAGTCGACCATATTGAAAATTAAAAGAAAACTTTGAGCTCATATACCAATTGTTGAAAATTAAAAGAAAACTTTGAGCTCTGATACCAATTGTTGAAAATTAAAAAAAAAAACTCGAAAGTTTTTGGGTCCAATATCTTTCGCTCAACAATAAAAGAAGATATTGAAATGAAGTGCTAAATATAAATGAACGATACGGAAAATATAAATGACTAAAATGTAAATTTGTGGAATATAAATAAATTGTAAAGAACAAGTGCAGAAATTAAAATACAATAAATTAAACGATACGATGTAATTCGTATTTTTCATTGATATAAAGAAAGATGTTACAGATTTAAAGTTTGGCTCACAGACACTCTTTCTAATCTAATGAAGAATTACATGGAGATTCACACTCACTCAAAGGAAAAAGGAGATAGAATATTTCTTGATGTTTATGTGGTGGCCAGAGAGAATTCTCCATCCAGTCTTCCAATTCCTTTAGACTATATTTGAGTGATAGTTGTGTGGTTTTTCACTCTTATGAGTGTCTCAAAATCTCATTTTCCTTCATGACCCAAAGCTCCTATTCATAGGAAGAGAAGAGATCTCTACGAGATCTAAAGTACAAAAAAGAACTAATAAATTAATCCTAGACTAGGGTGGCCCATGCTTGAATGTACTAATACTTTAGGTACACAAGCCATACTTCTATGTGAACACGCCTAATCTAGCCTAATCATAGTCTATATCTTGAACTTCTGCTGCACCTCATTTTGAAGTTGTTGGTAGACTTTGGATCTTGGTCACCATCTCAAGATCTGCATCTAGCTCTAACACTTCAGCTTAACTTCTATTTGAGCTTCACCTCTTCAGTTATATCCAACTTCTACCATGTGTGCTCTAACTTTGGTTTCTCACCTTTGGTTCAACAAGGTTTGGTTGTATCTCCAAGTTTGGCTCTCCCCCAAGTCCAAACTTGGTACAAACTCAACTTCCGTGCTTCAACCTGACAACGCAGCGGTCGTCGTGCGGTCAAAAATAAAGAAAACCTAACACACACTAGTATAGCGGTAGTCAGGGTCGATCCACAGGAGCTTCGTGGTTAGATTAAATGAGAGATTGCCAACTAGTAGTGTCACAGCTACAGTCGGAGGATCTAGTTTCTATCTTCCTAATCACTATTACCAGAAAGCAATGAACAAACAACTCAAGCCAAGCTAAGCTAAGCTCAAATGAACCTAGTCACTTTCTGAAATCAGAAGTACATCTCTGAATCAGAAGTAATCAAAGGCATCCAAACTAAGCAAAACCAAGCAAAGCATAAACTAGCCACTAGCTAAAGTTCTACTGGACAGTTACTAGCCAAGGTTTAATGCCTAAAAACTAACCTAATTAGCTACTGATTTCAGCAAAGGAAAACAGTCCCAACAAGGTCAAAACAATCTCCAAACACAATTCCAACATTCAAAACCAAACACAAGCATAAAAACACCGAAATACCAACATTAAATGTAACCGAATGATTTTCATTCACCAAATCTGAATCCAAACATAAAACCAGTAACAAAATGAGACTAAAACAGAAACCAAAGCTTAATATCAATGGTTGTCACTCCCAAAGATACAAAACCAAGCTTAATCCAAACTAACTAATTACAAATAAAATTCAAAACATGAAAATACCAAATGAGAGCTTGCTGAAACGAAATCTTGGAGTCAAAGGAGCTTCAAGGTCGATTTTACACCCGGTCTTTGCTAGGGTTTTCGGCTAGAAATGCATCTATTTATACTTGCAAATTTCCCTCAGCCGCGCCGCGCAAATGAAGAATCCGCGGCGTGCGTACTTATCAGATCCCGTTTCTTCGGTATTTGAATGTGTTCCACCGCCTTAAGCCTGCGTCGCGCGTATGAGATATCCGCGGCGCGAGTACGAGTTTCCTTGATTTTTCATTCTTTTCCAACTTCTTCCTTTTGCACGCTTTTAGTCCCTGTTTCCATTCTTTTTCTCCAAACAAGTCCTGGCACGAAAAGTGAGAATACCCAGACATATTTGATATAATTTTATCAAGAACAGGACTCAACAACGCCTAAAATACTTGATATCACTAGGCGTTGTCACAACCACAAGTTCTATATATATTGAAGATTGGTTAACATCATATGCGGTGTAACTCAACTTCTGTGCAGCTCAAGTTCGGTTCTGTACAAACATGAGAATCGATTCACATTCAACTTCGGTTCACCGAACTTGGAGCTTTCTAGGATTCAGTGCTTTCTTCAAGCTTTGGTGTTCAAGGCTCGGTGTTTGAATCTCGGTGTCATGCTCAAGCCAAGTTCTGTGCTAATTTCTAGTTCGGTGGGCATCTCACTTGTGTCTCACTAACTCGATCGCATCCTCCGTTTCACTCGGCCGCCTGGTTTGTTTTTCTTTCTTTCTAGCTTATTACTCGGCCGAGTGTAACGTTCACCCGACCGCATGACCTTTTTCTTACTTTCTATTTTGTTTTTGCTCAACCTCAACTTGACCACATGATTCTTTTGTTTTCTTTAACACTTGACCGAGCATCTCCTTTTGTATCCCTCTTGCTCGGTCGCACACTATTTTCTTTTCTCTTCTTCTACTTTTCTACTAGATCGCACATCTCTTCATACAAGTATTTCTCTTGACCGCACAATAACATACATGCATACCTTTATCTTTTTAACCGTATGTAAACATAACACACATGCACATTTTACTTTTCACTCCTTCTTTCTTGATGTTATATGATCAAAAACCCACATGCATGCATGGTACTGCTTTTCATTCTTTGTCTTTTGTTTCCATTCTACCGATAGCACAACTTGCATTCTTTCTTATTAATTCACTCGATCACTTTTTCTCATATCTCTTCTTCTATTGGACCGTGTAACACAACTTCATTTCTTTGTATTGCATTAACACTCGGACAATACATTTCTTTCTACTCTTTCTCACTCGGTCGCATGATATATTCCTTTTGTAATACTCAAACTTGATCGCATAAGTTCTTTTGCTTGTATCATGCAACCGCACATGCACACCTTGCTTCCACTTTTTGTTTCTTACCTTCGGTGCATGTCCAACTTCGGTGCTCACGTGAAGCTCGGTATATTCTCACCTTCGGCGATGCTTTCTCACGAACTTCAGCCTTCACTAACTTCGGCCTTCATGAGGTTCTGTGATGTGAGTTTTGGTGTAGCTTCCAAATCCAGTATACCTTGATTGAGGTTACCCAAACTTGGATTCTCCAAGTTTGGTTCTCAACTTCTGTGGACACCTTTGGTCTTGATCAACTTTGGTCTTTGACTTGGATTCTCCAAGTTTGGTTCTCAACTTTTGTGGTCACCTTTGGTCTTGATCAACTTTGGTCTTTGAGGTTTGCGTGTCATGTTCCAATTTTTAGGTATACATCACTTTTGGTTTGTTACTTCACACACCGAAAGTCTAACTTTCAGTGTTGCTTCTAGTTCTTGATTCTACTTAAGATCGCCTTAAGTTCATGTTACTTTCAGTGTGGTTAGCTTTCGGTGCAATCCTAGACATGTGAACTTCGGTTCACTTGAAGGTTCTGTTCCATTGAACTTCTGTGCTCTGAGCTCGGTCTTGATGAAGTTCATTGTCTTTTCTATTCTTCAACATCTCCGACATTTACATTAACAGACCACCTAGTGGGCCAATCACCTGATGATGGCTTGCATATATTTGTGTAGCTAGTGTATGTGTATGCCTAAGTGGCAGGATAGTTGATCATTGGATTAGTGTTGTGCCTTGGTGGCTGGGCAGTTGTGTTGGGATCAATTTATTCACCATACTTGTAGTCATTATGATAAAAATAAACTAAACGGCCAACATGTGTGTTGAAATACTGATTATCGTAATGTTGTTTGGTAATATTTACCATTATTTTATAAGTTGATATACGTGTGTGATTGTGCCTAAGATTACATATTTAGCTTTTGTAAGCTTACTCCTTGTGTTGTGTGTTGTTAATAGGGTGATGACTAAATGATGTAATTCATTATGCATGAATCAATTGAGGTGGGATTTAACGAGTATGAATGTGATTTTTAGGTTGATTGATGGGATCATTTTCCTTTACAATCAAACTAATCACGACCAAGGGTGACAAGTTTTGCGATGAAAAGTATCATAGCCAAGATTGAGATTGAAATTAAGATGTGATTCCCAACGAGTTATTGGATAAATTCGAGTCTGAAGGATGATATGTGTGTGTTGCGGATAAATTCGAAACCTGATACTATTAGTTTCGTAAGAGATTCCACGGACGGAATCTTTTGAAAAGGGGAAGAACTTGTAACACCGGTTTTATAAATCAGGCATGGGTCAGTCAAAAAGAGAACCTTGACTAGTGTAGTTATACATGAGGTGTCTATATGTTAATTAAGTACGTATGTGATATTGCCTAATTTATACATATATTTCGGACAATATCGAGTGCTTAAACACGTGTTTTTGGTATGATCTAAAGATAAAAGGTACTTATAACGCTCAAATTACCAAAACTCAGGAAAATAGCTTTGCGGATAAAGAAGGAGCTGAATTCAAGCTTAAAAGTGAACAAATGAAGTAAAATGGCCTTGCTGGAATAAAAGAGCTCGATATAGAGATTTACGTGCGAAAAATAAAGGAAAAAGCCCAACAGAAGCCAGAGCGCGACTCTATCTCACTCAGGATCACGACCATATTATATGCTGACAAGATGGTGACACATTGCTGACCAAGAAATCGCAACTGGTAAAAGATCGCGACCCGATCTCCTTTGGGATCGCGACGCGATTCACTTACCAACTACGTTCCACTGATCAGGAGGCATAATCATCATACCTACTACAGTCCACTCATCGGGCCACTGGCCAGCACAAAAGAACTCATTAACCATTTCGCGACGCGACCTATGTGGATCGCGACGCGATGGTGTCTGGAACAACAACTATAAATTGAGGCCTTCTCCTCTTCTTTTACACACCATAGACACCATAGACACACCATAGAGAGCAAGGAAACTATAGTTCAGATATATTTTCGTGTATTTATCATTTTTACATATTGTTGAGAGTGATTTTCATAACAAGAAGGAGCTAAGATCTTCACTATAGCAAGGATTCATCGATTGTAACCGGTTGGTATCTTTTATCATGCCTTCTTCATCTTGTTGTTGTACATTTGATACCATGCTAGGCTAAATCCCTGTAACTTTTGCCTAGGAGATGTTGATTCAATAATATAAACATGTGTTGATTTAGTTCTTGATTCCAGTTTAATACTGGTTAGGATATATTACTTGCATGTTATACATATTAAATGGGATTAGGGTTTATATTCTTGATAACCATCTTCATGTGATTAAAGTTTATTGACCATTTAAACTTATTGATTATATGAACCGTATGATGTGTAATTGACAATTATATATCGTTAGACTAGTTCTTGGCCATTTAACTAGGAAGGTTGTCGAAGTTATGAACTTGATTAGTGAAATAAAACTTATATCACATTTAATTACAACTCATGACCATTGATTGTATGAACATATTGCTATGACCATTAGGATATGGACTATGTTTGCATGCTAGCTTGTATAAATACTTCATGATTATAAGTTGTTTAGTTACATGACAATTGTGCTATAATAACTTAAAAGTCATTAGAATTGGTGAATTGACCATAGGATCCTACACTTAATGCAACCTATTTAAACTTATTGCACATAATCAAAAACTAATCAACCTAAGTTTATATGAATCAACAAATCCTAGGTGAAAGTTTCCTTTGTTATTATTTGATCATACCGTATCTTTATTGTTGTGTTATTACAACCATTGCATCTTATTAGTTTACCTCTTTTATAAATATTCAAAAACTTGGTTTTACGAGTTTTCACTAAAACTCGCCCTAAAACTGTTTGACTAAGAATTGCAAACTCTAAGTTAGTTAACAAGTCCCTGTGGAAATTCGATACCTTTACTTACCAAAACTATACTATTAAATGATCGAGTAATGCTTGCTTGTAAGTCTAATAGTCAAATAATAAGGTAAATAATTGGATTAAGACTTAAATGACATGACAACTACAAGTGAGTTGTTTTGACGACAACAGGTTTTTGGCACCGTTGCCGGGGAGTTATTCAATTAATTTTATTGTTTACAATTGTTAATCAATCGATCCTTTTTACGGTTTTTACCGTGGGAAGTTTAAATTTCAAAGTGATTCAAATCTTTCATGTGTTTCTCTTGTTTCTGTTCTAAATAATTTCAAGACCCGCTTGCAATTTATTCAGTTATTTCAAACTAAACTGATTATCAGTCCAACTATAATGCTAGTAATTCTACTTATGAGAACGGTGTCAGAATAGACAGATTCGGTCTGGTTGTTGGATTTTCGAAAGGTCATTGACCGAAAGAGTCCTGCCTCCCTGCTGTCCTGCCTGGCCGTTCTTTATTTGATAGTCAACGCATTATAGTATATTTGATAAGATATTCAGTTTCTTATAACTAATTGATTACATAAAGGTTTAGAAAGGTTTTAAATTTTTATTTGCTTTATTTAAAAAAAACAAAGAAACAAAGAGGGTGCAACCAACTTGAGTGCAGTTTCTTCTAATTCTTGTGTACGGTGTATGACCCGAAGTTCACAACCGAATATCATACCTGCACTGAACGAACCAGAACGTGAGTTTAACGCAAGGAGAATAATAAGAAGAAGCATATTTCCAAAAGAAAAACCAAGACAAGAAATGGACATCCCAGTTAACGAACCAGAACCAACTTTGAAAGCATATTACAACAGAGCACGAGACGGAACAAGACCAAGTCTTGTACGACCCAAGATACCTGAAAATGCAAATTTTGAGCTTAAAGGCCATTACCTTTCCGCTCTTAAAGGCATCACTTTCAAAGGAACAGAAGAAGAAGATCCAGTCGAACACATTGAGCAAGTCACAGAAATTGATTGTTTCAACATTCTAGAAATTTCCTCAGACACAATCATGCTACGAATCTTCCCAATGACATTACGCGAAGGAGCAAAGAAATCGTTGAAGAGACTACCTCCAGGTTCCATCACTACATGGAATGGTCTGAAACAAGATTTCATAGAAGAATACACTCCACCGTCCAAAATCAATAAACTAAAAGCAAAGATTCAGAACTTCCTCCAAGACGAAGATGAAACTTTATACCAAGCATGGAGTCGATTCAAAGAATTGATTCAGGATTGTCCACAACACGATATGGACAAACATCAACAAGTACAGAAGTTCTACGACTACATCAACACACAAACCAGACAACTACTAGACGGGAGAGGACCACTCATAAACCTAACCGCTACCGATGCCTACGAAAGAATTGAGGAACTTTCAAAACACTCTCACCATTACCATTCCTCAAGAGATCCATCATGCCGAAGAAAGTTAAAGGAAGAAGCAGTGGAGGGAATGTCTGCTATTCATAACCGACTGGACCAATTTGGGAGAGATCTAAAGAAAATGACTCAAAATATCCACGCCATCACGGTAGGATGTGACAATTGCAGCGGTCCTCACCTACAGAAAGGCTGTCCCTACGATGAAGACGGTAATAAGAAAGCAGAAGTTTGTTACTCATCCGGAGACAGATTCGATGGCGAGGAGGAAATGATTTCTACAACCAGCAACAAAGGCAACAACCACCATTCGAACGCCAGCAACAAACCTATAATCAACAAAAGCATCCACCACCAGGATTTAGCTCACAACATAACCAAGAAAAAAAACCAAACTTGGAAGACATATTGGGCAAATTCATGGAAGGGTCAGAAAAGAGACACACAGCAACCGAAGTTCAACTAAGAAATCAAGCCGCTTCTATTCAAAACATAGAAAACCAAATTGGCCAAATTTCAAAAGTTTTGCAAGAAAGACTACCAGGGACACTTCCTACCAACACCGAGCCGAACCCACGAGCACAAGCAAAAGCAATCACTACCAGAAGCGGGATAATCATCCCACCAGTAGTCATTGAAGACGCCATCAACTCAACTCCTGAAACACAAAAGGATAAAGCTGGAAAAGATCCGGAGAACACTAAGGGTGGAGGAACAAAAGAAACAGCTTCACCTGAACCACACCAACCGACC
The DNA here is from genome assembly GCA_023525715.1 of Cichorium intybus. Taxonomy (NCBI): domain Eukaryota; kingdom Viridiplantae; phylum Streptophyta; class Magnoliopsida; order Asterales; family Asteraceae; genus Cichorium; species Cichorium intybus. Next base: position 81,798,511 of record CM042017.1, read on the forward strand.
ATTCCATTCCCTCAACGGTTGAAGAAAGAGAAGGAGGATAAAGAATTCAAGAAATTTCTTGAACACTTGAAGCAGCTGAGCATCAACATTCCTTTTGTTGATGCAATCACACAAATGCCAAAATACGCCAAATTCCTCAAAGACCTCCTAACTAACTGAAAGAAAATGGAAGAAGTGTCACTGGTAACATTAAGTGAAAAATGCTACGCATCGATGATGAAGAACTTACCAGAAAAAGTGGGAGATCCTAGCAGTTTACATCTTCCATGCACCTTCGGAAACCATGCCAGCAGCTATGGTTTGGCAGACTTAGGTGCCAGTATAAATTTGATGCCATATTCCTTCTACAAGAAACTCAATCTACCAGAACCAAAACCAGTTTGAATGGCAATCAATCTTGCTAATAAGGCGATTACATATCCAAGAGGGATAGTAGAAGATCTTCTGGTAAAAGTTGACAAGTTTGTTTTTCCTATAGATTTTGTCATACTGGATATGGAGGAAGATGACGAAGTCCCCATTCTTCTTGGAAGACCTTTCTTAGCCATAGCAAGAGCTTTGATAGATGTCCAGGACACAAAATTAACCATTCGGGTGGGCACTGAAGCTATCACCTTTGGCATGGACCACACGATCAAACACTCAACGATGAGTGATGACACAGTCTTCCATATTGACACTTTCGACTTAATATTGGAAGAAGAAGCCAGAGCCATACCGGAAGAAAGCTATAGTCACGAAATGCAACTTGCTGAGGAATCATTCGATCCAGAAAAAGATCTGAAGGAGCTGGAGGAACTCTTGAGAAATGAACCACATTTCGCTAACCAAGAAGAAACTGTACTACCAAAGCAAAAATCTCCTAGGAACCAGAGCATCCCGGAATTGAAGATACTTCCAAACCATTTGGAATATGCATTTTTGACTGACACCAAAGAATACCCTGTTGTCATTTCAGCTGATTTAAGCCAAGAAGAAAAAGGAGAACTTATGAAAGTTCTCAAAAGGAGAAAAGATGCCCTCGCATGGAGCATCTCAGGCATAAAGGGAATAAGCACAACCATCTGTTCTCATAAGATACTGATGGAAGAAGATTCAAAACCATCAGCCCAGCATCAAAGAAGGCTTAATCCAAAAATGCAAGATGTGGTCGATAAAGAGATCATGAAGCTGCTCGATGCTGGTATCATCTACTCGATTTCTGACAGCAAATGGGTAAGCCCAATCCACGTCGTTCCAAAGAAAGGAGGAATAACAGTCATCACCAACGAGAAGAATGAAGTAATACCTACTCGAACAGTGACAGGATGGCGGGTGTGCATCGATTATCGCAAATTAAACGATGCAACACGAAAAGACCATTTTCCCCTTCCCTTCATCGATCAAATGCTGGAACGATTATCAGGAAAAGCCTATTACTATTTTTTGGATGGGTTTTCAGGTTATTTTCAAATTCCGATTGACCCAGAAGATCAAGACAAGACGACGTTCACATGCCCTTTAGGAATCTTTGCATACCGAAGAATGCCTTTTGGTCTATGTAATGCTCCAGCCACTTTTCAAAGATGCGTCTCAGTGATCTTCCATGACATGATGGAAAACTCAATGGAGGTCTTCATGGATGACTTCTCACTGTTTGGTAACTCATTTACATGTTGTTTGTCTAATCTAGACAAGATGCTAAAAAGATGTGAAAAAACCAATCTAGTGCTCAACTGGGAGAAATGCCACTTCATGGTGAAAGAAGGAATAGTTTTGGGACACAAAGTGTCAAGACATGGGATTGAAGTCGACAAAGAAAAAGTGGAAGTCATTGCTAAACTTCCACCACCGACCAACGTAAAAGGTGTCAGGAGCTTCTTGGGACATGCCAGTTTTTACCGGAGATTTATAAAAGATTTCTCCAAAATAACCAAACCTTTAACACAACTTTTACAAAATGATGTAAAATTTGATTTTAACAGTGAATGTGTTAATGCTTTTGAGTTTTTGAAGCTTAAATTGACTACTGCCCCAATCATGGTCGGCCCGGACTGGAATCTACCTTTCGAACTGATGACAGACGTAAGTGATATCGCATTGGGAGCCGTCCTAGGCCAGAGAATCGACAAGAAATTCAAGCCAATTTACTACATCAGCAAAACTCTGAATCCTGCCCAAGAAAACTACACAACCACTGAAAAAGAACTCCTGGCAGTAGTGTATGCTTTTGATAAATTCAGACCTTATCTAATTTTATCAAAAACCGTTGTCTACACAGATCATTCTGCAATCAAGTATCTTTTCAACAAACGAGATGCCAAGCCCCGTTTAATTCGTTGGGTCTTGCTGTTACAAGAATTTGATATAGAAATTCAAGACAAGAGAGGATCCGAGAATTTGACAGCAGATCATTTGTCAAGACTGGAAAATCCGGAGCAAAAGGCGAGGGAAGAAAAGGAAGTGAACGACTCCTTCCCCGAAGAACATGTAATGTCAATTCATGTTGATATGGAGACCCCTTGGTATGCGGATATTGTAAACTATCTTGCAGCCAAAGTACTTGTCAAAGGGCTTACTCACCAACAAAAAAAGAAGTTCTTTGCCGATATCAAGTACTACCTATGGGATGAACCATACCTTGTTCGCTCATGTCCGGATAACATCATACGGAGGTGCGTACACAGGAAAGAGATAGAAGACATACTCAAGCAATGCCATCAAGGACCTACAGGTGGACATCACGGAGCAAATTACACCGCGCGAAAGGTGTTTGAAGCAGGCTTTTATTGGCTCACTATCTTCAAAGACGCTGCAAATTTCGTCAAGACATCCGATCCTTGTCAGCGAGCGGGTAATATCTCGTCCAAAAATGAAATGCCATTGCATTCTATCTAGGTATGTGAAATTTTCGATGTGTGGGGTATTGACTTTATGGGACCCTTTCCTAACTCCCACGGAAATAAATATATATTGGTTGTGGTGGATTACGTATCAAAGTGGGCTGAAGCAAAAGCTTTACCCACGAATGATGCGCGAGGTGTGGTTAAATTTCTGAAAACCATTTTTTCACGTTTCGGTGTCCCTAAAGCTCTTATAAGCGATAGGGGTACTCATTTTTGCAACAAACAAATGGAGAATGCTTTGAATAAGTATGGGGTGACCCATCGACTATCCACACCATATCACCCGCAATCAAGTGGTCAAACAGAGATCACAAATCAAGCCTTAAAACGCATTTTAGAAAGATCCTTGGGAAATAGTTGAAAGGACTGGTCAGAAAAGCTTGATGATGCACTCTGGGCTTTTCGGACCGCTTTCAAAACACTAATTGGCACCACCCCATACAGATTGGTGTACGGAAAAGCTTGTCACCTCCCAGTAGAGGTTGAACACAAGGCATTCTGGGCTTTAAAAACGTGTAACTTGGACTTTAATCTTGTCGGTACTAACTGTTTGTGTCAATTGAACGAGCTAAATGAACTAAGAAATGACGCATATGAAAACTCGGTGATTTACAAAGATAAAACCAAAAGGTGGAACGATTCAAGGTTGAAAGGAAACAAAGATTTCCAACCAGGGGAGAAAGTCCTCCTTTACAATTCACGATTAAGACTTTTCCCTAGAAAACTGAAGACAGGAAGGTATGGTCCGTTCACAATCAAATAAGTGTATCCACACGGGGCTATGGATCTTTTCAAGGAAGGTGGAGGAAGTTTTAAAGTGAACGGTCACAGGTTAAAGAGGTATGAAGAAGGCGTTCAAGACAAGAACGAACGCGAAGACATCCCACTCCAAACAGTAGAACCTTAGAGGGGAACGGAGTCCAGCTAAAAAGACTCCAAATCTATGAAAAAAAAGCGCTTCCGGGAGGCAACCCGAGTTTGTTGATTGGTATGTATTATTTATTGTTTTTCCTTTTGATTTAGATTATAAAAAAAATAATAATAAATAAAAATAAAAATAAAAATAAAAATAAAGATAAATAAGATCATCAAAAGAGAAAAACGAGGGAAGAAAAACAACTCAGTCAAAGATCGCGACCCGATCTAAATAGCCCATAGGGGCGCGATCTCAGCAAAAGGGCCAAGCCCATACCCCGTTGAAAACCAAGGATCGCGACCCGATCCACATACAGATCGCGACCCGACGTAGCGGCAGAGGTAAATAGAGAACGGTCACAGGTTAAAGAGGTATGAAGAAGGCGCCCAAGACAAGAACGAACGCGAAGACATCCCACTCCAAACAGTAGAACCTTAGAGGGGAACGGAGTCCAGCTAAAAAGACTCCAAATCTATGAAAAAGAAGCACTTCCGGGAGGCAACCGAGTTTGTTGATTGGTATGTATTATTTATTGTTTTTCCTTTTGATTTAGATTATAAAAAAATAAATAAATAAATAAAAATAAAAATAAAAATAAAAATAAAGATAAATAAGATCATCAAAAGAGAAAAACGAGGGAAGAAAAACAACTCAGTCAAAGATCGCGACCCGATCTAAATAGCCCGTAGGGGCGCGATCTCAGCAAAAGGGCCAAGCCCATAGCCCGTCGAAAACCAAGGATCGCGACCCGATCCACATACAGATCGCGACCCGACGTAGCGGCAGAGGTAAATAGAGATCGGTTCATTCCTTTTCACTTTTACCCCCAAAACACACTTCGCACCCCGATCTCCACGGTAAATCGCGATCGAGTTTTTTTTCCCGGTTTTTCAAAAGTCGAAATCATCAAACAAGGTATGTAAATCCTCGATCCCTCTTCGTATTACATTGCAAATAAGATAGATATTTGTGAAATTGGAATGAAATTAGGTTTTATTTGATTCCCGGATTTGAATGTTATTTGCCCATTAGATTGTTAGATCCTCCGAGAAATCGATTTCCGAACAAAACCCGAATAGGTAGATAGGTTTTGGCTTGAAAATAGATGAAAAATCGCAAAAACTAGGTCGGTTATTCAAAGATCGCGACCCGATCTTTGAAGAGTTCTATGATCGCGACACGATCATTAAAAATTCTTCGGACTCATTCAACCATAGTGACCCGATATTGACCCATCTCATAGATCGCGACCCGATCTAGGAACACTTAAGGGTAAAACCATATCGCATCTGGGTACCCAAGATCCGACCCATTTCATGATCGCGACCCGATCCGTATCTAGATCGCGACCCGGCAGCGATCAGGAACGGATTATCCAAACCCGACCCGACCCGACCCGACCAGGCCATCGCGACCTGATCCACATGGATCGCGACCCAATCTTCACTCAGGAGCAAAATTATGAAAAATTTTTATTCTTTTCAAGCTAACTTTTCTACTCTTTTATTATTCTAATTTTTCGTAGATAAATGGTACGGAGACGAGAACAGAATCAGCCACCAGAGGATCTACCTACGCATCCGTGGCTACAATTTCCAGCCACGATAAACGATGCAAGACGACAGCGATATTTTAGCAAACTGACGAAACTTCATAAGAAAGAGATTGATGTACCCCCATCTCTGGACTGGGACTTTGCAGCTACGGTCGAGCTAGACAACCGTCTAGCAGCTTTTACTACCAAAATACACGCTGCTTCTGGTTTCTACTGTCATTCTTGGGACAGGCTCTTCCATTTTTAGGAGCCTATTTTCCGAGAGATTACGCTGGAGTTCCTATCCACCGTACAGTTTGAGCAGCACAGAGGATTGACGTATAGGACTGCTTTCTCCTTCAGGCTGGGAGGAGTTAGCCGAGAGTGCAGTGTAGTGGAGCTAGGGATACGCCTAGGCCTATACACGAGGGAGGAGACTATCTCTGCTGGTTTCTCTACATTTTTTGAGGCTTGCCTCAAGTTCCATCCCGAAGAGTTCCGATTAGGAGATATTTGGGAGCTGCTAGCCGATGAGGTGTACGATTCACACACCGCGGTTGAGAACCGTATCCGCTCCCCTGTCCACCGCCTACTTCATAGACCCGTAGCCACTATGGTTAATCACCGTAGGGGCTGCGAGAAGGTATCAGTCGATGATGTATTCTACATGTGGGGCCTACTTACAGAGGGTGTATGCCTGAATATCCCGTACACCCTCGCAGTCTTCCTTTCCAGGAAAGCGAAGGGGGCGAAGGGGAAAAGCCCCATTAGTGGAGGACATTTTATTTCCCGACTGGCCAGGTCTTACGATGTGTTCTCATCACCTCATGCGCGGGGACTCGCAAGGTCGGACCCGCGATTCATGCAGAGGATCTACTTGGAGTTGATGAGAGTGATCGACGATCTCGGTGCTTTGGTGATTCTAGGGGTTGACACTGTTAAGCAGGGTCATGACATGGATGGTCAGCTAGAGCCACAGCCAGAGCCACAGCACCAGCCAGCCCCCAGAGCTCATCGTCGTCGCCGACAGAGGTCTCCAGTCCAGCCTGATATCCCGAAGCAGGAGATTGATTTACGTTACTTATCTCAGCAGATAAGTAACATGGATCTGAGGAGAGAGAGATATGCAGAGGATGGAGCGTGACATTCTGAGGAGACATGTACATGACCAGTGGATGTCGCACACCATGCAGGACTTCTACCAGAGTCAGGGTTTCCAGCCCTCCATTCCTTACCCGACTTATGTTCCTCCTGTCCCCACTTGGTTTGTACCACCTGACTATCTGCAGGATTTTTGCGATGGCACTGGTACTTCAGGTTCTGCGTTTGATGATGTTGAGGATTGATTTTATGTTTGTGTATTTAAATACTTTGGAATTATTTTGGTTTTATTTAAGTGTGGTGTGTTTTTATAATTGCATAGTGTGTTTAATATGTTTCTGAGTGTTGATGCAGAATGTGGTATTGATCAGACGCTGGCAGTCAGTTCAGCAAGTTCTTTCTGTGGAAAAATTCCTTTAAGCAACACAGCTCATTACCCAAGGGGAATCCATTCCAATTAAAACTTATTTTTGATTTAAATGATATATACAATAAGATTATTCTATAAAATAAGTGTGGGGTAAGAGCGTCAAACTGCAAAAATCAACCAAACCAATTTAAATTTGTTTTATCTTCAACAACTTTTCCAAAGATTGAATGCTAATAGATAATTGTTAAGAAAAATATTTTGAAAATAAATTCGTAGATTAAATTTAATCTTATGCATATATTTTGGTTTTTCAAATCTTCATACAAAATCAAATTCTTTAGATGACAAGTTTCTAGGGTGGTAGTTACAAAATGCTTTGCATAAATTAAGAAATAGACCCTCTGAAGATTTGTCAATTGTTAAAAATTGAGTTTTTACCAAAAAAGATTCAGTCAGTTTCTCTATTTACACATATACGAATTTATTGAATTGAGGAAGCCAAGCCTCGATAAATGAGCTTAAAATGTGAAAAATTCTCAAGAAATCTAATGAGATCGAAAGCAAAAGCCAAGTAAATCCATAAAAGAGAAACTCAGGAAGGAAAATTCAATCAGTGGCCTTTGACATTCGAGCAAGTAGACATAAAATGGGGCCTACGGGCTTTTCTACTCCTTATTACCTAAAACTAACTGGTTTGGGATAATATTGTCGAAAGCTCGCTACACGGGTGTCATCGAAAGACATGGAATTTTCTTATTGGCCTTTGGAATTTGAATTAGTAAACTTTGTACAATCATGAGTTGAAAATTTGTAATCAAGAGTTCCATAGAAAGTCACGAGTTTCAAAGGTGCGAGAAAATATTATTAATAGTCAACTTAATTTGATAAATCAACTTCAGCATCGAATTCTAAATATGGGAAACTCGACAAAAAGTTTTGAGGTAAAAGATTCTTTAAGGGGTGTATTCAATGTTATGTAAAAATGAGTATTTTTCAAACTAAGGACTTGTCATTTTTAGAAAGAGAGTTTGTATAAATTTTTGAAAAGTTATAATTATGAGCCTAAGACTAGATATAATCTACTATGTTTATTCTTAAATCATTATTCTTAACATCGGTAATAAATGCTAGATTGTTGGTAGCAAATGGAAAGTTGTTTGAACATCTAAATTGTTGGCTTGGTTTTAAATTATAGTTTGCTTGAGGACAAGCAAAGTTCAAGTGTGGGGTATTTTGATATTGCCTAATTTATACATATATTTCGGACAATATCGAGTGCTTAAACACGTGTTTTTGGTATGATCTAAAGATAAAAGGTACTTATAACGCTCAAATTACCAAAACTTAGGACAATAGCTTTGCGGATAAAGAAGGAGCTGAATTCAAGCTTAAAAGTGAATAAATGAAGTAAAATGACCTTGCTGGAATAAAAGAGCTGGATATAGAGATTTACGTGCGAAAAATAAAGGAAAAACCCCAACAGAAGCCAGATCGCGACTCTATCTCACTCAGGATCGCGACCCTATATGCTGACAAGATGGTGACACATTGCTGACCAAGAAATCGCAACTGGCAAAAGATCGCGACCCGATCTCCTTTGGGATCGCGACGCGATTCACTTACCAACTACGTTCCACTGATCAGGAGGCATAATCATCATACCTACTACCGTCCACTCATCGGGCCACTGGCCAGCACAAAAGAACTCATTAACCATTTCGCGACGCGACCTATGTGGATCGCGACGTGATGGTGTCTGGAACAGCAACTATAAATTGAGGCCTTCTCCTCTTCTTTTACACACCATAGACACCATAGACACACCATAGAGAGCAAGGAAACTATAGTTCAGATATATTTTCGTGTATTTATCATTTTTATATATTGTTGAGAGTGATTTTCATAACAAGAAGGAGCTAAGATCTTCATTATAGCAAGGATTCATCGATTGTAACTGGTTGGTATCTTTTATCATGTCTTCTTCATCTTGTTATTGTACATTTGATACCATGCTAGGCTAAATCCATGTAACTTTTGCCTAGGAGATGTTGATTCAACAATATAAACATGTGTTGATTTAGTTCTTGATTCGAGTTTAATATTGGTTAGGATATATTACTTGCATGTTATACATATTAAATGAGATTAGGGTTTATATTCTTGATAACCATCTTCATGTGATTAAAGTTTATTGACCATTTAAACTTATTGATTATATGAACCGTATGATGTGTAATTGACAATTATATATCGTTGGACTAGTTCTTGGCCATTTAACTAGGAAGGTTGTCTAAGTTATGAACTTGATTAGTGAAATAAAACTTATATCACATTTAATTACAACTCATGACCATTGATTGTATGAACATATTGCTATGACCATTAGGATATGGACTATGTTTACATGCTAGCTTGTATAAATACTTCATGATTATAAGTTGTTTAGTTACATGACCATTGTGCTATAATAACTTAAAAGTCATTAGAATTGGTGAATTGACCATAGGATCCTACACTTAATGCAACCTATTTAAACTCATTTCACATAATCAAAAACTAATCAACCTAAGTTTATATGAATCAAAAAATCCTAGGTGAAAGTTTCCTTTGTTATTATTTGATCATTGTTGTGTTATTACAACCATTGCATCTTATTAGTTTACCTCTTTTATAAATATTCAAAAACTTGGTTTTACGAGTTTTCACTAAAACTCGCCCTAAAACTGTTTGACTAAGACTTGCAAACTCCAAGTTAGTTAACAACTCCCTGTGGAAATTCGATACCTTTACTTATCAAAACTATACTATTAAATGATCAAGTAATGCTTGCTCGTAAGTCTAATAGTCAAATAATAAGGTAAATAATTGGATTAAGACTTAAATGACATGACAACTACAAGTGAGTTGTTTTGACGACAACAGTATGATATGTAGGGACGTGGCACTGTGGTTTTTTATGCAAATGGCATTTAGCAGGAAATTTGGGGAGATAAGTATTTTTCCCCGACCTATGCATCACGTAGAATAAGTGGTCGCAATTTGACGATCGAGTTAAGTACAATGCCATAAATATGGGGTTCAAAGTGATATTTTATTTGGAAAAAGCAGGCATGTCACGACATGAGTGTTGGGTATGATTTCTGTGCGTCTCGCGACATGTAGGCTTGGCATTGCAACGCGGTGGCTGGACCCACTTAAGTCAGGTTTATGACTTGTGTTGGTCATTTTTTCCTTAAAACTATGTAACCCACGAAACAGAAGGAATGAGGGAGATTTCTTGATTTTGAATGACTAATTGAAGAAGGAATCGGAAATTGAAGTGTATGAAACAAAAACCTTACTACAAAAGTTGAATTAATATTGTGTTGAGGTCTGAATCAGGATGGATTAAATGGTTGGACATTCATCCTCCGCAATGCGACAATCATGGGTCGTACCGTGTAGGTGTCCATAATCGCGATGTGTCCCACGTAGATTGTCTTTGTCACGACGTGATGGTTCTCGACGGGTTGTCAGAAAGTCTAGTTTGGTCCTTGTAAAAGGTGTGTGGGCTATTAAGATGTAAGACCCTAATTCCAGAAAGTCCAAGTTCCAAGTTAAACGAATCAAAAGTTTGAATATCGCTAAAATGGGGGGTTAGCGCTGGTAACAAGGAGGTTAGCAACGCTAACCTTATGAAATAACGACGCTATGTGTATGGCTTAGCGACGCTATGCTAGAAGTGAGTGGGTTTGCACAATATACAGTTAGCGTCGCACATTTAGCGATGCTAACTACAAATATTGGGCCAAAACCCTAGATTTTGAAGTTTGGACCCTATATAAGGGTGGGAAACCCTAGGGCAGCCGCCATTTGACATTTTCAGCCCCAAGGTTGCCATTTTCTCTCTAGATCCTTTGGCATGACGTTTCGTGTTTTTGATCATTTTAGAAGGATTTTTGGAGTAGAAGAGGTGGTGTGGTGGTGGATGGTGGTGCTAGAAGCTATCCTTCAAGGTTGAATCATCCATATCTGCATTTCTAGACCTTTGTAAGTTTAAAGCTTGCTCCTTTTTACTTTATTATGGTTCTTCTTGTGATTTAAGTGGGATTATATGGGTTAAAATGGTATAATGGTCCCTTTTTCGTGTCGTCCATGGTTGGGAAGGATAAAGTTTAGAACTTTATGCCTATGAGTTCTCATTTGGAGCCTTTAGGTTGGTTTGGAGAGTAAGCCAAGCTCTCTTTGATGGTTTTGTTGAGTTTTTGACCATTTTGGACTTGGATCTAGTTCATGAGCTTGCATGACTATGATTGAACGATAAAGTTAGAATTTTTATGGACCTGGAGACTGCTTGGAAGGGTCCTAGAAGGTTGAAGACCCTGACTTATTGGATTAAGAGCTTTCGGAGGATTTTGACTGAACAGAGGAGTTAGTGGCGCTAACTCTATAGTTAGCGAAGCTAACTCAGTCATGGTTCGCGATGAAGTTAAGATTGTTCATAGTTAGCGGCGCTATCTGGGGAAGATAACGGTGCTAATTGGCTATTGACCATTGACTTTGACCGTTGACTTTTTGACCAGTTTGACTTTTGGTCAAACTTGAGGGTTCGGGGTACCAGTCTTAGAGGTTTATCTTGTTTGCAGTTTAGGAAATTTTAAGTGGAGTTTATCCTTGTTAGGAATTTCGTATTGTCGGGATCTGAGGCACTCGTGTGGAGTGCTATCTAGCTTGAGGTCACGAATCAGGTGGGTCTTCTCACTATATTATGGGTGAAGTTGCATGCGTAGGTAGCTCAAATAATGTGTGTAGTAATGTGTTTTTTTATGCCTTACATGATTATCAACGGATCAGGGTGAGTCCAAGAGTCAAAGAATGAGTTGATAAACGGACGGATCGGGGCATGCTCGAGAGTCCAAAGGATGAGTTTATTCGGTGACGAACGGAACGGGGCAAGCTCGTAAGTTCTTAGCCGAGGTGGATCGGGGCAAGGCTGAGAGCCAGGTTGTTTGGGGAAAGCTCGGAGACCTTTTTGTGGTTGTGTTTTATGTGATGAATCGTGTGGTATTTTGGGGAACTCGCTAAGCTTTGTGCTTACTCTTTCACACTAACTTTTTTTTAGGTATTTGCTGGCTTGAGCTTGGAGCAAGCGACTGTACCGTATCTGAGGTTTTGGTATTTAAGTCTTCCGTTGGATAATGTTTGTAAACGTTTTAATAAATACGATTTTTATATGTTTGAATATCAAGCTTTAATTTGAATGGTTTTTACTTGACAACTTGTTTTATATATTTGTATTGTTTTTTTAACGAAAATTTTTACTCTGGTTTTTGGTGTTACATAAAACTAGAATATGATGTCCTATGATAATGTGGCCTATTATGGGTGTGTAAGTGACCTGTAAATGATAACATGTGGTTGCAAACCTAATGTAGGTTGAATTAGGGAGCATAACTGGTGATAAATACTAACGAGGATTTAAGATGTGAAGATGAAGTAATTTCATCTAAAAGAGGTGAGTAAGTTTACACAGCATTGTGGTTGTGATATTATGCTCATTATACCTTATATGTGTGGTTTAGCATTTGAATGCAGAATGTATGTTGGTGAATATTAAGTTGATTTATTATTACTTAAGATATAACACATAACGAGAAACTTGTGTTAGAATCCTTGTGTGATGAACTCTATTAACGAGTACACATAGTGAATTTGTGTAGAGGTCTAGGAGTAATGAATCCTAGATGTTAGTGGTAGTGAATGTAGATTGTATGTGGTAATGAGACGAGAACTTCGTGACCATAGGTGATGGGATAATTTGGGGATGATGTGGATGCATAACGAGTGCCTTACATGCCATGTGGTGGGTGTTGTCATAGTCACATAACGAGTACCTTGTAACTATACCTAAGGGATGACGGTGAGCCTCATAACGTGTACCTTGAGGCAAGAACCAAGTGTGTTAAACTAACGGAAGTTGAATATAGTTGTGGGATAACTAAATGGTTAAAACGAGGATTACGTATATGCTAATCAGTTATCGCGGTCAAAACTGTAATCGCGGTAACCGACCGCTATTTAATTTTGCGGTTCTCGCGGTGGTATAGCGGCTTTTAGTAATATGTAGAATTTATTTAGAATTTATATATTAGACTATTACTAGTAGAATTAATATATAATCGCGGTGGTATAACAGTGGTATAGCGGTTGTTTTGCGGTTCTCGCGGTGGTATAGCGCTAAATAGCGGCGCAAATAGCGGAACCGCGATAACTAACCGCTAAAATGAACAGCTATCGTTAAAAGTACCGCGAACCGCGATACTGGCGCTATACCGGCGCGATTAACTGCCCAGCGTATATGTTGTTTGATGTTGATACTTATCAATGAGAATGTGTATGCTATTGTAATGTTATTCACTAAGCTTTTATAGCTTAGGCGTGTTTGTGTGTACTGTGTTGCAGGATTAGAAGTGATGTAGCGCCTGGCTTGGATCGTTTGGAAGATTTCTGAAGATAACTTCTTGTAGTTTCTAGTCCGCACGAGTACATTGTTGTATTTTATAAGTTGCAAACGAGAAAATTTTGGGTGTACTCTGTGGTGAAAAATTGGGCGTTACAATTTCACTCACCATCATCTATGTACCTCATGTTCCATCCACTTTACAAGTTGTTGATATGTTACATAAGACCTATTTGCTTCTCGGTTTCATTTTTTGTCTGATAAACTTTCAATGCATATTGATGTCGTATTGCGAGTTTAGGGAGATATTAGCCTAACCTAGTTATTAGGATCTTTTGTATTTAGGGATTTTATTTAGTCTTTTAGCTAGGTTAACCTTAGTTTGTATGTACACTTTTCATTTCAATAATGAAACCCTAGCATTTTTATCTCTATTCTTATTAGTTCACATTAGTAACAATATAAACAAAAAACATTTGATCCAAGACATTAAAAAGAAAAACGGATCTGATTAACATCTAATATGGACTTTGAAGCCACCAAGTTAACCAACCCGAAAAAGTTGATATCATTTGTAAGTCTATATCATAACATGTGTAATATAGAGCCATATATGTATAAAGTCATTTATTCGCTCCCATTTGTCCTTCACTACAAAGATGAACTCTAAACAGTAATTACTTGAACTCATTTTCAATAATAAAATGGTGGATTGGAATCAATAAACCTATAAACCTATGTGAATATCATAATATACCAGAATTCATTAGTTCATAAATAAATGACGGACCGAAATGTACGATGTTCAGTCTGATATATACGAACTTAGACCGATATGTATTTTCTTTTTGACATGTCATATTCTGAGGTACTTTTATGTCACGTCTCACCAACTCCTATTACAATCTAGACAAAAGTGCATTGTCCAGAATGAACAATTGTTCGCTTTCAAGGTGCAAAACAAAAAACTTTTAATACTTAAAGTTCCAAAATAAAAAATCAAGAAATCATAATGTATTTCTTCTATTGCGTCTAATTTTTATTACAAGTTTACACTTAAACTATTTCTTATCAAAGTATTGTACTTAATAAAAATCCACTCATTATAACAAGGGAAAATGACACTGTAGTCCAACGATCTTTCAGCTTTGGTTTTAAAAGGTCCCTAAACTTTTTTTTTGGCTTTCTAAAGGCATGAACTATAGAAAATAGGGTTTAAAACACCCTTGATCCCTAAGTGAAGGGGTAAACCGGTAACAAACTAACTCAGCTGCCTAATCATCATCTACGTGTCTCCTAATCAGCATCCATGTCACTCGTTTCTATCCTAATCAGCCGCAAGTCAACTGCTTTCCTAATTATGCCTATGTCGAATTGTCGTCCTCGATTTTGCCCAAATTTCGTCGCCAGCCAATTCCTATTCAAAACCCATGTTCCAAACCCCCAATTGCTTCTTGTCATTCACCAAATGTCCCTGCAAACTGTTCGTTTTGGTATCTGCCTTCGCCCCCTTCACAATCACGCACGAAATGCACGAAATCAGGAAGCTAGAACACCTCTTGGAACTGCTATGTGAAGAAGCAAATCGAGCCCTAGAAGTCCTCAAAAAGAGGTCGCGTGTCACCGCCAAGGCAACCAGGACGCCACCGATACCATTGCCAAATTACAGGCGGAGATCCGCGATATGTGCACCGTCAGACCACCGCCAAAAGACATCGACGTTGAAAACATTGTCCCTGTGAATAAAAGCGTCATAGCTAACCTAAAAGACGAAATCACCCGACTTCAATCTCAAGGAAGCAACATTGCAAACCTTGAAGAACAGGTGGAAATTTTCCTGGTAAGATGTTTTTCCGGTAC
Source organism: Cichorium intybus (assembly GCA_023525715.1). Classification (NCBI taxonomy): domain Eukaryota; kingdom Viridiplantae; phylum Streptophyta; class Magnoliopsida; order Asterales; family Asteraceae; genus Cichorium; species Cichorium intybus. Next base: position 81,813,616 of record CM042017.1, read on the forward strand.
AGAAATTAGACACATATGTACAGAAAACATTTGCTTATGCTTGCGATCTCAAATTCATAGATGTTGAAAACATTTGCTTATGCTTGCGATCGATGTTAAAAATGTCCTGGAAGCAACACCGCCAAAAGACATCGACGTCAAAAACATTTGCTTATGCTTGCGATCTCAAATTCACAGATGTATAGAAATTTGCTTATGCTTGCATTGTAAATTCATAAATTACAGAAATTAGACATTTGAATGGCCATAGATGTTTTTCCTGGAACCGGAAAAGATCCGGTAATATGTTTTTCCGGTAATTGAAACAAAAAAGATTCGGTAAGATGTTTTTCCGGTGAGATTTTGCAGATCGACACGCATGTGTTAGGTTTTAGGGATTTATCTTTACTTTTTTTCTCAGAAAATCCACATCATCAATAAATACCGGTTATTATAAGTACAGGGTTTTTTTAGCAGGTAAACATAGAGTTCATGCCCTTAGAAAGCCAAAAAAAAAAAAAAGTTTAGGGACCTTTTAAAACCAAAGCTGAAAGATCGTTAGGCTACAGTGTCATTTTCCCTTATAACAATAAATAACTTGTTAACTTGAATCTGATTAAATGACACATGTGACAAGTTATTCAAATGTCAACATTCACATAAAATATTTTCTTCCAAAAAAAATGTCATAAATGGCAATATATCAAGGACTACTCACTTGTCTACTAATACTACTCGCTTGTCATTTATCATTTATTTACAAACCATGAATACCAAATCATATAATTCGTTCCTGTTGAATGAGGATCAAAATAAGTACACAAAAAAAAAAATCAATTCTGAAAATATTCATGCTCGAATGCTTTTATGTCAGGTATTCCTTTTTTTCGGGTCCATGTACAGTAGTTCTGAAAGATCAAGAATAAAAAAAAAAATAGTAAATGAATAAATTTTTTGTGCTTATTTATAGCAAAAATGTATACATGCATTAAGAAGATCAATTCCAGTTGGTTCAAGGCCAGGAAATAATTTTCTCAGATCCTACAAAATTGAACCACAAAAATATATTTTAGGGTTTAAATCAACGAAATTGCATCCCAATTTCATGGCTTCTTTGCAAATAGCCCTAGATTTTAGGGTTTATTTCATAAAAGAACCCTATATTTTTCATTTTTTCTAGTTTAAACCTAAAACATTATTTTTTTTAAAAAGACCTAAATTTTGGAGAAACTTGTTAATTTAGCGCTTTTACCCGGTTTACAGGTTATATATATACTTTTTTTCCTGAAAAAACTCTAATTTCTTTTCTTTTTTCCGTAAAAAACCCTCAATTTTCCTTTTTTCAAAAAAACTTTTTAATTTAACCCCTTTACCTGGTCAATGGTTTATCCGCAAGTTAAATAATTTTTCAGGGATTTTTTCACAAAGAAGATAATTTTTATTTTTTGTAATTGACATATATTTCATATACGACATTCAAATTCTATTAACTTTATATTCCTGCAAGGTCGTAAATAATACTACAACTTTGTTTTGTTGACTTTTGTTTGAATATGTTCACATCTTTCCCTACAGTCTCTTAAACATGAGCATAAATATAACTAAATATAGCTAAATTTGAAAAATAAATTAAATTAAATATAAATAAATTAAAATAAAATACTTCATTAATTAAGAAAATAAATTTTTTGTGTTATTGACATAATGGCCTAATAAAGTATACCAAATAATTTAAAAGGTCCTCTAAGTTAATATTGGTTGTTTCAGCCACTAAACACAGAAAATAACGGTTAATTTAGTACTGCGTATGTGAAATAACCCGTTACCCGGTTATTATGTTAATTTTTAATAAAAAAAAATATAGAAAATGCCATGTAAGTCCGAAGCTGGACACGGTTTGACATGTCACCTCAATGACGTCATTGGTATACGGATAAAAGACTTCTTGGGTCAAATAAGCTCGCAAACATAACTTCAAAGGGTTTAAGAGGTTGCGAAGGTGTTGTTCGTTGTCGACACAACCAACCTCAAAACCGGATTAAATCGACAAGCATGGCGTTCAACACATACTATACTATCTGAACCTGGTCGAGAACAATTTTCCTTTGCCTGACTGTCATTACAACGTGACGGTGATGTTACATACATCCTCAACGCCCAAAAACCCTAAACGGCGGTTCCTAAACTGTCGGAACTCGTTGCTAAGAACTCATTTCAGAACTTTTTTTTTTTTTTGGGTAAAATGGTGATGATCGGAACTACATTTAACACTTGATTTGCTTGGGATGATCCAAAAAACAGAACCCTAATTTTATGTTTTTATAAATGCAGAACTTAGTAGTCATTATAAGTCTAAGATGAACAAGCTGATGAATGAAATAGTCAGGATGAGACAAAACCCTGAGGTTGTGATGCTGAAAGATCAACTCAAGGAGGAAAAGACAAAGTATGAAGCTGACCTGGATGCAGCAGTGATTCGTGTAGTAGAGCTTGAAGATGAACTTGGCAAAGAAAAAAGAAAATCAGGTCGCAACAGCTGATGATTCGGATTTTGGTTTGTTTCCTTGTTGGAATGTTCATTTGCAGGTTGTTAGTCTAGGTGGGTTAGAGAAAGGGTATGGGGTTTGGATGTTTTTGGGTTTTTGGTGTGGGGTGTGTGGATGATGTATAGGAATGGATGGTTGACAGGTATTTGGTAGGGGTAAAGTTTGAATTGTTTATTTTGTGTTCATATAACCAACATTTTATACTAACTGTATGACAACAATCCTTTACCCGATGTATGCAAATTATAAGCAAGTAATGAAAAAGTTGATATGGGATAATATAGAAATCCCATATTTTGTCTGAAACTTTTTGTCCATGTCCATTTGATATGGGGGACCAATGGAAAAGGGTAAAGTAGAATCGTACTTAATGTTGGGATTTTGAATGGTTGAAAACATGTGGGACAATGTAGAAACTTCAAAGTATGTGACCACTTTTTTCCCAAAGTTCTAAGTACACTACATTATATAAAGAACCTGATTACAATAAAGGCTTGGGACACATGACTTTTGTCCCTAGGTGCACATATTGTATTCAATTATCAGAACCTGATTTGCATGGAATACTCAATCTAATAATGCAACATGCAATATCATTACCAAAAGTGGTATGCACATGCACACCAACATGCTGCCAATAGTTATTACACATCAAATTCTTAAACATATGAATCCTAATAACACAAGTCTTAAACATACCAATTAAGGAAAACACATAATCATTCAACTAAAAATATGAAACTACTCCAAGCTGACCGGTTTGGATGCTGAATTCCCTTCCCCATTTACTACAATGATATTCCTGGATAGCTTTTTCTTCAGAATTCTCTCAAATTTTCTGATCTATGCAAGTTTCTATTTTTTCACCTTACATGCACGTAAGGTTTCATGTACTACATCAACACCTCTTACTTTAGTCTCTTGGTCAACATTACCAACCGTTGCATGCGTTTACGTTGGGACCCCTTCGGTTTGTATTGGCATTTCTTGTGTAACTCCCTTAGTCTAGCCTGCATCATCATCAGCTTCATTTCCAGTTGCATTTGTTTCCATTGGCATCTGAAATAATTATAATACAATGAAAGTTGCAATTATAAGTATGTTGCAAATTTTGGTAAAAATGCTAAAGTATGTTGTTATTTACTGCAAATTAGAAAAAAAATACACATGCTTCTCAGTCATCTTCAAAGGGTGTTTAACATTCAATTTTGATGGATGGGGAACCTTAGGACATCTAGCCTTGTTGTGACCTGGTTCATGACAAATACTACACAATATTGTCTTCCCAACCTTCGATACTCTATGTTTCCCCACTTTTTCAGTAACATCCTTCCTTCTTTTCACAGTGGGTCTTCCAGGCATCCTTCTATTCTTAGGTGGCAAGGATGGAGTAAATGGTGTTTCTGGCTACATGCTACTCCCATTCATTGGTGATAATCTATATTTGTATGACTTTAAGTACATTTCCCTACTGAAAAACTGATGAATATAAGACTCTACATTTCTGTTAAGGAAACATATCGCAGCTACTGAATGGACACAACCATAACCATTGAGTTGCCATAAACGACAAGAATAGGTCCTTTATCGAGGTCAACTTCAAATGCTTCTCCTGCACACCTAGTTTCAAATTGTTGCAATCAACTTTGCAATACCTCTCAATATCTCTGTTTTACATTTAAATCATTCAACTTATGTATTACTGAAGGTGAAATGTCAGTTGGCCATCCCCTCCCATTCATCTTGAACATTCTCTCCATCATATACACCCTTATCTCCTCTAACATTGTAATTATGGGTTTTTTCCTTGCTTCAAAAATTACTGCATTAAAGCTTTCAGATAAGCCATTCTCATTTGCTACACAACCTCTCCCAGTTTCAAAGAATGCCTTTGACCATCTTTAGGTCCTTGTCCATCAAAAACTTGTTAGCAGGTGGACAAAGCAATTCCAATTGCGTCATAACAAGTTTGAAATGTTGTTCTATAGTAGCATTAGAGGCTTTCCAGAATAAGTTTTCAAAATGTGCACCAGGGAATTTCTTTTTTTAAATTTGAGCATTTGTGTCTGGCACATTGCCTATGCTCAGCTTGTGGAAGCAGTTCCTTCACAGCCTCCATTAGTCCCTAACAGAAAAACCAAATCAACAAATGAACCAACCAAATAAACATATATAATTACAAGAATGTTAAAAAATTGTTTACCTTGTGTTGTTGGTCAGACATCAATGTTACCCCATTGCCCAAACATAGATCAAGGTCAACTACAAGCAATTCCAAAAACCATTTCCAATTCTCCTTATTCTTGACACATACAACTACCTAAGCAATTGGGAAAATCTGGTTGTTAGCATCCCTACCAATAGCACAAAGCAACTCACCATAACAAATTCCCTTCAAAAAACAACCATCTATTCCTATCACTCTTCTACAACCTTCAATCCACCCTTTCTTGATAGCTTCAAAACATACATAAAACTTATTAAAATAGGTCTTTCCATTAGGCATGCATTTACATCCAATTTGACAGTAGATCCAGGATTTGTCCTTCTAATCTCTGCATCATAAGACCATAATTTTGCATAGTGCTCAGTAAGTGTACCCTCTATCTGTTGGGTTTTAGTGAAAACTTTGAGCTAAAATCCAAGTTTACATGCACCTTATAGGGTCTATGTTTTTCTCAATTAAACCTATATCAAAGGCCAATAATAAAATTATAAAAAAATAATTTTATACCTTTGACCTTTGGAAGCTAGCACCACAAGTCGTGCCTCTAATGGCTCACACCCAAGAACTAGCAAGCTAGATGAGCAAGAGAGAACAAGGAGAGATCCTTGAAGTTGGCATGAATATGAGGGTGCCAGGGGCATCTACTTATAGTCTCCAGGTGATAAGCAATAAGGAGTATAACTGCCTTATTTAAGATCCTGATATAATAAGGCTTTTATCAGATAAAGGGATCTGCTTATCACTGCCATATAAACCACCATGGGCTGCGAAATCCACAAGGCTCCAAGCCTTGGATTTCGTCCAACCCATTAGGGTTTTCAGGTTATTCATTACCCAACTTTTAAACAAAAACAATTCAGTCCCTGCACTATTAATTAATCCAATTAATTCTAATTAATTTCTGATCAATTATTAATTAAATAATATGATTTCTAATTAATATATTATTCTCATAATATATTCATAAATCATTATTTCTCTCTCTTAATTAATCATCTAGTCCTTTGACAGTTATGAGGGCAACCCAAAAGGACCGTGATGCTGTCAAATTAAGTATACTTCTAAATTATAGTAATTGGTTAGACACCTTGATCCAATAGTCTCCCACTTGGATAAGTCTATAAATATAATTCCATATAGCTTAAATTTGACCAGCAAATTGTAGCTTCCAAAAGCCGCTGCCGAACTCTGACCTAGTCGGCCTACGTCTAAAGATAAGTGATCGTATGACCCTTCGTTCTAAAGATATCATTCACATCAATTTTGTCCTGGTCGGGCCCAACACAATTAGTCATCACCAAATCACCGAGGGGCCTACAGATATTGCTTTTCCCCTTAGGGCAAAAGGAACAAATAAACTTCGACTCATATGCTTGTGTCTTTTACTCGTCAAATCACGCACAACAATACGTTTTATAACATCGAGTTACCAATGCGTTCACATATTATCAATGGGCAACCGATTTGCAAATTTCAACTCATATGTCTAGGTTTCAAGGTCATAATATGTTATCATCTTAGAATTACTTAGTGATAATTACATGAAGTAATTCTGTGAGTACGGGTTGATCCAATACTCAAATCTCTATTTCTGAGCACTCATGAATATTGCAGCAAGGCTATTGCTATGTCTAACTCATTAGACAGTCTACAATTCAATTCATTACAGTTTTAGTTCATAACTTACTTCCAAAAGTATGACCGACTGTGGATGTTTGAATAAGTAAATTATTCAGAAAGTAAAACATGCAAATTATGAAACAAAAATGTACTATTGACAATTGGTAGTAAACAATGCTCATAAATAATTCTATATTATTTAATCACCAAATTCAGTTACATCTTTTTGTATCAAATTTCAAAGTATCTATCTAATTACTAAAACAAATATCATCTTTCAGCCCAATGCTCCTAGCATACTGATGGTGTTTACTCCTGTGAAGAGCCTTTGTCAGAGGATCTGCAGGATTTTCTTCAGATGATACTCTTTTCACCAGGAGGTGACCTTCTTCTACTCTATGTCTGATATAATGGTACTTTCTGTCCATATGTCTGGTCTTTCCATGATCTCGTGGCTCCTTGGTTAAGGCAATCGCTCCTCCATTATCGCTGAATAGTTCCATTGGCTCCTGAATCATTAGGACTACTCCAAGGTCACTGATGAAATTCTTTAGCCAAGCTGCTTTCTTAGAGGCTTCACTTGCAGCTATATACTCTTATTCAAACGTTGAATCAGCCATGTCTCCTGCTTGGAACTTTTCCAGGTAACCGCTCCACCATTTAAGAAGAATACCCATCATGACTGAGGCCGGTAGTTGTCTCAGTCTGTCTGAAAGCAGGCATCACTGTACCCACTTACTTTCAATGTATCTTTGCCACCAAGGACTAGGATCAGGTCTTTCGTCCTTAACAAATACTTGAGTATGTTCTTAACCGCAGTCCAATGTGCCTTGCCCGGGTTACCCTGATATCGACTGACCATGCTTAAGGCAAAGGCCACGTCGGGGCGTGTACATGCCATAGGATACATGATCGACCCCACAGCCGAAGCGTAGGGTACCCGACTCATTTCAGCTATTTCCTTATATGTACTTGGACATTGAGTCTTGCTCAATTTGGTATTGCTTTGCATTGGTAGCTCTCCTTTCTTTGAATTTTCCATACAGAACCTTTTTAGTACCTTGTCCAAGTAAATACTTTGGCTAAGTCCAATCAGTCGCTTCTTTCTATCTCTCAATAATCTTATCCCGAGAATATATGCAGATTCTCCAAGGTCTTTCATGGCGAAACACTTATCGAGCCAAGATTTCACTTCTTATAGTGTCGGAACGTCGTTTCCCATGAGCAATATGTCATCGACATATAGCACCAGAAAAGTGACTATACTCCTACTAGCTTTGGTATCCACGCAGGACTCATCTTCATTTCTAGAGAAACCAAACTCCTTGACTTTCTCATGGAAGCAGATATTCCAACTGCGAGAAGCTTGTTTCAATCCATAGATTGATTTCTCAAGCTTGCACACCCTATTAGGAAACTTTTCGTCTTCAAAACCTTCTGGCTGATTCATGTAAACATCCTCAACTAGTTTCCCATTAAGGAAAGTGGTCTTGACATCCATCTGCCAAATTTCATAGTCATGAAATGCAGCTATGGCAAGCATTATCCTAATGGATTTAATCTTGGCCACTGGCCAGAAGGTTTCGTCAAAATCAACCCTAGGGGTTTGCGTGAAACCTTTTGCGACCAGTCGAGCCTTGAAGGTGTGTACCTTTCCATCCATGTCGGTCTTCTTCTTGAAGATCTATTTTCACCCAACTGTCTTTTGACCTGGCACATTGTCAACCAAATTCCAAACTTGGTTGTCATACATGGACTTGACTTCGCTGTCCATTACCTTCTTCCATATAGCAACCTCAGGGCCTGCCATTGCTTCCAGATTCACCAGCGTTCTATCACCGACAAACGTGTCACCAATGGTAGTAATATGGAATCTATAAAACTCAGGTGGTGCGCTAATTCTACCAGAGCGCCTGGGAGATAATGAACTGATTACCGGTTCAACAGGAACTGATTCCTCAGGTTGAGGGCCAGTGTCATTTATGGTTGCTTCATTTTCAGGATCTTGAATTTCTTCAAGGTCAATGGTACTCCCACTATCCTCTTTGAATATGAGATCTCTCTCTCGAAAGATCCATCTTCGTGGTTGAGGGCTAGTGTCATTTATTGTTGCTTTATTTTCAGGATCTTGAATTTCTTTAAGGTCAATGGTACTCCCACTGTCCTCTTTGAATATGAGATCTCTCTTTCGAAAGATCCCTCTTCGTGCTACAAATACAACATCCTCGCTTGGTCTGTAGAACAAATTTTCAAAGGACTGCTTTGGGTAACCAATGAAATAACATTTCTCACTTCTGGCTTCAAGCTTGTCATTAGTCTCTCGTCTTACGAAGGCTTCACAACCCCAAAGCTTAATATGTGATAACGAGGGAACTTTCCCTGTCCACATCTCTTGAGGTGTTTTGGTAACATTTTTAGTAGGGACAAGATTGAGGATGTGGGCGGCTGTCTCTAAGGCATACCCCCAGAAGTGTAAAGGAAGAGAAGCTCGACTAATCATGGAACGAACCATGTCTAACAAGGTTCGGTTGCGCCTCTCAGCTACACCATTTAATTGTGGTGTTCTTGGAGGAGTCAACTCTGAAACTATTCCACATTCGTTAAGATAGTCTAGGAACTCGATACTAAGATACACACCGCCTCTATCGGATCTGAGCATCTTTATCTTCCTCCCTAATTGATTTTCGACTTCATGTTTAAACTCTTTAAATCTCTCAAAGGTTTCGGACTTATGTTTGATTAGGTAGATCTATCCATATCTACTATAGTCATCAGTAAAAGTCACATAAAATCGATTTGCATCTCTTGTGTTAGTCCTGAAGGGTTCGCACACATCGGTGTGTACAAGATCCAGCGGACCTTCACCTCTTTCACAATATCCAATGAAAGGTGATTTAGTCATCTTTCCCAAAATACAAGATTCGCATACATCATCTGGCCTTAGGACAAATGATTCCAACACTCCATCCTTTTGGAGTTGGGCGATGCGTTTCTTGTTAATGTGTCCAAGACGACAATGTCAGAAGCATGCTTTCTTTATACTTACAGATGAATCAATTTGAAATACACTATTACCTAAGTTGTCTACACACATTACAGTTTCATACACACCATGACAAGGTAAGGCATTAAATAAAAAGACACCATTCTTAAATGTCAAAATAGAACCATCCACATTATCAAATGAATATCTTATTCCTTGTCTAAACAAAACGTGAAATTAAATAATGTTTCAATCCATATCAGGCGAGTAGCAACAATAAATTAATCTAATTTAATATCACTTCTAAGCATGAGGCTATAAACTCCAATCTTGGTGACAAGTGACCATCCCCTGTTTCCCATGATTAGATTCATCCTCCCATGCTCCATCTCCCTACTTTCTCTTAGTCCCTGTAGATCAGAACAAATGTGAAAACCACATCCTGTATCTAGGACCTAAGAATGAGAAGATGAAGATTTGTCATGGATAGTGTATATACCTACAGATGATTGCTTTACTTTCCCATCCTTTATGTCCTGCAAGTATTTGGGGCAGCTTCGTTTCTAGTGTCCCTTCTCCTTGCAATAGAAGCATTCGACATCTTTGGGGTTTGAGATGGGAGGAATATCAGAACTGGATTTTGCCTTTGAGCCACTGCTAGATGACCCGGCATGAGACTTTCCCTTCTAGTTTTGTTTCGGAGGACCTTTCCTCTTCTTCCCTTTCCCATGTCCAATAGCCATTACGCTGTGTTCCCGAGTTTTAGCATGGAGAGAAAAGAAAAAAAAAAGAAAAAAAGGAGAGAAAAGATGGGAAGGGAAAGGAAATGAAAGTTATATTTTCGTGTTCCCGAGTCGAAAGAAAATTAAAGGAAACAAACGTTTTATGTGTTCCCGAGTGGAAAGGAAGGGAAAGGAAAGTTATAATTAAGTGTTATTTTTACCAGTAATTTCATTTCCTTCCAAATCCTTCCAAATCGGAAGGAAAGTTAGGAGAGAATATTAACCCTCCAATTCCTTTCTTTTCTTTCCACTTCCTTCCGTAAAAAAAACTCGGGAACATAAAAACTTTTCTTTTCCTCCCAGTTCCACCCAATTCTCTCCCTTTCTCTCGTTAAATGAGACTCGGGAACACAACGTTATGGGAGCATTGCTAGAAGCAGAGGATATAGATTTACCCTTCACACCAGCTTCAGCAGTCTGTAGCATATTGTGCAGTTGTACGAGGGTTGTCTCACTGTTGTTCATAATTGATAGGTCAGAATGAACTGATCATAACAACCGGGCAACGAGTTCAGAACTATGTCAATAGCTAGTTCCTCATCAAAGTGCATGTTTAGCTTCATAATCCACTCCACGTATCTTTGCATTTTCTGTATGTGGGCACAAACAGACTCTCCCTCCTTCATCTTGTAAGCCATGAGTGCCTTGACTACTTCATACTTCTCTTGATGAGCTCGCTTATGGAACTTTTCCATAAGGTCCTTGTTTATCTCGTATGGCCAGTAGTCCTCATAGAACCTTTGCAATTCAGGGACCATAATGGCGATCATGATGCAAGCCACTTTGGTAGCATCGTCATAGTGTTTCTTGGATGAGGCACATTCCTCAGGAGTAGCGGTTTCTTGATCAACTTTGACAAGCTCCTTTTCAAGAACATACTCTTTGTCCTCGAACTTGAGTGCCATCTTGATGTTTCTCATCCAATCGTTATAGTTGGTGCCATCTAATGTCACCTTAGAACATAGCGAGAGGATCGAGGAGAAGTTGATATTATGGGTGGAGTGTGGGGCAGTGGGAGCAACAGGAGTATCAGGAGAAGACATCTATAAAAGAAGATAGTTTTTCGATTAGATAGGGAAATCCTCAATATTTAACCCAATGATAAATATTAAGGCTAGGATCCAAATATGTAATTACACAACATAGAAAAGGGATTTTGTAATCTAATTTTAAATTACATAAAGGTAGGTAAATGAAGATTTACCAAACTCACTGCGGAAATAATCATATTAAGTGAAATTCCTAGATCTATGAGATTCATTGAATTGTTCAATGGCATGGTTAATCTCGATTATGCCCTTCTGTTTGTGACTGGGATGTCGAGGATCACAAACAATGTGTGAATAACCATAAAAATCACATGGTAACCTCACTGTCGTTTATCATCTCGATTGATGTGCCGGTTAACCACAGGATCTCCATCAACAATGATAATTTGTGAGATACCCATCACCACCCTTTATGAATCCCTATTAGTGTGCCGGTTAATCACACGAGCTCCACTAACTATTCATAAAGTGTAATGTGTGATTTCATGGGTTTGCATACTATTCACTTTACCTAAAGAAACTAGATTGGGTTTTCTTAAAAGTTCTAGTACTTTGTCTAATAGCATTATACTTTTAATGAGATTAGGTTTGTCCCATCAAATCTGTTCTGCTAACGACACTCCACTAGTCAAGGAAGCGGTGGGTGAGAGTGGACACCCATTCAACCATCATTTTATAGACAGTTTCCTTATACCCCCTTATAGACTAGCTTTGTAAATGAGACATACTAGCGATTTGATTGACTTAATCTTATATATAATATATATTAATCTTATAATAATATATAAGATGTATTTTAAAACAATTTAAAAGTGTCTTTGATTTAATTTGTGTCTTTTAATTAACTGTTAGTTAAATTAATTAAATCAAACAAGATCACAAAATTAATCAATTAATTTTAATCCTAATCGTTTGCCCCTATGTGTTTGCGAAAACAAGGTCCAAGGGTTTTCAATTATTAATAAATCACATTTACCAAAAATAGAAAACCCTATAAGGAGGCTAGCAATTTTCGGAGAACACAAGGTGGAGGCAAGGGTTTCAGAAACCCTAGCACAAAATGGACAGGCATGTGGGCAAGGGTTTATTTTCGATAAACCCTATGTCCAAATCGTAGATACAGAAGTTTAACAGAAAAACAGAATGGCTCTGATAACACTGTTGTGTTTAGTGCAAACTTTGAGCTAAAATCCTAAGTTCACATGCACCTTATAGGGTCTATGTTTTCTCAATTAAACCTATATCTAAGGTCAATAATAAAATTATAAAAAAAGAATTTTATACCTTTGACCTTTGGAAGCTAGCACTGTAACACCCAAAAATTTTCGCAAAATATTTGAACTTTTAAAAACAACCTTTATAAAAGAAGCTATGAGCTTACAAAAGATGAGTATCACAAAACCAAATTATAACGAAATAAACATAATAAAGTGCAGAAGCAAAATAATAATAATGTCCCAAAAAATGGTAATTCTTCTAGTAGTGGTATCCCGGTGCTCCAGGTCACCACTCAGCCTCTTTGATCTTAATACCTGAAAATGTTAGGGGAAACCGTAAGCATAAAGCTTAGTGAATTCAAGCACAGACATCATATCAATATTCACATTTACTAATCCAAATCCATTTCCAATTATAATTACATTAATAAGGAAGGAACAAATCAATGCTTATTCTTAATAGGGAGGACTTGTAGGTTTGAGCCGCACCGGGTAAATCTCGTATCCTTTGGCCCCGATCCCCGCACCTCATAAAGAGTATAACGTTGGTGATCTTACCTAACTACCCCTCATAGTATTAATCAATCACATACAGTGCACATGTATGATTTTATAATAATAATATAGCATGCTTTAATTAGTAAATCTAAACAATCACACACGAGCTATCTAGCAAACATAAATACTAATACAACGGAGTGAGAGAACTCACCTTGAGTGAGTGGGTAACAGATAGGAGTCAATAAAAGGCTACCAAGCTTGTGCAAACTTCAAGGCTTCACCTAAATAGAACTAAAGGTTAGAAGAGTGAAGTTGAAACTAAGAAGTGAGAAAGGAGTAATCACAGCAAGGTCTCTAAAACAGTCCTGCTGACCGGGACTGAATTACTCCAAAATTCACAATAGAAACATAGGCTTAAATAATTTTTTCAATAAAATACAGTGGCTTAGGTTTCCAGAACCATAAGGAACTCTTCATAACTCCAAAGTATGTAAGAGATATAAATTTTACAAAAAGACATGTCACTGTAGTATTTGGACGGACACTAAGGTGGTGTTGGCCAATTCTACTTTACTTGTGGGTGGAATTAGCCCCCACAAAACATCATAGGAACATTAGACACAAAAATACGAGTCTCATAGTTGGAATATATTAAAAAGGGTTTCCCAAGCTCTAGATACAAAAATCACAAGGTGGTCAATCACAGAATCAGCATAAGATGGTGACTGTCCATTGACCTGGAGTGTCGGTCCATTATGACCAAGTTATAATGAGAATTAACGACCCATCTTCTCCAAATATTACATTAACTATGTAATGTACATGTGGGTATTTGGAATCACTCAGGATCATTTCCCAAACCCTAGTAATGATAAAAACAAAATGACATATCACAGCAGACCCGGATCAGACCCAACAGCAGAGAAGCTGTCGTTTCCCATAGGTAAAGTCCATTTTATCGAGAGTGCCTTTTAAGAACATTACCCAACTCGATTTGTGAACTTTGGGCACTGATATGGGGTCCATTTGAGTTCTATAACTCGAGATATGATTTTTACAAAATGGTTACCGAATCTGATTGAAGCAGAAACATAACCTTTAATGACATTTCTTGGCCAATCCACCCTTTTCTCTTTGGGATACATTCTAGGATGTACAAACTCATACTATTTAGTCCCCATGAATATGGTGGTACTAAAAGGATTAGAGATCATTAGGGATTCATTTAGCCATATGAAAACTATAAGAACTTAATCATAAATCCAAGTACAAAACCCTAAGATCATGATTTTCAATTTAGGGTTTTGTAGTGATCATTCACATACCCTCACACTCATATGTACATCAATAATTATGTAAAGAGGTGGTGTATTCAGATCTAACACTAAGATACATACATCTAAAAGAAGGAGTAGAAGTAGAGAGCTTACTACATCAAAATAACAACATAAGATGATACATAAAATGATAGAATCGAAGAACAACCAAGATTACAAACATACCAAGGATTGGAGTTAGAGATGAACACAAGAGAAAGGTTCTTGGTTGGAGGAGAGTGATGATGATGACGGCGGCTTGGTGGTGATTCCGGCGACAGGAGGGCGGCGGTGTGGCTGCTTTGTTTTGGCCGAGATTGAGAACTAGGGAGAGAAAGAGAGTGAGCCAAGAGGGAGAGGAGGAGAGGGAGAGGGAGCCGTGAGGGAGGGAGGAGTGGAAGAATTAGGGTTTTGAACCCTAATATATTAGATTACTGGGCTAAACCCTAGATTCTTTGGGCTAGATGACCATCTAGGCTTTAATTGGGTTTGGCTATAAACCCATGGACTTAATTATATGATTAAAAGATGGGAATAATTATAAGCCCAATATTTTAATTAATCATACTTAATTAATTAAATTAATATAATGCCTCATAATTAATTAATTAAAATAAATAACGTACCGAGAAAAACCGAGGCGTTACAAGCACCACAAAAGTCGTGCCTCTAATGGCTCACATCCAAGAACTAGCAAGCTAGATGAGCAAGAGAGAACAAGGAGAGATCCTTGAAGTTGGCGTGAATATGAGGGTGCCAGGGGCCTCTATTTATAGTCTCCGGGTGATAAGCAATAAGGAGTATAACCGCCTTATTTAAGAACCTGATATGATAAGGCTTTTATCAGATAAAGGGATCTGCTTATCACTACCATATAAACCACCATGGGCTGCGAAATCCACAAAGATCCAAGCCTTGGATTTCATCCAACCCATTAGGGTTTCCAGGTTATTCATTGCCCAACTTTTGAACAAATACAATTCAGCCCCTACACTATTACTTAATCCAATTAATCCCAAAATTAATTCTAATTAATTTCTGATCAATTATTAATTAAATAATATGATTCCTAATTAATATATTATTCTCATAATATATTAATAAATCATTATTTCTCTCTCTTAATCAATCATCTAGTTCTTTCCCAGTTATGAGGGCAACCTAAAAGGAGTGTGGGCAACCTAAAAGGAGTGTGCTACTGTCAAATTAAGTATACTTCTAAATTATAGTTATTGCTTAGACACCTTAATCCAACACTATCAAACTCACTGCATGTTGTCTTGGCCTGCTACATTGGCGTAGACTAACATTTATTCCAAATTTCTTTATCACTTCAAGTCTAAGTTGCCTAATGCTAAGCTTTTGTCTATGTAACATCTCTTTTGTGTATTGACTTCCAATCCAGGAGTATGTAACAATTGAGCCTAACTTGTAGTTTCATGCACATTTATGCTCACTTTCAAATATTTTATTTGAAAGGAATGTTCATCTCCTATCCATGAGGCCCATAATCTAAAGCTACATTCCCCCTTGAAACATAACACCATTACCCATTTGTTATCATTTTTCTTGAAACAAAGTTGGTATCCATTGGCCACAGCATAGTTACATAACATATGTTTAAGCTGTTTTGGGTTTTCAAATCTCATTCCTAACACAGGGGTTTGATTCCTCCAATGAGTATTTTCATAGAAATAAAGAATGCTCAACTACACCATCATCTGTGGGTTTATGTTGGTCATCATGTGTGTCTTCAGGACACATCTTACTCAGAAACTCATCATCACCTGTCTTGTTCATCTTAGGAATGTCTTCAGGACCAATTAAATCATCCAAATCATGAAAATTGGGAAACTCTTCTTCTTCTACAATCTGTTCTTCATCAACAACTTCGTCCTATTTACCTTCGTCTTGTATTACTTCATCTTCTCCTTCGCTACTTCGCACAATATTCATATCATCATCAAACCATTCTTCTATCCCTGACCCAGTATGGTCCATATATAGAGATATTTCAAGGTTACCGGGAGACTCAAATGCTTCAGTAGCTTCATCCAAAAATTAGGCATAGTCGATATCATTGTCTATGGGTCTTATATCGGTCAACAAAGGTTGTTTTGGGATATAATAAAAGATATTCTCACATGGCGACCCAGTAAAACGTTCGAGCCAAGTTCCACACGCGTGAAGATTCATAGCAGCAAAATCAAAGTCTGTAAACAAATATGTTTCACCATCAGCATAAGACCATGGATGTCGGATAAACGTACCATTGTAGTGCAATAAAACTTTGAAATAGACTGGATCAGGCAGATTATTAGCCATGCACTAACAATTTTTCAGTTGCTCCTCCTTCAAACTTCAGAAATCGTCTTCGTCATTCTCTTCGTCTATGAAAACTCTAATCCACATCAGCTTTTAGACCCGCTGAATCGGTGGCTTGTCCAGAAAAGACTAAAAGGAAATGTTTTTTTTGTGTTTAGTGGCTTGAAACAACCAAAATTAAGTTAGAGTACCTTTGAAAATAATTTGGTATACTTTATTAGGTCATTATGTCAATAACCCAAAATAAAATTATAAAAGAAAACTAAAACGGCAAACTACAAATTAAAAAAATGACAACTAAAAACGACAAACCACAAACGTAAAAAAACGAAACTACGATCGATATTTTTTATGATATCGGCTTTTTATTTTAAAACCATCTCGAGTGCTTCCCCCTCGAGACCCGCCTCCGGATTCGATGACAAAAACTCTATGTCTTTTAGTCGTTGTTTTTCTTCGAGGATTCGTTGTTTTTCTTCGCGGGCTCATTGTCGATCGTGGCAGTCTCGTTGTTATATATATATATATATATATATATATATATATATATATATATATATATATATATATATATATATATATATATATATATATGTATGTATGTATGTATGTATGTATGTATGTATGTATGTATGTATGTATGTATGTATGTATGTATGTATGTATGTATGTATGTATGTATGTATGTATGTATATATATATATATATATATATATATATATATATATAGGATCATGTGAAAACTAAGTATTTTTTGTGAACCGTGAGAACTATATATGGCCCTTAGATATATATTTATCATTCACGGTTACTTTCATACCCGATCAACAATAGGGATAGATTTTTCTTTTCAATTTTGTTAATTAAGTAAACAATAATCACATCCCATGAAATCAGGAAAACGTATTCTTATGTGTTTTTACTTGGTCAATTTCATTCATTTTCTCTATATATTCATCTCTTTTTATCGCTGTTTTCTAGTAGTATTCAAGATCATATTTTTGTTCGTCATATTTGTATTTTTGTAATAGGAAGATGTCTCAATCAATGGCGAATTCTGTAAACGAACAAGAAGATTTCAATGTGCAAGCACCGTTAATTAACTGTTGTCCTCCTAGGAAGTGTGGTTACTGTGGTGAGATTGGATTTCACGATTCGCGGGATTATCCAATGAAGAAGAGAATTAATAAAGAGAAGTAAAAGGTTATATGATTTTATGAACTAGTTTATGAAGTTTATTTTCCAGATTTTGAGTTTTGTGTTATCGATGTAGTTGTTTATATATTTACGATGTTTCCTGATTGTTTTAATTATCCAATGAAGGATGTTTGCTTTTGTGTTTATTTATTATGTGTTTTAACTTTTTTTGTGTTATCGATTATAGATGGTGATATATGCAATTTTCCTTTTGTTGAAAGTAGTTATGAAATTCTATAGGGAACACATACATCTAGAAAATAATCCATTATTTTTTTGTATATTAAATATGTGATGAATGATATTCAGGATGATCCTCTCATATATTCTCCTCCATACTAACTCGAATTAATTTTTGACAGTTTGTATGAACATTTGTTGAACATTTTAGAATTTTCTTGAAGAAACTTTAATTTTTTATATTTGTATGATATATGGTTTTATTATTGTACAGTTTATTAAGTTAATAACATTCATCTATGATTAATATTTGGAAGACGTATTTTCTAATTTAATTAGTTTGCACTAGTGTTTTCCTAATGAACTAAGAATCTACACATCAGTGTTGTAATTTTTATTAATATAACTAAAATGTGAATTACGGTTCACCACTGTCATATGGTTTCGTGTGATTTGTGATTGCAATTAATGTGTAGACATTAATATAATACTGTCTCGTTCTTTATTTGTAAAATGTTAATATTGGCTGCATTTAATGTACATGTAGTGACTTATTCAAACCGTGTCTCCCTTTAATTACGACCTTTTGCTTTCTTATAGTACTCTATAAAAAGGAGTAATGTAGTACATTAAAATTTGTCAAAAGTTATTTGAAATCAATTCCGTCTAAGATGAAAGGAAAGGATATTGAAGCTATGGTGAATATTTTCATTGAGCAAGCGGAGACTAACAGGAAGATGATTATGTTTTTCAAAAAAAAGTTGGAAAATGATTATGACATTAAGAAGGCAATGTATGAACGTATGGATACCAGACCAAGGTTTATGAATTTTTTTCCAGGACAAAATTTTATCGGTGAGGCCAAAATTCATCATGTAAATCTTATGGGGGTTGTTTATAATATTCATGAACAATTTTCGAAGGAGATTGAGGAGCTGAAGGACATCAAGAAGGGTATAGAGTATGAGTGTCCGTATGAGAATGAGTAATTATCTTAGAAGTATTTTGTAAGTTGTATTAAAATTTTGCTTTTAATGTTTTTTGTTTTTATTTGCATTGAAAAGAATGTCTTTTATATGTGTTGGATATGGTTATATTTAGATATTTATATCAATATAATATGGTTTTTTTAGTATATACTGATAATTAGGAAACTATATTTGATAATATATTACATGTTTTTAGATGACTTATATGACAATTCAATGGAAAGTCATAATTACGAATAGAACGTTTCCGTCTAATGATGACATGAGATTTTTAATAATGACTTTGGGCGCCAAATCGGATCATCTTCCCAAAAAAATAAAAAATTCACGAGTTTCAAGTTATCATATAACCCTATTCAAACCCTAGAAAATTAGTTTGGCTATTTTTACTTTGAAAATAAACCCTAACTATAAATAACATTTAAAATAAAAGCTTCTCACAATTCTCGATATCATAAACCTATTGCAAATCTCTTGGACACATCACTAATGGCGTCTGGTTCATCGAACAAACTTTTGATAAAATCTCCGATTAGAAAGATGGAACTCGAAGAGGAATTGAAATGCTATGGAAAAGAGTATGTTTGGGCAAACCAAACAAGGGATCTAATTGAACAAGAAATCGAAGATCAAGATGAACTTCTAGATCACATCCCTCTGATCCCGCCAACCTGTCCTGGTAAACTGCGAAAACATGTTTTGCAAAGGGTTCAAAGAGGAAATCAAGAAATCATGCAAGTCTTAACAGCTTTGATCAAGAAATTGGTGAATAAGATGAGCGAAATTGAGCATATGATTAAAGAAGCGGAGTAATATGAAGTTTGGATAAGAGTATATTTCTATTTGAATGTTGAAGATGTAATCAAAGGTTACGGTGAATATAATATACTTTTATTCTGTTTAACTGATACTAATCTTGATCTGAATATTCCTTATCATATTATCATATACGTTAATTTTGTGATATGTGTATCAAATTTATGCATTGATTGATGCATGATATGATTGTGCATATATGTATGAATTTTGAATAAACTCTTTAGTTTGAACATCACATTTTGTTAAGAATTTAATCAATAAAATAAAATTGTGTGTCGAATATGATTTACTTTTAGATTCATGATTGCAAATGTAACTCATAGTAATCATATTAATCAAGAACGAAGAATATCTACATCGTTATATTATTTATATAATAGATCATTCCAAACATAACAACAACTATTCATATCTAGACCTAAACATTAGGAAATCCTTCAATGTTTCAACTTGATTTGACATCAACACCTTGACTTGTTCTATCTGGTTATATACATCCTTTATTGTATCGATCTCGCTGTTGATGTACTCAATACGCTCTTTGTAGAAGTATTTTGGATAGAAGGGAGGCATCGATTCTTGATTCTTCAACAGGAAATATTGAACAGTAAATCTTGATTCTATATGGCATCGTAATGATACCATATGGAGATTTTCATCGTGAATCATATCCCTTCTGCTCCTCTCGTAATCCCTTGTGTATGAACGAACTCGATCAACATTATTAACATTATCTTGATCCATGGAATACGTGAAAAGTGACAGAAAAGAAGTCTTGAAACGGAATGAAATTTGTTAACCGTATCTAATCGACTGATATGTATGCTATTTATATTACTAAAAAGAATTTTAAATACGTCGTGGAATTGTAAAAGCAAGGAACCCTAAATTTATATAACGGATAACATATATTAAATGAAGTAATTAATTATAACAACCACATATTTACCAAAGGAGATATTGTAATAAATTAAAAATATAAACCACGGCTAATGATACTTTTAGGTGTTTTAAAAATAATTTAGTACACAAGCAGTCAATAATCATTGTTCCCTACGTGACATCTATATGAAGTCACAATTACATTAAATAAGGATTTGAAAACAAGGATTTGACTGCATGAAAGAACAATTTTGGAGACTCGCTTGAGCTTAAGTTGTAACCATCATCGAATGTTTCTGCAATATCACTTTTTTTTGTTAATGTGTTTAACTCTCTTTCTCTCTTTTTGATTAGGTATGGGATTTTGTGATTCTGTCTTTGTTGTTTTTTCATCATAGTCAGTACCCTTTTCCTCTTCTTTCCATTTGTTTCATTAACATGTAACCCTGCTAGACCTTGAACAATTGTCTCTATAGAACCTGATACTAACACATTGAAGACAATCATTGATAAAACATAATAAATGACATTTGATGATATGAAATTGTTATATCACATAAAATTTTTATATAACACCTTAAAATAGAAATACTATAACATTGTTGACATAAAAACATTATAATCTTAGTGTTTAACACTAGTTCATGGTGAGAATACGTGGTCATGTGTAGACCAATTGTTCATGGGTATAATTCTAGTCAATTTCATATTTCAAATTCTAAAATCAATAATGATTGCATTTAAAATACGATTATTTCTGCTATGAATATTAAAATTTTAATAAATTCATTATCATAGTTCACAACAGAATGTATTAATTTCAGAATCTTAGTGTTGAACACTACTTCATGGTTAGAATTCTTGGTCATGGGGAGAACAATTGTTCATGGGTAGAATTCTAGTTAATGTCATGTATCCCATTATAAAATAAATAATGATTGGATTTAAAAAAGATGGATTCTGCTATGAATATTAAAATTTTAATGAAATCTTTAACATAGTTCACAACAGAATGTATTAATAGTTTGACTAATTTCATAATGTTATGTAGATAATTCATATCAGAATATATGTATTTTAAAAACACAACAAACTGTATATAAAGTTTTGTTATCTTTGTATAACACATGAAAGTTTCCCAAACAAGTTATACATTTTTTAACAAATATTGAAACAAGTTGTATCAGTATAATTCTATTAAGAATATAACTAGATATATGATTTGATCATCCAACATATAATTCATGATTAGCCTAATACAAAACATATAATTGAAGAAAATTGTTTGATGTGTATTCCTCATAGAAATACGTCATTATGGTTAATTGGATTAAAAATGTATGTATCAGCTTTTATAGACCATTACACAACAATAAAATAGAAAAACAGAATAAATAACATCAACTACTCAATGTTGTAATAGATCTTCAATAAACATGTAACTTCAAATATTACATAACCATCAGTTTGAGATTTCAAGAATGTAATGGAACATGTTGGGATATGTTATACCCATCGAAGAAAATAATCATAACCATATTAACTGGTAAGCAGTTTCATTACAGATATAGTAAATGAATAACATTTCAGCATAAGCATTATATTTTTTATGTAGTTTCAAACATGATAAACAATCGAACTAACATGTTTCGTTAGGTGGGTTATCGAAATCATATTCATCCTCATCAAGTATAATCGTAGTGGAAATGTTGTTTCTAAACATTATTCCAAACTCTTCACTTTGTTTTTTTGCAGATATTTTTTGTGTATTTGTATTGTTATTTGATATTGAGTTTAAATGCAACGAATATTTGTTTGAAAATTTTGTAAAATTTTAGTTTATAACATTTGCGGTTAAATAAAAGATTTTGAATTCAGTTTGTTTGTTATTAAATTTACACTGATTACGATATTATGATTACTAAGTAAACGTTAATTTATTGGTTTCAATATTAATTTACGTTTAAATTGACTGAATTACCCTTTCGTGTTTAGATATTATGGGTTTAAGATTTTTTAATTACGAAAATTATGGAATAATCGTGATCATTGATATTTACCATCTAAAAGCCAAAGATATTTCTCACAGTTCACACAAAATACTTAGTTCTCATTTGAACCTAAGCATATATATATATATATATATATATATATATATATATATATATATATATATATATATATATATATATATATATATATATATATATATATATATATATATATATATATACATATATATATATATATATATACATATATATATATATATATATATATATACATATATATATACATATATATATATATATATATATATATATATATATATATATATATATATATGGTCGAGATCATGAGAGAACCTAAAAAAACCTAGGAACCTAGGAACTTTTTTTCTACACAATATTTTTAAAAAAAATTGCATCCAATTTTTTTATTTAAAGCGTCTAAGAGATTTCTAAACCCTAAACCCTAAACCCTAAACCCATATGAAAAAAAATAAAAAAATTATTTTTTTGCATCCAATTTTTTTTATTTAAAGTGTCTAAGAGATTTTTAAACCCTAAACCTAAACCCTAAACCCTAAAACTAAACCCTAAACCCTAAACCCTAAACCTTAAACCCTAAACCCTATACCAAAACCCTAAACCCTAAACCCTAAACCCTAAACCCATATGAAAAAAAATTAAAAAAATGATTTTTTTGAAATTTTTTTTTGATATCTTCTAGATGAATCATAACAAAAATTTTGGTATTTTTTTTTTTGAAAAATATTGTGTAGAAAAAAAGTTCATAAAATGGGTTCTTAGGTTCCTAGGCTTTTTTAGGTTCTCAATTGAACTTTACTCTATACATACATATATATATATATATATATATATATATATATATATATATATATATATATGTATATATATATATATATATATGTATGTATATATATATGTATGTGTATATATATATATATATATATATATATATATATATATATATATATATATATATATATATACATATATATATATATATATATATATATATATATATATATATACGGTGAGGACTCGTAAGGACACCTTAAAAAAATTGAAAAAAATAAAAATATACAAATCATAAAACCGAGAATAGTATTGTATCATTATCAAAAAAAAATTGGAATATTGTTGTTATCTGTTCATTTAGAATATTATTGTTTTATGTAAAATATTTTCATTCTTTCCAGAATTGTTACAATTTTTGTAGATTCTTATTATTGTGATGTAAATTTTCCAGTATTTTTGTCATAATTGAAACAATTCATTACATTCTTGTCGTTTTGATGTACAAAATTTAGTTCATTCTTTTAAGAATGAAAAAAATTTCAATTTTTTCATTCTTACGAGAATGAAATCTGATGGTCAGGATTTGGTTACAAGGTAACACAATAATTGTCATTCTTATTATAACCTAGCCATATATATATATATATATATATATATATATATATATATATATATATATATATATATATATATATATATATATATATATATATATATATATATATATATATATATATATATATATATATATATATATATATATATATATAGGTTCTTTTAAGAACTTAAATATTCATGAGATCTTGAGAACTCAATGTCATCCATTAGATCATTATCCAAATCAAAAAGGGCTTGATCGTCATTTTATAAATCTAATTTAATTTTGATTTTTTTTATTTTTATCAAGAGAATATCAACTCCTAAAAATAAGTTCAATCAATTTCAAATTTCAAATTTAAAAACTTTATGATTTTCGTTTTTTTTAATATGAGAATTTTTGAAATTTGAAAAAACATAAAAGTTCTGAATTTAAAAAAAAAACAAATTTTCGAAATTAAAAAAACATATTAGTGTATTTGCATGTGTATATATGCATACTCGCATATGCATATATGCATACCCGCAGATGCATATATGCATATTTTCACAATTCATATATATGTATTCGTATTTTTAATATCTAAATGTAAAAAATAAATAACGCATTTTATTATAAACAATAAAATACAACTGTTTTTAACGATACATACATAAAATTTAAAAAGTACAACGAAAAATAATGGACGTTACATACAAAAAATATTAAAAATACAACGAAAATTCATGATGTCTTCATTCCTCAAATTTTCAATTTTCATTTCTTCAGTTTGCTCGATAACTTCTCCGAAATCTGCAATAACATTAATAAACATTAATATACATGAATATTCAAAATCATTAAAATTAATACATACATGCATATACGCATATGAACAAATGGACATCTATTTTATCATATATATATATATAGGCATATATGCATATGTGCACATACACATTTATATGCATATAAACACCTATTTGCATATGTGCACATATGCATATATAGGCATATATGCATATGTGCACATACACATTTATATGCATGTAAACACCTATGCACATATGCACATGTGCACATATGCAAACATATGTACACACACGTTTGCAAATGTAATCACATATGCCCACATGTGTACACACACGTTTTTTCACATATACACATGCACCTGTATGAATTTACATTCAAAGGTACATATGCACAAACATGGATATACACAAGTTATCATATATATGCATTCAACTCCCTCACACTCGGCCGTGAACAGTCCCCGAAACCGATCGGCAAACCAAAAAAGCTGTGAAACAAAACCAAAAGTTTAACATTGAGCCATTTTAGAATGTGGAAAGTGATTCGAGTATGTGATTTCATTCCAACCTGTTTAGCATGAACCAAGAGTAAATTAGAGTAAGATGAGTTGTAAGGCCTAAGCATGCCCCATTTGATGAAGTAATCAGTACCCCACTTAATGGCATCCAAAACATGCCCCATTTGATTAAGATCCATCATACTTCTGTGGTACTCTATGGCTCCCCACGACAACATTGTTACGGTGTACGCCATTGGCAGCCCAAACTTCACATGGTCACCGGCATCATAGTACCCTCCAACCAAGTTCACCTACATTCCCACATTCATTTCATAAACATCTCGGTGTACAACCCAAAATAGAAAAAAGTACAAGCTTACAAAGCAAGAACCAGGAACTGACCTTTTGTTGGTAACCATCAGTAAGACCATAATCTCCTCGCCAATTCACTCGTTGACTCCGTGGTAAGTTTCTGGACCTTTGGGCCTCGAAAAACAACAAGCTTTTGTCGAGAGCTTGACTGTAGTCAAAAGCCGATGATGCATTCATGATGGTCAAAATTAAGAATGTGGCAAGAACATGCCTTGAGTTAACCATGGTGATCGATTATGGAGTTGAAGAAGGAAGCTGATGATGAATAAATGATGTGTCGGTATATCAAAGCAAAATCAACTTTCCATTGCCAGTTCCTCCTCCACGGCATAGCCAATCCCACGTGTACCAACGGTGACGAGAGCAGTCAAATCGAGCCAGAGACCATCTTGCAGACGCTAGGGTTGGAGAGATTCGGTAAAGAAGATTGACGGGGAGAGAGGGATCGATCTGCAAGGGAGGAGGAACAACTTGATTTCGTTTGTTGAACAAGATAATACATACCTGATGAACGTTATCCCTCATTCTCAGTGTCAAATCGAGGAGGATATGCTTCTATGGGTGAGGCGGCAAATATCCAAGATGAGGGGACAATCTACAAGGATCTTTGAGAGTGACGATGAGAGACTTATAAAAGAAATCAATTTGTTCCTCAATCGATAGGCCTAATGGTGAATCGAGGTCGTCGGGATCGAGAGGAAGACGAGAAGGTGACGGCGGCTAGGTCAGGGAAACGGTGTGGCTATCTCCGATCAAGAGGTGGGGGATGCAGTTCTTCACGGAAATCGGAATAGAGAGAAAGACGAGAGGCGAGTGAGAGAAAGAGGGATGATTGTTTTTCCTTTCTTTAGTGGGATAGATTGTGTATTTAAAATTAATTACGCTGATTCGTTGGGATTTAGAGTTAATGATAATTTTTAATCTCTATAATACCCTTGCCAGCTTTTCATTAATACCAATAATACCATTGAATTTGTTATTAATTACAAAAATGCCATCGTTCATCTTAGCCTTTGAATTTTTTGATCTTGTGGTCCATAATTGGTTCTCAAGATCTCATGGTTTTTTGAGTTCTCACTAGAACCTAACTCTCTCTCTCTCTCTCTCTCTCTATATATATATATATATATATATATATATATATATATATATATATATATATATATATATATATATATATATATATATATATATATATATATATATATATATATATATATATATATATATATATATATATATATATATATATATATATATATATATATATATAGGGAATGATTCAAATGAGAACCACTAAAAGGTTGAGAACCGTGATAACCACTAATTCACAGTTTAATAAAAAGTTTACGTTATAGTATTCACAGTTTAATAACTACAAATTTTATTATATTGTGAATATTGTAAAATGTATTAAAAAAATAAGGAAATTTATTAACTTTGATGTATTTTTACATAATAAACAAGTGTGAAAAAACAAAAAAACAAAAAAAAATAATTATTAATGTGTGAATATCGGTTCTCACGGTTCTTAACCTTTTAGTGGTTCTCATTTGAACCTATATATATATATATATATATATATATATATATATATATATATATATATATATATATATATATATATATATATATATATATATATATATATATATATATATATATATATATATATATATATATAGTCCGTTTCAAGGAAGAACCAATATTTTCCTAGGAACCGTAGGAACTTTTTGACTGAAATTTTTTTTTTCAAAAAAAATGACATAATACATCTAGTCGCTTATATTTAAGACTCTTTGTCAAAAAAAATTTGAAAAATAATATGTATACACGAAATGTGCATATATGCATTTTTTTTTGCACATGTGTATATGATCACGTTTCGTGTATATATATTATTTTTTCAATTTTTTTTACAAAAGGTCTTAAATATATGCGATTAGGTGTATTATGTCATTTTTTTTTAAAAACAATTTTTAGTAAAAAAGTTCATACGGTTCCTAGGAAAATATTGGTTCCCATTTGATATTCAGTCTATATATATATATATATATATATATATATATATATATATATATATATATATATATATATATATATATATATATATATATATATATATATATATATATATATATATATATATATATATATATATATATATATACGAAATGTGCACATATGCACGAAACATGATCATATACACATGTGCGAAAAAAATGCATATATGCACATTTCGTGTATACATATTATTTTTCAAATTTTTTTTGACAAAAAGTCTTAAATATAACGACTAGATGTATTATGTCATTTTTTTGAAAAAATAATTTTAGTCAAAAAGTTCCTACGGTTCCTAGGAAAATATTGGTTCTTCCTTGAAACGGACTATATATATATATATATATATATATATATATATATATATATATATATATATATATATATATATATATATATATATATATATATATATATATATTCATTGGTATGCTTAGTATTTTACCAAATGAACTAAGGAAATTGAAGAGCTATGGTTTTTGGAGAGCGCGTGACCTTTTCTGTGAGTGCGTGTTCCCAAAGTTTCCAAAATAAGGATTTTCCTTGAGGTGGCGGTGGATGGGTTTTGCAATTTTTTGTTGGACACGTTTCTTCATGAGCTTTCTTCACCGTTTTCTCAGCCAGTTAGTTGGCTCCAGCTAGCAACTGTTGCCTTCTTCTACACACATCCATAATCTCTCTCCTCTATTAGCATACCTCCACCATCGCTTCATCTCTTATTTTTGTTGGAGAGCCTGAATCAATTTCTTTCAGTAACGACCGGAATCCCAAGTCGAACAAGTAGTCCCCTTCCCTTCTTTCCTTGATAGCCATTGACACTTTTGTTTCTCCATGAAGGGTTATATTTCCGCCCCACTATCGACACTTCTGGGTATTTCTACTCTTTTTGTAAATTGGAATCAAATTTAAGTTGCTTTCTACGTTTCCTTTTGCGGTTCGGAAGCGAAAGCAACAAAGGATCACTGGTGGTTCCTGACACAACTTCATATCTTTCTCCACTTCCACTTTCGGTACTGGTAGGTGTTCTTCCAGCCTCCTTTTTCTCCCTAATCTTCCTCCTTGCCTCCGTTATTATATATATTTGGTGTTTCGGTCTAGGGTGTCTGTGTTGTGGTTCCTATATATTTTTAGTTTGAAATTTGTATGTTTTATGAGGTACTAATTAGGGTGCGATATCGTGTGACAATACGATTCACCCCCAAATGATCGTGATGGTGTTCAATCTATACTTTGTCACTGGCACCGCTTGTCTGTCACCGACAATCACCTCTCAATGCTTAGTTCAATTTTCGTATTGGATGCTGGTACCGATTTAGGGGTTTTCACGAAGATGAGTATTACCGTATTACTCATACAAAATATATCTTCTCGAGAGAGAATGCTTCCACCACCGCTTCATGTGAAGAAGAAGGAGAAACCAATCCATCTTCCAGAGGCTCCCCAACAATTCTTCTCCATCATAGATTCCGTTTGTCTTCCTCTTGGCACTACCTCAGAAGTTCCAAATTTACCCTCTCAGTTCTCTCCGTCAACCCTGTTTTTGCATCTTTTTTTTAAATTAGGGTTCTTGTTTTAATTTCGGATTTATTTTGAATATGGTAAAACAATGGCTTTTAATTTTCAGTCCCACATGGTTGCTAATAGGAAGAACCTCAAGAAAGCCTTTGGCGTTTTGATCGAAATTCTTCTTCTCCTTGTTACAAACGAACACCCCACCCCTCTCCGCCACCAGCATGTGTAAAAAGGTATGCCTCCATTAGTAACATAATTTGATGTTCCAGTGGAATTCTTGAATAGTTATTGTTCAAAATTTGGAAAAAGATGGATACTTTGTCAAATATTTTGTATTAAATTTAGGCATAGTCAGTAGTTTGGCGATTAATGATGTTAAAAGCTTATGATTTCTATGATTCAGCTTGATTCTAATGAAGCGTACAATAACATGATCCACAGGTACGTCAATGACCGGGAATTTTCCTTTTACAGTTGTGCAACTCTGATTCACATTGGTTATCAACTTTTAGCCATGTGTAAGAACGCAAGTTACTTGATTTGAGAAGTCTTTCGGATTTTGCTTCAAACCACAACATTCTATTAATTATTTTTTTATTGAATTGTCTAATTTTGAGAACTCAAGTTATTTGATTTGAGAAGTCGTTCAGTATCTGATGGTTAAAAGCCAGTGTTAATTATCAAAGATCAAGTTCAAAGAGAATAGAGAGAAGAGAGGCTAGGGTTTGAGAGAGCTTTCATTGACTGTAAAATGTGAGTTCATGGCAAATGAACAAAGAGAGCTACACTTAAATACAAATGGGCCAAAGGGCTAAATTAAGACTAATGGGCTAAATAATGCCCAAACATAAAAATCCTTAATAGGCTAACATCCCCTCTCAAACTCACAATGCTATAGTTATAAGCATTGAGAGTTTGTCACACAAAAAACGAAATCGAGAACCAGACAATGCCTTCGTAAACATATCAGCAATCTGTAGGGTTGATGGAACATGCGGCAAAGTGATGGTCCCAAGTTGAAGATGATGACGAGTGAAATGACAATCAATTTCTATATGTTTTGTCCGTTCATGAAAAACCGAATTCTTGGCAATCTGTATTGCACTGTTGTTGTCACAGTGCAAGGGAGTAGGATGAGAAGCGTCAACTCCCATATCAGCAAGAAGCCATCGTAGCCAAACAATCTCACAAGTGGTGACAGCCATAGCTCGATACTCAGCTTCAGTAGAGGATCGAGAGACAACATCTTGTTTCTTACTCTTCCATGAAATCAATGAGTCTCCAAGGAAGATGCAAAAACCAGTGGTGGATTTTCGATCATGAGGATCGCTATCCCAATCAGCATCGCTATATGCACACAAGTTGAGTGAGGACGTGGAAGGAAACACAAGGGTTTGGAATTGAGTGCCCCGAAGATATCTCAAGATACGAAGAACAGCTCCCCAATGAACAGTAGTAGGAGCGGTAACAAACTGGCTAACCACATGAACTGCATGAGATATGTCTGGTCGAGTAACAGTGAGATAAACCAGACTTCCCACAATAGTTCGATATAAGCTTGGATCTGACAAGGGGACACCGTCTGTTGGAGAATACCTGGCATTAGTCTCCAGGGGAGTATCAACTGTCCTGTTGTCAGAGAGTCGAGCACGTTCAAATAGGTCAGAAATATACTTTGTCTGAGATAAAAGATAACCTTTTGAAGATTGTGCAACTTCAATCCCTAAGAAATAACGTAGCAATCCCAAGTCTTTCATAGCAAAGCGGTAAGCCAAATCACGCTTCAAAGATTCTATACCATCATGATCATCACCAGTAATGATCATGTCATCAACATACAAGGATAGGAGGATCCGACCTGCATTCGTGCATCTAACGAATAATGCTGAATCATGATTACTAGGAGTAAAACCGAGAGAAGTAATTACAGTAGAGAATTTCTCAAACCAAGCACGAGGGGCTTGTTTGAGACCATACAAGGCTTTCCGAAGTCGACAAACTTCACCTGGTTGGTGAGCAATACCTGGAGGAGGAGACATGTAAACTTCCTCATGAAGTTCACCGTTCAAGAATGCATTCTTGACATCCATTTGGAAAATCTTCCATTGACGAATAGAAGAAACTGCGATCAGAGTGCGGACAGTAGTCATTTTTGCCACCGGGGCAAAAGTCTCCTCATAATCCATACCATATTGCTGCGAGTATCCTTTTGCAACCAGCCTTGCCTTATATCTTTCAATTGAGCCATCAGACTTGGTTTTGATCTTATATACCCAACGACAACCAATTGTACGTTTTCCATGAGGAAGCTGTACAAGATCCCACGTATGAGTCTGATAAAGAGCTGTAAGCTCTTCCGCCATAGCATTCTGCCAACGAGGATCAGAAACAGCTTCTTTGTACGAGTCTGGTTCAGAAAGCCGATGTATATTTGCAATAAAAGATGCAAATGTTGGCGAATAAGAAGAATATACAAAATCTGGCAGTTTAGTAGTCTTATGAGTACGTACAGGTCTCGATGGTGGTGAAGATGGTGGTGAATGATTTTCTTGAGCGACAACAGGAATGGGAGCAGTTGCAGACGGAGCAGGAGGGTTTTTTGGAGCTATGGAAGCATCATCAACTGGGGCACTAGATGTAGTGTCATCACTATCAATGGTAAAAGGATCAATATTTTGAAGTTCTGACCGAGTCATGTTGTGAGACTGTACAGGGATAGCATAGTAAGGAATGTGCTCCAAAAAGGTAACATGTCGAGAGACATACAATTTCTGACTCGCCGGGTCATAACACCGATATCCTTTCTGACCAATACCATATCCCAAGAATACACAAAGGGCCGACTTTGGAGACAACTTGTTTCGTTCTACATGAGGTCGTAAGACAAAGCAGGTGCACCCAAATACCCGTAAAGATGAATAATCAGGTAATTGACCATACAACTTTTCATAAGGAGACATTCCGGAGTTGTGGCGAGTAGGGATGCGATTAATCACATACGCAGCAGTAAGGATAGCTTCTCCCCAAAAGACACTAGGAACATCAGAAGATAATAACAAAGACCGTGCCGTTTCTACAAGGTGTCGATGTTTCCGTTCTGCTATACCATTCTGTTGAGGAGTATCAGTACATGATGATTGGTGAACAGCCCCATCAGATGCTAGTAACTGAGTAAAATCATTAGAAGTATATTCCCCTCCTAAATCACACCGGAAGCATTTTATGAGAGCAGAGTGTTGGGTCTTCACAAGAGCTCTGAAATTGCTATAAATCACAAAGAAATCTGACCTTCGCTTCATAAGATAAACCCATGTATAACGAGTATAATCATCAATGAACGAAACATAATAAGGCGATCCTCCTTTGGAGGTTATTGGGGAAGGACCCCACACATCAGAATGCACAAGATCAAAAGGAGCAAACGAACGAGTGACACTATTATTAAAAGGTAAGGCAGAGAACTTTGCCAGTTTACAACCACAACAATCAGAAATGTCAACATTGTTCAAACGACCTAACACACCAGTAGAGGATAAAAACTGTAAACGTGAAGCTGAAACATGACCCAAACGAGAGTGCCAAAGATAAAAATTTGAAGACGAATGACTTAAACGAAAAGACGACAAATCAACACTAGAGGCCGCAATATCAGAAACTTGGAGCTGCTCCAAAACATAAAGCTCCCCAAGTTTACGGCCGATCCCAGTCACCCTCCGAGACTGTGGGTCCTGTACACAACAAAGAGAATCAGAAAAGAAGACTCAATAACCAGATTTACACAACTGACTGACCGAAACAAGATTCAAAGCAAGTGTGGGAATATAATAGACATTAGTGAGAGAGATATGGGGGGTAACAACAGGACCAATACCCTCAACTGGCATAGGTGTAGCACTAGCTGACATAACAGAAACATGAGGACTAGCTGATAACGAAGAAAAGGATGACAAATGTGGTGACATATGATGAGATGCACCAGAATCCAATATCCATAAGGATGAAGGAATACCTGAAGGACTAGATGCTGATAGACCTGTGTGAGACAAAGATGTTGACATGGCAGTAGGATTGGAAGCAATGAACTGGCGAAACTGCTCAAAAACCTGTGGATCCAAAGCTGATGGTGGTGTCATATTCAAATCGTTCTCTGTAGAAGGTACAGTAGCAGCAGCAGTGAACTGTGGAGGACGAAATGGTGGAAATGATGGACAGTTTTTGAAACTGTCCAGAAGGCCTGTTGAACTGTGGAGTCTGAAACTGTCCAGATGGTCTTGTTTGGTTTTGATAATTTCCCTTCCCCAACAGCAATGGACATTGAGACTTCCAATGATTTTTCTTTTTACAAAATGCACACTCATCAAATGCAACTTTCGGCTTAAACTGTCCAGATGGTCTTGTTTGGTTTTGAACAGCAAAGACAGTAGGTGTGGCTACTGCCTTAGACCCTTTGTCAGATTGGGACTTGATACGGGTTTCCTCGGCAATCAACTCATGAACAACTGAATCCACTGTGGGAAGAGGAGTACGATGAAGAATTGTCCCACGTAAGCCTTCAAAGTCAGACCTTAATGCCATCAAAAACTGGACCAATCTCTGCTCTTCCCTTCTGGCAATGTAAGGCTTGAAAGCCTTTAGTTCTGCAGATTCAGTGAGAGCTAATTGATCCCACAAATCAGACATAGAAGCATAAAAATCCTGAATACTTAGACTGTTTTGTTGGAGGGCTCGGATATCAAATTCTAGCTGATACTGTTTTGCAAAATTAGATTGAGTATACAGCCTTTCCAAATGGTCCCAAACTTCTTTTGCTGTGTCATACTTTGCTAATTGGGTGCCAATTGACTGGATAACAGAATTATTAATCCATGTAATAATTTTGGAATTATCAGTCTCCCAAGAGTCCAATAAAATAGCAAAATTTTCAGCTTTGTCATCTGTTGGTTTTCCCTTTAGACCTGTAACAATCCCCCACATAGCCTTGCCCCGTAAAAAATTCTTCATTACATAACTCCAATACGCCTAGTTTTTACCATCTAGTTGTGTACTAATGGACTGAAGAGAGTCATCTCTTGGAGCCATAATGTCAATAAACAGTCAAGCAAATATACCAAATCGTCCTTATGCAGATGAACAAACAAGCCAATAATAGCAGCAACAATTAAAACCCTCAATATCAAAGAACCAACCCAGAATAGCAGCTTCTCAAGAAAACAGTAGCAACCCAGAATACTAAGCGAATCAGAAAACCAAATCGAGCAAACAAACTAACAGTAAAAATAACCTTCTTGAAATCGACCAAATCGAGCCGAAAATACCAATCGGAACACATAAACGAAGCAGAAAATCATACCAAAAGTTCGATCCGCGCATCGTCGTGCCTGCTACAAAACCCCTTAACAATCTAGCTCTGATACCATGTTAATTATCAAAGATCAAGTTCAAAGAGAATAGAGAGAAGAGAGGCTAGGGTTTGAGAGAGCTTTCATTGACTGTAAAATGTGAGTTCATGGCAAATGAACAAAGAGAGCTACACTTAAATACAAATGGGCCAAAGGGCTAAATTAAGACTAATGGGCTAAATAATGCCCAAACATAAAAATCCTTAATAGGCTAACAGCCAGGACATGTTTTCTTTCCTTTCTCTGCCATGTTTTCCTCTATTGGATAGCTGTACGTTTTTAACAACAATAACTTAGGCATACGACCTCCATGATCTCAATAAGACATCTCTTTGTCTTTCCATTGACTTCTCCTAAACTTCTTTTTTCTTCATATGCATCCTTAACTCCACCTCATTTTTTTGGCCGAGAATCATACATCCTTTTTCCTTTAGCTATACCACTGCTCTGTTTTTTCTTATCCTTGAAATATCTCTTCCTCTTTGAACTTCTAAGATATTTAGGGTGAGTAATTCAGTGACCACCGATGGCTTCAGCTCACTGTACGTTTTTTTCTTTACACAGGTTTGACATTAATGACGAATTTCTCTCTCTATAAAAATATGTCGTTTTGTGATTTGGTGAAGCTAATGTAGGTTTTTTTTTTTTGAACAGACTCCACCAGATGAACAAGGGATGATTAAAATTCAGAAGCAACAAAAGGTTCCCCTTTTTCTCTTTGATAAAGAGTTCTTTTTATTCATTTTGTCTTTTACTATTTCTCTCTCTGATCCATCCAATTTCTACATATTTTATTATTGAAAGCCATTAAGGTAACATGCAGTAGTGGTGTGTCCTTTTGAAGGATTAAAAATCTTGGGTTTAAGAAACAAATGTCGGTGCAGTTTATAGAGATAATGTTAATATCTACCTTGCTATCGATTCTATTTACCAACCATCTAGAATAAGCCCTTTAATACAACTCCCATCTCTTCAAGGTCAATTTATTTTTTTTAGTTTTATATGTTCGTGTAATGCTTTTCTTCAATTGGGTTGTCAAATTGTCAACAATTTGATTTGTACAGAAATCGAGGTATTTGGATTTAGATTATGTTGTTTTAATTAGATAACCCTTTGATTTTAATACATGCGAAAAAGATATGCAGCTTAAACACCATAGTAAAAATTTTAGAGTATGGTTATAGATAAGAGTAAAGGTCTAATAAGACTTTCTTGGGGTAATACAACGGTTCAGTTGGATTTGTCAGTGAATGAGGAACTAAAATCTATGTTTCTTTCCATATTAAGTAAATAATAATGGGTTATTTACTATATACTATATTTTGATTCATGTAAGACAACTTGAAATTATTGGGTGACATGGCAAAACCGATACATGCAATGTTCAGTAGGTTTTATGATTATATAACAGAGTATATGATTTGTATGATCAAAAGGCTGCTTTGTACTTCTATATTATTCGATTAGTATGGATTTTAGGGAACTGTGGGTTTCCTTTAAGTTTCATCTTGAATTATCGAGATTTCCTTCAAATAACATGTTTCCGGTCCTTATTACTAAAAAATTTGTTAAATGATGATATATGTAAAACCAAGGTAGATTAAGCTGAAGCAAAATAGATATTAAGGTTTCATTAATAGACTTTTAGGATTCCATACTTGGATATAAAGCTTATCATACTATTCAAATGATGTCCATCCCTTAGTTCTCTTTTAACTTTGAATCAAGTTACTTCACATGGATCACTACGAAATGAAAATTTTAATATTAAACTTTATTAAAGTTTTACAAAGATGAATTCCATATTTTTGGTGGTAAAGTGGCTAAATTTTTTTGACCTCCATTACTTTTGATTGTGAAAAAATGTTCATCTATGGACTGTTTTTTCTTTTAACTTCTTTCTTGGTCAATCGATAGGATAAAATGTGTTGTGATTTTTTTAAAAATTTTGATGAACCTCATTTCTACAAGTCCAATTAATGTTCTATTTGAATAAAGTTTATTACATATTTTGAATGAGGTTTATGTTTTTTGGTAGGTTTTTAGGGTATAAAGGCTCCATTGTGTAAAGCTCCACCTCATAAAAAGAAAGCTTTCCAACCAGCGGAAGAATACTTGAGTAATTGGAAACTATCACTTAAAGATATTGGGCTCCATTTTCTTAAATCCAACTTGACACCCACATGTATGCCTCACATCAACCATATAATTTTCACCCATCAGTCTTCATTCTAAATTCTGGATTTGAATTTAAAGGTTAAACAATATAAGGTAATTTGAGAAAACATGATTGAACCGTGCTTAGTTTCTATCCCTAACTTTATCTTTGTGTGAAATAACAAAAATATATAGAGAAATGTGCATACTTCACATGTGAATTCAAGTGGATATCTTTGCAATTGACGTTTTAAACTTCTCAGGTCCGGATGGTCAATCTGATTATGATGTTTTTTACTCAACAAGCAACTATGTGAAATTGATGAACTATGTTAGACGATTATTCTAAAAATGAAAATATTAATGTGAATGTAAATGAAGAAATTGGCCTTCA
The DNA here is from genome assembly GCA_023525715.1 of Cichorium intybus. Lineage (NCBI taxonomy): Eukaryota > Viridiplantae > Streptophyta > Magnoliopsida > Asterales > Asteraceae > Cichorium > Cichorium intybus. The sequence continues at coordinate 81,850,837 of CM042017.1, forward strand.
TTTTCTAATGGCTTGATGAACTCCTTGCAGGTGAATATTTGACATCCAGTAAAGGTCATGACCAGGCTACCATTCTTCATATATACATCATTCAGTTATACTATCTTTTTATAATTTATTAATCGTGACTCAGGTATCGTTTTTCCATGATATTGGTGTCACCAAAAGGTCAGTTACAATGGTTCGCATTAGTAGTTTGGGTTGGAGACATGACATTATTGAATGGATTTTGTTTATGTGATAATCCGGTAAAAGATGAAGTTGCCGTTAACAAATGAAAATTTTAATTTCCCTACCATGTTATGTATGTTTTATTTTGTGCTCACTTATCATGTAGAGCTCCAAAATTTTCTGCGTTTGGTTACCTTTTTTCTACCAGACGGTATGTTATGTCACGTGTTGCTTTGTTTATTTGATAAAAAAAATTTATTGTAGGGTTGTACTAGACCTAATTGCCTAACTTGTTGGCACTTTATCACAACTCAGGTAATTGGCAAACTCAAGCTGTTTCTTTTTTGTTTTTACTAGCTATCTATTAATCCTATTGTCTTAACCACCATCCAAATTAAGCGAAAGAAATTTCACTTAGTTGTGATCATGTTTAAGTAGGTTTAGTATTGTACAGGTCCTATCATATTGAGTGCTTGGATCCGCCTCTAAAATGTTTTTATTTATTTATTCATATATCTCTTGTGATGATATTTTTAGTGAATGATTTCACCATTTCGGGTATTTGACGATATTAATTGCCTTCTCATTTTCTGTTGCAGTTATTCATGGGTAAGAAAATACTAACGGGAAGTGGAAATGCCCTACATGTTGTCTTAAATATAACCGAGTTGACAAAATAGACAATCCTGGTCCTACATCTAAGTGTACAAAAACTACAAAAACTAAGGTAATTTTACCTTATAAAGAAGTTGTTGGAGTTTTATATGGAAGTAGCAAATTTACGTGTTTAACATTATATGGAAGTAGCAAATTTACTTTTCCTAATATGTTTTTGTCTTATATTTGTGTAGTTACAGCACTTTTTGTGGTTATCCGCCCGAAATTGTAAAAAACTGCCAAAGAATGATCTAGACGAGGAGGTAAGAATATCCATATATTTTGTTAATGTTTAATAATAGAATAATTTACAATGTTTGTCCCACGGTATAGCTTATTTTTTTCAATTGTGATCCTTATTTGAGGATCTTGTAATTTTGTTGGTGTATGTTCCATGTAAAATGACTAATTTGAGATAAAATTTGCAATAATCATATACCCAGGGATCAAAAATTGTTATATTACTTAGAAATCGGACCAAAACTACTATACGAACCAGGACCAAAGTTGCAAGAAAAAAGATTGAGACCAAAATTGACCACAATTGTAATTTACCTTTAATAATCATAAGTCGCATGAGTGGTTATTAACAAATGTAATCTTTTTTTTTTCAGGCGTGGTGACTCCAACAAACACAAGTCAAAGAATTTAGCCAGCATAATGAAGTAACTAAAAATATAAAGTTCTAATATTTTACATGTTTATTGCCATTTTTGGTAAACTGTATATGATGTATACTCTTGGAACTTATTCTACTTTGAGAAGTTAAAGAAAATATCCAAATCACTCTTCCCATTCACGGATTCTTTTTGGTATAAATACCAAAATACCCTCCATGGGCCGTGATTATCGCGGCTCTCAAAAGCTACCTACTATATATATATATATATATATATATATATATATATATATATATATATATATATATATATATATATATATATATATATATATATATATATATATATATATATATATATACACACACACACGCATACACACATCCTATATATACTGATTTTTGTCTATGAGAACAACAAACACTCGCGTAGTTTGCTGGTAAGCACATAGGGCTGTAAGCCTTATGTTGCATGTTTAAAACGCTAGATACGTATATATATATTTTGTTTTACCAACTACATAAAATCTCCACATTGCTGAAAGGATGGAACCTAACGACCTCCGCATGCTTATATAAGGACTTCTCATTTCTATGTTGGCTGAAAGTTATCCTACATCGCTGGTGGGATGGAACATCGTTGCATTTTCATGTTTATATAATGATATCGTGAGTCTACATTTGCTAAAAGTGGTTTAAACTCATTAAACTCAAGATCGAACCTGAAAATTCCGAAACCAAATCAAGAATCGAGACTCTTAATAGATAGGATAGAGTTTAAATTATTGAAAATCGATGCAATCAGACTCTTCTCCGGCCACGCGACGCCTCTGATTTCCTTTTCTGACCACATTTACTCCAAGGTTTGATTCTTGTTCAGTTCTTCAGGTAAAATCGATTTCGATTTCACTACCTTGAAGATATAATTTTTGGTAAAACCGATTTCTGTTTCACTAGCTTATTGTGAGTTTAAAGATAGCTTGTAAAATCGATATCTCTTCCACTAGTCTATATATTAGTCATAGTTCTTGATTTCTAGGTAGTCTACGTGACATTAAGTTAGCGAAACTAAAGTATGTGAATAATTGTGTTGCAAAATCTGGTTTGTTCTCAAATCATATAATATGTTCCTTAGCGATAGAAATCTACATGTCGTTCTTAGAAAAGTGTGGCATTTATGAGTTTCATAACTTGAAACAGGCATCGTTTTATGTTAGCATTATTTCCTGAGTGTTCATAACCCCTAACTTGCAAATGGGAACAACACGAAAGAATCACACCCTGCACTTCCAATTTCAAATTGGAGGATTGATGGTTCCTGAACGTGTCTTTTCAACACACTTACCGTCAAGATCAATTCTTTCATTCTTCAACACTGTCACACTTCTATTTTTACTGAAAACGTATGTTTCTTGGCTTCAGAAGAAGCTATACAGGGTGAAAATTTCCCCAAAATTACAACAATTCAAATATAGCCATTACGTGGATCTATCTAGCGATGAGCATGGGTCGGTTTTTGGCTAAAACCGAACCCAAACCGTAGAAGTCGGTTTTTTGGTTTTAAAACCCATCTGGGTCGGTTTTTGAATGGGTCAGGTTTTTCGGTTTTTCGGTTTCGGTTTGTGGGTTCATGGGTTTCTGGTTTTTCAGGTATGAAACCGCGGGTTTGTGGGTTTAAACCCATTGAAAGTATATTGCTATAAAGTATAAATAGGTCTATGGGTTCAAACACACAAAAACCATGGGTTTAAAATCATAGATTTGTAGGTTCAAACCCACCAAAAGTTCGTTTCTATTGAGTATAAACGGGGTTGTGGGTTCAAACCCGTTGAAACCTTGGGTTTGTAGGTTTAAACCCATATGGGTTTGTGGGTTTAAAACTGTGGGTTCAAAATCGAACCGGCTCGTATAAGGCGGTTTTTTCAAAAACTCAAACCCACTCCGTCGGTTTATCGGTTTCAGTTTTATCGGTTTTTCGGTTTTCTAGTTTGGTTTTGCTCATCCCTAGATCCAGCTCAAGGCTTATGTTTAGGTGCACTCTTTGATATTGCAGCCACAAAAGTAAACATTCACATTCTATTTTTAAATCACAAGTAGCTTTGACATCAAAAGCAACTGCACATTCCTTGAGATCATTTAATTGAGTGAAAGGTATTAAGGTACATTTGAGTTGATAACTCAAATAACAAGAAATGTGTAAGAGAAAATATTTTGCACATGTGGTAAGTGAGAAGTGTTTAAATGAATACACATTCTATATTTTATTTTCATTTGGTTGGCATGATTTTATCTCTTATTTTTTAATCTTTTTTTGTTTTGTAGAAACAGGTTATCAATCAAGCTATTCAGAATGTTTCCTTTTTTTTCTTTGATTTTTTAAGAAGTCATTGTTGGTTTTGTACCTAAAACATTGTCCCACTATATCGGTTTTTGGATTTGTACCTACGTTATTGGCGGTTGGATTTGTCCCCAAAATATTAGTTTTAATTTAAAGTATTGTTGTTATTTAAAGTGAATCATATAAACAATCTATGATATTTATTTATATTCAAAAGGTTGTTGGCTATAACTAAATGAGACACAGTAAAAGGTAAGAATGGTGTTTGTAAATAATTTTGATAAAAATTAATAGCAAAAAATTTTAAAATTTTAAAATAAATATTTAAAAAACATCAAAAAAAAAAAGAAAGAATTATTAGAAAAATATGAAATTTTGAAACAACAATTGTTTAGTAAATATTTTTGAAACTACACTTGTTTGGTAAATAAAATTTTAGAAAACACCTCTTTAGTCAAAAACTCACTGAAACTGACTCATATACATCTCTAAGCGTTTGGTGTGTAGTACTCGATGGAACGGAACAGAACATAACAAGTCACTTTGAAGTAACGTTTGGCGTGGACGGGACAGGAATAACAACCAAGTCAAATGAGACTAATTTTTTGAATTTTATCCCCATCCAAAAGGGTGGAACAAGGTGGAACAGGAAGCCAAATGACAAAAAAGTCCTCTTACCGTCTCTCATCTACAGTCCATGGCTACTCACACCCACACCCCCATCCCAACCACACCACCCCACCCGGCCCTCCCTCCCCACCCTAACGCCCACACCCACAACCCCACCCTCACTTCCATCCTACCAACAGTCGCATCCCCTCACCCACCCCTCACCCCTACCCCTACCCCTACCGCTACCCCCACCCACACCCACACCGCCACCCCAATCACACCCACACCCCAATCCCTATCCCACTCCTACACCCACACCCACACCCACCCCCACATACACTTACACCGATACTTCCACCCCAACCCACCCACCTCACCTAACCCCCACACACCACACCCAAACACCCCCACATAATGCGAGCTTGCTAATTTATAATTATAGTATGATAAAAACATTTTAGAAACATTTTAGAAATTAAGTCAACCTAATAGTTTTAACACATTTTTATATTTTGTCCTAGTGTGACCAAACGCTACAAATAATAACTAATTTGGTCTCGTCAAGTTCAGTCCAGTCCTGTCATGTTCAGTTTAGTCATTTTCATGTACCAAACGCTACAACATACAATGTTGCATTATCTAAAACTAAAAATATGGTAAATTACACTCATGGTCCCTGTGGTGTCTGTTAGGTTGCACATATAGTCCAAGTAATGGCAATCGCACGCGCCAGGTCTTGTGGTTTGCAATTCGCATGCGGGAAGTCCCTTGGCTTAACACTCGTATATTGGGCACCGTTAGTTCATTTTACGAGTTTAGATACAAGGGGTATTTTCGTTAATGCAGTACACTATCACATTGCCGCCAGGAAGGTGATACGATGGTTTGTAATCATATCCCTCGGTACGCTTCATCCTCCTCCCAGAAAAACCCTCTACGACCTCTGAAACGATCACCTTCTAAACACACATTCTGCCATTAACGAGAGAATTTTCGTCCGAGTGAAGAACGAAGCGTTCTTCCATCGATGTCACAAGCAGCAATGTGGAATTACTGAGAAATCATGTGTTGATCAACAGGGGATTTCAAAAATCTTTTTACGATAAGGATTAACCACAATGGGGTTTTCAGTAAATCACCTGGAATGAAGTATGCAGACGGTATGGTAACTTATGTTGACAACGTTAACATTGATGAGTTTTCCATACATGAACTTAACTTTATGATAAAAGAAATATGGTGTTCTGAACTTGAACCTATATATTATCATTTTTGAATGTCGGAGGTTCAATTTTTTGTGTTGTTGCCATTGGGTAACGATCAAGATGTGATTTTGTTATCCAAGCATGTAGCCAAGTTTAAAGAGATAAATGTCTTCATAGAGCATGGAATAACTAGGATATGATCACATCTGAAATCTCCATGTCAAGTTCATATTGAGGAAATTGAAGCAAATCCCTCCCCCGAATACAATACCAACCTTCACCCAAGGAAACTGAAGTTTCTTGTAGCAAAAAATTGCCATTTGATTTGAACATGTAACACCCGGCTCTTTAAACAAAATACACCCAAAAAACTCACTTTTAAACATAGTTTAAACATGCAAAACCATAGAGTTAGGCGTATAAGTGTTACAGTTGTAAAAATCTGACACCCAAACGAAGCCCTGAACACGTAATAACGACCAACAAAATATATAAGGTATTATTTTAACGATCAATATATCATATTAGTGTTATGATAAGTTAAACAAATACTACTCGAAAAAGCGAACAATTTGACATAAAGAACGTCAAAAACGGATATCGTATGACAAAGTTATAATTAACCGAAAACGACAAATCTGTATTTTCTTAAAACGTTATATATATATATATATATATATATATATATATATATATATATAATAAATTCAATTAAAAGATATACGACAACCGGGAGTCGTAAACGCAAAAATTTTATATCAAATCGAACGTCGTAAAATTTCACACGTTTTAGTGTCAACGAAATTTTTGTACGAGTCTCCAACGGCACAAATATCGAGAACATGGACACAAATGTGTCACATGGAGCAACGCACGTGTGCCATGTGTCACCACGCATGTGCAACACTTACTAGCTGCATGTCGCGACGCATGTCATCGGACGACGCATGCGCGACACACCGGCACGAGGTGGTGACACGTTTTTCGAGGTTGGATTTTGAAACTAGTATAAATAGAATGGAGAAGGAGACTTCTCCATCATCACCACCACTCTCTCCTCTACTTTCGATCACCACCTCCCTTCGCCGCCGCTAGTCGCCGCCGTCCGCCACCGTCGACCGCCGCTTTGTTTTTTCGGAAAAATTCCGCGAACACCCTACGGTGAGTTTACCGCCCCTCGTTTTTATCGCTTTTATTATTTTCAAATATAGGGGGAATACATGTCAAAATAAGATATATTTGTTTTTAATTACGTTTATTATAAGTGGAGGGTATCATCTCTAAAACATGAATTATTATAAAAGGTAATGTGAGATGTATTTTGATTTTTTATAATTACCCAGGAAGAGCACATAGTGATATACTCCTCAATAACTTGTGTGAGGCTTTTAACTGCAAGCTTGTGGAAGGAAGAGACAGACATATCATCTCATGTTTGGAATTTATTAGAGAATATCTTATGAAAAAAATGTGTTGTTCAAAAAGCGATTGACAAAACAAGTGGTATTCTTACCCCAACAGCTCAAAGAACTATGAGTGATGCATTTTCAATGGAGATTTCAAATACCATGTTATAGGAAAATACATGGAGTAGTATGTTGTTAACAAGAAAGAAAAGAATTGTACTTGTAGAAAATGGGGTATAAATGGTGTTCACTGTATCCATGTTGTTGTTGTGTTATATGACATGGCTAGCTATGGGGCTGAAGTGGGACATCCAGAGGAAATGGGTTCATGTGTAACATCCGTGTTTTGGGCCTATGAGTTTTGAGCTTAAACCGACAAAATAAAACTTATTTTGTAAATAAAGAAAACAAATAAATGAATATATTTAATATTTTGTTATATTTTTATATTGTGAATAAATGAGCCAAATATAGTTTTAAAATCTATTCGTAAACCAATATATAATAAATGTTGTCAAAAGGACTAAATGTGTCAATTTGGCCAAACTTAACCATTGAGCTTTGACTAGTCAAGAATTTAGAAGGATTAGAAAATATTTGAAGGAATTATTCTATAAACTTAGAGCAAGTTAAATAATTCATTAAGTTTATATCAGTGACTACATTATGAAGAATTTTAGCATAGGGGACCATTTGTGTCAATTTGGAAAAATAAGGGTTAGTGTTGACCTAGACAATAACTCATGTGAAATAAATAGTCATATTTGGGGCATAAGTGTGAATCTAGATATTTGTAGTTAAAAGAATTGACTTTTTGGGTGTTAGGTGAAGAAAGACCAAACTCGAGGGACTAATGTTGCAAATTCTTGAAAGATGACTTGTTTTTTATAGGGAACTTCCCCCAAATCAGTCATTCACGTTTTTGGAGAGAAATTGAGGGAGAAGATGGCGATTTCCATGGATTCCAGGAAGGATTGTTGCTTGTTCTTGAAGATTGATCAAATACTAGAAGATTTCAAGCAACCTAAGGTATAAACCCTTCCCTCTAGCCTTAAAATTTTGAGTTAGGGTTTGGGGTTTGGACCCAATCCGAGATTTAGTGTTGGATGAGGATTCTTCCTATGATTCCAAGGTTGTTTGATGTATTGAAACTTGTTGTGATCCCTATCCAATCCATGGATAGCTTGGAATCTCTTGAAATAGGATTTTAATCCATAAGAACCCTATAAATTGGGGATTTGATAATTATATGAGGAATCTAGTAATTGATGGATGAATATGGTGATTTTGGATGAGGGGATTCACTTCTAGTGATTCCCTAAGGATTTCAACCCTTGATGTGTAAACTTAAACCTTGAATCACTAGAATGGGAATTGGGTGTTGGAATGGCTTTTATTTATGTATATGATGAATGGATCTCTTGTTTAATGGATCAATGGGTTTATTGCATCTATTTTGAAGTAATAGTGGAGTAAGTATCATTTCCTAATGATTACATGGAATGGAAGAAGAAATCTCCACTTGTAATCATCAATTAATGGATTGGAATTGGGTATTCCATGAGTTTAACCTTTTAAACCAATGATTGGAATTGGGGATTCCATGAGGCTATCTTCTTTGGAGTTTGTGTGGAAATGACTCCCTTAAGGGATGACCTTGGTAAGAACTTAGTAGGGTACTTGATGGTGTTAAGTGTAATGATTGACTATGAACTTGGTTCAATTACAGCTTGCTAAGAGATAAGAAGTTGAATTGTGATTTCCATTGGTTTAAGTCATGAACACTTGGATTCGGAGTTGAATACTTGGAAATGAGTTCTTAGATGTGTATTTTCATGTATAGTTAGTCTTGGGTTGAATTGGAACTTGAAGCGGGTCAAAAGGGGGTTAAAAGGACCAAAAACTAAGCTGCAGCATGCTGAACATGACCCGTGTTGCAGAACACAACCCGTGTAAAATTGTCTGTGCAATCTGCTGCACTTTACACGACCCGTGTTTCAGAACACCACCCGTGTAAAAAGGGTCTGCCAGATCCTTCGGTTTTTAGGTTTTGAGCTTTATGGTTTGGGCCTTGGGTCCTTGTTTTAATGTCAAACTTTGGGGATGTTTTAACTAAGATTTTCCTTATACTAGAGAACTAAAGACTTTAATTTGGGATGGTGGATGATAGTTCCTTCTTAGTTCAAAAGAGGTAATTATAATGCGACTTTTAGATGAAACGAGTATGACACCTTCCATTCTTGTCTTGTAGGAAGGAGGTATAATGTATTGACTTGGAGGTGAGACTAAGGACTTGAGCTATCACTCAAGTAAGAGGATTTTAATGGAAGTTTTGATGTCTAGAAGCGCCTCCAATGCATCAAACCTTGTGTGAAGTTGGTGTTGACTCTCTAGTTGACCTTGGGTGAGTTTACCGGGAGTACACATCCCTACTATTATCTTTTGTGTGTGTTATCAACTATTTCCATGCATGCTTTATGTGTTAATTGGTATATGAGTACTATGTGTGCATTGCATGAAATGAGTCCTTTTAAAGATATTTTCAAACAAAGCCTATAATGTTGTTTTTGAAAGATGTTTTGAGCATCCTATTGTGCATTGCATTTCATATAGGATGGGATTGACCGTGTAAGCCCTTGAGAACGAGTTTTGTCCTTTTCTTAATTAAAAAGGATAAGGAGACGTTATGAGTTTTGTCCTTCTCTAAATTAAAAAGGATGAGAAGACGTTGTTCCCGACAATAGGGAACCACATGAGAGAGTTGCTACCCCTCATGAGGCTAGTGTGATGGCCACGAGTCTTAGTTCAACCTACATGGGAATCAAGTTGTATGCTTTGTGCCTGATACTTGTGAACTTGGGTAGGTGCCATTGAGGGTGAGATGGATTTTTATGAGATGGACGTGGGTTGGGATAGTTGCATCATGCATTGTATTGCATTTCATAACTATCCATTTTTATTAAACCTTATGACGTACTGATGTTTTTATACAACTTTTGAGATGATGAATTGTACCATTTTAAAGTGTGTGTCAAAACTGTTTTCGTCGGTTGTCCCGAGTGTGGTGGTTACACTGCCCGCTCTGAATGGGTCAACCTCGGGTAAGCTCACTAGGTATTCCATTGCCTAACTTATTTTGATGTGTACTCAGGTTGAGGAGTTTAGAGGACTTTAGAGGAGCTGGAGGTTTTAGAAGGCCACGGATTGTGTGGTTTCCATTTAAGCTATGTAATGGCATTTGAATGGTAACAACCTCGCTATTTTATAAACCAAGATTTTTATCTAAAGTGGGACCAAATGATTTTTTCGCAACATAAACTCTGAAACAAGTGTTTAACGAAATCCCATATGTTTTAAAATGATGTTTAAAGGTAAAGAGACTCTTTTGAAGCTTTTGAGATTTAAAGTTTTTCCACTAAAGGGGGATTTTGAACAATGATGATAATATATTGGTTTTAAAATGGTATTTTATGAAAAGCTTTAAGCGATGGTGTTTCATCATGCTTGTTACATGTTAACTACTGGAAGGACACTTACAGTTTTAAAATTGATCCAATAAATGGTAAAGATTTGTGGCCTAAATCGGATTGCACAACTACTATAACCCCCCTAATCATGATAAGCAGGTGCTACTTTAGTTGTTTATTACAATGTGATTTCTCATGATATACATTTCAACCTAAACCTTTTTATGTTGAAATACTGTGAAACCTTTGAAGCTTGTTATTATTTTATTTTTTAGTTTTAATTAAATGATCATTGAATTGTTATATGATTTATTTATATATAGAAATTATTTTTCTTAAATATCTATATGTTAGTCAAAAACGTAAAAGAAGAAAAAGATATGAAAATTTAACAAAGGTTCAAAATAAGTCTCTAGATAAATTTTTAAAAAGAACCAAGAAGTTTCTTTTCAAAAAGAGAAGAAAAATAATTTTATAACACTTGTGGTAATATGAATGAAGTTATATGTAAAAAAGTTACATTTAAAGGCTATTTTTTAGTTTTCGCACAGTACCTTTAATACCAACGGACCGGCCCTGCTAATAGAAACCGCAGGGACCATGAGTGTAATTTACCCCTAAAAATATTTAATTGTTATTACTTATTATTAGTAAACTTGTTCGTAATACTTATTTTTGCTATTATCTTTTTGTGAATGCTCTAAATTACCCTCATACTTATTTGAAGTCAAAATTGGATTATAGCATTTACTGGCGTCATAACTCACAAAGAAACTTGAAAGATCAGGATAGGAGATAAGAGGATCAATGAACCTGTCCGTTGGCGTAGCAATTGCGCGGGAAATTTCGCTAGGTTTCCGGCGAGGAACCGCTGGAGCAGTAGTAGTTGCTAGCAAGAGAGTGAAAGAAGACGGCGTTTGCTTTGGTGTACGACGCCGGCGTGCTGCACTAAGAATGGTGGACAAGCAGCTAGCCAAGGGCAACTTCAAATTGGCTCTTTCTTTAGTAAAACAGTTGCAGCGTCAACCACCTCCAGCTGGTCTCCGCGGCTTTGCAGCTGCCAAACAGGTCCTTACATTTGGTTTTTCAATCATTTGTTCCACGAAATTGTTAGGGTTTCCCTTTTTCCTAAATATGACATATCATTCAAGCTAATAATTTGACAAAAATAGATATTATTCACGAAACAATTTAACCCCAGGCATACAATGGTGATTGTTGATTAGATGATTGTTGAGACAAGATTCCAATTTAATCAGAATGCATCACATGCTTCATAAATTGTAAGATTTGAGTTGTACAAATTTGGTACTGCCACAATTGCAATTTGCTAACCCTAAAGCCATTAAAAAACCATTTTTTCAATCTGTTGTTTAAATTGATTTCCAGATTGACTACATGTGTTAAAGCTAGATGCTAATTTAGAACATTTTGTTTAAATTATCATCTTTTTAATGTTGCTAAAAGACATGTAATAATATATAGGTGCCACGAAGAGTCTTGTCAGCTGATGAATTGGATCTCAGTGTAAAAGAAACATCTGCTCTTCAATCATTACATGACTCAATTCTTGATTCAATCAAGATTAGCCTTCAATCATCACCATTGGATGAGGTAGTTCTTTTTTCTATGCATTTTGTTGGATTAATTTTGGGTTGACCTCATTTATCAGTCTTGACCAGTTGACTTTAATCAGTCTCACCAGAACTCCATTTAAGTTCACAAAATTCTACCATTGAACACTATTATTTACATTTCCATATGTTGGTTTCTTCTTTCTATTATCAAATTTTGTAATTCATTGTTTAATATTTTTTTTCGTAATTTTGTTGTCATTTGTGGATAAGTTTATCTTAATAATACGTATCATTTATTTTTTACCTAATATAGTTTTTTCATAAAATTCCTTCACAAGAAATCAATAAAAGTTCATTCACATATTTTTGCAACTATTTAAATAAATTTCATGAACAAATATTTAATAAAGGGCTAAATTTGACAAATACCAATTATTTATCGGTCCAGTTGTCTCATCCTCTTAATTCTCTTTTATTTCCAAATATTTTATTGGTCCAAGAGTAATTAATTAGATTTAATAGGAAAATAACCATTATATCTTAACTAATAGTTATATTTCTTGGGACTACAGAGTTCTGTAACTGGTGAAGACAATGATTTATACCTTGAAGATGAAATAGTTGAACACAAGTAAGAAACCCTTCTAAAGTATTCAACCGGGAGCATAATATAAAGAGTAAATTACAATTTTGGTCCCTGTGGTTTACAGAAAATTACAGTTTTGGTCCTAGTTTTGAAAATCTTGCACCGGTAGTCCCTTTGGTTTCCAAATCTTTCACTTTTGGTCCTTGTGGTTTCTAAATCTTTCACTTTTGGCCCCTCCCTCTGTTACCGTTTATGCAAACCATAGGGACCAAAAGTGAAAGATTTGGAAACCATAGAGACTACTGGTGCAAGATATTCAAAACTAGGACCAAAACTGTAATTTGGTGTAAACCATAGGGACCAAAACTGTAATTTACCCTAATATAAATTAAGAATTATACTTAATTAAAAAGTACAATGTCATTAAAAAGGAGAAACAAATTATATTGTACTATTTTATAAGTATATCAAATTATTGTCTTAATGATATGTTTTGAAAGTTTGAAGACAAGTGGTGCAACATGAAGCGGGACATTTTTTAGTTGGATACATGCTCGGTGTTTTACCAAAAAAATACAAATTTTCCAGCATGGAAAATGTGAAAAAAGATAAAATTCCCGATGCAAGTGTGAAGTTTGTTGGGTTTGAGTTTTTGACAGAGGTAATTTATTTACCATTATTTACAGCCTCCTTTATGTGTGGTTAATGTCAATATATGACGTGGCATTAAAAGATAAGAAATTTTTAATAGTATTAAAAAAGAAGGAGAAATAGCGACATACTTTACTCTTTTTACCAATATGGACAATGTACTTTACTTTTTACCAATAATAGCAAAATACTTACATTTTTTACCAATAATAGCAATATGCAAATTATAATGGCAACACACCTACATTTCTTTAACCATAAATAACAATGTACTTAGAATTCCTTACTCATTAAAAATATATCTATAACATCAATTTGTTAATGTATTTATTGTTTTTCTATTATAACAAATACTACTTTACATTATGCAGTTAGAATGCATGCCGGCCAATAAACGCAAGTTGTCTTCCACGGTCAGTTTTTTTTTTATGTAAATAGTTCCGTTTACACTTTCGACAATGCCTAAATTTCTTAAAGATCGTGAGGAGGGCATTTATGTCTTTTGCACAGACAAGAGATCAAGAGCGAGTCCTTATTTAAAAAACGGGGCCTACTTTTTTTCAATATCATTATCGATTGGTTCCATTTTTCTTAGGTTTTAAGCAAGTTCTTATGTGTGATTGTTGGAGGCTTAGTAGCAGAGTATTTGGCGTACGGATATTCAAAAGGACATCATGGAGACGTAGAGAAAGTATGTTCTTTCATGTTTCGTATTTGACTTATTGACTTATTGACTTTATTGGTTTTTCAAGAAGCTAATAAGTTAAAATAGTGTTTGGGTAAGTCAAAAGCACTTTTCAAGAATAGCTTTTCAAAAAGTCATTTTCAAGAAGTAGATGTATTCTGACTTTTTGAATAACTTTTGGCTTTTTGACATCAAGAAGACACAAATACCCCTCGTTAATAATACATCAACCTATTGCTTACCCTTTTTGGCCACATTTATAAGTAAAACCAAACATTTTTTAAAAATTGATTTCTCAACTTACTGACTTTTCCCACCACAAAAGCTAATACAAACACTTTTTCAAAAACTCCTTTTGCTAACACCAAAAGTCAATAAGCACTTTTGCACAAAAGCACTTTTTGAGTTCAAAAAGCACATTTTTTAGTGTGACAAGAAATTGTAATTTTTGTCTCATTGACATCAGTATCAGTGTCAGTCCGATTGACATCAAACGCAATGGACCTCAAACACAGTACAAGAATGTCATGTTTTGTCGTGGCAAGCATTAAAAACTTGAAAAAGTTAAGACGTTGCTTGTTTTATTGATGATTAAATAGTTGGACATGGTGCTTAAGTGGTTGCAATTCACCGAAGATGAAGCAAATGGTCTAATAAGATGGGCGGTTTTGAACACGCTCATGATATTGCGTAGTTATTCGGAAGCTAGATTAGCGTTAGTGGAGGCCATGACACGTGGAAAATCTATTGGAAATTGCATCGATGTTATAGAAACCACTCTAAATTATCATCACATTTAAACATCTCAAATTTTGACCATCCAAGTGTCTTATTATTATTGGTTTTACATTCCTCCACCGTCTTTGATTATATAATGTATATATAGGAGAGGGAATTTGTAATTAACTTTTTGCATGTTGGTGTAACTTCTACACTTGAGATGTAACATATTTCTCCAATCAATATATTGTGCTATTCATATTTTGTTTGATGGTTATTACATTTTTTGCATCTAGTCATTAATTTTGCACTCAAAATTGGTATCAAAGCAGTGTTTTGTTCATGATTTTGGGATTTTATTTTGTTTTTCATCTTCTAGATTTGAATTCAAGCAAATCTATTGTTGTTTGTCGAAATCAGGATTTTCTAAAAATTTTGACAAAATCATGGATTAAATTGCTAATTTCAATCAAGGCACTTACAACGTGTTGCTAACAATGTTGTCTCTAATAATACCAAAGCACCCATTCTCATTCTAGAAGAGTATGATCAGTGGGCGATCCGAATGGTTAATTACTTGTGCGCTTTGAATCTTGATATTTGGAGAATAATTGAAGACGTATATACGAGAGTGCTACTTATCTCTCATCCATCACTTCTCAAATAAATGTTTTTGATGAAGGAGTTATCCTTGTTGATGATAAGCTAAAGATTGCAAACGAGAAGCGGTGTCAAAGAGAGCTTAGGTATGGCCTTATTCCCAACATTTTTGCTCATGTTCAAAATCAGTGGCGGATCTAGGATTTATAAACGTTGGGGGCACAAAAATACCAAATTAAATTTTTTTCCAAGTCGGGTCAAAATGGTTGTGAATATCGGTAAGTCGGAAACAAAGTTACATTACAACAACATGTTTAAACAAATACTATAATTGTCCTCTACGACTTGACATCTCGTGGAAACGATCAATTAAAAATTCATTTGTAACCTTAGCTAATTCTTCTTTTTCAACGGCACAAATCAAAGCACAATTCAGAAAATCATCACCCATCCGATTTCTTAAATCTGATTTCACAAGCTTCATAGCCGAAAAACATCTCTCAACTGTCGCTGTTGCAACGGGCAAAACCAATGCCAACTTTACTAGTCGATACACCAAGTAATAAGAAATGTGTTTTCTTGTTTCCACCATGACTCTAGAAAGATCGGCGATTCCATTCAAGTTAGAAAACTGAACATCTTCTTTCACAACATTATAATAAAAATCAAGTTGTTGTGCAAGATTCCTCCTTTCCACCTCCGTAAAATCATTTGGATATAACATACTCAATTTTATTAACTTTAATACGTCAAATTGAGAAAATGAGCAACAAGGGCTCAAAGCCGCCATATTTGTAAGCAATTCGGAGCTTATCTCACTAAAACGATCACGAAACTCTAGAAGTTGCATATCAGGAACCACGGTAAAGGTATCAACTTTATCATGATGTTGATTGTTGATGTCGGTATTTTGTCTTAGGTTCCTTGCATAATTTTCCGACATGTCTACTTTTGTAATTTCATACTTTTCACAGAAAGCATATACTTCCTCTAAAAGATCCTCAAACCCATCATCTCTAATCCTTTGCAATTTTTTCTTTGTCATTTCTACCAATATGTAACACCCGACTTTTAAAACAAAAACAACCCTGAAAAATTTTTCATTTAAAACATAGGTTTCAGTACTTAAAACCATAAACAAAGGGGTATATTTTTAATAAAAACGGGTACAAGTGTATCAAGGAGTATACAAATATAGTAACCTCCTTATAAGCCGGGCTGCTACTGACAGCATCTACAAGTCCACTTCTTAAGTCACGGACTTTATCCTTACCCTTATCAGGGTTATGCTAACTTGCAGGGACATTTAGCAAACGGTATGAGCTACAAAGCTCAGTGAGTAATCGTATCTGCAAATAACATGTATAAAAATACAATCATATATATGTCTGGATATCGTATCCAAACTCCTAGCCTTACTGGCTGACCAAATATCTCTTAGGATTTCACATCCTAATTTATAGCCCTACAGGCTAAATTACAATAACCTGCAATTATTAAGCCACGTCAGTTATTTGCACATATAATCATATCTGTCCCATGTTTCTTAGTCACAATGGACCACACCGTATTTCATGGCTATTCAAGCCGCGCCATGAGTCATAGCTAAATAAGCTGCACCAAAACATTTTCAATATATATATCATAGCCCTCAGGCCGCACCAATTGGTTTTAATAACCCAATATCATAGCCAAAAAGGCCGCACCATGTTCCTGTAACAAATCATAGCCAAAAGGCTACACCATGTACCTGTAACAATATCATAGCCGTATAGGCCGCACCAGTTGGATATAGCATCCAATATCATAGCCATATAGGCCGCACCAGTTGGATATAGAATCCAAAATCATAGCCATATAGGCCGCACCAAATATCATAGCCATATAGGCCGCACCAGTTAATTTCATTTCATTTTATAATCATTTATGGCTCACAGCTCCGTTCTTGTCATTTCATTGACTCACGGCTTATCCGGTATTGCCTTTTCAAGATTTGACTCACAGCTCCGTTCTTGTCTATCGTAGACTCACGGCTTATCTGGTATTGTCATATTATTTTTGTTATTGACTCACAGCTCCGTTCTTGTCTATCGTAGACTCACGGCTTATCTGGTATTGTCATATCATTGGCATCTGTCAACTGCCAATTTTGTCCCCCCCAAAGCAGTTTCAAATCTGTAACAATTCAATCATCATATATCATATATGATATCAGTGAGATTACACACCTGGATATTAGCTGCATTTAAATCCCGATTGTTTCTTGCCTTTGCGTGCACCACAACCATTGTCCCATACCTATATATTCATTTATATACCAAATGATAATAGGTTAACAGCCATTCTAATTGACTCTAATACATAAGAGTTCAATAATATATCATTACAAACAATGTCTAGATAATAAACTTTCCATTTACCATCTTTTCATGAGTTTTACTATTCACCGAGGCATTCGTATTTATCTACAGTGCCCCCGAGGAGTCGAAAACTCAATTTAATATTTTTCCCAGACTTTTCAAACCATTAGGGACTTATGGTTCAAGTTTGAGGTAAATCGGACAAGCCAAACAAAAGTTAGCGTTTTGAACCCCCTGTCTGGTGGGCGCACTGCGCCAGGGATTGAGCGCACTGCGCCTGGGCGCACCCCGCCAGGAACCTGGGCGCACTGCGCCTAGCGCCTGGGCAGTCTCCTGATCAGTCGCGATTTGTGCACTGTAGCACGCAGTTTTGACATTTTAAGTCCTTAATGCTGTTCTTAATCGATTGGGGTTCATTTCTAGGCTAAAACCTTACATTAATACAAGGTTTTCAACCATTAAAAACAACTCAATCAATCAAAAGGAAGAATTAGGGTTCTTAGTTCCAAAAACCCCAAAACTTCAAATTCAACTAAAATAGCAATCTACTTCCATAATCTTGAATTAAGTCCTTTTAGCATGACTTATTGGAAGTATTTAGCCATTTTAAACCACACAATCATAACTGAAATTACAAATTCCAGTTTCTATAAAACTCATCCAGAACAACCAAGCTATAACTTGAATTTCTAACCTTTAAAGCTTCCAATTCCTCAATTCCAAGCCAATAATCGAATTGCAAGCTTCAGTTCTTCAAGAAATCTCCAAGTATTACAGAATTCGTGCAGAGAAACCCTCTCCCGTAGCCTCACGAAAATCTGCACATGTGGGAGGACTATTCCACTATTTATACTTCCAGATCTTACAAATTTAGTCCCTAAGTTCACTTTCTTGAACTTTTGGCACTATAATCAAATTTTATCACAATAAAACTTTCTTTTCTTATACTTTTGCCACACTTGTCAAATTTTATGACAAAAACTTATGTTTATAACATTTTAAGTCCAAAACTCAAAATATTATTACAAATCAAATCCGTTTCTGTCCAAAAGACCAATTTACCCTTCTAAGGTAAAATGACCAATTTTACCCTTTTTATTATATTTACATAAAAAGAGTGTCTTGGCGTTACAAATTCTCCCCTCCTTCAAAAGATTTCGTCCCCGAAATCATACAAAGAGTTGAGGTATTTCTATCTTGTCACAATTTCGGTTTCCCATACCATATGGAAACATTCATGGTATTGCCAAAGCACTTTTACCATACTAGTCTTCTTATTTCGCGGTTATATTACTGTTCATCGAACATTCCTCCGGTTGTCCCGATACCATAACTTCTCATCTACCTCAATTTCAACACGAGGTGTTCGTTGAAATTTATCTGTCTATGTTCTCAGAAATATGAGACCCATAGAAAATATTACAAATATCTTGAAGTTCATCAAGAATCTTCGATCGGTACACTCCAATTCTTACTCTTTGGGATATATGGAAAGGTCCAATAGATGAGGACTTAACTTTCCTTTCGTCTCAAACAAATTTTTAGTCTTTCCAAGGGATATTTTGATTACCCCGTCATCCCTCATCTGGAATTTCAACGGTTTTACTCTTTGGTTCATGTACTACCTTTACTGCTTCTTAGCCATTTTCAACTTTTTCTCGTATTCATCAAGTCTTCTTTTTAACTTGTTTCAAAATCTAGGATCTAGCCAGCGGTTTTTTCACAATTTCAATCTAACAAAGTCAAGTAGGACACGGTATTCTGTACCCCACACCATATAAGTCATTAAAATACTAGTGTGTAAGCTATTATTCCTTACCAATTCTACCAAAGATAGATGATTTTCTCATCTTTCACCAGGGTTTGTTATGCACATTTCGGGCATATCTTCTAAAGTCTGCATCATTATCCCGTCTCGTCTACCAATCTGCAAATCATATACAGTACTTACTAGTACTTTTGAACGAATCTTCTTAGGATTTATGCCAAAATCAAGAATAATTCTATTAGTTCGACCCGATACAGTCGACACCAGTAACGCACATCGGCAAATTTCTCTTTCTATATAGTTTTTCACTACTTTTCGATCTTAATTTCTTCCCTAGTCGGTATAAATTTGCACTGGTTTCATCAACCAATCAACAATTACTCATATGGTGTCATACCCATATAGTATTTGCGGAGACTTTCTTATAAAGTCTATAATAATATCGTCTCATTTCTTCTTTGGGACCGACAACGGCTAAATTTTCCGTATGTTTCTAATGATTTGACTGTAGTTACACACAAGTCAAACACTTTTCACATGTCTTTCAATGTCTTTCTTCAGTCCCGGCCACCAATGCGTAGGTTACATCATCCTACACAGTTTGGTACTGCCCCGGGCATTTTGCATATCTACCCCAATATACGTCTTTTAAGGGTAGATTTCATATCTCACCTTTCTTGGAACTCACATACACAACCCCAAGGGTTTTCAATCGCCATGAGTTCCTAACTAGCTTCTTTCGATAGCTATTCATTCATTCACTTTTCACGTTTTCATATCTGCACATTTCTTTTGTGCTACCCGAATCAACTTAGGTAATCACTTCGTCACACTCATACATGTGGATATAATTCTCAAAGGATATTTTCTTTTCAATTCAAGGCATCTATAGCCACATTTTCTTTACCGAGATGGTATAAGATTTCATAACCGAAATCTTTAAATAATCCATCTATCTTTGCTATCTCATATTCAGCTTCTTTTTGATCAATTAAGTACTTCAAACTTTTATGATCCGTATAAACAGTAAGCTTTACACCACATCAGTAGCGTCTCCAAAGCTTAAATGCCAAAATCATAATTGCTACTGCAATATCATGTATCCAAAATCAACTATGGATGCATTTCTATAAAACAATGTTATCTTCTCCGCTTAGCGATAATGCTAACACCGGAGCTTCTTATAAGGTTTGTTCCAAACTTTGAAAAGTTACATGTGGTCTTTCTACCACTCAGACTTTTTACTTTTTATTGGTCAACTTTAGTCGATAGAACAATAGTCAAGGAGCAGTTTTCTATAACTCTCCCATAGTAACCCGCCAATCTAAGGGAACTACTAATTTCAGTCAAATTCCAAGGCAGTTTCTGTTTTATCACAGCATCATTTCTACTGGATCCAGTTTAACATTTTCGGCATTAAATACATGCCCAAAGAATATGAAACTTCTTTTAGCCAAATTTTTCATACTTGGAGAATTTTACATATCACTTAACTTAGTGAAGTAACTCCAATATCTGGTATAAATGTACCTCATATTCAGTCTGCTTTCGAGAATATCAGATTCTCAGTAGTCAGTGCACATACACATCAACTTGTCTTTCTTCTTTTCAAGCAAGATAGGGCTCCTCACCATGACACATTCAGCCATATGAGACCCCGATTCAAAAACAATTTCTTCTAATTGTTTTACCACTCTCCCATCTCTGCAGATGCTAATCAATATAGAGCCTAAATAACAGGAAAGGCTCCCAAGACCAGTTTAATCATAAACTCTTCTCGCCAATCTGGCAGAAATCCTGGAAGTTCTTTTCAAAAGAAACATCCGAGAATTTATTTAAAGTAATATACTACTATCACCGCTTTATTTAGCTTGGCCACTACTATAGTTGCCAACTAAAACATCCTTCCTTTACTAACTCTTTTCCGAGTTTAAGCAAAGGAAAATAACCGGTATTCTCAACAACGGTCATTTACCATGGATTTCCTCCACTTCATTTCTGATTTTTGAACCATAATGTTCATTTTTCTACAATTCATGTTAGCATCATTCATTGCTAACCAATTCATATGCACGATTTCTTCAAATTCATTGGTAGGCATCGGCTTCAGATTTATAGGAAAAAATGTTCCCGTAAATCCTAGGCAGACTACCTTCTAGGTGTTCAATATCTTGAATATATATGCTATTCGCTATAGCCAATTCCAAAATTTCATCCATAATCGTTGATGAAATATTCAGACAAGACATCAAAGTCATCGATCCAAAGCATAGCTTTATGGATCAAATATAACGTATACGGGGAGTATATTCAAAACAATTATATTTGAGACCATATCAGTCTACTCACGAGCTTTTTCCACAGTCTGCTGGAATGCTCAAGGTATCACTGGTCCTTTTCGACCATTCATTTCTTCTTTCTTTCCTCCCCGTTCTTTCATGGGTTCATCGCCCGTTACTCCACATTTAGCATGTGAACATTTCATAGGAAAGTGTTCTATAGCTCCGCGCTAGACACACTTCCGTGCCATCCAACAAGCTCGAGCAATATGCTCCTATTTTCTACAATTTCAGCATGTCAACGATAGAGTCTCAACTCTAAAATTTTCTTAGTGCTTTCCCTGCACTTCTTGCATCGCATCGCCTTTTTCATTTTGGTCCCTTCCCTTTAAGGTTGGACCTAAATCGTGGTAACTTCTCCTGAAGGGTCCACTAACATTTTTCTGCTTTTCTTGTAGTCTCAGCTACTTTTCTTTCACCTTGACTATCAGTCAGGGTGAGCACCCAATTTCTTTTTCTGACCACAGCAGCTACTATTGCTTGTCATGTGGATTTTCTGATACTTGTCTCTTTGCCCCTCATTCAATGGAGCCTTGAGAAAGGGCTGGTCTACCTCGTAAAACTCCATGCCCAACATTCTTCCAAATAAGAATCGCTGCTCATACTTCTTATACGTTAGAAGTCAGCATCAGTTAGGTTATATATGTATGATAACAACTTATATACACCTAACTATATATCATGTCTACTATCTCAAGGTTTAAGTCCAGGAATCTACTTTATAAACACCTAGTTCACTTATACACGGCTCTGATACCAACTTGTAACACCCGGCTTTTAAAACAAAAACACCCCTGAAAATTTTTCATTTAAAACATAGGTTTCAGTACTTAAAACCATAAACAAAGGGGTATATTTTTAATAAAAACGGGTACAAGTGTATCAAGGAGTATACAAATATAGTAACCTCCTTATAAGCCGGGCTGCTACTGACAGCATCTACAAGTCCACTTCTTAAGTCACGGACTTTATCCTTACCCTTATCAGGGTTATGCTAACCTGCAGGGACATTTAGCAAACGGTATGAGCTACAAAGCTCAGTGAGTAATCGTATCTGCAAATAACATGTATAAAAATACAATCATATATCTGTCTGGATATCGTATCCAAACTCCTAGCCTTACTGGCTGACCAAATATCTCTTAGGATTTCACATCCTAATTTATAGCCCTACATGCTAAATTACAATAACCTGCAATTATTAAGCCACGTCAGTTATTTGCACATATAATCATATCTGTCCCATGTTTCTTAGTCACAATGGACCACACCGTATTTCATGGCTATTCAAGCCGCGCCATGAGTCATAGCTAAATAAGCTGCACCAAAACATTTTCAATATATATATCATAGCCCTCAGGCCGCACCAATTGGTTTTAATAACCCAATATCATAGCCAAAAAGGCCGCACCATGTTCCTGTAACAAATCATAGCCAAAAGGCTGCACCATGTACCTTTAACAATATCATAGCCGTATAGGCCGCACCAGTTGGATATAGCATCCAATATCATAGCCATATAGGCCGCACCAGTTGGATATAGAATCCAAAATCATAGCCATATAGGCCGCACCAAATATCATAGCCATATAGGCCGCACCAGTTAATTTCATTTCATTTTATAATCATTTATGGCTCACGGCTCCGTTCTTGTCATTTCATTGACTAATGGCTTATCCGGTATTGCCTTTTCAAGCTTTGACTCATAGCTCCGTTCTTGTCTATCGTAGACTCACGGCTTATCTGGTATTGTCATATTATTTTTGTTATTGACTCACAGCTCCGTTCTTGTCTATCGTAGACTCACGGCTTATCTGGTATTGTCATATCATTGGCATCTGTCAACTGTCAATTTTGTCCCCCCAAAGCAGTTTCAAATCTGTAACAATTCAATCATCATATATCATATATGATATCAGTGAGATTACTCACCTGGATATTAGCTGCATTTAAATCCCGATTGTTTCTTGCCTTTGCGTGCACCACAACCATTGTCCCATACCTATATATTCATTTATATACCAAATGATAATAGGTTAACAGCCATTCTAATTGACTCTAATACATAAGAGTTCAATAATATATCATTACAAACAATGTCTAGATGATAAACTTTCCATTTACCATCTTTTCATGAGTTTTACTATTCACCGAGGCATTCGTATTTATCTACAGTGCCCCCGAGGAGTCGAAAACTCAATTTAATATTTTTCCCAGAATTTTCAAACCATTAGGGACTTATGGTTCAAGTTTGAGGTAAATCGGACAAGCCAAACAAAAGTTAGCGTTTTGAACCCCCTGTCTGGTGGGCGCACTGCGCTAGGGATTGAGCGCACTGCGCCTGGGCGCACCCCGCCAGGAACCTGGGCGCACTGCGCCTAGCGCCTGGGCAGTCTCCTGATCAGTCGCGATTTGTGCACTGTAGCACGCAGTTTTGACATTTTAAGTCCTTAATGCTGTTCTTAATCGATTGGGGTTCATTTCTAGGCTAAAACCTTACATTAATACAAGGTTTTCAACCATTAAAAACAACTCAATCAATCAAAAGGAAGAATTAGGGTTCTTAGTTCCAAAAACCCCAAAACTTCAAATTCAACTAAAATAGCAATCTACTTCCATAATCTTGAATTAAGTCCTTTTAGCATGACTTATTGGAAGTATTTAGCCATTTTAAACCACACAATCATAACTGAAATTACAAATTTCAGTTTCTATAAAACTCATCAAGAACAACCAAGCTATAACTTGAATTTCTAACCTTTAAAGCTTCCAATTCCTCAATTCCAAGCCAATAATCGAATTGCAAGCTTCAGTTCTTCAAGAAATCTCCAAGTATTGCAGAATTCGTGCAGAGAAACCCTCTCCCGTAGCCTCACGAAAATCTGCACATGCTAACACCGGAGCTTCTTATAAGGTTTGTTCCAAACTTTGAAAAGTTACATGTGGTATTTCTACCACTCAGACTTTTTACTTTTTATTGGTCAACTTTAGTCGATAGAACAATAGTCAAGGAGCAGTTTTCTATAACTCTCCCATAGTAACCCGCCAATCCAAGGGAACTACTAATTCCAGTCAAATTCCAAGGCGGTTTCTGTTTTATCACAGCATCATTTCTACTGGATCCAGTTTAACATTTTCGGCATTAAATACTTGCCCAAAGAATATGAAACTTCTTTTAGCCAAATTTAGTCAACTTCAAAATCATCGAGAGGCCTACAGATATCTGTTTCCTATTAGGGTCAAGGAACGAATAAGCTTTGACTTATATGCTTATATCTTTTACCAGTCAAATCATTCACAACAACACGTTTTATAACATCGAGTTACCGATGCGTTTTCGTATTATCAATGAACAATTGCCTTGTAAATCATAACTCATATCTCTCCACTTCAAGATCATAAGATTTTATTGTCTCAACATTGCTTGTGATATAATCCATGAAGCAATCTATTGAGCGTGGGTTTATCCAATACTCAAATCTCTATTTCTAAGTACTCATGAATGTTGTAGCAATCATATTGCTATGTCTAACTCCTTAGACAGTCTACAAACCAATTCATGACAATCTTGATTCAATACTTACTTCCCAAAGTATGAGCGACTGTGGACCTATCTCAATAATTAAATTATTCGGGAAGTAAAACATGCAAAAGTGAAACATAAAGATCTGACTGGCAGCTACTCCTGCTTATTACCAAGTCTCCACAAGGTAATCACCAAGTCTGGTCTTGTCATAAACTATTATCGGTTTCAAAAATTTCTTTTAAACTTTCAATTCTAATTTTACATCTATGTCTTTATGAACCTTACACTCTTTCAATGTATCCAAAGTATCTTATACTTGTATACTTTATTGCAGATGATCCAATCGGATGCTCATCCGATAACATTTCAATATGTTATCCTGTCAATTTCTCTCCTAACTCTATTCTGGTAATGTGTACTGTGACTTCCTATGGTTCTGGGTTCTTTAGTCTACTTGACTGCACCCTAAGACTATTTCGAGGTGTTATGATGTGCCGATGAACCACACGCACTCCATCAGAATACCATCGAGATTCTTTAACCATCATGTCCTGACGTTACCAATTTAAAGATCTTCCAAATTAATGCTATCACTTTCACCCTAATCATTTCCTAATGAATTCTCACTTGAGTTCAACTAATCCATCCAGTATCCCAGTCAGGCAATGTCATGAATCTAACTTACTATGCCCTAAGCATTAAGTCATCAGGACATGTTCATGACATTATGATCGATCCAAAACTTGTGGAACCCGATCTAATCCTATTCCAAACCCTTTCGGAATCCATAGATTAGTTATAATCCTTGTGTCATGATTTTCAAGAAACTATTTCCTTTCGGAGACTCTTCTCATGCATCTTGAATCTTATCAAGATCATGTTGACTAGGTCTATGCTGGCGATTTCATCTATCCAATATATGACTGTGAATTACGTGAGTATGATATACCTTCTTAATTTCTTTCATGCCAAGTCATCACACTTTGCAATGATAAGAAAAACTTTCCTAAGTCTATGCATCTTGAATCTCATCAAGATCATCTTGGCAGAATCTGGATCTATCTCACCGACGATTACAACCACCTGAGTATGCTGTATTTCTATTAAGGCTTTCATAGCGATCCGTCTCTTAACACCAAGTCATTACACTTTGTAATGAAAAGAGACGTTTCCTATAAACAATATGTATCCCACTTATGGAGATAACGGTGACTCCTACTGGCTTTGACATGGTTATAGACTATTCACAAAATCTAGGACTTATGGCACATTTTGAGAATCCAAACCATTCTTGACATTTTAATGGAAGTCTTTCAGCCCTTTCTCAAAATCCAATCATTTGGCAAATTTTGAGAATCTGAATATCCTTTCTTGCAAGATGCCCGTGGGGAAATCCCGGGCCTATTCACCTTTGTACCGGGACTCTCTTTGTGAGTCTCTATTAGTGTGCCGGTGATCCACACGCGCTCCACTAACGATTCACAATGTACCGTACAGTATCCTTTCGGATTCCATCCTCTATTGAGATTACTTCTCCCGGAAACAATTACTTGACTCTGAGTATCGTCTCACTCAACCAGATGTTCTGAAGGTATGTATCTGTCCATGTTGCTTTCTTTTGATGATTCAGTTACTCCCACTGGTTTTTAGACCAGGTGTAAAATCAATCAAATTTTTCACATAGACTGTGTCTCGCCCTGAGGTTCTCTTGTTTGGCAGCAACCGGGCTCACCAATGCTTCCAAGTAGTTGGATTGTAAATCTGTACCAACTATAGTGTTTTACCACCAATCGGTGTGTCACCCCAATCATAACTACTTATGATGGTGATCAATACTACTGGTCATGAGAAGATTATGTCAGTTGTGGAACAGAAATCTGATTTCTGCTCCAAGCCTAGTGATGACTAAAAGGTCCTATTACTTGGCTAATCCTGAACTCATTCAGGACTGTCCCAACTCCCACTGTTTCCTTAGAACGTGAGTTCTTTCTAAAAGAGCTATTCTTTTAGAGTTACAGCGGGATAGCCAATGAAACGACAATGTTGATCATGTTCAGGCTAGTCATGAGCTTCGGATGGACGCTACAAGACCCTGGACTTTCTATGTATGAGTGGGATAATCCCAGATTTACATTTCCGACAGTGTCTGTAAGACCTAATTAGTCTAGGATGTGGTCGGAATATGGTTTATATGGACTGACTGGTATAGAATTCAACTTATTGGAAACTAATTGGCAATGTATCGAGGATCGAACTGTTTCGACCAATGCTCTATTGTCTTCCCTAAGACACATTACAACTATTAATGTTCTTGGAAGAGAATGAACTGTGAAACCTTTTTCTCAGTTTATGTTATCACTCAGGTTCTGTGGAACTTGTACTTCCTTTGAAGTCCTTGGACTGTTCAAGGTTTCAATTCAATTGCTTATCCCGATAAGCAATGTCATATTCATCATACCGAATGATGAATATTGTGAAGTACAAACAATTGTGTTCTATGTCTTTTACATATTTATGTAGACTAATGACTTTGTTAACTTTGTTCAAGACTTGCAATCTTCAGTTTACTCTAAGTCAACTGATTCCAAAATTCTATCCTCTGGATCTTTGGGTGATTCATTTCTTGCCACATGTGCT
This sequence comes from Cichorium intybus, assembly GCA_023525715.1. NCBI lineage: Eukaryota > Viridiplantae > Streptophyta > Magnoliopsida > Asterales > Asteraceae > Cichorium > Cichorium intybus. Next base: position 81,878,761 of record CM042017.1, read on the forward strand.
TTGTCAAGAACTTAATCATCATCTGACTCTAAGTCAGATGATTCCAAAGTCCTGTCCAACTGGACCTTTGGTTGATTCATTTCTTGACATATTTAGAAGTCAATTCATCAAGTGACTCTAAGTCAAATGATTCCAAGGTCCTGTCCAACTGGACCTTTGGTTGAATTGATTCTTATAACATTTGTATTAACAATCATAATGACACAATTCTTGAATTCAAAACATTTCGGATCAAATTCAAGTTATTACTAAACATACATTCAAGACATTCAAATAACATTTCAAGGACAATTTTAGACAACATGTGTTAAAAGAAAAATGACAATTTATTAAAACAAAATCCTTGAACAATGTAATAGACAATGTCAAAAAATGAATCTAAAGACTAATAACAATATTTCAATATCTATCTAAAACTTCAAAACTGCACGAGCTGGAGATCCAATCCAAATGTGCTCCTATGCGCCAGAGTCCCGTGCCTTCTTGATTCCCTGCATACAAACCAAAATACGACTATCACATTATGTATCAAGAAATCTTGGAACATGAGTTTTGAGATTTTTTAGATATACCTGAGCTTTCAAAAGACTTGGAGCGTCATCCAATCTTCCCGTGACTGTATCCGATTTAGCGGATTCCCAGTTTGAGACATGTCCAGTCGATCTTGACCGTTTCTTGTTACGTCTCTTCACTGGAATTAATCCAGAAGTAGTTGAGCCATTGGAGCTATGCATGTCCAAGAGTGACTCGTATAAAGTCAACAGTGGACGCATTTCCATGAGGGTTTTTTTCTGGTCTTCCTTTCTATACGTCTGAATGAACAGATCGTACTCATTTGTCAGCGAAGTGAGCAGGATGTTAACACTCTCCTCCTGACTCATGGGATAACCAAGTTTATACAATTCGCCTATGTACGCTTCAATCAGAAGAACATGCGAATTGATGCTACTTCCTGCTTTCAGCTTGCACTCTGCAAGTCTTTTGAAGATCCTGGTTCGTTCCTCTTCGACTGGTTTTTGGAACTTTTCCTCAACCATTTGCATTAACTCATATGGCCCCAAGGATTCAAAATCCTTGCGGAATTCGGGGTCAATGGTTGACAGCATGAGGTCACGAATCTATTCGGATTCATCATAAGAACCTTTTATGATGACTTGTTCCGGTGGAACTGGGATCGGATACTCGGTGAGATGTAGCTTGCCCACAATGTCGAGACCCAGTCTCCAATTGCGAAGCCATTCTTTACAGTTGAGGCCAGTCAGCCTTTCTATATTTAGCAGGTGCATTCTGATGCTTTCAGAAATGGGTGAAGGAGGAGAAGTAGGAGAATTGACACTTGACATCTATAAAAGAAAATAGAATTTATTAGCTTAATTGGTCCTTTTTAAATAATTACCCAATATGATATTTAATAAGGCTAGGATCCAAAATACTCCAACTATGGTATGAAGAGGGATGCCGTAATCACAACATAATGGTCATTAAGGTAGATAAGCACTTATCAATTTCATCTTATGAAATTCCTAGATCTGTTGAGATTCATTAAACTTTTCAATGGCATGTTTAATCTCGGATGTGCTCCACTGTTTGTGACTGGGATGCCGAGGATCACAAACCAGATGTGAATAACCATGCAAATTAGCTTGGTACTCTCGGGTTAATTATCATCTCTAATTGATGTGTCGGTAAACTACACACGCTCCATCAACAATGATAATACCCGGGAAACCCATTGCAACTCTTTATGAACCCCTATTGGCATGCCGGTAAACCACACACGCTCTATCAATGTTTCATAAAGTGCAATGTGCAATTTCATGGATTAGCACCAATTCACATTTTTCCTAAAGTAACTAGATTTGGGTTTTATTAAGTGTTCTAGTACTTTGAATCATTATACTTTTAGTGATTATTAGGCGGTCCTATCAAACCTGTTCGGCTAACGACCCTCCACTGATCAGGCGAGCGCTGGGCAAGAGTGTTCACCCATTAGACCGCCATTTTATAGGCAGTCTCCTTATACCCACTTTATAGACCAGCTTCGTGAATGAGGCCTACTAATAATTTGACTAACCATTTAATCTCATACATATAAAAAATAACTTCCTAGTTATAATATATATAAGATGTAATTTTTTAAACCTTTAAAAAATTGTTTCTGGTTTATCTTTTAATTTATTGTCGATTTAAGCTATTAAATTTCAAATTAAATTAAACCTTAAAAACGATTTTAATTATCTTTTAATTAACCAATTAATTAAATTAATTAAATTTGATATTTTAAACCTTTTTAAAATATTTTAGGATTTATCCTTTTAATTTTCGCCAATTTAAACAATTAAATTCTAAATTAAATTAAATCCTTGAATTATCTTTTAATTACCAATTAATTAAATTAATTCAAATGTAGATAGGTTTTATCAAATTAATCAAATTAATTAAAACCTATCCTTATCCCCTAATTTTTGATTTTTAGGATAAAGGTTTTAAGGTTTATCTTTTAAACAATTTAAAGTTACCAAAAATAGAATACCTTCTAAAACCTAGCCATAAAAATCGCCAAATAAGAGGGGAGGGGCTAGGGTTTTTCAAAACCCTAACCCTAGATGTCGATTATGCTCAAATTAGGGTTTAGGAACAATAAACCCTAATTACAAGGAAAACAGTTATAGCAATTTAACAAGAAAAACAACCAAATGCTCTGATACCACTGAAAGGTTTTCTGCAACTATGAACTAAAAATCCTAAGTTCACATGCAACCTATTTAGATCTAAGTTTTTCTTCTAGTTAAACATATAACAATTCCTAAAAGGCCAGAAAGAATTAAACTAAAAGAAAGATCAAGAAAAACCAACCTTTAGTGAATCTTGGAAGCAAAGCAACAGAAACCTCTTGCCTCAAATGCAGTCACACCCTTAGCTTGGAATGTTGGCCGAAAATTCCTTCAGAGAGAGCCTCAAAATCGTGGCCTATGTAGGGTTATGAGCCTCCCTATTTATAGGCTCCAGTGGATGGCCAGATAAACCCTAAGAGATAAACCTTTTGAATTCAAATCAAGATAAACCTTTTATCTTATCAATTCAAACAATTATCTCTTATATATATATATATATATATATATATATATATATATATATATATATATATATATATATATATATATATATATATATATATATATATATATATATATATATATATATATATATATATATATATATATATCGATTATATATATTTATATATATATATAATCGCCAATCACACACTCACTCAAACTGTCACTTACTCAACTATTGAATAATTACAGTTTTAGTCCCTACACCTTTAATTAATTAATTTAACTGCCAAATTAATTCCAATTGATTCCAGAAAAATTTCTAATTAATTATTATAGTTTCTAATTAATATATTATCACTTAAATATATTAATAAACTATTTATTTTATTTCTATTGATTTATTAATCATATAATAAATCAATCTTTCTCTCTACCGGACTTTCTGCCAATCCTCCAACTATGAGGCAACCCAAATGGACTATGCTACTATTAATTAGATAAATACTAATTATTAGTCATGGCTTAGACACCTAATCCAACATTTATAACCTTCTCGAATCATATCTTTTCTTTGGCAAGACGCACAAACTACATTCATAACAAGGGAAAGCATTTCGAAGAAGTTTCCAACACCATTGTGGTCTCTTGCAATTGCCACAACCACTAGTTGAAGTTGGTGAGCAAAACAATGTACATAAAAAGCCGAAACGTTATCTTTTAAAATTAAAGCTTTCAAACCATTAAACTCACCTCTCATATTGCTTGCTCCGTCATAACCTTGTCCTCTTACTTTTTTCATACTCAATCCATGTTGAGCAAATAAAGAGTCTATGGAATATTTAAGAGATTTTGAAGATGTGTCCGTCACATGAACAACACCTACAAATTTCTCATTAACAAGCCCAAGTTTGTCAACATATCGCAAAACCACGGCCATTTGTTCTTTTTTTGATACATCACTAGACTCGTCAACTAACAATGTGAATACATCATCACCAATTTCTTGTAAGATGCCTTTAAGTATTTCTTGTGAAAAGCAATAAGCAGCATCTTTTTGAATCTTTGGTGAAACCACTTGATTATTCTTCGGAGCATTTTCTAATGTTACTTTACGAATATCCTCACTAAGTTTCCTAACTAGTTTTATTGTTTCCAAGAATTGTCTTCTATGCAAAGACGTTTCCGACTCGTCATGTCCACGAAATGGTAATGCACTATTAAGTAGATGTCTACACACCTCAACGGAAGCATTTAATCGGATACGATATTCTTTCTTTGCACTTTCACTTTGCTTATGAAAGGCAATAGAAATGGATTGACGTTGTTTCACTAGATCTTCACATTTTTAAGGCTTTATTATGAAAACTATTAACCGCACCAACATGACTCAAAAGTCTCTCCAATTTGTTCCAACCATCAAAGCCTTGAGTGACAAATGCATCATTACCGGCTTGTTGTCCATTATCATCTCTAAATAAATAACTGTAAGGTTTTCTGCAAACCATGAACTAAATAACCTAAGTTCACATGCAACCTATGAGGATCTATGTTTTCTTCTAATTGAACATATAACAAAACCTAAACGCCATAAGAAAATTAACTAAAAGAATAAAATTAGAGAAACCAACCTTTTAGAATTTTCTGGAAGCTAAGCAGCAAAAGTATCCTGCCTCAAATGAGATCACACCCAAGCCGAGAAGATTATGGATCGAAATTCCAGAGAGAAACAATAGAATGAGCGAGCGATAATGAGGTCTAGGGTTCCCTATTTATAGGGAACCAAGTGGCAAAGCTAAAACCCTAGCCGCAGCCCATTTTCCGGATTATCTGTACGCGCGCCGCGGCCAAGACGTTTGCGCGCCGCGCGCCACAATTCAACTATTGAATTTGTACGACTTTAATCCCTGACCTCCGGATTAATCCAATTAATGTCACAGAAATTAATCCAATTAATTTCTGATTAATTATCAATCAAATAATATTATTTCTAATTAATATATTATCTCCATAATATATTAACAAACAATATCTTGATTTATTAGTCATATAATAAATCAACCCTTTCTCTCTACTTAACTTTCCACCAATCCTCCAGCTATGAGGGCAACCCAAATGGACTATGCCACTATTAATTAGGTAAATACTAATTATTAGTCATGGCTTAGACACCTAATCCAACAGTCTCCCACTTGGATAAGTTTATGACTATAATTACCAATTTAACCTCTAATCAACCAGCACTTTTAGCTTCCTAGAAACCGCTGCCAAACTCTGATCTAATCAGTTCTGTCCATAGATAAGTGATCAGATGATCCTCTGTCCAACAAGATATTTTCAAACTCAAGACATGGATAAAATCAATCCCGGTCTGACTCACTGTTCCTCGATATCCGATTTGCATATGACTCTTAGACTACCAATTTAGTCCCGGTTGGCCAACCATTTTAGTCAACTTCAAATTCATCGAGAGGCCTACAGATATCTGTTCCCCGTTAGGGTCAAGGGACGAATAAGCTTCGACTCATATACTTATGTCTTTTATCAGACAAATCACTCACAACAATACGTTTTATAACACCGAGTTACCGATGCGTTTTCGTATTATCAATGAACAACCGTCTAGTAAATCATAACTCATATGTCTTAGCTTAAAGATCAAAAGATATTATCGTCTCAACATTGCTCGTGATGAAATCCATGAAGCAATCCATTGAGCGCGGGTTTATCCAATACTCAAATCTCTATTTCCAAGTACTCACGAATGGTGCAGCAATCCAATTGCAATGTCTAACTCCTTAGACAACCTATTACCAATTCATGACAGTCTTACTTCACACTTGCTCCCAAAAGTGTAATCGACTGTGGATATTTGAATAATCCAATTATTCAAGAAGTAAAACATGCAAAATAAAACACAATGATAAAGTATTGACAAAAGTAGTAAACCATTACTCATTAATAAATCTCTATTATTAAATCACAAAAGTCAAATACAATACATTGTTACAAGTTTCGAAACCTATCTAATTTACATAAACTTTATATCATCTCTTAATCCAATGCTCCTAGCATGCTGATTATGCTTAATCCTACTCAGAGCCTTTGTCAAGGGATCTGCAGGATTATCTTCCGATAATACCCTCTTTACCACGAGGTGACCTTCTTCTACCTTATGCCTTATGTAGTGGTACTTTCTGTCGATATGCCTGGACTTTCCATGGTCTCGCGGTTCCTTTGTCAAGGCGACCGCACCTTCGTTATCGCAGAACAGTTCCACGGGCTCCTGAATACTCGGGACTACTCCAAGGTCACCGATGAAGTTCTTCAGCCAAGCCGCTTCCTTAGACGCTTCACTTGCTGCTATATACTCTGATTCACAAGTAGAATAAGCCACCGTATCTTGCTTGGAACTTTTCCAAGTTACTGCTCCTCCGTTCAGAAGGAATACCCAGCCAGACTGAGACCGACCACTATCTCTATCTGTCTGAAAACTGGCATCCGTATATCCTTCAACTCTCAATGTATCACCGCCTCCAAGGACCAACACCATGTCTTTTGTCCTTCGCAGATACTTGAGTATATTCTTTACCGCTATCCAATGTGCCCTTCCAGGGTTACCCTGGTACTGACTGACCATGCTTAAAGCAAAGGCCACGTCAGGGTGAGTACACGTCATAGCGTACATGATCGATCCTACAGCCGAAGCGTAAGGTACCCGACTTATTTCAGCTATTTCTTCGTCTGTACTCGGACTTTGAGTCTTACTCAATTTTGCATTACTTTGGATAGGCAGCTCTCCCTTCTTGGAATTTTCCATACTAAACCTTTTCAGTACCTTTTCCAAGTATGTACCCTGACTAAGTCCAATTAGTCTCTTCTTCCTATCTCTCAATATTCTTATCCCGAGAATATAGGCAGCCTCTCCTAGGTCCTTCATGGCAAAACATTTCCCAAGCCAAGCCTTGATATCTTGCAAGGTTGAAATATCGTTTCCCATGAGCAGTATGTCATCGACATACAGCACCAGAAAAGTGACTATACTCCCACTAGCCTTGACATATACGCAGGACTCATCCTCGCTCCTAGAGAAACCAAACTCCTTGACTTTCTCATGGAAACAAAGATTCCAGCTGCGAGAAGCTTGCTTCAATCCGTAGATTGATCTCTCAAGCTTACACACCTTATTAGGATACTTTGCATCGACAAAACCCTCTGGCTGATTCATGTAGACATCCTCAGTCAACTTTCCATTAAGGAAGGCGGTTTTGACGTCCATCTGCCAAATTTCATAGTCATGAAATGCAGCTATGGCCAGCATAATCCTAATAGACTTTATCTTGGCTACTGGTGAGAATGTCTCGTCATAGTCAACCCCTGGGGTTTGAGTGAAGCCCTTCGCAACCAGTCTTGCCTTGAAAGTGTGTACCTTTCCGTCCATGTCGGTCTTCTTCTTGAAGATCCATTTGCACCAGACTGTCTTTCGACCCGGTACGTTGTCAACCAAGTTCCAAACTTGATTGTCATACATGGACTTGATCTCGCTATCCATGGCCTCTTTCCACTTGGCAGACTCAGGGCCCACCACTGCTTCCTGGTAGTTAGCTGGTTCATCCAAATTTATCAGTGTCCTATCACTGACAAACGTGTCCCCATCCGAAGTTATATAGAACCCATAAAACTCGGGTGGCATGCTAACCCTACCAGAACGCCTAAGAGGTAAGGATACATCTGTCGGACCAACAGGAACTTCTTCCTCATGTTGGTTGCTAGTTTCTCCTAAGGTTGCATCATCTGATGACTCTTGAATTTCTTCCAGATCAATGGTACTCCCACTGTCCTCTTTGAATATGAGCTCTCTCTCTCTCGAAAGACCGCTCGTCTAGCTACAAAGACCACGTCCTCGCTCGGTCTGTAGAATAGATATCCAAATGACTGTTTGGGATAACCAAGGAAGAAACACCTTTCGCTTCTGTCTGCGAGTTTGTCTTGAGTCTCTCGTCTAATGAAAGCCTCACAACCCCAGACCTTGATATGTGCCAACGAGGGAACTTTCCCGGTCCACATCTCATGAGGTGTTTTAGCAACCTTCTTAGTTGGGACAAGATTGAGGATATGGGCGGCAGTCTCTAAGGCATACCCCCAGAAGTGAATGGGAAGTGAAGCTCGACTCATCATGGAACGAACCATGTCCAACGGGGTTCGGTTGCGTCTCTCTGCAACACCGTTCAACTGTGGTGTCCTGGGAGGTGTCAACTGTGAAACTATTCCGCATTCCTTTAGATAGTCTAGGAACTCGATACTTAGATACTCTCCGCCTCTGTCGGACCTGAGCATCTTTATCTTCCTGCCTAATTGATTCTCTACTTCGTTCTTAAACTCTTTGAACTTTTCAAAAGTGTTCGACTTGTGCTTGATCAAGTAGATATAACCGTATCTACTAAAATCGTCGGTAAAGGTTACGTAGAACCGCGTGCCATCCTTTGTGGTTGATCTGAATGGACCACACACATCCGTGTGAATGATGTCCAGCAGACCCTCACCTCTTTCAAAAGATCCTTTGAAAGGTGATTTAGTCATCTTGCCCAACAGACAAGATTCGCATACATCATCCGACTTGAGGTCGAATGATTCCAACACTCCATCCTTTTGGAGTTGGGCGATGCGTTTCTTGCTGATGTACCCGAGCCGACAATGCCACAGACATGCCTTTTCTACGCCACTAGTAGAATCAATATAATTTACACTATGTCCTAAATTGTCAACACATTCAACAGTTTCATACACACCATCACAAGGATAAGCAGTAAAAATCAAAATACCATTTTTGAAAACAGAAATCGAACCAATTTTATTATCAAAAGAAAATTGAAATCCTTGTCTGAACAATGCGTGAAATGAAATAATGTTTCTTGCCATTTCTGGCGAATAGCAACAATTAAATAACTCTATACTAACATCACTACTAAGCACTAAACTGTAAACGCCGATCTTGGTAACAGGGGACGATCTCCTATTGCCCATGATCAAGTTCAGTCTACCGTGCTCCACCTCCCTGCTTTCCTTTAGGCCCTGCAGATCAGAACAAATGTGAAAACCACATCATGTATCAAGGACCCAAGAATTAGAAGATGGTGAGTTTTTAGAGATAGTGTATATACCTGCTGTCGATGGCTTTACTTTCCCATCCTTGACATCCTGCAAGTATTTGGGGCAGCTTTTCTTCCAATGGCCCTTCTCTTTGCAGTAGAAACAGTTGGCTTCATCGGGGTTGGCCACACAAGGAATGTGGGAAGTATTGGTTCTCGAGCCATTACCGGATGACCCGACCTGAACCTTTTCCCTCCAATTTTGCTTAGGAGGGCCCTTCCTTTTCTTTCCTTTGCCACTTCCAATGGCTAGGACGGGCTGATTAACCGAGGGTACACTTTTACCGTTCATCCCGTCCTCAGCTACTCGAAGCATACGATGCAACTCAGTCATATTAGCCTGATTGTTGTTCAAATGATAAGCCACCTGAACTGGTCATAAGAACTCGGTAAGGAGTTAAGCACTATGTCAACGGCCAACTGCTCCGGTACAGGCATCGCAAGCTTTCTAAGCCGCTTCACGTAACCTTGCATTCTTTGCACATGAGTGCAGATGGACTCTCCATCTTTAGGTTTGCTGTTCGTGAAGTCCTTGACCACCTCGCACCTCTCGATGCGCTCTTGCTTGCGGAACTTTTCCGCAAGCTCCTTGTGCATCTCAAAGGGCCAGTAGTCTTCGTATATCCTCTGCAATTCTGGGTTCATTGTGGCGATCATGATGCAGGCCACTTTGGTCGCATCATCAGAATGTTTTTGGTACGAGGCAATCTCCTCGGGAGTAGCAATTTCAGGGTCAATATCGACAAGCTCGGTCTCGAGAACATACTCCTTGTTCTCGTACCTCAGAGCCATCTTGATATTTCTAATCCAGTCATTGTAGTTTGTCTCGTTTAATTGAACCTTGGAACACAGTGAGAGGATAGAGGGAACACTGGAGTTTGAGTGGGGAGCGGATTGATCAGTAGAAGACTTCTATAAAAGAAGGTAAGTTTAATTAGATACTTGTCGGTCCTTATAATAACCCAATATAAAATAAGGCTAGGATCCAACTATAACAATTTGCAACATAGAAGAGGGATGTCGTAATCTATAAGCAAATTTTATAAAGGTAGGCGAATGACGATTCAGCCAATTCCACCGCGGAAAAATAATCTTATTATAAATGGAATTCCTAGTTTCTTTTGAGATTTATTGAACTGTTCAATAGCATGTTTAATCTCGGATATGCCCCACCGTTTGTGACTGGGATGCCGAGGATCACAAACCGGGTGTGAATAACCATGCAAATTAGCTTGGTACTCTCGGGGTCCATTATCATCTCAAATTGATGTGCCGGTAAACCACACACGCTCCATCAACAATGATAACACCCGAGACACCTATTGCCACTCTTTATGAACCCCCATTGGTGTGCCGGTAAACCACACACGCTCCACCAACGTTTCATAAAGTGCAATGTGCAATTTCATGGGGTAGCATCAAATTCACAGTTTTCCTAAAGTAACTAGATTGGGATTTTGTGTAAAGGTTCTAGTACTTTGATCATTATACTTTTAATGATTAAGTGGTCCTATCAAAACTGTTCGGCTAACGACCCTCCACTGATCAGGCGAGCGGTGGGTGAGAGTGTTCACCCATTAGACTGCCATTTTATAGGCAGCCTCCTTATACCCACTTTATAGATCAGCTTCGTGAATGAGGCCTACTACTGAATTGACTGACCAATTTTATATTATACATATAGTATTAACAATTAATAGCATATATAAGATGTATTTTAAAACTCTTTAAAATATTCCAGGTTTATCTTTTAATTTTACCAATTTAACTATTAAATTTAAAATTAAATTAAACCTTTAAAACTCGATTTAATTATCCTTTAATTAATAATTAATTAAAATAATTAAATCTTAATATTTTAAACATTAAAATATTTTTTCGGATTTAATTATCCTTTATTTTCGCAAATTCTAAAATTAATTAAATCCTTTGAATTATCTTTTAATTAACAATTAATTAAATTAATTCAAATGCAGATAGGTTTATTCAAATTAATCAAATTAATTAAAACCTATCCTAAACCCCCCCCTAGATTTCGATTTCAAGAAATGGGTTTAAGGTTATCCATTTAATTAACCAATTAAAGTTACCAAAAATAGAAAGCCTCCTAAAACCCTAATAGGCCAAATCGAAAATCACTAAGGGTGGAATTAGGGTTTCCAAAACCCTAATCCAAAAAGTCGATCCACATGAAATTAGGGTTTATAAGCTTTAAACCCCAATTTTAGGAAAAAACAGTTATATCAATTCAACAAGAAAACAAGACAGACTCTGATACCACTGTAAGGTTTTCTGCAAACCATGAACTAAATAACCTAAGTTCACATGCAACCTATGAGGATCTATGTTTTCTTCTAATTGAACATATAACAAAACCTAAAGGCCATAAGAAAATTGACTAAAAGAATAAAATTAGAGAAACCAACCTTTTAGAATTTTCTGGAAGCTGAGCAGCAAAAGTATCCTGCCTCAAATGAGATCACACCCAAGCCGAGAAGATTATGGATCGAAATTCCAGAGAGAAACAATAGAATGAGCGAGCGATAATGAGGTCTAGGGTTCCCTATTTATAGGGAACCAAGTGGCAAAGCTAAAACCCTAGCCGCAGCCCATTTTCCGAATTATCTGTACGCGCGCCGCGCGCCGCAATTCAACTATTGAATTTGTACGACTTTAATCCCTGACCTCCTGATTAATCCAATTAATGTCACAGAAATTAATCCAATTAATTTCTGATTAATTATTAATCAAATAATATTATTTCTAATTAATATATTATCTCCATAATATATTAACAAACAATATCTTGATTTATTAGTCATATAATAAATCAACCCTTTCTCTCTACTTAACTTTCCACCAATCCTCCAGCTATGAGGGCAACCCAAATGGACTATGCCACTATTAATTAGGTAAATACTAATTATTAGTCATGGCTTAGACACCTAATCCAACAATAACAACATAAACAAAATGCTTTATTCTTCTTAATGCTATACTCTAGCCAATTACCATATTGATTAAACCATGTAGGGACAAAACCTCTTAGCTTATTCCCAATTTTTGTTTTTGGAAATTTATGGCCGCGTGGTTGACAAGGTCCTTTAATCCAATAACACCGTCTTATTTCATCTCTTTGATTAACGTTATAACTCAATATTCTTGGTTTTTCGGAAGGATCCGAAGGAAGATTATCCAAATCAACTAGATTAATAGGCGTCGTAAAATTAAATGTACTTTGAGGAATTGGAATAGAAGTACCAATATCGGGTGTTGATGTTGATGAAGATGGACATGGTGTTTTCCTTTTGTAGTAATTTTCCATTTTCTATCCAAAAAATAAATATACACAATAACAATCAATCAACTAATTTATTTTTCACAAACTAAATAAAATTATGTATCTAATGTAAAAAATAACAAAGGAAACATCAATTAACAACATATAACTAAAAATTTAGGGTTTATAATCTTAAAATAAAGAAATAGGTTACCTAGAAGTAAATAAAGAAATTGGTGGTCCCCTTGAAGTTGAATCTTCCACCACTTGTAACAAAGAAACAAGAAGTTAATGTAGAATCTTTGATTCTTGTAAGTCAAAGAAATGGTGGTCCCTCTTTTTTTATTGCTTGCGTACAGGAGACGAGAGCAAAAGAAGTGAATTGGGGAAAAAGGGTTTGTCTGTTTCCAATCCACCACACACAACCGATTAATATAAAATAATTGGGCTCAAATCTTCAATTAAAATATAGCCCAGTAGTGCCCACATAGACTTGGTCCAATAATACATAAACATATTTAATTGGGGGCATTGTTATTGAAAATTTTATTTAGGCCCAAATATCAATATAATATTATATGCAAAAAAAAAATTTATTGGGGGCACCTCCCCCCTCCTCATAACTTAAATCCGCCCCTGTTCAAAATTGCAAACATGCTAAAGATATGTGGTATATAGACATAGAGGTTTGTACGAGGGAACAGGCAATCAACGTAAGAACATGATCACTAATATTTAGCAAGTTTCGTAACTTGAGCAAAAAACTTAATGGGACACTAAATCATATCTTTGAGAAATTCAGTATTCTTTGTAATAAACTTGAACATTATCAAATTTTTACAAATCCTCAAGAAATTAATATCACGTTATTCACTCCTTAAGATAAGAATGGAAGTTAGTGTCAATGATGATTTAGGGACATGAGAACATAGACTTTATACACTGCTTATGATCTATACAATATTCTTAAGTCTCGGGAAGAGATGTTATGGACACTATCAAGGACAAGTCATTTAGTATCCTCTTGTTTTAGTGGCAAAGGGGGAGAAAGTAATATCTATGTCACATTCGAAGTCAACTCAACATGTGGTACAATTTGAACCTTCAAATGATGATGAGAAAGAGAGTGACGATAGTGAAAGTTCCGGTGATAAGAGAACATTTGTGGTAAGCAATACGTCAAATAAGAAGTCTGGTTTTCGAAATATGAATTACAAATGTAGAAAAACATTTATGGTGGAGAAAGTAAGTTTGCAAGTAAGAATGATGAATATTAGAATATGAAAAATTACTTGGCGATTTTGGCTTGCACTGTGGTTGTGGTTACTGCTATGAGAAGAATCACTTGGCACATGATTGCATGCTGAAAAGGAAACTTGAAAAAGATAATAACGTCAAGGGTTCAACTTGCTACGTTTCATGGCACAAAGAGTCACTTGAAAAAGAAAAATCAAACAGTGCTTGATAAATTCTTACGGGTGATTCTAGATAGATGGAGTATGGTTCTCTGGCTCCGATGATGCTGAAATGCGTCAATCAACCCATGGATGCATGATGGTTGTTCACAAAGGTTTCATAGCTCTAGTTCCTCAACCTCAAATGCATCACGGGGATATGTCTAACGACAACCCAATCGAAAGGAACCACTATTGAGAATGTATTGTTGGATTAGGTGTCTAAGTCATGACTATAATTTGTATTTACTTGATTGATAGTAACAAAGTCCTTTTGGGTTGCCCTCATAGCTGGCAGTTTGACATAATAACCTTTAGAGAGAGATTGATTTATTATCTGATTAATAAATCAATATAAATAATTTATTAATATATTATGTGGATAATATATTAATTAGAAATAGTATTATTTAATTAATAATTAATCAGGAATTAATTGGAATTAATTTGGTGATTAATCGAATTAATTAAAGGTGCAGGGGCTGAATTGTAATTGTTCAATAATTGAGTAGTGACAGGCTGGAAGTTGGCAAAATTAAGGATGGGATTATCCTATGGGATAAAACACTTGTAAATTTGGATGAGCCAGCTAACTACAAAGAAGCGATGGCAGGCCCTGAGGCATCCAAATTGAAAGATACAATGGATAGCGAGATTTAGATCATGTACAATAACCAAGTTTGGAATTTGGTTGATCGCACATCCGGTTGAAAGACGGTGGATTGTAAATAGATCTATAAAAGGAAAACTAGCAGAGGAAGTGTATATGGCGCATCCAGAGGGTTTTGTACAGTCTGAATATCAAAATAGAGTGTGTAAGCTTGAAAGTCAATTTATGGACTTACACAAGCATCTTGCAGTTGGAATCTTTGCTTCGGTGAAAAAAACAAAGAGTATGTTATAGAAGAGTGAAGATGAACCAAGAGCACATGTCAGAGCTAGTGGGAGTGCAATTGTCTTCCTTGTAATGCATGTTGATGACATGTGACTCATAAACATCAATATCCTAATGTTGTAAAGTGTGAAAACTTGGCTTTGTAATTGTTTTGCTATAAAATACTTGGGAGAAACAAAGGGTATATAGAGATAGACCAATGCATATCATTAAATTAAGCTAAAGTATATAACACAAGATTCAAAATTCAATGAAGAGATCGTGTTTATGCGGCATGGTATGACACTAAGCAGAGCTAAGTGGTTAGAAAAACTGAGTCTCATATCCTTTGGTTATAGAATCGATCATCTATATCATAATATGTATAAATCCTAACATGTTTTATGCCAAGAGCATAACGAGTCAATATCAGGATAATCCTAGCATAACACAACAATTAAATTCTAAAGCATTCTCATAGGTTTAAGAAGAGAGAAAGGCATGCTCTTGAATCATTGAAGTATGGAACAGCTCATTATAAAAGTTAAACTGGAGCAAACGTCCAAATTGAAAGAAACGGCTCCTAATTGCAGTCACAATTCGGTTCTTATTAGACAGAGATATCACAAGGGATTAGAGTTATAATGAATAAGGCTCTTAGCCTATCCATACATTAAGTCATTTACATAGATCAATAATGATTAAGAGATTGTCTATAAAGATTAGATTAATAATTGAATTGGCTTGAGTGGTTAGTTTAGTTTGATTTAATTTAGGAACTTATGTAGTATAAATCTTTATTGATTTGATGATTATTATGTAGAGATTTTAATATATGTTGGAGAGCAGACAATTTCATTAGTTTGTTGTGTTTTAATTTTGCATGGTTTATTGATTTCTTGAATGTTAAATTATTCAAACTTCCACACTTTATCATACTTCTGGAAGTAGGTGGTGATCTAAGACTAACATAGATTGTGGTAGATTATCCATGGTGATGGACATCACATGGAGATGCGACTAGTACTCATGTGTACTTAATAGAGATTAAGTATTGGAGTACACCGCACTTAGAGATTATTTCATGGAAACTGAAACATGTAATTCTAATATGGTAATATAGTATATTCTTCAAACGAAGATACATAAGATTCTTGTCTTGTAATCTATTGTTTCTTGGTTTTCTCTAATGTTGTTCGTAACTAACAGACATAAAGGGAATGTCCAAGAATTACATGATGAGTATGTGGGGTCTATGTAATCAAAGTTTATTTGTTCTTTTTGTCTCAATAGGAGAAGAGATATATACCCTCGATGATTTGATGTTGACATCAAATGCTTGGCCAAGTAGAGACTAAATTGATAATAGATCAATAGCGCAGTCTATTGTGGTTACCACAAATCTCTATCGTGAAATATAATCTTGAATGTTTGAGATTGACAAGCTTCCATGTCTCACGTTTATATAGATATCGTAAAGAATAAAGGAATATTTTATCACGTATCAAAAGTGTTGTTTCATATCTACATGATATGAGTACAGCAGTTGTGTTAGATGAACATATACCTTGCTAGGATAAGGCATATGAGACCATATAGTTGCTGTGACATGTGCAACTGGGAGACTGTTGGATATATGTTTATGGCCATAACAAGTTGGTGATATTACTATAGATAACAGGGTCCTTTTGGGTTACACACAATATATGATTTGAGCATAAAATGAAAAAAAAAATTGATAAGTAAGCTGTGTGCACTCCATTCACAGTTGCAAACATCTGATCACTCCCTCTCTTGATCTCTCTCCTCCCCTCCCTTCCTCACGGTTTGAAACCCTCATTGTCTAGGGTTAGCATTCACGGCTTTGACACAACAATGTGGTAGGATTGCCAAGCTTCGCAACACTATACTCTTACATGCAATAAACATCAGAGTGACTCTGGTTTGGATCTTTGTTCATCCATACAACAATATGTAGAAGTTATAATAAAAGTCTACCAAGGTATGTGTACTTTGTCATTCTTATTTTATACTACATCTAGTCATTAAACTGTGATCACTGATGGAATATGTTGTGTTGCTTCCGTTGTCTTTGTATGTTTTAAGTTTTTGTAATTTACATCATATTACAACAATTATTTTGTTGAAATCTAGAAAAGTTGACCAGGTGATATTACATCTTAATATAATCATTTTAGCAAATAATTCTTAGATGTTATTGTAACAATACATTTGAAGTATGGGTTTGTTGAAGTTTATACGAAGGAGATAACGAAAATGGAAAAGACAAGTGCAAAGTAATTGTTCAAAATGAACTTAACAGATATACATTTAAACTCAATGGTACGGAAAGAAACCATGTAGCAAACGTATCCATAATTTTTGACAATTTAGAAAGACAAATACTATAATTCAATCATAGTTATAAAATTACCAACCAAAAATTCAAATAATTTATTGTAATAAAACAAACATGGATCAAGAGTATGGTGATGCATGCCTATTCGAAAAACATCAAAATCAAAAGGTCCATTTTTTCATTAAATAATCTAAATCCAAATGTTTGGAGTTGCCTCTTCCAAATCATCTTGCGATTCCCAATAACAAAGGAAAACGTTAACTCATTCTCACAATCTAGAAAAGGGAACAACTAATGGGAATGTTGGTTGGGTGTGTTTGTGTGTTTGTATTATAGAAAAATTTTAGAACTAACAAATATAGAAAACAAAAATTATGAGTTTTCTAACATTTTCTAACTTCTTTGTTGATTTAAAAAAGATTGATCTATACATACTTTTCTATTGTCTGTTTATACCTCTTTGATGTAAATTTTTTTTTTTTTTTTTTTTGCCTATTTTGTCTATTTGTTGTCATTTTTTTTTTCTTTTTTACTTTTACTAATACTATTTGATTTGTTTTATTATTATTATTATTATTATAAAAACAATGATAGAAAGTTTAGGTGTGTTTAGTTGCGGAAAACTGCTCCGTTTTTCGGAAAAATTTTCCAAGAAAAATAAGAATTCTGAAAAAGCGTTTAGTTTGACAATTTTTCTAAAGTTTTCCAAGAAAATGAAAATTTTTCATTTTTCCAAAATTAGAAATAATTTGGAAAATTTTGGAAAAACCCAAAATTATTGTTTTCTGAATTTTTCTATTTCCAAGATTGTTCTAAAATATAATAAAAACAAGCACACACACACACTCATTCTCACCTACACCCCACAATTACAACAACACTCATCCTACCCTCTACCCACCCCACCCCACCCCATCTCCCCCACCCCACCCTCATCCTATCTCACCCACCCACCCGACCCTACCCAATCCCATCTCACCCACCTGCCCCACCACACCCACCCACCAACCACCCCATCCCCACCCACCACCCAACACCTACACCGCACCCCCCCCCCACCGCACTCCACGCACCACCCACCACCTACACCCATTAAACCCACAACCCCACCCTACCCCACACCACATACCCCACACCACCCCTACTACACACATACCCCACCTACTCTACCCCACACCACCACCCACCCTACGCTACCCCACCCACCTCATCCCCATTCCACGTACCACCCATCCATCACCAAACCCACAACACCATCCCAACCCCACACCTACCCTACCCACCCCCATCCCCACCGTACCACACCATAATACTCCCACCCTACCCTACCGTACACACCCTACCCTACACCACCACCCACCAGGTAAGGTGGGGTGGGGTAAGGGTGAGGTGGGGTGGGTTGAT
Source organism: Cichorium intybus (assembly GCA_023525715.1). Classification (NCBI taxonomy): domain Eukaryota; kingdom Viridiplantae; phylum Streptophyta; class Magnoliopsida; order Asterales; family Asteraceae; genus Cichorium; species Cichorium intybus. Next base: position 81,897,340 of record CM042017.1, read on the forward strand.
GGGATGTATGTGTGTTATTTGAAATAACAAAAATTGAAAAATGAAAATTGATAGAAAATATATATCTAAACATATTTTTTTTCCAAAATGGAAAATTAAAACGGAATCGGTTTTATCTAAAAGAGTTTTTTAAATTCTCAATTGAAAACTTAAAATGAAAACTCATTTCATTTTTCTGAAAATGAAAAATGGAAAATGTAAAACGGTTTTCCGCAACTAAATGCACCCTTAGATTTTATAATTTTTATGTTTTAGTAACAATAAACCAATAGTTTTTTTTAAGTAAAAAAAAAACTCCCACCCCAACGTACCGTACACACCCTACCCTACACCACCACCCACCCATCCTACCCCACCCACCACCCACTAGGTAAGGTGGGGTGGGGTAAGGGTGAAGTGGGTGGGTTGATGGGATGTATGTGTGTTATTTGAAATAACAAAAATTGGAAAATGAAAATTGATAGAAAATATATATTTAAACATATTTTTTTTTCCAAAATTGAAAATGAAAACGGAATCGGTTTTATCTAAAAGAGTTTTCTAAATTCTCAATTGAAAACTTAAAATGAAAACTCATTTCATTTTTCTGAAAATGAAAAATGGAAAATGTAAAACGGTTTTCCGCAACTAAACGCACCCTTAGTTTTTATAATTTTTATGTTTTAGTAACAATAAAACAATAGTTTTTTTTAAGTAATTACGACACAACGAACGACGTTAATAATTTTATAAAATTATATCAAAACGGTTATATCAAATTCAAACGAATGTATAAAAAATAACAAAATAAATAATAATACTAAAACAAAGTTTGTCTTTATTAATCATAATAAATAATAATAATAAAATAAATAGTCCGACTCCTAGAGAAAGCAGAAGAGGCTATACTTTTCTAAAATGTTGATTTTCCAAATCTTGTTACGATTCGTTTAGATTTTACTGGTAATTTTCAATTGATAAGTTTAATTTTCTAAACTAAGTTATCTATAAAAATATTCTACTATTTTTACAGAGTTTATTAGTCATATAACACAAATATCTAGCATAAATAACACAAATTTACAGAGATATAAGAATCTACCAAAAATATCTGGCCAAAATACATACCTGGTAAGTTTGAAAATGTGTCATATAATTCAATAGTAGTATCAAATTGATATAGACAAAGATATGGAATCGTTGTAGAATGCGTGATATAAATAACGTAATAATATTTCAAAATAAAATATCAAATCAGTTATTTTATAATAATAATAATAATGTGTCATACTTATTCAGTTATTTTATAATTTTTATTTAGTATTTAAAAGTATTTAACAGTAAATTACGTATCATATGAAAAACTAAATAATTAAATTATATTTAGTCACTATTTTTAATTTGATGTTATTATTATTTATCATGACTCAACAATCTATTGTTGTAGAGTAACGATCTGTAAAAAATTAGTAAATCATGAATAGTTGCATAAATATAACATCCATTTTACCCGAAGACGCCGTTCTTTATCGTAAAAGATTGACCTACTGAATAACATATTCTTTATTTGTTTCTAAAATGTTTAAGTTAGAACTTTTTTAAAAAAATAATAATATTAATAAAAGAAAAAACAACAACGGGCAAAAACTAGATAAAACAAATCAAATCAAAGTGTTTTAAAAATTAAAAAACTAATTAAATTAAAACTCATTTTGATTTAATGTGTGTCAAATAATATATAAATTTTAATTAAAAATATTTATAGCACAACCCTTTAAAAAAAAACTCTTGTTTTCCAGGAAATTTTCAAAATAAGAAATTGTTGAACCGACGATTTTTATTTCTCATTTTTCTTAGAATTCTTTCCAAAAAACAACTCATTTTTTCATAAATAACCGCATTCTAAATCATTCATCGCAAAACTGAAATGCAAATAAGGCATGAAAAACCACATTTGAATGATCATCTAAACAAATTCTGATACAATTTTAGGTATCAAAACAGGTAAAGACTAGGCATGAGGTAAAGTGCTAAACACCCAAAATATCTTGATATTATGCATTCACTTACACCTACGAATCAGTAAATCTAAATTCAACATCATAACAAAAAATACTTGGGCTACAAAGATGAAACTTCAATTCAAAAACAAACATTTTATCATACAATAACCATTGCCATTTGTTTCTATCCACTTAAAATTCTTGAGAAGCAGAACCAATATCACCCTTTTCCTTGCCAGCTTTCTTTGGTAGTAAAGTTGAATGAATGTTGGGAAGAACACCGCCATTTGCAATTGTCACAGATCCCAAAAGTTTACTCAATTCTTCATCATTCCTCACTGCTAATTGTATGTGTCTTGGAACAATTCTTGTTTTCTTGTTGTCTCTCGCTGCATTTCCAGCCAACTCCAATACCTATACATCACAAACCACCGCCATTAAATTGCTATTTTGCATCCATGAATCAAATAAATAGCTTTCAGTAGTAAACCAGAGAAAAAAGTTATTGTACTCGACATAAAACAAAATTTTGGAAAAAAGATCAAACAAAAATAGGAGTATGAACACTGTCCCTGACTCGGAAAAAAAAAATGTTCAGATCTAGAAATTTGTTGAAATCGTAAGTTGAGACTGTTTCAAAAGTCTAGACAACGAATTCAGATCTATAAATTTATTGAAATCGGATCAAGAACTTGGTTTTTTTCGTAAAGGTCGAGTCATGACAGTTAAAAGTGAATCGATGAAATTGAAATCAAGAAAACAAATAGCGAAAGACACGTCCGTTAAATCTAAAATACCTCAGCGGCGAGATACTCGAGAACGGCGGAGAGGTAGACCGGAGCGCCGGCACCAACACGTTGGGCATACTTTCCGGCCTTGAGAAACCTGGCGATTCTTCCGACGGGAAACTGAAGACCGGCTTTTGAAGATCTAGATACGGACTTTGTTGTCTTCGGCTTTCCTCTTCCACCTTTCTTCGAATCGGTAACAGGCTTTGATTTCGAACTCATCTTGTTGGATTTTTAAGAGATGCGGTTGATAAACCCTAACCCTGAACTTCAGTAAGTTGGACTTTGAGAAATGATGTTTTGAATAGAGAGATATTGGGTTTTGTATTTATAGCAAAATATATGTAACTTTGATTGGCTGTGTCGGATACATGAGGATTGCCAGCGTGGCTAGTGGGATTCTTGTTTTGTGTTTTTCGCGGGCAAATTTTAGTCTTTCAAACGCGCTCCCCCGTACCCATCCTTTTCTTTTTCGTAATTATGGTATATGTAATTTTTTTATGTTAAATGAACTAAGATAATTTATATAAACTATAAAGTATAAAGTATATTTTCTTGTGAAATTTCAAATCAGACGGATTTTATATTTTAAGAGTAGATTTTAAGTTCAGTCCCCTGCTATGTTATTTTTTTTATGGTTAGGTCAAAATGAATCCTTTGCCAATTTTTATATCTGTCATATGTTCATGCAGTGGCGGACCCAATGTACAAGTAATGGAGGGAGGTGCCCCAATAAATAATTTATTTTACATAAAATTAATATTAAATTAAATCTTAAAAATATTTTTTTAATAAAAAAATTTTGTGTGCCCCCAATGGGTGGCGGTGGCTGCATTCGCTACTTTGTTCATGTTATATTTGTTATATGTTCATGTACCATCCAAGAGTACGTTTGTGTCGGAAAACTTGGTTGGTAAAATGTGAATGTGATGATGTTGTATGATAAGTTTTTTGGATTTCTTTTGTTAGTGTTTTTTTAGGATGCAATAGTATCTGAAACTACTATTACATTGCGATGTAGGCATAACAACTCAAAGGAAGGCTTGATCACTTTACCATTCTTTATTTCCCTTCAAACATCATCTACGTTCATATATAGCCATCATTCATATGAAAACTCTTAGATATCTCACAATGCATACAACTCGACCCATATAAGGTATATATAACATCAATCCAATACATATACCATTAACTCTTTAAAGTGTGTAGCCCCATATGTTTGTTGATATAAAAACTGGGCTTAAATCTCAACTAACTTAGCAATATCATAACATGTTCATAACAATATCATATGTTCATAACAGTTGCACCAATAATATACAAAATCGATCATACCTTGTGGTTGGATGTTAAGTATCCAAACCAGAATCTCTCTATTGATTCACACCCAAGGACATCCGGAGAACAAGCAGACAGAAACTTCCAAGGCTTGTTGAAATTGATCCAGAAACCCTTAAGGGTTTAAGGAAATCGACAAAGAGGAGGGGAAGGGTTCCTTAGAGGTGGCGGCACACTCAATGGAGGAGGGATGCCTTAGGGTTGCACACTAAGGCCTTTATTTATAGTGTATGGGCTCCTAGGGTTTGAAACTTAGGAGTCTTTTGGCAGCCGCACCCCCTGGACTTGCTCTATTAATTAAACTATCAATTAATTACAATTCAACCCCTTAATTAATTCTTATAAATTAATTTATCAATTAACTGTTGTTCTAGTTTCTAAGTAATTAATTTCTTAATTAATTAATAAACTGATCAATTCTCTTTTATTTATGCTACTGAACGTTTTTACTGGACCGTGAAGGCAACCCAGATAAGACTCTGGTATTATCAGAAATATCACCACAGTTGATGACCTGGACATATATCCAACAGTCTCCCACTTGGACATGTCGTCAACTTTAATGTGGTCTGATACTTTCAGATAATATGCAGAGAGTGTAACATCCTATGCAACTGCTAACTCTGATCAAACTATGATCACGAAACGACTCCTAGATAATAGATCAATTATCCCTCTGTTCTAAAAGATATCATTTTATGAACTTGGAACATGGATGAGGGTCAAATCACATAAGTTCAAAATTTTGTTTCTCGATAAAGATTTATGATAACCAAATCAGACTATTTAATCGAACATATCGATCTAGTCAGAGCCCGACTGAGCATTTTGGTGTCAACATCAAATCATTGAGGGGCCCATGGATATCGCTTCTACTAGTTAGGGCAAAAGGAACAGATAAAATCTGACTACATAGTCTCTGCCTATTTTATCATATCATACCCGAACATTCCCTTTATAACTACGGGTTACGGTTAGCGTTTGAGAAAGCCAGTGTATGGCAGAATCATAGTACAAATCCCTCATGCTACTCGGTCTAAAGAATAAAAGACATTATCATCCTAGATTACTCATGGCTAAATCCATGAAGTAATCTCTAGGTGCGGGTTGTTCCAATACTCGAATCTCTACCAAGTACTCATGAAGGTTAGTCGCAATCATTATGCCATGTCTAATCACTATAGGCAATCTACTGACACTCATGATAGTCTTAAATCACTACTTGCTTCCAAGAGTACGACCGACTGTGGAAGTTTGAGTAAGTTAATCACTCAATAAGCAGGTTCCAAACATGCTAAAGTGAAACACAGTGCTAGAATGATCTGATAGGTAGCCACTCCTGCTTATTACAAAGTCTCCACAAGACAATCACCTAATCATATATACATTCTAATACTGCTATATGTTTCTTGGTTCTTTTAAACTTAAGATTAAGATTTTATTTGTCTATATACCAAAAATGACCTTCATTTTGTCTTGTGTCAACATCACTGCAGATAATCCGATCGAACATTCTTTCGATGATATCTCAATGTGTCATCTTACTTTTCTCTCCTAACTCAATTTTGAAAAACGGTGGTGTGTATTTTGACTTCTCATGGTTATTGGGTTCTGCACCCTTGGTGGTCAGAAGATCTCATGGTGTTCATGATGTTGACGACAACCATCAAGATATCGACGAAACTCTTAAACCATGAAGTCTTATGTACCATCCGTTGATGCTAATAATTTCATATTTGAAACTCCTTTCAAATTATTATTACATTTACCCTAAACATAAGTCTATGACTTCTCATGTGTGCTTAAATAATCCGTCTTGTGATATTTGTTAGATTGTGTCATGAACCTAACTTACTAGCATCCAATTAGGATAAGTTCATGATACTTATGATCAATCCAATAGCAGAAGCTCATGTGTCATAACTTTTAGAAACTCCTTTCTATTTCAAATTCATGCATCTTGAATATTATAAAGTCATACTTATACTGGCAAGGTCTCTACTAACGACTTTATCTATCTGATAGATGCTTGTACCACGTGAGTATGTTGTATCCCCTTTAGTTATTTTATAGTGAATCATTTCTTAAAGCCAAGTCATTACACTTTGTAACAATTAAGAGATGTTTCCTATAAGCAGTATGTCACCAACATACATTCTTAGGTAGATTACATGTTAGTTCTATATGCCCAAGGATGATCATAAAATGATATTACTAATAATACATGATCCTATAGGGTCACACCAACAATAAGTTTGACACCAATTGATCATTTAGAACGTTAAATTTGATTTAACATCAAATGATACTAAACTTGCAATTTAATCTTGTAGGTTATTATTATTTGAGGTAAATAATAATAACTACAAAATTAAAGGTTGATTAATAATTCATATGTGATGAATTAATTAAGTGTAACAATTAAATTGTTTAAATTGTTAAACGATTTAATTGATTTATAAGTAAGCCTTTTATTTAATTTAATTGGTAAATTAAATAAAAAATATATATATTGTTATATATATATATATATATGTATATATATAATTATACAATTAAGATTGTATATTTAGATGGTTTATTTATGTATATGATTATGGGTTAAATGTTATCCCATTTAAGAAATAAGAAGATGTATTATTTATAAGCTTTTATTATCTAAGTTTTATAAATAATAACAACTCACTAGCACTTCATTTGTCATCATAAAATCAGCCATATTGGAAGGAAAAGAATGCATTAAGAACTTAAAAGAAAAGGAAGATGCTTTGTGTCTTCTAGCTTTTGATTATAGAAATCAAATGGGACTTTCTTTTAAGCTAGTTGCATGTGCTTTTCTTTTCCTTTGTGTGGTATATGTTGGCCACGATTTTGAGGGAGTTTTAACATCATTCTTGCTTCAAGAAATCAGCCTAAAACTCTCCTTAAGTTCTTAGAAAAAATTGGTTTTTGGTTTCATAAGAAAATGAGTCATATCTTGCAAGTTGTGGAACTAGCATTCAAGGGTGTTCAATCTTGTGGTGGATCAACTATAGAGGGATTCTAATTTGATTCCTAGCTATCAAAATCATCCAAACCAAACCCAAGAACAAAGGTTATGATCTTGAACTTAAACTATGTTTGTTCTTCATCTTATCTCTACATGCATGTAGCATGATCCTCTTGAAAATGGAATTTGTGTTCATGATTTTATGCTTCCGTTGCAAACTCTTGTTTTTGAAACTAATTACATGAACCTTGATTTCCAACAATACATTGATACTCCCACTAGCCTTGACATAATTATAGGATTCTTTCAGGTTTTTCAAAATCTAAACACTTTGCATATTTTCTGACTGCAAATATCCTGTATTGCGATGTGCCCGTTAGATTATTCTAGATGAATCTCTTGAGCAATGTACTTCTCTACTTTGGATATATTGGCATGTTCAAAACCTCTTGGTTGTATCTTACATGCAACCCTTATGTTTTCCATTAAAGGAAAGCGATTTGGATCATCCAATCTTGCTATGACTCACAAAGTGCAGTTACAGCAAACAATATCTTTATAGACTTATTCTCAGCTTCTGATGAGAGTGTTTTTCTCAAAATCATTTACTTGACTCTGAGCATTGCCCCACTCAACCAGTCTCGATTTGAATGTGAGATACATTTCTATCTATGTCGCTTTCTTTTGGTGATTGAATTACTCCCAATGTTATTTTAGGCCAGGTGTAAGATCAGTCAAATCAGCACGTAGATTGAGTCTCGCCCTTTTAACATTCTCTTTACTGGCAGCAAATGGGCTTACTAATGCTTCCAAGTAGTCGGATTACTTATCCGCACCAACTCAGTGTTTTACCATAATACATCTTGAAGGTGGCCATTGACAACGCCTAGTGATATTACATATTTTAGTCGTTGTTGAGCCCTATTCTTAGTGAAATTATATCATATATATCGTGGTATTCTCACTTTTCGTGTCAGTACTTGTTTGGAAGAAAATAATGAAAATAGGGACCAAAAGCGTGCAAATTGGAGAAAGTTGGGAGAAGAAGATAAAATCAGAAAAATACGTACGCGCGCCACGGAAATCAAGAAGGCGCGACGCGGCTTCGAGGCGGTGGAACAAATTCAAATGCCGAGAAAACGGGAGAAGCTAAGTACGCGCGCCGCGGTTGCAGGAAAATATCAACTATAAATAGAGCCATTTACAGCCGAAAACCCTAGCAAAGACCCGGTGGAAAAACGACCTGAAGGCTCTTTGACTCTGTGATTAAGCATCAGCAACCTCTCAATTGGTATTTTATGTTTTAGAATTTAATTTCATTTTAGTATTAGTTAGCAATAGTGGCTAGGGTCTTTGGGAGTGACAACCACTGACCTTGAGCACTTTAGTTTACTGTTTTTCAGTATTGGTGACTGTATTGGATCATTGGAATTCATTTTTGGTTAATGAGAAGCGTTTGGTTACAAGTAATCTTTGGTTTTCGGTGTTTTGATGATTATTATTGGTTTTGCATGCTTGTGTTGTGTTTGGATGTTTGATTTGACCTTGTTGGACTGTTTTCCCTCGCTGATTTCAGTAGCCAATTAAGTTAGTCTTTTAGGTTTGAACTTTAGCCATTGACTGTCCCATTGGACCTTAGTTCTTGGTTTAGTTTATGCCTTGTTTTGGTTTATATTTGGATTGTTGGATGCCTTTGTTTACTTCTGAATTAGAGATGCACTTCTGATTTCAGAAAGTAACTAGGTTTGGTTTGAAGCTTAGCTTAGTCTATGCTTGTTTTGGGATTGTTTAGTTTAGGTTTTCTGAGTTTTAGTAGCAAGGGTTTGGAAACTAAAGTCCTCCGACTATAGCGTGACACTATAGTTGGTAATCTGTCATTTGATCTGACCACGTAGCTCCTGCGGATCGACCTTGACTACCACTGTGCTAGTGTGTGTGTTAAGTTTTTCTTATTTTTGACCGCACGACGACCGCTGCAATGTCAAATTTTGGTGCCGTTGCCGAGGAGCTGTGCGCTTAGATTAGGTGATTTGTAGGACTTAGCTTCTGATCTTTAATGTTTGATTTTAGCTCTTTGAATTATGGTATGTGTACGTCTTCATAATGGACGATTACATGTACCCAGATCAGTATTATGAAAATTATGAAAATCCGGCCGACACTTATTACGAGGATGATTGCTACAATGGATCATTCGATGACAATGGATGGCGGACCAATGAGTCATCTCAACCTGACATTTCTGCAACTTGGGCCCGACTTTGGGTACTCTGGTATAACACTCACCAAGAGCAGAAGGACCAGGCTGATGCTCTTGTAAGATTGCAAGCTTCTTTAGATAGGTTAGAGGAAAGTTGGAAATGTTCACCACCCTCGCCAGAACCTGAGGCGAGTGATTTTTATACCAATGATAATGTGTGTGAACTTGCATCACCTAAATATGTGATGGAAGGGCATACACCTTGGGAAAGTCAAGAGACCACTGAGATGGTCGAAACGGTTGTTGAGGAAGAGGTTGTAGGTGACAATGCTACCTCTGATTCAGCAACCTTTGATGTTTTTGATGTTTTTGAAAGTAGTAGTAATGTTGATCTGGTGATGTGTGATTCTATACCATCACCAGACAATTTGGTTGATGAGGATGTTGTGGAGGGGGCTGTAAGTGACAGTACAGATCCCAGCCCAACGATTCCTGAAATTTTTGAAATTGCCAATGTTTTTGGGGAAGGGGGTGTAGATGACAATACTACCCCCGAACCTATGATTTTTGAAAATTTTGAGTCTTTTAAAAGCAAGGATCTGGTGATGGGTGACTTTGTACCACCATCAGATCAAACCAGTCGCTCACTCTTGGTTCCGATCCACCTGTTGGACGATGACCAAGAAGTTGATGCTGACGAATTGATATTTGAAAAAAATAAACATGATTTTATTACCACTCATGATCCATTCATGAATGGAAAATTAGATGTAATTAATACCATCGATGAGGATATATGGAAGCATCCTGATATGTTTCCTTCCGATCCCATTCGATTGAAAAATTATTATTGGTACTGCAAGCCAAAATTGCAAACTGAAGGTAACACGCAATATGTGAGTAACAAACAAGGCGGAAAACAACTACTGAGAGCAGCTTTGGGGACACTCCACATCAAACCGGTAACTTTGAAGAGATGCAGAAGGAAGGACCGAGCTTGGAGGTTCAAAGCTACCTCCAAGCATTCACGGGAGTTAATCAAAAAGCCGCAACTGGGCAGCAACAGGAGAACCAACAAGCCATTCGACCCAGGAAAGTTTGCGGAGCAGTGGATCAACAAAGGAATGGTGGTGACTGAAAATCAGCAGAAACAGATGGCGTACGATCCACCGTAGTTGGAGTAGTAGTACCAAGTATGGCTGAAGACGTTAAACTTAGCGCTTGTTGGGAGGCAACCCATCGTGTCATAGGTTAGGTTCTGTACTTCTTAGAAATAATTTGGAAAAATATTATCATTAATTGCAGGTACCAGTGGTCCAAAGCAAGTGTGGGGTCGTGTGAAGAGATTTGAAATTTTAATGACCGCTCTGCGGTTTTCTTACTTGCGCGACGCGGGGTCGTAAACCAACCCGATGCGCAGGGGTTGTTTTGGTGACACGCGCGCCGCGGGTCTTGCAATTGCGCGACGCGGGAATCGATTGGTCGGTTTTCTCCTATATTAAGGTAAGTCGCGACACTATTCACACACACCACGACTCGGAGCTCTGATCATAAAAAATTATCGTGTTTTTTCTTGCTCAATTCCTTGCCACTACTACGGTATGCCATTCTAACTAGCTATTACTCGCTTAAACTAGTGATTAGGTAGTTAATTTGAGTGATTGGTTCAAAAAGTTCAAAACTTAGAAATAGCCAATGCTGACTCGTAGGGTGTTTGTTTCGCCAAATAGATACCCTATGAGTTAGTCGGCACTTAGGCTACCCTGTGGTGTATTTGGATTGAGTTTAAACAGGTTAAAATTTGATTTGGGGGTTGATTTTGGAAACAGCCGCTCGCCGCGTTGCGCCCTTACTCTTGGGCCGCGCCGCGGTGCGGTGGAGAAGACAAGGACTTATTTTGCAAAAAAAAAATTTCGTTTGTGCAGATCATGTTCAGACTAAACCAGGACTTCCTCTAGTTTCCAGAGGGGCCAGGGGCCGCTGCTGAGTACAGATCGCGGAGAGACGCGTTGACGAGTCGCCGGGTTCTTGAGGCGACCGTTATTGACAGGGCCATCCTTGGGGAGGCCGGGTTGTGGGGCGAGATAGAGCCATTTCTACATCGCACCTGGACCCAGGGGGATGCATCCTTCACATGTCGGTGCTGGGACAGGATCATGGCCACCGAAGAGGATGTCGTATATACGGAGCTCCTCTTGGAGTTCCTTTCCACCATTGAGTACGCGCCGAGGGCGACAGACCCGTGGGCGAGGTTGATCCGATTTAGGTTAGGGGGCGTGCACAAGGAGTGCAGCCTTCGGGAATTCGCGAGGCGCACGGGGATATATGTGGAGGCGGATTTTCAGCACCGCCATTTTCCCAGTTCTTATTTGAGGCATGTATTCAGGGGCAGCCGGAGCGGGCTGCCAATATGGAGGTTTGGGCACCGTTATCCAACGTCATCTACGAGGCGGGGACCTCCAGGGAGAGCCATCTCCGTGATCCACTCCACCGCCTCATGCACCGCATCGTCTCCACCTCCATCATGCAGCAGGAGTGGGGCGAGAAGGTGTCCGGGGAGGACATGACGCTTTTCTAGCCGGGGATACTTCATCACCCGCCTGGCCCGATCATACCGGATCCTCTCTACCCGCACTGTCGCCACGTTGACCGCTTTACCTACATCTCGCACTACGGCGCGAGCATTGGAGAGCATGGGGATGATTCAGCAGCAGCGCCCGGTATAGTTCGTGAGGGCAGAGACCGAGGCACCCCAGGACCCCCAGCCAGCATACGCCCAGCCTGGCAGGAGACGCAGCAGGCAGCCTCCACCAACAGAGCCACAGCCACAGCAGCAGGAGGATCCGTCGGCCATCCACCGACTTGCAGCCAGGGTTGCCAGGATGGAGGACCAGCTAGAGTGGATCGGGGAGGTACTTCTGGATCTAGCTACCCAGCAGGGTCAGCGCCCCCGACCATTCCCAGCCAGAGCCCACGACCATGAGGCGGGACCTTCCAGGCCACCAGGTGGCAGTTGATGTATTTTCTTTTTCTTTTATTTTTGGGATATATGTACTGAATTTATGACACACCTTTATATTTTGTCTGTTTATATTTTATATTTGTTATGTTTGCTTTTAATGTTTTGTTGAGTCATGCATGTTATGTCAATTAGGAAGGAGTTGTCTCACAAAAGTGTGGGGTCACCGTACCCCCTCCACTTGTCTTGACCACCGGCGTGTTCACTGTTACGCCACAACTCCAGAATGCGGAAATCAAGAATGTTGTTTTGTTCGAATTTGTACCTGTGATACCGAATACCAACCAAGCAGTCTACCATCCAAAGGGGTAACTATTTCTCCCTTATTCTAAAATATTTTTTTATGTACAACGGGGACGTTGTACGGTTTTAAGTGTGGGATGTAGACGGTCAAAAGAGTAGTTTTTTTTGAATTTTTTGCAGAAAATACCAATTTTAAAATTTTTAGCAACTTTTTCAAAAATTTTACTAAGTTGTAATTTTGAAACGAATGGTTTGTGATTGTGATAGCACTGGTATTTTTCAAGAGATATTGTTTATTTGTGATCATGCTATTAGTGAGTCAAACAAGTTGAGTTTTAGGAGTTAGACGATTGGATTGTTTTAGGATTGGAATTTAGGAAGGAAATGTCAATCTGTGGCCTTTGTTGTTCAAGCTGGTAGGTCTAAAATGGGTGGGGCTTATGCACCTTGCCACCTAAGATCGTCCGGTCTGGGATGGTATTTCCGAAAGCTCGTTACACGCACAACATCGAAAGTCATGGACAATTCCTTAATGGCCTTTAGAATCTGAATGAGTAAGTACACTTTATTATGGACAGAAAATTCGTAATCAAGGGTTCTCTAGAAAGCCATGAATTCCAAAGAACACTCTGATTAGGTTCTCGCGAACTATTTTACTCTAACTCATAGGGCAATAAGCTTTGAAACTAAACACAGTCAAAAATTGTTTGAGTCTTAGTTAGAATTTATTAAAAACTCTCTCGCTTGGGGACAAGCAAGGCACAAGTGTGGGGTGTTTGACAACGCCTAGTGATATTACATATTTTAGTCGTTGTTGAGCCCTATTCTTAGTGAAATTATATCATATATATCATGGATTCATGGTATTCTCACTTTTCGTGCCAGTACTTGTTTGGAAGAAAATAATGAAAATAGGGACCAAAAGCGTGCAAATTGGAGAAAATTGGGAGAAGAAGATAAAATCAGAAAAATACGTACGCGTGCCGCGGAAATCAAGAAGGCGCGACGCGGCTTCGAGGCGGTGGAACAATATCAAATGCCGAGAAAACGGGAGAAGCTAAGTACGCGCGCCGCAGTTTACTTAATTGCGCGGCGCGGCAGCGAGAAAATTTCAACTATAAATAGAGCCATTTACAGCCGAAAACCCTAGCAAAGACCCGGTGGAAAAACGACCTGAAGGCTCTTTGACTATGTGATTAAGCATCAGCAACCTCTCAATTGGTATTTTATGTTTTAGAATTTAATTTCATTTTAGTATTAGTTAGCAATAGTGGCTAGGGTCTTTGGGAGTGACAACCACTGACCTTGAGCACTTTAATTTAGTTTACTGTTTTTCAGTATTGGTGACTGTATTGGATCATTGGAATTCGTTTTTGGTTAATGAGAAGCGTTTGGTTACAAGTAATCTTTGTTTTTAGGTGTTTTGATGATTGTTATTGGTTTTGCATGCTTGTGTTGTGTTTGGATGTTTGATTTGACCTTGTTGGACTGTTTTCCCTCGCTTATTTCAGTAGCCAATTAAGTTAGTCTTTTAGGTTTGAACGTTAGCCATTGACTGTCCCATTGGACCTTAGTTCTTGGTTTATTTTATGCCTTGTTTTGGTTTATATTTGGATTGTTGGATGCCTTTTTTTACTTCTGAATTAGAGATGCACTTCTGATTTCAGAAAGTAACTAGGTTTGGTTTGAAGTTTAGCTTAGTCTATGCTTGTTTTGGGATTGTTTAGTTTATGTTTTCTGAGTTTTAGTAGCAAGGGTTTGGAAACTAAAGTCCTCCGACTATAGCGTGACACTATAGATGGTAATCTGTCATTTGATCTGACCATGTAGCTCCTGCGGATCGACCCTGACTACCACTGTGCTAGTGTGTGTTAGGTTTTTCTTATTTTTGACCGCACGACGACCGCTGCGATGTCAGCCATTACTACTGGACTTGCAAAGATAAGAGTATGTCAAGTTTTCCTTTAACATGAATTTGATCCCTAGTAAAGTCCTAGTGTTGACTAAAGGTTCCTTCATTGGTTAATCCTTGAACCCTTTCAGAATTACTCTTACTCCCACTGGCTCCTTAGAATACGAGCTTCTTTTAAATGACTTTTTCTTTCAAAGGTGCATGTGGGATGACCAATGAAACGACACTGCTGAACGGGTTCAGGCTAGTTATGAGGTTTAGATGAACGCTGCATGACCCTAGACCTTTTCTATACAAGCAAGGGATGAACCCTGCTTTACACTTCAGAAGGTGTTTGTGCAACCTACTTAGTCTAAAAGCTGGTTTTGAGTTTGTATATGCTTTTATGGTTTAACTGGTCAAAACATCTAATTTATCGAAACTAATTATAAGTCTATATGATATATCGAGGATCGAATCATTTCAAACAATGTTCGATTTCTCATTTTAAGACATATTATAACAACTTAGTGTTATTGGGGAAGAAGAAAATTGTGAAACATTTTCTCAATTCCTTATTTACTCAGATTTCAACTTTTGTTTATTTTATACTTCATTCTGAAGTCTTTGAACATTTCAAAACTTCTAACTATTGTTTATTCTGATAAACAAAGTTATATTTACTAAACTATTTAGCCAATGAAGTATGACCAATTGTGTTCACTTGCAGATCTGGGCAGTTCACAAGAACTAATGTGACCGTTGCCTCATAATCTTTATATCTTTTACATCTCTATGTAAATTTATGACTTTGTTAATTTAATCAAGATATGCATTCATCATGTGACTCTATGTCAAATGATTCCAAAATCATGTCTGTTGGATATTTGGGTGATGCAATCCTTGTTTCAATCAATTTAAATAAGAGTTCCATTCATCATACGACTCTAAGTCAAATGATTCCAAAGTCCTGTCCACTTGGACCTTTGGTTGATGCAATTATTACTAAATTCTAACAATCATACAAACACAATTACATATATCCAACACACTTTTGGATGTATCAACATTCATATCATTGCTATTTATGCTATCAACAAATTCATACAACATTGCAAGGATAATATGAACAACCATGTTTTATAAGAAAAAATCAATACTTTTATTAAATCAGAAAATATCCTCAAACAATGAATATGAAAACAATGCCATATGCAACTAATAGCTAATAATACAATCAAATATCTAAATAAACGTAAAAATTGCACGAGCCCGTGATCCCGATCCAATCTGAATATGCTCCTATGCATCAGTGTCCTGCATCCTACTGAGTCCCTACATACAGTGCAAATGTGATAAACACATCTTGTATCAAGAAATTAAAGATCAAAAGTTTTGAGTTTTAGATATACCTGATTGCCAAACGATTTGGCTTTTGAGGATTTTCCAATCTTTTTGTGACTGTATCCCATCCTGAGAATTCCCAGTTTGAGACATCTCATAACTGGTCCAACAGTTGACCTGGACCGTTTCTTGATATGTCTCATCACTGGACTCAATCCCGAAGTAACTGAATCAGTGGAGCTATGTATCTCTATAAATGACTTGTATAGAGTCAACATCGAATGCATCTCCATGATAGTCTTATCTTGGTTTCCCTTTTTGTACATTTGAATGAACAGATCATACCGGCTAGTCAGCGAGTCGAGAATGATGTTAGAGCTCAACTCCCGATCAATAGGGTGACCAAGTCTGCACAGTTCGCTAATGTATCCCTTAATTTTGAGAACATGCAGATTGACGCTACTTCCTTCTTCTAGCTTACATCCTTCAAGTTCCTTGAAGATCATAGTTTGTTCCTTGTCAACCGGCTCTCTGAACCTTTCCTCAACCAGTTGTGCTAAGTCATATGGACCTAGAAACTCAAAATCCCTACAGATCTCGGGGTCAATGGTCAATAGCAAAAGACTGCGAACTTCCTCGGACTCATCAATCAATAAGTCATGCTCGTCACAAAGTTGTTGTGTGATCATGCCTATGTAGAATGGGGAGCTGACACTCAATCAGATATGGCTTGCCTTCGAACCTTAGAACCAGTTTCCATTGGCGAAGCCAATCCACATAGTTAAGACCAGTGAGCTTATCCATATTCAGCAGATACTTTCTAAAGCTCTCAGAGATGGGTGATGGAAGGCCTTACAAATTTTGAAAAACACAGGGTGGAGGCCAGGGTTTCAAAAAACCTTATCCAAGTCGACATGTGTGGGTACAAGGGTTTAATTTCTATAAACCCTAAATCCAATTTTCCATTATAGCAGTTCAAGTGTTCAACAGAATAACAGCATAGCTCTGATACCACTGATGGGTTCTATGCAAACAATGATCTTAGATCTTAAGTTCACATGCACCTTAATATGGATCTATGTTTTTCTTAAATGCACCTATAACTAAGGTATAATCGAAAATTACAAAGGAATAATTTCATCCTTTGACCTTTGGAAGCAAGCACCACAAGTGTCGTGCCTCTAATGGCTCACACCCAGAACTTAGCAAGCAAGAAAGACTAGAGAGAGGGAGGAGGATCCCTTGAATTGGCGTGAATAATGGGGGTGCCAGGGGCCTCTATTTATAGTCTCTAGGTGATAAGCAATAAGGAGTATAACTGCCTTATTTAAATTCCTGATATGATAAGGCTTTTATCATATAACTGAATCTGCTTATCATTGCCATAAATAATATAAATAACCATATATGGGTTTTGAAATCCATCAGGCTCTAAGCCTGGATTTCGTCCAACCCATTAGGCATGCCCTAATTTTCTGTTGCTAAACTATTGAACAATTACAATTCAGCCCCTGTACTTTTAATTAATCTAATTAATCCTAAATTAATTCCAATTAATTTCTGATTAATTATTAATTAGATATTATGATTTCTAATTAATATATTATCCTCATAATATATTAATAGATCATTCTCTCTCTATTTTATAAGTCATATTGTCCTCTACCAGTTATGAGGGCAACCCAAAAGTACTGTGCTGCTGTTAATTGAAGTATATTTCTAAATTATAGTTATGACTTAGACATCATGATGATCAGAATGCTAGAAAAAACTGCAACTAAAACATAAATTTGGAAGTTGGACGACATATTTCAAGATTCAAACTTGTGAACTTGATCAAGCTTATTAAAGACAGTCGTATTTATCTTCTAGTGCAAATAAGGACAAACCGACGCCATTTGCAGCAATAATGGTGCGATGGGATTTGTGTGGTCGTGATGCCTCTTCCGGACTGTTCTAATTGTCGACAGTTCTACAATTTACTGTCTCTTGCACTCTGAAAATCGATCATTCTGCATTTGTTCATCCTATAACAATTCGGGATTATCAATATATTTATTTTTAACTTTTTCTGGATACCGAAAGTTGAAAAGACGTACCTTGATGAGGTGGGAGGGATTTTTTATTTTTAGTAAATTACAATTTTGGGCCTTAAGGATATTTTAGACATTTCGCTTGCACTTAACATAATATATTTTATGATAACACATACAGTGACCAACAGTGCAACCATTTGGTAACCACAGGTACCAAAACTATGAAAAAAAATACTTGTACTAAAAGTGAAAAAACTTGTTAACCACATGACCAAAACTGTAATTTACTCTCCTTTTCTATTTGGGTTGATTGTATTTCTGCCATGGTATTTAGATACTCCTTAGTATTTTGATATTTTTATTTTAAGTATTTAAGAGAACTAGTTAATTGTAAATGCCTACATTTAAACCCATAAATGATAAGTGTTGAATTAACATAATGTGTGAATTATGGGAATGTTAAGCTATCAAAAACCCTAAGGTTGGTATTTCCAACTTTTCCAGGTTATGGTGGTCACGTAGATAACTAAAGGGTACTTTTAAGTGCACGAAGGGAATTTCCAAATACACGAAGATTTGACATTTGATTTGATTATTTTATGAAAACCACCTCCTTTAAGCCATAGTTACATCCTGATTATCGTTTCTTGAAATGTTATTTTTTAAACACACACAAGGTGCGTACCCATACACTGCAGTGGGCGTGAATATTTTTTTTTGACAAATACATTATTTTCAACAGTTAGTTTCCATTCGAAAAAATATCATACATTTAAAAGATCTCTATACCGATACATACATTTCCACCATGGTATTTAGATACTCCTTAGTATTTTGATATTTTTATTTTAAGTATTTAAGAGAACTAGTTAATTGTAAATGCCTACATTTAAACTCATAAATGATAAGTGTTGAATTAACATAATGTGTGAATTATGAGAATGTTAAGCTATCAAAAACCCTAAGGTTGGTATTTCCAACTTTTTTCAGGTTATGGTGGTCACGTAGATAAGTAAAGGGTAATTTTAAGTGCACGAAGGGAATTTCCAAATACACGAAGATTTGACATTTGATTTGATTATTTTATGTAAACCACATTCTTTACGCCATAGTTACATCCTGATTATCGTTTCTTGAAATGTTATTTTTTAAACACACACACGCAAGATGCGTACCCATACACTGTAGTGGCCGTGAATATATATTTTTTGACAAATATATTATTTTCAACAGTTAGTTTCCATTCGAAAAAATATCATACATTTAAAAGATCTCTATACCGATACATACATTTCCACCATGGTATTACTCCTTAGTATTTTGATATTTTTATTTTAAGTATTTAAGAGAACTAGTTAATTGTAAATGCCTACATTTAAACTCATAAATGATAAGTTTTGAATTAACATAATGTGTGAATTATGAGAATGTTAAGCTATCAAAAACCCTAAGGTTGGTATTTCCAACTTTTTTCAGGTTATGGTGGTCACGTAGATAACTAAAGGGTAATTTTAAGTGCACGAAGGGAATTTCCAAATACACGAAGATTTGACATTTGATTTGATTATTTTATGTAAACCACATTCTTTACGCCATAGTTACATCCTGATTATCGTTTCTTGAAATGTTATTTTTTAAACACACACACGCAAGATGCGTACCCATACACTGTAGTGGCCGTGAATATATATTTTTTGACAAATATATTATTTTCAACAGTTAGTTTCCATTCGAAAAAATATCATACATTTAAAAGATCTCTATACCGATACATACATTTCCACCATGGTATTACTCCTTAGTATTTTGATATTTTTATTTTAAGTATTTAAGAGAACTAGTTAATTGTAAATGCCTACATTTAAACTCATAAATGATAAGTGTTGAATTAACATAATGTGTGAATTATGAGAATGTTAAGCTATCAAAAACCCTAAGGTTGGTATTTCCAACTTTTTTCAGGTTATGGTGGTCACGTAGATAACTAAAGGGTAATTTTAAGTGCACGAAGGGAATTTCCAAATACACGAAGATTTGACATTTGATTTGATTATTTTATGTAAACCACATTCTTTACGCCATAGTTACATCTTGATTATCGTTTCTTGAAATGTTATTTTTTAAAACACACACACACATACAAGGTGTGTACCCATACACTGCAGTGGCCGTGAATATTTTTTTTTTGACAAATACATTATTTTCAACAGTTAGTTTCCATTCGAAAAATTATCATACATTTAAAAGATCTCTATATAGATACATACATTTCTGCCATGATATTTAGATACTCCTTAGTATTGTGATATTTTTATTTTAAGTATTTAAGAGAACTAGTTAATTGTAAATGCCTACATTTAAACCCATAAATGATAAGTGTTGAATTAACATAATGTGTGAATTATGAGAATGTTAAGCTATCAAAAACCCTAAGGTTGGTATTTCCAACTTTTTTAAGGTTATGGTGGTCACGTAGATAACTAAAAGGCAATTTTAAGTTTTTTTTTTGAACGGCTATATTCTACTTCCTATGTTAGTTCACCTAGTTAGTTATTCCACCTTGCTTCCTGTGGGGATTGAACCCAGACCACTTGGAAGACATGTTACACCTTGTGCCGCTTGGCCAATTGGCCTTTGACAGGTAATTTTAAGTGCACAAAGGGAATTTCCAAATACACGAAGATTTGACATTTGATTTGATTATTTTATGTAAACCACCTCCTTTACGCCATAGTTACATACTGATTATCATTTCTTCAAATGTTATTTAAAAAAAAAAGGTGCGTACCCATACATGCAGTGCCCGCTGCATTGTTGCCCTAGGCCGGTGGCCCAAGTTCGCCCTGAGATTAGGCCGGCCTGCGACACATCTTCCTATTCTAATAAAACAAAGCTAAATTGCCACATGGCACCATTCTAATATATTGTTTTTACACGTGTCACCTTAATATGGATTCTCAATTATTTTTCCCGCTCAAGTTTTGATTGAAGAAATCCCAAAAAATCAGGAAGTAATCAGTGATATCCCAATAAATCAGCCAACCATATCGATCTGGAAAACCGTAACGTAGATGCCGCCTTCCTCCCTTCTCCACTTTCATGATCGTATCTCTCCATAGCTAATTTATATTCTCTTTCTATCTCAAGCTCAATCGGAATCGTACTTGTCATCTCTGTGGAGCTCCTTTTCCCGCTCATAAGATTATTCACGGTAAGTTTTTTGTATGAATGTACGATTGCTGATTTTACGTGATTGATATCAGTTCAATATTTTAATTTAGGGAAACATTCAATCTTTCCATCTATTCAATGGGAAATCATCGATTTATACTCTTCAATTCACGCGTCCCTGAGAAATCCTTCAAAAAGAAGTCATCTTCTTCCAAGTTTCAACCACTTCTGTTTTTTTATCGATTCCTACTGGTTATTTTCTACACTAGAGTCACAGGCTTTTCTTTTCTACCAATTATTTTCAATTTCAAGAGTTAAGGTTAGTGTAATTATCAATCATGTTCTACTTTTTAATTCATAGAGTAAGTGTTCGATTAAATGTCTGAGTCGTATGTGGGGTTTTTTTGCCGGCTCTAATTCTCTCGGTTCGACACCGTGCCACGTTCTTTTAGGTATGCTTGCCAATCTGTTCCTATTTTGGTAAATTAATTTTATGCAAGTTTTGTTGTGGATTTTTCTAATGATTCGTACTTTTTCATGGTCTTCTCCGGTTAACTTATTCTTCATCGCCTAAAGAATGCTCACTAAATACCTTATTCAATGTTGTCCAATTTGATTGCAATAACCATAATTATGGAAGTACAAGAAATTCTATTACTGAATTTGTGTTTACTAATGGCAATATTATATGGTCTCAAATATTCAGATTCATCATCAAGTTCAATATTCCAAAACATTATGGAAGATGATGAGATCTGAGCTGCAATATACAGAATGGTGGAAGACACAAGCGACTTATTTTTATTTTAATGCAAAAGAGGCAAATACATTTCCGTCAATCTTTATTGTTGTTGCAATGAAGGGGCTTATGATTACTCGGGGTCATTTTGCAACAATTACAAGAAGAAAAGGAATGTGACTTTATGGATGGAAGCCTGTATAAAATTTTAAGGTTACATATTGAGTTTGATCTATTGTTTTAGGCCCACCTGGATCCATTCAAATGTTTTTATGATCCTAATTCGTGGGTTAATTGTTTATTTATCTAAGTTTAGATATATTTGTATGTTAATTGTTTATTTTCCGGTATTCATAAGTTTTTCTAACATTTGTATTATTGTTCAGGAAAATGGTGACTATAAATATGAAGGATAAGGAAGTGATATTTTGTAACTTGGGATGAAGAAAGATCTTATATATTGGCAAGATAATGTTTAGTTTACATGGTTAGCTTCTTTTACTCGATATAAACTAACGAATTTACAACATTAATGTGCCTTTGTTATGAACTGTGAGTGTCGAAATTCATTTTTCACTTACCCAAGTTTAGAAATAGGTGTTGAGATAAACTTGGCAGCCGAGATCCTTTTTTTCAGTGTGTTTTTTTTACAATCATCTTAATGTTGTCTGGTGCTGACAAATTTAGAGATAGAAATGAGCCAAACAAGGATAACATCCCGCCTCATGTTATGAGCCAAACAAAACTTGGCAGCCGAGATCCTTTCATTTTATTGTCTATTATAACGTTGTATTTTTTTTCTTATTAGAAAATTAAACTTAGAAAAATCCACCCAAATATAGCAGTGTACACTGTTTTTGGATTGAAATATGCTCACCATCTGTTTTTCCAGGTATATATTTTTCTCTATTTGGGATCACAAACATATATCCATTATTAAATAGACGATTTGAAATTTCTAAACATTATTTTGGTGTTGGTATGTATGTCTTACTGCATGTGCAATTCCCTCTTGGGGGCTCAGTTTTATTTCGCTTAAATCGATTGATCTGGTGGGTATTTTGGAGGGCAAAGTGGTCAAGTCAATCTTCAAGTGCACATGGTGTTGTTAATGTTGAGTCAAAGATTAATTAAGAGTAACTTCAATCCTGTTAAAGATGAAGAGAAGGTATGAATTCCCGGTGTCTGAATTAACTCATACCTCTTTGGAAAGGGTTCGTTGGTATTGGATTTTTTGATTTGGAGAAGGGTTATTGGAGATGTTTCATGCTTCAATATATTGTTATGCTAGGTGAAAATTGGACAAAAATACCCCCTGGTCAATTTCTTTAGCCGGTGTTACCTAAGAGATGATATCGCAAGTAAGAAGCGCAAGTTTTCTCCTCCGTCTAAAGGCTGTAGGTGTCATTTAGCATAGTTTCATGTTAAGTTGTTATTTCCCTAATAGCAATGTACTCACATTTTCGTTTACAAATAACAATAACGTTCTTGCAATTCTTTACTTATTATAATAGCAATGTACTTGCATTTTTTTACTGATAATAGCAATATGTAACAACTTAAGTACAGTACCATATTAGTAGCAAAATGTAAGTACATTGCTATTATAGGTGAAAAGTAAAGTACATTGCCGAGATTAGTAAAGAAATATAAGTACATTGGTATTATGGTTACAAAGTAAATTACATTATCGCTGTTCTCTGCAATTTGCCCAAATTATAACAAGGGGTGTTTGACTTTTGAAAGTCAAAGATATTGTTTCTTTGACTTAATGTTATGAGATTCACAAAATTTATGTAGGATTTTTGATATGATATATGTAGGTACAATGGCTGAATTGTTTAGTGTGGAGACAAGAAGAGTGTGCGATGCTTATGATGTGGACTTATTTGGCTGCTGCTTTTGCCCTTACAACTTGGTCATCTCTTTACATGTGGATTTTGTCATAGAATTTTTATACCACAAAAGGTATTTAGTTTTATTATGTTACGTTTGATTTTTAATATTTCAAATTAGCACCTTCTTATAATGTAAAATGTAGAAGTGGGTCTCGGACACAACGGTGTGGATAATTGTCTATAGAAGATTGTTTTTGGTGGTATAGTAGACATCAGATTTGGAAGTGATAGAATCATTATTTTTTATGGTTATGATTGTTGTAACACCCATTTGATGTAAGTTATATTTGGTTGACTAGAAAATTTATTTCTGTTACGTATGCTCTTCATATATTTTGAGTTTATATTTAAAAAATGTTTGTTATTGCTGTTTTTTGGATTTATAGGGTGCTACATATTATATAAGTTTTTGTTCCATTTTCATTTAATGAAATGTCAAGATTGTCAAGTTTCCAAAATTTTACGTAATCATACTTGTGACATTTAATTGATTTAAAATGAATTGTTTAGTACCATTTAAAGGGTATTCGTCCGAAGGCCTATCAGGTAACATAAGGGGTCAAATTGTAGAGCAATAACAATATTTTATTTCCAAATTTATTATTTCACAATAATCTAATATTTATTATTTATTTGGGTATTCGTCTTAAGGCCTATCAGGTAAGGTAAGGGGTCAAATTGAATAGCACTAACAATATTTTATTCCCAAATTTATTGTTTCAAAATAATCTAATATTTATTATTTATTTTATTTATGACTAAGGAAGAACATCAATTAATAGTAATAAGGTAAATATGGCATATGTTTGTTTAAGTGAAATTTTATTCGGTTTAACGATTGAACATAAATGAATAATCGGAATCGAATAATTTAAAACAGACTAGATTGAATCTTATTTGGCTGGTTACAATTAATTTTGAAATGATAAAAAAGTTGATTTAATAAGAGTAACTTCAATCCTGTTAAGTTGTTATTTCTCTATATTCTTCGTGTATTTAGTCAATGTGCAGTGCCATTTAACATAGTTTCCTAGATTCAGGTTTTAACTTTTTCTTTGTTGTATTTGTTGTATTGTATTTGTGCTAGCTGTCCTGGTTGTTTTTTTCTTTTTAATAAAGTTTGCCGTTCAAAAAAATATGATATCTTTTTAGAAAATTTTAATGTTTACGTCTTCCTATTTAGTATTTATTTTAATCAACCTGTGTAATTAACACATATGCGTATCTGATTACTAATTAGTAACATTATTTGTTAGTATATTATACTTAGGAAATAAGTCAAAGTATGTTGTTATTTCTTGCATTAGTTATTTATCCTAACATTCTTATGTTTTCCTAACTATTTATTTTCTATGTTATTTTAATTGATCAACCGTGTATCACACGGGTTCATAACCTAGTCGTTATATAAAATGAACTACAACGACATGGTTATTCTGAAATCGCTTGTGAATTTGTAGACATAGGCTTTCACGTCTCCATACTTAGCTCCCGATATCTGTTGACGATTTTCTCGACGTCCATCGCTTCACCAGCCATCTCTCCACGCCGCCGCCTCCTCCTCCTCCTGTGGTATTGTGTCCCTTCTATCCTCTAGCGAATCTGTTATTGTTTCTCTCAAATTTGTTTGCTTTCTTCGAAATCAAAAGTTACTCGACCTGGAATTTGGGGCATGAAGTTGCACCCTCACCTTATTATCAGAATTTAGGGTCATGAATATGAAATTACTCGTTGCTTCCTCTCTCGATTTTGTTTGCGTGATTCTTTTTTTATGTGAATATTTTGTTTCAAACCCTAAATCTCTTCTTGATCAGATAATGGACAAATCAGAGAAGGAGTTAAACCGACAGGGGCAGAACGCTGGTGGTGGGAGCAGTCATACTGCTGGGGCGGTGACTGAGTATCTTTGTGATCATGTAAGGGTTGATGCTTCAAAGTACGGTATTGATATCCATAGAAGTAGCTTGATGATGAAGTATGATAAAGACCCTGATAAATACCTTGTTGAGTTCACTTATGATGCCCATTTGCTGGCAGGTAAAACTTTTCTTCTTGATTGCAAATGCAAACACTTTTTGTTCCAGTCATGCATATATCTCGGTTTTATGTGGCAGCATTGTACTTTTTTTCTCTGGAGTGACTGGAGAATATGACGATTTTCCAAAAAAGCTGCGAGACAAAATCACAATGCATGTGGAAAGGGGGGTGGGCCAGAAATTCATACAGGAAGAAGGAACTGGAGTTTACCTTCCCTCAAGTAGGTTTGGTATAACAGAGGCATTGTGCTTAACAATACAGACACATTCAGAAAGATTAAAAGATGGAAGCATGCATCGGGTTTCCCAATCTACTCATGCAGTGTTTCAGATTGATGCAGTGGGTGAATTCCAGGTTACGGTTTTACCCCAGGTGGTTTGGGTGAATGGAGAACGGTATTTTCATGTGAATGATCTTGGGGAAGGTTGTCCCATCTGTTTACGAAATGATAAAGTACTAAGCTACATTACCTATCTTATCCAAATATAAATTAATCTGTAAAATCAATAAATAAGAATATCGATGAACTAGAAAACAATGTCTATTGATGAATGTTTGGTCTTTTGTCTTTGGTTTACAACTTTTCAAATTTATAGATTTACTACTTTTAATAGTTTTTTGGTTTTTGAGTTTATGAGTTGCGTGTTCTTTTGTTTATGTCTGCTTTTCAAATGTTAATGCAGTGTTTTTATTTTGTTTTTTATATTTGTTTATGTGGTTTTTTATTTGCGATGTAAGTATAATAATACGTATAAATAATATTATCCAAATATAAATCAAACTACATGCATATATCTAATTTTCCAACATGATGATATTAATTTACAGAAATATATATTATATTAACATTGAAATACGAAAAAAGCTGAATCAATAAATAATAAAACCTACGCACCATAAATCAAAACGAGTTGATGAATTGTTGTTTTACATTGTTTTAGAAAAGTAAAAAGTGTTTGTTATTTATTTCATACAGATTGCAATGAGGAATGCTGGTATAGAAAACCAAAATTATAATGTTATCCAAGTTGATGCAGATAAAATAAAAGGTACGTTTCATATGTGCAACATGATGATTGCTTTATCCATATGCATAATTTAAAAAACGTTCGTTGCAGAAAAAAGAAAAGCATATAATAAGGTATATTATGAACGGCGAAAGGAGAACAATAAAATTTTACGATTAAGTAATAGAGAAGGAAGTTCCTAAACTAATCCATCTATAGAAAATCACAACATCCAAGTTGATGTGGATCCAATAAGAGGTATGTTTCATATGTGCAACATAATGATTACTTAATCCTTATGCGTAATATTTAAAAAAAATTGTTGTAGAAAAAAGAAAAACATATAATAAGGCATGTTATGAAAGGCGAAAGGAGAACAATAAAATTTTACAATAAAATTTTATTGTTCTCCTTTCGCCTTTCATAACATGCCTTATTATATGTTTTTCTTTTTTCTACAACAAATTTTTTTTAAAATATTATGCATAAGGATCAAGTAATCATTATAGGGCTCGGCTCGTTACGAGCTTTATGGACCTAATCTCGGCACGGACACGTTAAGAAATACACAGGCTTGGCTCGTTTAATTCTTAACAAGCCTAAACGAGCTTAATCTTGGCTCGAGCTCGTTAACAAGCTACTTTACTCTATTGCATGAAAATAACAACTTACTTAATAACTTATATTCTAAGTCCCTAAATGATAAATGATTAAATACGTTTTAATTTATATATATATATATATATATATATATATATATATATATATATATATATATATATATATATATATATATATATATATAGAAATATTATATTATATATATAGGCTCGTTTAGGGCTCGCGAGCCTAATCGAGCTTGGTGACACAGGCTCGGCTCGGGCTCGTTTAATAAACAAGCCTTATATTTAAGCTCGGGCTCGTTTAAAATCGGTCTCGAGCCGAGCTTTTATCGAGCCGGTTCCGGGTAGCTCACGAGCCGGCTCGGCTCATTTGCACCCCTATGGAGAAGGGAGTTCTCAAACTCATCCATCAATACAAAATCGCAACATCGTGGACGACCCATATGATTTTGTTTATGTCGGTATCCCTGCAATACATCGTTTGGTCAAGTTTAGTGACATATGTGAATTTTGTGGAGCAAAACGACTTCAGTTTGAATTTAGTAGCTTTTGTTGCATGATTGGGAAGACGAAGTTGGCAGATTCCTGTATTCCTGACGAATTGCACAACCTCTTCACCGCGGAAACCCATTTAGGAAAATTGTTTAGAAAAAGTATACGTGCGTACAACACCAACTTTTCATTTGCATCAATGGGTGTAGAACTGGATAAATCAATGACCAACATGACATCTGGGGTATACACTTTTTGTGTTAGTGGAGGAATATATCATTCAATCGATCAGTTAGTTCCAAGGAACGGACAACCCAAGTACTTATAGTTGTATATTTACGATGCCGAAAATGAGATGTTGCACCGACTCAAATTGCCAAATCTTGATAAAGAAATAGTGAAAATTTTGACCCGCGTTCTTGCTACAAACCCATATGTGGCAACATTTCGAAGCCTTGCTGATCTAGGACCGCTCGACAATTAGAGTCACTTTGAATGCATCTGTAGCACTAAACAAGAGGGTCTACAGCCAGCCAACCACATCCGAGGTGCGAAATTATATTATGTATATACAGTGTTTTGTTTTAAATGAAAAATGTTTCACATATTAATTCAAATTTTTAGTTAGAAATATTTGTCACTGTGTTGGTTGAAGTTATATATCAGTCAACTTTGGTTCTAAATCAAATGTCTCACTTAATAAAGTTTTCAATGCATATTACACACCAACTTCAATGGTATTTTATTAATGCTATAAATTGACAGGTTGCTGCTATCTGGGTAGAAGGTAATAACAATATAACCACATATACAAGAAGTATTATCGTGTATGGGAGGTCTGACAAACCACAAACAATTAAATATTATTGGGGATGTTACGATCCATTGTGTTATCCTTTATTCTTTCCTAATGGTGAGCCTGGATGGCATTCTAACATACCAAGACAAAGAGTTTCCATAACTGAGATTGTTAATGAAGACGAAAACATCGGGGATGATAATGAAGGTACACATCGACTCAAATTGTTACTTTTAGTAATTTTTAAAAAAACTTAGCTTAATATAATTTTTCTTGACAATATGATCATTATGTAGACAACAATGGAAGAACGAGTAGGAATACTGTAACTATGCGGGAGTACTACTGTTACAAGCTCCAGATCCGGCATAATAGGAATTTAATATTGTTAGGCTGGAGATTATTACAACAGTTTGTAGTAGATACCTACATAAATATTGAGACTCCCCGATTAGAGTTTTGTAGGAAAAATCAATATACAATAAGAGCGGATTTATACCAAGGTGTTGTGGACTGTGTCAATGCTGGGGAGGTTCAACCAACTATGATTGGGCAACGTGTTGTGCTGCCTGCAAGTTTCATTGGAGGCCCTCGTGACATGCGAAGGCGATTTCTTGATGCCATGGCTTTAGTGCAGATGGGGGAAAACCAGATATATTCCTTACAATGACGTGTAATCCAAACTGGCTTGACATCCAAAAAGAATTATTTCCTTGACAGACAGCTCAAGATAAGCCGGATCTGGTTGCAAGAGTTTTTCGGGCTAAGTTAGAGGATCTTAAGGAACAACTTTTTAAAAGACACATCCTTGGTGTGGTGGGTGCATATGTTTATGTAATCGAGTTCCAAAAGCGTGGTTTGCCACATGCTCATTTTCTCTTAATAATGAGACATGAATACAAACTCACCAATGCAGACCAATATGACAAGTATGTGTGTGCTGAAATTCCAAACACGACAAAGTATCATGTACTACACGAACCGGTGAAATCACACATAATTCATGGTCCTTGCGGTACGCTAAACCTTAAATGCTAATGTATGGAAGGCATTCCACCAAAATGTCATTTTAGATGCCCCCGACAATTCAACGAAAGAACAACACAAGGAAAGGACTCATATCCAGTGTACCGCAGGAGAAATAATGGAGTTATGTTTACAAAACAAGGTATTACGATGGATAATAGATGGGTGGTACCATATAACCCAAAGTTGCTAATGATGTTTAACTGTCATCTAAATGTTGAGGTGTGCTCCAGTATAACATATGTGAAATATCTATTTAAGTATATTTACAAGGGTCATGACAAACAAGTTATCAATATCGATCCAGATGCACAACATGTAGTTATCAATGAGATAAAAAGGTTTCAAGATGCACGTTACGTCTCCCCTCGGAAGCAATATGGCGGATTTTTAGTTTCACTCTTTCTAAAATCTACCCTAATGTGATCTATTTGCAATTGCATCTCCCAAACCAACAAATGGTTAGATTCACAAATGATGATACAATGACTACCATTGTTGAGAGAGAAAGAAATAAGAGATCAATGTTAACTGCATTTTTCAAGAGGAATAAAGAAGACGTTAGTGCAAGAATATATACATACAAAAATTTTCCCAAACACTTCACATGGAATAGTAGCTTGCGTCTTTGGAATCCTCGACATCAAGGATCAGCGATAGGTCGATTGGTTTCTGCTAATCCAACTGAAGGGGAGCGATACTACCTACGCGTGTTATTATGTCATATTAGTGGCCCTACATGTTTTGAAGATTTGTACACGGTCAATAACGTAAGACATCTGACATTTCGAAAAGTAGCTCTTGAAAGAGGGTTAATAGAGAACGATGAAAGTTTATCGTAGTGTCTTACAGAGGCCTCTTTGTTTGAATTTCCCAGTGCTCTCAGAAGGATGTTTGCAACAATATTGGCTTTTTGTGATCCTGGAGATTTTCGAAAGTTATGGAATCACCACTACAATTCCCTCTCAGAAGATTATAGGCGACAATACGACAATGTTGAACGAGTCCAGAATATGGTGCTCACAGACATCAAGTTAATCCTACAATCGATAGATAAGAATCTTGATGATTTTGATATTCCAACTGTAAGTACAAATGTCAGTTTCCAAATTGAATTTTCTCATGAGGTACAAGAAGACTGCTCTATAGTTGTGGAAGATGAGGACTTGCGTGCCCATGAGTTTCTCAACCGTGAACAAAAATATGCGTACGATGAGATCATGACGCACGTGCATACTGGTCGTCCAGGAGTGTTCTTCGTAGATGGTCCTGGCGGAACAAGAAAAACATATTTGTACAAAGCTTTACTTGCTAATATTCGAAAATGAGGTCATATTGCACTCGCGACAGCTTCATCTGGTGTGGCGGCTAATAACATGCTCGAAGGGAGAACAACTCATTCAGGATTCAAAATTCCTCTGAATCTTGAAAATAACTCGGTATGCACCATCAAAAAAACAAAGCGGTGAAACTAAGATACTTCTACTTGCAAAAATAATCATTTGGGACGAAGAATCGATGGCAAAGCGACAAGCAGTTGAAGCATTTGATCGGACAATGCAAGATCTCACTGGGGTGATGCTCCCATTTGGTGGAAAGATAATGGTTTTGGGAGGCGATTTCAGACAGGTTTTGCCAGTCGTAAGACGTGGCACACGAGCACAAATTATAAACTCTAGCCTACGAATATCGCCTTTATTGTCTTCGATCAAAAAGTTGCGCTTAACAACAAATATGAGAGCACTGACTGATCCATGGTTCTCAGACTTTCTATTACGAGTCGGTGATGGAGTTGAAGAATCCATAGATGAAAACCTTATTCACATCCCTAATGATATGGTGATTCCTTACACTGATAAATCAAAATCGTTGGATTTTTGATTGATGCACTGTTTCCATCATTAGAATTTAATATGTCTGGATCAGATTACATCGTCTCGTGGGCAATATTTTCCACAAAGGACGAGAGTGTCGATGAGATTAATAATTATTTGATCAAACGTTTCCACGGAGAAGAGAAGATTTACTATAGTTTCGATGAAGCCATAGACGATAAGAATAATTTTTATCCGGTTGAATTCTTGAACTCGCTCACTGTTAGTGGTTTACCCCCTCATCACCTTCGATTAAAAGTTGGATGCCTGATAATACTGTTACGAAATATTGACCAGCTAATGGATTATGCAATGGCACTCGATTAATATGCAAAAGATTTCAGCAAAATGTCATTGATGCAGAAATAGTTGTGGGTCAACATGCTGGCAAGAGGGTGTTTTGCCAAAGATACCTTTATGTCCGTCAGATGATGATTTGTTCTCTTTCAAGCTTAAAAGGAAGCAATTTCCTATTCGATTATGTTTTGCGATGACAATCAATAAAGCTCAGGGACAAACAATTCCAAATGTAGGCATTTATCTTCCAGAACCAGTATTCTCGCATGGCCAACTTTATGTTGCATTGTCTAGAGGGATTGCACGTGGCAATACAAAAGTATTAGTGAAGCCTGATGAAAAATTCAAAAGTTATTAAGTTTATACATCGAATGTGGTGTATAAAGAAGTGTTCAATGATTAATAATGTACAATGAATCATGTTTAATTGTAAATTTCATATTTGGTTTATTCTTATATTATATATAATTCTGCTTATTTCTCCTCAAAATACATTAGATACGTCTTACACAACTTATTAACTTTTACGGCTTTTTGTTCATTTTAGTGAAACATCGAACCGAACAACGCAATGCTTGCCCCTAACATTTTGTGTCCCGCCGCATTGCACGGGTACACGACTAGTTAATTGTAAATGCCTACATTTAAACCCATAAATGATAAGTGTTGAATTAAGATAATGTGTGAATTATGGGAATGTTAAGCTATCAAAAACCCTAAGGTTGGTATTTCCAACTTTTTTTCGAGGTTATGGTGGTCACGTAGATAACTAAAGGGTAATTTTAAGTGCACGAAGGGAATTTCCAAATACACGAAGATTTGACATTTGATTTGATTATTTTATGTAAACCACCTCCTTTACGCCATAGTTGCATCTTGATTATCGTTTCTTGAAATGATATTTTTTAAAAACACACATACAAGGTGCGTACCATACACTACAGTGGCCGTGAATATTTTTTTTTGACAAATACATTATTTTCAACAGTTAGTTTCCATTCGAAAAAATATCATACATTTAAAAGATCTCTATACTTCTCTAATTGATATTATTAAAACAACATTATCATTATTAAAATATATTTCATAGTACGTGTATGTATTAATTATCGTATCTTTTACATTTAAACAAAATCATTATGTTTTGGAGTTAGATATTTAAGAATATTTTCGACTGAAAAAATAACTAATTAATGCTCCCACAATCGTTGTCTGTCGAATTGCACGGATATCTAAAGCATGATTATTTATCTTTTGACGGTCTATTTTGAATTAAAACTAGTATTCGGACAGTCCGCGCAATGCTGCGGAAGCCCCGTATAGTGAAAAAACGCAGCTCGACAAAGACAAATTACGTAAGGGACGAAAAATGTAACTTTAAAATCTAATAAGGGACTGGAATCGTAACTTACGAAATACCAATAATATAACTTTATAATAAATAGGGTGAAAACAATTAATTCAAAATTAGTTGAGGGGAAAAAACGTAAATATAAAAGTTTGCTATAAGAAGAATCAAAATTGCTATTTCCAAATAAAAACTTATTTACAATTTGTATCCTATGCTTTACCAATTATACTATGATCTGAATTTAGTAATTATGGCTCTGAAAATAGCAGGTACCAAATAAACAGTGAAAAGCTCTCACATATTCATTTTGGTAATTAATATATATATATATAATATCCAAATCATGATTATTTATATCGCAATGAAAACACACTAAATCGACAATTCCATTTTAGTAAACATGTGTTGGTTTCACTAGAAGTATAAGATATTATTAATGACAAGTGATGGAACTATTTCTCCTCACACGATGTGAGTTACTTTTAAGCTGAACATTTTTTTCTTATTTTTTTTAAATATTGTCGCTTAACTTTCTCTTAATGATATTTTGGAGATTATATAAACTGTCATATATTTAGCTATATAAACTATTAAATAACATGCAAACCAAACATATTATTATAACAATTTATATGATGTTTTGTTAAATATTTTCTCATGAAAAGTTAAACTATTTTTTTATTGAAAATACATTATTTTGCACTCGCAAATAAGTATTCTGTTAATCAAGAGCAATACGTAATAAAGTTTGAATTTGTTTTATAAATTATCAGATTATACGGTCATTGTTAATCAACATTTTTCTAATGTCTACTGTGAACGTCATGGATAATTACATAGTCGTGGATTTTAAAATAAAAAAAAAATACAAAAATCCAAATTGTCCCATAACCAAATAAAATTAAAATACAAAAACATTATAGTTCCCACGAGATTGTCTATATATACACAAACATTACATCTCAATTTTAATGAAAAATGCATTTAATATGAAAAATATGAAACGTTGATCATCTATATATACACAAACATTATAGTTCCCACGACATATATATTATTGTCACATAAACCTAAATGTATAAACGTATATATATTATTGGTACACCAACCAAGACTGAAATATTTTATAACTCTTGACACACAAACCAAAAGACACTACTCATTAACGAATTTCATCTAATATTCAAATAATTTTAAACAAAAATGATTGTCCTTTTCACAACGATGACAACCAAAATTATGAAAACAAAAAAAAAAACAAAACATAATAAAAACAAAATCATTAAAAAAAGATAAAATCACTAAAAAAATCATAATATATTAATTAACTTATAAATAAAAAGATTAACTACAATAATAAATAATAATAAAAGATATTAAATATTTTAAATTAATGATTATATGATAAATATATAAGTTTGATTGATGTGTGTTACCAATTAGTAAGTTACCAAGTCTAGTCGAAACCAAATCACAACACTATTATATGACACTACTACAAATGGCCAACACATGCACAAACTATTATATAAAAGTTAAAAACACCATAGCTGCCACAAATTTATCATAGCATTAGTAATCCAAAAACCGTTGCAATTAGTACAATTATCCAACTTTGGAACATTTGATAAATCTTGATCAAAACTCACAAAATTACCCCATCCTCCATTATTGTCATCCTAATCAAGAACACAGATTAAAAAAACGTGGTAACTCGGGTTAAAATTCAACAACATGATTAACCCATTAACTAACAACATTCTAAAAAGATGTTAACCTGTTTTTTGGATTAGCAAAATCCACCATCAAATCAGCAACCTCGAGCAACATAAGCTAAAGAAACAGCAGCTAAAACACTTGTTGCAGATGACACCATTGTCCAAAAACTCTTTCCTTTATTAACCAATTCCAGTTGTTTCTTCAATTCTTCAACAACACCCTCTTTATCTTTGAAATCTTTCTTGATTGCTTCAATTTCGGTTACGTGATTCTTGATTTCTTGATCGATACCCATATGATCATCTTCCTTTGAGGTACGAATCAAATTGGTGGTTTTCAAGATCTTCAAGATTTGATTCTTTTTACCTTCGGATGATTTTAGTTTGGCTTTTGTGTCATCGTGTTCTTTTCGGGTTTTGGCGAGTGATTCTGCTAACTTGTTCTTTTCTGCAACGAGTTTTTCGGTTTCGGTTGTCGTTTTCGATAACTTCTTGCGTGTTTCTTCGATACTCTTTTCCATTTTTGAAATCTTTTCATTTGAGTTCTTCAATTTGAGCTTTTCCTCATCAAGATTGGCTTGGGTTTTTTTCGATTCCGTTGTGGCTCGATCGAATGCTGCTTTAATGTTGCTGATTTCGGTCTCTAATTTCTTGATTTTGTCGATTTGAACCTTGTTGGAGTTTTCGAGTGATGCGATCGTGTTCTTGAATTTGTCAGACTGTTCTTTGATCTTTGCTTTCTCTTCAAACATTTGGTTGATTGTTTGTTTTTGGTGTTCTATCATCTTCAAAGATTCCTGCAGATTCTTGGAAACCAAAGACTTTTCTTGTGTCAATTTTTGAATAGTTTCCTCGATTTCTTGCTTTTCATTCACCAGAACATCAATCTCTATCTTCATTTTGGCTTCCTTTTCAGAATCCATGAGATGTTTCTTCTCAAAATCAGCAACTTTCATAAGCAGTTGTTCTTCCTCTTTTTTAAGCTTATAGACCAATTCATTCAGCCTATGAACAGAAACATGCAACTCGTTTATCTTTCTCTCTTGCACATCTCTATCATTATCAATCTCCATCTTCTCTTTCATGATCTTCTCAATATCTCTCTTCAAAACATCAACTACACGATTTGATTCAGCCAGATTCATTTCAACCAAATCCTTCTCTTTCTGGATTGAATCCGCTTTTCTTTCCACTGATTTCTTTTCCTCAATTAAACCTACGTAAGCAGCCTTGATTTTTTGGGAATTTTCAGTAATCTCAGCTTCCTTCTTCTCTGCTTCGGTTAATTTGGATCTCAATCCTTTCTCGTATTGAATTCGGTCATGGAGCTGTGCTCTGATTCCGTCTCTTTCCTCACAAACCTTTGACAAAGCGATATTCTCTTCACCGATCTGAGTTACAAGTGTATTCAATCTGACGTTCAGAGAACCAATTTCTGATTCCTTCTTGTTTTTCGTCTTCTCAATCGCATTCTTCTCCTCCAACACCCGACTTATCTCTCTTTCCAAACCTCCGATTTTCGCCGCCATTGCAGCCCTCTCCCTACGATTAGCCTCCGTCAGTTCGTCCAACTGCACGGAAACGAACTTAGACACGGATTCCTTCTCGACCTCCAACGTCGCCGCTCGTTCAGTTAACCCGCTCAACTCGGATTGCAACGAAACCTTGTCGGATTTACACCGATTCAATTCAGATTCCAGAGACCCATTGATCTGTGTCAGCGAATCCACCTGTTGACGACGCTCGACAGTCTCTTTAAGCAACATAGCATTCAGCGATTTCAGGCTTTCGAGTTTCTCAGAAGCAGCGTCATCACCGGTTTGACGAGGGGTTTCATTTTGGGTTTTGGAGGGTTTTTTGTCTTCAGATTGTGGGTTTGTTTTCGTTTTCGCCATAGATTAGGGTTTGGTAGCGAGATTGAAAATGAAAGGGTCTAGGGTTTTCAGAAGAGAGTGACGGTGATAGGAATAGAGGGATTTTAGGGTTTGATTTTGAATTCAAAAATTGTACGGACTACGTATTACACGCCGTCAGCTGAGTGTCCATGTGACCAGTGGGGTAGTTAGGAAGATTTAATGCTCCACACTTGCCTAAATTAAATAAAGTTTAAATATGAAATGGTGATCTTAAATAAATTATTTTTATGTTTGTGGGCGTGAGTAATGTGTTAGTTGACATTTATATATATATGAGAAGTTCTTTTTATCAATATCAAATATGAAAATATAATTAAACGAGTTCAAATCAATCAAGAGAATGATTATAGAAAAGAAAATTAGTTTGATATTATGTTAGACTTAATCTTTTGGTATTGTGAGCATCTCCAATAGGAAGCTTTTTAGTTAAAGTTTTTTTTTTTTTTTTTTGGTAAAGCTTAATTGAAAAAGCTTTATATAATATCTACTACAGGAAAACTTTTTCAAATATTTTTTATAGTTATTTATTAGTTGTTTACTTATTATTGGTTAATAACCTTTGGGAGCAACCAAATATTGAAAAAGTTCATCTCCAAAGCTTGTTAATTAACAAGCTTTGCGAAAAAACTTATGTTTAAAAAGACTCTCCCAATAGATTTTTCAAAATTTAAGAGCTTTTTGGGTGAAAAAGCTTTAAAAAATCTCTCTATTGTAGATGCTCTTAGACTTCAATGTTTTGGTATTGTATTTGAGCATATCTCGGTTCTATAATTTTTATTTATTTATTTTTTAAATTATATTGACCTCATATCTTTGACAAATGTCCATATATGCCGATGGTATCTATCACGATGACAAAAAGCACCTATAACGAAAAAAGCTTTACTGGCAACATCTATGGCAACAATATATTGTCGCCGAGGGCTATACCAGCAACATTTTAACTGATCGCGACCAAATTGATTTAAATAGAAAATGATGCTCTTTTACCTTATTTAATAAGTAAAAGGGAACATAACTAATCCTTACTTTTTCCATAACTTAAAACACACTTCAAATGATTTGAAAAGGTGATCAACACTTTATTGTTATTATTAAGTGAAGCCCGCACAATCAAAAGTTTGTGCACAAATCTTTATCACATTTGGTTAGAGATTGGGCTTGCGATTTGGTTTATACTATCAACGACATTATTTTTCTCCGATCTTTCAAATTGAAATGTCGAGGCTGCAATAACACACACAAAAAATAATTATTGATTATTGTGCATTCTTAGTAAGTTTATGAAACATATGATGAATATAATAATCCTCAAAATACATGAGAGAATGGGAGAGAGAATAACCACTACTAAGCATCAATATAACGAAAAAGACAATTTTGAAGGAAGCATTCATCATTTTTGCTAATTTTCTGTTGGATGGATTTCTGTGTTGAAATTCAAAGACTAATTACATGAAGTTTATAGATATAAATCGAGATTCCTCTTAACCAAATGTAGATTTTCAATTAATGGTACTTTATTGCTCATTCCCATATATAAACTTTACATTTAACCTTAGTTGGTAAATCCAAAACTTATCAGATAGAAATATTGCTATTAATGAAAATATCTTATGAAAATTTAATTGATGGAAGTTTTCCTAAGATATTTCAATGATAGTAATTCCATAAATTTTTCATGAGATATTACATTAAAATTAAATGTGTCATATTTTTTTTCTTGAGAGTACATGAAGAGATATGAAATTTTTATGCAACTAGGATTTGCACCCCACACGTTGTAGCGGATAAATTATATTTGTTTGAAAAGTACAATCTACCAAACATATAGCAAAGTATGAGGAAAAAATTAAAATTTTTAAAAACGAAAAACTCTTTAGATACACATATACTTG
The DNA here is from genome assembly GCA_023525715.1 of Cichorium intybus. Lineage (NCBI taxonomy): Eukaryota > Viridiplantae > Streptophyta > Magnoliopsida > Asterales > Asteraceae > Cichorium > Cichorium intybus. Next base: position 81,936,019 of record CM042017.1, read on the forward strand.
TAAAAATATGTAAAATAAGTAACCGTCATCTATTTCCTCCAAAACCTGTCGATAGGATGCTATCATCTGTTTCCTCCATACCAAACATATGTAAAACTTTTAACTTGACAACTTCATCATAACCATCATCTTTTTCCTCCAGAAGCTGTCGATAGGATGCTATGGCATCTGCACAAGTGTTAGATATTTTTTCCAAGAAAGGTTCTAATTTTGTAGAATAAATGTTGTTTGAGTCAAGCATATTTCTTACCTGTTCGATGATGCTGACTCCATTTCCTGTCCATGCATCTTTACGGCTTTTCCCACTCATGGGATTGAGATGGTATATGATTCTTGGACTATCATGTATTCTGCTTTACCCCTTTTCCTTTTGTTCTCATTAGCCTCCTCTTCATCTCCTGAGACCACACCTCCACATTGTTGCTACAAGAGCTTTCCATTTCTCTTCCTCTTTCTCCATACCGAAGTTCCTTTGTGCTTTATAGTCCACTGCATAGTGCCGAAGTCCGCCACAATTATGACATTTTTGTTAGGATTCGATCATATAAACACCATAATCATACAACGAAAGACTTAACAAGATCAAATCACACAAACATCCATGAACAGATTCCAAGATCATGTAGTTCATATCAGTTATAACTACTTAGAACATAAACAGAATATACCTCAGTTAATCTCATTCTTTGATTTATGGTTAATGCAACTTTGCATTAGATGAACAGGACCTAAAGTAGAATCCCTCTGATGATTCACACCCAGGATCTCCAGAAAACCAGACAGACAAAACTTCTACTTGGGAAGGAGGCAAAAATCTAAAAACCCTAGAGAGGGGATTGAGATTTTGCAAAAGGGGAGGAGAGAAGGAGAATGGAGGCTCAAATAAGAGGCAAGGGATGCCTTAGGGTTTGACCCCAAGGCCTCTATTTATACTGGAGGGCTCCTAGGGTTTCAAACTTAAGGAGCCTTTGTAACACCACGTTACTTTCGGTAAGTAAATTTACTTTAATCGTATTTTAAATTAGATATGAAATAATGTTATAAAAGTTAGATGGTTTCAATACATCTAAGATAGAGTGTTCGTGTGAAAACGCTTAAAAAGGGATAAACCGGGTCGTATGGTTTAAACCGGGTTAAGTTGAAAGATGAAAAATATCATTAAAAGTCATTTCTGAAGAACCCGGGTCGTGTTTTGGTTGCAAAAATGAAGTAAAGTCGTATCAACGTCAAACCGGAGCGGGTTTTAAAACCCGGGTCGAGCTACACAAAAAACCCGGATCGGGTTTTGGAAACCGGGTCGGGTTTACAAACGGAGGAATTTAGTTGCATTTTGGAACACGGGTCGGGCTCTACAGCACGGGTCGTGCTGCAAGCCAACCCGGGTCGGGTTTCCTGACACGGGTGGGGTTTCGTGCCGACCCCACCTCCTTTTAAATACGATTTCAGTCATTTGCTTGGGGAATTCTCGATCAAAAACCTCTCTCAAACCCTTAAAACACTCCCAAATCATTTTAGGACTAAATTGGAAGCTTAGAACTTGACGGATTGAAGTAATCTTTGGTATTTCGCTTCTCGAAGGTAAGGTTTACCTTTTAGTCCGATGGAGTGGTTGATTTTCCTTGTTTTGGGTTGGTTTCGGGTGGTGGTAAAGGACCACGTGTGAATTGTTATAACTTGTACTTGTACACTCATTTGGGATGTGTTGAAATGCTTCTAATCCCGAGTCTTATCCATTGTTATTGAGTTTCAAGCCTAGATGGTTGAAAAAAACAAGGAATTCACCTCTTTTTGGTATGTATGTGAATTGTATGTAACACCCCATTTCTACTGTTTGCAAATACTGTATAAATATAGAAATACAAAAATACGGTTTATCAAAAACCGATAATTTAAATGCTTAAAACAGTGGGTGTACAAATCCATATCAAAACTAACCATAGTAAGCAAGAAAGGATTAAACCTTGAGTCCAAGGTAGGAGCTAATTCGAGCTCCACTCCAGCTAAACTTCATCCAATTATAACATATCATCTTAACCTGGAATACATGGCATAAAAATAGAATACGTAAGACAATAATGTCTCGTGAGTTACATGAGTTTTAGACTCAAAGCTTTAACTTCTTTTTCCAACTTTTTGTAAATTTATAACATAAAACTTTTGTCAAAACTTTATAGTAATAATACACTATAACTCTTTACTTCTCGAAACTATTTCATAACATACTTTACAAAAATAACATCTTTCAAAACTTTATAGTAGTAACATACTATAACTCTTTACTTTTCAAAATCACTTCATAACATACTTTAAAAAAATAGCTTCTTTCTTACTTTCTTTGACTGGTTTTATAAGCTTGCTGGATTTTTATACTTAGGGCTTTAATCACCATAAGTGATACCCCAAGTCTCTATGGCTAGAAAGAACGGATCAATCCTCACCATAGAAGTGCTTAGGCAATCTACTTCGCGATGAGGCTTTTTCCCCAGTAGACCCCTTACCTAACCCGGGTAGGTGGAACATAGTTCCCTTACTAACGCTGCTTGCTACAATTACCAGTCATACAAAATACTTTTTGCTTACTTGAACATTACTCACATACATATAAAAAGTGGCTAAGTGCCAAATTTCATCATTTTCTGTCTTTTATGGCTAAATGCCAAATTTATCACTTTCATCACATAATAATCATACGTTTAAAATATGTCTTTATAACATTTTAGGCTTTATGCCAAATCATACTTTCCAAACATCTTATGGCTATATGCCCATTTATACTTGAAAACATATACAGTTTGTAACCAAAACATACTTTCACGTAATCGACTCATAGGCCAAAACATACCTTCACATAATTGGCTCATAGGCCAAACATAACTTCAAATATAGTATTATACTTTCACAAACAAATTAGAAATAATACTCTTGCATATAATTTCACATATAGAAATTTCATAAGAAATCTTGAAAATACTTACTTGCCATGTACCCCAGAATGGGTAAAAATACTGCATGTACTCACCTCATGTATTGCTAGTGGATTGACTACACATTCCTTGCATTTATACTCTTTTTGTGATCCAATAATCACTTGGCATGAACCTATATTTAACATGTTATACATTAACATTCATATTAACTGACTATATAACTCCTTAGAGTCCTTATTATACAAATATCGGTCATAACAAGTCTATACCTTCTAAATGACCAACATTCTTTAAATTGTATATTATATGTATTTTACTACAGTACCTTCGGGAGGTCGTATTCCCGGTTTAACAATTTTTCATGAAGTTTCACACTATATCGGACCTATGTTTAAAATTTGAGGTCAATCGGATAAGCCGAACTCCAAATTCCAAATTTTTTTTCACTTAACAGGGGACTTTTGCTGCTGGCACGAGATCGGGACTCGATCTTAAAGAGATCGCGTCCCGATCTAGATCGCGACCCGATCTTAAAGATATCGGGACCCGATCTCTGCTGAACATACCAGATTTCACGATTTTTTAGCTATAAACCCCCATTTTCATACATTAAGTCCTTAATACACCACTTTATCGTTAAGGGATTATTCCAAGACAAAAACCTTCCATTTTCTTGAGTTTTTAAACCATGGAAATCATAGATTTCAATCATTTCCCAAAAATTCCCATTTTTACATTTTTGATTCAAAAACCAAAACTGTCCAATATTAAGCACTTCTACTGATTTATTTCAACAATTACCATATATGGAACTCATTAAAACCCTTTAGAATTAATTTGATCATGTAAATTTGAATTCTAAGGTTCTTGAACAAAATTCCAATTTTTCAACAATAGCAACATACTTTGATGATTTTAAGATATGTTCTTAATACACAACTTAATTGTTTTAGAATCATTCCATAACTAAAATTCCATCATTTAACCATGTTCTTAAACCATGAAATCATTGATTCCAATTTTTTTTCAAAGATTTCCATTTTTAACATCTTCACCCAAAAATCTGAAATTTCTTAAACTTAACAACTAGGAATGATTTATTACTTCTGTTAAGACATATTAACCTCATTAAGAACCATTGAAACCAACTTGTTCTTACAAACCCGTTGGTTAGGGTTCTTGAGCTCAAATTCTCATTCCTTGATTTTTAACACTTTCAATGGTTAAACTAGGTTTAGATAGTGATTAAGACACAAGTTAAGGCTAGGAATCATAGGATAATCCTCCTCTAGCCACTGAATTTTCGAAGCTACAGTAACCTACTCACGGGAAATGGGTTAAACAACCCTAAAAACAAGATTACTAACCTTATATGGCTTGGAATTCTTCAATTCCAAGTTAATTTCTTCCAAATCTTCAAAAACTCAAAACCCGATCACCGAAACTCTCTCTGGCTCTCTCACGATTCCTTTGGAACTTCTAAACATTAAGGAGATATTTTCTCCTTTAAATACCTAGCTATTTTACATTTTTGATCCCTTAAGTTCCATTTGTCCCAAAATGACATAAAGACTTCTTTTAAAACATTATAAGTTTTATTTTCTTTCATTCTTACCCCATAATTGTATTTCTTTTACATAAAGGTCATTTGTGTGCCAAATGACCATTTTGCCCTTTTTGGACAATTTTACCATTACGCCCTCGTTCAAACCCAACTTTACATATATTTATTTTATGACTTTTACCAAATTTTCGGGTTCTTACATTGTAGGTGTTGGAAAACGTTGAAAGGTCGTTTGTAACTTCTGTGGCATTAGCTAGGACTGTTTAGATCTTCAAAACTAGGTGAGTAATCTGTACTATATCTAATATGATATGTATTGGTTGAACTCTTGAAATCTGAAGTAGCTTTAGCATTTGAAATGGTAACCTATAAGTTAGCCAAGTTACCCAATTGATATGGTATAACGGCCTCTGTGGCTAGGAGATTTGATTTCGTATCCAAATGTTAACGACCTTCGTGGCTAGGAGATTGGATGTGATATCCAAATAATAACGGCCTTTGAGGCTAGGAGATTGGATTGATATCCAAATGTTGATTCAAACAGGGATATACATTTGTATTGAGTTTTGATAACTTAACTATATATAAATACATGTTAAACTGTTTATATGATTACTCATTGAGCTTTGTGGCTCACAGTATATGTGTGAATTGTCCCTGCAGGTGAGCGTGACCCTGCTAAGGGTAAAGATGTAGCTCATGGATAAGAGTTTTCGTTGTAGCGGCCCGACTTAGAAGGAGTTTACTTTTGTTATGTACTCCTTGATACACTTATACCCTTTTTGTATAAACTTATACACCTAAACAGTTAGCTTTGTATGTTTGAAACTGTGTTTAAAAATGAAAATTTTTAGGTGTATTTTGTTTTAAAAAGCCGGGTGTTACAAGTTGGTATCAGAGCCGTGGTTTAAGTGAACTAGGTGTCTGTAGAATAGGTCCCTGGAATTAAACCTTGAAAAAAAATAGTAGACATGTTGTGCAGTTGGTTGTATATAAGTTTGTTATTATATATAACCTAACAAATTGTTGAATTTTGAAGTATGAGAGGTACTAGAAGTAATCATACACGAGGAAATTCGGGACGTGGAGCCTCGAGAGGTGATCGGGCCCGTTTTCAAGGCTCGGTTGGAAGAGGTGCAGGTGGACCAACAGATGAAAATCCACCAGATTTACGCACCATAGTGGCTGATGTGGTACGTGAACTATTACCTACTTTGATGAATGTACGTGATGAAAGTGCTGCAAAGCAAGTTCATGATAGACAGCCTGAAAATGAAAGTCAAGGTGAAAGCAGAGTTCGTATAGAGAAAGAAGTCCAAGGAGAAGGAAGTTCCGGGAAAAAGACTAAATGCACTTATAAAACTTTTCTGGGCTGCAAGCCCAAAGAGTTTTCAGGGACAGATAATCCGGTCCAAGCTATGGAATGGTTGATGCATACAGAGAAGGTGTTTCGAATCAGTAAGTGTGCAGAAGGGGATAAAGTGGAGTTCGCCACAAATCAATTAACTGGTAATGCATTACACTGGTAGCAAGTGTTCAGTAAGGTGTTGGGTCCCGACTTGACCCAGTCTTTATTTTGGGAACAGTTCAAAACAAAGTTTAATGAAGAATATTGCTCCGAGGCGGCTGTGAAAAGGCTAGAAGAGGAGTTCTACACTTGGAACAGGGATCTCATACGGTGCAATAGTACACAATGAGTTTTCTTGAAAAAGCTAGATTTGCAGAGCACCAGATAAACACTGAGAAGAGAAAGATTGATAAATACGTATGGGGATTGAAAACTAGAATTCGAGAAATTGTGCAACCGCTTCAGTTGTCTTCCTTCCGATAGGTGGTGGATAGAGCCACAGAAAGAGAGACAGAACTTCAAAGACATGAGGAAGAAAAGAAAGTAAGCGAAACTAAAAGAAAGGTGGAGGAACAACCGTGGACGCCTCAGAAAAAGTTGCAACAAACGGGGTCCCATTTTAAAGGCAAAAGCCCAAGAGAGGAAGCGAAATGGTGTGAGAAGTGCAGGAAAAAGCAATTTGGGAGTTGTCGAACCGACGTGTTATCGTCGGGATGTCGAAATTGTGGGAAGCAAGTGTTGGATTAGGTGTCTAAGCCATGACTTATTATTGTATTTATCTTGTTAATAGAAGCTAAGTCCATTTGGGTTGCCCTCATAGCTCGAGGATAGATGTATAGTTCAGTAGAGAGAATGGTTGATTTATTAATTGTTTAATAAATCAATAGAAAATAAATATATGGTTTATTAATATATTTAAGTGTTAATATATTAATTGGAAACTATATTAATTAATTGAGATTTAATCTAGAATTAATTGGATTTAATTTAGTGATTAAATAAATTAATAAAAGGTGCAGGGACTGGTTGGTATTTATTCAATAGTTGAATAACTGGCCAGGTAAAACCAGGGACCAAAATGGCGCCACCCTAGAGGCCCCTCCAGGGTTTGGCAAAACCCTAATTAGGGTTTTGGTAAGCCTGGTCCAAGTGGTCAAAAGCCTTGTCCAGTTGGAGGCTCCTTAGGGTTTCATGTGTAACCCTTGGAGGCTATAAAAGGAACCCCTGGCACCTCATTATTCATGCCACCTTCTCTCCGTGTTACTCTGCTGGACTGATTTCTCCATTGCTTGGGTGTGACTTGCATTTGAGGCAGGATTCCTTTGCTGCTAGCTTCAAGGATCATAAGATCAAAGGTTGGTTTTCTCAGTTTTGATCTTTAGAAATAATTGTTGCATTTAGGTTTAGTTTATTATCTTCATAGAAGAAAACATAGATCATATTAGGGTTGCATGTGAACCATAGGATTCTATTTGTTCATTGATTGCATAGAAACCCTTCAGTGGTATCAGAGCATAGACTGTTTTCTTGTGAATTGATATAAACTGCATGAATTGTTTGTGCCTTTGGTGTTTTTGCGATGAACACCCCAAGGCAAGGCCTTGGATCGAGATTTTGGCTAGGGTTTCCTAACTGTAGCCGCCACCCATATGGTCCCCCCCTTTGATTGCTTGATTTAATTGCCTTTTATAAGTAGATTGTTATTTTGGTGATTAATTGGATTAACAAAAAATAACTAGAACTCTTGTGTGAATGGCTTGTAATTTTCAAATCATCTAGGGGCCAAGATAGAAAAATTAATTTGATTAATTTCTTGAAATCTATATTAGATTTAATTAGTTTAATTAATTGTTAATTAAAAGATCAATTAAATCGGTTTAAAGAATTAATTTAAATTTTCAAAAATTAGTTTAAAATTTGCAGAAATTATAAGATAATTAATTATAAAATATTTTAATAAGATTAAAATATATCTTATATATTTATGATTAAAAGTTAATATTTATATATAAGAAAATTGGTTAGTCTTACCGTTAGTAGGCCTCATTCACAAAACTGTCATATAAAGAGGGTATAAGGCGACTGCCTATAAAATGGCAGTCTAATGGGTATCTACTCTTACCCACCGCTCTCCTAGTCAGTCGAGTGTCGTTAGCCGAACGGGTTTGATAGAACCGCTAAAGCCTCTTAAAAGTATAATGCTATAATTGAAAGTACTAGAACTTTAAACAAAACCCAATCTAGTTACTTTAGGTTCATAAATGTGAATTGGTGCAAATCCATGAAATTGCACATTGCACTTTGTGGAACGTTGGTGGAGCGTGTGTGGTTTACCGGCACGCCAACTGGGGTTCGCAAAAAGGCGCAATGGGTTTCTCGATTTTGTCATTATTAACGGAGCGTGTGTGGTTAACCGACACGTTAATTAGAGATGACAATTGACTTCGAGAGTACCGAGCGAATTTGCATGGTTATTCACACCCGGTTTGTGATCCTCGGTATCCTAGTCACAAACAGCGGGGCATTCCCGAGATTAAAACATGCTATCGAACAGTTCGGTAAATCTCAATGAAACTAGGAATTCCATTTTAATAAGATTATTTTCCGCGGTGGAATTGGCTGAATTGTCATTCGCCTACCTTATAAAATTTACAATAAAGATTACGACATCCCTTTTCGATATTGTAGATTGTTATTGTAGGGTCCTAGCCTTATATTTATTCTTGGGTGAATATAAGGATTATTTAATAAATGTCTAATTAAAACTACCTTCTTCTTATTCAGATGTCTTCTGACCAATCCGTTCCCCACTCAAATCCCGGTAATGTCACATCGATTCTGTCATTGTGCTCAAAAATGACGTTGGACGGCACTAACTACAATGACTGGATCCGCAACATCAAAATGGCTCTGCGGTTTGAACACAAAGAGTATGTTCTGGAAACCGAGCTGGTTGAGGTTGACCCAGATACCGCTACTCCCGAGGAAGTCGCCTCGTACACCAAACACTCCGATGATGCAACCATAGTGGCCTGCATCATGATCGCCACCATGAACCCTGAACTACAGCGTATCTATGAGGACTATTGGCCTTACGAGATGCACAAAGAGCTTGCAGAAAAGTTCCGCAAGCAATAGCGCATCGAGAGGCGTGAGGTTGTAAAAGCCTTCACTAACGGCAAGCCCAAAGAGGGCGAGTCCATCTGCACTCATGTGCAAAGGATGCATGGTTATGTGGAGAGGCTTAGGAAGCTGGAAATGCCTGTTCATGAGGATTTAGCTGTTGACATAGTGTTAAACTCCTTGCCCAGTTCTTGTGACCAGTTCACACTAGCGTATCATTTGAACAACAACCAGGCAACCCTAGCTGAGTTACACCGCATGCTTCGTACGGCTGAAGACGGGATGAAAGGAAAAGGTTTGCTCCCGGTCAACCCGCCTGTCCTGGCTATTGGATCTGGTAAAGGAAAGAAACGGAAGGACCCTCCTAAGCAAAACTGAAGGGAAAAGACTCATGTCGGGTCATCTAGCAGTGCCCCGAAAGGAAAGTCTTCCGGCATTCCGCATGTTCAGAATCCCAAAGATGCCGACTGCTTTTACTGCAAGCAAAAGGGTCATTGGAAGAGGAGCTGCCCAACGTATCTGCAGGATATCAAGGACGGTAAAGTGAAACCGTCACAAGCAGGTACATACTATATATCTAATAACTCATCTTTTTCCCATTCTTGGGTCCTTGATACAGGATGTGGTTTTCATATCTGTTCTGATTTGCAGGGCCTAGAGGAAATTAAGGAGCTGAAGCATGGTAGATTGAACCTGGTCATGGGCAATAGGCGAACGTCACCTGTTACCAAGATCGGTGTCTATAGATTAATGCTTAGTAGTGGAGTTAGATTATATTTACATAATTGTTGCTATGCGCCTGATATGTCAAAGAACATAATTTCTTTTCATGCATTGTTTAAACAAGGCTTTTATTACGAATTTAATAAATTGAATGGTTCAATTTCTGTTTTCAAAGATAATGTTTTTATATTTAATACTATGCCTTGTGATGGAGTGTATGAATCTATTATGTGTGTTGATAATTATGGTAAAATGTTTTAGCTATTGATGCTTCGAGCGGTATAGAAAAGGCGTGTCTGTGGCATTGTCGCCTTAGCCATATTAACAAGAAACGCATCGCCCAACTCCAAAAGGATGGAGTGTTGGAATCATTCGACCTCGGGTCGGATGATGTATGCGAGTCTTGCTTGCTTGGCAAGATGACAAAATCACCATTCAAAGGTTCCTTTGAAATAGGTGAAGGTCTGTTGGACATCATACACACAGATGTGTGTGGTCCCTTCAGGACAACAACAAAAGATGGCATGCGGTTCTATGTGACCTTTATTGATGATTTTAGTAGATATGGGTATATCTACTTAATCAAGAATAAGTCAGATACCATTGAAAAGTTCAAAGAGTTCAAGAACGAAGCTGAAAATCAATTGGGCAGAAAGATAAAGATGCTTAGATCCGATAGAGGTGGTGAGTATCTTAGTATCGAGTTTCTCAATTACCTCAAGGAATGTGGAATTGTTTCGCAGTTGTCGCCTCCAAGAACACCTCAGTTGAATGGTGTTGCTGAAAGGCAAAACCGAACCTTGTTGGACATGGTTCGTTCCATGATGAGTCGAGCTTCACTTCCAATCCATTTCTAGGGGTATGCCTTAGAGACTGCCGCCCATATCCTAAATCTTGTCCTAACCAAGAAGGTTGCGAAAACACCGCACGAGATGTGGACGAGGAAAGTTCCCTCGTTGGCACACATCAAAGTCTGGGGATGTGAAGCTTTCGTGAGACGAGAGACTTCGGATAAGCTCGCGGAAAGAAGTGAGAGATGTTTCTTCATCGGATACCCTAAACAGTCCTTTGGATACTTGTTCTATAGACCGAGCGAGGACGTGGTCTTTGTAGCAAGACGGGGGTTCTTTCGAGAGAGAGACCTCATATCCAAAGAGGACAGTGGGAGTATGATCGATCTCGAAGAAATTCAGGAGACGCCCGATGAAACAACCTTAGAAGAAACTAGCAACCAACATGAGGAAGAAGTTCCTGTTGGACCTACCGACATCTCATTGCCCCTTAGGCGTTCTGGTAGAGTTAGCATGCCGCCCGAGTTTTATGGTTTCAATATTACTTCGGACGGTAACACGTTGGTCAGTGATCGCACATTGACTAATTTGGATGAGCCGGCTAACTACCGCGAAGCAGTGGCAGGCCCCGAGTCTGCCAAGTGGAAGGAGGCAATGGACAGCGAGATTAAGTCCATGTATGACAATCAAGTTTGGAACTTGGTTGACAATGTGCCGGGTCGAAAGACAGTCGGGTGCAAGTGGATCTTCAAGAAGAAGACCGACATGGATGGCAAAGTTCATGATTATGAAATTTGGCAGATGGATGTCAAAACCGCTTTCCTTAACGGGAAACTGAATGAGGATGTTTACATGAGTCAGCCAGAAGGTTTTGTAGACACAAAGCACCGTGATAAAGTATGTAAGCTTGAAATATCAATCTACGGGTTGAAGCAAGCATCTCGCAGCTGGAATCTTTGCTTCCATGAGAAAGTCAAAGAGTTTGGCTTCTCTAGGAGTGAAGATGAGTCCTGTGTATATGTCAAGGCTAGTAGGAGTATAGTCACTTTTCTGGTGCTGTATGTTGATGACATACTGCTCATGGGAAACGACATTCCGACCTTGCAAGATGTTAAGGCTTGACTCGGGAAATGTTTTGCCATGAAAGACCTAGGAGAAGCTGCTTATATTCTCGGGATAAGAATACTTAGAGATAGAAAGAGAAAATTGATAGGTCTAAGCAGTGTACATATTTGGAAAAGTTGTTAAAAAGATTCAACATGGAAAATTCCAAAAAGGGAGAGCTGCCAATCCAAAGTAATGCTAAATTGAGTAAGACTCAAAGTCCGAGTACCGATGAGGAAATAGCTGAAATGAGTCGGGTACCTTATGCTTCGGCAGTAGGGTCGATCATGTATGCTATGACATGTACTCGTCCCGACGTATCCTTTGCACTGAGCATGGTTAGTCGGTTCCAGGGCAATCCTGGAAAGACACATTGGATTGCGGTCAAGAACATACTCAAGTATCTGCGAAGGACAAAGAATATGGTATTAGTCCTTGGTGGCAGTGATGACTTGAAAGTGAGTGGATATACAGATGCCAGCTTCCAGACAGATAGGGACAGTGGTCGGTCCTAGTCAGGCTGGGTATTTCTTTTGAACGGTGGAGTGATCACTTGGAAAAGTTCCAAGCAAGAAACGGTGGCTGATTCAACGTGCGAATCAGAGTACATTGCAGCGAGTGAAGCGTCTAAAGAAGCGGCTTGGCTGAAGAACTTTATCGGTGACCTTGGAATTGTCCCGAGCATTCAGGAGCCGATGGAACTTTTCTGCGATAATGAAGGAGCGGTCGCTTTGACAAAAGAACCGCGAGATCATGGAAAGTCCAGGCATATCGAAAGAAAGTACCATTATATTCGACATCAAGTAGAAGAAGGTCACTTACTGGTTAAGAGAGTATCATCAGAAGACAACCCTGCTGATCCTTTGACTAAGGCACTTAGCAGGATCAAGCATAATCAGCATGCTCGGAGCATTGGACTGAAGGATGATATTAGTTTTAGTAATTAGATAGATTTGAAACTTGTAAACAGTATAAATGTAATTGACTTGGTGATTTTATAATTGAGATTTATAAATGAGTATTGTTAGTACCTTTGTCAATTGTTTATTATTGTGTTTCTATATTTGCATGTTTTAACTTCCTAAATAATTAGATTATTTAAATTTCCACAGTCGATCACACTGTTAGGGAGTAAGTGTGAACAAAGACTGTCATGAATCGGTTGTAGATTGTCTAAGGAGTTAGACATTGCAGTAAGACTGCTACAACGTTCATGAGTACTTAGAAAATTGAGATTTGAGTATTGGATAAACCCGCGCTTAACAGATTGCTTCATGGATTACATCACGAGCAATGTTAAGACGATAATATCTTTTGATCTTTAAGTGGAGAGATATGATCTGTAATTTGCGAGACAGGCACTTATTGATAATGCGAAAACGCGCTGGTAACACGGTGTTATAAAACGCATTGTTGTGAGTATTCTGACTAGCAAAAGGTATGGACATATAAGTCAAAGCTTATCCATCCCCTGACCTGATGGGAAACATATATATGTAGGCCTCTCGATGATTTTGAAGTTGACTGAAAGTGTTGGCCAACCGGGACTAAATTGATGTGTTCAATTAGTAGTCTCAAAAGTCATATGCAAATCAGAAATCGAGAAACGGAGTATAGACCTAGATTGATCTTATCCATGTCTGGAGTCTGAGAATATCTTGTTGGACGGAGGATCATTTGATCACTTATCTTTGGACAGAACTAACTAGGTCAGAGTTTAGGACAATTTCTAGGAAACTGAAATTAATCAGAAGGTAAACAGACAATTAAAGTCATAGACTTATCCAAGTGGGAGACTGTTGAATTAGGTGTCTAAGCCATGACTTATAATTGTATTTATCTTGTTAATAAAAGCTAAGTCCATTTGGGTTGCCCTCATAGCTGGAGTATAGATGTATAGTTCAGTAGAGAGAATGGTTGATTTATTAATTGTTTAATAAATCAATAGAAAATAAATATATGGTTTATTAATATATTTAAGTGTTAATATATTAATTGGAAACTATATTAATTAATTGAGATTTAATCTAGAATTAATTGGATTTAATTTAGTGATTAAATAAATTAATAAAAGGTGCAGGGACTGGTTGGCATTTATTCATAGTTGAATAACTGGCCAGGTAAAACCAGGGACCAAAATGGCGCCACCCTGGAGGCTCCTCCAGGGTTTGGCGAAACCCTAATTAGGGTTTTGGTAAGCCTGGTCCAAGTGGTCAAAAGCCTTGTCCAGTTGGAGGCTCCTTAGGGTTTCAGGTGTAACCCTAGGAGGCTATAAAAGGAACCTCCTGGTACCTCATTATTCACGCCACCTTCTCTCTGTGTTACTCTGCTGGACTAATTTCTCCATTGCTTGGGTGTGACTTGCATTTGAGGCAGGATTCCTTTGCTGCTAGCTTCAAGGATCATAAGATCAAAGGTTGGTTTTCTCAGTTTTGATCTTTATAAATAATTGTTGCCTTTAGGTTTAGTTTATTATCTTCATAGAAGAAAACATAGATCATATTAGGGTTGCATGTGAACCATAGGATTCTATTTGTTCATTGATTTCATAGAAACCCTTCAGCAAGGGCATATCGCTCAAGGCTGTCGAGCTGATCGGAGGTGTTTCCAATGTGGGGCTACAGATCATATTCGCCCAAACTGTCCCCAGATAAAAGCTGGAGCACCTAGTGATAAACTCAGAGAGGAGCGGGGAGGAAAGAAAGAGGAGACAAAGGGTCGGGGAGGACCAGTGGCATCGCGAGCATTCCAGATGACTGTGGAAGAGGCTCGTGAAAAGACTGATGTAGTTTCAGGTATATTCACTCTAAATTCAATTCCAGTATACGTAATATTTGATCCTAGAGCTACGCATTGTTTTGTGTCAACGTCTATGATGTCTCGTTTAAATATTCCCCTAACTCCTATGGATGAAAGTTTGGAAGTAGCGGTGGCAGATGGTAGGTATGTTTGGGTGTCAGAACATATTGAAGGTTGTCAGCTTAAGATCTACGGGACCACTTTCCCTATAGATCTGAAGCCGATGACTACCAAGGAGTTTCGAGTAATTGTGGGTATGGATTGGTTAGCAACAAATTATGCTAACATGGATTGTAGAAACAAGAATATTACAGTTTTAACACCAGAAGGGGCATGGATTAAAATCCAGGGCGAACGACCGCGTTTGAGAATGCCGGTTATTTCCTTTGCTCAAGCCCGTAGTAGTGTCAGTAAAGGAGGGGTGTCTTATTTAGCATACGTGTCTTTTGCTAAATCAGATCAGGTGGGAAAAGAAAGTGTGAAAATTGTAAACGAATTTCCAGACGTTTTTCCTGAAGAACTTCCCGGATTGCCACCAGATAGACAAATTGAATTCGCAATTGAATTAGTTCCGGGAGCCGTGCCAGTTGCTCTGGCTCCTTATCGACTAGCACCTTCAGAAATGGAGGAACTAAGAAAACAATTGGAAGAACTTCTGGATCGGGGTTTCATTAAACCCAGTTCGTCACCATGGGGAGCGCCTATTCTGTTTGTAAAGAAGAAAGATGGGTCGATGCGTATGTGTATCGACTATCGGGAATTGAATAAAATCACGGTGAAAAAAATACCCGTTACCTAGAATCGACGATTTGTTTGATCAACTTCAGGGAGCGACGTATTTTTCAAAAATTGATCTGAGGTCGGGGTATCATCAGTTGAAGATTCGAGAATCGGATATTCCGAAGACTGCATTTCGTACTCGTTATGGACATTATGAGTTTTTGGTTATGCCTTTTGGGTTAACCAATGCTCCGGCAGCGTTTATGGATCTCATGAACAGAGGATGTCGCCCATTCCTTGATACTTTTGTAATTGTATTTATAGACGACATTTTGGTATATTCTCGAAGCCAGGCTGAACATGGTGTCCATTTATGCCAAATATTGGAATTACTTCATCGAGAAAAATTATACGTGAAGTTTTCCAAGTGTGAATTCTGGCTAAGAGAAGTACAGTTTCTTGGGCACGTTATGAATAGTGAAGGTGTTAAAGTTGATCCAACGAAGATAGAAGCTGTGATGAAATGGGAACTGCCTCGAAGTCCAACAGAAATACGTAGTTTTCTTGGATTGGCGGGTTATTATAGAAGATTTGTAGAGAATTTCTCTTCGATTGCTGCCCCATTGACTAAGTTGACCAAGAAGGGTGAAAAGTTTGAATGGGCGAAAAGACAACAAGCAGCCTTTCAGAAATTAAAGCAAGCCTTGTGTGAAGCTCCGGTTTTAGCCTTACCGCAAGACGGGGAAGACTATGTGGTTTATAGTGATGCTTCTGAAGGATTTTCTAGCAAACAATGAACAAATAATTTCTTATGGTTCATATGCAACCCTAGAAAGATCTATGTTTTCTTCTATGAAGATAATAAACTAAAATCCTAAGGCCAAAAATTATTTCAAAATATCAAATGAAGAATAACCAACCTTTTGATCTTGTTCTTGAAGCTAGCAGCACAAGTGTCCTGCCTCAAATGCAAGTCACACCCAAGCAATAGAGAAGACAGTCCAGCAGAGTAATCTTGGTGAAAGTGGCGCAGGTTTTAGGGTGGCCAGGTGCCTCCTTTTATAGCCTCCAAGGGTTACAGCTGAAACCCTAAGGAGCCTCCAAATGGGCAAGCCTGCTGACTAAATGGACCAAGCCTTTTCTAAACCCTAATAGGGTTTCGCCAACCATGGAGAATCTTTCCATGGTGGCGCCACTTGTGGTCCCTGTCCACTGGCCAGTTATTTATTCAACTATTGAATAAATACAAACCAGTCCCTGCACTTTTACTCTACTGAACTCTATCCTAACCTCCAGCTATGAGGGCAACCCAAATGGACTTTGCTTCAATTAACAAGATAAATATAAAGTCATGGCTTAAACACCTAATCCAACAGCTTCACGGGTGGGTCTTGGATGTGTGTTAATGCAGAAAGGTAAGGTAATTGCTTATGTGTCCCGTCAATAAAAAGAAGCTGAGAAAAAGTACTCGTTACAAGATCTCGAATTGGCTGCAGTAATCTTAGCTTTGAAGCTTTGGAGACACTACTTGTATGGTGTGAAGTTTGTTGTCTACTCGGATCATAAAAGCCTGAAGTATTTATTTGACCAGAAAGAATTGAACATGAGACAACAAAGGTGGATGGATTTACTCAAAGATTTTGATTGTGAAATATTGTACCATCCCGGCAAGGCGAATGTAGTTGCAGATGCCCTAAGTCGAAAACAATATGCTTTGAAGATTACATCCGCGTGTATGGGTGTGGCGAGCCGACTACCCGAGTTATTCCCACCAGGGTCACAGAACGAATGAGCTTCGACTCATATGATTGTGTCTTTTACTTATCAAATCGTACACAACAATGCGTCTTGTAACACCGAGTTACCGATGCGTTTACGTATTATCAATGCATAACCGACTCGTAAATTTCAACTCATATGTCTCCGCTTTAAGATCATAAGATATTATCGTCTCAACATTGCTCGTGATGTAATCCATGAAGCAATCTATTGAGCGCGGGTTTATCCAATACTCAAATCTCTATTTCTAAGTACTCATAAACGTTGTAGCAGTCTTACTGCAATGTCTAACTCCTTAGACAATCTACAAACCAATTCATGACAGCCTTCGTTCATACTTACTCCCGAAAAGTATGAGCGACTGTGGACTTTTGAATAATCAAATTATTCGGGAAGTGAAACATGCAAAATTGAAACATAAAATCTGATTGGTGGCTACTCTTGCCTAATTACCAAGTCTCCACGAGGTAATCACCAAGTCGGATTTTACATAAAACTATTATCGGTTTCTAGATTTCTTTTAAACTTTTTAATTCGTGTTATGTATCTATGTCTACTTGACCTTTCACTCTTTCTATGTATCCAAATGTTATACATTTATACACTTCATCCGATCGGATATCCTTCTGATGATATTTCAATTTGGTCATACTGTCATTCTCACTAACAACTCCATTCTATGTACTGTGACTTTCCATGGTTCTCGGGATCTTTAGTTCACATGACTGCACCCTGAGACTATTTCGAGGTGTTACGATGTGCCGGTAAGCTACACGCGCTCCATCGGAATGCCAACGGAATTCTTTAACCATTAAGTCCTTATTTTAAAAACTATTTTTAAATTGTTATCAACATTCACCCTAATCATTTTCCAATGATTTCTCACGTATGTACAAAATCCATCAAGTATTCCCAGCCAGGTCATATCCTGAATCTGACTCAGTATGCTCTAAGCATTAAGTCATCAAGACATGTTCATGACACTTTTGATCGATCCAAGAAACTTGTTGGATTCGATCTAGTCCTATTCCAAACCCTTTTGGAATCTCAGGATTACTTATAATCCTTGTGTCACGACTTTTAACAACTATATCCTTTCGGAGACTTTTTCTCATGCATCTTGAATCTTATCAAGATCATGCTTATTATGGCCAGGTCTATACTGATGACAACATCTATCTGATATATGTCAATGGATTATGTGAGTATGCTGCACCTTTTATATCTCTCATGCCAAATCATTACACTCTACAATGACGGAAAACTATTTCCTAGGGCAATGCATCTTGAGTCTCATCAAGATCATTTTGGCAGAGTCTCGATCTATCTCATAGATGTTTACAACCACCTGAGTATGCCGTATCTCTATTAAGTCTTTCATAGCGATCCGTCTCTTAACACCAAGTCGTTACACTTTGTAATGAAAAGAGACGTTTCCTAGAAACAGTATGTAACACACATGCGGAGATAGATAACAGCGACACTCCCATTGGCTTTGACAGGGTTACGGACTATTCACAAAATCCAGAGCTTATGGCATATTTTGAGAATCCAAACCTTTCTGACATCTTAATGGATATCTTTCAGCCCCTTAAAATCCAATCCATTGGCATATTTTGAGAATTTGAATATCCTTTCTTGCGAGATGCCCGCAGGGAAATCCCGGGCCCATGTACCTTTATACTGGTATATTCTTTGTGAGTCCCTATTAGTGTGCCGGTGATCCACACGCGCTCCACTAACGACTTACAATATGCAGTATCCTTTCGGGTTTCATCTTCTATTGAGAGTGCTTCTCTCGGAGCCAATTACTTGACTCTGAGTATCGTCTCACTCAACCAGATGTTCTGAAGGTACGTTTCTGTCCATGTTGGTTTCTTTTGATGATTACTCCCACTGGTTTTAAGACCAGTTGTAAAATCAATCAAACTGTCACACAGACTGCATCTCATCCTAAAGTTCTCTTAATTGGCAGCAACCGGGCTCACCAATGCTTCCAAGTAGCCGGATTGCTAATCCGTACCAACTATAGTGTTTTACCACCAATTGGTATGTCACCCCGATCATAACTATTTATGATGGTGATCAGTACTACTGGTCAAGAGAAGATTATGTCAGTGTTGAAATAGAAATATGATTTCTACTCTAAGCCTAGTGATGACTAAAGGTTCTTTCTCACTTGGCTAATCCTGAACTCATTCAGGACTGTCCCAACTCCCACTGTTTCCTTAGAATATTTTAGAATTAATTTTCTAAGAATTTTCGCAAATTTATTTCTATTTTTTGAAAATTTAATTAATTCTTTAAGTGATTTAATTGGTCTTTTAATTAAACAATTTAATTAAACTAATTAAATCAAGAATGGGGGACCACAAAATTAATCAAATTAATTCCTTATCCTTATTCCCTAATTTCGAAAATAGCATGCCAAGAATAAGGGGTTCCAGTTATTTAATTATCCAATAATTACCAAAACAACAACCAACTATTTAAGGCAGCAAATCAAGCAATTAAAGGGGGAATAAAGGGGTGGCGGCTAGGGTTAGGAAACCACCCTAGCTAGGCCACAAAATTAAGGCCATTCCAAGAGAGTTTTTCGCAAAAACACTCAAGGCAAGAATCATACAAGCAGTTTGTATCAATTCACAAGAAAACTGCCTAAGCTCTGATACCACTGAAGGGTTTTCTAGCAAACAATGAACAAATAATTTCTTATGGTTCACATGCAACCCTAGAAAGATCTATGTTTTCTTCTATGAAGATAATAAACTAAATCCTAAAGGAAACAATTATTTCTAAAGATCAAATGAAGAATAACCAACCTTTTGATCTTGTTCTTGAAGCTAGCAGCACAAGTGTCCTGCCTCAAATGCAAGTCACACCCAAGCAATGGAGAAGACAGTCCAGCAGAGTAATCTTTGTGAAAGTGGCACAGGTTTTAGGGTGGCCAGGTGCCTCCTTTTATAGCCTCCAAGGGTTACAGCTGAAACCCTAAGGAGCCTCCAAATGGGCAAGCCTGCTGACTAAATGGACCAAGCCTTTTCTAAACCCTAATAGGGTTTCGCCAACCATGGAGAATCTTTCCATGGTGGCACCACATTTGGTCCCTGTCCAGTTATTTATTCAACTATTGAATAAATACAAACCAGTCCCTGTACTTTTAATTAATTAATTTAATCACTGAATTAAATCCAATTAATTCTAGATTAAATCTTAATTAATTATTACAGTTTCTAATTAATATATTAACACTTAAATATATTAATAAACCATTTAATTAATTCTATTGATTTATTAAACAATTAATAAATCAACCTTTTACTCTACTAAACTCTATCCTAACCTCCAGCTATGAGGGCAACCCAAATGGACTTTGCTTCAATTAACAAGATAAATATAAAGTTATGGCTTAGACACCTAATCCAACAGCTTCACGGGTGGGTCTTGGATGTGTGTTAATGCAGAAAGGTCGGGTAATTGCTTATGCGTCCCGTCAATTAAAAGAAGCTGAGAAAAAGTACCCAGTACAAGATCTCGAATTGGCTGCAGTAATCTTAGCTTTGAAGCTTTGGAGACACTACTTGTATGGCGTGAAGTTTGATGTCTACTCGGATCATAAAAGCCTGAAGTATTTATTTGACCAGAAAGAATTGAACATGAGACAGCAAAGGTGGATGGATTTACTTAAAGATTTTGATTGTGAAATATTGTACCATCCCGGCAAGGCGAATGTAGTTGCAGATGCCCTAAGTCGAAAACAATATGCTTTGAAGATTACATCCGCGTGTATGGGTGTGGCGAGCCGACTACCCGAGTTATTCGTGTGGCACAAGAAGAAGCCTGCAAGACCGAGAACGTGAAAAGTGAACGAATGGTTGGGTATATAAAGCATCTAGTTGAAAACTCTCAGCGATTGAAAACCTTTAGAGGTCGTGTATGGGTGCCCAAGAAAGGTGAAGCGCGGGGTTTACTTTTGGAAGATGCTCATTGTAGTAGGTATGCTGTACACCCGGGTAGTACCAAGATGTATCGAACGCTGAAACCTTTCTATTGGTGGCCGGAAATGAAAAGAGACATTGGAAGATATGCTACGGACTTGTGTGATAGACTTTGGCGGGATTTGGGAAGATCATCTACCCTTGGTAGAATTTTCTTACAATAATAGTTTTCATTCCAGTATTCAGATGGCCCCGTATGAAGCGTTGTACGGAGCACTGTGTCGTACTCCGACTTGTTGGACTGAAGTGGGGGAAAAGTCGTTGGCCGGACCCGAGATCGTAGCCCAAACTGAAGAAAAGATTAGACAAATCCGGGAACATTTGAAAGTTGCCCAAAACCGACAGAAACAATATGCTGATAGGCGGGTAAAACCATTGGAATTTCACGTAGGGGATATGGTAATGCTTAAGGTATCCCCTTGGAAAGGCTTGATTCGATTTGGAAAGAAAGGGAAGCTAAGTCCTCGTTTCGTTGGACCGTTCCGGATATCTCAAAGAATAGGAGCTGTAGCGTATCGGTTAGAGTTACCAGAAGAACTCCAAGGTATTCATAATGTTTTCCATGTGTCTCATTTGCGGAAAACATTATTCGATGAATCCCAACGAATACCTCTAGCTGAAATAGAAGTTGATGAAAAATTA
The DNA here is from genome assembly GCA_023525715.1 of Cichorium intybus. Lineage (NCBI taxonomy): Eukaryota > Viridiplantae > Streptophyta > Magnoliopsida > Asterales > Asteraceae > Cichorium > Cichorium intybus. The sequence continues at coordinate 81,957,537 of CM042017.1, forward strand.
AGATACCCAGAGCAACCTGAGAAAGTGTTAGATCGAAAAGTAAGGCAATTGCGGAACAAGAAGATCAAAATGGTTAAAGTACTTTGGCGACACCATAGAGGTTCCGATATGACGTGAGAAACTGAAGACGAAATGAGGGAGAAATACCCTCAACTTTTTACTTGATTCCGAGGACAGAATCTTTTAAAGGGGGGAAGAATTTGTAACACCACGTTACTTTCGGTAAGTAAATTTACTTTAATCGTATTTTAAATTAGATATGAAATAATGTTATAAAAGTTAGATGGTTTTAATACATCTAAGATAGAGTGTTCGTGTGAAAAACGCTTAAAAAGGGATAAACCGGGTCGTATGGTTTAAACTGGGTTAGGTTGAAAGATGAAAAATATCATTAAAAGTGATTTCTGAAGAACCCGGGTCGTGTTGGCCAACCCGGGTCGTGTTTTGGTTGCAAAAATGAAGCAAAGTCGTATCAACGTCAAACCGGAGCGGGTTTTAAAACCCGGGTCGAGCTACACAAAAAACCCGGATCGGGTTTTGGAAACCGGGTCGGGTTTACGAACGGAGGAATTTAGTGGCATTTTGGAACATGGGTCGTGCTTCAAGCCAACTCGGGTCGGGTTTCCTGACACGGGTCGGGTTTCGTGTCGACCCCACCTCCTTTTAAATACGATTTCAGTCATTTGCTTGGGGAATTCTCGATCAAAAACCTCTCTCAAACCCTTAAAACACTCCCAAATCATTTTAGGACTAAATTGGAAGTTTATAACTTGATGGATTGAAGTAATCTTCGGTATTTCGCTTCTCGAAGGTAAGGTTTACCTTTTAGTCCGATGGAGTGGTTGATTTTCCTTGTTTTGGGTTGGTTTCGGGTGGTGGTAAAGGACCATCTGTGAATTGTTATAACTTGTACTTGTACACTCATTTGGGATGTGTTGAAATGCTTCTAATCCCGAGTCTTATCCATTGTTATTGAGTTTCAAGCCTAGATGGTTAAAAAAACAAGGAATTCACCTCTTTTTGGTATGTATGTGAATTGTAGGTGTTGGAAAACGTTGAAAGGTCGTTTGCAAGTTCCCACATGTACATTACATATTTAATTAAAGATCTGGAGAAGATGGGATGTTAATTATCATTATAACTTGGTTAGAATGGATCCACACTCTAGATCAGTGGACAGTCACCAGCTTATACTGGTTCTGTGATTGTCCACAATGTGAATTTTATATATCCAGTGCTTGGGAAACCCTTTTTAATCGATTCCAACTCTGAGACTGTTATTTATGTGTCTTTTGTTCCTATAATTTTTGGTTTGGGCTAATTCCACCCACAAGTTGGGTAGAGTTGGCCAACATCACCTGACTGTCCGTTTGGAGACAGCAGAGATATGTCTTTTTGTAAATTTTATATCTCTTTCATCCTTTGGAGTTAGGGGGAGTTCTTTATGGTTCTGGAAACCTAAGTCATTTTAGTTTCTTGTAAAAATTATTTAAGCCTATGCTTCTGTTTTATATTTTGGAGTAATTTAGTCTTGAACATCAGGTCTGTTTTAGAGACCTTGCTGTGATTACTCCTTTCTCATTCCTTAGCTTCACAACTTTATCCTTCTAACCTTTAGTCTTAATTAGGTGAAGTGTTGAAGTTTGCACAAGCTTGGTAGCCATATATTGACTTCTATCTGTTATATCACTCACTCAAGGTGAGTTCTCTCACACCGTTGTATTGATGTTTGTGTTTGCTAGTTAGCTCGTGTGTGATTGTTTAGATTCATTATTTAAAGCATGCTATATTATTATTATAAATCGTACATGTGCACTGTATGTAATTGATTATTACTATGAGGGGTAGTTAGGTAAAATCACCAACGTTATACTCTTTATGAGGTGCGGGGATCGGGGCCAAAGGATACGGGATTTACCCGGTGCGGCTCAAACCTACAAGTCCGCCCTATTTTATATAAGCACTGATTCGTTCTTTGCTTAGTTTTTATAATTATAATTGTAAATGGATTAGGGCTGGTAAATGTGAATATTAATATGATGTTTGTGTTTGAATTCACTAAGATTTTGCTTACGGTTTCCCCTAAACATTTTTCAGATGTTAAGATCAAGGAGGCTCAGGCTTGATTGGAGCACCGGGATTGCCACTACTAGGAGTTTTATTTATTTGGGACTATGTCATGTTATGCTTCCGCACTTTACTTTAGTATTTTGACATGTTTTGGGTTTGAGCTACTTATTTATTTTGGAAACTTATAACTATTTTTATAAAAGTTATCTTTGAAAGTTAAAATATTTTACGAAAAATTTTGGGGTGTTACAATTTGGTATCAGAGCACACGTTTGAGGGAACTAGGCATTCTTAGGAATGTTCTAGACTCAAATTTGAGGCTCTTAAAAATTTTATTTTCTTTAAAACTTTTGAAGACTAGTAGTGGATTATCACGTGGTGTGCCACTCAGCTAGCCAAGTAAGCTTTGTTTCATATGTTTCTTACTTTGTTAAATTGTTAATTTTGGATTGTTTCAATTAGCCTTAAAATATTAGATTATATACTTGTTAGTATTAACATGTGAGAGAGTTGTATAAATAAACAGCTAGAGCGAACTGGAAATTTTGAAACTAGACGCGAATGCGAAATTGGAACTTGTGTGGAAGGTAGTAGAAGGGCCCCTACTATTTAAAGCACCGGTGCCGATTTCGGGTCGGGGAAAGGTTGAAAAATTTTCGGTAAGCTGAGTGTTTCGTCTTCCTAGAAATATCTAGGCTGAATTGTCTCTATATTATCTTTCTTTTCCGCGGATGCAGATACCGCCTAAGTTTTCCTCTATTTCTGCTAGATATGTTCCTAATATATACCCCTTAGGTATTCATGTTTATAAGTTGTTATAAATCGTTGAAGCAGACACGTACTTGGTTAGTTCAAAGCCCGCTGTTGTTATGTTTGATAGCGGTGCTACTCATTCGTTTGTTTCTCGCACTTTTTCTAATCGTCTGGGACGAGACGTTGGTAGACTATCTTGTCCAATGGTTGTCCAGGTTGCAGACAACCGGATTCTTTATGTTACCAATGTATATCGCGGTTGTACTCCAAGGATCTCTGGCATAGAGTTTCCTATTGATTTGATTCCCATTGCTATGAGGGAAGTATGTGTCCCCGTGGGCATGGACTGGCTGGATACTTTTGAAGCGGAGATTTCATGTCATCGTAAGCAGGTGCGGGTTCAAACCCAAGTGGGGGAGAACGGGTCATTATGGGGGGTCGCCTATCCGTAGCTTCTTGTTCAGCGGCCGTGGTGGTTAGTGACGTTGCGATTGTTCCCGAGTTAGTGGCGTATTCATAGAGGAACTAACTGGAGTGTCGCCGGTTCGACAAGAAGGGTTTCGTATCGACTTGGTGTCGGGTGCAGCTCCGGTAACCAAGGCTCCTTATCGACTGACACCACCAGAGATGAAAGAACTTCATAGTCATCTTCAGGAACGGAGTGATAAGGGTTTTATTAGGCCGAGTATTTTTCTTTCCCCTCTTGCACTATAACTTTATTCTATTTCGAATGGCATTCATGATTGTTATATATAATTGTGAATCAGGCACTTATCTGTTAGACTCCGAGCCCGCTGCTGTTATGTTCGACAGTGGTGCTACTCATTCTTTCGTATCTCGCACATTCATTAATCGATTGGGGCGTAGTATCAGGAAATTGGCTCGCCCAATGGTTATCGAGGTCGCCGATAACCGTATGATTTATGTCACCGACGTGTATCGGGGCTGTACTCTCGAGTTTTCCGGGGTTGAATTCCCTATTGATCTTATCCTCATTGCGATGCGGGATCTTTGTGTTATCGTGGGCATGGATTGGCTGGACGCGTTTGATGCGGAGATCCATTGTCGTAAGAAACAAATTCTTGTTCAAAACCCTAAGGGTGGAGAACTTATCATTCAGGGAGATACTCCTCGTTTGGCTATTGCTTCTTGTTCTTCTGCCAATGTACTTAATGATGTTCCGGTCGTTTCTGACTTCAACAATGTTTTTCCGGAGGAACTCCCTAGTTTGCCCCCTATTCGGCAAGTGGAGTTTAGCATTGAATTATTGCCGGGTGCGACTCCGATAGCTAAAGCTCCATACCGGTTGGCGCCGCCCGAATTGAAAGAACTCCAGGAACAACTTCATGATTTATGTGATAAGGGTTTTATACGGCCTAGCTCTTCTCCATGGGGTGCTCCTATTCTATTTGTCAAGAAGAAAGATGGCACCCAGTGTATGTGTATCGATTACAGGGAGCTGAACGAGCGCACGATAAAGAACAGATACCCGCTACCACGTATTGACGATCTTTTTGATCATCTGCTGGGAGCATCTTGGTTCTCCAAGATTGATTTATGGTCTGGTTACCACCAGATGCGAGTTCGGGAGGAAGACATTGAGAAGACCGCATTCCGTACTCGCTATGGGCATTATGAGTTCGTGGTGATGCCTTTTGGGCTCACCAACGCACCCGCCGCTTTCATGGACCTCATGAATCGGGTATGTAGTCCGATGCTTGACCGCTCTGTTATTGTGTTCATTGATGACATATTAGTCTACTCTAAGACCAAGGAGGAGCATGAGCGACATCTTCGGGAAGTTTTAGAGACTCTTGTGAGAGAAAAAATTTATGCTAAATTCTCGAAGTGTGAATTCTGGTTAGATGAGGTTCAGTTTTTGGGGCATGTGGTGAACAAAGAAGGTATCAAGGTCGATCAAGCCAAAGTTGAAGCAGTTAAACGGTGGGAGGTTCCAAAAACGCCTTCCGAAATTTGTAGCTTTCTGGGTTTGGCCGGTTACTATCGTAGATTCATAGAAAATTTCTCAAAGATTGCGTTACCACTTACCCGACTGACCAAGAAAGCAGAAACGTTTGTGTGGGGTCCGGAGCAACAAGCGGCATTAGATGAGTTGAGATCACGATTGAGTGATGCACCGATCTTGGCCCTAATGGATGGAATGGAGGATATAGTAGTTTACTGTGACGCATCACTTCTGGGTTTTGGTGCAGTGTTGATGCAGCGAGACAGGGTTATAGCCTACGCCTCCCGACAACTAAAACCCCACGAGCAAAACTACCCCACTCATGACTTGGAGCTAGGGGCTGTTGTTTTCGCCCTCACGATTTGGAGACATTACCTCTATGGGGTAAAGTTTGTTGTATATACCGACCATAAGAGTTTGAAGTATATGTTCGATCAGAGGGATCTGAACTGAGGCAGATTAGATGGTTGGATGTGGTGAAAGACTATGACTGCAAATTCACTACCACCCCGGTAAAGCTAATGTGGTGGCTGATGCTCTCAGTCGCAAACCGTCTGCCAAGCCTATTCGAGCTAAGTGCCTCCGTATGACGATGGTGTCGCCTTTGCTAGACCTAATCCGTGACGCCCAAAAGACGGCAATAAACATCAAGTGGGAGAAAATCGGGAATGAACTGCCTAAGATGGAACAAGATGGACGGGGTTTGCTGACTCGCCATGGTAGAGTTTGGGTTCCATTTACAGGAGGCAACTGGAAAACCCTAATGGAGGAAGCTCACAAGTCTAAATTCTCCATACATCCGGGTGCTACCAAAATGTATCTAGATCTTCGAGAGGGTTACTAGTGGCATGAAATGAAGAATGATGTAGCCCGGTATGTGGAGGAATGTATGACCTGCCGAAAGGTCAAGGCAGAACACCAGAAACCGCATGGGAAGTTGCAACCATTGGAGATTCCTAAATGGAAATGGGAGCATCTGACCATGGATTTCATCACTAAGCTTCCTAGGACTGCCCGTGGAGTTGATACTATTTGGGTGATTTTCGACCGTCTGACTAAGAGCGCTCACTTTTTGGCCATAAAAGAGAGCTCATCTGCGAAGAAGTTGGCTGAGATATTTGATCGAGATATTGTCTCGTTGCATGGTGTGCCCATTTCTATTGTCTCCGACCGTGACACTCGATTTACCTCTTAGTTTTGGCAGAAATTTCAGGAAGAGATGGGTACACGATTACACTTTAGCACAGCCTTCCATCCGCAGACAGACGGGCAGAGTGAGAGGACGATTCCAACACTGAAAGACATGCTTCGGGCATGTACGATCGATTTTGGGGGTAGTTGGGACGATCACCTTCATTTAGCCGAGTTCTCCTATAACAATAGTTATCACTTAAGCATTAAAATGCCCCCGTATGAAGCGTTGTATGGAAGGAAGTGTAGGACGCCTGTTTGTTGGGGCGAGGTAGGGCAGACGGTACTTGGGAGTACCGAAATCGTGCGACAAACTATGGAAAAATACCGGTGATACGAGACCATTTGGTCACGACGAGGAATCGTCAGAAGAGCTATGCCGACAAAAGACGCTCCGACCTTGAATATCAGGTGGGAGATTCCGTTTTGTTAAAGGTCTCTCCCTGGAAAGGTGTGATTCGTTTCCGGAAGCAGGGAAAGCTTGGACCACGATTCATTGGGCCTTACAAGGTCATTGCTCGCGTTGGGGAGGTGGCCTATCGTTTAGAGTTACCTGATGAGCTTAGGCTGATCCATGACACTTTCCACGTTTCTCAGTTACGGAAATGTGTTGTTGATGATACCATGGTGGTACCATTGGAGGATATCCAGATTGATGAGCGTCTCAACTATATTGAGCAACCGGTTGCGATTTTATATCGGGAAATGAAGACTCTTCAGAACAAAAATAGACGGGGTTCGGAATGGACGTGGGAACCGGAAGACGAGATGAGGACTCATTACCCGGATTTATTTGTGGGCGATGACTTCGAGGACGAAGTCTGTTCCTAGTGGGGGAGAGTTGTAATGCCCGGTTTTTTTCCCGGTACGTTTATTTATTTTATTTAATTAATTATGTGATCTTATATTAATTTACTTAATTAAGATCTGATTAATTAAAAGATTGAGCTGATAATTATTGCCATCTTTTAATCATATAATTAAGTCCATGGGTTTTATAGCCAAACCCATTTAGAGCTTAAGTATTTCTAGCCCAAAGGCTTAAGTACTTAGCCCATTTAACCTAGTATATTAGGGCTCAAAACCCTAATTTCCTTCATTTCACTTCCTCCCTCTCTCTCACGGCTCTCTCTTCCTTCCCCCTCAAAGCACTCTCTCTCTCCCTCTGTATCTCTCCTTATTCCCGGATTTGAGAACACAGCCGCAGTGTTTGGACGATTCCCGGAGATTGAAAGGTTGGATCGCCATGAAACTTTAACCGAAGGTTCCCAAGACATATATGAAGGTTCTGACCGGAGGTATGTTGATTTCAAGGTATAGATTTTGAGTTATGAATTTCGCAACATAACCTAGGGTTTCTGTCAGATTTCACTGCTGAGACTCCTTTCTTGTAAAAATCATATCTCGGGTTCTACGACTCAAATGGACCCAAAACCAGTGCCCAAAGTTCACAAATTGAGTTGAGTAACTTTCTTAAGAATACCACTCTCACTGAAAAGAATTTATCATGGGCAACAACAGCGTCTTTGCTGTTAGGTCTAATCCGGGTTTGCTGTGATATGTCATTTTGTTTTTTTCATTTCTAGGACTTGGGAAATGATCCAGAGTGATTCCAAGTTCCCATATGTACATTACATATTTAATTAAAGATCTGGAGAAGATGGGATGTTAATTATCATTATAACTTGGTTAGAATGGATCCACACTCTAGATCAGTGGACAGTCACCAGCTTATATTGGTTCTGTGATTGTCCACAATGTGAATTTTATATCCAGAGCTTGGGAAACCCTTTTTAATCGATTCCAACTCTGAGACTGTTATTTATGTGTCTTTTGTTCCTATAATTTTTGGTTTGGGCAAATTCCACCCACAAGTTGGGTAGAGTTGGCCAACATCACCTGACTGTCCGTTTGGAGACAGCAGAGATATGTCTTTTTGTAAATTTTATATCTCTTTCATCCTTTGGAGTTAGGGGGAGTTCTTTATGGTTCTGGAAACCTAAGTCATTTTAGTTTCTTGTAAAAATTATTTTAGCCTATGCTTCTGTTTTATATTTTGGAGTAATTCAGTCTTGAACATCAGGTCTGTTTTAGAGACCTTGCTGTGATTACTCCTTTCTCATTCCTTAGCTTCACAACTTTATCCTTCTAACCTTTAGTCTTAATTAGGTGAAGTGTTGAAGTTTGCACAAGCTTGGTAGCCATATATTGACTTCTATCTGTTATATCACTCACTCAAGGTGAGTTCTCTCACACCGTTGTATTGATGTTTGTGTTTGCTAGTTAGCTCGTGTGTGATTGTTTAGATTCATTATTTAAAGCATGCTATATTATTATTATAAATCGTACATGTGCACTGTATGTAATTGATTATTACTATGAGGGGTAGTTAGGTAAAATCACCAACGTTATACTCTTTATGAGGTGCGGGGATCGGGGCCAAAGGATACGGGATTTACCCGGTGCGGCTCAAACCTACAAGTCCGCCCTATTTTATATAAGCACTGATTCGTTCTTTGCTTAGTTTTTATAATTATAATTGTAAATGGATTAGGGCTGGTAAATGTGAATATTAATATGATGTTTGTGTTTGAATTCACTAAGCTTTTGCTTACGGTTTCCCCTAAACATTTTGATGTTAAGATCAAGGAGGCTCAGGCTTGATTGGAGCACCGGGATTGCCACTACTAGGAGTTTTATTTATTTGGGACTATGTCATGTTATGCTTCCGCACTTTACTTTAGTATTTTGACATGTTTTGGGTTTGATATACTTATTTATTTTGGAAACTTATAACTATTTTTATAAAAGTTATCTTTGAAAGTTAAAATATTTTACTAAAAATTTTGGGGTGTTACACTGTGGCATTAGCTAGGACTGTTTAGATCTTCAAAACCAGGTGAGTAATCTGTACTATATCTAATATGATATGTATTGGTTGAACTCTTGAAATCTGAAGTAGCTTTAGCATTTGAAATGTTAACCTAGAAGTTAGCCAAGTTACCTAATTGATATGGTATAACGGCCTTTATGGCTAGGAGATTGGATTTCGTATCCAAATGTTAACGGCCTTCGTGGCTAGGAGATTGGATTTCGTATCCAAAATAAACAGCCTAAATGGCTAGGAGATTGGATGTGATATCCAAATAATAACGGCCTTTGAAGCTAGGAGATTGGATTGATATCCAAATGTTGATTCAAACAGAGATATACATTTGTATTGAGTTTTGATAACTTAATTATATATAAATACATGTTAAACTGTTTATATGATTACTCATTGAGCTTTATGGCTCACAGTGTATGTGTGAATTGTCCCTGCAGGTGAGCGTGACCCTGCTAAGGGTAAAGATGTAGCTCATGGATAGGACTCTTCGTTGTAGCGGCCCGACTTAGAAAGAGTTTACTTTTGTTATGTACTCCTTGATACACTTGTACCCTTTTTGTATAAACTTATACACCTAAACAGTTAGTTTTGTATGTTTGAAACTGTGTTTAAAAATGAAAATTTTTGGGTGTATTTTGTTTTAAAAAGCCGGGTGTTACAGCCTTCATACACTTAGGCCCTTAGACTTGTTTCTATTAATTAACTCTTTAATTTAATTATAATCCATTCCCTTGCAAGTAAATTTTCCAAATTAATTTCAAATTAACTTGTTAATTAATTTTCAATTAATTTCTAATTAATTTATCATGTCCTTGATAGATTAATAAATTAATATCTCTTTTTCCTTTTCTGTCACTATTTGTTTTTTTGGATCATGAGGGCGACCCAAAAGGATCTTGCTATTATTAGAAATATTACCACTAGTTGATGTCATTGGACACTAATTCCAATAGTCTCCTACTTGGACAAGTTGTCAACTCTTTGTGGTCTAAATATTATTTGATAATCAGCAGAAAGTATGTCATCCAATATAACTACCGAACTCTGATCAAAGACAAGAGACGACCCTTAGATAAGTAATCAATTATTCCTCCATTCTTCTAGATATTGTAATGAACCTGGGTCATGGATAAGGTCGAACCAAAAGTTCAAAATTCTATTTCCCGATAGTGATTTATGATGACTATTGTCAGACTACTGATTGAACACATCAATCTAGTAAGGGTTTGGCCAAACTCTTAGTGTCAGCATCAAATCATCGAGGGACCTACATATATCGCTTCTCATTGTTAGGGCAGAAGGAACATATAAACTCTGTCTACTTAGTCTTTGTCTATATCATCATGTCATACATGGACATACCCTTTATAACTACAAGTTACGAATAGCGTTTGAGCATACCAATGCATAACAAAATCATAACGCAAATCCTCATTCATCTCGGCTTGAAGAATAAAAGATATTATCATCTTAGAATTACTTATGACTTAATCCATGAAGTAATCTCTAAGTGCGGGTTGTTCCAATACTTGAATCCCTATCAAGTACTCTGGAGTGTTAGTCGTAATCTCCATGCTATGTCTAATCACTATAGACATCCTACTAACACTACATGACAGTCTTAAATCACTACTTGCTTCCAAGAGTACGACCGACTGTGGAAGTTTAAGTAAATTAATACTCGGGAAGCAGGTTCTAAACATGCTAAAGTGAAACACAGTATTAAATTAATGTAAATGGTAGCAATCCAACTCATTATCAAGTCTCCACATGATAATCACCAATTCAGATAAAATTTTATACTACTATATGTTTTAAATTATCAAACTAATAACTAAAACATTTATGTCATATTGCACGCAAAATCTAACGCCTATGGACCCTAGTATGACCTTTATGCTTGGTCTGCGTTAATGCCTTTGTGAAATTATCAGTCGGATGCTCTTCCGATGATACCCTATTCACTACGATGTCTCAACTTTTCTTCTAAACACAACAACAATCCCTAAGTATATGTTCCGACTTCTCATGGTTCTCGGGTTCCTTAGTCAAGGCGACTGCACCCTCGGTATAAATAAGATTTCAAGAAGTTCATTGATGTTGAGGACAACACCGATATTACCAATGAATCCATCAACCATGTAGTCTCCTTGTCAAAATCACTAGCTGTTATATACTCGGACTTGCATTGATTTCAACTTGGAACCTTTCCAAGTTATCACTCCTCTATTTAACAAGAACATCTATCCTGATAGTGAACAAGAGTCATCTCTGACACCACTATGACCAATTACTCTTAACTCTTTCTTTTTCTTCATAAACCAAGAACACATTTCTTGTTCCCCTTAGATATTCTAAGAATGCCCTTCACTGCTGTCCATTGACTTTTGTCAGGGTTGTCTTGAAATCGACTCACTATGCTCCAAGCATACATGATGTCAAGTTAAGTATGTGTCATGACATATATGATCGATCCTATAGCATAAGCATATTGTTAAAACATATTTTAATGGTTTATGCTTTTCATTCTTAAGGTTTAACTCGAGCTTAAAGAGGCAGAATGGCGTTTTCAGTCAAGGACCAAAAACTCCATGTTCTCGGTCTCTGTTGGACCGAAATCTCTAGGATTTTGGTGAGCTTGGGCTGGGATTCCGGTTGGGCTATGTGTTGATGGGCTTATGTCATTAGGTTAGGTATTTAATGTGTAATTTCCTCCATTTATATAGGTTGGTCGAGATTGAGAGCACAATAGCGAGAATTGAGAGAGGTCGATCAAGAACTTATGTACCAGTCGATTGATTTATACAATTGAGTGCATTGAAGTTTACACCGCGTTCTTAATTCGTTTTGGTTAACTATTTCAGATTCATATTCGATTGGGATTCCGCACCATTCGAGTTATCGATTGATACCTGTTAAATCTTAGAATTTCGGGACTTACAAGTGGTATCAGAGCAATAAAAATCGATTTTTTGGCTGTTTGGTATCAAGAAATTTCGAAACAATTGATTGAATCTTGAAGTTTTTGGTGTTTTTTGGACTGTTTTGGACAAAATTTCGTGTTTGGGTTTTTCGTGTTCATCGTGTTCTTCGTTTTTCTGGACGAAATTCGTCTGTTTCGATCCTTGGAACTCGCAAATTTCAAACAAAACGTGTTTTTGTCCTGATTTTGGACTATTTCGGCGGCTGTAAGGAGTTTTCGGCTAGGGTTTAATCGATTTCGGTTCGGCGACTGGAAGGAGTTTTCGGTTGGGTTTAATCGATTTCGGCGGCTAGTCTGTGTTTTCGGCTAAGGTTTGATTGTTTTCGGTGACAACGAGTTCTCGGCTATGTTTTCGGTCTAACACAATTTTCGGTCAAGGGGTTTTTCGGCCAGACTGTGCGATTTTCTGGATTTTCGGTCAGAATTTGTTGTTTTCGGTCCAGTACGTTGACTTTCTTGGCTTTGGTCATTAATGGATTCCTATAATAATTCACTCACCACCATGCATCACAAATTAGACTCCATCATGGGGATAACCACTCGTATTCCTCGTTTGCTGTCTGTAGACGGGTTTCCTGAGTGGAAGTTCAGATTCGAAAAATATGTTAAGATGAAAGACATAAAAGTATGGAGAAGCATCTTACGAGGTCCAGTTAGAATTACAATCACTTTAGAAGATGAGGCGAAGACCGTGATTGACAAGCCAATCGAAAACTACACGGATGAAGAGTTTGAAAAGGTAGAGGAAGATGAAAATGCTCTTGCTACTCTCACCATGGAATTGTCTCCTAACATTGCTCAGGGTTTCCGAGAGTATAAGTTTGCTAAGGATTTGTGGGAAGCCTTGATTGAGGTGTATGAAGGGAATGAGGATATGAAGCAAAGCAGATAGGATCTGCTTCGTCAAAGATTCAACATGTTTAATCACGTCCTCGGGGAGGCGCTTAAGGTTCAAGTGCAACGTTTCATCACAGTCAACACAGAAATGAGTGCTACTGGAATCGTGATGTCTCGTTCATCACAGTCAACACATAAATGAGTGTAACGGTTCCGAACCGGGACATGAATGTCTCTGTGATTAAGAAGACCAAAGACCTGAACAAGCTCTCCCTTGCTGAAGTAATGGCTGTCATCAAGGCTTGTGACATGGATGACAAGCAACGCGAAATTAACCATGTCAACTCATACTCATCCGCCAACTTGGGTGCATCCACAAACAGTGCATTCTCTACTCTTCCAACACATCATGTTCCTCCACCCTCCGGTCTACCGATGGCATCTCCAACCTCTTCTGTTCAAAGCCCTGCTACTAAATCAACTTCACAGACTCCAGTTGTTGCCAAGGGAGCTGAAGAAAACATGGCTCTGATGACTGGCTTCATGAACTGCTATAATGCTTTAGTTGCTGGTGAGCTAGTTCCTCCGGTCATGATCGGAGAACTTGATCAGATCCACCCTGAAGATGTTGAGGAGACAGACATATCATGGCAAATTGCTATGGCTGTGTTCAGGGCAAAGAAGTTCACTCAGCAAACAGGGAAGAATAATTGGGGAGTGAATGTGGATAAGAAGGTGGGATTTAACAAAAGCAAGCAGAGGTGTTACAACAGTCACGAGCCAGGGCATTTTGCTCGTGAGTGCACCAAGCCAAAGGTAGAGAACAACAACGTTGAGAGGACCCTGGTGCCAATTGGGATCAACAGAGAAGCTCCTCAAAACACTGAGAGAGCCACAGTAGCTCAACAGTTTTCGTGGGAAGATCAGATGCATGCTCTCAATCTTACTGAAGATGGAAGAGCTAATCTTGCTCAGATTGAAGATGGTGAGGATGCATATTTGGCTGAAGAGAAGATGATAGAGTTGCAGTTCGCTTTCATGGTCTCCACCACTCCTGCCACCAAAGAGGTTAGTGAAGTTTCTTACTCTCAATCTTGTGTAGATAAGGTTAATAAATACGAGCATAATGATAATCTAGTTAGAGAAGTGTTTGATCTTAAAAATGAAATTTATAACCTTAAAAAGAAACAGAAACCCCTTTTAGAAAAAGGTAGAAGCTTAAACAAAAGATCTAAAGAAACTTAAACAAGAATACAGTGAAAAATGTTGTCATCATCAGTTTGCCAAAGAAAAATTGCCAATTTAACTGCCGAACTTGACGCATTAAAAGAAAATTTTAAAGATGCTGAGTTTAATTTTAAAAATTTGATGTGTCAAGTACGACTAATGAATCTATGATTGAACACTAGTTAAAATGGCAAAATAAACAGGGTGAGGGTTTGGGGTATAAAAGTGTTCCACCTCCTTTTAATGACAATTATACTTCGGCCCTTGTAACTAAAGAAATCGAGCAGCCCACTATAACTGTTTCAGTTCTGAACAGTCCGGTCCTACTGAGACTATTAAGGTGAATGCTACTGATGCTTCTACCTCATGTGCAGATAAAGTGAAAGTGGAGGAAGCAAACAACGAGGAGAACAAGAGTGACTCTAATTTCGATGCAAATTATTCAAAAACTAATATTTCTGTTTTTGCTTTTTTAAATAATTGTGTGAAACAAGACTCTAAATGTGTTGCTCATTCAAAAACATGTGATGATGTTACTTTTGGAAATCTAGGCCACACAAATTTGTTAAACAATCTGTTGCGTGTGTGTGTGCCTATGGAAAATCTGTGAAACAAACTTTGTCTAGACCAGGACCAAGTCCCAACCTTACTCCATTGAAAAGACAAACGTGTTTTAACTGTGGGACTCTAGATCACATTGCCAGAAACTGTCCACAACATTCTTATGTTCCCTACCATGCTCAAGGTTGGAAGAACTTGCCAAGAGGGAGATCTTACAAAGAAAAACCTTCGAGGTCACGTTCACGAAATGGTGATTGGAATGTTTCCAAGGCCAAGAATCAGACTGCCAAGAACAAAAGGACTGCTTCAAGAGATGACTCTGCCAAACCTAAATCAGTGAGGTCAAAGTCATCTCAAGGATCATCCTCTAGTTCTCATTTGAAATATAGATCTAAATCAAAGGGTAGTCCTGGTTCAAAATCTAATGTTGATGTTCCCATCTGGTTAAATAATAAAAGACTTAAACCTAATTACAGATGAGTTGGGAACCAGTTTCATGTGTTGATAGTAAGGGTCAACCTAGTTTCAGAATGGACTGGGTTCCTAAATCTAACTAATCACGCATCTTGTGCAGGAGCAGCTATGGAGGAATATCATCAGACCTTGGTATGTTGATAGTGGCTGTTCTAGGCACATGACATAAGACATCTCTTAACTACACGACATTCAAAACATTAATGGAGGGTAGCTGTCCTTTGCGGGAGGAGAAAAAGGGAAGATCACGCAAATAGGGACCGTAACTAACGGTGTGTTGAAGTTTGAAAATGTCAACTTCGTTTCGGAACTGAAAGATAGTCTACTGAGCGTTTCTCAGATCTGCGACAGAGGTTTTTCGGCTCACTTCACTAAAAAGGAGTGTTTAATTCTGAAGCCTGGTATCGTCATACCAGAAGATTGGATTTTAGTGAGGTCTGAACGCAAAAGCAATGCCTACATCATCGATATGAACCACAATATTCCAGAGAACGTCACTTGTCTTTTCTCAAGAGTTCTAGAACAAAATTCCATGCTCTAGAATCGTCGCCTCGGTCACGAAAATGCTAAGAATCTGAACCGTCTTGCCAAGAATGATCTCATCAAATATTTCATCTCCTTCGAGAAGTGTGTTTCCTGCGCACAAGGAAAGCATCATCGAAAGCCGCACAAGCCCAAACTGGTCAACTCCATTGACTCGTTCCTTCAACTGCTTCACATGGATCTCTTTGGTCCAGTCAATGTTCTGAGCATCAACAAGAACTTTTACTGTCTGGTGATAATAGATGATTACTCATGATTCACCTGGGTTTTCTTTCTGAAGAATAAGAGTGAGACTGCAGAACTGGTCAAGAGATTCATCATCCTTATTGAAAATTAAACTAATAAGAAGGTGAAGGGAATCAGATGCGACAATGGGATCGAGTTCAAGAATGTCATCCTGTATCAATTTTGTGCTGAAAAGGGAGTGCAGCATCAATACAGTGTTGCTCGTACACCTCAACAAAACGGTGTCGCTGAGCGAAAAAATTGAACATTAATTGATGCCGCTCGGACCATGCTTTGTAACTCCAAGTTGCCAGTGTTCTTCTGGGCTGAAGCCATTAATACGATGTGCTATGTTCAGAATTGGGTTCTCATCATTAAGCGTCATATGAAGACTCCGTATGAGATGCTCTACGACCACAAACCGACTGTTGCTCATTTTTGCACCTTTGGATGTCCATGCACCCTTCTTCATCTGGAAGCCACACCAAAGTTCAATTCAAAGGCTGATGATTGTTACTTTGTAGGGTATGCTGGTCGCACTGCTTATCGTGTTTACAATAAGGTCACCAAGCAGATCGTGGAATCCTTTGATGTGTGTTGGCTGGAGGAAAACGAGACGGATGCCCGAGTTGGTCCTGACTGGTTGTTTAACTATGCTACATTGTTTAAACCATTTCATGTGCTTTCTGATGATGTTTCAGGTACACAACCAGGCCCGAGTGGAATCAATAAGGACGACGATGAGGAAATCCTTGCTGAACCGATCAAACCGTCTGTGATAATTGATGAACCTACAATCTTGAACGACGGTGTATCTTCTGATCCTCCTATGGTGAATGATGACACTCCTGCTGTCTCTCCAAAGATTTTTGTCAAAACAATTCAGGAGATTTCAACTCTGACTCTGCAGATATGTTTAATTCTACACTCATGGACTCTTTTTTTCCTGAGAAAATTCCAGATGAGTATGTGGCAAGCACCTCGTATGACTTCAAAACATCCGATAAAGGTGACTCGGCCGCAGGTAGAGTTGAGAACATCACAAATCTTCCAGTTTCTTCAGAAGCGCTCGATCATGCTATTCCTTCCAGAATTCAACGCGATCACCGAGTTGAGAATGTCATAGGTTCACTGACGGATGGGGTCCAGACCAGAAGTTAGAGCGGATATGTCAACGAGTGTCTCTATTCGTGTTTCATTTTGCAAATCGAGCCGAAGAATGTTGAAATGGCTCTAAATGAACCAAGCTGGGTAGATGTAATGCATGAAGAGCCGAACCAATTTGAAAAGCTGAAGGTTTGGCAGCTAGTGGAACTACCCAAAGGAAAGAAGTCGCTGGACACAAGATGGGTATCTCGCAACAAACAAGATGACAGTGAAGTAATTGTGTGAAATAAGGCACGTCTGGTTGTTCGTGGGTTTAGGCAGATAGAGGGTCTTGATTACATAGAGGTATATGCTCCCGTGGCGCGATTGGAGGCTATTCGTATCTTCTTGGCATATGCTTCATACATGGGATTCACCGTGTATCAGATGGATGTCAAAACTGCCTTCCTATACGGAGAAGTAAAGGAGGAAATCTACGTTGATCAACCATCGGGGTTTGTCAATTCAAAGTTTCCCAATCATGTGTATAAGCTGGATAAGGCACTTTACAGTCTTCATCAGGCTCCTCGAGCTTGGTATGCTACTCTAACTGAGCATCTGTTACAACACGGGTATACGAGAGGCATGATTGATCAGACGCTTTTAATCAAACGAGAGAAGACGGATCTTATTGTCGTTCAGATTTACGTGGATGATATCACCTTTGGATCTACAAGCGAAACTCTGTGCAAAGATTTTGAGCAAGTGATGAAGAAGAGATTCGAGATGAGTTCTCTGGGGGAGATGACGATGTTTCTAGGGTTGCAAGTTTGTCAAAGGTCATCTGGCATTTTGCTGCATCAACGGAAGTACATCGACGACATTCTGGAAAAGTTCGGATTTAAAGATGCGAAATTTGCTGCTACTCCGATGGCCGAAAGACCTCTGCTGACATCGGATCCAAATGGAGAATCTGTTGATAAAACCTTGTATCGATCAATTATTGACTCCTTGATGTATTTGATGGCTAGCAGATACTAACAACCCCTTTTAACCTCACCTCAAATCTTCTGATACTTAACTTCTAGACACTTTGAGTTAAGCCACTCATAGTCGAGAGTTACAAATTCTGTGCCGATGGTTAGATTGCATACCGTAGTCTATCACATGCACCAATACATTCTTACCCATTCTATTTTCTGATGCAAGAAATAGATGATTCATCATTTAAAGCCAAATGTTGATGATATTTCGAAACTTTATGCCTATGATCTTTATTATAACACCAATAGTAAATGTGAGACATCAACAACCTTTCTTACCTATAAATCTTCTATTTTAGAGTTGAATGACTCAATGTACTATACCATACATTGATGACAATTCGCAACTCTAGCCGATGGGTATATCTCGAACCAAGATATATTACACGCTCATACCATTCTTAACCCTAATTTTCTTCTAATAAAGATGTGCATGATTCAATGTGGCTTTTACCTCCCAGTGATGAAACATCGAAACTCTAGGTCAGTGATCGTTATTGACTACCACAGTAGCTGTGAGACCCCAACACTTCACCAGAACCCTAACTGGCACCAGGATGGTACAATTTGTAGAGATTCAGATACCATTGAACGTCTCGCCAAGAGCCAAGTTAACTTGTTAACTGCATTGAGATCTTTGATCAAGGATGTGCAGGGGCCAAAATCAAAATGGCCACAAGTAGTTCTATGATACTCAATCAATCGCAGTGCATTCCTCCATATTCACATAGATACTGCGAGTGGTCTCCTCCTGAGCCAAGGCTGGGTCCTTGAACAACTGTGTCAAGAAGGGTCGTTATGACTCTGTGACCCACAGGGATTTTTGGTTATCATTACGTCTTTTGAAGCGTCAGTTTTAATCAAAGACAGTCAAGTGAAGTTTTTTTTCAAGTAATGGAACTAAAAGTGATGTTTAAATTTTCAACACAACATTTCAACCCCAAAGAAAGGTGAAGCGTAACTCTATGTGACAAGCTGCATTGAGTTCCTCCTCAAACAGTTTTTGTTGCTACATTTGTATCTAAAGTGATCAAGAAGTGAAGAAGAAGAATCAGACTCCAAGTTCTAGTCAAAGTAAAATTCAAAGCTGGGAGTGCTTATTTCAGAATCTATGCAAAAAGCCCTTACACCAGATGTGCGTTCAAAGTCAAATTTTGAAGAAAGTCCAACTATATCTCGCAGTCAAGTCATGAAGAGATCGAGCAAAGAATAGAAAGCCAAGAGCAAAGGAAGTTTGAAGAACAATGAAAGCATTAAACCAAGGGGTAGATTGTTAGAACATATTTAATGGTTTATGCTTTTCATTCATAAGGTTTAACTCGAGCTTAAAGAGGCAGAATGACGTTTTCGGTCAAGGACCGAAAACTCCATGTTTTCAGTCTCCGTTGGACCGAAATCTCCAGGATTTCAGTGGGCTTGGGCTGGGATTTCGGTTGGGCTATGTGTCGATGGGCTTATGTCATTAGGTTAGGTATTTAATGTGTAATTTCTGCCATTTGTATAGGTTGGTCGAGATTGAGAGCACAATAGCGAGAATTGAGAGAGGTCGATCAAGAACTTATGTACCAGTCGATTGATTTATACAATTGAGTGCATTGAAATTTACACCGCGTATGGTATTTATCCCAAAGACAAAAAGCACCTATAACAAAAAAAGTTTTACTGATAACCTCTATGGCAATAATATGTTGTCGCCGAGGTCTATACGAACAACATTTTCACCGGTCACGATGAAAATGATTTAAATAGAAAATGATGCTCTTTTACCTTATTTAACAATTAAAATGTAACATAACCAATCATTAATTTTTCCATAACTTAAAACACACATCAAATGATTTGAACATATGATCAACGCTTTATTCTTATTATTCTTATCAACTACTAATTAGTTTATTCTAGAATTAATGCATACACAACATAGATTAAGACAAGAGGGGACCCTGCCAGGTGGACAAGTGAAGCCTGCACAATCACAATCAGAAGTTTGTTTACAAATCTTTATCACAATGTTGTTGGAGATTGGGCTTGCGATTCGGTTTATACTATCAACGACATTATTTTTCTCTTTCAAATTGAAATGCCGAGGCTGCAATGACACACAAAAAATAGTTATATATTATTGTGCATTCTTCATAAGTTTATGAAACATATGATGAATATAATAATCCTCAAAATATATGAAAGAAAATGAGAGATATTAACCGCTAGTAAGCATCAATATAACGAAAAAGACAATTTTGAAGGAAGCATTCATCATTTTTGCTAATTTTCTGTTGAGATGGACTTATGTGTTGAAATTCAAAGAGTAATTGCATGAAGTTTATAGATAACAATCGAGATTCCTCTTAACCAAATGTAGATTTTCAATTAATGGTACTTTATTGTTTATTTCCATATATAAACATTACATTTACCCTTAGTTGGTAAATCCAAAATTTCTAAAATAGAAAATTTTCATAACATTTTTTATTAAAATATTTCTATTAATGAAAATATCTTATGAAAATTTAATTGATGAAAGTTTTTAATAAGCTATTTCAATGATAGTAATTCCTTAAAACTTTCATGAGATATTACATTGATATTAAATGTGTCCTATTTTCTTTCTTGAGAGTACATGAGCAGAGATATGAAATTTCTATGCAACTAAGATTTGCACCACACGCATTGTAGCGCATACATTATATTCGTTTGAAAAATACAATCTACGAAACGTATAGCAAAGTATGACGAAAAATTAAAAATTTTAAAACGAAAAACTCTCATATATAAATAAAAATATGTATAATAAGTAATTTTTTAGAAATGAATTCTTGAAAAGCAAACTTTTAAAATAAGATGTAAAGAGCTGAAAATATAATAATATTTATATAACAATTTGTTAAAACCATATAAGAAAAAACATATAAAACATTAGTAAAAATCTAAAAAATAATATTTTTATAGAAAAAATAAAATTTAGGCTAAAATTACAAAAAGAGAAAAGTTAGAAGGTAAAAATAAGATATAACAAAGTTGAAGAGGTAATATGAAATTTTCATAGATCAAAATTGTAAAAAAAAAGTTTTGGGTTTGTTAAAAAATATAACTTTGGTTAAAAATTTAAATAAAAGAAGTTCTATGATAAAAACAAAATACTAGTAAAGTTAAGTGGTTAAAATGAAAATTATTACGTGTTATTGATTGGTGCTGAAGTTAGTCCTAATTCAACGTTACTTTAATTTATAGATTAAGGCATCAAGTTTTTTGATTATGATAATCTAATTCTAGAAATAAAATTAGTTTGATATTGTTTTAGACTTTAATATTTTGTTATTGTATTATATTCGAATATTTTGATATTGTATTAGAGGACATGCAATTTCTAAAGTTTTTATTTATGTTTTTTTAAAAATTATATTGATGTCATATCCTCGACAAAGGTCCATATATACCGATGGTATTTATCCCGAAGACAAAAAGCACGTATAACAAAAAAAGCTTTACTGATAACATCTATGGCAACAACATGTTGTCGCCGAGGGCTACAACAACAACATTTTCACGGGTCACAATGAAAATGATTTAAATAGAAATTAATCTATTTTACCTTATTTAACAATTAAAATGTAACATAACTAATCATTACTTTTTCCATAACTTAAAACACACATCAAATGGTTTGAACATGTGATCAACAGCTTATCCTAATTATTCTTATCGGCGACTATTAGTTTATTCTAGAATTAACGCATACACAATATAGATTAAGACAAGAGGGGACCCTGCCAGGTGGACAAGTGAAGCCCGCGCAATCAGAAGTTTGTTTACAAATTTTTATCACAATGTTGTTGGGGATTGGGCTTGCGATTCGGTATATACTATCAACGACATTATTTTTCTCCGATCTTTCAAATTGAAATGTTGAGGCTGCAATGACACACAAAAAATAGTTATATATTATTGTGCATTCTTAATAAGTTTATGAAACATATGATGAATATAATAATCCTCAAAATATATGAAAGAATGAGAGAGATAATAACCGCTAGTAAGCATCAATATAACGAAAAAGACAATTTTGAAGGAAGCATTCATCATTTTTGCTAATTTTCTGTTGAGATGGACTTATGTGTTGAAATTCAAAGAGTAATTGCATGAAGTTTATAGATAACAATCGAGATTCCTCTTAACCAAATGTAGATTTTCAATTAATGGTACTTTAATGCTTATTTCCATATATATACATTACATTTACCCTTAGTTGGTAAATCCAAAAATTCTAAAATAGAAAATTTTCATAAGATTTTTCATTAAAATATTGCTATTAATAAAAATATATTATGAAAATTTAATTGATGAAAGTTTTTAATAAGCTATTTCAATGATAGTAATTCGTTAAAACTTTCATGAGATATTACATCGATATTAAATATGTCCTATTTTCTTTCTTGAGAGTACATGAGCATAGATATGAAATTTCTATGCAACTAAGATTTGCACCACACGCATTGTAGCGCATACATTATATTCGTTTGAAAAATACAATCTACGAAACGTATAGCAAAGTATGACGAAAAATTAAAAATTTTAAAACGAAAATCTCTTCAAATACATATAAAAATAAAAATATGTATAATAAGTATTGTTTTAGAAATGAATTCTTGAAAAGAAACTTTTAAAATAAGATGTAAATAGCTGAAAATATAATAATATTTATAAAACAAGTTGTTAAAACCATATAAGAAAAAACATATAAAACGTTAGAGAAAATGTAAAAAAAAATATTTTTATAGAAAAAATAAAATTTAGGCTAAAATTACAAAAAGAGAAAAGTTAGAAGGTAAAAATAAGATATAACAAAGTTGAAGAGGTAATATGAAATTTTCAAATATCAAAATTGTAAAAAAAAAGTTTAGGTTTGTTAAAAAAACATAACTTTGGTTAAAAATCTAAATAAAAGAAGTTATATGATAAAACAAAATACTAGTAAAGTTAAGGGGTTAAAATGAAAATTATTTCGTGTTATTGATTGGTGATGAAGTTGGCCCTAATTTTGTCTTAAATCGCAATACGCGGATTTCAAGTTCTTTCATATTTCTCATCAGCAATAATCCTAACTTTTGCTCTTCATTCTACGTTACTTTAATATATAGATTAAGGCATCAAGTTTTTTGATTATGATAATCTAATTCTAGAAATAAAATTAGTTTGATATTGTTTTAGATTTTAATATTTTGTTATTGTATTATACTCGAATATTTTGATATTTTATTAGAGGACATGCCATCTCCACGGTTTTTATTTATGTCTTTTTAAAATTATATTGATGTCATATCCTCGACAAAGGCCTATATATATCGATGGTATTTATCCCGAAGACAAAAACACCTATAACAAAAAAGCTATACTGATAACCTCTATGGCAACAATATGTTGACGCCGAGGTCTATACGAACAACATTTTCACCGGTCACGATGAAAATGATTTAAATAGAAAATGATGCTCTTTTACCTTATTTAACAATTAAAATGTAACATAACCAATCATTAATTTTTCCATAACTTAAAACACACATCAAATGATTTGAACATATGATCAACGCTTTATTCTTATTATTCTTATCAACTACTAATTAGTTTATTCTAGAATTAATGCATACACAATATAGATTAAGACAAGAAGGGACCCTGCCAGGTGGACAAGTGAAGCCTGCACAATCAGAAGTTTGTTTACAAATCTTTATCACAATGTTGTTGGAGATTGGGCTTGCGATTCGGTATATACTATCAACGACATTATTTTTCTCCGATCTTTCAAATTGAAATGTTGAGGCTGCAATGACACACAAAAAATAGTTATATATTATTGTGCATTCTTAATAAGTTTATGAAACATATGATGAATATAATAATCCTCAAAATATATGAAAGAATGAGAGAGATAATAACCGCTAGTAAGCATCAATATAACGAAAAAGACACTTTTGAAGGAAGCATTCATCATTTTTGCTAATTTTCTGTTGAGATGGACTTATGTGTTGAAACTCAAAGAGTAATTGCATGAAGTTTATAGATAACAATCGAGATTCCTCTTAACCAAATGTAGATTTTCAATTAATGGTACTTTATTGCTTATTTCCATATATATACATTACATTTACCCTTAGTTGGTAAATCCAAAATTTCTAAAATAGAAAATTTTCATAAGATTTTTCATTAAAATATTGCTATTAATAAAAATATCTTATGAAAATTTAATTGATGAAAGTTTTTAATAAGCTATTTCAATGATAGTAATTCGTTAAAACTTTCATGAGATATTACATCGATATTAAATATGTCCTATTTTCTTTCTTGAGAGTACATGAGCAAAGAGATGAAATTTCTATGCAACTAAGATTTGCACCACACGCATTGTAGCGCATACATTATATTCGTTTGAAAAATACAATCTACGAAACGTATAGCAAAGTATGACGAAAAATTAAAAATTTTAAAACGAAAATCTCTTCAGATACATATATAAATAAAAATATGTATAATAAGTATTTTTTTTAGAAATGAATTCTTGAAAAGCAAACTTTTAAAATAAGATGTAAAGAGCTGAAAATATAATAATATTTATAAAACAAGTTGTTAAAACCATATAAGAAAAAACATATAAAACGTTAGAGAAAATGTAAAAAAAAATATTTTTATAGAAAAAATAAAATTTAGGCTAAAATTACAAAAAGAAAAAAGTTAGAAGGTAAAAATAAGATATAACAAAGTTGAAGAGGTAATATGAAATTTTCAAATATCAAAATTGTAAAAAAAAAGTTTAGGTTTGTTAAAAAAAACATAACTTTGGTTAAAAATCTAAATAAAAGAAGTTATATGATAAAACAAAATACTAGTAAAGTTAAGGGGTTAAAATGAAAATTATTTCGTGTTATTGATTGGTGCTGAAATTACCCCTAATTTTGTCTTAAATCGCAATACACGAATTTCAAGTTCTTTCATATTTCTCATCAGAGGTAATCCTAACTTTTGTTCTTCATTCTACGTTACTTTAATATATAGATTAAGGCATCAAGTTTTTTTGATTATGATAATCTAATTCTAGAAATAAAATTAGTTTGATATTGTTTTAGATTTTAATATTTTGTTATTGTATTATACTCGAATATTTTGATATTTTATTAGAGGACATGCCATCTCCACGGTTTTTATTTATGTCTTTTTAAAATTATATTGATGTCATATCCTCGACAAAGGTCTATATATATCGATGGTATTTATCCCGAAGACAAAAAACACCTATAACAAAAAACCTTTACTGATAACCTCTATGGCAACAATATGTTGACGCCGAGGTCTATACGAACAACATTTTCACCGGTCACGATGAAAATGATTTAAATAGAAAATGATGCTCTTTTACCTTATTTAACAATTAAAATGTAACATAACCAATCATTAATTTTTCCATAACTTAAAACACACATCAAATGATTTGAACATATGATCAACGCTTTATTCTTATTATTCTTATCAACTACTAATTAGTTTATTCTAGAATTAATGCATACACAATATAGATTAAGACAAGAAGGGACCCTGCCAGGTGGACAAGTGAAGCCTGCACAATCAGAAGTTTGTTTACAAATCTTTATCACAATGTTGTTGGAGATTGGGCTTGTGATTCGGTATATACTATCAACGACATTATTTTTCTCCGATCTTTCAAATTGAAATGTTGAGGCTGCAATGACACACACAAAATAGTTATATATTATTGTGCATTCTTAATAAGTTTATGAAACATATGATAAATATAATAATCCTCAAAATATATGAAAGAATGAGAGAGATAATAACCGCTAGTAAGCATCAATATAACGAAAAAGACAATTTTGAAGGAAGCATTCATCATTTTTGCTAATTTTCTGTTGAGATGGACTTATGTGTTGAAATTCAAAGAGTAATTGCATGAAGTTTATAGATAACAATCGAGATTCCTCTTAACCAAATGTAGATTTTCAATTAATGGTACTTTATTGTTTATTTCCATATATAAACATTACATTTACCCTTAGTTGGTAAATCCAAAATTTCTAAAATAGAAAATTTTCATAAGATTTTTCATTAAAATATTGATATTAATAAAAATATCTTATGAAAATTTAATTGATGAAAGTTTTTAATAAGCTATTTCAATGATAGTAATTCCTTAAAGCTTTCATGAGATATTACATCGATATTAAATGTGTCCTATTTTCTTTCTTGAGAGTACATGAGCAAAGATATGAAATTTCTATGCAACTAAGATTTGCACCACACGCATTGTAGCGCATACATTATATTCGTTTGAAAAATACAATCTACGAAACGTATAGGAAACTATGACGAAAAATTAAAAATTTTAAAACAAAAATCTCTTCAGATACATATATAAATAAAAATATGTATAATAAGTATTTTTTTAGAAATGAATTCTTGAAAAGAAAACTTTTAAAATAAGATGTAAAGAGCTGAAAATATAATAATATTTATAAAACAAGTTTTTAAAACCATATAAAAAAAACATATAAAACGTTAGAGAAAATGTAAAAAAATATTTTTATAGAAAAAATAAAATTTAGGCTAAAATTACAAAAAGAGAAAAGTTAGAAGGTAAAAATAAGATATAACAAAGTTGAAGAGGTAATATGAAATTTTCAAATATCAAAATTGTAAAAAAAAGTTTAGGTTTGTTAAAAAAGACATAACTTTGGTTAAAAATCTAAATAAAAGAAGTTATATGATAAAACAAAATACTAATAAAGTTAAGAGGTTAAAATGAAAATTATTTCGTGTTATTGATTGGTGCTGAAGTTGGCCCTAATTTTGTCTTAAATCGCAATAGGCGGATTTCAAGTTCTTTCATATTTCTCATCAGCAATAATCCTAACTTTTGCTCTTCATTCTACGTTACTTTAATATATAGATTAAGGCATCAAGTTTTTTGATTATGATAATCTAATTCTAGAAATAAAATTAGTTTGATATTGTTTTAGATTTTAATATTTTGTTATTGTATTATACTCGAATATTTTGATATTTTATTAGAGGACATGCCATCTCCACGGTTTTTATTTATGTCTTTTTAAAATTATATTGATGTCATATCCTCGACAAAGGTCTATATATATATCGATGGTATTTATCCCGAAGACAAAAAGCACGTATAACAAAAAAAGCTTTACTGATAACCTCTATGGCAACAATATGTTGTCGCCGAGGTCTATACGAACAACATTTTCACCGGTCACGATGAAAATGATTTAAATAGAAAATGATGCTCTTTTACCTTATTTAACAATTAAAATGTAACATAACCAATCATTAATTTTTCCATAACTTAAAACACACATCAAATGATTTGAACATATGATCAACGCTTTATTCTTATTATTCTTATCAGCTACTAATTAGTTTATTCTAGAATTAATGCATACACAATATAGATTAAGACAAGAGGGACCCTGCCAGGTGGACAAGTGAAGCCTGCACAATCAGAAGTTTGTTTACAAATCTTTATCACAATGTTGTTGGAGATTGGGCTTGGGATTTGGTTTATACTATCAACAACATTATTTTCTTCGATTTTTCAAATTGAAATGCTGAGGCTGTAATAACACACAAAAAAATAGTTATATATTATTGTGCATTCTTAATAAGTTTATGAAACTTATGATGATTATTATAATCCTCAAAATACATGAGAGAATGGGAGAGAGAATAACCGCTAGTAAGCATCAATATAACGAAAGAGACAATTTTGAAGGAAGCATTCGTCATATTTGCTAATTTTCTGTTGAGATGGACTTATTTGTTGTAATTCAAAGAGTAATTGCATGAAGTTTATAGATAACAATCCAGATTCCTCTTAACCAAATGTTGATTTTCCATTAATGGTACTTTATTGCTCATTTCCATATATAAACTTTACATTTACCCTTAGTTGGTAAACCCAAAATTTAAAAAATAGAAAATTTTCATAAGATTTTTCATTAAAATATTTCTATTAATAAAAATATCTTATGAAAATTTAATTGATGGAAGTTTTTCATAAGCTATTTCAATGATAGTAATTCCTTAAAATTTTCATGAGATATTACATCGATATTAAATGTGTCCTGTTTTCTTTCTAGAGAGTACCTGAGCAGAGATATGAAATTTCAATGTAACTAACATTTGCACCACGCGCGTTGTAGCCCATACATTATATTCGTTTGAAAAATCCAATCTACGAAACGTATAGCAAAGTATGAGGAAAAATTAAATTTTTAAAAACGAAAAACTCTTCAGATACATATATACATAAAAATATGTATAATAAGTAATTTTTCAGAAATGAATTATTGAAAAGCAAACTTTTAAAATAAGATGTAAAGTGCTGAAAAAATAATAATATTTATAAAACAAGTTCTTAAATCCATATAAGAAAAAACATATAAAACTTTAGAGAAAATGTAAAAAAAATATTTTTCTAGAAAAAATAAAATTTTTGCTAAAATTACAAATAGAGAAAAGTTAGAAGGTAAAAATAAGATATAACAGAGTTGACGAGGTAATATGAAATTTTCAAATATCAAAATTATAAAAAAAGTTTAGGTTTGTTAAAAAGAATAACTTTGGTTAAAAATTTAAATAAAAGAAGTTATATTATAAAAACAAAATACTAGTAAAGTTAAGGGGTTAAATTGAAATTTTTAGTGCCGAAGTTAGCCCTAATTTTGTCTTAAATCACAATACGTGGATTTCAAGCTCTTTCACATTTCTCATCAAAGGCAATCATAACTTTTGTTCTTCATTCAACGTTACTTTAATATATAGATTATGGTATCAAGTTTTTTTATTATGATAATCTAATTCTAGAAATAAAATTAGTTTGATAGAGTTTTAGACTTTAATATTTTGTTATTGTATTATACTCGAGTATTTGGATATTGTATTAGAGGACATGTAATCTCTACAGTTTTAATTTATGTTTTTTTTAATTTATATTGATGTCATATCTGTGACATCCGCCTAAAATGGATTCGGGTCAACCCAACCCAATTGGAAATTTAATAAACCCTACTCAATATTACTTGACGCTAATAGGATCAAAACTCATACAATACGATATAAATAGACGTTAATAGCAATATAGCATAGTATAACGTTATAACTATAATCAAATTAAATTATGATACCATATTAAAATAAAATCAAAGTATGATGCTCTAATTAAATTAAAAGAAACAAACTTGAATGCTATAATTAAACTTCAAATCAAAGTAGATTGTTATAATCAAATAATAACCTATTTTTTATAAAACTCTTTTTTTATAAACTCTACATTAAATTTTATAAAATTCTTATATTAATTAGTGTATTACATAGAGATGCTTGTGCTAGTGGGAAATTATGAAGACCACCAAAAGCCAAAAGTTATTCCCATGGTCTCCCACTCACACCTCCTATCATCTTTCCTTTCA
Organism: Cichorium intybus; assembly: GCA_023525715.1. Taxonomy (NCBI): domain Eukaryota; kingdom Viridiplantae; phylum Streptophyta; class Magnoliopsida; order Asterales; family Asteraceae; genus Cichorium; species Cichorium intybus. Next base: position 81,986,875 of record CM042017.1, read on the forward strand.
TTTTTCTCCCAACACATTATTCTCCTCACCACTCAAACCCTCTCTATTCTTTCTCTCACTCTCAATCTCGAAATTCTTCCAAGAAATATCAATTTTCCAGCCAAGAACAATCCCTCATACTCAAATCTCCATCCCTCTTGAAGCATTCACCAAGGTATGTTGTTAAAAGTTCCAAATTCATACATGAAACAAATTAAATCCACCAAACTATCTAAAACTCATTTTATGCATAAACCTGATTTTTCTCAGAATCCCATAAATAAAATAAGACGTTCTGGAAATATTCAGAAAATAACTTATTTTTATTGAATTACTATAATTATTGCAATATAATAAGTCAATAATTCACATAAAATACCTTTTGCAGTCAATAAATTCTGGGAAACTTTTGGAACAACCCACATATTGAGTAAAGTGGATTTATAAAGTTTCATGCATTTATATTACTGTTTGACGCTTATATTGTATTTTATTTTGTTGTAGATAAATAAATTGCAAAATATATTTATGTATGTTAAAAACTAAATTTTATATTTTTGGCACCTTATTAACATTTTAAAGACTCCATGACAAAATTTACAGATTTTTGTAAGAATGTTTGCTTATTGTTCCTGATTTAATGATTATTTAATGATTTAAATTGATAATAAATATCTACACATGTCCAAAAATTATAAAACCTTATCCGAATATCATATATAACATGTTAATCATAAATAAAAAGTCTAATGAATTTCTCTTAATATTTTCCTATTATTTATGATTTTATTGTTTAGTTAATAATGAAAAACATAAGAAATACTTCCCGTAGTCCAAAATATCCAAAATATTTACAGTCGGCTCAATATAATGTTAGAAAACTATGGTTAATTTTCCAGAATTTTTGGGAATCATTTATTATTTTTCCCGAATTTTGTTGTAGTTTAATTATTAAAAAACTAAATAAATACTAAAGCAGTTAAGAAAAATATGAAAATTTTACAGTAATTACTATTTTATGAAATAATGATTTTCTGATAATTTCCGAATGTTACATTACTGTTTAGTATTTAAAACCATTTTCCTAAATATCTAAGCATGTAAAAATGCATTTTTAATGATTATTTCATATAAATAATTGTTTTTAATATATAAAATCTGTAAATACTTATAATTTGACTAGTTATTATTTTAATAAGAAATTATTAAAATCTTGCCTAAAGTGAAAATATAAATTAATTAAGCAAAGTAATTAATTCAATTTAAAATTAATTTAACATATGAATACATTAATATTCAAAACAAAATTTGGATTATTGTTAATTCATCTAATATAATAATATGTGTCTAATTATTTTTATTAATACTATATTCCCATTTATCGATTCCTAAGCCAAAACTATTAATTATATTAGGTTCTACGACATTTTGACTCGAGCCGTCTATCGTACAAACACGCGCATTCCTTATTGGACTAATGTGAGTAATCTACCCCATATTTTATAATTTTCAATATTTTTGGGGTGTATCATGTGGTTCTAATATGTTTTCAACTTCATTTTATTATTTTATCACAATTGAGACATTGTTGGGACATTTATACGTAAATCATTATTTGTATAATTATTGTTTGTTTACACTACATGTACTTGTAGTGCATTACCAATTTTAGTCTAATCTCCATGACTATGCTCGTATTCTTGAGGTACGTTATGGACAATAATAGCGCTATTGGGTTGACCACCCCGCCTTGGGACGCTAAGGTGATTGATTGCACGTGGTTGAGTGTGTATGATGATTAGATGCTCCATCCTATATATATACATATATATGTATATATAGAGTGAGGACTTATTGTTGTATCATTTGTTAATCAATTTTTGATTTATAAACTGTTATCTCAATAACACTTGCTTGCTAACTTCAAAAGAAAACAAATTTCAAATTATTCAAACTCACAATTTTCTTTAATAAAACTAGATTACTCACCAACTCTCGTAGTTGACCTGTTTTTACCCATGATGCAGATTTGAAGAATGAAGTTGATGAAAAGTAGGGTGTACCTTAGAAACCCACAAGACTATTTAAATTTGATGTAATAAATGTTATTGTATTTTTATTTGTATTTGTATGTTGTGGATCTTGTTTGCATACTTACTACTTAATTGAATCTAATCATATTATAACATAGTTGTCATGAGACTTTGAACAATATATCACGCCTTGATCGATTTCGCCAAGGATCGGGGTGTGACAGATTGGTATCAGAGCCCTTTACTATAGGGAATTAGGTTCATTGCCTTGACCTAGTCTATAGCCTCTAGGATCCTCTCGTATGCTAGTTTATAAAATGCACACATAACTGCATGCAATTCGCACTTAGAAAATCCTAGGAATACCTTTGTGTGCTAATTGCTCCCTTATGTGCTTACGTATTTTTCCCGACACTTATATGTGTGCATACACTTGTGAATTTTCTTTTCTTTCTCTTAAAATCACACAGATACTCAAATGGTTTCAAAATAAAAATCTATATACATATATATTCCTTAGAGCTAATAGGAAATTAAAAGTCATCCACTCTAGTTGGGTAGGATCAAAGTAATGGACGCGTAGTAACTGGAAGGGGGAGGTGCCGGTATCCCGAAAGTCTTGACTAGGTAAGCATTCGTATACATCCCAATCAACCGAGGGACCAGTTTTCTTACCTGGGGACCAAAGGCGAGAGTTCCCAAACCTATAGGCCAAAGCGCGTCATTCACATTACTTTTGAGCCATCAAAATACCCGACCTTATCAAACGTATCCGAAAGGATACACTCCAAAATGGCCAACTCATTGGACTATTAAGTTCCCTAATGGGCCTTGAAATGGGAAAAACATGTGAAAACTTAGTATTGTGGGGGCCCACGCAATTGCTACATGCTTCACATTTAGTACCCATGGAAAGCCCAAAAGGTGCCCAACACTCCTAACAATGGCCCAACAAGTGTTTTACAATCATTTTACCCAACAATGTCTACAAACTTAATTTCCATAATCAATTTACAAATAACTCACAAGTCCATATGCGTGTTTCTCATAGATGGCATTACGACCCCCATACGCTGCTCGTAACAACCGAAGGCTAGCCGCCCTTATCGCTAAGGAGGTAGCAAATGTCATCCCAACAATTGCAACCCATCTTCAAACTCTTCAGCCGCAAGCTCCAGCAACCACTCATCGTTGCTCGTTTAAGCACTTTCGTAGCTGTAATCCGCCTTACTTCAAAAGCATAGATGGTGCCACCGCACTCCTCACATGGATCAAAGAAATGGAGAGTACTTTCATCCACAGCGAGTGCCCTGAGGACCTGATGGTCCGTCACGCTACAGGGTGCCTCCAAGGACATGCTCTCTCATGGTGGAACCTAGAAAAGGGGGCAAAAGGAGAGGGTGTTGCCTTGGGAATGACCTGGTCAAAACTAAAGGAACGCATGATAGAGAAGTTCTGCCCGGACAGCGAATTGCAAACTCTCGAGGAGGAATTCTGGAATCTGAAACAGGTGGGAGGAGACAACGCTACCTACACTAATAGATTCTATGATCTTTCAAGACTCCTACCTCACATGGTTCAACCTATGAAAACTGCAATACGCCGCTACATTAAAGGGTTACCGCGCCAGATCCGTGATTCGGTGACCAGCAGCAGGCCATCTACTCTGGAATCCGCTATTGAAATAGCAGGTCAACTCAACAAGGATAATATGAACGATGGTGTCCTCCCACGCAAGGGTTCAAAGATGAAAACTGAAAAGCCGACCCCTGAGACTCCCCTAATTGTCAAGTCCGAGTCCTCACACCGACACGACAAAAAGAAGCGGAAAAGCCATCACCACAACCATGCTGTTATTACCCCTGCTGCTCCTATCACCCAAGTCACCCAACCAAACAAAAAGCCGTATACCGGACCTCACCCCCTCTGTAACCATTGTAACTATCACCATATGTCCAGCAGCCCATGTCGCCTTTGTACGACTTGTGGTCGCTATGGCCACTTGGCGGACACATGCCGTGCACCAAAAACTCAGCGACCATTCGCTCTACCCTCAAATCAGCAAACACAAACCAGGTATCTAACTGGAACATGCTTCAACTGTGGTGACCCCACCCATTTCAGAAACGCGTGTCCTAGGCTTGTCAATATCATTAACACTCAAGCCCAGGCAAATCCAACAATGCAGGTTCCAGCTCCCAATGGCCGAGCATTTGTCATTACCGCAACCCAAGCACAGACCGATAACAAGGTCGTAAATGGTACGTTTCTCATAAATAACTGCTACGCGTCAGTACTTTTTGATTCAGGTGCCGATAAAAGTTTCGTGTCTTTGGAATTTGAACCCATACTTCACACACCTCGCACGATACTTGATGAACACTTTACCGTAGAAGTCGCCAATGGAAAATACATTTCACTCAATGGAGTCATCCAAGATTGCACTTTCGATTTTTGCGGTCATAAATTTTCCGTCAATTTAGTTCCTATGGAACTTGGTAGCTTCGACATCATCGTGGGAATGGATTGGCTATCCCAAAACCATGCTGAAATAGTATGTTTCGAGAAGTTCATTCGTATTCCTCTTGCCGACGGTCAAAGTCTTCGTATTTATGGCGAGACTCGTTCGAAAAAGCTTAGTCTTATGTCATGTACTCAAGCTCGATCATATCTACGTAAAGAATACATGGCTTTCTTAGCCCATGTGGTGGAAACAAAGGTCACAGAAAAGAAGATAGAAGATATTCCGATTGTACGAGACTTTCTCGACATCTTTCCCGATGACGTATCTGGACTCCCTCCAGTACGTGAGCTAGAGTTCCGCATCGATCTCGTTCCTAAAGCTGCTCCCATAGCCAAGTCTCCATATCGGTTGGCTCCAACCGAGATGCAAGAATTGGCAAGTCAGCTCCAAGAATTAACCGATAAGGGATTTATCCGCCCTAGTACTTCACCCTGGGGAGCCCCAGTTCTCTTCATCAAAAAGAAAGATGGTTCGTTTCGTATGTGTATCGATTATCGGGAGTTAAATAAATTGACCATCAAGAACCGATATCCGTTACCTTGGATCGACGACCTTTTTTATCAGCTTCAAGGAGCTTCATGCTTCTCAAAAATCGACCTTCGCTCGGGTTATCACCAACTTCGAGTACGGGAAGAAGACATCCCCAAAACCGCTTTCTGAACCCGCTATGGTCATTACGAGTTCACTGTTATGCCTTTCGGCCTAACAAATGCCCCTGCCGCATTCATGGACTTGATGAATCGGGTATTTAAACCTTATCTCGACCGTTTTGTTATCGTCTTTATTGATGACATCCTCATTTACTCCAAGACAAAGGCAGAGCATGAAAGACACCTTCGCCTAACTCTCCAAACGTTGCAAGGAAATCGGCTCTATGCCAAGTTTTCGAAAAACGAGTTTTGGTTAAAGGAGGTACAATTCCTCGGTCATATTGTAAGTGACAAGGGTATTTTAGTTGATCCCGCAAAAGTTGAAGCAGTCAAGAATTGGAAAGCCCCACGTACCCCCAAGGAAATTCGGTCATTCCTCGGTTTAGCGGGATATTACCGGCATTTCATTTCAAATTTCTCAAAGATCGCCTTACCGCTTACTTCGCTCACTTGCAAGGGTACGCCATTTGATTGGGGACCCAAGCAGGAATACGCTTTCCAAACTCTTAAACAAAGATTGTGTGACGCTCCAATTCTTACACTCCCTGAAGGATCTGAAGATTTCGTGGTATACTGCGATGCCTCCAATCTCGGTCTAGGTTGTGTTTTGATGCAAAGGGGAAAGGTTATAGCTTACGCATCGCGACAACTCAAAATCCATGAAAGGAATTATACGACTCATGATTTGGAGCTCGGTGCCGTGGTTTTCGCTCTTAAAATTTGGAGGCATTACCTTTACGGCACTAAATGCGTAATTTTCACCGACCATAAGAGCTTGCAACATATTCTTAATCAAAAGGAACTCAATATGAGGCAAACACGATGGGTCGAACTCCTAAATGATTACGAGTGTGAAATACGCTATCATCCGGGAAAGGCGAACGTCGTAGCCGACGCGTTAAGTCGAAAAGAACATGCCAAAGCATTTCATTTAATATGTTCTCCTATCTTGTCAAATCTCAGCGACCGAATTCGAGGAGCCCAACACTCGGCAATTACCGAAAATGACATGCCCACGGGAATTGATGGGGAGTTGGAATCTAAATCTGATGGTATTTTCTATTATCAAGATCGCATCTGGATCCCAAATCGCGACAATCTTCGTACATTCCTGATGGAAGAAATCCAAAAAACTCGATATTCCATTCATCCGGGCGCTGACAAGATATATCATGGCTTGAGAACCAATTATTGGTGGTCGGGAATGAAAAAGGATATTGCTTTATTCGTAGCCAAATGTCTTACATGTTCCAGGGTCAAAGCAGAACATCAACGACCCTATGGACTATTGGTCCAACCGGAAATCCCCGAGTAGAAATGGGAAGCGATCACCATGGATTTCGTAACCAAACTTCCCCGTACCACAAAGGGAGATGACAACATTTGGGTAATCGTTGACCGTTTGACTAAATCTGCTCACTTCCTTCCCATCCGTGAACATTTCAAGGGCGAACAACTTGCTCGGATTTACATCGACGAGATAGTTAGTCGGCATGGCATCCCTCTCAGCATCATTTCAGATCGTGATGGGAGATTTCTCTCACGGTTCTGGAAATCACTTCAAGAAGCCATGGGAACCCGCCTCGATCTCAGTACCGCCTATCATCCTCAGACCGATGGTCAATCTGAGAGGACAATTCAAACACTCGAAGATATGTTGAGGGCGTGTGTCTTAGATTTCGGAGGAAACTGGGACTCTCATTTACCGTTGGTGGAATTCTCCTATAATAACAGTTATCATTCTAGCATCGGGATGCCACCATTTGAGGCATTGTATGGCCGTAAATGCCGATCTCCTATTTGCTGGCATGAAATTGGCGAGTCCCACGTAATTCGTGCAACAGTGGATTCTCCAATCGTTGGTCCTGAGCTTATCCAGGAAACAACCGACAAAATCACTCTGATTCGCAATAACCTTCTCACAGCTCATAGCCGACAAAAGAGTTACGCCGACAAGCGACGCAAACCGCTTGAATTTACCGTGGGTGACATGGTCATGTTAAAAGTGTCCCCATGGAAAGGTGTGGTTCGATTTGGACGCAAGGGTAAATTGGCACCACGTTATGTAGGCCCGTTCAAAATCCTGAAAAGGATCGGACCAGTAGCCTACGAGTTGGATCTACCAACAGAACTTAATAAAGTTCACCCAGTATTTCATATAGCCAACCTCAAGAAGTGTTTAGCAGACGAGAACCTTCATGTTCCTCTCGAGGATATCCAAATCGACGAGACAATGCAATTTATCGAGAAACCCTTGGAAATTGCCGACCGAAAGGAAAAGCAACTCAAAAGAAGTCGCATTCCCCTGGTCAAGGTCAGGTGGCAGTCAGCACGTGGACCCGAGTATACATGGGAGCGTGAGGATCAAATGCGTACCAAATACCCGCAGCTTTTCTCTTAAGGTACTTTCTTCTTAAATTTCGGGACGAAATTTACTAAAGTAGGGGAGACTGTGACATCCGCCTAAAATGGATTCGGGTCAACCCAACCCAATTGGAAATTTAATAAACCCTACTCAATATTACTCGACGCTAATAGGATCAAAACCCATACAATACGATATAAATTGACGTTAATAGCAATATAGCATAGTATAACGTTATAACTATAATCAAATTAAATTATGATACCATATTAAAATAAAATCAAAGTATGATGCTCTAATTAAATTAAAAGTATCAAACTTGAATGCTATAATTAAACTTCAAATCAAAGTAGATTGTTATAATCAAATAATAACCTATTTTTTATAAAACTCTTTTTTTATAAACTCTACATTAAATTTTATAAAATTCTTATATTAATTAGTGTATTACATAGAGATGCTTGTGCTAGTGGGAAATTATGAAGACCACCAAAAGCCAAAAGTTATTCCCATGGTCTCCCACTCACACCTCCTATCATCTTTCCTTTTATTTTTCTCCCAACACATTATTCTCCTCACCACTCAAAACCCTCTCTATTCTTTCTCTCACTCTCAATCTCGAAATTCTTCCAAGAAATATCAATTTTCCAGCCAAGAACAATCCCTCATACTCAAATCTCCATCCCTCTTGAAGCATTCATCAATGTATGTTGTTAAAAGTTCCAAATTCATACATGAAACAAATTAAATCCACCAAACTATCTAAAACTCATTTTATGCATAAACCTGATTTTCTCAGAATCCCATAAATAAAATAAGACGTTCTGGAAATTTTCAGAAAATAACTTATTTTTATTGAATTACTATAATTATTGCAATATAATAAGTCAATAATTCACATAAAATACTTTTTGCAGTCAATAAATTCTGGGAAGCTTTTGGAACAACCCACATATTGAGTAAAGTGGATTTATAAAGTTTCATGCATTTATATTATTGTTTGATGCTTATTTTGTATTTTATTTTGTTGTAAATAAATAAATTGAAAAATATAGTTATGTATGTTAAAAACCAGATTTTATATTTTTCGCACCTTATTAACATTTTAAAGACTCCATGAAAAAATTTACAGATTTTTGTAAGAATGTTTGCTTATTTTTTCTGATTTAATGTTTATTTAATGGTTTAAATTGATAATAAATATCTACACATGTCCAAAAATTATAAAACCTTATCCGAATATCATATATAACATGTTAATCATAAATAAAAAGTCTAATGAATTTCTCTTAATATTTTCCTATTATTTATGATTTTATTGTTTAGTTAATAATGAAAAACATAAGAAATACTTCCCATATTCCAAAATATCCAAAATATTTACAGTAGGCTCAATATAATGTTAGAAAAATATGGTTAATTTTCCAGAATTTTTGGGAATCATTTATTATTTTTCCCGAATTTTGTTGTAGTTTAATTATTAAAAAACTAAATAAATACTAAAGCAGTTAAGAAAAATATGAAAATTTTACAGTAATTACTATTTTATGAAATAATGATTTTTTGATAATTTCAGAATGTTACATTACTGTTTAGTATTTAAAACCATTTTCCTAAATATCTAAGCATGTAAAAATGCATTTTTAATGATTATTTCATATAAATAATTGTTTTTAATATATAAAATCTGTAAATACTTATAATTTGACTAGTTATTATTTTAATAAGAAATTATTAAAATCTTGCCTAAAGTGAAAATATAAATTAATTAAGCAAAGTAATTAATTCAATTTAAAATTAATTTAACATATGAATACATTAATATTCAAAACAAAATTTGGATTATTGTTAATTCATCTAATATAATAATATGTGTCTAATTATTTTTATTAATACTATATTCCCATTTATCGATTCCTAAGCCAAAACTATTAATTATATTAGGTTCTACGACATTTTGACTCGAGCCGTCTATCGTACAAACACGCGCATTCCTTATTGGACTAATGTGAGTAATCTACCCCATATTTTATAATTTTCAATACTTTTGGGGTGTATCATGTGGTTCTAATATGTTTTCAACTTCATTTTATTATTTTATCACAATTGAGACATTGTTGGGACATTTATATGTAAATCATTATTTGTATAATTATTGTTTGTTTACGCTACATGTACTTGTAGTGCATTACCAATTTTAGTCTAATCTCCATGACTATGCCCGTATTCTTGAGGTACGTTATGGACAATAATAGCGCTATTGGGTTGACCACCCCGCCTTGGGACGCTAAGGTGATTGATTGCACGTGGTTGAGTGTGTATGATGATTAGATGCTCCATCCTATATATATACATATATATATATATATATATATATATATATATATATATATATATATATATATATATATATATATATATATATATATATATATATATATATATATATATATATATATATATATATATATATATATATATATATATATATATAGGGTGAGGACTTATTGTTGTTGTATCATTTGTTAATCAATTTTTGATTTATAAACTGTTATCTCAATAACACTTGCTTGCTAACTTCAAAAGAAAACAAATTTCAAATTATTCAAACTCACAATTTTCTTTAATAAAACTAGATTACTCACCAACTCTCGTAGTTGACCTGTTTTTACCCATGATGCAGATTTGAAGAATGAAGTTGATGAAAAGTAGGGTGTACCTTAGAAACCCACAAGACTATTTAAATTTGATGTAATAAATGTTATTGTATTTTGATTTGTATTTGTATGTTGTGGATCTTGTTTGCATACTTAGTACTTAATTGAATCTAATCATATTATAACATAGTTGTCATGAGACTTTGAACAATATATCACGCCTTGATCGATTCCGCCAAGGATCGGGGTGTGACAATATCCTCGACAAAGGTCCATATATACCGATGCTATTTATCCCGAAGACAAAAAGCACCTATAACAAAAAAAGCTTTACTGACTACATCTATGGCAACAATATGTTGTCGCCGAGGGTTATACCAACAACATTTTCACCGGTCACGACGAAAATGATTTAAATAGAAAATGATGCTCTTTTACCTTATTTAACAATTAAAATGTAACATAACTAATCATTACTTTTTCCATAACTTCAAACACACATCAAATGATTTGAACATGTGATCGCGCTATATTCTTATTATTCTTATCAGCTACTAAGTAGTTTATTCTAGAATTAATGCATACACAATATATATTAAGACAAGAGGGGACCCTGCTAGGCGGGCAAGTGAAGCCCGCACAATCAGAAGTTTGTTTACAAATCTTTATCACAATGTTGATGGAGATTGGGCTTGCGATTTGGTTTATACTATCAACAACATTATTTTTCTCCGATCTTTCAAATTGAAATGCCGAGGCTGCAATAAAACAAAAAAAAAACTTATATATTATTCTGCATTCTTAATAAGTTTATGAAACATAGGATGAATATAATAATCCTCAAAATACATGAGAGAATGGGAGAGAATAACAGCTAGTAAGCATCAATATAACGAAAAAGACAATTTTGAAGGAAGCGTGTATCATTTTTTCAAATTTTCTGTTGAGATGGACTAATTGCATGAAGTTTATAGATAACAATCGAGATTCCTCTTAACCAAATGTAGATATTCAATTAATGGTACTTTATTGCTTATTTCCATATATAAACTTTACATTTCCCCTTATTTGGTAAATACAAAATTTATAAAATAGAAAATTTTCATAAGAGTTTTCATTAAAATATTGCTATTAATGAAAATATATTATGGAACTTTAATTGATGGAAGTTTTTCATAAGCTATTTCAATGATAGTAATTCCTTAAATTTTTCATGAGATATTACATTGATATTAAATGTGTCCTATTTTCTTTCTTAAGAGTATATGAGCAGAGATATGAAATTTCTATGCAACTAAGATTTGCACCACGCGCGTTGTAGCGCATATATTATATTCTTTTGAAAAAGACAATCTACGAAACGTATAGCAAAGTATGAGGAAAAATTAAATTTTTAAAAACGAAAAACTCTTCAGATACATAAAAATATGTATAATAAGTAATTCTTCAAAAATGAATTCTTGAAAAGCAAACTTGTAAAATAAGTTGTAAAAAGCTGAAAATATAATAATATTTAAAAAACAAGTTCTTAAAAGCATATAAAAAAATATAAGACTTCAGAGAAAATGTAAAAAAAAATTTACAGAAAAATAAAATTTAGGCTAAATTATAAATACAAAAAAGTTAGAAAGAAAAATAAGATATAACAAAGTTGAAGAGGTAATATGAAATTTTCAAATATCAAAATTATAAAAAAAGTGTAGGTTTGTTAAAAAAAATATAACTTTGTCTAAAAATTTAAATAAAAGAAGTTATATGAAAAAAAACGAAATACTAGATAAATTAAGGGCTTAAAATGATTTTTTTTTCGTGTTATCGATTGGTGTTGAAGTTAGCCTTAATTTTGTCTTAAATCACAATACGCGGATTTCAAGTTCTTTCACATTTCTCATAAGAGGTAATCATAACTTTTGTTCTTCATTCAATATTACTTTAATATGTAGATTAAGGCATCAAGTCCATTGATTATGATAATATAATTCTAGAAATAAAATTAGCTTGATATTGTTTTAGACTTTAATATTTTGTTATTATACTATACTCTAATATTTTGATATTGTATCATATGACATGCCATCTCTGCAGTTTTTTATTTATGTTTTTTTAAATTATATTGAAGTCATATCCTCGACAAAGGTCCATATATACTGATGGTATTTATCTTGAAGACAAGAAGCACCTATAACAAAACAAAGCTTTACTGACAACATCTATAGCAAAAATATGTTGTCGCCGAGGGCTATACCAACAACATTTTCACCGGTCTCGACGAGAATGATTTAAATAGAAAATGATGCTCTTTTACCTTATTTAACAATTAAAATGTAACATAACTAATCATTACTTTTTCCATAACTTAAAACATACATAAAATGATTTGAACATGTGATTAACGCTTTATTCTTATTATTCTTATCAGCAACTAATTAGTTTATTCTAGAATTAATGCATACACAATATTCATTAACACAAGAGGGGACCCTGCCAGGTGGACAAGTGAAGCCCGCACAATTCGAAGTTTGTTTACAAATCTTTGTCACGATGTTGTTGGAGATTGGGCTTGCAATTTGGTTTATGCTATCAACGATATTATTTTTCTCCAAACTTTCAGATTGATATGCTGAGGCTGCAATAACACACACAAAAAAAAATTATATATTACTATGCATTCTTAATAAGTTTATGAAACATATGATGAATATAATACTCCTCAAAATACATGAGAGAATGGGAGAGAGAATAACCGCTAGTAAGCATCAATATAACGAAAAAGACAATTTTGAAGGAAGCATTCATCATTTTTTCTAATTTTCCGTTGAGATGGACTTGTGTGTTAAAATTAAAAGAGGAATTGCATGAAGTTTATAGATAACAATCTAGATTCCTCTTAACCAAATGTAGATTTTCAATTAATGGTACTTTATTGCATATTTCCATATATAAACTTTACATTTCCCCTTAGTTGGTAAATACAAAATTTATACAATAGAAAATTTTCATAAGAGTTTTCATTAAAATATTGCTATTAATGAAAATATATTATGAAAATTTAATTGATGGAAGTTTTTCATAAGCTATTTCAATGATAGTAATTCCTTAAATTTTTCATGAGATATTACATCGATATTAAATGTGTCCTATTTTCTTTCTTAAGAGTATATGAGCAGAGATATGAAATTTCTACGCAACTAAGATTTGCACCACGCGCGTTGTAGCGCATATATTATATTCTTTTGAAAAAGACAATCTACGAAACGTATAGCAAAGTATGAGGAAAAATTAAATTTTTAAAAACGAAAAACTCTTCAGATACATAAAAATATGTATAATAAGTAATTCTTCAAAAATGAATTCTTGAAAAGCAAACTTGTAAAATAAGTTGTAAAAAGCTGAAAATATAATAATATTTAAAAAACAAGTTCTTAAAAGCATATAAAAAACATATAAGACTTCAGAGATAATGTAAAAAAAAATTTACAGAAAAATAAAATTTAGGCTAAAATTATAAATACAGAAAAGTTAGAAGGAAAAATAAGATATAACAAAGTTGAAGAGGTAATATGAAATTTTCAAATATCAAAATTATAAAAAAAAGTGTAGGTTTGTTAAAAAAATATAACTTGGGCTAAAAATTTAAATAAAAGAAGTTATATGATAAAAACGAAATACTAGATAAATTAAGGGCTTAAAATGATTTGTTTTTCGTGTTATCGATTGGTGTTGAAGTTAGCCTTAATTTTGTCTTAAATCACAATACGCGGATTTCAAGTTCTTTCACATTTCTCTTAAGAGGTAATCATAACTTTTGTTCTTCATTCAATATTACTTTAATATGTAGATTAAGGCATCAAGTCCATTGATTATGATAATATAATTCTAGAAATAAAATTAGCTTGATATTGTTTTAGACTTTAATATTTTGTTATTATACTATACTCTAATATTTTGATATTGTATCATATGACATGCCATCTCTGCAGTTTTTTATTTATGTTTTTTTAAATTATATTGAAGTCATATCCTCGACAAAGGTCCATATATACTGATGGTATTTATCTTGAAGACAAGAAGCACCTATAACAAAACAAAGCTTTACTGACAACATCTATAGCAAAAATATGTTGTCGCCGAGGGCTATACCAACAACATTTTCACCGGTCTCGACGAGAATGATTTAAATAGAAAATGATGCTCTTTTACCTTATTTAACAATTAAAATGTAACATAACTAATCATTACTTTTTCCATAACTTAAAACATACATAAAATGATTTGAACATGTGATTAACGCTTTATTCTTATTATTCTTATCAGCAACTAATTAGTTTATTCTTGAATTAATGCATACACAATATTCATTAACACAAGAGGGGACCCTGCCAGGTGGACAAGTGAAGCCCGCACAATTCGAAGTTTGTTTACAAATCTTTGTCACGATGTTGTTGGAGATTGGGCTTGCAATTTGGTTTATGCTATCAACGACATTATTTTTCTCCAAACTTTCAGATTGATATGCTGAGGCTGCAATAACACACACAAAAAAAAAATTATATATTACTATGCATTCTTAATAAGTTTATGAAACATATGATGAATATAATACTCCTCAAAATACATGAGAGAATGGGAGAGAGAATAACCGCTAGTAAGCATCAATATAACGAAAAAGACAATTTTGAAGGAAGCATTCATCATTTTTTCTAATTTTCCGTTGAGATGGACTTGTGTGTTAAAATTAAAAGAGGAATTGCATGAAGTTTATAGATAAGAATCTAGATTCCTCTTAACCAAATGTAGATTTTCAATTAATGGTACTTTATTGCTTATTTCCATATATAAACTTTACATTTCCCCTTAGTTGGTAAATACAAAATTTATAAAATAGAAAATTTTCATAAGAGTTTTCATTAAAATATTGCTATTAATGAAAATATATTATGAAAATTTAATTGATGGAAGTTTTTCATAAGCTATTTCAATGATAGTAATTCCTTAATTTTTTTATGAGATATTACATCGATATTAAATGTGTCCTATTTTCTTTCTTAAGAGTATATGAGCAGAGATATGAAATTTCTACGCAACTAAGATTTGCACCACGCGCGTTGTAGCGCATATATTATATTCTTTTGAAAAAGACAATCTACGAAACGTATAGCAAAGTATGAGGAAAAATTAAATTTTTAAAAACGAAAAACTCTTCAGATACATAAAAATATGTATAATAAGTAATTCTTCAAAAATGAATTCTTGAAAAGCAAACTTGTAAAATAAGTTGTAAAAAGCTGAAAATATAATAATATTTAAAAAACAAGTTCTTAAAAGCATATAAAAAACATATAAGACTTCAGAGATAATGTAAAAAAAAATTTACAGAAAAATAAAATTTAGGCTAAAATTATAAATACAGAAAAGTTAGAAGGAAAAATAAGATATAACAAAGTTGAAGAGGTAATATGAAATTTTCAAATATCAAAATTATAAAAAAAAGTGTAGGTTTGTTAAAAAAATATAACTTGGGCTAAAAATTTAAATAAAAGAAGTTATATGATAAAAACGAAATACTAGATAAATTAAGGGCTTAAAAAGATTTGTTTTTCGTGTTATCGATTGGTGTTGAAGTTAGCCTTAATTTTGTCTTAAATCACAATACGCGGATTTCAAGTTCTTTCACATTTCTCTTAAGAGGTAATCATAACTTTTGTTCTTCATTCAATATTACTTTAATATGTAGATTAAGGCATCAAGTCCATTGATTATGATAATATAATTCTAGAAATAAAATTAGCTTGATATTGTTTTAGACTTTAATATTTTGTTATTATACTATACTCTAATATTTTGATATTGTATCATATGACATGCCATCTCTGCAGTTTTTTATTTATGTTTTTTTAAATTATATTGAAGTCATATCCTCGACAAAGGTCCATATATACTGATGGTATTTATCTTGAAGACAAGAAGCACCTATAACAAAACAAAGCTTTACTGACAACATCTATAGCAAAAATATGTTGTCGCCGAGGGCTATACCAACAACATTTTCACCGGTCTCGACGAGAATGATTTAAATAGAAAATGATGCTCTTTTACCTTATTTAACAATTAAAATGTAACATAACTAATCATTACTTTTTCCATAACTTAAAACATACATAAAATGATTTGAACATGTGATTAACGCTTTATTCTTATTATTCTTATCAGCAACTAATTAGTTTATTCTTGAATTAATGCATACACAATATTCATTAACACAAGAGGGGACCCTGCCAGGTGGACAAGTGAAGCCCGCACAATTCGAAGTTTGTTTACAAATCTTTGTCACGATGTTGTTGGAGATTGGGCTTGCAATTTGGTTTATGCTATCAACGACATTATTTTTCTCCAAACTTTCAGATTGATATGCTGAGGCTGCAATAACACACACAAAAAAAAAATTATATATTACTATGCATTCTTAATAAGTTTATGAAACATATGATGAATATAATACTCCTCAAAATACATGAGAGAATGGGAGAGAGAATAACCGCTAGTAAGCATCAATATAACGAAAAAGACAATTTTGAAGGAAGCATTCATCATTTTTTCTAATTTTCCGTTGAGATGGACTTGTGTGTTAAAATTAAAAGAGGAATTGCATGAAGTTTATAGATAAGAATCTAGATTCCTCTTAACCAAATGTAGATTTTCAATTAATGGTACTTTATTGCTTATTTCCATATATAAACTTTACATTTCCCCTTAGTTGGTAAATACAAAATTTATAAAATAGAAAATTTTCATAAGAGTTTTCATTAAAATATTGCTATTAATGAAAATATATTATGAAAATTTAATTGATGGAAGTTTTTCATAAGCTATTTCAATGATAGTAATTCCTTAATTTTTTTATGAGATATTACATCGATATTAAATGTGTCCTATTTTCTTTCTTAAGAGTATATGAGCAGAGATATGAAATTTCTACGCAACTAAGATTTGCACCACGCGCGTTGTAGCGCATATATTATATTCTTTTGAAAAAGACAATCTACGAAACGTATAGCAAAGTATGAGGAAAAATTAAATTTTTAAAAACGAAAAACTCTTCAGATACATAAAAATATGTATAATAAGTAATTCTTCAAAAATGAATTCTTGAAAAGCAAACTTGTAAAATAAGTTGTAAAAAGCTGAAAATATAATAATATTTAAAAAACAAGTTCTTAAAAGCATATAAAAAACATATAAGACTTCAGAGAAAATGTAAAAAAAAATTTACAGAAAAATAAAATTTAGGCTAAAATTATAAATACAGAAAAGTTAGAAGGAAAAATAAGATATAACAAAGTTGAAGAGGTAATATGAAATTTTCAAATATCAAAATTATAAAAAAAAAGTGTAGGTTTGTTAAAAAAATATAAATTTGGCTAAAAATTTAAATAAAAGAAGTTATATGATAAAAACGAAATACTAGATAAATTAAGGGCTTAAAATGATTTGTTTTTCGTGTTATCGATTGGTGTTGAAGTTAGCCTTAATTTTGTCTTAAATCACAATACGCGGATTTCAAGTTCTTTCACATTTCTCATAAGAGGTAATCATAACTTTTGTTCTTCATTCAATATTACTTTAATATGTAGATTAAGGCATCAAGTCCATTGATTATGATAATATAATTCTAGAAATAAAATTAGCTTGATATTGTTTTAGACTTTAATATTTTGTTATTATACTATACTCTAATATTTTGATATTGTATCATATGACATGCCATCTCTGCAGTTTTTTATTTATGTTTTTTTAAATTATATTGAAGTCATATCCTCGACAAAGGTCCATATATACTGATGGTATTTATCTTGAAGACAAGAAGCACCTATAACAAAACAAAGCTTTACAGACAACATCTATAGCAAAAATATGTTGTCGCCGAGGGCTATACCAACAACATTTTCACCGGTCTCGACGAGAATGATTTAAATAGAAAATGATGCTCTTTTACCTTATTTAACAATTAAAATGTAACATAACTAATCATTACTTTTTCCATAACTTAAAACATACATAAAATGATTTGAACATGTGATTAACGCTTTATTCTTATTATTCTTATCAGCAACTAATTAGTTTATTCTAGAATTAATGCATACACAATATTCATTAACACAAGAGGGGACCCTGCCAGGTGGACAAGTGAAGCCCGCACAATTCGAAGTTTGTTTACAAATCTTTGTCACGATGTTGTTGGAGATTGGGCTTGCAATTTGGTTTATGCTATCAACGACATTATTTTTCTCCAAACTTTCAGATTGATATGCTGAGGCTGCAATAACACACACAAAAAAAAATTATATATTACTATGCATTCTTAATAAGTTTATGAAACATATGATGAATATAATACTCCTCAAAATACATGAGAGAATGGGAGAGAGAATAACCGCTAGTAAGCATCAATATAACGAAAAAGACAATTTTGAAGGAAGCATTCATCATTTTTTCTAATTTTCCGTTAAGATGGACTTGTGTGTTAAAATTAAAAGAGGAATTGCATGAAGTTTATAGATAACAATCTAGATTCCTCTTAACCAAATGTAGATTTTCAATTAATGGTACTTTATTGCTTATTTCCATATATAAACTTTACATTTCCCCTTAGTTGGTAAATACAAAATTTATAAAATAGAAAATTTTCATAAGAGTTTTCATTAAAATATTGCTATTAATGAAAATATATTATGAAAATTTAATTGATGGAAGTTTTTCATAAGCTATTTCAATGATAGTAATTCCTTAATTTTTTCATGAGATATTACATCGATATTAAATGTGTCGTATTTTCTTTCTTAAGAGTATATGAGCAGAGATATGAAATTTCTACGCAACTAAGATTTGCACCACGCGCGTTGTAGCGCATATATTATATTCTTTTGAAAAAGACAATCTACGAAACGTATAGCAAAGTATGAGGAAAAATTAAATTTTTAAAAACGAAAAACTCTTCAGATACATAAAAATATGTATAATAAGTAATTCTTCAAAAATGAATTCTTGAAAAGCAAACTTGTAAAATAAGTTGTAAAAAGCTGAAAATATAATAATATTTAAAAAACAAGTTCTTAAAAGCATATAAAAACATATAAGACTTCAGAGAAAATGTAAAAAAAAATTTACAGAAAAATAAAATTTAGGCTAAAATTATAAATACAGAAAAGTTAGAAGGAAAAATAAGATATAACAAAGTTGAAGAGGTAATATGAAATTTTCAAATATCAAAATTATAAAAAAAAAGTGTAGGTTTGTTAAAAAAATATAAATTTGGCTAAAAATTTAAATAAAAGAAGTTATATGATAAAAACGAAATACTAGATAAATTAAGGGCTTAAAATGATTTGTTTTTCGTGTTATCGATTGGTGTTGAAGTTAGCCTTAATTTTGTCTTAAATCACAATACGCGGATTTCAAGTTCTTTCACATTTCTCATAAGAGGTAATCATAACTTTTGTTCTTCATTCAATATTACTTTAATATGTAGATTAAGGCATCAAGTCCATTGATTATGATAATATAATTCTAGAAATAAAATTAGCTTGATATTGTTTTAGACTTTAATATTTTGTTATTATACTATACTCTAATATTTTGATATTGTATCATATGACATGCCATCTCTGCAGTTTTTTATTTATGTTTTTTTAAATTATATTGAAGTCATATCCTCGACAAATGTCCATATATACTGATGGTATTTATCTTGAAGACAAGAAGCACCTATAACAAAACAAAGCTTTACTGACAACATCTATAGCAAAAATATGTTGTCGCCGAGGGCTATACCAACAACATTTTCACCGGTCTCGACGAGAATGATTTAAATAGAAAATGATGCTCTTTTACCTTATTTAACAATTAAAATGTAACATAACTAATCATTACTTTTTCCATAACTTAAAACATACATAAAATGATTTGAACATGTGATTAACGCTTTATTCTTATTATTCTTATCAGCAACTAATTAGTTTATTCTAGAATTAATGCATACACAATATTCATTAACACAAGAGGGGACCCTGCCAGGTGGATAAGTGAAGCCCGCACAATTCGAAGTTTGTTTACAAATCTTTGTCACGATGTTGTTGGAGATTGGGCTTGCAATTTGGTTTATGCTATCAACGACATTATTTTTCTCCAAACTTTCAGATTGATATGCTGAGGCTGCAATAACACACACAAAAAAAATTATATATTACTATGCATTCTTAATAAGTTTATGAAACATATGATGAATATAATACTCCTCAAAATACATGAGAGAATGGGAGAGAGAATAACCGCTAGTAAGCATCAATATAACAAAAAAGACAATTTTGAAGGAAGCATTCATCATTTTTTCTAATTTTCCGTTGAGATGGACTTGTGTGTTAAAATTAAAAGAGGAATTGCATGAAGTTTATAGATAACAATCTAGATTCCTCTTAACCAAATGTAGATTTTCAATTAATGGTACTTTATTGCTTATTTCCATATATAAACTTTACATTTCCCCTTAGTTGGTAAATACAAAATTTATAAAATAGAAAATTTTCATAAGAGTTTTCATTAAAATATTGCTATTAATGAAAATATATTATGAAAATTTAATTGATGGAAGTTTTTCATAAGCTATTTCAATGATAGTAATTCCTTAAATTTTTCATGAGATATTACATCGATATTAAATGTGTCCTATTTTCTTTCTAAAGAGTATATGAGCAGAGATATGAAATTTCTACGCAACTAAGATTTGCACCACGCGCGTTGTAGCGCATATATTATATTCTTTTGAAAAAGACAATCTACGAAACGTATAGCAAAGTATGAGGAAAAATTAAATTTTTAAAAACGAAAAACTCTTCAGATACATAAAAATATGTATAATAAGTAATTCTTCAAAAATGAATTCTTGAAAAGCAAACTTGTAAAATAAGTTGTAAAAAGCTGAAAATATAATAATATTTAAAAAACAAGTTCTTAAAAGCATATAAAAAACATATAAGAGAAAATGTAAAAAAAATTTTACAGAAAAATAAAATTTAGGCTAAAATTATAAATACAGAAAAGTTAGAAGGAAAAATAAGATATAACAAAGTTGAAGAGGTAATATGAAATTTTCAAATATCAAAATTATAAAAAAAAGTGCAGGTTTGTTAAAAAAATATAACTTTGGCTAAAAATTTAAATAAAAGAAGTTATATGATAAAAACGAAATACTAGATAAATTAAGGGCTTAAAATGATTTGTTTTTCGTGTTATCGATTGGTGTTGAAGTTAGCCTTAATTTTGTCTTAAATCACAATACGCGGATTTCAAGTTCTTTCACATTTCTCATAAGAGGTAATCATAACTTTTGTTCTTCATTCAATATTACTTTAATATGTAGATTAAGGCATCAAGTCCATTGATTATGATAATATAATTCTAGAAATAAAATTAGCTTGATATTGTTTTAGACTTTAATATTTTGTTATTATACTATACTCTAATATTTTGATATTGTATCATATGACATGCCATCTCTGCAGTTTTTTATTTATGTTTTTTTAAATTATATTGAAGTCATATCCTCGACAAAGGTCCATATATACTGATGGTATTTATCTTGAAGACAAGAAGCACCTATAACAAAACAAAGCTTTACTGACAACATCTATAGCAAAAATATGTTGTCGCCGAGGGCTATACCAACAAGATTTTCACCGGTCTCGACGAGAATGATTTAAATAGAAAATGATGCTCTTTTACCTTATTTAACAATTAAAATGTAACATAACTAATCATTACTTTTTCCATAACTTAAAACATACATAAAATGATTTGAACATGTGATTAACGCTTTATTCTTATTATTCTTATCAGCAACTAATTAGTTTATTCTAGAATTAATGCATACACAATATTCATTAACACAAGAGGGGACCCTGCCAGGTGGACAAGTGAAGCCTGCACAATTCGAAGTTTGTTTACAAATCTTTGTCACGATGTTGTTGGAGATTGGGCTTGCAATTTGGTTTATGCTATCAACGACATTATTTTTCTCCAAACTTTCAGATTGATATGCTGAGGCTGCAATAACACACACAAAAAAAATTATATATTACTATGCATTCTTAATAAGTTTATGAAACATATGATGAATATAATACTCCTCAAAATACATGAGAGAATGGGAGAGAGAATAACCGCTAGTAAGCATCAATATAACGAAAAAGACAATTTTAAAGGAAGCATTCATCATTTTTTCTAATTTTCCGTTGAGATGGACTTGTGTGTTAAAATTAAAAGAGGAATTGCATGAAGTTTATAGATAACAATCTAGATTCCTCTTAACCAAATGTAGATTTTCAATTAATGGTACTTTATTGCTTATTTCCATATATAAACTTTACATTTCCCCTTAGTTGGTAAATACAAAATTTATAAAATAGAAAATTTTCATAAGAGTTTTCATTAAAATATTGCTATTAATGAAAATATATTATGAAAATTTAATTGATGGAAGTTTTTCATAAGCTATTTCAATGATAGTAATTCCTTAAATTTTTCATGAGATATTACATCGATATTAAATGTGTCCTATTTTCTTTCTTAAGAGTATATGAGCAGAGATATGAAATTTCTTCGCAACTAAGATTTGCACCACGCGCGTTGTAGCGCATATATTATATTCTTTTGAAAAAGACAATCTACGAAACGTATAGCAAAGTATGAGGAAAAATTAAATTTTTAAAAACGAAAAACTCTTCAGATACATAAAAATATGTATAATAAGTAATTCTTCAAAAATGAATTCTTGAAAAGCAAACTTGTAAAATAAGTTGTAAAACGCTGAAAATATAATAATATTTAAAAAACAAGTTCTTAAAAGCATATAAAAAACATATAAGACTTCAGAGAAAATGTAAAAAAAATTTACAGAAAAATAAAATTTAGGCTAAAATTATAAATACAGAAAAGTTAGAAGGAAAAATAAGATATAACAAAGTTGAAGAGGTAATATGAAATTTTCAAATATCAAAATTATAAAAAAAAGTGTAGGTTTGTTCAAAAAATATAACTTTGGCTAAAAATTTAAATAAAAGAAGTTATATGATAAAAACGAAATACTAGATAAATTAAGGGCTTAAAATGATTTGTTTTTCGTGTTATCGATTGGTGTTGAAGTTAGCCTTAATTTTGTCTTAAATCACAATACGCGGATTTCAAGTTCTTTCACATTTCTCATAAGAGGTAATCATAACTTTTGTTCTTCATTCAATATTACTTTAATATGTAGATTAAGGCATCAAGTCCATTGATTATGATAATATAATTCTAGAAATAAAATTAGCTTGATATTGTTTAAGACTTTAATATTTTGTTATTATACTATACTCTAATATTTTGATATTGTATCATATGACATACCATCTCTGCAGTTTTTTATTTATGTTTTTTTAAATTATATTGAAGTCATATCCTCGACAAAGGTCCATATATACTGATGGTATTTATCTTGAAGACAAGAAGCACCTATAACAAAACAAAGCTTTACTGACAACATCTATAGCAAAAATATGTTGTCGCCGAGGGCTATACCAACAACATTTTCACCGGTCTCGACGAGAATGATTTAAATAGAAAATGATGCTCTTTTACCTTATTTAACAATTAAAATGTAACATAACTAATCATTACTTTTTCCATAACTTAAAACATACATAAAATGATTTGAACATGTGATTAACGCTTTATTCTTATTATTCTTATCAACAACTAATTAGTTTATTCTAGAATTAATGCATACACAATATTCATTAACACAAGAGGGGACCCTGCCAGGTGGACAAGTGAAGCCCGCACAATTCGAAGTTTGTTTACAAATCTTTGTCACGATGTTGTTGGAGATTGGGCTTGCAATTTGGTTTATGCTATCAACGATATTATTTTTCTCCAAACTTTCAGATTGATATGCTGAGAGCTGCAATAACACACACAAAAAAAATTATATATTACTATGCATTCTTAATAAGTTTATGAAACATATGATGAATATAATACTCCTCAAAATACATGAGAGAATGGGAGAGAGAATAACCGCTAGTAAGCATCAATATAACGAAAAAGACAATTTTGAAGGAAGCATTCATCATTTTTTCTAATTTTCCGTTGAGATGGACTTGTGTGTTAAAATTAAAAGAGGAATTGCATGAAGTTTATAGATAACAATCTAGATTCCTCTTAACCAAATGTAGATTTTCAATTAATGGTACTTTATTGCTTATTTCCATATATAAACTTTACATTTCCCCTTAGTTGGTAAATACAAAATTTATAAAATAGAAAATTTTCATAAGAGTTTTCATTAAAATATTGCTATTAATGAAAATATATTATGAAAATTTAATTGATGGAAGTTTTTCATAAGCTATTTCAATGATAGTAATTCCTTAAATTTTTCATGAGATATTACATCGATATTAAATGTGTCCTATTTTCTTTCTTAAGAGTATATGAGCAGAGATATGAAATTTCTACGCAACTAAGATTTGCACCACGCGCGTTGTAGCGCATATATTATATTCTTTTGAAAAAGACAATCTACGAAACGTATAGCAAAGTATGAGGAAAAATTAAATTTTTAAAAACGAAAAACTCTTCAGATACATAAAAATATGTATAATAAGTAATTCTTCAGAAATGAATTCTTGAAAAGCAAACTTGTAAAATAAGTTGTAAAACGCTGAAAATATAATAATATTTAAAAAACAAGTTCTTAAAAGCATATAAAAAACATATAAGACTTCAGAGAAAATGTAAAAAAAAATTACACAAAAATAAAATTTAGGCTAAAATTATAAATACAGAAAAGTTAGAAGGAAAAATAAGATATAACAAAGTTGAAGAGGTAATATGAAATTTTCAAATATCAAAATTATAAAAAAAAGTGTAGGTTTGTTCAAAAAATATAACTTTGGCTAAAAATTTAAATAAAAGAAGTTATATGATAAAAACGAAATACTAGATAAATTAAGGGCTTAAAATGATTTGTTTTTCGTGTTATCGATTGGTGTTGAAGTTAGCCTTAATTTTGTCTTAAATCACAATATGCGGATTTCAAGTTCTTTCACATTTCTCATAAGAGGTAATCATAACTTTTGTTCTTCATTCAATATTACTTTAATATGTAGATTAAGGCATCAAGTCCATTGATTATGATAATATAATTCTAGAAATAAAATTGGCTTGATATTGTTTTAGACTTTAATATTTTGTTATTATACTATACTCTAATATTTTGATATTGTATCATATGACATGCCATCTCTGCAGTTTTTTATTTATGTTTTTTTAAATTATATTGAAGTCATATCCTCGACAAAGGTCCATATATACTGATGGTATTTATCTTGAAGACAAGAAGCACCTATAACAAAACAAAGCTTTACTGACAACATCTATAGCAAAAATATGTTGTCGCCGAGGGCTATACCAACAACATTTTCACCGGTCTCGACGAGAATGATTTAAATAGAAAATGATGCTCTTTTACCTTATTTAACAATTAAAATGTAACATAACTAATCATTACTTTTTCCATAACTTAAAACATACATAAAATGATTTGAACATGTGATTAACGCTTTATTCTTATTATTCTTATCAACAACTAATTAGTTTATTCTAGAATTAATGCATACACAATATTCATTAACACAAGAGGGGACCCTGCCAGGTGGACAAGTGAAGCCCGCACAATTCGAAGTTTGTTTACAAATCTTTGTCACGATGTTGTTGGAGATTGGGCTTGCAATTTGGTTTATGCTATCAACGATATTATTTTTCTCCAAACTTTCAGATTGATATGCTGAGAGCTGCAATAACACACACAAAAAAAATTATATATTACTATGCATTCTTAATAAGTTTATGAAACATATGATGAATATAATACTCCTCAAAATACATGAGAGAATGGGAGAGAGAATAACCGCTAGTAAGCATCAATATAACGAAAAAGACAATTTTGAAGGAAGCATTCATCATTTTTTCTAATTTTCCGTTGAGATGGACTTGTGTGTTAAAATTAAAAGAGGAATTGCATGAAGTTTATAGATAACAATCTAGATTCCTCTTAACCAAATGTAGATTTTCAATTAATGGTACTTTATTGCTTATTTCCATATATAAACTTTACATTTCCCCTTAGTTGGTAAATACAAAATTTATAAAATAGAAAATTTTCATAAGAGTTTTCATTAAAATATTGCTATTAATGAAAATATATTATGAAAATTTAACTGATGGAAGTTTTTCATAAGCTATTTCAATGATAGTAATTCCTTAAATTTTTCATGAGATATTACATCGATATTAAATGTGTCCTATTTTCTTTCTTAAGAGTATATGAGCAGAGATATGAAATTTCTACGCAACTAAGATTTGCACCACGCGCGTTGTAACGCATATATTATATTCTTTTGAAAAAGACAATCTACGAAACGTATAGCAAAGTATGAGGAAAAATTAAATTTTTAAAAACGAAAAACTCTTCATATACATAAAAATATGTATAATAAGTAATTCTTCAGAAATGAATTCTTGAAAAGCAAACTTGTAAAATAAGTTGTAAAAAGCTGAAAATATAATAATATTTAAAAAACAAGTTCTTAAAAGCATATAAAAAACATATAAGACTTCAGAGAAAATGTAAAAAAAAATTACAGAAAAATAAAATTTAGGCTAAAATTATAAATACAGAAAAGTTAGAAGGAAAAATAAGATATAACAAAGTTGAAGAGGTAATATGAAATTTTCAAATATCAAAATTATAAAAAAAAGTGTAGGTTTGTTCAAAAAATATAACTTTGGCTAAAAATTTAAATAAAAGAAGTTATATGATAAAAACGAAATACTAGATAAATTAAGGGCTTAAAATGATTTGTTTTTCGTGTTATCGATTGGTGTTGAAGTTAGCCTTAATTTTGTCTTAAATCACAATATGCGGATTTCAAGTTCTTTCACATTTCTCATAAGAGGTAATCATAACTTTTGTTCTTCATTCAATATTACTTTAATATGTAGATTAAGGCATCAAGTCCATTGATTATGATAATATAATTCTAGAAATAAAATTGGCTTGATATTGTTTTAGACTTTAATATTTTGTTATTATACTATACTCTAATATTTTGATATTGTATCATATGACATGCCATCTCTGCAGTTTTTTATTTATGTTTTTTTAAATTATATTGAAGTCATATCCTCGACAAAGGTCCATATATACTGATGGTATTTATCTTGAAGACAAGAAGCACCTATAACAAAACAAAGCTTTACTGACAACATCTATAGCAAAAATATGTTGTCGCCGAGGGCTATACCAACAACATTTTCACCGGTCTCGACGAGAATGATTTAAATAGAAAATGATGCTCTTTTACCTTATTTAACAATTAAAATGTAACATAACTAATCATTACTTTTTCCATAACTTAAAACATACATAAAATGATTTGAACATGTGATTAACGCTTTATTCTTATTATTCTTATCAGCAACTAATTAGTTTATTCTAGAATTAATGCATACACAATATTCATTAACACAAGAGGGGACCCTGCCAGGTGGACAAGTGAAGCCCGCACAATTCGAAGTTTGTTTACAAATCTTTGTCACGATGTTGTTGGAGATTGGGCTTGCAATTTGGTTTATGCTATCAATGACATTATTTTTCTCCAAACTTTCAGATTGGTATGCTGAGGCTGCAATAACACACACAAAAAAAAATTATATATTACTATGCATTCTTAATAAGTTTATGAAACATATGATGAATATAATACTCCTCAAAATACATGAGAGAATGGGAGAGAGAATAACCGCTAGTAAGCATCAATATAACGAAAAAGACAATTTTGAAGGAAGCATTCATCATTTTTTCTAATTTTCCGTTGAGATGGACTTGTGTGTTAAAATTAAAAGAGGAATTGCATGAAGTTTATAGATAACAATCTAGATTCCTCTTAACCAAATGTAGATTTTCAATTAATGGTACTTTATTGCTTATTTCCATATATAAACTTTACATTTCCCCTTAGTTGGTAAATACAAAATTTATAAAATAGAAAATTTTCATAAGAGTTTTCATTAAAATATTGCTATTAATGAAAATATATTATGAAAATTTAACTGATGGAAGTTTTTCATAAGCTATTTCAATGATAGTAATTCCTTCAATTTTTCATGAGATATTACATCGATATTAAATGTGTCCTATTTTCTTTCTTAAGAGTATATGAGCAGAGATATGAAATTTCTATGCAACTAAGATTTGCACCACGCGCGTTGTAACGCATATATTATATTCTTTTGAAAAAGACAATCTACGAAACGTATAGAAAAGTATGAGGAAAAATTAAATTTTTAAAAACGAAAAACTCTTCATATACATAAAAATATGTATAATAAGTAATTCTTCAGAAATGAATTCTTGAAAAGCAAACTTGTAAAATAAGTTGTAAAAAGCTGAAAATATAATAATATTTAAAAAACAAGTTCTTAAAAGCATATAAAAAACATATAAGACTTTAGAGAAAATGTAAAAAAAATTTACAGAAAAATAAAATTTAGGCTAAAATTATAAATACAGAAAAGTTAGAAGGAAAAATAAGATATAACAAAGTTGAAGAGGTAATATGAAATTTTCAAATATCAAAATTATAAAAAAAGTGTAGGTTTGTTAAAAAAATATAACTTCGGCTAAAAATTTAAATAAAAGAAGTTATATGATAAAAATGAAATACTAGATAAATTAAGGGCTTAAAATGATTTTTTTTTCGTGTTATCGATTGGTGTTGAAGTTAGCCTTAATTTTGTCTTAAATCACAATACGCGGATTTCAAGTTCTTTCACATTTCTCATAAGAGGTAATCATAACTTTTGTTCTTCATTCAATATTACTTTAATATGTAGATTAAGGCATCAAGTCCATTGATTATGATAATATAATTCTAGAAATAAAATTAGCTTGATATTGTTTTAGACTTTAATATTTTGTTATTATACTATACTCTAATATTTTGATATTGTATCATATGACATGCCATCTCTGCAGTTTTTTATTTTTGTTTTTTTAAATTATATTGAAGTCATATCCTCGACAAAGGTCCATATATATTGATGATATTTATCTTGAAGACAAGAAGCACCTATAACAAAACAAAGCTTTACTGACAACATCTATAGCAAAAATATGTTGTCGCCGAGGGCTATACCAACAACATTTTCACCGGTCTCGACGAGAATGATTTAAATAGAAAATGATGCTCTTTTACCTTATTTAACAATTAAAATGTAACATAACTAATCATTACTTTTTCCATAACTTAAAACATACATAAAATGATTTGAACATGTGATTAACGCTTTATTCTTATTATTCTTATCAGCAACTAATTAGTTTATTCTAGAATTAATGCATACACAATATTCATTAACACAAGAGGGGACCCTGCCAGGTGGACAAGTGAAGCCCACACAATTCGAAGTTTGTTTACAAATCTTTGTCACGATGTTGTTGGAGATTGGGCTTGCAATTTGGTTTATGCTATCAACGACATTATTTTTCTCCAAACTTTCAGATTGATATGCTGAGGCTGCAATAACACACACAAAAAAAAATTATATATTACTATGCATTCTTAATAAGTTTATGAAACATATGATGAATATAATACTCCTCAAAATACATGAGAGAATGGGAGAGAGAATAACCGCTAGTAAGCATCAATATAATGAAAAAGACAATTTTGAAGGAAGCATTCATCATTTTTTCTAATTTTCCGTTGAGATGGACTTGTGTGTTAAAATTAAAAGAGGAATTGCATGAAGTTTATAGATAAGAATCTAGATTCCTCTTAACCAAATGTAGATTTTCAATTAATGGTACTTTATTGCTTATTTCCATATATAAACTTTACATTTACCCTTAGTTAGTAAATCCAAAATTTATAAAATAGAAAATTTTCATAAGATTTTTCATTAAAATATTGCTATTAATGAAAGTATCTTATGAAAAATTAACTGATGGAAGGTTTTCATAAGATATTTCAATGATAGTAATTCCTTAAATTTTTCATGAGATATTTCATCGATATTTAATGTGTCCTATTTTCTTTCTTGAGAGTACATGAACAGAGATATGAAATTTCTATGCAACTAAGATTTGCACCACACGTGTTGTAGCGAATACATTATATTCGTTTGAAATATACAATCTACAAAACGTATAGCAAAGTATGATGAAAAATTAAAATTTTAAAAACGATAAACTCTTCAGATACTTATATATATAAATATGTATAATAAGTAATTTCTTAGAAATGAATTATTGAAAAGCAAACTTATAAAATAAGATGTAAAAAGCTGAAAATGTAATAATATTTAAAAAACAAGTTTACAAAACCATATAAGAAAAAACATATAAAACTTTAGAGAAAATGTAAAAAAATATTTTTATAGAAAAAAAAAATTAGCTAAAATTATAAAAAGAGAAAATTTAGAAGGTAAAAATAAGGTATAACAAAGTTGAGGAGGTAATATGAAAATTTCAAATATAAAAAATGTAAAAAAAAAAGTTTAGGTTTGTTAAAAAATATAACTTTGGTTAAAAATTTAAATAAAAGAAGTTATATGTGTTAGATATGAAATTCAATCAATGACTAAGTATTAACAAGTAATCCGAAGTTTTGATTCAACAACACATTCAAAGATAATGAAGAACATTGAAGAACACAATAATTGGGTAGAACAAGTGCCGAATGCTTTAGTATTACATTTAGGGTTTTACAATTGGGGTAAATAATACGCATTCGACACAGTTGGTATCACTAATATTTGTACATGATCAGTGATACCAATAGTACAAAAAGATATACAGAATATTCTAAATGTGTACTATCCAATAAGAATGCAGCAACGTGCAACACGTAGTCTGCAAAAGGCATGTGCAGTGGATAAGGTTTGTTATTGGAGAACCTTCGGATCCTCCATAGTAAATCCTTCGGACCTTCAGGTGAGAGACTTAGCCTTCGCAATAGATCAGATCTTCGGATGGAGAAAACACTTCAGCACAAAATAATCTTCAACAGCCTCCCCCTTTTTGTGAAGTGCATCCGAAGCCTATCTTGCAAGATGTTTCTTAAAGGCCTGCTTCAAAGCATATCTCACTGTTATCCACCAAGCAAGGTGTTCTCTAATCTTCTTCTTTGCCTCAAAATAGTTGACTGGACATGTGTTCATGAAAGACTTGATATTATTTATCAATGTTGAAGGGTAAAGACCCTTGTAGTCTACTTTAAAGAACTTGGTTACCACCATTTCCTCCTTCGACATCGCTTTGAATACGACTCCACAGGGCTTTTCAATTATCTGTCCATTTTTGAATTGTTCAATGTTCTGAACAGTGCTTACGAGGGGCAAGGGATTTTCCGAAGAATCCAGCCACTTGTATGTCAAACTTGGCAAAACGCAGCATATAGTTCCGAAGGAACCCCAAAATATGATTTTTGGCTGCATTTAAGATGATGAGAGAAGGTGCTACACCAGCTGGAGTATCTCTTATGAGGTTAAGAATCACCACGAAATCATGTGGATTCATTATTGGGAAATCTGCTATGGTGAATCTTGACTCTTCTTCATCCGAACCTCTTAGGACAAAGAAATCATAGTTTTGAAAGCCCTCAAAGGCTTCTCCTTCTTTGATGGAGATGAGTCTTATAATCCTCTTCGAGCTCCATACAACACTTGGCTCTTGTATGTATTTGGCATGAAAATTGATTTTCTTTGTCTTGTAAGCTGGTAACTCATCGACAGGTACAGTTCGGACAAACTGAAAGAATGCAAATGTTTTTGGATTATAGGTAAGGTCAAGTTGGGCATCAACTGTGGTTTGTGTCAAAAAGCTTTTGAGAGGAAGTCTGTTGAAGACATCAAAATCAGCAAAACCAATAGCTTCAATGGTTTCAGCAGTCTATGTTTTGATCATTTCAATCATGGCATTTATCTGCACCATTTTGTTGAACTCTTCTTCTCTCTCTTTATGGGATTGTTCCTGGTGGGGAACAATCAGAATGCCCTTACCCTTCTCTCCAGGTTTAGAACCTGAGCCACCAGCCTTCGAAGATGTAATTGTTCCAAAGGTAGGACCCGCAGATTCAGGACGGATCACAATACCTTTGGTCAGAGGAGGTGGTATAAATGGTGGCCTTCCCAAGGTAACCGGTTGGTATGTTGTTGCTATTGCTGTTGTTGCTGTTGTTGTTGTTGTTGTTTCAAAAGTTGCCATCGCAGACGTAAGAGCACTAGACAAAGATACACTGGCTTCTCCCCCTTGCGAAGGATGAACCGCAGGATCAGGTTGAGCAATAATTCTTTGTCTAGATTGGGCAGATTGAGAACGTGCCATGCGATCAGCAACATTGATGAGTGGTTGAAGTGCAGCTCTAAGTTTGTTAATTAAGTCTCCAGTCAGTTCCGAATTTGTCTTTTTAAGTTCTTCAGAAAACTTTATAACTTCAGATGCTGATTGAGCAGCCGTTAACTCTTCAATTTTCGCATTGGCTTCATCAAGTTGTTTTTGAAACTTGGTTTAGTATTGAGAGTTATATGATTAAGCCTCACTCTGAAGGTCTGTTAAAGCCTTCATCAGATCTGAGTTAGAGGACTCAATCTTTACAACCAGTTCATTCATTTTCTTATCATTTTCCTCCCTAAGCAACTTGTGCTTCGATTCTACTTCAGTAACAACCATACTCAATTTTTGCTCATGAGTACTTTGGATCCTAACCTGCTGATCCAGTAATTACTTTTCGGACTGTTTGTTTAGATCATCAACCCTTTCAGAGACAATACCTTCTTCCCTTATCAATCTTGTCAGACATATCCCCCTCCGTGGTTTTCTTCGGATCAAAACCAGTTTGGGTTTGGAGAAGGGTGTCAAGCTTTGTATTAAGAGTCTGTACTGTTTAATTAGTATAATATCTCCATCATTGAGATCATCATCAGTTTTCTCCATTTTGATTGGGGCCATGTGATAAGCTTCAAACATTGCTTTTGAAGTGGGAGGTGGCTGTTGTGGTGAGGATGAAGTAAAGCCAAGTTCTTCTGTAATGTCGTATGGGGGTAAGGAAGTGTCTATCCCGGAAGAATGGATACTTAACATTGGATCAGAAGAGGTTAATATAGGTTGTGTAGTTTGAGTGGTGGAGGTGATGGGTGTTTCAGAAGATGTGGTGATTGGAGGAACATCCGAAGATGTGGTTTGTATAGTGGTGGTAAGTGGAGTGGAAGTAGTTGTGGTTTTTCCTTGAGTGGTGGGTGGGGTAAAAGGTATTCTTGTTTCTTGGATGGGAGAGGATTGACGTTCTTCTTCTTCTTCGGCTTGGACATCTTCGGACAGGCTTCTATCGAAGTCCGAAGATTCTTCAACTACTATTTGTTTCTTAGAACATTTGGGTTGAGTTCTCTTCACAGGTGTTTGTTCCGAAGCTTTGCGCTTTTTAACTACCTTCGAAACACTCGGTCCCCCTGTCATTTTCTTCTTTCCCTTAGACTTAGTGGGAACTCTGGTTTGAACTTCTTCTGCTGATGGACGAATGGGATAGGGCATGATCAAGGTAGATCGATAGGCATCGACCACATCATTTTATAGGGTACTTTTGTAAGCATCTCATAGGGAATTTGAGAACTGAACCCCGAAGCATTCTTGTCCACTGATGGTATTGTGATGTATGAATATTTCATGGCAGTATGAGATGGATCATACACATACCCGACTGTTTGATAGTATTCATGGACAATGATTGCCTAGAATCTAGCGTTTGAAATCTCAATTCCCTTCATGGGATGATTGATGTGGGAACAGAAATCAGGCCAGAGAATGGAAGCGAAATCTACCTGGACATCGTAGTAGATTCCATACAGAAGGCCCATGAAGGTTTGACTTGTAGAGTCTAAACCTGAAGTTCTTCTAGACAAACACCTTAGAAAAATCCCAAAGAAGAATTTCCACAAGTCGGGAAGATTCTTCTTCTTGAAGCTGCCAATGTTGGAGAGTTCACGATCATATCCCATGGTGTTGAACACCTCCATGATCTGTTATGGGGATGGTACAAAGGGCTTTTCGATGATCAAGAGTTGAAGAGATTTGGCAAATCGAGATTTGGATAACTGAATGCGTTTGGTGGTGTTATCAGCATTCAGCACCTCCTATGTGACTGAATCAATAACATTCTCAGCCTTGATAACAGCAATTGAGGTATAGCGAGCCCTATGAACTAATGTAGCCGGTACAGATGGGGTAGCAGTAAGAGCATGTCCAAGAATTGAATGTTTGAGACATTCAATCAGGGCATCGATTGGTTTTGGGTAGAGTTTGGTTTCTGGTCGAAGAAAGAAATTTGCTGATTGGTTCTTAAGAACAAGGATGGAGATACCTTCTAGACTTTGGGATGATCCTTCAGCAGCAGGAGTTGCCATTGCAATTGATTGATTGTAGAAGATGATGAACAGTGATCGTTTGAGAGAAAAGTTGCAGAGGAAGTTTGAAGATTTTGTTCACGTAAAGAATTGAACAGACGAGTGTGGATGTATTTATACTGTTTGTGGTCCCAAGGGCATTTAATGCGCGTGGTAGAAGGTCCACTTAGAATAAGCCACGTCAGCACCGTAACATTCCACTATCCCTGCAAAAGTAGAAATGGCACTGTGTCAGTCATCATGGTTTTGAAAAAGTTTGAATTCAACTGCCATTCAGAGAATATCTTCTTATTATGATTTTGAGAGATTTGCTGAGTCACAGGTTTCTCTTCTGAACGGTCAATTAATTCAAAAGGAATGTTTGTCTTTTGAGTTATCATAAATGTTCAAATCATTGAGCATTAACTGTCTTCGGATCACAGAAGATAGTTATTAGACATTTGACATTTGACTGCTGATGTTGCATGAGTAATGCAAATCTTCGGAAGATTGTAAATGTTCTTTGGATGTAGAAAGATTTTGTGAAGAATTTTAGTACAAATCCGAAGATCATTAAATAAGCAATATAGAAAGTTTTCTCTTGGATACATGCAATGAGACTTTGACCATTTCTTCCTTGAAGATTATAAAATCAAGATTTTGACATTTTATTTTCAGAATCATTCGGATCATGTTGGAAGTCCATTTTTCATTCTGAAGTCTGTATGATCTAACATCAGTCAAACTTTGGCTAAGTCTAACCACCCTAAGTTAAACTCAATTTTGCATTTTGCATAGTTGTTTGATTTTCAATTTGATGATTCAAAATTTTCTTACTTAAGGAGGTTAGCAATCACTATGTTAAAATTGAAAAGATTTTTGCTTGTGAATTGAGCATCAGAAGTTATTTTGAAGTTTGAAGTTTTGGATTGGACATTGAAAACCTTTTTGAAAAAATCTATCCCATTTCATCAGTCAAAGTGTTTGGATATGTCTCCCTGATGACAAGCCTTTGGGATTCATACACCACCTCAACAATTTTATTTAAGACAGACTACTTGAGATGTTCATACTCTCTAGGCACTCAACTATGTTATAGGAGCTCCTTGTATTTTCATTTAAGAAAGAGATTTATGCCTTTGAGTGCGAATTTATCTTTTTCTTTGCACTCCTTCGTATTATCTTTTGCTTTTGTTGTTGTCTTTGGTTCTTTTGGCACTTTTGATTTTGCTATTTTCTTTGTTGGATTTTTTTTTCTCTTTTTCAACCTTTTATTTATCCGAAGATAATTCTTTTGAAGATTTCACCATATACTACATTTGAAGGTGCTTTTGAAATTTTGTACAATCCATTTTTGAAAACTTCGTATAGCTCAATTTTGAAAACCGAAGTAAAAAGCATTTTGAATTTTGTTATTAGTCATTGTAGGTTTCACTTGTGAAGAAAGCTTCGGAACATATGCATATCCTGAGAAGCATTTAACTTCCTGATAAATGAAGTGATAGAGCGAGTTGAGTCCAACAGGGAGCTTAGTAATAGACATGTTGTTAAGAATATTGAAATCACACAATTCTTTGATTTGTAAAACAGCCTTAACCTCACTTCGAAGTCTGTTTTGTTACCTTTGTTGCAATTCAATTCCCAAATACCCATAGTGCAATTGGGTATGATTAACAAAATATAAAATCAAAGTTTTGTACTTTAATCAGATTTTTCAAGAAAGAGGGTCTGTTTTTGTCATATGCATCTTTGAAATTAGATTTTTGATCTTCAACTGAACTTAGTTTTGCATCACCCATGTTTTATCAACAATATAATGTCCTTGGTTGAAACTTTATCTTTATGTGATATAAAGACAGTTGTTGTATTTCAGAATTTTAACATTCATGACATTTTATTTAGAATTGGTGCTGCTACGAAGGGTTCCGAATGTTTGGAATGCTTCGAAGAGGCATTATTCTTTATTTTGAAAGAGAAAAGGATAAGGTAAGAAAATGCAAATCTGACGTTCATGTAAGAGTGGATCCATCAATCATTCCCAGCCCTCGAACGATTCGTGTGAAGGATTCTTCATTCAAAGCTTTTGTGAAGATATCTGTCAGTTGTTCTGTGGTGTGGACAAAGTGCACTACTATATTCCCCTCCTCAACATGACTGTTGATGAAGTGATAGCGAAGAGCTATATGCTTCGTCTTGGAATGTTGAACAGGTTTATGGCATATTCGGATAGCACTTTGGGAATCACAAAACAGTGGGATTTTTCTCATACTGATGGCATAATCTCTCAATTGACTCTGAATGCAAATTATTTGTGAAGTGCAAGTTGCAGCTGCTACATATTCGGCTTCGGTTGTGGATATAGACACACATGTCTATTTCTTCGATTGCCAGCTAATGAGTTTTCCATCTAGGAATTGACAACCCCCAGATGTACTCTTGCGATCTATAGAACATCCACCCAAATCGGAATTTGAATATGCTTGTATGTAGAAGCCAGAGTTTGTTGGATACTAAAGGCCATATCCAGGTGTATGATGTAGATATCGGAAGATTGTTTTTACTACAGCCAAATGAGGTTCGTGTGGATCAGATTGATAATGAGCACAATTGCACACTGCGAACATGATGTCTGGACGGCTGGCTGTGAGATAAACTAACGTGCACAATTCCACACTGCGAACAATTGGAACAGTTAGTCATTCCAAATCGTTCAAGTAAGCTATTGGTGTATTTTTGTTGATTAATGATAATCCCTTCTTTTGATTGTTTGACTTGTAATCCAAGGAAAAAATTAATCTTCCCCATCATACTCACCTGAAATTTTCTTTTCATTAAGTTATCAAATTCTGTGGTTAGATTTGGGTCAGTGGATCCGAAGATAATCCCGTCCACATAAATTTGAACTAACATCAGATGTGAGCCAACTTTCTTTCGAAAGGGTGTTGGATCCAATGATCCTTGTTTGAAATTGGATTGCTTTAAAAACTTTGTCATGGTCTCATACCAAGCTTGAGGAGCTTGTTTGAGACCATAAACAGCCTTATCTAACACATAACAATGGTCAGGATGTTCTTTATTGACAAAGCCAGGTGGTTGTTCAACAAAGACTGTTTCCTCGAGATCTCCATTTAGAAAAGAACATTTGACATCCATTTGATAGACATCAAAGTTTTTGTGTGGGGCATAAGCCAAAAAGATTCTGACAGATTCGAGTCTTGCAACAGGAGCGAAGGTTTCTTCGTAGTCAATTCCCTCCTGTTGACAATAGCCTTTAACAACCAACATTGCTTTGTTCCTGACAACATTGCCTTCGGTGTCAAGTTTGTTTCTACAAACCCATTTGAGACCAACTATCGAAGCATTTTCATGTTTAGGAATAACTCTCCAAACTTTATTTCTTTCAAATTCTTTCAATTCCATCTGCATTGCTTCAATCCAGTCTGGGTGATCAAATGCATCTTTAACGTTCTTTGGTTCAAGTTTTGAGATAAAGACATTGAACATGCACAACTCCGAAGTTTTATTTAAATCTTGTTGTTTTTGATGTAGTTGTGCACGTGTCATGACCTTATCTTGAACATTGCCGATGACAAGTGATTAACGATGATTTTTCGTCCATTTTTCTAAAGGTGGAAATTTGGATCGAATTCAGGAGGACCTTTGGCATTGATTTCCTCAGTGTTTGAAGGATATCCTGAGGTGGACGGAAAATCATCAGTTATTATATTTTCTTGCATTGTTTTATTCACCATTTGTTAAATTGGCCTTTTAACTTTTTTAATGATTGCACTTTTTACTTCCGATGCCAACATTTCATTAATCCCTTTTGAATTTTATGACTAAGATAATGATTATGTGGTTTTTTGTCTTAAATTAGTCGAAAATGTTCTTGCATTACAAGATTAAAGTCAGCAATCCTTTCAAGTACACTTAAAAAATTACCATTTGATTTTTCATAAATTTTTTCATTTATGCCACGAAAAGCCAAGTTATTTTTTGTCAAACATTTTATAACAACAATAATTCTAACCATAACATGTTTTCAATGTTCAGTATCTTTTTTATCATTTCTTGTAACTCTTTATCAATTGTTTTATTTTTATTTAACCTAATTCGTGTTTCGGTCCAAGTTCTTAAATTAATAATATGATCAAAACTATCTTCATGTTTCTTTAACGTTTCACTAAGATGTTTCCAATCATTTATTTCTTCAAATGCCAAGTTACTTTTAGTACGAACAATTTTATACAACTTACAACAAAAACAAAAAACTTTATCAAGCTCTTTTGAATACAGTAACCATTTTCTATCACAAACATCACCATTTCTTAATTTACGAATAAAAATATCATTAGTAAAAAATGTCTTCCAAATGCATATTTTGGAAAAATTGTGTTTGTTTCAATTTACCTAT
Organism: Cichorium intybus; assembly: GCA_023525715.1. Taxonomy (NCBI): domain Eukaryota; kingdom Viridiplantae; phylum Streptophyta; class Magnoliopsida; order Asterales; family Asteraceae; genus Cichorium; species Cichorium intybus. The sequence goes on from CM042017.1 coordinate 82,026,028, forward strand.
TAGGGCCTTTTTCTATAAGTAAAATTTTCATTTTTCAACTTAAGTCATCCCACACTCTAGGATAAAAAATATTAACATCACTTAGTTTACTTTTATCATCAAACTCATCATTTCAATAGACAAAAGTACAAAAGTGGTCCCTGCGTTTGTCATTTTTATGTGGTTTTGGTCCAAAAAAGTTTGGTGATGCACCATTAGTCCATTTTTGAATATTTTTTGTGATTTTGGTCCTTATCAACTTGAAAAGAAGATTATACCCCTTATATTTATTTATTCTTCCTTTTTATATTTATTTTAATGAATTTAAGTAATTAAAAATAAGGAAAAGACTATCTCTCTCTATCTCTCTCTCTCTTAGCACACACACATACGAACCCTAAAATAGATCTAGGGAAAAAAACTTTACAACCAAACTCTTTCTTCTCCGGTTAGATCCACCAACCACCACCACACCTCCATTTTAGAATACAACACACTTCTTGAAGATATACATATCAGGAGCACTAAATAAAACCCACACGTTACAATTCAAAAAACCCCCAAAAATCGAAATTTTAAATAAAACTAAAAAATCTCAAAAAAAAATCAAAGCAAACCTCAGAAAACCCCAGAAATCGAAACAACATGGATTTCCCCATCTCCTTTTACCTTTTATCTGTGGAAATGTAAATGGAAGTCGGGTGTTTTCATCTCATACGTCGGTAGTGAGCAAGGCAACGTCTTAGACCAATCTTCCATCTCGTTCTTCGTCCATAGCTGCTTGACCGGAGACCTGCAACTGTCCATTAAGAGACAATCCTTATTTTCCCCTCTGCTATAGAAAATCCCAAGCTTTGAATGAAATCCATGGAGCTAGGGTTTTAGCTCTGACGAGCTCCTGATCTAAACAAAGTGCCGAACCGTTTTCATCTCTTGCTCCCTTCGTTCCATCTGAAGGCTTCATTATGTTAGCCATCAACGAAACCCTAGCAATGAAACCATAAGATATTCCATTCAGCGTATGTTAGTGGTGGTAAAGATGACCTTTCTTTTTTAATTTCCAGATCAACCAAGATTGTTAAAGGGTAGGTGCATAGGTGTGATGGTGGTGCAAGGGAGAGTGCATATATGCGATGGTGGTGCAGATGTAGTCCAGTGGTGCGTTGATGATGCGTTGGTGGTGGCGGAGGCGATGGCTGATACACACTAGTGGTGGGTGAGGGATTAGGTTTTTTAGATGGAAAGATGAGAACAACTGCTTAGAGAGAGAGAGAGAGAGAGAGAGAGAGAGAGAGAGAGAGAGAGAGAGAGAGAGAGAGAGAGAGAGGTAGGTCTGATGGGAGGCATGGCCGCATGGGTTAGACTTTTTTTGGTTTTTATAAAATTAATTAAATAAATAACAAATAAAAGAAATTAAAAAAGAATTATTCAAAGGGCATATTAGTCATTTTAAGTTGGGTGTGGACTAAAACCAAAAAATACGAACTATAAGGACCAAAAATACAAGAAATATCCAGCTTTGGACCACTGGTACAACTCCAAACCTTTTTGGACCAAACTTGCACTTTTTTTTTTTTGCCAAACACATGGGCTATTTTTGCAATTTTGTCTTTTCCATATCATTAGACATATCAATCGGATCATTAGAACTTCTAATTGGATCATTGTTTTCAAAATCATTTAGATTATCAACAGGATCAATATTATTTTCACTTACATTTTGATTTCTAACAAAATATTTATTTAGAGACCCTCGTAAGGAATTAGCCATTTCTTGTTCTTTTTTTTTCTATTTTCTATTTTAAGCACCCGATGGTTGTTGTCGGGGAAACATTTTCAAAACTCAACAAATATAACAATAAAAGATAGAGAAAAGAATCAACAAAGCCGTGATTTCAGTGGACTTCAATTCAAGTGTGAAAAGTGAAATCACTCGAGACTATCAAAACCGAAATCAGAAAGTATATAATCTGATTTGAGTCTTGCAATCAAAATCGAATCTTAGAGACTGCGATTCAAAAGACGAAAAATTCAGAAAACATATAATATTATTTGAGTCATGCAATCAAAACTGAATTTGAAAAGTGAAATCACTCAAGACTATGGACGCTCAAATCAGAAAACCTGAAATCAGAATTGTGATTGACTAATTGTTTGATTGAGTCTTCAACCTACCGAAATCAGAAAACTAGAAAAGTTGCATACCGAAAAAATCAAAATAAATACCTGGAGACTGGAGTGGAGTTTGATTCAGGTCCAAACCGAAATCAGAATAATGGACTAATGGTGATCGGTGAATCGATCGATCGACGAGCAAAGCAAAACGAGTTCCGGTTGAATGATTGAATCTGATTTTTAGAAAAATCGAATGATGAAATGGTTTATAGCATTACCGATTACTAACGGATAGGACTCCTCAATTCGCTCTCTATACTTTCGGTTTAATTGTTTCCCACTTTCAAGGCGACGATTTGCTGATTCCAGTCATTATTATTCCCGCATGCAATTTCACTTCAATCTCGTGAAATCAGGATTAACGTCTGACGATCGGAGCCGACTGTTGACTTCCTTATGAATTAGACTTTAAGTTTTTAGGCCATCGGTATATATGTGGTATAAATGGACTAGAACTTATGATACCCCCCTCCCTTCCCCCCTTTATGCTACTATTAGGACTAATTTATTTGGTTTAATCTTTACATTTTACAGGGGACTAAAACAGAAAATATCAAAGTTTGAAGGGCTATTTGAGGATTTCGGCCAAGGACCGAAATCCCCCAGGATTTCAGTCGTGATGACCGAAAAACTAGGGTTTTCGATGGGCCTGGCTTGACCTTTTCGGTCTGGTTCGTGGTCCATGGGCTTTAGGTCATCGATGTGTGTAGCTTAGGTATAAATACCTTTGTTTAGCCTTCATTAGGCTAGTTGGTTGTTTTGGAGCTCTAGGTGATCATAGCAAAATTCTGTAATGCTCAAGCAACTTTGGCAATCTTATGTACTAGTCTATTGAAGATTAATAGAGTGCATTGAAGATTGGGCTAATCCGTGTTTGATTTGATTGATACCGTGTGAAGATCTGTGTGTTTTGTTTGGTACCTACAATTGGTATCAGAGCTTGAAAACCTCGTGTTTTTTAAGTGTTTTGGTATCAATCTCATCTTTCCTTTGCTTGGATCTTGGAGTTTTGAAAGATTTCGGACCTTTTTGGACTATTTGATCGAGTTTTTGGGTGTTTTTGTGCTTGGTGTTCTTCGTGTTCTTGACATCTTCAAGCGAAAATCATATCAAAAACGTTATTTTGTTGGCGGCAGATCTAGATCTGGTGAAGGTTTTTCGGTTACGCTCCAGACCTTTTTGTTGGCGGCAGAAATCAGTCAGTTTTTCGGTTAGGGTTTTAAGTGTTTTTCGGTCCATTAAGTGGATTTCGGTGAGCCTGTTAAGAGCTTTTCGGTGTTAACTTAGGGTTTCTTGGATTTCGATTGGTAGAGGTTTTTCAGTCAGAAGGTTTTTTGTCCCAGGTTTTCATTTGATTGTTTTTCAGTTCTGTCAGCTTTTCGGTGTGATCCAAGGTTTTTCGGTCCAATCGCAATCTAATTTTTGTGATTTATTTTGGTGTTTTTCAAGGTTCATTTTCGATGGATTCAGCTATCTCGATCGTTAACAATGATCTTGACTCTGTTATGGGTACTGTTACCCGTATTCCTCGGTTGATCAAGATTGAAGGTTTCACTGAGTGGAAGTACAGATTCAAACAGTACATCAAGATGAAGGATGTCAGCTGTGGAGAAGCTATTTACGACCACCAGTCAGAATTACCATGACCAGAGACAATGTTGTGGTTGACAAGCCTTTTGAAGAATATTCTGATTTGGATTTTGAGAAGGTCGAGCTTGATCAGAAAGCTCTTGCTACTCTCTCAATGGCACTTTCACCTGAAATTGCTCAGGGTTTATGACGATATGAAGCAAAGCATATAGGATATGCTTCATCAACCATTCAATCTGTTTAATCATCTGCTCAGAGAATCTATTGAAGCCCAGTTACAACGCTTCCTTACTCTAAACACTAAGTTGACTACTGCTGGAATCAGCTTTCCAAGGATTGATGTCACCAAGAAGCTTTTGAACTCTCTCCTAAGAAGCTGGGATATGAACGTGGCAGCATAAAGAAAACCAAAGATTTAGCTAGACTCTCACTTTATGAGATTATGGCTATTATCAAATCTTGTGATATGGACGACAAACAGAGAGAGATGAATCATGTTAGCTCATACCAGTCTGCAAACATTGGAACTTCAACAAATAGTGCTTTCTCAGCTCAAGCTACTAGTCAAACCATTACTCAAGTTCAGGCTCAATTTCAGCCTGTTTCATCTCTAGTGGTACCTCAAGCTTCATCTGCTTCTGCTTCTACTATCAAGACAACAACTCCTGCTCAAGCTTTTTTCAAAAGGAGCTGAAGAGAATCTGGGCATGATGGCTGGTCTCTTGAACTGCTAGAATGTACTTGTTGCTGGTGAGTTGTTTCAGCCTATGACCATGGGAGACCTGGAAGAAATGGACATTTCTTGGCACATTTCTATGGCATTTCATAGGGCCAAGAAATTCACTTAGAGGACTGGAAGGAACAACTGGGTGAACAACAATGGAGATAGGAAGGTGAGCTTCAGCAAAGCAAATCTTCAATGTTTCAATTGTAACGAGCCTGGTCATTTTGTTCGTGAATGTACCAAGCCCTGAATGGAGAATACAGATAGAACCTTGGTACTAGTTGGAACTAATCATGAAGCTGCTCAACCTCAGAATACAGAAAGAGCAATTGTGGCTCAGCAGTTTACGTGGGAGAATCAATTACAGGACTTGAATCTGAATGGAGATGGTAGAGCCCACCTTGCATAGATAAAAAATGAGATGGATGTGGATGCAGCTGAAAGGGAAATAATGGATCTACAGTTTGCCTTCATGGTTTCTACTACTCCTGCTAGCAATGAGGTTAGTAAAGTTTCTTGCTCTTCTCAATCTTGCATTGATACAATTGCTAAACATCGTGAATTGAATGAGAACTTAGTTAGAGAAATATTTGACTTAGAAAACCTTGTCTATAAACACAAAAAGAAACTGAAACCCCTCTTAGGAATCTTTAGATGCAAAAACTTTAGATTATCTTAAAATTCAAGATGAACTCACTATAAGGAATTGCCATCTTAAGTTTGCAAATGAAGACATTGTTAGATTAACTGCCGAACTCGATACATTAAAATCAAATTTTCAAAATGCTGAATCAACTTTTAAGAAAGTTTATGTATCGAGTAAAGTAGTTGAATCTATAATTACACATCAAACTAAATGGTCAAACATATACGGTGAAGGTCTTGGATATAGTTCTGTTAATTCTCCATATAATAACAATTTTTCTCCATCCCTGGATACTGAAGAATCGAAAGAATGTTATTTGTCGAATTATATTCAAAAGAATATATCTGGCACTCCTGAGAGTTCTGAAATGAAATCTACTGATGCTTCTACCTCATGTGCAGATAAAATAAAATCGAAGATTGAGGACGTGGAAGACTCGCCTGTTTTTAGTTTTGATAAAAATTGTTTGAAATCTAATACCTTTGGTTTGTGTGATGATGTGAAACCTGACATTAAAACTCCTGCTGATTTTGAAAAATCTTGTGATGTCGTTTTTAAAAAATCTAGGACAAATGTTTTGGTTGATAAATCTGTTGCATGCTTTTGTGTGTGTGGAAATAATTTGCATATGTTGCATGCTTTTGTGTGTGTGGAAATAATTTGCATATATCTGGACCTGGACAAAATTCCAATACCTCCTTGAAAAGAAAGATTTTTTTTAATTGTGGAATTGCTGGTCACATAGCCAGAAACTGTCCCCGACACTTGTATGATTCTCAAAATAAACAGGTTTGGCAGAACATACCAAAAGGGAGATCTTACAAAAGAAAACCCTCGAGGTCACGTTCAAGAAAGAAAAATCAAAATAACACAAATGCCTGGAATCAAACTATTATACACAAAAAGCATGTTCCTGGAAGTAACTATGTCTTACCAAACTTTGTAAGGTCAAAGTCATTTCAAGAATCAACTTTTAGTAGTTCTGATTCTACATCAAATGTAAACGTTCCCATTTGGTCAAAATATAAATGATTTAAATCACATCTTAAATGGGTTCCTAAAGGCAGTGTTAAAACATCCTCTAACATTTCACCATTACTTGATCAACGTGATATGAGTTTTGAATCAATTAAATGTATTGATAGTAAAGGTCAACCCAGTTTCCGTATAAACTGGGTGACTAAATCTCATTGATCGCACAACTTGTGCAGGGACAGTTACGAAGGAATATCAGCAGACCTTGGTATGTTGATAGTGGCTGTTCTAGGCACATGACATGCGACATGTCCCAACTACACGACATTGGAAATTTTAACGGTGGATGTGTCTGCTTTGCGAGAGGTGAAAAAGGGATGATCACGCAGAAAGGGACGGTATTGAATGGTGTGTTGAAATTTGAGAACGTTAATTTTGTACATGAGCTCAAGCACAGTCTACTGAGCGTTTCTCAAATCTGCGACAAGGGATTTTCAACCCACTTCACAAAGAAGGAATGTTTGATTCTCAAACCCGGTATAGTCATCCTAGAGGAATGGATTCTTGTTCGATCTAAACGAAAAAGAAACGCATATGTCATCGACATGAATCATAACACTCCGGAAAACGTTACCTGCTTATACTCAAAGGCATCTGAACAAAACGCCATGATGTGGCATAAACGCCTCGGTCATACCAACGCAAAGAATCCGAATCGTCTCTCAAAGAACAACATGGTTCAAGGACTTCCAATCAAGGACTTCATCACATTTGAGAAATGTGTTGCCTGTGCTCAAGGCAAACATCATCGGAAGCCACACAAGCCCAAACTGATCAACTCCATTGATTCGTTACTTCAGCTGATTCATATGGATCTCTTTGGCCCGGTTAATGTTCTCAGTCTTAACCGAAGTTCTTATTGTTTAGTTATTATTGATGATTTCTCAAGTTTTACTTGGGTTTTCTTCTCATTGAACAAAAGTGAAACTGCAAAGCTGGTCATGAGGTTCATAAAGCTTATTGAAAACCAAACGAATCAAAAACTAAAAGCTTTAAGGTGCGACAATGGAACGGAATTCAAAAATGCAGTATTGAACAAGTTTTGTGCAGATAAAGGTATCCTGCTTCAATTTAGTGCTGCTCGTACACCGCAACAAAATGGTGTTGCTAAGCATCGTAATAGAACTCTTATTGACGCTGTACGTACCATGCTGTGCGATTCTCAACTACCGGTGATCTTTTGGGCTGAAGCAATTAATACAGCCTGTTATGTTCAGAATCGGGTCATCATCAATAAACCTCAAATGAAGACACCTTACGAGATTCTCTATGGTCGCAAACCTAATGTTTCACACTTCCGTACTTTTAGCTGTCCTTGCACTCTTCTTCATCTTGAAGCCACTCCGAAGTTCAACTCCAAAGCGGATGATTGCTACTTCGTTGGATATGCAAGTAAAATTGTGTATCGGGTGTACAACAAGGCGACTAAGCAAGTTGTGGAATCATACGATGTGTGTTGGCTAGAAGAGAATCCAACTGATGCCCGTGTTGGACCTGATTGGTTGTTTGATTTTGTTGAATTGTTTAAACCATTTTATGTGCTTTCTGATGTTGTTTCAGGCACACAACCAGGTCCTAGTGGAATAACAGAGATGATGCTGAAGAATTCATTCCTGATCTTATCACTCCGTCAGTTATCCTTGAAGATCAAATTCCTAATGACGGTGCATCTCCTGATTCTACAACTATAACTGAAGACGCTCCTGCAGACTCATCCCAAGTTGTTGGCGATACTCCAGTTGCTGATCAATCAACTGCTCTTGAAGACGTTTTTCACTCTGAATCTGCTGATCACTTTGATTCTACTCTCATGGATTCTCTCTTTCCTGAAAGAATTCCTGATGAGTACATTGCAAGTACCTCTCATGACTTCAGAGATTCTGATAGAGGTGCTTGAGGCTCAGACAGAGTTGAGAACATAACCAATATTTCGGCCTCTACTGCATCGCTCCAATATGCTGTTCCTTCAAGAATTCAACGGGATCATCCAATTGATAAAGTTATTGGTCCTTTGGATGATGGTGTTCTTACCAGAATCCAGAGTGTTCAAGTCAATGAGTGTCTCTATTCATGCTTTATCTCTCAAATCGAGCCGAAGAACGTAGAGATGGCACTCAATGAACCAAGTTGGGTGGATGCCATGCATGAAGAGCTCAATTAGTTTGAGAAGTTGAACGTTTGGCAACTGGTGGAACTACCCGAAGGTAAAAAGGCTCTAGACACAAGATGGGTGTTTCGCAACAAGCAAGATGATTCTGGAGTAATTGTGTGCAACAAGGCATGCCTGGTAGTTCGTGGTTTTCGTCAGAGCGAAGGACTTGATTACACGAAAGTTTATGCACCGGTGGCACGACTTGAAGCGATTCAGATCTTCCTTGCCTATGTATCATATATGAACTTTACTGTCTACTAGATGGACGTCAATACGGCCTTCCTGTACGGTGAGGTAAAAGAGGAAAGTTATGTTGATCAACCTCCTGGTTTCGTCAACTCCAAGTTTCCGAATCACGTCTACAAGCTCGATAAAGCTCTCTATGGTCTTCATCAAGCTCCGTGTGCTTGGCACTTTGACGGAACATTTGTTACAGCACGGTTACACTCACGGCAAAATTGATCAGACATTGTTTATTAAGCGCCAAGATGATGATCAGATTGTTGTCCAGATCTATGTGGATGACATCATCTTTGGTTCTACAATTGAAGTCTTATGCAAAGAATTTGAGATGGTAATGAAGAAACGGTTCGAGATGAGTTCGTTGGGTGAGATGATGTTGTTCCTTGGGTTACGAGTTAAACAAAGTTCAACGGGTATCTTGCTTCATCAAGTGAAGTATGTGGAGGATATTCTTGCAAAGTTCGGTTTCAAGGATGCTAAAGAGGCTAACACTCTAATGGCTGAGCGACCTCTGTTATCTTCAGACTCGGATGACCAATCTATCGATCAAACATATTATCGTTTGATGATCGATTTGCTGATGTATCTGACTGCTAGCAGACCGGATATCGTTTTTGCAGTTTGCCAATGCGCTCGATATCAGGCTAATCCTAAACCTTCTCATCTTGATGGTGTCAAACGGATCTTTCGATACCTTAAAGGGAGACCTAAATTTGGTCTCTGGTATCCAAAGAACCGTGAATTTGATCTTTATGCTTTTTCAGATAGCAACTATGCAGGGTGCGAGATTGACAAAAAGTCCACTAGTGCTGGATGTCAGTTTCTAGGAGACAAATTGATTTCCAGGAAATGCAGAAAGCAACAGACCGTGTCAACTTCTACAGCTGAAGCTGAGTATGTTGCTGCCTCGGCATGTTGTTCTCAGGTTATCTGGATGCAACATCAACTCCTTGATTATGGTATGAATTTTCTTGATACTCCTATATATTCTGTGACAATGAGGCTGCTATCCAAATTGTGAAAAACCCGGTCCAGCATTCTAAGACTAAGCACATTGATATTAAAATTTATTTTATTAGAGATTGCTACGAGCGAAAATTAATTCATTTGGATAAAGTTCACACGGATAACAATGTGGCGGACTTGTTCACAAAACCGGTTGCAAAAGCTCGATTTAATGCGCCGGTCGAAATGCTCAAAATGATATGTTTCACTAACAGTTATATCAGTTCTGTAAATTTTGTACAATTTTTTTAGTTAAATTTGTTCATGGTTTATTTTCAACACTTTCTCCCATGCACAAATTTAGGGGGAGAAGAAAAACAAAACAAAAATTATAAAATTCAAAATTACAAAACAAAACAAAAATTATAAAATTCAAAAATATGTATTTATTTTTCAGAAAATCAAAAATTTTAAAATATTACCTACCGACGACGCACCGAGTAATACCACTCACTGCTGAGGTAACACTTAAGCTGAGGTAACACTTAAGTGCTAATGATTCTTACTGTTACACCATAGTAAGCTTGAAGCACTGACAACTTTTCTTGACCCATTCTAAAGGTTTCTTCTGCAACATCAACTTCTAGACACTTTGAGTTAAGCCACTCAGAGTCGAGAGTTACAAAATTTGTGCCTATGGTTAGATTGCATACCGTAATCTATCACACGCACCAATCCATTCTTAACCATCTTTATATTTCTGCTGCAAGAAATAGACGACTCACCATTCAAAACCAAGTGGTGATGATATTTTGAAACTCTATGCCAATGATCTCTTCTACAACACCGATAGTAGATGTGAGGCATCAACAACCACTCTTACCTTCAAAGCTTCTAATTCAAGAGTTGGACGACTCAGAGTAATAAACCATACACTGATGACAATTCGAAAGTCTAGCCGATGGGTATGTCTAGTAACCAAGACATATTACACGCTCATACCACTCTTAACCCAATTCTTCTTCTAATACAGATGTTCGTGACTCAATGTGATTTTATCTCACATTGGTGAAACATCGAAACTCTGGGTCAGTGATCGTTGTTGTTTACCACAATAGCTGTGAGACCTCAACAACTTTACCAGATTCACAATTGGCACTAGGACGGTACACTCCGCAGAGTTTGGATACCATTGAACGTCTCGCCAAGAGCCAAGTCAACTGCATTGAGATCTTTGATCAAGGATATGCAGGGGCCAAAATCAAAACGGCCACGAGTAGTTCACCGATACTCAAGCAATCGCAGTGCGTTCCTCCGGGTTCACACAGATACTGCGAGAAGTCTCATTCTGAGCTAAGGATGAATCTTTGAACAACTGTGGTGAGAGTTTATAACTCCGTGACCCACACGATTTGCGGTCACTGTACGTATCGAGTAGCGCCAGTCAAAAGCAATGTTCAAAAGTTTCGACACGAAGTTTGTTCCCGAAGAAGGTGAAGCTAAAATTCTATGTGACAAGTTGTTTGAATTCCTCCTCAGTCAATTTGTTACTATATAAACATCTGAATGTGATCAAGAGAAGATATGAAGAGTCGGACTCCAGTCAAAGTCAAAGTCAAATCAAAAGCTGGATGTCTGATTCAAGACACTCACCGAAGACCGATCGCCCAATGAACTTTAAAAGTCAAATATGAAGACCATCTTATCCAAAGATGAAGTTGTCACTGCAAATGTGCTAAATTTTATCAACATCTATACCCAGTCACCTGCTAAGGGGGAGATTGTTGAAATGTTCTGCAGTGTTCAACCGAAGTCAAATCCAAGAGAAGCATGAAGACTAAATGAAAGCATTATTAGGACTAATTTATTTGGTTTAATCTTTACATTTTACAAGGGACTAAAACAGAAAATATCAAAGTTTGAAGGGGTTTTTGAGGATTTCGGTCTAGGTCGTGATGACCGAAAACCTAGTCATCGAAAACCTAGGGTTTTCGGTGGGCCTGGCTTGACCTTTTCGGTCTGGTTCGTGGTCCATGGGCTTTAAGTCATCGATGTGTGTAGCTTAGGTATAAATACATTTGTTTAGCCTTCATTAGGCTAGTTGGTGTTTTGGAGCTCTAGGTGATCATAGCAAAATTCTGTAATGCTCAAGCAACTTTGGCAATCTTATGTACTAGTCTATTGAAGATTAATAGAGTGCATTCAAGATTGTGATAATCCATGTTTGATTTGATTGATTCCGTGTGAAGATGTGTGTGTTTTGTTTGGGACCTACAGCTACCCAAGGTTAGCCAATTGATTATAAAAGATTATTTAGAATAAACTTCAATAACAAATAAACAAAAAGAACTTGCAAATTATTAAATACACCGAATTCCACGAGGAAAGCAACCGGCAACTACCAAATCTAAATCTTTGACTTCGTTTTTTTGCGATATATCGACTTTATGTAAAGTGTTAGTTAAACTTTGAAACTGAGCTTTGAAATGTTGTATTCTCAATTTAGGTTAGATTTTTTGTTATGTATTCAAATCCGAGTCATATCTACTTTAAAATGTTTCATGTTAAGCGATTATTACTAAGCCATTTTAATGGTTGTTTCTATAAGATGTTAGTTTTTCTATAACAAGAAAGATGATTGTAGGTTTAATTTTTTATTATGATAAAAAAAACTTTTATGTGTTGGTTTGATTTTTTATATCAAAACCAAAAATTAACCCAACCTAACCAAAAGTTGAAAAACATAAATAAAAAATAGTGTGTTTAATAAATTGCGGTTCTAATGTTTTATTATTGATAAAATAAAATTTTATGGATGGTTTGATTTTTTCATACAAAAAATAACCTAACCGCATGAGGTTGTATCTCAACACAGACCTCTCAGTTTTTCTTGGTCAACTTATCATACTTTATCTTCCATCCTGAAAATGATCATCTTTTGTTTTTTTTTACTTTTTAAAATAACAATAATTTATTTAAAAAAAATTAACTTAAAATAAAATTCCGCTCCAAAACTAATAATTTTAAAAATATAATAATTTAAAATTAAAAGTTAAGCAAAAAATAAAATCATCTTAAAATAAAATTAAAAATTAAATACACAAATATAATTTAAATTAAACTTAAAAACTAAAAATTTTCATTTGATATTTTTTTCATGATATCGGTCTTAAACTTTTAACATTGTTTCGAGGGCAGGTCCGGAAAGATGATTGGTCGATGCCATCAACAAATGTAAATCTATAGTTTCCTTTGCTTCTTCTCGTGTGCTTTCTCCCTCTTAAGCGTCTATAATTGTTCAAATTGCATGTGCGAGGTAAAGTCAACAAAAATTGATTGAATTTATCGTTAGTGCGATCAATTCGTTCATCATTAATGGAGCTAGAAGACAGAATCTTTTTTTCCTTTTGCTATATCTCGATCTATCGGTCATTCAAAGTCGTCATGGTGGTCGTTGAGGTTAATCCTAACATGTGCATTCGACGACGTTATGCAAGTGGTCTCCAACGTTTTTTATCTTTTCGAACAACCCCCATTTTCGATACCTCTTTCCATCTCTGTGATGTTCTAACAATTTTCCAAAAATTTATATACACTAACGGCTTTCCATTATTATCCGTATGAAAACCACAAGATCGGTTTGTAAACGTCTTCGCTGTTTTGATCGCTTTATCGTTGGTCATTGAAATTGTTATACAAACAGTTGAACTTTGTGACAACCTTGTTTATATCCAGATATTTTGTTGTTAGTTTGTCTTTCTAGCGATAATGCCTACACCTCATTGCATTAAGAAACACCTCCCTAATATATGCCCAAAAATGCTTTTTTAGCTTGGGTATTATTCTCCACGACATCCTTGGACACGTTAACCCACACCCATGTTAAAGTGGCTTTCTCAGTATGTGTCTAAAGTTGAGAAGGTGTAGCACCCCAATTTTTACTTTAGAATTTAATTATTTAACTGTTTGTTTAAATTTTATTTAGAGAATATTTTTGAAAAAACGTTTAACGGAATGTTATAAATAAATTAAATAATAATAATAATAATTAAAATAAGAAGTATAAAGGTTAAAAAGAATGTGAGGGACTAAAATGACATTTTAGATAACTCTAATTTTAAGGTAAATAAGGTATTGGGTATTAATGGCATTATAGCTAAGTTATGGGAACAATGTTGTCAAAATTCAAACTTGTGCATGAGGGTTTCTTTGGGCCGATTGTGTTCATCGGGAAATACCTTTAGCAAACTTCGAGGTCACCCTAGAGTCCAGCCTTTTCTTGTTCGTTTAGTCAATGTATCGCAAACACATATGAAGCATCTCTTGTTCACGATTTTGTTGGGCGGAAGTAGCCAACAAACACAACGACTAAGCCCTTCTTAAACAAACGATTAACTTTGCAACTATCTAGGATAAAGAGATTATGAAGAACTAGAACTGAGAAACACAATGATTTAAAGTGGTTCACCCGATGGACCGGGTTACATCCATTGTGAGAACTGATAAGACAATGTCTGATTCGAAAATAGCAAAGAAAAGATGAAGTATAAATCAAGCAAACATTATATGAGTGAATCAATAAGGTGTTGATTGCTTTGATTATAATATGATTGAATACAATAAGATCATGCTCTGAATCACTTGGATGAGCAGCGCTTGAGGTTCTAAGTATTCTAATCACTAAGCTTATTCGACTTAGTGTTCAACTTGATATTTATACACGATCATGGGAACAACTTACAGAAAATATATTGACGCATGTCCATTAACAGTATTCTACAATCGTGCACTGCATGCCAACGTACTAGGAACGGTTTGAGATGCCAGCACGTGTCTAACAGACTAAGGACAAAAAAGGATGCGTAATGTAGGCTTCGGTATCTTCACAAAGACAATGCTTCGCAGGAACTGACTTCGAAACGAACATGAGTAAACTTCAGCACAAACTTAGAATCCTAATAATCTCCCCCTTTGTGCGAGTTAAGGGCTCCCAAAGTCAGAGAAGAGGAATGACTTCTAGGATGCTGTCTCGAACCGCCATTGACCACTCCATGTGCTCTTTAATCCTTATCCTTTCAGCAGATGTATTCTTTAAACAGCCACGGGTACAAAGTATAAGATACCTCAATACCACCGAAGGATATCTTCCTTTGAAGTCCATGTCAAAGCATATCTTTGTAGATGGTGCACCGGATGGAAACTTCCCAATGTACATAATTTGTGACAACTGTCAAAATTGATCAACAAAAGTCAATTCAAGTCGACCAAAGCGTAAGTTAGGTTAATATATATGAATGTAAATTTCATAACCTCTACGATATATTATTGGATATTATAATACTACTTATGATAATTCAAATTAATTATACGAACAAACGCTATTAAGTTAGATTTTTTTTTGTATAAAAAAATTTTTACGTCGTGAATAGTGTCCGAAGTGAAGAGTAATTCGGCGTGAATAGTGTTTGGTGAAAAAAAACAAATTTCAAAGTCTTCTTAAAAAAGGGTGGGAAGACTTTGAAATTTATATTTTCCAATTTTTTTATAATTTTTATTAATGTGGGCTCCACTTAATTATTTATTCATATTTATATATTTTACCCCAAAGATTTCGTATTTTCATTTCTAACACTATGTATTCAATACGTATTGTTAAATTTATCAAAAATATTATGACTTTTTATAAAACGAAAAATTTACCGTCAAAACCGTATCGTCGATACGAACAACCTGACGTCAAAATGTAATATTATTGAAATTAGTTTTATATTTAATATTTTCTTTTTCTTTAAAATGAAATTGTATTTACATTTAAACCCTATATTTTCATTAAACTTACAATTAATACCCTTTCGTTAATTCATTAAAGACTTCTAGTTAAAAAGTTGATATTATTAAACTACGATTTTCGTAGATTATATTTTAATAAACAAAAATCATTTATTTTATATAAAAACTATTAAATCTATTTAAAGAGTATTTTAAGGGTATGTTTTGTCATAAACAAATTCTAAAAGCCATAAAAGTCATATATCTGTATCTTGAGGGCCGCAATACGAAAATAAATCTACTATAAATATAGCTTCATTCTAGTCATTCAAATCACACAAACAAGTTCTTCGATATGTATAGAGAGATATACGAAGAATGAGCGTTAGAAGTAGATATTTCAGTTATACATATAGTGAGTTCGAGTTATAAGCACGAAGAGTCGGACGATCTAACAAGAATTGGCAATAAGGTCCTAGTCGACATTGAGGTGAGTTCATACCCCTTCTTTTTATATTTATTCAAGTTTTTAAGGGGGAGAATACAAGTTATACTATAAAAATAGCTATTTATACTCATTTGTAACAGTATTAAACAAAATATGAATTTTGTAAACATCATTATGACAACAATTCAATTATAGTTCCAAAATATAATATCGAAGGATCTACTTACGAGAGCGGTATCTAGGCCGATCATTTGGGCTAGGTTGCTGGATTTCCGAAAGGCTTATACGCTGAAAGGGTCCTGCCTCCCCATTTGATCTTCTACTTGGCCGTTCTTTATTTGATAGTCATGAAATATTATATTTGAATTAATAAAGAGTATAACCAAGTTATTACACCACTATTATGAAAAATATCTTAAAAGATGTTGTTTATAACCATTTAAATAAGTCATTTCACATATATTCGTAAATATATGCTTTTCACGACAAGAATACTGAAAATAAACTATTATAGGAATAGTTTGTGGTTACAAATGTTACTATAACCTTTAGAACAAGATAATTAATTATATACAAATATATAATTATTATACATTACTATATTATCATGGGAAAAATGATAATGGACAAATACAAGGGTTTTTCATATACAAACTTTACGTAAACAAGTTGATTGATACATACATTTTTGTGAGACGGGTCTTCACAGTGCTTATTTAAGTACATACTATAAGTCCTGAAATTTATAACCAGAGTTTGGGTAAGAGAACATGATATTTGTGTATAGATCTATACAGGATTGACAACCCCGCACCTGAGTTGCTAGCTACAGCTAGACCGACGGGTCTGAGGTGACAAATGTTTGACAGTCCGACGCCTGAAGAACGTCGAAGCAGGCCTACATGGTCACAGTATGGTTATAGGGCGTCTCACATGGGAAATCAACTTTATAAATTGTTTACATGGAAATATATATTTTAAATGGCTTTATACTACAAACTATGCTATACATTTTAGTCCTTGGGTTTTAAGGACTTGGATACATTCATAAGAAAATATTGGATTTTCTTGGATTACAATACTACATTTTACAAGGAAAGAGATTCCTCATACAAGTTTTATGGTATTAAAACTACATTTTAACAAGTTACAAACATAAGTATGGTTTTACATATACACACTGGTTCTATGGAAATTAAAACTACATTTTATCAAAGATATAAATACAAGTACGGTTTACTTATACATACGAGTTTTGTGGACTTAAATCTACGATTCGTCTACAAGTAAACATTTATATACACGGTTTTATACAAGAATAAAACTACGTAATACTATTTTCAAGTATACAAATACCTATACATTTTCGGTCTTTAGGTTTTAAGACTACTACACATTTATAAGAAAATATTGGATTTTCTGGTTTCAAACACTATCTTTTTACAAGGAAAAAGGATTATGGATTTTCTCATTAAAAAAAATCTTATGAACTCACCAACGTAATGTTGACACTCTTTCAAACTACTTGTATTCTCAGGAAATTTATAAGGTAACTACAACCTTTGACGATGGGTCGCTATGGCATCATACTATGTATTTTGATATCATATTGTAATTGTATTTAAAACGTACAATCTTTTGAACTCTTGTAACATTACAATTATGTATATGATGGATGTGTTTGCTTTGATCACTATTGTACAAACGTTGTTGTGATACTGTTCATGAAGTCATCCACCCTCAGACGTTTCCGCCATCGTGGTTTGAGGGTGTGACATAATTCCCCATAGATCATCAACAATCTCCCCATTTGAGTATTTGCCTATGTCGTCAAGCCTGCGATATGGGCAGAGAGTGATGTTTTATTTCCTTCACAATAATTGCGTCATACTTTGCTAGTAGTTGGATATAGAACTTGAGGAATTCTACAATGTGCTTATTGAGCATATTGAAGGTGGTAACAGAGGAAGATAGATTCGGAGGTGTATCATCGAGAATTTTGGTCATGACTATGAAGTCATGCGGGTTCATAATAGGGAAGTTAGCAATGTTGAACTTCCAAACTTGTCCGTCTTTCCCCCTTAAGAACACATTGTTAATATTTTGGAATTTGTTCTCAAAATTCTCACCTAATTCCATCGACATAATATTCACAATCCTATTCAAACTCCAGACTGTCTGTGGCTCTTGAGTAAGATGGCGTGTAAGCGAATCTTCATCTATTTGAATGGTGTTCTAATCGCCTTTAACACCTTCATAAAAAATTCGAAGAAGGAAAATGTTTTTGGATTGTGTGGAATGTCAAATTGTGAGTCTTCGGTGTTGGAGATGTCAAAACTCTTCAAGTGAATTGGCGAAAACCTTAAAATCAGCAAATCCAACATATATGATGGTCTCAACGTTCCAGGTTTTGTCAATTGGGCCAAGATCTTGAGTAGTTCCTATTTTCCTTAAGGTAATCGAGTTGATCTGCCTTAGTTTATCATGTTCTTCAATCCTCTTCTTTTTATTTTCTTTTTTACTCAACTCGACCATTTTTCCTTACCCTTATCACGAGATCCCGAAACCAGCGGACCCTGAAGTTGTAGAGGTGATTGTGGTGAACAAGGGTCCAGAACTAATCACCACTCCTCTTGTCACATTCGGATTTGGAATTAGAGGATGAAGAGGAGGGCGCGACAAGCCAAATGAGGGCAATGGTGGAATTGTTTTGTCGTAGAGATTGTTTATGTGGTAGATGTCATCACAGCCGAAAAGGAACTGGACCACGAACCAGACCCTTCTCCCCCTTGTGAGGAGTGGAACACAGGGTCAGTCTGAACATGTGGACGTGGTCCATATTGGGAAGATTGAGGCCTGGGCAAGCGAGACACAAAGAGCAACAGGCATTTGAGATGACCTCACAGATCAGAAATGGCAACAGAGATCATGAGTTCGTTGTTATGTTGGATATTGGTTGCGAAGCCCTCGAATGCCAAAGTCGGTGATTCTTTGTTGAGTTTTGTGATACGGGCTTGAGTAGCATGGAGTTCTTTCAGAGTCTGTGAGTTATATTGTTGACTAAATAATCTGTTTTCCTCCAAAATAACATCCAAGGACTTCTGGACAGGAAAATACGAAGTCACAATCTTTTGAATGGAAACATCCACTTTTGTATTAACTTCTATGCTCAGTTGAGCATGTTTCTCTAGCAATATTTTCTGTGAATCTGGAATCATTTTTTCAACTGAATCTTTGGTAATTCAGTGGGATACCCTTACGCGATCACAAACGTCCACCATGGATAAAGGTTCATCAGAACCATCAGGATCAAAACCAGTCTGGTATTTCAGAAGTATGTTAGGCTTGTTGTTGAGGGTCGTGTATTGCCGCACTGAAATAAAATCATTATCATCCAGTTGATTGTCAACTTCATTATCGAATGTAGAGGTTCCATATGAAATATTGTGGCTTCTTTTTCGGATGTTGGTGTAGATGTGACAGGTGGTTCAGAGGTTTGTACAGAAGAAGTGATAGTATCTTCGGTGGTGTATATAGATGAGGTGGGTGGAACTTCGGAGGTATGAATAGCAGAAGTGGTTGGTTCTTCGGTATGTGGTGGTGATGGAATGAATGTTTCGTGAGGTAAGGACTGGTGTTCTTCTTCACTATCATCAATTGCTTCAACTTCAGGATCAGAATGAGTTAGTTCATCATCTAAAGATGATTCAACCATACTTGGTTTGCATTTTGGTTCTTTTGGGATTGGTACGTAAAGGTCGTTGAGATGTTTCAGGCTTTTTTCTTTTCATGACAATTTTCTTCGGAGGCGGTTTAGGGTCGCTTGTGTCACCAGCTGTTTTCTTTTTCCCTTTCCTTTTCGTTGTCACTTCCATAGCAGCAGCGGTCAAATCCCGAACGAGATAAGGAATAACAAGTGTAGAAGTATATTGAGCAATTATAGGGATAGGGGAAAGTACCTTGTTAAGCATAGCCTACAAAATTTGTGTAATAAAGGAAAATCTGGCATCATTAGAGGCAGATAGGACATCTACAGTATGATAGGACATTGGTTCAAGATTGTCTACTGCCTTGATTTCTCCGAAGTGTAGGCAACATGTACTATCATAGCCCATAAATGTGCCGATGAGATATCTGTGGTCCGCTTTGAATGGCTAAGATACAAACAAAAATCCCCCACAGGATTGAAGAGTAATCCACCGAAATGTCAGTGTAGCTTCTATATAGTATTTTCATAAAGTGTTGGGTTTGGTGGAACCATGAACAATTTGTCACATTGTTTATAGCTCAAGGACCATAATTGTAAATTAGTTTACAATTCAATTTGCAATTGAATTGATGTGCCGTGTTTGGTGAAAAGGAGCCTACCACCTATTTTAATATTCAAAGAAGAAAAAAAGAAAGGAACGACAATTGGCATTCCAACTTGAATATTCAAAGGCAACATGTGAAAGAAAGAAAATAAAGGAACGATTACGACTCTAAAATCCTATAAATAGGATTGTTTTCTTCCTTTGTTGATTGCAGCAAACAATTGTAATTGTAATCTTCATAGAATAAATATAAGAAAACCCAGTTGCAGCCCGTGGATGTAGGATTGACACCAAATGTGAACCACGTAAATCCTTGTGTTATCTTTTGCTTTATTTTCTACTTTCGTGTGTGTGTGATAGTGTTTCCGCTGCGTGTACCCTGTCCGATTCCTAACAACTGGTATCAGAGATTCGGGTTTTGGAGGAGGTCTCGGTTTTAGAAATTAGAGTATGCTCTATGGTTGCAGTTTTGTCTGATCTTCCACATCAGAAACTAATTTCTATTAATCGTATTAAAGGTGTCTTGGTACTTTGAAGGGCACTGTCTGTCACACACGAGTACACTGAACGAACCGGTCAGGTCCATGCCATTGTTGTGTCTGTTTCGTTGTCTCAATTTGTTTCCTGTTTGTCGTAATGGCTGAAGACAAGGTTGTAATCGAGAAGTTCAACGGTTCTGACTTTAGCTAGTGGAAAATGCAAATAGAAGCATTGCTATGCCAGAAAGACTTGGATGTGGTACTTGTGGACAAGCCGGAGAAAATGGAAAAAGCTGACGAAGATGCGTGGAACTCAAAGGACAAGAAAGCTAGGGAGGTTATTACATTGTCATTGTCAAAGAGCATTGCTTTCAACATCATGAAGGAAACCACGGCACGTGGTATGATGGATGCTCTGACGAACATGTATGAGAAACCGTCGGCGGCTAACAAGGTGTTCTTGATGAGGGAGTTATTCACTACAAGGATGAATGAGGAAAGTTCTGTTACGGTTCACATTAACAATCTAAATTCAATTCTGTCCAGATTATCATCTGTGGGAATTAAATTTGATAATGAAACTCAAGCTGCACTGCTGCTAGCTTCACTACCTGATAGTTGGTCCGGAACAGTTACGGCTGTTACTAGCTCCGTGGGAGCTAGTGGTATGACTTTTGAAGGGGTTAGAGACTTGGTTTTGGTCGAGGATATCAGACGCAAAAATCAAGGTGGATCATCTTCTTCTGCGTTATTGAATATGGACAGAGGTAGAAGGAATAGCATGAACAGTGGGAGCCGAGGAAGAAGTTCTTCTAGAACTAGGAAGAATGTGAAGTACTGGAACTGCCAAGAGGTGGGACATGTTAAGAGTCAATGTCCAAAGAAAGAATTAAATAGTGTTGGTGCTGAGAATGTTTATCAGGAAGATGCATTGATACTCAGTATGGAAAACTGTGTAGACTCTTGGGTCATGGATTCAGGGGCTTCGTTTCACGCCATGGACAACGGAGAAACAATGGTGAATCTAAAAGAATGAGATTTTGGGAAGGTACGGTTAGCAAATGATGAGATGCTTCAAGTAACGGGCATAGAAGATATTGATCTGGTTACTTCATTGGGAACTACATGGAACCTGAAGAATGTTAGGATGATTCCGGAGCTGAAGAAGAAATTGATTTCTGTTGGTCAGCTGGATAAACAAGGACTGGAAGTAAGGTTTGGTGGTGGTAAATGGTGGTTGGTCAATGGTAATTCAGTGATTGCTCAAGGTATGAAGCATAGGTCATTGTATATGGTGCAGGTACCTGCTGAGGGAAGTATGACCGTCCCTGTTAAGCATGACAAAATCTGGTTAGCTAAATCTAGTGCTAAGAGAGTTCATTTTGCAAACATGAATTCTGGAGTCAAGGGGATGTTAGATGAATGAGTCGGAAAGTCTAAACCATTCAGAGGATTTTGTGACAGTGGGAGCACGGGGTGTGTTCCTGGTACAGTTACAAAGAGCCGTTGGATTTTGAAGACTAAGACTGAAAAATTCTCTCCTGTTGGAGCTTTGCAAAGTTTGGAGAGTGTTAGTGGTCCTCGGTGTATCTCTGGAGCTGGTGGAGTGTCCAAACCGGTTGAGACAGAGGATGAGTTGGTGGTGGGATTAGCCACGGCTGAGTTGGAGCTAGTGGGAGCTTCAACTGGCCCTTCTAGTACTTGATGATGAGGGGCGGCTGCAACTAGGAAATTGACTGAGTCTTAGCTTGTTCTTAGGAACTGGAAGCTTGAAATACTGATTTGGTTGAAGATTACTAGAGTTACTGTATTGTTCATGTCTCCAAGTGGGAGATTGTTGGGTTTGGTGGAACCATGAACAATTTGTCACATTGATTATAGCTCAAGGACCATAATTGTAAATTAGTTTACAATTCAATTTGCAATTGAATTGATGTGCTGTGTTTGGTGAAAAGGAGCCTACCACCTATTTTAATATTCAAAGAAGAAAAAAAGAAAGGAACGACAATTAGCATTCCAACTTGAATATTCAAAGGCAACATGTGAAAGAAAGAAAATAAAGGAACGATTACGACTCTAAAATCCTATAAATAGGATTGTTTTCTTCCTTTGTTGATTGCAACAAACAATTGTAATTGTAATCTTCATAGAATAGATTTAAGAAAACCCAGTTGCAGCCCGTGGATGTAGGATTGACACCAAATGCGAACCACGTAAATCCTTGTGTTATCTTTTGCTTTATTTTCTACTTTCGTGTGTGTGTGATAGTGTTTCCGCTGCATGTACCCTGTCCGATTCCTAACAACTGGTATAAGAGATACGGGTTTTGGAGGAGGTCTCGGTTTTAGAAATTAGAGTATGCTCTGTGGTTGCAGTTTTGTCTGATCTTCCACATCAGAAACTAATTTCTATTAATCGTATTAAAGGTGTCTTGGTACTTTGAAGGGCACTGTCTGTCACACACGAGTACACTGAACGAACCGGTCAGGTCCGTGCCATTGTTGTGTCTGTTTCGTTGTCTCAATTTGTTTCCTGTTTGTCGTAATGGCTGAAGACAAGGTTGTAATCGAGAAGTTCAACGGTTCTGACTTTAGCTAGTGGAAAATGCAAATATAAGCATTGCTATGTCAGAAAGACTTGGATGTGGTACTTGGGGACAAGCCGGAGAAAATGGAAAAAGCTGACGAAGATGCGTGGAACTCAAAGGACAAGAAAGCTAGGGAGGTTATTACATTGTCGTTGTCAAAGAGCGTTGCTTTCAACATCATGAAGGAAACCACGGCACGTGGTATGATGGATGCTCTGACGAACATGTATGAGAAACCGTCGGTGGCTAACAAGGTGTTCTTGATGAGGGAGTTATTCACTACAAGGATAAATGAGGAAAGTTCTGTTACGGTTCACATTAACAATCTAAATTCAATTCTGTCCAGATTATCATCTGTGGGAATTAAATTTGATAATGAAACTCAAGCTGCACTGCTGCTAGCTTCACTACCTGATAGTTGGTCTGGAACAGTTACGGCTGTTACTAGCTCCGTGGGAGCTTGTGGTATGACTTTTGAAGGGGTTAGAGACTTGGTTTTGGGCGAGGATATCAGACGCAAAAATCAAGGTGGATCATCTTCTTCTGCGTTATTGAATATGGACAGAGGTAGAAGGAATAGCAGGAACACTGGGAGCCGAGGAAGAAGTTCTTCTAGAACTAGGAAGAATGTGAAGTACTGGAACTGCCAAGAGGTGGGACATGTTAAGAGTCAATGTCCAAAGAAAGAATTAAATAGTGTTGGTGCTGAGAATGTTTATCAGGAAGATGCATTGCTACTCAGTATGGAAAACTGTGTAGACTCTTGGGTCATGGATTCAGGGGCTTCGTTTCACGCCATGGACAACGGAGAAACGATGGTGAATCTAAAAGAATGAGATTTTGGGAAGGTACGGTTAGCAAATGACGAGATGCTTCAAGTAACGGGCATAGGAGATATTGATCTGGTTACTTCATTGGGAACTACATGGAACCTGAAGAATGTCAGGGTGATTCCGGAGCTGAATAAGAAATTGATTTCTGTTGGTCAGCTGGATAAACAAGAACTGGAAGTAAGGTTTGGTGGTGGTAATGGAGGGTGGTCAATGGTAATTCGGTGATTGCTCAAGGTATGAAGCATGGGTCATTATATATGGTTCAGGTACCTGCTGAGGGAAGTATGACCGTCCCTGTTAAGCATGACAAAATCTGGTTAGCTAAATCTAGTGCTAAGAGAGTTCATTTTGCAAACATGAATTCTGGAGTCAAGGGGATGTTAGTTAAACGAGTCGGAAAGTCTAAACCATTCAGGGGATTTTGTGACAGTGGGAGCACGGGGTGTGTTCCTGGTACAGTTACAAAGAGCCGCTGGGTTTTGAAGACTAAGACTGAAAAATTCTCTCCTGTTGGAAGTTTGCAAAGTTTGGAGAGTGTTAGTGGTCCTCGGTGTATCTCTGGAGCTGGTGGAGTGTCCAAACCGGTTGAGACAGAGGATGAGTCGGTGGTGGGATTAGCCACGGCTGAGTTGGAGCTAGTGGGAGCTTCAACTGGCCCTTCTAGTACTTGATGATGAGGGGCGGCTGCAACTAGGAAATTGACTGAGTCTTAGCTTGTTCTTGGGAACTGGAAGCTTGAAATACTGATTTGGTTGAAGATTACTGGAGTTACTGTATTGTTCATGTCTCCAAGTAGGAGATTGTTGGGTTTGGTGGAACCATGAACAATTTGTCACATTGTTTATAGCTCAAGGACCATAATTGTAAATTAGTTTACAATTCAATTAGCAATTGAATTGATGTGCCGTGTTTGGTGAAAAGGAGCCTACCACCTATTTTAATATTCAAAGAAGAAAAAAAGAAAGGAACGGCAATTGGCATTCCAACTTGAATATTCAAAGGCAACATGTGAAAGAAAGAAAATAAAGGAACGATTACGACTCTAAAATCCTATAAATAGGATTGTTTTCTTCCTTTGTTGATTGCAGCAAACAATTGTAATTGTAATCTTCATAGAATAGATATAAGAAAACCCAGTTGCAGCCCGTGGATGTAGGATTGACACCAAATGCGAACCACGTAAATCCTTGTGTTATCTTTTGCTTTATTTTCTACTTTCGTGTGTGTGTGATAGTGTTTCCGCTGCATGTACCCTATCCGATTCCTAACAACTGGTATCAGAGATTCGGGTTTTGGAGGAGGTCCCGGTTTTAGAAATTAGAGTATGCTCTGTGGTTGCAGTTTTGTCTGATCTTCCACATCAGAAACTAATTTCTATTAATCGTATTAAAGGTGTCTTGGTACTTTGAAGGGCACTGTCTGTCACACACGAGTACACTGAACGAACCGGTCAGGTCCGTGCCATTGTTGTGTCTGTTTCGTTGTCTCAATTTTTTTCCTGTTTGTCGTAATGGCTGAAGACATGGTTGTAATCGAGAAGTTCAACGGTTCTGACTTTAGCTAGTGGAAAATGCAAATATAAGCATTGCTATGTCAGAAAGACTTGGATGTGGTACTTGCGGACAAGCCGGAGAAAATGGAAAAAGCTGACGAAGATGCGTGGAACTCAAAGGACAAGAAAGCTAGGGAGGTTATTACATTGTCGTTGTCAAAGAGCGTTGCTTTCAACATCATGAAGGAAACCACGGCACGTGGTATGATGGATGCTCTGACGAACATGTATGAGAAACCGTCGGCGGCTAACAAGGTGTTCTTGATGAGGGAGTTATTCACTACAAGGATGAATGAGGAAAGTTCTGTTACGGTTCACATTAACAATCTAAATTCAATTCTGTCCAGATTATCATCTGTGGGAATTAAATTTGATAATGAAACTCAAGCTGCACTGCTGCTAGCTTCACTACCTGATAGTTGGTCCGGAACAGTTACGGCTGTTACTAGCTCCGTGGGAGCTAGTGGTATGACTTTTGAAGGGGTTAGAGACTTGGTTTTGGGCGAGGATATCAGACGCAAAAATCAAGGTGGATCATCTTCTTCTGCGTTATTGAATATGGACAGAGGTAGAAGGAATAGCAGGAACAGTGGGAGCCGAGGAAGAAGTTCTTCTAGAACTAGGAAGAATGTGAAGTACTGGAACTGCCAAGAGGTGGGACATGTTAAGAGTCAATGTCCAAAGAAAGAATTAAATAGTGTTGGTGCTGAGAATGTTTATCAGGAAGATGCATTGATACTCAGTATGGAAAACTGTGTAGACTCTTGGGTCATGGATTCAGGGGCTTCATTTCACGCCATGGACAACAGAGAAACGATGGTGAATCTAAAAGAATGAGATTTTGGGAAGGTACGGTTAGCAAATGACGAGATGCTTCAAGTAACGGGCATAGGAGATATTGATCTGGTTACTTCATTGGGAACTACATGGAACCTGAAGAATGTCAGGGTGATTCCGGAGCTGAATAAGAAATTGATTTCTGTTGGTCAGCTGGATAAACAAGAACTGGAAGTAAGGTTTGGTGGTGGTAAATGGAGGGTGGTCAATGGTAATTCGGTGATTGCTCAAGGTATGAAGCATGGGTCATTGTATATGGTTCAGGTACCTACTGAGGGAAGTATGACCGTCCCTGTTAAGCATGACAAAATCTGGTTGGCTAAATCTAGTGCTAAGAGAGTTCATTTTGCAAACATGAATTCTGGAGTCAAGGGGATGTTAGTTAAACGAGTCGGAAAGTAACCATTCAGGGGATTTTGTGACAGTGGGAGCACGGGGTGTGTTCCTGGTACAGTTACAAAGAGCCGTTGGGTTTTGAAGACTAAGACTGAAAAATTCTCTCCTGTTGGAAGTTTGCAAAGTTTGGAGAGTGTTAGTGGTCCTCGGTGTATCTCTGGAGCTGGTGGAGTGTCCAAACCGGTTGAGACAGAGGATGAGTCGGTGGTGGGATTAGCCACGGCTGAGTTGGAGCTAGTGGGAGCTTCAACTGGCCCTTCTAGTACTTGATGATGAGGGGCGGCTGCAACTAGGAAATTGACTGTGTCTTAGCTTGTTCTTAGGAACTGGAAGCTTGAAATACTGATTTGGTTGAAGATTACTGGAGTTACTGTATTGTTCATGTCTCCAAGTGGGAGATTGTTGGGTTTGGTGGAACTATGAACAATTTGTCACATTGTTTATAGCTCAAGGACCATAATTGTAAATTAGTTTACAATTCAATTTGCAGTTGAATTGATATGCCGTGTTTGGTGAAAAGGAGCCTACCACCTATTTTAATATTCAAAGAAGAAAAAAAGAAAGGAACGACAATTGGCATTCCAACTTGAATATTCAAAGGCAACATGTGAAAGAAAGAAAATAAAGGAACGATTACGACTCCGAAATCCTATAAATATGATTGTTTTCTTCCTTTGTTGATTGCAGCAAACAATTGTAATTGTAATCTTCATAGAATAGATATAAGAAAACCCAGTTGCAGCCCGTGGATGTAGGATTGACACCAAATGCGAACCACGTAAATCCTTGTGTTATCTTTTGCTTTATTTTCTACTTTCGTGTGTATGTGATAGTGTTTCCGCTGCATGTACCCTGTCCGATTCCTAACAACTGGTATCAGAGATTCGGGTTTTGGAGGAGGTCTCGGTTTTAGAAATTAGAGTATGCTCTGTGGTTGCAGTTTTGTCTGATCTTCCACATCAGAAACTAATTTCTATTAATCGTATTAAAGGTGTCTTGGTACTTTGAAGGGCACTGTCTGTCACACACGAGTACACTGAACGAACCGGTCAGGTCTGTGCCATTGTTGTGTCTGTTTCGTTGTCTCAGTTTGTTTCCTGTTTGTCGTAATGGCTGAAGACAAGGTTGTAATCGAGAAGTTCAACGGTTCTGACTTTAGCTAGTGGAAAATGCAAATATGAGCATTGCTATGTCAGAAAGACTTGGATGTGGTACTTGGGGACAAGCCGGAGAAAATGGAAAAAGCTGACGAAGATGCGTGGAACTCAAAGGACAAGAAAGCTAGGGAGGTTATTACATTGTCGTTGTCAAAGAGCGTTGCTTTCAACATCATGAAGGAAACCACGGCACGTGGTATGATGGATGCTCTGACGAACATGTATGAGAAACCGTCGGCGGCTAACAAGGTGTTCTTGATGAGGGAGTTATTCACTACAAGGATGAATGAGGAAAGTTCTGTTACGGTTCACATTAACAATCTAAATTCAATTCTGTCCAGATTATCATCTGTGGGAATTAAATTTGATAATGAAACTCAAGCTGCACTGCTGCTAGCTTCACTACCTGATAGTTGGTCCGGAACAGTTACGGCTGTTACTAGCTCCGTGGGAGCTAGTGGTATGACTTTTGAAGGGGTTAGAGACTTGGTTTTGGGCGAGGATATCAGACGCAAAAATCAAGGTGGATCATCTTCTTCTGCGTTATTGAATATGGACAGAGGTAGAAGGAATAGCAGGAACAGTGGGAGCCGAGGAAGAAGTTCTTCTAGAACTAGGAAGAATGTGAAGTACTGGAACTGCCAAGAGGTGGGACATGTTAAGAGTCAATGTCCAAAGAAAGAATTAAATAGTGTTGGTGCTGAGAATGTTTATCAGGAAGATGCATTGATACTCAGTATGGAAAACTGTGTAGACTCTTGGGTCATGGATTCAGGGGCTTCGTTTCACGCCATGGACAACGCAAAAACGATGGTGAATCTAAAAGAATGAGATTTTGGGAAGGTACGGTTAGCAAATGACGAGATGCTTCAAGTAACGGGCATAGGAGATATTGATCTGGTTACTTCATTGGGAACTACATGGAACCTGAAGAATGTCAGCGTGATTCCGGAGCTGAAGAAGAAATTGATTTCTGTTGGTCAGCTGGATAAACAAGAACTGGAAGTAAGGTTTGGTGGTGGTAAATGGAGGGTGGTCAATGGTAATTCGGTGATTGCTCAAGGTATGAAGCATGGGTCATTGTATATGGTTCAGGTACCTGCTGAGGGAAGTACGACCGTCCCTGTTATGCATGACAAAATCTGGTTAGCTAAATCTAGTGCTAAGAGAGTTCATTTTGCTAACATGAATTCTGGAGTCAAGGGGATGTTAGTTAAACGAGTCGGAAAGTCTAAACCATTCAGGGGATTTTGTGACAGTGGGAGCACAGGGTGTGTTCCTGGTACAGTTACAAAGAGTCGTTGGGTTTTGAAGACTAAGACTGAAAAATTCTCTCCTGTTGGAAGTTTGCAAAGTTTGGAGAGTGTTAGTGGTCCTCGGTGTATCTCTGGAGCTGGTGGAGTGTCCAAACCGGTTGAGACAGAGGATGAGTCGGTGGTGGGATTAGCCACGGCTGAGTTGGAGCTAGTGGGAGCTTCAACTGGCCCTTCTAGTACTTGATGATGAGGGGCGGCTGCAACTAGGAAATTGACTGAGTCTTAGCTTGTTCTTAGGAACTGGAAGCTTGAAATACTGATTTGGTTGAAGATTACTGGAGTTACTGTATTGTTCATGTCTCCAAGTGGGATATTGTTGGGTTTGGTGGAACCATGAACAATTTGTCACATTGTTTATAGCTCAAGGACCATAATTGTAAATTAGTTTACAATTCAATTTGCAGTTGAATTGATATGCCGTGTTTGGTGAAAAGGAGCCTACCACCTATTTTAATATTCAAAGAAGAAAAAAAGAAAGGAACGACAATTGGCATTCCAACTTGAATATTCAAAGGCAACATGTGAAAGAAAGAAAATAAAGGAACGATTACGACTCTAAAATCCTATAAATAGGATTGTTTTCTTCCTTTGTTGATTGCAGCAAACAATTGTAATTGTAATCTTCATAGAATAGATATAAGAAAACCCAGTTGCAGCCCGTGGATGTAGGATTGACACCAAATGCGAACCACGTAAATCCTTGTGTTATCTTTTGCTTTATTTTCTACTTTCATGTGTGTGTGATAGTGTTTCCGCTGCATGTACCCTGTCCGATTCCTAACAACTAGTATCAGAGATTCGGGTTTTGGAGGAGGTCTCGGTTTTAGAAATTAGAGTATGCTCTGTGGTTGCAGTTTTGTCTGATCTTCCACATCAGAAACTAATTTCTATTAATCGTATTAAAGGTGTCTTGGTACTTTGAAGGGCACTGTCTGTCACACACGAGTACACTGAACGAACCGGTCAGGTCCGTGCCATTGTTGTGTCTGTTTCGTTGTCTCAATTTGTTTCCTGTTTGTCGTAATGGCTGAAGACAAGGTTGTAATCGAGAAGTTCAACGGTTCTCACTTTAGCTAGTGGAAAATGCAAATATAAGCATTGCTATGTCAGAAAGACTTGGATGTGGTACTTGCGGACAAGCCGGAGAAAATGGAAAAAGCTGACGAAGATGCGTGGAACTCAAAGGACAAGAAAGCTAGGGAGGTTATTACATTGTCGTTGTCAAAGAGCGTTGCTTTCAACATCATGAAGGAAACCACGGCACGTGGTATGATGGATGCTCTGACGAACATGTATGAGAAACCGTCGACGGCTAACAAGGTGTTCTTGATGAGGGAGTTATTCACTACAAGGATGGATGAGGAAAGTTCTGTTACGGTTCACATTAACAATCTAAATTCAATTCTGTCCAGATTATCATCTGTGGGAATTAAATTTGATAATGAAACTCAAGCTGCACTGCTGCTAGCTTCACTACCTGATAGTTGGTCCGGAACAGTTACGGCTGTTACTAGCTCCGGGGAGCTAGTGGTATGACTTTTGAAGGGGTTAGAGACTTGGTTTTGGGCTAGGATATCAGACGCAAAAATCAAGGTGGATCATCTTCTTCTGCGTTATTGAATATGGACAGAGGTAGAAGGAATAGCAGGAACAGTGGGAGCCGAGGAAGAAGTTCTTCTAGAACTAGGAAGAATGTGAAGTATTGGAACTGCCAAGAGGTGGGACATGTTAAGAGTCAATGTCCAAAGAAAGAATTAAATAGTGTTGGTGCTGAGAATGTTTATCAGGAAGATGCATTGATACTCAGTATGGAAAACTGTTTAGACTCTTGGGTCATGGATTCAGGGGCTTCGTTTCACGCCATGGACAACGGAGAAACGATGGTGAATCTAAAAGAAGGAGATTTTGGGAAGGTACGGTTAGCAATTGACGAGATGCTTCAAGTAACGGGCATATGAGATATTGATCTGATACATCATTGGGAACTACATGGAACCTGAAGAATGTCAGCGTGATTCCGGAGCTGAAGAAGAAATTGATTTCTGTTGGTCAGCTGGATAAACAAGAACTGGAAGTAAGGTTTGGTGGTGGTAAATGGAGGGTGGTCAATGGTAATTCGGTGATTGCTCAAGGTATGAAGCATGGGTCATTGTATATGGTTCAGGTACCTGCTGAGGGAAGTATGACCGTCCCTGTTAAGCATGACAAAATCTGGTTAGCTAAATCTAGTGCTAAGAGAGTTCATTTTGCAATCATGAATTCTGGAGTCAATGGGATGTTAGTTAAACAAGTCGGAAAGTCTAAACCATTCAGGGGATTTTGTGACAGTGGGAGCACGGGGTGTGTTCCTGGTACAGTTACAAAGAGCCGTTGGGTTTTGAAGACTAAGACTGAAAAATTCTCTCCTGTTGGAAGTTTGCAAAGTTTGGAGAGTGTTAGTGGTCCTCGGTGTACCTCTGGAGCTGGTGGAGTGTCCAAACCGGTTGAGACAGAGGATGAGTCGGTGGTGGCATTAGCCACGGCTGAGTTGGAGCTAGTGGGAGCTTCAACTAGCCCTTCTAGTACTTGATGATGAGGGGCGGCTGCAACTAGGAAATTGACTGAGTCTTAGCTTGTTCTTGGGAACTGGAAGCTTGAAATACTGATTTGGTTGAAGATTACTGGAGTTACTGTATTGTTCATGTCTCCAAGTGGGAGATTGTAGGGTTTGGTGGAACCATGAACAATTTGTCACATTGTTTATAGCTCAAGGACCATAATTGTAAATTAGTTTACAATTCAATTTGCAATTGAATTGATGTGCCGTGTTTGGTGAAAAGGAGCCTACCACCTATTTTAATATTCAAAGAAGAAAAAAAGAAAGGAACGGCAATTGGCATTCCAACTTGAATATTCAAAGGCAACATGTGAAAGAAAGAAAATAAAGGAACGATTACGACTCTAAAATCCTATAAATAGGATTGTTTTCTTCCTTTGTTGATTGCAGCAAACAATTGTAATTGTAATCTTCATAGAATAGATATAAGAAAACCCAGTTGCAGCCCGTGGATGTAGGATTGACACCAAATGCGAACCACGTAAATCCTTGTGTTATCTTTTGCTTTATTTTCTACTTTCGTGTGTGTGTGATAGTGTTTCCGCTGCATGTACCCTGTCCGATTCCTAACAACTGGTATCAGAGATTCGGGTTTTGGAGGAGGTCTCGGTTTTAGAAATTAGAGTATGCTCTGTGGTTGCAGTTTTGTCTGATCTTCCACATCAGAAACTAATTTCTATTAATCGTATTAAAGGTGTCTTGGTACTTTGAAGGGCACTGTCTGTCACACACGAGTACACTGAACGAACCGGTCAGGTCCGTGCCATTGTTGTGTCTGTTTCGTTGTCTCAATTTGTTTCCTGTTTGTCGTAATGGCTGAAGACAAGGTTGTAATCGAGAAGTTCAACGGTTCTCACTTTAGCTAGTGGAAAATGCAAATATAAGCATTGCTATGTCAGAAAGACTTGGATGTGGTACTTGGGGACAAGCCGGAGAAAATGGAAAAAGCTGACGAAGATGCGTGGAACTCAAAGGACAAGAAAGCTAGGGAGGTTATTACATTGTCGTTGTCAAAGAGCGTTGCTTTCAACATCATGAAGGAAACCACGGCACGTGGTATGATGGATGCTCTGACGAACATGTATGAGAAACCGTCGACGGCTAACAAGGTGTTCTTGATGAGGGAGTTATTCACTACAAGGATGGATGAGGAAAGTTCTGTTACGGTTCACATTACCAATCTAAATTCAATTCTGTCCAGATTATCATCTGTGGGAATTAAATTTGATAATGAAACTCAAGCTGCACTGCTGCTAGCTTCACTACCTGATAGTTGGTCCGGAACAGTTACGGCTGTTACTAGCTCCGGGGAGCTAGTGGTATGACTTTTGAAGGGGTTAGAGACTTGGTTTTGGGCTAGGATATCAGACGCAAAAATCAAGGTGGATCATCTTCTTCTGCGTTATTGAATATGGACAGAGGTAGAAGGAATAGCAGGAACAGTGGGAGCCGAGGAAGAAGTTCTTCTAGAACTAGGAAGAATGTGAAGTATTGGAACTGCCAAGAGGTGGGACATGTTAAGAGTTAATGTCCAAAGAAAGAATTAAATAGTGTTGGTGCTGAGAATGTTTATCAGGAAGATGCATTGATACTCAGTATGGAAAACTGTTTAGACTCTTGGGTCATGGATTCAGGGGCTTCGTTTCACGCCATGGACAACGGAGAAACGATGGTGAATCTAAAAGAAGGAGATTTTGGGAAGGTACGGTTAGCAATTGACGAGATGCTTCAAGTAACGGGCATATGAGATATTGATCTGATACATCATTGGGAACTACATGGAACCTGAAGAATGTCAGCGTGATTCCGGAGCTGAAGAAGAAATTGATTTCTGTTGGTCAGCTGGATAAACAAGAACTGGAAGTAAGGTTTGGTGGTGGTAAATGTAGGGTGGTCAATGGTAATTCGGTGATTGCTCAAGGTATGAAGCATGGGTCATTGTATATGGTTCAGGTACCTGCTGAGGGAAGTATGACCGTCCCTGTTAAGCATGACAAAATCTGGTTAGCTAAATCTAGTGCTAAGAGAGTTCATTTTGCAATCATGAATTCTGGAGTCAATGGGATGTTAGTTAAACAAGTCGGAAAGTCTAAACCATTCAGGGGATTTTGTGACAGTGGGAGCACGGGGTGTGTTCCTGGTACAGTTACAAAGAGCCGTTGGGTTTTGAAGACTAAGACTGAAAAATTCTCTCCTGTTGGAAGTTTGCAAAGTTTGGAGAGTGTTAGTGGTCCTCGGTGTACCTCTGGAGCTGGTGGAGTGTCCAAACTGGTTGAGACAGAGGATGAGTCGGTGGTGGCATTAGCCACGGCTGAGTTGGAGCTAGTGGGAGCTTCAACTAGCCCTTCTAGTACTTGATGATGAGGGGCGGCTGCAACTAGGAAATTGACTGAGTCTTAGCTTGTTCTTGGGAACTGGAAGCTTGAAATACTGATTTGGTTGAAGATTACTGGAGTTACTGTATTGTTCATGTCTCCAAGTGGGAGATTGTAGGGTTTGGTGGAACCATGAACAATTTGTCACATTGTTTATAGCTCAAGGACCATAATTGTAAATTAGTTTACAATTCAATTTGCAATTGAATTGATGTGCCGTGTTTGGTGAAAAGGAGCCTACCACCTATTTTAATATTCAAAGAAGAAAAAAAGAAAGGAACGGCAATTGGCATTCCAACTTGAATATTCAAAGGCAACATGTGAAAGAAAGAAAATAAAGGAACGATTACGACTCTAAAATCCTATAAATAGGATTGTTTTCTTCCTTTGTTGATTGCAGCAAACAATTGTAATTGTAATCTTCATAGAATAGATATAAGAAAACCCAGTTGCAGCCCGTGGATGTAGGATTGACACCAAATGCGAACCACGTAAATCCTTGTGTTATCTTTTGCTTTATTTTCTACTTTCGTGTGTGTGTGATAGTGTTTCCGCTGCATGTACCCTGTCCGATTCCTAACAACTGGTATCAGAGATTCGGGTTTTGGAGGAGGTCTCGGTTTTAGAAATTAGAGTATGCTCTGTGGTTGCAGTTTTGTCTGATCTTCCACATCAGAAACTAATTTCTATTAATCGTATTAAAGGTGTCTTGGTACTTTGAAGGGCACTGTCTGTCACACACGAGTACACTGAACGAACCGGTCAGGTCCGTGCCATTGTTGTGTCTGTTTCGTTGTCTCAATTTGTTTCCTGTTTGTCGTAATGGCTGAAGACAAGGTTGTAATCGAGAAGTTCAACGGTTCTCACTTTAGCTAGTGGAAAATGCAAATATAAGAATTGCTATGTCAGAAAGACTTGGATGTGGTACTTGGGGACAAGCCGGAGAAAATGGAAAAAGCTGACGAAGATGCATGGAACTCAAAGGACAAGAAAGCTAGGGAGGTTATTACATTGTCGTTGTCAAAGAGCGTTGCTTTCAACATCATGAAGGAAACCACGGCACGTGGTATGATGGATGCTCTGACGAACATGTATGAGAAACCGTCGGCGGCTAACAAGGTGTTCTTGATGAGGGAGTTATTCACTACAAGGATGAATGAGGAAAGTTCTGTTACGGTTCACATTAACAATCTAAATTCAATTCTGTCCAGATTATCATCTGTGGGAATTAAATTTGATAATGAAACTCAAGCTGCACTGCTGCTAGCTTCACTACCTGATTTTTGGTCCGGAACAGTTACGGCTGTTACTAGCTCCGTGGGAGCTAGTGGTATGACTTTTGAAGGGGTTAGAGACTTGGTTTTGGGCGAGGATATCAGACGCAAAAATCAAGGTGGATCATCTTCTTCTGCGTTATTGAATATGGACAGAGGTAGAAGGAATAGCAGGAACAGTGGGAGCCGAGGAAGAAGTTCTTCTAGAACTAGGAAGAATGTGAAGTACTGGAACTGCCAAGAGGTGGGACATGTTAAGAGTCAATGTCCAAAGAAAGAATTAAATAGTGTTGGTGCTGAGAATGTTTATCAGGAAGATGCATTGATACTCAGTATGGAAAACTGTGTAGACTCTTGGGTCATGGATTCAGGGGCTTCGTTTCACGCCATGGACAACGCAGAAACGATGGTGAATCTAAAAGAAGGAGATTTTGGGAAGGTACGGTTAGCAAGTGGCGAGATGCTTCAAGTAACGGGCATAGGAGATATTGATCTGGTTACTTCATTGGGAACTACATGGAACCTGAAGAATGTCAGGGTGATTCCGGAGCTGAAGAAGAAATTGATTTTTGTTGGTCAGCTGGATAAACAAGGACTGGAAGTAAGGTTAGGTGGTGGTAAATAGAGGGTGGTCAATGGTAATTCGGTGATTGCTCAATGTATGAAGCGTGGGTCATTGTATATGGTGTACCTGCTGAGGGAAGTATGACCGTCCCTGTTAAGCATGCCAAAATCTGGTTCGCTAAATCTAGTGCTAAGAGAGTTCATTTTGCAAACATGAATTCTGGAGTCAAGGGGATGTTAGTTGAACGAGTCGGAAAGTCTAAACCATTCACGGGATTTTGTGACAGTGGGAGCACGGGGTGTGCTCCTGGTACAGTTACAAAGAGCCGTTGGGTTTTGAAGACTAAGACTGAAAAATTCTCTCCTGTTGGAAGTTTGCAAAGTTTGGAGAGTGTTAGTGGTCCTCGGTGTATCTCTGGAGCTGGTGGAGTGTCCAAACCGGTTGAGACAGAGGATGAGTCGGTTGTGGGATTAGCCACGGCTGAGTTGGAGCTAGTGGGAGCTTCAACTGGCCCTTCTAGTACTTGATGATGAGGGGCGGCTGCAACTAGGAAATTAACTGAGTCTTAGCTTGTTCTTGGGAACTGGAAGCTTGAAATACTGATTTGGTTGAAGATTACTGGAGTTACTGTATTGTTCATGTCTCCAAGTGGGAGATTGTTGGGTTTGGTGGAACCATGAACAATTTGTCACATTGTTTATAGCTCAAGGACCATAATTGTAAATTAGTTTACAATTCAATTTGCAATTGAATTGATGTGCCGTGTTTGGTGAAAAGGAGCCTACCACCTATTTTAATATTCAAAGAAGAAAAAAAAGAAAGGAACGGCAATTGGCATTCCAACTTGAATATTCAAAGGCAACATGTGAAAGAAAGAAAATAATGGAACGATTACGACTCTAAAATCCTATAAATAGGATTGTTTTCTTCCTTTGTTGATTGCAGCAAACAATTGTAATTGTAATCTTCATAGAATAGATATAAGAAAACCCAGTTGCAGCCCGTGGATGTAGGATTGTCTCCAAATGCGAACCACGTAAATCCTTGTGTTATCTTTTGCTTTATTTTCTACTTTCGTGTGTGTGTGTGATAGTGTTTCCGCTGCATGTACCCTGTCCGATTCCTAACAACTGGTATCAGAGATTCGGGTTTTGGAGGAGGTCTCGGTTTTAGAAATTAGAGTATGCTCTGTGGTTGCAGTTTTGTCTGATCTTCCACATCAGAAACTAATTTCTATTAATCGTATTAAAGGTGTCTTGGTACTTTGAAGGGCACTGTCTGTCACACACGAGTACACTGAACGAACCGGTCAGGTCCGTGCCATTGTTGTGTCTGTTTTGTTGTCTCAATTTGTTTCCTGTTTGTCGTAATGGCTGAAGACAAGGTTGTAATCGAGAAGTTCAACGGTTCTGACTTTAGCTAGTGGAAAATGCAAATATAAGCATTGCTATGTCAGAAAGACTTGGATGTGGTACTTGGGGACAAGCCGGAGAAAATGGAAAAAGCTGACGAAGATGCGTGGAACTCAAAGGACAAGAAAGCTAGGGAGGTTATTACATTGTCGTTGTCAAAGAGCGTTGCTTTCAACATCATGAAGGAAACCATGGCACGTGGTATGATGGATGCTCTGACGAGCATGTATCAGAAACCGTCGGCGGCTAACAAGGTGTTCTTGATGAGGGAGTTATTCACTACAAGGATGAATGAGGAAAGTTCTGTTACGGTTCACATTAACAATCTAAATTCAATTCTGTCCAGATTATCATCTGTGGGAATTAAATTTGATAATGAAACTCAAGCTGCACTGCTGCTAGCTTCACTACTTGATAGTTGGTCCGGAACAGTTACGGCTGTTACTAGCTCCGTGGGAGCTAGTGGTATGACTTTTGAAGGGGTTAGAGACTTGGTTTTGGGCGAGGATATCAGACGCAAAAATCAAGGTGGATCATCTTCTTTTGCGTTATTGAATATGGACAGAGGTAGAAGGAATAGCAGGAACAGTGGGAGCCGAGGAAGAAGTTCTTCTAGAGCTAGGAAGAATGTGAAGTACTGGAACTGCCAAGAGGTGGGACATGTTAAGAGTCAATGTCCAAAGAAAGAATTAAATAGTGTTGGTGCTGAGAATGTTTATCAGGAAGATGCATTGATACTCAGTATGGAAAACTGTGTAGACTCTTGGGTCATGGATTCAGGGGCTTCGTTTCACGCCATGGACAACGCAGAAACGATGGTGAATCTAAAAGAAGGAGATTTTGGGAAGGTACGGTTAGCAAATGACGAGATGCTTCAAGTAACGGGCATAGGAGATATTGATCTGGTTACTTCATTGGGAACTACATGGAACCTGAAGAATGTCAGGGTGATTCCGGAGCTGAAGAAGAAATTGATTTCTGTTGGTCAGCTGGATAAATAAGGACTGGAAGTAAGGTTAGGTGGTGGTAAATAGAGGGTGGTCAATGGTAATTCGGTGATTGCTCAAGGTATGAAGCGTGCGTCATTGTATATGGTTCATGTACCTGCTGAGGGAAGTATGACCGTCCCTGTTAAGCATGCCAAAATCTGGTTCGCTAAATCTAGTGCTAAGAGAGTTCATTTTGCAAACATGAATTCTGGAGTCAAGGGGATGTTAGTTGAACGAGTCGGAATGTCTAAACCATTCAGGGGATTTTGTGACAGTGGGAGCACGGGGTGTGTTCCTGGTACAGTTACAAAGAGCCGTTGGGTTTTCAAGACTAAGACCGAAAAATTCTCTCCTGTTGGAAGTTTGCAAAGTTTGGAG
The DNA here is from genome assembly GCA_023525715.1 of Cichorium intybus. Taxonomy (NCBI): domain Eukaryota; kingdom Viridiplantae; phylum Streptophyta; class Magnoliopsida; order Asterales; family Asteraceae; genus Cichorium; species Cichorium intybus. The sequence continues at coordinate 82,064,793 of CM042017.1, forward strand.
AGTGTTAGTGGTCCTCGGTGTATCTCTGGAGCTGGTGGAGTGTCCAAACCGGTTGAGACAGAGGATGAGTCGGTGGTGGGATTAGCCACGGCTGAGTTGGAGCTAGTGGGAGCTTCAACTGGCCCTTCTAGTACTTGATGATGAGGGGCGGCTGCAACTAGGAAATTGACTGAGTCTTAGCTTGTTCTTGGGAACTGGAAGCTTGAAATACTGATTTGGTTGAAGATTACTGGAGTTACTGTATTGTTCATGTCTCCAAGTGGGAGATTGTTGGGTTTGGTGGAACCATGAACAGTTTGTCACATTGTTTATAGCTCAATGACCATAATTGTAAATTAGTTTACAATTCAATTTGCAACTGAATTGATGTGCCTTGGTGAAAAGGAGCCTACCACCTATTTTAATATTCAAAGAAGAAAAAAAGAAAGGAACGGCAATTGGCATTCCAACTTGAATATTCAAAGGCAACATGTGAAAGAAAGAAAACAAAGGAACAATTACGGCTCTAAAATCCTATAAATAAGATTGTTTTCTTCTTTTGTTGATTGCACCAAACAATTGTAATTGTAATCTTCATAGAATAAATATAAGAAAACCCAGTTGCAGCCCGTGGATTTAGGATTGACACCAAATCCGAACCACGTAAATCCTTGTGATATATTTTGCTTTATTTTCTACTTTCGTGTGTGTGTGATAGTGTTTCCGCTGCGTGTACCCTGTCCGATTCCTAACATAAAGTATAAAGTTTTGTCCCGCTGAATCCATTTGATTGAGCAATTCTTGAAAGTACTAAAGGATTGAATAAGAGGAGAATAACCCATTTGATTGAGCTATATAGTATTTTCATAAAGTATAAAGTTTTGTCCCGCTGAATCCATTTGATTGAGCAATTCTTGAAAGTACTAAAGGATTGAATAAGAGTAGAATAACCCATTTGATTGAGCAATTCTACCAAAGTGGCAGTCGAGGAACTCTCGAATCGTCCCTCGTATGGAAACATGAGGATATTCGCAAATTTCCTCTTTGTGATCGACAGTTGTTTGGTGGAATTATCTGGGCAAATGATCTCAAATGAGATGTTGTCAATCTGTTTAGTAGTTCAGTTGATGTTTAAAGGAGTTGTGTGATATACTCTATAAACCCAGATGACCAATAATAGAGTGACATAGACACGGTTCAAGAATGTTGACTGTTTCAGGGTACAGAGATGGATCAAGAATGGACAGTAGATTCGGGGACTGAGATTGAAAGGTCAGAATAGATGCAGATTCTTTCGGACCAAAGGATGATGAATCTTGAATAGCCATTGAACATGTGGAAAGCAGTTGTGAGAAATTTGCAGACTAAGAGCTTCAAGAAATTAGGGTTTTAGAGAACAATTTGATCGTGTGAAGGTGACAGTTGTGAGAAATTTGCCATCTGTCACGTGTATGATTCAAATTTCAAAAAGTTGCGCCCTTTATGGTAACGAGTTGTTAGGAATGAGTGACTCATTATAGAAGTAAAACGACATAGTGAATGTAGAATATGGTATTAGTTACGAATTTATGACCTTAGACTTTAATGCACAAATGACAAAATTCCGAAGTGATATTTGAAATTTTGAGAGTTTTGATAAATGCAAAATTCAGGAGTTTTGATGTAGATATGACTTCGGAAACAAAAGGAAAAAGCTTCTTGATCTTTCATGTAGCAAACACAGTTTAAAACTATATATATATATATATATATATATATATATATATATATATATATATATATATATATATATATATATATATATATATATATATATATATATATATATATATATATATATATATATATATATATATATATATATAGGGGAGGGTTCCATTGAGAATGAAAAAATAATGTTGAGAACGCGAGAATGAATCTGGGCCACTAGATGCGCCAGCGCTGACACAAGCCGCTCCACGACGACGAGCTGGGTTTTTTTCGTATATGATTTATTCATATATGAATGGGTATATTCATATATGATTATTCATATAATCATATATGAATAATCATATATGATTATATGAATATTCATATAATCATATATGAATAAACATATATAAATATACATATATGGTTGTGGTGGTCGGAATGGTGGTAGAGGGTGGCGATGATGATGGTGATGGCGATAGAGGGTGGCGATGATGGTGGTGATGGTAGCGAAGGTGTTCGTGGGGTGGTGGTGTTGGTGTAGGTGGGTGGTGACGAAGGTGGTGGTGGTGGTAGTAGCGATGGTGGAGGTGGTGGGGGAGGTGGTGGTGTTGGCAGTAGCGGTGGTGGTGGTTGGTGGCGGTGGCGTTGGGGGAGGTGGCGGCGGCGGCGACGACGGTGGTGGTAGAGATAGCGGCGGCAGCGGTGGTGGTGGCGGCGACGACGGTGGTACCGGTAACGAAGGTGGTGCAGGTGGAAATGGTGGTGAAAATCATATGTGAATAATAATATATATCTCGTCGTTAGAGCGTCAACGCTCCGACGGCGCCAAAACATTAGAGCGGCAAGAAAAAAAAAATATATGGCTGAGATTCATTCTCGCATTCTCAACATAATTTTCATTCTCAATCGAACCTACTTCTATACATATATATATATATATATATATATATATATATATATATATATATATATATATATATATATATATATATATATATATATATATATATATATATATATATATATATATATATATATATATATATATATATATATATATATATATATATATATATTTGCAAGTTAAGGATGAATCTACTACATGAGATCGTAATATACTACAGGCCACGCTAGGTACATTGGCTATTCTACAGTTCTTCGTAGTCTTCGCCTTCTCCGAGGAACCTGCACAGAGACTAGCCCCACTGACACAACATCAAACCTTGGTGCATGCCACAAGCCCACCCCGTAAGGACCCCCTGCATGGCAACTGACTACTGGGTAAACCAGCAGCCCCGGGTACACACGAACATGGCTAGCACAGAGGCTACAATGGGGCATTAATATCTTTAGCACCCAATGCACGCAGCAAGGTTCGAACCCGCGACCTCGCCTAGGCGAGGCACGTGCCTTACCCGCCACGACCACCGTGTTGTGTTATATATATATATATATATATATATATATATATATATATATATATATATATATATATATATATATATATATATATATATATATATATATATATATATGTATGTATGTATGTATGTATGTATGTATGTATGTATGTATGTATGTATGTATGTATGTATGTATGTATGTATGTATGTATATATATATATATATATATATATATATATATATATATATATATATATATATATATATATATATATATATATATATATATATAGGGTCCGGAACCGGTGATGACTCTTTTTCCGGTGAGGACGTGCGAGGACACCTTAAATAAATTGAAAAAAATATAAAAAAAATACAAATCATAAAATCGAGAATAGTACTATATCATTATAAAAAAAATTGGAAAAAAATTTAGATCTTTGAAAAACGCGATGATGCAATTTTTCTGTTTATATTTTGGATCATTATTTCATTATAAAAAATAATGATCCAAAATTTTTTTTTTGAATATTTTTTTTCTCCGATATAGTACTATGATTCATTTTAATATTTATATTATTTATATATATTTTTAATTTTTTTAAGGTGTCCTCGCAAGTCCTCACTTTAAGAAGAGTCCTCACCCGATCCTGATTATATATATATATATATATATATATATATATATATATATATATATATATATATATATATATATATATATATATATATATATATGCTTCTGTTCCTTAGAATTTGACAAAAATATTAATTTACAGTTTACGATCAAAAACGACGGACCATGTTGGAAGTCCATTATTCAATAAGATACTTTGCAATAAGATTTCTTACAAATATACTACGTTCCATATACCGAGTGAGAAATCCCAATTCATAAAAGCATGTGTATTATCTTAATTCCTCAAATTTGGCATTTCATGAATAGACTAAAATAACAATCCCTGCATTAAAGGTCAAGTCCCATTACACTTTGGTGATTGAGCATAAGAGGATATCTAGATATTTTTGCATTTTAGAAACATATTTTTAGAAAAATTTATCTCGATTCATCAGATGGAGTATTTGGACATGCTTCCCGGTTGACAAGCCTTTTGGAATTTTGCACTACTCGATCTCATCACTTAAGATCGATTACTGATATGTTTACATTTCCCGGTAAGGTTCTCAACTATGTTATAGGAGGTCCCACTTTATCATTTAAGAAAAGGATGTATGCCTTGAGGTACAGTTGTACCATGGTTTTGAAGTTTGTTTCAATTTGTGCTTTGTAGAATGACTTGGGTCTTGAATGTTCCTTTTCTCAGACATCCCATTTTTGGACTATCTATCTGAAGGTTTCAACATTTGAATCATCACCTTACTTCTAACAATAAAGGTGAGAATTGATGTTCGCATAATAACCTTATTCCTTCATCCCTTATAGCTCAATATGTAACTTAGGTGTAATGGACCTTAATATTTACTATCAGACATTGTTAGGCTTTTTAAATCCAGTAAAATTTGAATAACTATTCATCCTGAGAATCTTAATAGCATAATGAATAGTTAATTGATAGATCGAAGTGGGAACTACTGGGAATTCAGATATAGGACATCATTAAAGATATCATCATTGCAGTTAATATCAAATAGTAAAACAGCCTTGACATTATTCTGAAGTTTGTGGTTTACCATATGTTGCAAGTGGAATCCCAAATTACCCTTGTGTGCGATTGGATATGCTCAACAGATCCTACAATCAAAGTTTTGTCCATTAGATAAGTTATCCCAGGAAGAGAAGCATTGGATATTTTATTTAACATGAAGAAGTAAAAGTTTATAACTTTAAAGTTCAAAATGATGTGGAAAAAGATACACTCTACTCAAATACTCTTTTGAAATCATGTTATTGTGCATTTGAAAATCATGTTGGTAATCGAAAACAAGGTTTGTACAAGAAGGATTTGTTTTAAAGACAGATTTTGCTTTGAAAAGACTTATGCTTGAAATGTTGAAAGTGTTCTGCAGTTATCTGAAGCATATCTGAATGAACAGTAAGTGACCTTTGAGAGAAAATGTTTTTCATTTATATTATTGACACTTTAGAGTTTGCACATGAGCATTGAAAATTAAACCCAACCTTGAGATTTATTTGAATTAAAATTGCTTCCAAAGCTATCCAAAGCTTCGGGGTGAAAATTTAAAAATAACGTATGTACAAGCCAACCAAATTGTATGACCCATTTTTAAATTGAGATGCTTTATAAGGTAAGTAAAGTTATTACATTATACTCGATGTGATTCTAGCTATGAGTTTGCTTGCGTAAAGGTGTGACGATTCTTGTGATTTATTTCGAGTTTTGAGTTGTTGATGAGTGAGAAGGGTTTGGAATCCCTCTTATGTACTAATCTTGGTATAATTAAGATTAGTTAAGTTGTTATATGCGTTAGTGTGGTTAGAGGACATTTTGGGAGAAGTTTGAGTTTGAAAAATGCCAAGAAGAACCAACCCGGGTCGTGTTATGAAACCCAGGTCGTGCTGTGTCTATTGAACAACTGGAATAAAAGTCGTAAAAGCAACCCGGGTCGGGTTCTGTAACCCGGGTCGGGTTTCGGCTGCAGATCATTTAAATACGTATCATACTCATTTAATTGAGAACACTTCATTTTGAACAAGAAAACCCCAAAATCGATTTTCAGAGCTTAGGGAGGCGATTTTGGGTCAAATTAAAGCCGGAGATTCGTAGGGAAGCATAAAGTGATGTGGATCTAACCCCGTAAACGTGGTCTTGCTTTCGAATTTGTCGAGGTGAGTGATTTCTTCGTTTTGGGGTTTTGAAACCCTAACTTTAGATTTCATGATTTTGCTATATATTGTTAAATATGTTGTTAGTAGGTTGTTAGAGGATGCCTTTAGAGTAATTGGTGTGATTATTGTCGAGTTTCTACGGTTGAATGAGTAGAACCGCGGATTTCGGGGTTTCGGTAAATATAGAGTTGATATTTACCGTTTATACTCCTTTTTCCTCTTTTGATTTATACATCTTTGAGATAGATGTTATTGAGATGATTGTGAATGTTGGAGAATTGATTTAGATTATGGTAATTTAACCAAGTCTAGCGAACAAGAGCCCGGTACGCGTAAATTGGGGGTTCCACATACTAAGTTGATATCAGGTGAGTACTTTCGAATACTTGAGTAAGAGTTACACCTTGTTGTATATATATATTGTACCTATATGTGTGTTATGTTGATATTGCGGTAGCTTAGAGTTAGAGTAGTTATGTTATCTGTGGATAACAAGAGACGAGTTACAGTCTGTATTTGAGTATAAGAGCTGAGTATATGCTAGAGTGAGTGAGTTAAAGAGTCTTTGAGTTTGATTGCTACAACCATGATGGTTGTTATAATTGAGTATAATTGATTATGAAATAAGTATATGCAAGTGTGTGTGATTGAGTTTCTGAGTAGTATTAGTTGTGATACATATTATTGAGTTGATGACACTAATAATTAGCTGGTGTTTGTAAAGCTAATATGTTTGCAGGTTTCATAGTTAAGAGAAGGTGAATATTTTCTAATGAGATTAGCAAAGGAGAATGATGAGAAAGTATACTGAGAGAGATTCGTGGAGTGTGATTGAGATTACTCACTAAGCTTTATAAGCTTACACTTGAGTTGTATGTTGTTTTGCAGGTATCTGTAGCAGTGATAGGGGAAGACATGTGATAAAGAAAGATGGACAAGTTTAGAGCCTGTCCTTTAGTTGAATTAGATTTATTTGTAATGCCTGGTCAAATTGTAAGGACCTTTTGTGTAATTATACATGTTGATAAACATCTTGTTTCCTTGGTTTGAGTACAAGTATACCCATTTGATGTATAATTGTTCGAAAATTTTTGGGTGTACTTCGTATGAGAAACCGGGTGTTACAAGTTGGTATCAGAGCATGGTTTAAGTGAACTAGGTCTTTGAGTATACAGTCCTAGACTTGAACCGAGGAGAGAGATCCCCTATCACATGCTTAGAAATATACTGCTGCAAATGTTAGAGTATGAGTTGAGTATAACTCTTCTGTTATATTTATTATTTGCTATATTCTGTGTGTGAATACAGGTATTGAGTCAGATGAAGAATGAGTTGAGAAATTGGTCATAGTTGGTTGGACCTACAGAGGATGATGAGACGAGTTTTTGGTTGATATGAGATATCAGCTATCGAGGAGACAAGAACTTTAGTTGATAATGAGATGTCAACTGAATATGAGATGAGATACTAATTGAGATGAGATCCCAGCTGATGGTGAGATACCAGCTGATGACGAGATGAGATTCCAGCTGATGGCGAGATTCCAACTGATGACGAGATGAGATTCCAGCTGATGGAGAGATTCCAGCTGATGATGAAATGAGTTTCTGGCTGATGGTGAGATTCCAGTTGAAGATGAAATGAGATCCTGGTTGATGCGAAATTCCAACTGATGATGAGAAAGAGTATGAGCATAAGCCGAACATGAGCTAAGAGTTGAGATACGTGAGTGTAGTCGATTACACTCAAGAGTTGAGAGCCGAAGTATGCAAGTTTTAGCTAACGAGGAGATGTGATTTTATTGCTATGAGGTATGTGAGTAACTTTACTTAACATATTCGTTGTAAAGTGTTGTGTGTATTAAATTGTAATAATATATGTAGTAGAATATGTGTAAAATATGTGGACACATAAAAGATCAATTGAAATTACATGTGTTAGAGAATTGTTATTACAAAGTGTAGTAACCGACATCGAGATGAGAATCTCATGTCCACTTGAGGAAAGGTTTACATATCACATAACGAGTGTTTTCTGATTATGTATAATTGGGATTATAAGTGGTTGCTTGGCGAATATTTAGCAACCATGGAGAAATGTGTATATTGAGTATATATATGGTGGAAAATATATAAATTATGATATTGTATATATATTGTTTGTTGTTTCACAGATGTGACGAGATTTCTGTGTATGAGTACTTTGTTGTTGAGACCATATATTCTGTGGTGCCACATAACTAGTACTTATGATTGATCAAAATGAATGGCTGAGATAGCCAAAAGAGTATCAGTTGAGAAAGACAGTAAATGTGTGGTTGAATGGATATTATACCTGATTGTGAATAGGTATGTTGAGTATTGATTTTTTGTGACTTGAAATCATCACATAATGAGATAATTATGACAGAGATGTTAGATGACATTTGAGTAACCACATAAAGAGTACCTTGTGGTTATAATTGAGAGAACCTAGAGTGGTTCATGTAGGCCTTATTGTCCTAGAGATTGAGTTAATTGCCTAATATATGTGATTGAGATCACATATTTTGTGAGGCCACATATCGAGCAAAGTGGTTGAGACCACATATTTTGTGGGGCCACATAACGAGTAAATGTGATTGAGACCACATATTCTATGGGGTCACATATTGAGTAGTTGAGATGGAGACCATATATTTTTGTGGAACCATATAACGAGTATCTTGTGGTTAGAGTAGTGGGGACATTTGTGACTCAAACAAAAGGAGGAGTGACGGTGAGTCTATATGACTCGAGACCGTAGGGGAGAACCGCTAGAGTCAAAGAGGAGATGGATTGAAATCAGAAAATGATACGAGGTACCATGATTTGATCAGAGAATGGTATGAGATACCGTAACACAGCGTTGAGTGGTTAGAACAGAGAACGGTATGAGGTACCGTGAGAGAGTGTTGAGCAATGAGGTCGACGAACGGTATGAGGTACCGTGAGATAATGTTGAGTGGTGAGTTTGGAGGACAGTACGTGGTACTGTAAGATAGTGTGAGTGACGAGATAGGAGGATGGTACATGGTACCATAAGCAGAACTAGAGTGATGTTGCAGTATCATGCTTATGTGTAGCCATACGTGCACTGTATGATGATGATATGAAATATTGAAACTGTACTATTTTGAGTATGTGTGAGTTGGGTTTATACGATTTTGAGGATGATATTGAGTTATAATTTATAACATATTAATTTGAGAATGTGTGAAACTTATTTGATTATTGAACGAGATAAAGTTGTATAACTATGTAATGAGTTAAAAAGCGTATAAAAAAATTGTGATTGTGATTGATAGGATTCGTTCCTTAGCAATCAAATCGATTACCGCTGATAAGAGAAATGTGTGAATGTCGAGATGACAAAACTACTTATTCGTATGAAATGATCGATAGTAGATTTTGTTAAAATAATGTTGAGTTATTTTCTTGAGATTAATGAGTTAGTCGAGTGATGAGATATGATCTCACCGTAGAGATTGCTGTGTTAAACATTATTAATTCTTTGCGAGTTATGTGTAGAGATTACGGTGAACCGTATGTATGTATAATTTATTTCGTGTCATTATGATAAATTAGAAATTTAGATGAGAATGACGGAGAAATGGCGAGGGGAGAATTCTTACTGATGATGTGTCGGGAGAAATATATGCGATTGTGTTGAAAATTTAATTGATAATAAGTTGTTGAGTTCGTTATGATTATCGATTGAGTGAGAGCGTGATGTGGATTGTCCACATAAGTGAAGAGGTAATAAGTGAGTACATCGAGAGAAACAGCATGAGGTATATTGTTGAACTGAGATAAAAAGGAGTTAATTGGTGGAAGATTGTTAATTTTATATTGGGTGAAAACCTAATATGTGTGATGAGGTGGGAGCAGAGATGAATGAGTTTTCGGAGAAGTTGAAGCTGGTTGTGGTGATGAGACAACTGAAACGGGTCTTGTGTGACTAAATTATCGAGAATTAAATAACAAATTCAGAGGAGGCGTGAGTGAAACTCGAGATAGTTTCTAATATTTTGTTATTTCTGGATTTTTATCCTAGTATTTATGAGCTATGTTGATCAGAAATCAATAATTGACATGTTGCAATATGAGGAGTAAATTGAGAGAGAATGTGAGCCTGGAATCGGTGAGACCGTTTTCCTTATTGAGTTAGAGTAAACCATTTCAAGGAGATTGGAAACGGAAGTTGAATCTCAAATAGTTATTGAGATTAGTGTTATAGAAAGATTGGATGGTACGCTGAGAATATGGCTCGATGTGAGCGATAGATATAGGTGTGTGTGTGAGTGATGATAGTGATTGGAGTATCACTTGAAGAGTGAGGTGAGATACCTTCGTATCGGCAAAGCTATAACAATGGGAGTGTCGTGAAAGAGTGAGTGGTTGTCCACGTGAAATGGTAACAACCAATGTGGTTATAGAGATCATCTTACGAGAATAATGGTGGGCATTAAGATTTTGCGGAAAGAGAAGTCGAGTGAAAAAGTTTCTAAATGTAATGTGAATCGAGGAAGCTTGAGTTTTATAATTATATTATGAGTAAACGGTATGTAATAATATATACATGTCATATGAGCTGACGAGAGGATAATATAACTATTGTGTGTGATGTGTGATTGCGGTGATAAGATGGTTGTATAGATCGTGCCTAATCTAAGAGATTTCGAGGACGGAATCTTTTGAAGGAGGAGAGAACTTGTAAGACCCAGTTTTAAATTGAGATGCTTTATAAGGTAAGTAAAGTTATTACATTATACTCGATGTGATTCTAGCTATGAGTTTGCTAGCGTAAAGGTGTGACGATTCTTGTGATTTATTTCGAGTTTTGAGTTGTTGATGAGTGAGAAGGGTTTGGAATCCCTCTTATGTACTAATCTTGGTATAATTAAGATTAGTTAAGTTGTTATATGCGTTAGTGTGGTTAGAGGACATTTTGGGAGAAGTTTGAGTTTGAAAAATGCCAAGAAGAACCAACCCGGGTCGTGTTATGAAACCTGGGTCGTGCTGTGTCTATTGAACAAACGGAATAAAAGTTGTAAAAGCAACCCCGGTCGGGTTCTGTAAACCGGGTCGGGTTTCGGCTGCAGATCATTTAAATACGTATCATACTCATTTAATTGAGAACACTTCATTTCGAACAAGAAAACCCCAAAATCGATTTTCAGAGCTTAGGGAGGCGATTTTGGGTCAAATTAAAGCCGGAGATTCGTAGGGAAGCATAAAGTGATGTGGATCTAAACCCGTAAACGTGGTCTTGCTTTCGAATTTGTCGAGGTGAGTGATTTCTTCGTTTTGGGGTTTTGGAACCCTAACTTTAGATTTCATGATTTTGCTATATATTGTTAAATATGTTGTTAGTAGGTTGTTAGTGGATGCCTTTAGAGTAATTGGTGTGATTATTGTCGAGTTTCTACGGTTGAATGAGTAGAACCGCGGATTTCGGGGTTTCGGTAAATATAGAGTTGATATTTACCGTTTATACTCCTTTTTCCTCTTTTGATTTATACATCTTTGAGATAGATGTTACTGAGATGATTGTGAATGTTGGAGAATTGATTTAGATTATGGTAATATAACCAAGTCTAGCGAACAAGAGCCCGGTACGCGTAAATTGGGGGTTCCACATACTAAGTCGATATCAGGTAAGTACTTTCGAATACTTGAGTAAGAGTTACACCTTGTTGTGTGTGTGTATATATATATATATATATATATATATATATATATATATATATATATATATATATATATATATATATATATATATATATATATATATATATATTGTACCTATATGTGTGTTATGTTGATATTGCGGTAGCTTAGAGTTAGAGTGGTTCTGTTATCTGTGGATAACAAGAGACGAGTTACAGTCTGTATTTGAGTATAAGAGCTGAGTATATGCTAGAGTGAGTGAGTTAAAGAGTCTTTGAGTTTGATTGCTACAACCATGATGGTTGTTATAATTGAGTATAATTGATTATGAAAGGAGTATATGCGAGTGTGTATGATTGAGTTTCTGAGTAGTATCAGTTGTGATACTTATTATTGAGTTGATGACACTAATAATTAGTTGGTGTTTGTAAAGCTAATATGTTTGCAGGTTTCAGAGTTAAGAGAAGGTGAATATTTGCTAATGAGATTAGCAAAGGAGAAGGATGAGAAAGTATACTGAGAGAGATTCGTGGAGTGTGATTGAGATTACTCACTAAGCTTTATTAGCTTACACTTGAGTTGTATGTAGTTTTGCAGGTATCTGTAGCAATGATAGGGGAAGACATGTGATAAAGAAAAACGGACAAGTTTAGAGCCTGTCCTTTAGTTGAATTAGATTTATTTGTAATTCCTGGTCAAATTGTAAGGACCTTTTGTGTAATTATACATGTTGATAAACATCTTGTTTCCGTGGTTTGAGTACAAGTATACCTATTTGATGTATAATTGTTCGAAAATTTTTGGGTGTACTTCGTATGAGAAACCGGGTGTTACACAAATTAACATCATAAATGTAAGAAGGCAAATATTATTTCAGGTGAATGAAAATCCATCAATCATGCCAAGCCCATGTATAATTCGATAGAATGATTTCTCGTCTAGGGCCTTGGTGAATATATCAGCCAATTGATATGTGGTATTTATAGAGTGAACTTCGATGTTTCTGGTGGGATTTTTACAGATTAATACAATTCAATCAAACAGCGGAAGATAAAACAGATTAAATCCCAAAACTGAGCAGATTATTAAGCAAGATCATATCATGTTCATAATCAGAATTGTAAGTTTATAACAATTGCATCAACAACAAGATGAATATGATTCATACCTTTTTTTTGGATGTTAAGGATCCAAACGAGAATCCCTCTAATGATTCACACACAAGATTACCAAAAGAACAAGCAGACAGAAATTCTTCCGGCTTGAAGAAATCGATCCAGAGAACCTTTGAAGGGTTATTGAAATCGACACAGATGGAAGGGGAGGGGAGATTTGAGGGTGGCGGCTCCTTTGGAGCTTTGGGATGCCTTAGGGTTGAACCCCAAGGCCTTTATTTATAGTGTATGGGCTCCTAGGGTTTCAAACTTATGAGCCTTTTGGCGGCCGCACCCCGGACTTGTTTCTATTAATTAAACTATTAATTTATTACAATCCAATCTCTTAATTAATTTCTATAAATTAATTTCACAATTAATTTATTAATTAATTCTTGATCTAGTTTCTGATTAATTTATTTATCAATAAATTAATAAATCGATCATTCCTCTATTATTTATGCTACTATTTGTTTTTACTGGGTCGTGAGGGCAACCCAAATAGGAGCCTGTAATTATTACAAATATCACCACAGTTGATGACATTGGACATATTTCCAACAGTTTCCTTCTTCAACATGACGTATGATGAAGTGATAGTGAAGTGCTATGTGTTTCGTCTTAGAGTGTTGAACCGGATTGTGACAGATTCTGATGACACTTTGCGAAACACAAAATAATGGTATTCAATGCATGTTGATGGCATAATGTCTTAATTGACTATGGATCCAGATGATCTGTGATGTGCAAGTCGCAGCAACAATGTATTCAGCTTCGACAGTGGATATAGAAATACAAGTTTGATTTTTGGACTGCCAGCTGATTAACTTGCCGCTGAGGAATTGAAAACCCCCTGAAGTACTCTTACGATCAATAGGACACCCTATAAGATCCGTATCTGAATAAGCTTGTATAAAGAATCTTGAATTTGTAGGGTACCAAAAGACCATAGGATGAAGTACGATGCAGATAGCGAAATATGGTCTTCACAGCAGCAATATGTGGTTCTCTAGGATTTGATTGATATCGTGAACAATTTCACACTGGGAAGATGTTGTTCGGTCGGCTGGCTGTGAGATATAGTAGAGATCCAATCATACTTCGGTCAGTTGCTGGCTAATCTAGTGAAGGATTCTATATGGTTCCTCCAGCCATTGGAACATTTGCATCTGGTGCACTTAGCCATACCGAAGCATTCAAGGAGGCTTTTGGTATATTTTGTTGATTGATGAAAAAGCCTTCTTTATTTGTTTGATTTTCAATCCGAGAAAGAAATTAAACATTCCCAGCATGCTCATTTGAAAAGTTCCTTTCATTAGTCTTTCAAATTCTTTTGATAAAGAAGGGTCAGTGGATCTAAAAATAATGTGGTCTACATAAATTTGGACCAACATAAGATATTGACCAACTTTCTTTCGGAAAAGGGTGGGATCCACCGAACCTTGTTTGAAATTCGATTATTTTAAGAATTGGGTCAAAGTTTCATACCACACATGTGGTGCTTGCTTTAATCCATAAATTGCTTTATCAAGTATCTTGCAGTGGTTAGAAAATATTTTATTACAAATTCAGGTGGTTGTTTAACAAAGACTGTTTCCTCGAGTTCGCCATTTAAAAATGCACATTTGATGTCCATTTGATAAACGTCAAAGTTTTTGTGGGCATAGAATGCCAAAAAGACGCGAATAGACTCGTCTTTGGCAACAGGAGCGAATGTTTCTTCATAATCAATTCCTTCCTATTGGCAGTAGCCTTTCACAACCAACCTGGCCTTGATGCGAATAACATTACCTTCGGTGTCCAATTTATTGCCATACACCCATTTTAGGCCAACTATAGATGTATTAGCGAGTTTTGGTATAAGTCGCCAAACTTTGTTTCTTTCAAATTTTGCTAATTCCATCTGCGTAACTTTGACCAAATCAGGGTGATCAAAGGCATCTTTGACATTTTTGGGTTCAACTTTAGAGATGAAGATGTTACACATGAAAAGTTCGGAGGTTTTGTTTAATTCATTGTGTATATCACAAATTTGTGTAAGAGTTAGAACCTTATCATGGACATCACTGATAACTTGTGATTGAGGATGATCCCTTGTCCATTTTTTTCAAGTGGATGATAGTTTGGATCATATTTTGGCAATCCTTCAGCAATAACATTCTCAATATCCAAAAGGTATCCTAAAACAGATGGTCTGTTACTATCATCATTAGCAAATGCAGGAATTGAAGGGGAGGGTATGGAAAAATCATTTAAGAGTTGCTCTCCATCAACATAAGCATCAGAGTGATATTGAATGTTTTGTGATTCACTTGACTCTGCCCCTCGTCGACGCTAGGATTTAGGGCAATAATTTGTGCAATAGCATAAAAAACATTAGTGTTGTCAAAATCAGGATGCTTCCCCTTGAACACAGAAGTATCTGAAGGACCACGCAAAGACTCCCTCTCGACAGAAGAAGAACTTGGATTTATGGAAGCAGAAGCATCAGCAGGTCCATCTAAAAATTTTGTTGATTCAGATACATTGTTGTCTAATGCATGGATGTTTGCATCAGCGACTCAGACAGGTGGATCAAATAGTAAAAGAAAATCTGCATCAATTGTCAGCATTAGCAAAGATTCTGAAACTGAGTCTGGAAAAATTAAGGATCAGGGAAACTTTGTCTAGGACTTCTTTTTGTAGTAATCATCAAAAGTGAGGTTAAAAGTTTCTTCGATCTTTCTCGTTCTTTCGTTTATTACTTTATATGCTTTAGAAGATGAAGACTATCCCAAAAATATACCCTCGTCAGACTTTTGCGTAAACTTAGACAAAGGGTCTATGAGCTGCATTATAACCATCGACATCCAAAAATGTGAAAGAACTTCATGTTTGGTTTTCGTTTGTTGATAACTTCATAGGGAGTAATATTGAACGTTTGCGAATGTAGGATTGGTTTGTGTAAAACATCATATGACATTGCTTCCCCCCAGAAGTACATGAGCAGGTTTGCGAAGTTAAGCATGGTTCTTGCAGCTTCACATAGAGACTGATTTTGACATTTTGTAACTTCGTTTTGTTGCAAAGTGTAAGGAGTATAGAAGTTGTGAGTAATTCCTTTTTGTATGAGAAAAGAATCAAGAATGTGATTTTTGAATTCTGTTCCATTATCACTTCGTATAGCTCGCACAAATTTATTTTGAAGACAGTTTAATGTTCATGATAAAGTTGATGACAGTGGTGGGTGTTTCAAATTTACTTCTTAAAAATAAAACCCATGTAAAGCGTGAGAAATCATCAACTATTACCAAGATATACTTCTTCCTTCCCTAGGATTCAACTACTGAAGGACCACATAAGTCCATGTGGAAAAGTGAGAGTGGTTCAGTGATTCGAGTATCAATCACAATCGGATGCCCTTATCACATCTGTTTCCCAAACTCATAGGCAGAGCAAAGAGTATCGTTATCAAATTTCAGGGCAGACGTACCGCAAAACAATTCCATTGCCATTAGTTTATTGATGCTTTTAAAATTCAGATGAGAAAGCCTTCGGTGCCATAGCCAGCTGCGATCAAAAGTGGCTTTGGATAGCAGACACACTAAAGGAGCACCAACAATTGGTTTCAGATCAAGTGGAAACATTACCCCTTTTCTCTTAGACTTAAGGAGAATCTCCTTTGTAACTTCTCAAGCATTTACACTACTATGACTGTTGAAACTGACTTCGTTGCTACTTCCCACAACTAGTTGTGATATACTTATTAGATTGTGCTTCAAGCCTTCAAGATAATCTACTTTATTGACAGTGAATTGACCATTCATAATCTTTCCATAACCATTGATAGGACAACATTCATTGTTACCAAACTTAAGATCACCATCACCATCAAGAGTTCGGTAATCTCTTAATTATTCCTTTATCCTAGTTGTTTTGGTAAAAAGTAAGCTTGAACAAATTAGTTAGGGCTGTGGTGTTAGGATTAGGATCCTGAAGAGGATCTTAGAATGTTGACACGGGGATCTTACGAGGAAAACGCTTGATCCAATTAAGGATCTCCAGCACAAAACCTTGGGAACCGGAAATCTCTGGTTGCCCGGTGTAAGTTTATTAATTTAGAAAATTGAGTACAAAATCATGTTTACAATAAGAGTGAACAGTAGTAGAGTGTAGCTATGGCTATGTGTCGTGTGTGTGAACTGAATACAAGTCAGTATTTATACTAGAATTGGCTAACTATATTCCTAGAATCTCGGCATGATCTTCTCATCTGAGATCCTCAAAGATTTTGTCTTCTATTCGTTGAATTGGTTGAAGAATAACGTCCCTTTCCATGTTTGTTGGTGTTATCTCGATTTAACAGGGTCTAACTTGACTTAGTCGTCAACTGAATGAAATAAGTCGATGTACAGTCACAAAAAATAATGATTAGTATCAATTGGGATCCTGGCCAGGATCCTGACCAAGATCCTTAACCAGGATCTTCCCAGAATTCGTGTCAGGATCCTTAGGGAAAATTCCTCACATAACAATAGCCCATTTAAATGCGACTTTAGTAGATAAAGATGGATTTAAAACTATATATAAATTTTGAATTTTCCTATTTTTGAGGGTTGATAAGATAGGCAACTTATCTGCTACATACGGCGTCGTCTTTAAGCGGTGCTAATCCCAAAAACCCCTTCTCAAGGTTTAGTATAAGTGGGGTAATCCTCTGTTCACATTGCTCTTCTTCGTTTAATCTTCTCTGTGTGTTTTTTCACGTACGTGCTTATTCTCTCGTTCTCGATTTTTTTCATTGGCATGGGTAAGAAGATGGTCAGGTCTAAAGCTCCGGTTGTAGAAGATTTTGTGCGCCAAGCGCTTCTTAATAAACCTGAAGAGGAAGTATGTTCTTTCCATGACGATGACAGTCGTTGACTCATGACCATAGGACTATTCTCCTCTTTTATAGAGCTTGGGGATTTCACTCTTCTTCTTAAATTTGATAGTGTCTCCCCTATTTGGGTTTGTTTCCCGGAATATCCATTCTTGTTAGGTCTTAGGTACCCTTTTCCTCCCCTTATTCTGAATTCTTTACCGCAACTGGTATTGCTTACACCCAAGCAATGCCAGTTGTTTGGAGGATCTTGTACTGGGTGGACATGATCAATCGTACCAAAGGTTTAAATCTTGGTCTTTCCGAGGTTGCTTCCGTGTACGATATTCAGACCTTTGGCTCTCATCGTATTCCTTTTAAAATCAAGACCGGCGTGACTATCTGGTCTTGAAGGCTACTATGCATGATGTTCCCTATAAAGGCCGTTTTTTCTTTGTGTAAAGAGATACCCTCCCACGCGCCGAACAGGTTCCTGGAGAGTGGGTGGTCAAGGGTAGGACCCTTGTTTTTTCCATCCTTGACATTTTTATTGTTGATGCATTTGTTTATTTCATTTTTGCAGTTCCCCAATTTCAGGCGATCTTTCCTGCTCGTTCGAATACCGAGACGAAGGTTGTAGAATTCCTGAGGGTTCCACCAGTGGAAAGATCCTTTCGTGCCCCTACCCCAGCTACAGATCTTGAAGAGCGTTCTGAATCTCTTTCTTCTAGTATTGTGAAAATGTCGAGTGTTAAAGCTCATTTTAAATTTTTATAGAAAATTCCTTACCTGGATCCTTTTGGTAATTCTTGTGATACCTGAAATTCAGATTTTGCTTGCAGTGTCTCGCTCTACTCATTACACCAAATTTGGTTTATCCGACATGGATGACCTATTGAAAATCAAGAAAGAGGTGAAACTCTCGATCCCCAAGAGGGAGCCTAGCAGTCAGACCATGACAACTGGGAAGAAAAGGAAACCACAAGTGGAGGTAGTGGACATTGAGATGTTTGATGACATGGAACCAGCTGTAGCTAAGGCCAAAGTGGACAATTTGGTTTAGTCAGTAACTGTGGTTCACATTCATCTTTTAGTTGGTTCACATTCATCTTTTAGTTGGTATCAGGTGCCTCTGAAGTTCTCTGTTGTTTCTTGTAGTTTACGACGCATTTTCTTATGGCTATGGAGGACGAAAGACTAAGGCCAATGAACATGACAAGCAGGTGAAGGAACTAAAATTGGAGGTTCAAAAGTGGGAGGGGGAAATGTTTGCCCTGAAGGCTAAGCAGAAACAAAAGATCCATCAAGCCGTCCAAGAAGCTGAAGTTAAGTGCGAGGAAGCTATTACCTCGGATGCCAAGCTTTCTGCGGCCATTACGGTCCTTCAAGCTCGACTCCGTATGGCTGAAGATATGGAGCTTAGTCGGATTGAGGAGTGGGATACCACTGCTTGGCTAGAATCCTTGGAGAAGCTTCAGGATGAAATATGTGAAGGGCCGTTAGGACTGGTTGGTGAAGATCCTTCAAAAGGAAAAGGTCCAGGATCCGAGGCTCCTATTTATGTAGGTGAAGTTGGTGGAGATGATGCGAAGAAGGAAGATGTTCCTTCTTAAGTTTATGGGTCAGGATGCCTTAATGAGGGCCTTTGTTAAACATTCTTTGTAATCTTTTTTTGGTTGGTTACCATTCAGGGCTCACATTCTTTGTAATCTTTTGTTTGGTTGGTTACCCTTCGTGGTTCGAACAATTTTCTTTTTCTTGAAGATGGATGGTGCTTGGATTTTGGGATTTGGTTGATCACATCTTGCTTGTCATGCTATTTGCTTGATATGTATGTGCTTACTTTGCCTGCATGCTTGTTAGTTGCATAATAGTAGTCTTGCATAGGAATATTTAGGACATTAGCTTAAGATTCTGCATTTTGCAAAACATTTTAACAGTGAAAAATTTATAAAAGATCTTGAATAATGGTCCTTCGGGTTCCTTGATCAACGTCAGGATCCTGAGTAATGATTCTTCAGGATCTAGTTCAGGATCCCGAAGAGCTATTCATTTTCAAATCATGCTTTGTAGGAAAGTGTTCAAAATATGAAGTGTAAGAGTGATTTCTTTAGCGGTCCTTCATATTGATATAAAACTTAGGATTTTGAAAACCTCATTATGACAATGGGATGCAATAAGAAAAGTAGTCAAGATTGGATAGAACTTGTGTAGGATTCTTCAATACATATTGTAAAAAATTTCAATTGAAACCCAAATGGATCCTGATGTAAACTGGTCCTGTGGTTGAGATTCGCTCGTCGATGAAGATGCAGACCTGAATTCACAATAATGGAAGAATGGGTCAGTTGCACTCTGGGAGGTGGTCCCAGGAGGACGCTCCGACGATCTAGTTAGTACGGTGATCGGAAAAGTGAAGAAGAAGGTCTTAATGAAAAGTGAGAGTACGAATGACGATGATGATCTCCCCATGGGGTCGATCATCATATACCGTTGTACCTTTGTAGGGACCATCTATTGGTTGGGGCAGTAGACTTCTCCTGATTGGCTGATTCTCTGCGACTGTCTGTGATTGGTTCGTTGGGTTGGCCAGGTAGTGGTTCGTACACTACCTAGGTCGTTTGTTATCAGCAAATCGTATGATGGACGATCACAAGGTGAGATGTCATCTTTTCATTGGTCCATGCAACTTCCATTTGTTCAAAGCTGTTGAATTGGATGGCGTCCAGCCAGGCGGGTCGAGCGCCCCTCAGCAGCTGGCTGGACGTCGAGTCAATGGTACGGTTGCGTTGGCGCTAGTATGCTAGCGTGCTGGTGTTCTGGCGTGCACGTCACTTATGATACGTTATCAAGTCCTCCTAGTCTAGTAGTCAGGACGGGCGCGTGCTAGCCTTGACGTTCTAGACTTAGGTAACGACATTTCGCTTTTATCAGGTAGGTTCCGTAATTATTGCTGACATGACGTGTCAGTTTTCACATTAGTGCATTTCGAGTTTCCCGCTTCGTATCCTTATATCTCGATTAGGGTTTTTTGACCCTCATTCCTCCGTCTCTTCTGTTTCGTTTCTTTTTCATTCTATCTTCTTCTTTCGTGGTTTACTGAGAATGGAAGGAGTTTCCGATCAAGAGATCGCTGATGAGGTTTACGGTCCTTTGGTTGAGAAGTACGGTTTTCATCCTGAAGACGGTGTTTTAGTTCCTTCCAACAATGCCATCTACTCCCTCCCCCCGAAGGAAAAATCGGCATTTTCTTAAAAACGTTCGATGCCGGTTATCGACTTCCGACATTAGATTTGATGGATGAAGTGCTTCGGTGAAACAGTGTCGGACTCCATCAGCTAACTCCCAACTCGGTCACTAAAATTGTTGCCTTTGAGTTATTATGTCGTTCACAGGGTATTGTGCCTGATTTCTACGTCTTCAAGCACTATTTTCGTTTTGCTACGGTTGGGTAAAACTATTGATAGTGTATCATACGGATACATGCAGCAGTCCGCCAGCGCGCCAGTGGCATGCCTTGCCAGCACCTAGACGGCCAGCCAGCCACCAGGGACCATGCGAGCACCTGGCTGGACGTCATCTAACTTGGCACTCACAAATGGCTAGCTGCCACGTGCACCAATGCCAAAGTGACACATCATCCTGTAACGATCATCGCGTGACCTTTCGAACCACGGACGGATTAGGTGGTCCACGAGCTACCACCTGGTTAGATGAATGAGCCAATCACAATTAATCGCAGGCGATCGTCCAATAAGAAAAAAGATCCGCTACCAACTGATAGATGGTCCCCACGCAGGTATAACGGTATATGATGATCACGCCCTTGGGGAGATCATCATCACAAATACATGCTCTTATACGTATTCGATTCATCTTATATTCTCCGATCACCGTACTAATTTAACCGTCGGAGCGCCCTCCCGGGATCGCCTCCTAGAGTGCGACTGACACCGTTTTCGTTGTTGTGAGCTCAGGTCCAAGGATTAACCATTTAGAATATCTCGGTGAAGGACTAGTTTGCATCATTGGCGCTGACACGCCTAGGTCGTCGTGCGGTCAAAAATAAGAGAAAAACCTAACACACACTAGCACAGTGGTAGTCAGGGTCGATCCGCAGGAGCTTCGTGGTTAGACTAAGTGAAAGATTACCAACTAGTAGTGTCACGCTACAGTCGGAGGATCTAGTTTCTACCTTCCTAATCACTAGCAATGATCAAACAAATTCAAGCCAAGCTAAGCTGAGCTCAAATGAACCTAGTCACTTTCTGAAATCAGAAGTACATCTCTGAATCAGAAGCAATCAAAGGCATCCAAACTAAGCAAAACCAAGCAAAGCATAAACTAGCCACTAACTAAAGTTCTACTGAACAGTTACTAGCCAAAGTTCAATGCCTAAACACTAACCTAATTAGCTACTGATTTCGGCAAAGGAAAACAGTCCCAACAAGGTCAAAACAATATCCAAACACCATTCAAACATTCAAAACCAAACACAAGCATAAAACACCAAAATACCAACATTAATCATAACCAAATGATTTACATTCACCAAATCCGAATCCAAACATCCAACAGTAATAAAATGAGACTAAAACAGAAACCAAAGCTAGATATCAATGGTTGTCACTCCCAAAGATACAAACCAAGGCTAACTACTAACTACTTAATTTAAAATAAAAGCCAAAACTAACCAATACCAAATGAGAGTCTTCTGGAACGAAATCTTGGAGTCAAAGAGCTTCAAGGTCGATTTTACACCCGGTCTTTGTCAGGGTTTTCGGCTGGAAATGCCTCTATTTATAGTTGCAATTTTCCCGCAGCCGCGCCGCGCAGATGAAGAATCCTTGGCGCGCGTACTAATCTTTTCCCGTTTCTTCGGTATTTGAATGTGTTCCACCGCCTTAAGCCCGCGTCGCGCGTGGTTAATTCCCGCGGCGCGCGTACGAGTTTCCTTGATTTTTCATTCTTTTACAAACTTCTTCCTTTTGCATGCTTTTAGTCCCTGTTTCCATTCTTTTTCTCCAAACAAGTCCTGGCACGAAAAGTGAGAATACCCAGACATATTTGATATAATTTTATCAAGAACAGGGCTCAACAACGCCTTAAATATTTGATATCACTAGGCGTTGTCAAACACCCCACACTTGTGCCTTGCTTGTCCCCAAGCAAGAGAGTTTTTAACAAATTATAATAAAGAATCAAACAATTTTTGACTGTGTTTAGTTTCAAAGTTTATTGCTCTTTGAGTTAGAGTGGAATAGTTCGCGAAAACATAATTGAATTGTTCTTTGGAATTCATGGCTTTCTAGAGAACCCCTGATTACAAACTTTCTGTCCACAATGAAGTGTACTTACTCATTCAGATTCTAAAGACCATTAAGGAATTGTCCATGACTTTCGATGTTGTCCGTATAGCGAGCTTTCAAAAATACCATCCCAGACCAGACGATCTTAGGTGGTAAGGTGCATAAGGCCCACCCATTTTAGACTTACTGGCTCGAACAACAAAGGCCATAGATTGGCAGTCCCTTCCTAAATTCTAATCCTAAAACAGCTCAATCTTCTAAACTCGTAAAACTCAACTTATTTGACTAACTAATAGCATGATCACAAATAAACAGTATTTCTTGAAAAATACTAGTGCTATCACAATCACAAACCATTCGTTTCAAAATTGCAATTTATTAAAAATTTTGAAAAATATTGCTAAAAATTGAAAAATTGATCATTTCTGCAAAAATTTCTCTTTCGACCGTCCACACCCCACACTTAAAACCGTACAACGTCCCCGTTGTACAAAATTATTTCAAAACAAGGGAGAAATAGTTACCCCTTTTGGACGATAGACTGCTTGGTACTCAATATCACAGGTATAATTGCGAACAAACGGATCCTTGATTTCGTATTTTGGAGTTGTAGCGCTACAGTGAACACGCCGGTGGTCGAGACAAGTGGAGGGGGCACGGTGACCCCACACTTGTCTGAGACAACTCCTTCCCAATTTGGTATATCATGCATAACTCAACAAACAAATTAAAAACAAACATGACAAATGAAATATGAACAAAATATACAGATAGATGTGTCATAAATTTTATACATATATCCAAAAAATATAAAAAGAAAGAAAGAAAAAATACATCAGTCACTACCAGGTGGCCTGGAGGGTCCAGCCTCGTGATCGTGGGCCCTGGCTGGGAATGGTCGGGGGGCCCGGCCCTGCTGAGTGGCCAAATCCAAGAGTACCTCCCCGATCCATGCCAACTGGTCCTCAATCCTAGCAACCCTGGCTGCCAGGTCCTCCTGCTGAGGCTCTGTAGGGGCTGCTGGTGCTGGCTCTGGTCTCCGGCGTCTCCTGCCTGGCTGGACATACGCGGGCTGGGGTGCCTGAGGAGGCTCGGTCGGCGCCCGGATGAACTGCCCCGGGCGCTGCTGCTCAATGAGCCGCATCCTCTCCAAAGTGCACGCTGTAGTGCGGGATGGAGGCAGAGCGGTCAAGGAGGCAACCACGGGGGCAGTGAGGATCCCATATGAGCGGGCCAGGCGGGTGATGAAATACCCCTGGCCAGCTGGCGGAGGCGCCAGTTGAGTGGGTAGAGAGAGCAACCGCGAGGGCGAAGGGGAGATGGAGGAATCGGGACGGGACGGGTCGAGGAGAGCCCATAGGAATGTCATGTCCTCCCTAGACACCTTCTCGCCTCCCTCCTGCTGCATGATGGAGGTGGAGACGATACGGTGCATGAGGCGGTGAAGTGGATCGCGGAGGTGGCTCTCCCTCGAGGTCCCTGCCTCATACATAACGTTGGACAGTGGTGTCCAAATCTCCATGTTAGCAGCCCGCTCCGGCTGCCCCTGAATGCAAGCACCGAAGAACTGCGTGAAGTGGCAGTGCTGAAGATCCGCCGGAGTGTAGATGCCGGTGTGCCTCCCAAACTCCCGGAGGTTGCACTCCCTCTGTGCACCTCCCAGTCGAAAGCGGATGATCCTGGATCGTGGATCCGACGCCCTGGGAGCGAAATGGATCGTGGAGAGAAACTCCAACAGTAGCTCGGTGTAGACCACATCCTCGTCAGTGGCCATGATCCTGTCCCATCCTCGGCAGGTGAATGAAGCATCCTCGCGAGTCCAGGTGCGATGCAAGAATGGCTCGATCGCACCCCAGAGCCCAGCATCCCTCAGTATGTCTCTATCGATGACCGTCGCCTCGAGAACCCGGCGACCAATCAACGCGTCCCTCCGTGAAATGTACTCTGCGGAACTCGCCAGTCCCTCAGGGAACTGGAGGAAGGCATGCTCTAGTCTGAACATCATCTGCAAAAAAAAGATACATAGCCAACAAAATTTTTTGCAAAATTAGTCCTTCTTCCCCCACCGCACCGCGGCGCTGCCCTAGAGCAGGGCGCGTCACGGTGAGCGACTGTTTCTAAACCCCGACTCAAACTCCCGATTTAACCTGCTAAAACACAATCTAATCATACAACAAGGTAGCCTAAGTGTCGACAAACTCATCTAGGGTCTCCATTTGGCAAAACAAACACCCTATGAGTTAGCATTAGCGATTCTAAGTTTGAACTATTTTGGGCAAATCACTAAAATTAACTACCTAATCACTAGTTTTAACGAGTAATAGATAGTTAGAATAGCGTACCTTGGCAGTGGAAACAAAATGAGCAAGAGAAATTCGTTGATCAAAGCTCCGAGTCGTGTGTGGTTTGTGTGAGCCGCGGCTTACCTTATAAAGGAGAAAACCGACTGATCGTTCCCCGCGTCGCGAATTTACGCTTTGCACATCGCGCGTGTCACCAAATCAACCCCTGCGCATCGGGTTGGTTTACGATCCCGCGTCGCGTAATTCAAAAACCCGCGGCGCGGTCTTCAAAAAATTCAAAACTTCTCAAATGACCCCACACTTATTTTAGACCACGAATACCTGCAAAGATTGATGTATTTTCCTAATTAATTCAAAGAAATATAGATCCTTACTTATGACATGATGGGTTGCCTCCCAACAAGCGCTAAGTTTAACGTCTTCAGCCAGACGTGCTATTCCTACTACAGCTACGGTGGATCGTACGCCATTTGTTTCTGCTGCATTTTTACTTCCACCGTCCTTTCGCTGACCCACTGCCCTTCAAACTTTCCTGGGTCGAATGGCTTGTCAGTTCTCCTGCTGCTGCACAGTTGCCGTCTCTCGATGATTTCCCGCGAGTGCTTGGAAGTAGCGTTGAACCTCCAAGCTCGGTCCTTTCTTCTGGACCTCTTCAAAGTCAAGGGCTTGACATGAAGCGCGCCTAGTGCTGCTCCCAGTAGTTGTTTTATAGATCTCATTTTGCCAGTGTCCCACATGCTATCTTCAGTTTGGAATTTTGGCTTGTAGTACCAGTAAAAATTTTCCAATCGAATAGGATCGGAAGGCAACATGTCAGGATGCTTCCATATGTCCTCATCGATAGTATTGATTACATCTAATTTTCCATTCATGAATGGATCATGAGTGGTGATAAAATCATGTTTATTATTTTCAAATATTAATTCGTCAGCATCAACTTCTTGGTCATCGTCCAACAGGTGGATCGGATCCAAAAGTGAGCGACTGGTTTGATCTGATGGTGGTACAAAGTCTCCCATCACCAGATCCTTGCTTTCAAATTTCTCAAAATTTTCAAAAATTATAGGGTCAGGGGTAATATTGTCATCTACACCCCCTTCCTCAAAAACATCAACAATTTCAACAAATTCGGGAATTGTTGGGCTGGGATCTGTACTGTCACTTACAGTCCCCTCCACAACATCCCCATCAACCAAATTATCTGGTGATGGTATGGATTCACTCATCACCAGCTCGATATTATCAACATTTTCAAAAACATCAAAAGCTGTTGAGTTAGAGGTAGCATTGTCACCTACAACCTCTTCCTCAACAACATTTTTGACCATCTCAGTGGTCTCTTGACTTTCACACGGTGTATGCCCTTCCATCACATATTCAGGTGATGCAAGTTCACACACATTATTATTGGTATAAAAATCACTCGCCTCCGGTTCTGGTGAAGGTGGTGAACATTTCCAACTTTCCTCTAACCTATATAAAGAAGCTTGCACTTTTTCAAGAGCTTCAGCCTGGTCCTTCTGCTCGTGGTAGTTGTTATACATGAATACCCAAAGTTGGGCCCAACTTGCAGAATTCTCAGGCTGAGATGACTCCTCGGTCCGCCATCCATTGTCATCGAATGATCCATTATAACAATCATCCTCGTAATAGATGTCGGCCGGATTTTCATAATACTCATAATACTGATCCGGGTACATGTAATCACCCATTATAAGGATGTACACATACCAAAAATCAGTGAACTAAAATCAAACATCAAAAATCAGAAAATAAGTCCTACAAATCACCTAATCTAAGCGCACAGCTCCCCGGCAACGGCGCCAAAATTTGACACGCCTAGGTCGTCGTGCGGTCAAAAATAAGAGAAAAACCTAACACACACTAGCACAGTGGTAGTCAGGGTCGATCCGCAGGAGCTTCGTGGTTAGACTAAGTGAAAGATTACCAACTAGTAGTGTCACGCTATAGTCGGAGGATCTAGTTTCTACCTTCCTAATCACTAGCAATGATCAAACAAATTCAAGCCAAGCTAAGCTGAGCTCAAATGAACCTAGTCACTTTCTGAAATCAGAAGTACATCTCTGTATCAGAAGCAATCAAAGGCATCCAAACTAAGCAAAACCAAGCAAAGCATAAACTAGCCACTAACTAAAGTTCTACTGAACAGTTACTAGCCAAAGTTCAATGCCTAAACACTAACCTAATTAGCTACTGATTTCAGCAAAGGTAAACAGTCCCAACAAGGTCAAAACAATATCCAAACACCATTCAAACATTCAAAACCAAACACAAGCATAAAAGCACCGAAATACCAACATTAATCATAACCAAATGATTTTCATTCACCAAATCCGAATCCAAACATCCAACAGTAATAAAATGAGACTAAAACAGAAACCAAAGCTAGATATCAATGGTTGTCACTCCCAAAGATACAAACCAAGGCTAACTACTAACTACTTAATTTAAAATAAAAGCTAAAACTTACCAAATGAGAGTCTTCTGGAACGAAATCTTAGAGTCAAAGAGCTTCAAGGTCGATTTTACACCCGGTCTTTGCCAGGGTTTTCGGCTAGAAATGCCTCTATTTATAGTTGCAATTTTCCCGCAGCCGCGCCGCGCAGATGAAGAATCCGCGGCGCGCGTACTAATCTTTTCCCGTTTCTTCGGTATTTGAATGTGTTCCACCGCCTTAAGCCCACGTCGCGCGTGGTTAATTCCCGCGGCGCGCGTACGAGTTTCCTTGATTTTTCATTCTTTTCCAAACTTCTTCCTTTTGCACGCTTTTAGTCCCTGTTTCCATTATTTTTCTCCAAACAAGTCCTGGCACGAAAAGTGAGAATACCCAGACATATTTGATATAATTTTATCAAGAACAGGGCTCAACAACGCCTAAAATATTTGATATCACTAGGCGTTGTCAGGCGCCATCCGTTTGTGTGACGAACTAAGAACTACGATCTCCCAACCTTGAATGGCGACACCATCAGACAATCGGCAGGGTGACGCCCAACGAAGCCCGGTACGACCCATGATGTCTCTAGGAGCAGTTACGCCCTCGACTTCAGCGACTGCACCTCAGGCGGTCACGTCTACAGCAACAATGACCACCATATCACCATGGCGACCTCCGATGCGAAGTCTACCGACACTGTCGTTGACTTACTTCAATCCTCTCTTCCATGCCGGGCCGTCGGCAACACAACCGTTGTTCCCACCTCCGTTTATCGCATCTACAACGGCGAATATCTCGACTCCTACCTCTGTCCCGGCGAGCATCCAACCGCCATTCTCGCTACCATTTGCAACTAGAACACCGTCAACACCGTCTCCAATGCCCACCATCCCACAGAATTTCTTTATAAGCGCTCCTACTCCTCCAACCCAGTTCACTCCAACACCATTTTATGCAAACAGTTATCCCACTCCTCCGATAATAAACCCACCCTACATAACGTCGCAATACCCATTTGTACCGTTTTATCATCCATTCCAACCGCAAACGCCGACTCCAATCCCTACCATAACGACGCGTTGTTCGCCCTTTGTCAAGGAACTCTTGGATTATGAGATCCCAAGTACTGCTAAGCTCCCAACATTGAAGGTATACAATGGAACCACATGCCCGGACAGCTACATCGACACTTATGAGTGGTACATCACTTCATTAAAATTAGATCAGCGTTTCTGGTGTACGTATTTCCCAACGACGTTAGATGGGAATGCGGGTGCATGGTTTAAAAGCTTAGCACCAAACAGTATATACAACTTTGAGCAGTTGAAACAGTTATTCCTTACAAACTTCATGCAATTGCGAAAATATAGGGGCGACAATCATGCTATAATGGGTTGCAAACAGCGGGAAGGTGAATCCATGAAAGATTATTTCAAACGATTTAACAGGGCTACGTTGGACGTGCCAGGGCAGGATGATCGAGTGGTGACGGGTGCGTTCACTTGGGGATTATTGTCGGGCCCCCTGTCTCGAAAATTCCTGGGAAGACCTCCACAGACACGACACGAACTGAAAGAACGGGTCGAGAGGTTCCTCAGGCAGGAAGAAGGAACGGTAGAGAAACAACAATACCTCAAAGCAACTACAGATGGCCATCCTAGGCGGAATGATCGTTATCATCCCCATAGCCGACAATCAGATCACTCTCATTTTCCCCCAAGGAGTGGTCGACCTTCACGGCGATTCAACTCATCCTATGGAGACGAATCTCGAAACAAACACGAAGATATTTATGCAATAAAGGAGACCACCACAAGTAAAGCCCTAGATAGTAGACAACGATATTGCGAGTACCACAAGAGTAGAGCCCATGACACCATTGATTGTGCCATGTTAAAACGGGAAATGGAGGAAAAACAGTTGAAAGGCAATTTAATAGAGACGGCAAAAAACCTGCGAGAACAATTCGAGGCAGACAGGAAAGTCGAAAGAGGCAGGAAGGAAGAAAAAGAAGGTGGTAAAAGATGAACCGAAACCCGCCAGAGGACGACTCGTAGGGTTCACAGGTCACAGCATATGGCCAATTAGAACCAACCCTTTGCCTTTCACTTTGAGAAGTTTTGACAGAAAGTTTCATAATACTACAATCATTGAGTTTGTTGTTGTATGGGCAACCACAGAACACAATATGATCTTGGGACGACCAGGAATGTTAAAATTCAAGGTGGTGCCATCCACAGTACATGGCCTTCTTAAGTTTAGAGCACCGGGCGGAGTAGCTTGTGGCATAGCTACCAACCCACAGACACTGAGTTGCTACCAGATCATGCAACCAAAAGACATTATTAGACCGACCAAGAAAGCTAGAAAAGAATAGCCAAGCGACAAGGCAATCATTAACCAAGACTACCCGGGGCAGCCGGTCCGGATTGGCACCATGTTGCCTGCAGCCACAAGGGAAAAACTAATTGCTCTCTTGAAGCAATACAAGCACGTATTCGCATGGGATCTTGCAGACATGGTGGGAGTAGATAGGAGTGTCATAGAACACAATTTGAATATCAAACCGGGTAGCAGTGCGATCAAACAGAAAAAGAGAGGCCAGGCAGGTGAACGGAATAGAGCAATCAATGTGGAGGTATCTAAACTAGTCGCAGCAGGAATACTCAGGGAAGCAGTTTTTCCTGACTGGATTGCCAACCCGGTGATGGTCAAGAAACACGAAGGAAGTTGGAGAATCTGTATAGATTACACGTATTTAAATAAAGCTTGCCCCAAAGATTGCTATCCGCTGCCGGAAATAGACCAAAAAGTGGAGTCATTACAGGGTTTTCGGTGTAAATGCTTTTTAGATGCGTATAAAGGCTATCACCAGATACAGATGAGGAAGGAAGATGAAGAAAAAACGGCATTTTACATGGATCGAGGAACATTCTGTTACAGAAAAATGCCTTTCGGGTTAAAGAATGCAGGGGCAACTTACCAGAGACTGGTAGATCAGTTATTCCGCAGTCAAATCGGACGTAACATCGAAGTTTATGTCGATGATATGGTAATCAAAAGCTTAGAAGAAATTGCGCTGTTAACGGATGTGGAGGAAACATTAAAGACATTGGAACAAGCGAAGATGAAGTTAAATCCAGCAAAATATGTGTTCGGTGTAGAGGAAGGCCATTTCCTAAGATATTACGTGACAAATCAAGGCATCCTTCCCAATCCTGCAAAGGTACAAGATGCTCTCGAGACCAAGTCTCCAGTCACATTAAAAGAAATGCAGGGGTTGAACGGGAAACTAACAGCGCTGGGACGCTTCATTGCAAAATCAGCGGAGAAAGCCCTACCACTCTTCAATATGTTAAAAGGAGAAGTTAATAAAGCGGGATTCAAATGGACAACCGCAGCTGACGAAGCTTGGCAGAATCTTAAACAGGCGCTGAGCAACCTGCCTACACTTGCTAGCCCTGTCCCTGGGGAAATCCTGTCCATGTACCTATCCGCATCACATGAAGCGATCTCAGCAATATTGGTGGTGGAAAGAGATAACACACAACTCCCGGTATATTTCATCAGCCGAGCACTTCAAGGCCCAGATGTCAATTATCCGATGCTCGAAAAATTGGTGCTGGCACTCGTGCACACCGCCAGACGTCTTCGTCAATATTTCCAAGCACACCATATTGAAGTCCTTACTAGCCAACCACTTAAACAAATCCTTCTAAAACCAGAAAATTCAGGACGACTAGCTAAATGGGCTATAGAATTGGGGGAACACACCATTACTTATCGACCTCGAACGGGCATTAAGGCACAGGCTTTGGCGGACTTCCTCATTGAAATTCCTGAGCAGCCATCTTTAGAGACACTAGTCGTTACGAAGCCTCCTACTGTAGAACAACCGTATGAATGGACCTTGTTTACGGATGGAGCCGCCGGGAAGGAAGGATCAGGGGCGGGTTTAATCTTAAAAAGCCCCCAGGGTGAGGAGATTATATATGAACTACGATTCGACTTCGGATGACAAATAATGAAGCGGAGTACGAAGCTTTGTTGGCAGGATTACGACTGGTAATCGAGAACGGGGCAAAACAAGTGGCAGCCCTGAGCGACTCACTGCTAGTAACGAACCAGATAAACGGTCAATACGAAGCCAGGGACAAACGAATGCAGAAGTACATGGACGCGGTCCAAAAATTAACAAGATCCTTTGATAGCTTCTCAATCAAGAAAATTCCCCGGTCGGAGAACAGAAGGGCCGATGCCCTGAGTAAATTAGCATCCACGTCATTTGACCACCTCACCAAGAAGGTACTAGTCGAGGTGTTACCTGAAAGCAGCGTGAAGGAAAAAAAAGTTAATGAGACGACAAAAGAGACGACGGCTTGGAGCACCCCATACATGGAATACCTCCAATATGGAACTCTGCCAGAGGACGAAGTGGAAGCACGCAAGATCAGGGTCAAAGCTCCTAACTTAGCAATTATTGAAGGAACTCTTTACAAAAAAGGATACTTAACCCCTTGGTTAAAATGCGTAACAAAAGAAGAAGGATGCCGTGTACTAGACGAAATACATTCAGGCCTGGCAGGAGCCCACGAGGGGGCTCGAGCACTAACGGGTAAAATCCTACGAATGGGATTCTATTGGCCTGATATACATTCCGACGCGACGGAAATGACGCGAAAATGTGTGGAATGCCAAACCTTCTCTCCAACCCAAAATCTGCTGACAACGCCTAGTGATATCAAGTATTTTAGGCGTTGTTGAGCCCTGTTCTTGATGAAATTATATCAGATATGTCTGGGTATTCTCACTTTTCGTGCCAGGACTTGTTTGGAGAAAAAGAATGGAAACAGGGACTAAAAGCGTGCAAAAGGAAGAAGTTTGGAAAAGAATGAAAAATCAAGGAAACTCGTACGCGCGCCGCGGATTTATGATACGCGCGACGCGGGCTTAAGGCGGTGTAACACATTCAAATGCCGAAGAAACGGGAAAAGATTAGTACGCGTGCCGCGGATTCTTCATCTGCGCGGTGCGGCTGCGGGAAATTTGCAAATATAAATAGATGCAATTTCAGCCGAAAACCCTAGCAAAGACCGGGTGTAAAATCGACCTTGAAGCTCTTGGACTCCAATATTTCGTTCCAGCAACTCCTCAAGTGGTATTTTCATGTTTTGGATTTTATTTTCATTTAGTTAGATAGTTGTAAGCTTTAGTTTGTATCTTTGGGAGTGACAACCATTGATACCAAGCTTAGGTTTATATTTTATTAGTATTTAGTTATTGTTTGGATGTTTGGAATCTGAATTTGGTTAATGAAAGCATTTTGTTACAATTAATCTTGAGCATTTTGATGTTTTGGATGTTTGTTTATGTTTTGGATGTTTGAATTGTGTTTGGATCTTGTTTTGACCTTGTTGGGACTGTTTTCCCTTGCTGACATCAGTAGCTAATTAGGTTAATTTTTAGGCGTTAAACATTGGCTAGTAACTGTTCAGTAGAACTTTAGTTAGTGGCTAGTTTGTGCTTTGCTTGGTTTTGCTTAGTTTGGATGCCTTTGATTGCTTCTGATTCAGAGATGCACTTCTGATTTCAGAAAGTGACTACGTTCATTTGAGCTTAGCTTAGCTTGGCTTGAGTTTGTTTGATCATTGCTTTAGGGTGTTAGTAATTAAGAAGATAGAAACTGATTCCTCCGACTGTAGCGTGACACTACTAGTTGGTAATCTATCATTTAGTCTAACCACGAAGCTCCTGCGGATCGACCCTGACTACCACTGTACTAGTGTGTGTTAGGTTTTTCTTTATTTTTGACCGCACAACGACCTAGGCGAGCATAACAAGCCCCTGGCCGTTCTTTCAGTGGGGGATTGATATTGTTGGACCATTCCCGGAAGCTCCTGGGAAAGTAAAATTCCTTATTGTTGCGGTGGATTATTTTACTAAATGGGTGGAGGCTGAGCCGGTAGCCTCCATAACAGGGCGAAGCATTATTAAGTTTATGTGGAAAAGCATACTCACCAGGTTTGGTACTCCGCGGATATTGATTAGTGATAATGGTCTGCAATTTGCCAAAAATCCTTTTCGCGGATGGTGCGAAGAAAGGCAAATCCGACAGCAGTTCACGTCCGTTGCTCACCCACAGGCCAACGGCCAGACGAAAGTCACCAATCGTACCATTGTAAACGGGATTAAGAAACGGCTGGGAAAAGCCAAAGGAAATTGGGTGGAGGAACTGCCAAGCGTCCTTTAGTCCTACCGAACGACCCCAAGGACCAGCACTCAAGAAACACCGTTTAGTTTGGTATATGGGACGGAAGCAATGCTCCCGCCAGAACTCTCAATAATTTCCCTACGGGTTTCTGCGTTCACCCCTGAGAAGACGGAGGAAGATCTCAGGCTTAACCTGGACTTGTTGGAAGAAAGGCGCGAACTTGCCAGCGTCAGGCAGGCAAGATACAAGTCTAACACGGAGAGGTACTACAATAGGCGGGTAAAGGGAAGAGCATTCAAAGTAGGTGACTTAGTGTTGCGGAAAAATGAAGTCAGCCATGCCCAGCCGAGAGGAAAATTAGGACCAACCTGGGAGGGTCCGTACAAAGTAGTGGAAGCACACCGGAATGGAGCATACATATTGGAAACCATGGATGGTAGTCCAATACCGAGGACATGGAACATCCAACATTTGAAGAGTTTCCACTTTTAGAAACAAAAGCAACGCAGCACAAGTTACTACAATAGCAAGTTTTCCTTCTTTTTGTTATTTCTTCTCTAGCGGATGTAATAGACTAACCTTGCAAGGAACCGAGTTCCGAAAACGTATATGAAAGTATAATATCTGTGTTTACATGTGCTGTCAAAGGACAAATTGGTTGGACTGATCACCCAACCAATGGTTAACTCACACACATCTGTCATTACAAATGATAACTTAACCAGCCATCTATACAAATGGCCGAGCACCATCCATACTAAGTTCAAAACTTTACAAATGGCCGAGCACCATTCGTGTTAAGTCACAACTTAATGCAAATGGCCGAGCACCATATTTGCTAAACTAAATTTTACGAATGGCTGTATGTCATCCGTATTAAATCCCAACTCGATACAAATGGCCGAGCACCATCTATACAAATGGCCGAGCACCACCCGTATTAAGTCACAACTTAATACAAATGGCAGAGCACCATCCATACAAATGGCCGCGCACCATCTGTATTAAGCCATAACTTAATACAAACGGCCGAGCACTATCCATACAAATGGCCGAGCACCATCTGTATTAAGTCGTAACTTAATACAAACGGTCGAGCACCATCTATGCAAATGGCCAAACACCATCTGTATTAAGTCACAACTTAATACAAAGAGCCAAGTACTACCCATGCTAAGTTTTAATCCAACAACAAAGGCAGTTACATCACATACATAGTGCATAGCCAAACATCGTTTAAACACAAAAAGTTCGCAATCCAAATCAACCAGGCAAAGCCAGGGTACAAAGTTAAAGACCTACCCACCAGTTACATAAGTAAAGCGTCTGTTCACAAACATTTCAAACCAACCAAGCACAAAAAGAAAGTGTTCAAAATACCCAAACGGTTACAACCATATCGAAAATAAACCAAATACATTACCCATCGGCCTCCACCTTCACCAATTCCTTCAGACCCTCCACCCTAAGCTGCCCCAAACGCAACAGCCCTGCATAATCAATGGAGGCAAACTCCTCCATGGCATCACCCACTTCCTGAGCACAAGCAGAGGCTGAACTCCCCTCTCCAGTATCAGGATCGCCAATCTTCAGTTCCTTACGAAGACCAAGCCGACCTGCTTCCTCGCCAGCCACATAGCTCGCCCGACGAATACGGTTAATCCCATGCACATATTCTGGAACCAATAACACCTTTTCCACAACCCTAACGGTACCCTCCTCTATCATCCATTTCAAATCATCTCCCATCTTTTGCAAAGCAGCATCCTTCTCCTCCAAGCGACGGTCTTTCTCACACAATTCAGCATCAACATTCTCCGAACGGATCATCAAGGCCTCGTTATCTTGATTCAGCTTGTCCAGTTGTTCCCGAGCATCAGCTAATTGCTCTTCTATTGACGTTTTCTCTGCAACCAATAATTCGCATTTATGATCAAACTGGCGGGCAGCGGTCTCCAAGCGAGCAATGTGGGCTTCTAGCTCCTCATTCAAAGCACGCAAGCGTGCACTTTCGGCCAAAGCATTACGAGCCTCAAGCTTCAGAGATTCCTGTAGAGAGGAAGAGGCCGATAAACGCTCTATCCTCTTCGCTGCAGCCGCCAGATAATACGCAGACTGAGCAGAGGCAAATCTTAAAGTGTTAACCAAGCTATCATGGGAAAAGTTTTCCATCTCCGCTTCCGCTGCTGGAGGAAATGCATGAAGAGCGAAATCAACTGCATTCTCCTGGGGAAACAAGCGGGAACCATTAACAAGCTTCCATTCTGGGACAAATGGTAGCGACGAAAAGTAAGTCCAGGCATGGGTACCTAAAACTGCACCCCCACTACCACAAGCCCCAAACTCACTCCCACCGCCCATCTCAAACCCACCATCATCTCCGACATTAATATCATCACCCCCTAAGCCCCCCGCACTGTAACACCCGGCTTTCAATATAAATATACCCATTTATTTTCCACACTTTAAAACATATTTTATTCAACAAAATATTATACAGGGTATATATTACAAGAAAAAGGTACAAGTGGTATCTCCCCAAAGCCGGGCTGCTACGGTCATCAGTTCTAACCCCGAATTAGATCCTTCCCTTTAGTAGGGTCTACAGCACCTGCACAGTTAGTATCAACAAGGATGAGCTTTACAAGCTCAGTGAATAATCGATAAGTGTTATAACAACATTAAATTTTCAGCTTCCACATCATGTCACAGCCCCCTGTGATACTGAGTCTCAAGGACTCAATGTACACCTGTTGAATGTGTGATAAAATTGCCAGCCAAGTAGGCCATCACAACATTTGTATGTGGTCCCACCATAATTACTACTAATTCGATCGTCACAGCATATATGTGGTCTCAACCACAATTACCGAGTATGTGACCCCACGGAAAGATGGTCTCAATCACAATAACCGATAATGTAGCCCCACAGTAAAAGTAACACTTAGGGATAGATTACTCACATTGATTTTTGGTATACGGTATCTGGTTATTCCTGCCTTCTTACACCCACTATAACTGCTTGGTTTGTACCTATATATTTGTTTATAGGTGAACTACTATTTCAACCGGCATTACTACGGATCACACCATCACTCTGGTTTATATTCTCTATAATTCCAATATGATACCTCGTGACTTATCAAATAAAGAACGGCCAGGTAGAAGATCAGATGGGGTGGCAGGATCCTTTCAACATTTTAGCCTTTCGGAAAATCCAACAACCAGATCCCATCTAATCGGCCTAGGCACCGTTCTCGTAAGTAAATCATTGGGCATTATTCTTGGAATTACGAATAGTATATAACTTCCACATATAATAGTTTAACACTTTATAAACTATTAGCAAAATAAAGTAGCGATTACTCACTTAGTATTGTCGCTGGCTCGTTCCCCGTTCAACTCTTCCAACAACTCTCGAGCACTTCGCTACAAGCTATCGCTCGTTCCTTACCTTTCCCGACCTATTTTTCTCACCAGAACACTCCCCGATATCGTAAAGTTGTTTGGTGTTTGTTGTGGTTTGAAATGAAGGGGTTGGGCCCCTATTTATAGGGCTTGAAAACACTATTCACGACGTCAGCACGACATCATCGTCACTATTCACGACGTCATCACGACATCATCGTTGATGTAATCACGAGGTAAGCGCTTACTTTATTTCTCGGTACTATTCATGCCGAAGTACTATTCACGCCGGAGTTACTATTCATGTCGGAGTTACTATTCACAATTTTTTTTAAAACAGTCGTTACACGCACCACCAGAACCAGATAAGATTTTTGGGTCAAACGAAAGCTCCTCATCACGATTCCCAGCACTCTCAGACCCTGTTGGAACTTTTTTCTCCCGACATCCGTCCCTTCATCATCTGGGATGGTAATTATGCCTAAGTCGTCCTGTTTCAAATTGCTTAACAATTGACGACGGATTACTCTCCTAACCAACCGTGTATCGGGGGGATTCTCGAACGGACTCTGAAGACCCATCGTGGTCACCTTTCGAAGGCCCTTCCACTTTCGCATCTATCAGTGAAACATCGCTAGATTTCTCTTTTTCGGCTTTCTCTTCCTCCGAGCCCTGTATTTCCTTGGCCCGCGCAGCAAGGTCCGGGTTCCGAAAGGGAAAAGGCGCAGCTACCCTGTCCACTAAATCAATCTTGCGATACTTCAGTTCTCCTTTCCCCCACTCCTTAGCAAGAACGTCTTCAAAGCTTACTTTACACGGAGTATCTGTAAAAAAAGAGTTAAAAAGGGGGGAGAGACAAGGGAAGAATATGGGAAGATCAACAGAATAGAAAAAATTAAGAAAGAATTAAAGCGTACTTTTTCGCAACACGTAAAATTCCGGCATCTTCCCCCGCATACGCCATGACGTACTTAGACCTCCCCAGCAAGAATGTACTCAGGAAATTCCTCTGGAATGACACGAAAACCGTTTAGGGTTCTCACCACCTGTTCTTGATGAGGATACAATTTAGGGATCTGATCAGACACCACACCAGTCCGGTGATGCCTGTACCCAACGCGAGACGCATTAACCCACAGCCACCTATCTTGCCAATGCTTGGGTGAATACTTGGGTTCCGGGATTAGCGTATGAACAGAGGTTCTTTTATAAAAGGCATAGTTTTCCTCGGAAGTGGCAAAGCGAAAGTAATATTCAAACATGAAAAAGTCAGGAACGATACCTATACCGCGACACAAGAGTTCGAAAGCCATTATCTTGTTCACAGAATTCGGTGTTAGTTGGTGCAGACCAACGCTATTGCGACGGAGAACTTCCTCCATAAAATCCGACGTTGGGAGACGATACCCAGCGTCGAAGGTCTTCAAGTAAACACCAGTTTTGCCCTCGGGAGGCAAAGAAAATGTTGTATCGGCGTTGGGAACAAGGACCCCATCTTCAGGTTGAAAGCCGTACCGTTCAACCAAAGGACCGTACACATCATCAGAGATTTCTTGCCGATCGTTATCTGCCATTTTCAAAGAGGAGGGAGAATAAAGGAGAAAGACGACAGAGGAAAGACAAAACAAATAAGTGGAGTGAAACGTAAAAAAGGAAGTCAGAAGAAAACCCTAAAAAGTAATATAACGACGGAGAAAAAGCGGGAAATTGGAAAATACTCCTAATGATGATAACGGACAAGTCACGTCACTCA
This sequence comes from Cichorium intybus, assembly GCA_023525715.1. Lineage (NCBI taxonomy): Eukaryota > Viridiplantae > Streptophyta > Magnoliopsida > Asterales > Asteraceae > Cichorium > Cichorium intybus. The sequence goes on from CM042017.1 coordinate 82,103,806, forward strand.
CGTCAACCATAATGACGCCGATTTTCTTGGAAAGCGAACCGCCGCTTCCCAATATTGAAAGTCAAAGCTAGACCACGTCATCGCCTTGACCACCAAGACTGGGGGGACTTGATAGTGTATCATACGGATACATGCAGCAGTCCGCCAGCGCGCCAGTGGCACGCCTTGCCAGCACCTAGACGGCCAGCCAGCCGCCAGGGACCATGCGAGCACCTGGCTGGACGTCGTCTAACTTGGCACTCACAAATGGCTAGCTGCCACGTGCACCAATGCCAAAGTGACACATCATCCTATAACGATCATCGCGTGACCTGTCGAAGCACGAACGGATTAGGTGGTCCACGAGATACCACCTGGTCACATGAATGAGCCAATCACAATTAATCGCAGGTGATCGTCAAATAAGAAAAAGATCCGCTACCAACTGATAGATGGTCCCCACATAGGTATAACGATATATGATGATCACGCCCTTGGGGAGATCATCATCACAAATACTTGCTCTCATACGTATTCGATTCATCTCATATTCTCCGATCACCGCACTAATTTTACCGTCGGAGCGCCCTCCCGGGATCGCCTCCCGGAGTGCGACTGACACCGTTTTCGTTGTTGAGAACTCAGGTCCAAGGATTAACCATTCAGAAGATCTCGATGAAGGACTAGTTTGCATCAACTATGCTTTTTACCGAAGAACCAACGTTCATGTCCTGGTACCCGAGCCTATGTATTCGCCCAAAGCTAGCAGGATCGCTGGTTATGGGTGAATGCTTCGAGGGTAGGGGCTCGATATCACCGTTCCGACACGGCGTCTGACCAGATTCCCAAGTTGTACCCACATCAAGATGCGGTGGTAAAATTTTTGAATAGCTTTTAGGTGACGTTTGAAGAATTTCCTGAGCATATCTTGGCTGGGGGGAATGAGTACTGCCTTGAGGATCCGGGGCAAGATGCCCGAGTTTTTTGTTGTTCGTAAAGGTTCGTTAATGGTTTCCTTATGCTCTTCTTCTTTTTTTTTGTTTACGCACAATGTCTGCTCTGTGTGTAGGTGTTCATTGCACAGTTTGTTTTGAGGATGTTCTTTCAAAAGATTCGAAGGGTGAGCTTCAATATCGTGAGGTTGACCTGGTTGATAGGGTACCTCCCTCTTTTGTGTTTCACAATCCCGATACAATGGCTCGCATCGAAAATGCTCAGGTAAAGGAAAATGAAAAGTCTAAGGGAGAGAAATCCAGTGATGTTCTGTTGATTGATGCTAAGGTTGATGGTTTGTCCAGAGGGAATCGCGAGGGGTCCCGTGAGTTGGTTTTTGATAGTAAAGAAGGTATCCTTGAAGAGTCGTCCAAATTGTTAAACAAAAGGAAAGTTGTTTGGGGTACGACAGAGGGATCGGAGAGTTCGAGGGAAAGCAGGTTGGTGAGGCGGGTAAGTCGTCGCAAATTGCTGAGCAGTTTAAGGGAGTATGATCTTGGGATCATCGAGATTCCAGATGATGATGTCGTTAAGGATTCCCAGGTGCCGCATGGTTCTGAGGCTGTTAGTGATAAAGGTAAGGAGATTCCTGGTGTTGAGGAAATATTAGTTGAGTCTGAGGATATTAAGGGTCGGAGTAAGAAGATTGTTGGTCGTGTTAGATTTGTGGAGGTTAATACTGGTGGTGCTAGTGAATTTGATTCTAGTGGAGGTGGGGAATTTAGCTCAGGTGGGGGCGGTGATGCATTGGGAATTCATGTTTGGACGGACTACTCGTCTTTGCCTATTATTCTTGATTGGAAACTTGTGAACGGTTATCGCCTGTCTTCGCGAGAGACTGCCATTGACTTTGCTCTTCACGCTTTTCCTCCGGCTGCCGATTCAGAAATGGAGAACTTTACGCATGATGGTCTGGTTAACATATTAAGGTTTGCATCCACTCAATCAGCCTATTATCTTGCAGCTGCGGCCAAATGAATCGAGCATCTGGCTGCCTCTTCCAAGAATCACGAGTCATTCAAGTTGGAGGCTCGTAATGCTTTGGCGGAGAACACACGTCTATGCGCGACGATGGAAGAGATGAGGGTTCAAGTAGCCGGCTTGGAGAAGGCTGCATGCGAATTTGATCGTAAGTGTGAGCTCCTGATGTCTGAAAAGATGTGTGTGGAGGAACAATTAGCGAGTACTCGAGAAAAGTTGGACAAGGTGGGGCAGGAAAATGAAGCTCTAATGATCCGTGCGGAGAGCTTCGATTCTGAGCTGTGCGAAAAGGATCATGCTTTAGAGGAGGGAGCTGTAGCATTGGCCAAGGCGAATGGAGATTTGAAATGGATGGTCGAGGAGGGTATGGTAAGGGTTTTTGAAAAAGTTTTTATGATCCCTGAATTAATCGACAGTGTCAACCACATTAGGGGAGCCAGTTATGTCGCTGGAGAGGAGGCTGGCCGTCGTCCTCTTCGCCAAGAACTGAAAATCGCAGGCCCTGACGCTGAAGAAGGTAGTTCAACTTCCAGTCATGCACAGGAGGTTAACGATACGATGTAGGAGTTTGTGACGTTGGATTATGCTGGGATGATGCGTTTGGGTCAAATCGGTGTGGGGGAGCTGAAGGAGTTGTTGAAGGTTGATGCGGATGAGTGAGGGGTTTATTTGTGTTTGTTCGATTTGGTTGTATGTGGATAGTTTGATGGTAACTACCTTTGACAAACTTTATGTTCTTTTGATCGGCTTGTGGTGATGTTAAAAACTGTTGTTTGGTTTGCTTAGCATATGTAATTTGCTATGTGATGTAGGATGTTTTTCTTTATTGCAACTGTTGCATTGCATATTCATGCTTGTTATTTCTCTTCTTGTTTGATGGATATATCTTAATAGATGTAGTATCTGGCCACAAGCATCGAATTTCGGCTTAATGGGTGTGGTGCTTGGCCACAAACGTTGAGTTTCGACTTAATGGGTGTGGTGCTCGGCCACAATCGTTAAATTTTGATTTAGTTGGTATGGTGCTCGGCCACAAACATTAAGTTTCGACTTAATGGGTGTGGTGCTCGGCCACAAACGTTAAATTTCGATTTAGTTGGGGTGGTGCTCGGCCACAAACATTAAGTTTCGACTTAATGGGTGTGGTGCTCGGCCACAAACGTTAAATTTTGATTTAGTTGGTGTGGTGCTCGGCCACAAACATTAAGTTCGAGTTAACGGGTGTGGTGCTCGGCCACAAACGTTAAATTTCGATTTAGTTGGTGTAGTGCTCGGCCACAAACATTAAGTTTCGACTTAATGGGTGTGGTGCTCGGCCACAAACGTTAAATTTGCATATACAACGGCTGTGGGTCGGATGATCAGTCCGACCCACTTGTTATGTATTTAAGGAAGGAAGAAAAGTATTTTGCAAACATAAGTGCGTATTAGTATTCCTGGAACTCGGTTCCTTGAAGGAGCTGAATCTATACATTGAAAATTAGAACAATAATTGCTAACACTAGCATTTTTTGATAGTCTTCCTTTTCTTTTTTTTAGAAGTAAAATTTCTTCAAATGCTGAACATTCCACGTCCTTGGTATCGTGTTTCCGTCAAGGGTTTCCAATACGTAGGCACCGTTTCGATGTGCCTCCACCACCTTGTAAGGGCCCTCCCATGTTGCCCCAATTTTCCCCTGGGCTCGGCGTGGCTCACCTCATTTTTTTTCTTAGTACGAAATCTCCCACCTTGAAGGCTCTGTCTCGCACCAGTTTATTATAATATCGTTCCGTGTTGGACTTGTACGCTGCCTGTCGCAAGTTAGCGAATTCTCTTTTTTCTTCCAACAAGTCTAAATTGTGTCGCAAGTCTTCTTCTGCTTTTTCAGGTGTGAAGGTGGAGATTCTGAGGGAGGTTACCATTAGCTCTGGAGGAAGTACAGCTTCCGTGTCGTATGCCAGGCTGAATGGTGTTTCTTGTGTGCTGGTTCGGGGGGGTTGTGTGATAGGACCGCAGAACACTCGGGAGTTCTTCTACCCAATTACCTTTGGCTTTGCCTAACCTTTTCTTGATTCCATTAACGATGGCTCGGTTGGTTACTTTCGTCTGGCCATTCTCCTGCGGGTGAGTTACTGACGTGAACTGGTGGTGAATCTGCCTTTCCTCGCACCACCCTCGGAATGGGTTTTCTGCGAACTGCAAGCCATTGTCGCTAATTAACACTCTAGGTGTACCGAATCTCGTCAGTATATTTTTCCACATAAACTTTATAACGGTTCTCCCCGAGATAGAGGCTAACGGCTCGGCCTCCACCCATTTGGTGAAGTAAATCTACTTCTATAATAAGGAATTTTACCCTTCCAGGAGCTTCTGGAAATGGCCCCACAAAATCAATACCCCATTGGTAGAAAGGCCAAGGGCTGCTAATACTCGTCATGGGGTTAGCAGGCAAGTTTTGTGTTGGAGAGAAGGTTTGACATTCTATGCATTTTCGTGTTACTTCTGTCGCGTCATGGTGAATGTCTGGCCATAAAATTCCCATTCGTAGAATTTTACCAATTAGTGCCCTCGCCCCTTCGTGGGCTCCTACCAACCCTGAGTGTGTTTCATCCAGCACTCGTCGTCCTTCTTCTTTGGTTACACATTTTAGCCATGGGGCTAAATATCCTTTCTTGTATAACATTCTGTCGATAATCGTAAACTTCAGATATGGTGTTATCCAAGTTGTTCCTTCACTTGTCGTCTCACAAATTTGTTTCTCATCGATACTTCTTTCTGGCAAGACCTCGACCAGTACTTTCTTTGTCAAATGGTCGAAAGAGGTTGATGCTAATTTGCTCAGAGCGCCTGCCCTTCTATTCTCCGACCTCTGGATTTGCTTGATAGAAAAGCTGTTGAAAGACTTGGTTAGCTTCTGGACTGCGTCCATGTATCCTTGCATCCGCTTGTCTCTGGCTTCGTACAGGCCGTTGATCTGGATCGTTACCAACATTGAGTCACTTAAGGCTGCAATTTTCTTTGTTCCGTTTTCAATTGCCAGCCTCAATCCTGCCAGCAGGGCCTCATATTCTGCTTCGTTATTAGATGTCTTAAAGTTGAACCTTAGCACGTATGTAATTTCTTCTCCTTATGGGCTTTTCAGGATTAAACCTGCTCCCGATCCTTCTTTGCTTGTTGCTCCGTCAGTATAAAGGGTACATTCACATGGCTGCTCAATAGTGGGGGATTCTTTGTTGCTTAGCGTTTCCGGTTGTGCTTGTTCTGGGATTTCGATGAGGAAATCAGCTAAAGCTTGACCTTTAATGTCCGTTCGTGGTCGATACTCGATGTGGTGTTCTTGACAACGCCTAGTAATATCACATATTTTAGTCGTTGTTGAGCCCTATTCTTAGTGAAATTATATCATATACATCGTGGTATTCTCACTTTTTGTGCTAGCACTTGTTTGGAAAGAAATAATGAAAACAAGGACCAAAAGCATGCAATTTGGAAGAAGTTCAAAGATCAAGGCAAAATCAGGAAAAGACGTACGCGCCGCGGAATTCATCAATGCGCGAAGCGGGTATGAGGCGGTGGAAAGAATTCAAATTCCGATAAAACGGGGATAAACCCCTACGTGCGACGCGGGATCCACCTATGCGCGGCGCGGTCTCGAGATTTTTGCAACTATAAATAGAGGCTTTTAGGTCGAAAAAATGAGCGAAGACCTGGTGTGAAATCAACCCCCAAGGCTCTTTGACTCCGAGATTTAGCTTCAGCAACCATCTTTTGGTATTTTCATGTTTTTATCTTTAATTTTCAATTAGTTAAATAGTTAGTGATAGTGGCTAGTGTCTTTGGGAGTGACAACCATTGACATTGAGTCTTTGTTTATGTTTTGAATAAGTTTGGTTACTGTTTTGCACCTGTTGGATCTGATTTGGTTAATGAGAATCATTTGGGTTCTATTAATTGCTTAGTTTTCGGTATTTATTCTTCTGAATGATTTTTTGGAATGATTGAATTTTTTTTAATGATTGATTTGCCTTTGTTTGCTTCTGATTTGGAGATGTACTTCTGATTTCAGTAAGTAACAAGGTTTGGTTGGTAGTTTAGTTTAGTTCATGCTTGCTTGGAATTGTTTTATTTTATGCTTTTTGGGATTAGTTGTCAAAAGTTAAGAACTAGGTCCCCTGACTGTAGCGTGACACTGCAGCTGGTAATCTGTCACCTGTCTCGACTACGTAACTCATGTGGATCGACCCTGACTTCCGCTGTGCTAAGTGTGTGTGTTAGGTATCTTCTTATTTTTGACCGCATGACGACCGCTGCGATGTCAAATTTTGGCGCCGTTGCCGGAGAGTTGTGAGCTTGAGAATAGGTGATCTGTAGGACTTAGTTTCTGATTTTTGATGTTTGATTTTAGTTTTTTGGTTTTTAGTATGTGTACGTCTTCATAATGGACGATTACATGTACCCGGATCAATATTATGAGCATCATGAAAATCCGGCCGACACCTATTACGAGGATGATTGCCACAATGGATCATCTGATGACAATGGATGGCGGACCGAGGAGTCATCTCAGCCTGAGAATCCTGCAATTTGGGCCCAACTTTGGGTACTCATGTATAACACCCACCAAGTGCAGAAGGACCAGGCTGATGCTCTTGTAAGATTGCAAGCTTCTTTAGATCAGTTAGAGGAAAGTTGGAAATGTTCATCACCCTCGCCAGAACCTGAGGCGAGTAATTTTTATACCAATGATATGGTGTGTGAACCTGCATCACCTGAATATGTGATGGAAGGGCATACACCTTGGGAAAGTCAAGAGACCACTGAGATGGTCGAAACGGTTGTTGAGGAAGAGGTTGTACGTGACAATGCTACCTCTGACTCAGCAACCTTTGAAGTTTTTGATGTTTTTGAAAGTATTAGTAATGTTGATCTGGTGTTGGGTGAATCCATACCATCACCAGACAATTTGGTTGATGAGGATATTGTGGAGGGGGCTGTAAGTGACAGTACAGATCCCAGCCCAATAAGTCCTGAAATTGTTGAAATTGCCAATGTCTTTGAGGAAGGGGGTGTAGATGACAATATTACCTCCGACCCTGTAATTTTTGAGAAATTTGAAAGTAAGGATCTGGTGATGGGTGACTTTATACCACCACCAGATGAAACCAGTCAGTCACTTTTGGTCCCGATCCACCTGTTGGACGATGATCAAGAGGATAATGCTGACGATTTGGTTTTTGAAAATAATAAATATGATTTTATAGCCACTCATGATCCGTTCATGAATGGAAAATTAGATGTAATCAATACCATCAATGAGTACATATGGAAGCATCCTGACATGTTGCCTTCCGATCCCATTCGATTGGAAAATTTTTATTGGTACTGAAAGCCAAAATTGCAACCTGAAGATAGCATGCGAGACACTAGCAAACGAGGTGTGGAACAACTACTGGAAGCGGCACTGGGCACGCTTCATTTCAAGCCTTTGACTTTGAAGAGATGCAGAAAGAAGGACCGAGCTTAGAGGTTCAAAGCTACCTCCAAGCACTCACGGGAATTAATCAACAAACAGCGACCGGGCAGCAGCATAAGGACCGGCAAGCCATTCGACCCAGGAAAGTTTGAGGAGCAGTGGGTCAGCGAAGGGACGGTGGTGACTGGGAATCAGCAAAGAAAGAAGGCATATGATCCACCGTAGCTGTAAAAGGACTCCACGTCTGGCTGAAGACGTTAAACTTAACGCTTGTTGGGAGACAACCCATCTTTCATAGGTTAGGTACTGTATTTTTTAGGAGTAATTAGGAAGATTATATCATCGTCATTGCAGGTATTATTGGTCCAAGGCAAGTGTGGGGTTGATTTGGAGAAAAAATGAATTTTCAATGACCGCGTCACTGTCAAGCGATTTGCGTGCTGCGGGTTCGAAAACCAACCCGATACGCAAGGGCTGATTTGGGAACATGCGCGCCGCGGTTTGTTCATATCCACGCCACGGGAAATGATCAGTCAGTTTTCTTCGATAAAAAGGTAAGCCGCGACACTATTCACACACACACACGGCGCGAGCTCTGGAGAACATGGGGCTGATTGAGCAGCAGCGCCCAGGTCAGTTCATGAGAGTGGCGACTAAGGCACCCCAGGACCCCCAGCCAGCTTACGCCCAGCCGGGTAGGAGACGCCGGAGACCGGCAGCACCAGCAGATCCAGCACCACAGTAGGAGGAGGCGACAGAGCTTAGGCGATTGCAGGATCGGGTCGCCAGGATTGAGGACCAGCTGGAGTGGATCAGGGAGGTACTTTAACAGATCGCTTCAGCACAGGGACAACGCCCCCAACCATTCCCAGCCCGAGCCCACGATCATGAGGCTGGTTCTTCCAGGCCACCAGGTGGCGATTGATGTATTTTTCTTATTTTTTCTTCTTTTAGGTATTCGTACTGTACTTATGACACTACTATCTTTTGTTTGTTTATATTTTATTTGCTTGTTCTGTTTGTGTTTAATTTTTTTTGTGAGTCATGCATGCGATACCAAAATTGGAGGAGTTGTTTCAAGCAAGTGTAGGGTCACCGTGCCCCCTCCACTTGCTTTGACCACTGGCGTGTTTACTGTTGCGCTACAACTCGAGAACGCTAAATCAAGGACCTTTTTGTTCGTATTTGTACCTGTGACAGCAAGCACCAACCAAGCGATCTACCGTCCAAAGGGGTAACTCTTTCTCCCTTGTTCAAAATAATTCTTATACAACGGGGACATTGTACGGTTTTAAGTGTGGGGTGTGGACGGTCGAAAGAGTAGTTTTTGAAATTTTTGCGGAAAAAGACCGATTTTCAAAAATTTTAGCAACTTTTTCAAAATTTTTAATTAGTTATAATTTTGAAACGAATAGTTTGTGATTGTTTATAGCATTAGTATTTTTCGAGAAATATTATGTAGTTGTAATCATGCTATTAGTTTAGTCAAATAAGTTGAGTTTTATGAGTCTAGAAGATTGGACCGTTTTAAGTTTGGGATTTAGGAAGGTACTGTCAATCAGTGACCTTTGTTGTTCGAGTCGGTAAGTCTAAAATGGGTGGGCTTACGCTCCTTGCCACCTAAGATCGTCAGGTCTGGGATGGTATTTCTGAAAGCTCGTTACACGGACAACATCGAAACTGTTTTGCACCTGTAAGATCTGATTTGGTTAATAAGAATCATTTGGGTTCTATTAATTGCTTAGTTTTCGGTATTTATGCTTGTGAATGATTTTTGGAATGATTGAATTGGGTTTAATGATTGATTTGCCTTTTTTTGCTTCTGATTTGGAGATGTACTTCTGATTTCAGTAAGTAACAAGGTTTGGTTGGTAGTTTAGTTTAGTTCATGCTTGCTTGGAATTGTTTTATTTTATGATTTTTAGGATTAGTTGTCAAAAGTTAGGAACTAGGTCCTCTGACTGTAGCGTGACACTGCAGTTGGTAATCTGTTACATGTCTCGACCACGTAACTCATGTGGATCGACCCTGACTTCCACTATGCTAAGTGTGTGTGTGTGTTAGGTATTTTCTTATTTTTGACCACATGACGACCGCTGCGATGTCAGTTCTCCCAGTTCTATTACCCATTTGGCCAGTCGGCCTGAATTCTCTGGCTTCAAAAGAATTTGCTTTAGTGGTTGGCTGGTGAGAACTTCGATGTGGTGTGCCTGAAAGTATCATCGGAGACGTCTGGCGGCGTACACGAACGCGAGTAAGAGCTTCTCAAGTATTGGATAATTGACTTCTGGGCCTTGGAGTGCTCAGCTTACAAAGTATACTGGTAACTGTTTAGCATTCCTTTCCACCACCAGGACTGTTGAAATTGCCTCTTGTGACGCTGACAGATAAGTGAACAGAGCTTCTCCTGGAATGGGACTGGCCAGTGTTGGCAAGTTGCCAAGTGTTTGCTTGAGCCTCTGCCATGCCTCGTCGGCCGTAGGTGTCCACCTGAATCCTTCTTTGCTGACTTGTCCTTTCAACGTGTTAAAGAGAGGCAACGCTTTTTCTGCTGACTTGGCGATAAATCAGCCCAGGACAGTCAGTTTTCCATTGAGACCTTGCATTTCCTTCAACGTGGTGGGAGCTCTGGTTTCAAGGGCATCCTGGACTTTTACTGGATTAGGAAGGACACCTTGATTAGTTACATAATACCCTTAAAAATTGACCTTCCTCGACCCCGAAAACACACTTTGTAGGGTTTAATTTCACCTTTGCTTTCTCTAGTGTTTTAAACATTTCCTCAATGTCGGCTGTCAGAGTTACAGTCCCTAGGCTCTTAATGACCATGTCATCGACATAAACTTTGATATTTCATCCAATCTGGTCATGAAACATTCGATCGACCAGCCGTTGGTATGTTGCTCCTGCGTTCTTTAGCCCGAATGGCATTTTCTTATAGCAAAATGTTCCTCTGTTAGTGTAAAATGTCATCTTCTCTTCATCTTATTTTTTCATTTGTATCTGATGATAACCCTTGTATGCGTCCAGAAAACACTTCCATCTAAATCCGTGGAGTGACTCTACTTTTTGATCTATTTCCGGTAGGGGTAGCAGTCTTTGGGGCATGCCTTGTTCAAATCTGTGTAGTCTATGCACATGTGCCAGCTACCGTCGTGTTTCTTGACCATTACTGGGTTGGCGATCCAATCGGGAAAATTTGCTTCTCTTAGGATTCCGGCAGCCACCAGTTTAGAAACTTCAGCATTAATCGCCGCGTTGCGTTCACCTGCTTGGCCTCTCTTCTTCTGCTTGACAGCGCTGCTTCATGTCTTAACATTTAGACTGTGTTCTATGACGCTTCTATCTACCCCCACCATATCAGATGGCTTCCATGCAAATACATGATGATATCATCGGAGGATGGTAGTAATTGTTTCTCTTACAACTGTAGGTAACATAGTGCCTATCCAGACCTGGTGTTCAGGATAATCTCGATTGATGACCTCCCTGTCATTAGGCTCTTCTCTTCTAGTCTTCTTGGCTGGGTGGACAATGTCTGTGGGTTGCATGATCTGGTAACATTTTAAGTGTTGAGGGTTGGTGGCTAGGACACAGGCTGTGCCACCGGGGGCTCTAAATTTGAGTGTGCCATGGATTGTGCATGCTATCGCGCCGAATTTTAGAAGTCCTGGGAGCCCCAGGATCATATTGTGTTCTGATGGTGCTCGTACCACAACAAATTCGATGAGGACGGTTTTGCACAGCTTCTCGTCAAAGCTTTGCAAAGTGAAAGGAAGATGTATAGTTCCAATCGGCCAAATGTTGTAGCCCGTAAACCTTATTAGCTGCCCTCTAGCCGGTTTTAGTTCGTCTTTGATTTCCTGGGGAAGCAAGTTAAAGCAATGTTCATGAATAATGTCAGCGACACTCCCGCTGTCGATATATACCCGGTGAACTTTGATGTCCTTGACGTATCCGGAAATGACCAGAGGGTTATCCCCTTGCCAATTTTCCGGTCTCAGATCGTCTATGGAGAAGTTAAGATTCAAAGTTCCTTGGTGGTGGCGCGCGTCTTCTCTATTGGCGCGAGAGACTCGTTTCTGGCAGGCGCGAATGGCTAAAATCTCGAGACCTCGTCCAGCTCCCTTGTCTTCCCTCCGATTTCTACTTGCATTTCTATCCGCCTCATATTGTTCCCGCAACTTCTTTGCCGTTTCTACTAAGTTTCCATTAAGCTGTTTTTCTTCCATTTCTCGCTTTAGCATAGCGCAGTCGAGCATGTCGTGAGCTCTGCTCTTGTGGTACTCGCAGTATCGCTGTCTGCTGTCCTGGACTTTGCTCGCAGTGGTTTCTTTTACTGCATAGATTTCTGTGTTCCGGTTTTGTGATTCTTCCCTAGGGAATGGGTTGTTGGTAACGGTCGTTGCGTTTATGATATGTGTCTACAGTCGCTTTAAGGTATGACTGTTTTTCTACTGTTCCTTCCTCTTGGCGGAGGAATCGTTCTACCCGTTCCTTCAGCTCGTGATGTGTCTGAGGTGGCTTCCCTAGAAATTTCCTGGACAGCGGCCCTAGCAGTAGACCCCAGGTGAATGCGCCCATCACCATTCTATCATCCTGCCCTGGGACATCTAGAGTGGCTTTGTTGAAACGCCTGAAGTAATCTTTCACAGACTCTCCTTCTCGTTGCTTGCACCCCATAATAGCATGATTATCGCCCCTATACTTTCTGAGTTGCATGAAGTTTGTAAGAAAAAGTTGCTTCAGTTGTTCAAAATTGTAGATATTATTCGGTGCCAAGCTCTTGAACCGTGCGCCTGCGTTTCCGTCCAACGTTGTCGGAAAATACGTGCACCAAAATCATTGATCTAGTTTCAAGGACGTCATATGCCATTCATAAGTGTCAATGTGAGTATCAGGACACGTCGTACCGTTGTATACTTTAACGTCGGTAATTTGGCCGTACTCGGGATCTCGTAATCCAACAGTTCTTTGAAAAAAGGAGAAAGACTACTTGTTATTGTTGGAATTGGAGTTGGCATATATTGCTGAAAAGGGGGTTGAAGTGGTACGAAAGGGTATTGCGGCGTCATGTATGGTGGCGTATAACCACCGCCATAGAATGGCGCCGGCCCAAATGGGTTTTGTGGTATAGATGTACTACCAAATATCTGTTGGGGTATAGTCGGTATTAGTGTAGGGGTTGAAGGTATTCCTGTGATTAAGGGTGTTGGAATTGTTGATGAGAGGCTTAATGGAATAGGAAGACTCGCTGATGGTGCGACCGTCGTAGGGATAGCCATTGGACGTGTGAACAATGGTGGGGTTGACGATGCGCCAGTATGAAGAAAAGGGTTGAGGTACGCCATTGGAGGTACCAGGGGATTCGGCAACGGCGGCTGCCATGGCGGTATAACGGGTATACTGGTTACTGGGAGAGTTGCGCTTACCGTGGTTACTGGGGTTTGAGGTGTACCGGCGTCTAGGGACGTCATCGGTCGAATTGGGCTTGATACTGCGTTACTTTGCTGGTTTTCCGATGGTGTAGCCATTCAATGTTTCGAGAGTGTGACTCTTGTGTTGTCGCACAATGGATGGCGCCAATGATGTAAACTGGTCCCGTGGTTGAGATTCGCCTGTCGATGAAGATGCAGACCTGAGTTCACAATAACGGAAGAATGAGTCAGTCGCACTCTGGGAGGCGATCCCAGGAGGGCGCTCCGACGATCTAGTTAGTACTGTGATCGGAAAAGTGAAGAAGAAGGTCGTGTATGATCACATGGGTCGTGTAGAAAACCTTTAGAAACCAAACAGCAAACCTTCCAGAGTCACACGGGTCATGTAGAATTTGTTCAGAAAACATGCAGTGGGTCGAAATTAGACTCACACGGGTCGTGTGAGTGGGTACAGGTTGCTGGATGGTTTTGCTGTGGGTCTCACACGGGTCGTGTGAGCCCACACGGGTCGTGTCACGCAGCAGACCCACTTTTTAAAGTCGGTTTTCTTTCATTTTTGGGAAAAGTTTGTTTCGTGATTTTCTCTCTAAAACCCTAGAAATTTGCCCTAAACCCTCCAAAGTTGAAATTAAAGCCTATAATTCGAGAATTGAAGTTAGGGTTTGATATCTTGCGGTTTAAAAGGTAATTACCCTTGTTTTAGCTTCAATTTGATGGTTGTATTCCTTGATTTGAGGTGGTTCCATATGGTATTGATGAACCACCTGCAACTAAGCATGAGTTAGGTAAGTTTCTCTGATTAGTTCGTGAAAGTAAGTTCTAATCTTAAGCTCTTGTCTTGGGTGTGATAATTATTGCGTACTTGTGGTCGTTTGGGTGTGGTGTTGCAGAAATTATAGTTGTAACTTAGTTTCTTTTACCAAAATTGCATACCCTTTTGAGATGTGTTGATATTGAGATTGTTGAGTATTAAGTTTTGACCCGAGCTATTGTGATACAGCTAAGACTAGACAGGAGCACGGTAGCGGTTCAGGAGTTCCATTTAGTAACCCAACATCAGGTGAGTAGTTACTTATTAAATGAAATATGCTTTGTTGAGATGTTTATTGCAGCTAAGAAGTATGATATGTTTTGAATTTGTTGAGTATAGCCAAAGTCGAATGTTTCGAATAAAGAGTTATAGTGTGTGTATCACACTAAGGACTGAGATAGTCCATTGAGATTTACTTAAACGAGCTATGGGATGATACAATCCGATTAATCCTTAATTACTCATTGAGCTCTCGTAGCTCATAAATTGCTTGTTAATGTTGTTGTGTTTAGGTTCTGGTAGTGGCGATCGCGGGAAGCGTAGCATGGAAGGATAGATGGATATCGGACTTGGACTTACTTGTTTATTTTTGTAACACCCCAATTTCACAATTATAAAATTTCATTTATTACCAAGGTTCCAACAAAATCTTTATTTCAAAAATAATACTGTTCGACATATTTATTAAACCAACAGCGGAAACATTTGAAAATCATAACATAGTTCATTAAAATAAATCTCTTGTATCCGATGCGCTGCCGTCAAGCCTTGCCCTTCCCTTTGTCATTTTAAATACTTGAAATGTTATAAAATCAACGGGTAAGCTTAAAGCTTAGTGAGTCCACAAATTACCATACATGCCCACATATTAAACAACCCGTCCTCGAGAACGACCCGACCCTACCCGCCATACAACAGCTACGGGCGTCCATCATACAACAGCTATAGAAACGGGGCGGTTCTACCCATCATACAACAGCTATGGGTTCCCGGTTATGGCCTAGCCCATCATACAACAGCTATGGGACAAGGCAATAGTCCAACTCGCCATACAACAGCTACGAGGGGACACGCATCAGTATTGAGCCCAACAACAAATAACCACAGATATAGAACAAATCATATAACTGTAAGTAACACACAAGATGCCTAATATGCAACATCATATAGTAAGGTGAGGATACTCACCTGATTCGTAACCGTGTAGATATTCTCTAAGATCCCTACTTAGCTCGTCCACACACCTAAATCCCACATACACAACATATCAAGCACTGACCAAACTCCTATAGACTTGCCTAAAGGTCAGACCCAACGTTTGCTAACCAACATTGGTCGAAAATAAACTTTTGCGTCAAACAGTCGCTCGCCGTGGCGCGGCCTTTCCCTTACGCGTCGCGGACTTATCATTGTACACTTACGGGATCTACCCGAACCCGCATCGCCGACATAGCATGTCCGCGCCGTGGACTCGTAATGGTCTGAAACCCCTTTTTGCCCCTTAACCAGTACAGCCATCAGATAGGGTTCCTCTCTACACCCTCCCCAAGATCAGAAACTACCCTAAGGTCACTCTTTTATGGACATGCAAGTCCATACATGTCCGTGGTCCAAAACCCTAAGTGTTACAAGTCATCAAGACTACTAGTCAAAGGTAACACTTATATAACGGGATGAAAAGTAAAGTCAGAAAAGTAGATCTTCTTACCTTACTTCTGAAAAACCGAGTGGTGCACATGATCCGTTACAAGCCTTCTCTCACGTTGTATCTCCTTCTTCCAATCTCCCAAAACCTCCAAAGCCTTGAAACCGAAGAGCCTCTACTGAAACCAGTCGACTCTACTCCAAGAAACTTCCAAAAACACGAAACCTAGGGCTAGGACCCTTTATATAGGCGTTTAAATCCGAATTAGGGTTTTTCATAACTGCGGCGCACCGCGCCGCGGATTCTCCCGAGTTGCGCCATGCGTACAAATCATGCACGAACCCAAAATCTCCCCAAGCCACGCCGCGGATCCATCCGGGCCGTGCCTCGGCGGAACGGGTCATACAATTCTCCCCCACTTAACTGGATTTCGTCCCTAAAATCCGTGCCTGTAAACAATTCTGGGTAATGCCTCCGCATTTCCTCCTCCGGTTCCCAAGTCCACTCGGATCTCTTACGATGTTGCCACTGTACCTTAACTAATCCTATTGTTTTATTTAGCAAAGTCTTTATTTTCCTTTCAATGATGGCAATCGGTCGCTCCAAATAATTTAGGCGTTCGTCTAATTGAATATCCTCCAAAGGCACTATTGTAGATTCCTCGGTAATGCACTTCCTAAGTTGCGAAACGTGGAACGTGTCGTGAATCTGGCTAAGCTGCTCGGGCAGCGCATCGCATACAAGAGATTTATTTTAATGAACTATGTTATGATTTTCAAATGTTTCCGCTGTTGGTTAAATAAATATGTCGAACAGTATTATTTTTGAAATAAAGATTTTGTTGGAACCTTGGTAATAAATGAAATTTTATAATTGTGAAATTGGGGTGTTACAATTTTGAAATTCGATGTTGACCCGATTTTTGTATAACTTTTGTAAAAGCTTGATGTACATGGGTTAGGACTTAAACTATGTTTTGGTAACAACATTGTATAACTTGTTTCTTAACTTAGATTACACCTTTTAAATTATGTGTTAATTTTGAGTAAATCAAGGTGTAATTTAATTGTGAGGAACCGTGCGTTACAAGTTGGTATCAGAGCTATGGTTTAAGGGAATTAAACCTTGAGATGGGTTTAGATTTAAACCAATGAGATGGAGAAGTCCCAAAGAGTCCCGAGTAGCTATCCCTCGTGGTGTACTAAATGAGTTGATTATGCAACCATATTGAGTATTATGGTGGCATACAAATTGAGTTGATTATACAACCATATTGAGTATTATGGTAATAATTACTAAATGAGTTGATTTTCTTTTTCAGTTGAAATGAGCACTGGAAAATAAAAAGAGCGAGGTGATCAGTCGAGAGATAAATCGGGATCACGATATTCGAGTAAAGAGCATCAACCCGAGGGAGAGCGACCTCCCGAGATACCGAGTAGTATGAAGGAGATGATCGTAGCTGAGGTAGCTAAGGCGATCAAAGAGATGGAACTGTAGGATGAGTGCATGGTGGTATGGGTGTAGGGGCTGAAACTGCACCACCACTAGCACTAGTAGAAGCTATATTAAATTCTGCTGAAACTAGGGGAACAAACAATGATCCCCCCATTACCTCGCCTGTCGGCTCATTGGTAATATCTTCAACTACTACATTATCTGGACTCATATTGATCAAGCGCCTACGCACACGATTTTTGCATGCAGTTCGTTCAATCTCATAATCAAAAAGAAGAGGTGATGATTGTTCACCTCGACGTGTATGCATGCACGAGGTGCACACGACCGTCAAAAACAAAAACTAAATCAACTAAATTACCAAAAACTAAAATCCAAAAACAGAAAACAAAACCACTGACACTATACTTTCAAGCGCACAACTACCCGGCAAACAGCGCCAAAATTTGACACGTCGCGGTCGTTGATACGGTCAAAAATACTATATTTATTACCTTACGAGCACACTAGCTAAGTGGAAGTAAGGGTCGATCCGTGGAGTCGGTGGTTGAAGTATGTGTCAAGAATTAACCAAACTATAGTGTCACTCTATAGCCGGTGGGCATTCCATACACTTCACAAAACTCAAATAAACCAAAAATACCGAAAACGTAAACTAGCATTAACAAACTAAACAATTCCAAATCTCGATCCAAACCAACCACACAATCTGATTCCGAAGTATATTCAAAAAATCAGAAGCGCTCGATACCACAAAATACTCAAACGAACAAATAAACGTAAACGGAAATCGAAACCGCGAAATAACTAAAACCGAAATATTGCATTGGACTAAAAAATCAAACTGAAAGTCGAATGTTTCTGATGTCGTGAATAATCCAGAACCGACACGTTCATGCGGATTCTACAATCTAGAACCGTTGGAAACGAGCGACAACCAAAACCGAAAAATACGAAAAATAAACTAAACTATTAAAATACCAACTTCTAGTCACTGAAATCCGAAAACACGAGTCGAAGAGGCCTGAGTTCCACTCAAAGGTTGGATCTTCGCTCCCGAAACAAGAAACTAAAGCCTCTATTTATAGTTGCAAAATCTGACCAATCACACCGCGCAAGGGTGAAAACCGCAGGGCGAACTTATCTGTAACCCCGATATTCGCTTTTTGAATGTCAAACTCGTCATCCGATCATTGACTTTCTACGACGCGCGTGCTCTTCAATCCACGGTGCACGTGTCTTTTCACCTGAAAATCGACTTCATTCCAAACTTCTTCATTTTGTACGCATTTAACCCATGTTTTTATCATATTTCACACACAAGCACTAGACACGAAAAGTGAGTAATATAACAGTTTATGAGATATAATTCACTTAGAATAGGACTCAACGACGACTAAAATACTTGATATTATTAGGCGTCGTCAAACACCTCACACTTATGCCTTGCTTGTCCGCAAGCAAGTGAGTTTTTAACAAATTCTAACTAAGATTCAAACATTTTTGAATGCCTTCAGTTTCAAAGTTTATTGTGTTCAGAAGTTAGATAAAAATAATTTTTTAAAAACATGACCAGAATACCCTTTGGAATTCACGACTTTCTAAAGAACCATTGATTACAAATTTTAAGTCCACAGAAGTGCAAACTTACTTATTCAGATTCTAAAGGCCGTTAAGGAACTATCCATGACTTTCGATGTTGTCCGTGTGACGAGCTTTCGAAAATACTATCCCAGACTAGACGATCTTAGGTAATAAGGTGCATAAGTACCCTTTCAGGGTCACCCATTTCAGACCTACCGGCTCAAATAACAAAGGCAACTGATTGACAATTCCCTCCTGAATCCCAATCCTAAAATATTCTTAATCCATAATTTTCTAACTCCTAAAAACTCAACTTATTTGACTAAACCATAGCATGCTAATAACTAAACAGCATTTGTTGAAAAATACTAATTGCTATAACACTCAAAATCTATTCTTTTTAAAGTTACAATTTCTTAAAATTTTGAAAAATTGCTAAAAATTTGAAAATGACTTGTTTTCGCAAAAATTTCAAAAAATACTATTTCGACCGTCCACACCCCACACTTAAAACCGTACAACATCCCCGTTGTACATAAAAAATATTTCAAAACAGGGGAGAAAGAGTTAGCCCTTTAGGAACGGTAGAACTGCTTGTTGGAACCCATATAACAGGATAAAACTTGCACCTCATGATTTGACTGTCCGGAGTTATGACGCAACAGTGAACATGCCGGTAAATGACAAGTGTAGGGGTACGATGACCCTACACTTGCGTGATACAACCCCTCGGTGGATTTTGTTGGTACTTGCATACGAAACACTCACAAACAAACATTAAACACAAAAAACAAAAGAGAAGTATAAATAATAGTAGATTATGTACAATGTTTTCAAAAGCTAATAAAAAGAATATACAATCAATCATCACCATGTTGCGTCCCAGATGGACTAGCCTCATCATCACGAACTCCAGGAGGGAAGGGTGGTATGTTGTCTATATCGAGCTGTAACATGATCATCCACTGAGTCTCCGCTATCCAGCGCTGCTGGGCCTCCAGGCGTGTCATCCTCGTAGCAAGATCCTGCAAAGTAGCCTACATGTCTACAGGCTGAGGTGCTGGATGTGGTTGCGGTGGTGGCCGAACTGGTGCCTCAATCGCTATCCTCCTATGCTAAGTAGGTCGGAGCAACGACTGCTCCTTTTCCTCATCCTCTTCGTCCTCCGGCTTGACATGGGGTGGGGGCTGTGCTGGCGACTGCTGACTAGCCGGGCACACAATCTGCTCAATCGCCGGGCGCACCCGATATAATCCTCGCCTCAAAAGTTGGAGAACCTTCATGTTCTCCAAATATCGTCCCTGAGCGTGAGTGGGTGGTGTCGGGGCCAGGTGGGCAAGAACATCGGCAGTGAGAATGTCGTAGGATCGGGCCAGTCGTGTGATATAATGTCCACCGGCCATCAGGCTCTTCGGGCCTGTGCCCGAAGCTCTGGATGTCAAGGACACGGCCAGGGAGAAGGGCAGGTTGAGTAACCTGCTGGGGTCTGAAAGGGCCTACATATAGTACATGTCGTCTCGAGACACCTTCTCACATCCCCTCCTGTGTGTAATAGAGGTGGATATGATCCAGTGCATCAGTCTGTGCAGTGGAGAGCGGAACTGGCTCTCCTTGGCCCCGCCGGCATCAAACCTCTCGTTGGACATTGCTGCCCAAACAACATTGTCTGCATCTCTGTATGGGTAGTCGGTGATGCTCGCAGCCAAGAAAGGCAGGAAATGAATGCTGCCGACTTCCACCTTAGTGTACATCCCGGTGTGCCTGGCAACTCCCGAAGTGTGCACTCCCGGCTTTGTCCTCCCAGCCTGAATCGGATCAGGTGGGCTCTGGGCTCGTGTGAGGCTGGTGCGTATACATAAGTAGAAAATGTGTAATCGATCGGAGCTCTGTATTACTCGGCATGGGTGGAAATGGTGCGACGAGAGGGATACGTACCTGATATGGCGGTTTCTGTCCGATCAAATTTCGCGGTGCGGATAAGGGTTTACGTGCGGCGCAAGCCCAAAAAGAAACCCCTGTGCATCGGGTTAGCTTAAGTACGCGTGGCGTGGTTTTCCTTTGACCGCGTCGTTGTTGGATTAGGCCTTTTAGTTGCGACCTTCAGTTTTGCAAATTCCTTTCGATTGACCCCACACTTGCTTCATACCCCGACTTTTTGTGTGATGATGATTAATTTTTTCTAATTTTTTTCTAGGTTTTTCCTCCTCAGTTTTGTCTTTCAAATCATTTGAAGTTGTACTGTTCGTTTGTCTTACTTCTGAATTGCAACTATGAAATTTTGAATTTTCACTTGTATCCGTAGTGGGTTGTGAGATCACTTAGTGATCTGAAAGTGACCTTGAAGAAGAGCAATTCAAAGAAAAATTTAGACAATCTACTTCTTCGAATTTAGACTCAGAATCCGATTCAATAATCACATCATTTCCATTTAAATTCTATCATCACACACATTAACAAGTTGAGGAACAACTTTTTTAAGCAGCGAACAAAGGTAGATAATAGTTTCAGAAGATCATCAGATTTTTAGTATTTTTCTACAGAGACTAAGCCATGCGTGTAAGTATAGTTGGGAATCTTAGAATTTGACACAATCAACTTGTATTCAAAAGATATATTATCGACATCCTTAAGATCAAATTCAATAAATGGAAAAATTTTACGATGATTATCAGTAGATGCATCCGATGAATGATGATCCGTGTAATGTGAGCGTACCATTGTTTACCAGTTTCACAAAAGATATTTCTTTGCTTTAACAATATCTCATTGGCATTTAAAAGTTGATCCCTATGTTCTTCTACAATAGAAATTCTAATATTCCTGTTCTGGAATAGTTTGCGAACGTTGTTGGAAGATGCAACATCCTTCGTCATTAGACATAGTTCCGAAGCAGTCTCCACATTCTCATATTCCTTTTCTTCTTCCGAATCGTCCCAATATTTCAAACTTGTATCCACTAGCAAACAGTGCTCCATGAGATGGTTTTCTGAGTTCGTCATCATCGGAACCAGATGACTAGACTTGATAAATTCCATCTCCCTCACCAAAATCTAACACAACCAAGGAAAGATCATTGGTCTTGGTTTTAGCTTCTTCATGATTCATTGCGTAGTACGAGTTGCCAAAGGAAACAAATATGGATATTTTTTTAGCCAAAAGAAATCCAGTCTTGTTTTCCAAAAACCAAAGATTATCAAACATAATAAATCATTATTGCATATAAAATATGCCTCTGATACCAATGATGGGTTTTGCGGCATAAAATGGAGCGTTTACGCTAAAACGGCAACGGAAGCATTTTAAAAATAACAAGTTTATTTTTCATCATTTTAAAACAAAACCATCAATGATCAAATTACATAGGTAAGCCTCATATTTAAAACATACATATGATGTTTTAGAATGACAACCTTTGGAGCCTTTGATCCCACTCGGAATTGGGGAGTTGAAGTAGATGGAAAAAACCAAGAAGCTTGATCTTCTCTACAAGTATCCACCACCAAGAGTAAGACACTTGGGATGCTAGTTCCTTTCTTGTATAAAGAACTTCTTAAGCCTTTAAGAACTTATTAAGCCTTTAAGTGCTTAACACAATTAAGCACTACAGGAGAAGCATTACTTCTAATCACTCAAACTCTTAACTAGTTTTAACAAAAGAGCATATAGAGAGGAAGAGAGTGAAGAAACATGAAATTATTGGGGGAGAGAGAGAGGAAAGAACTAACTCAAATTTTATTCTTACACTCTCTTATATACTTCACATGAGATCCAAGACCCATACCTTCATTAAATGCAAAGAGGGAGGTTGACAAGCAACCTTCATTCCCTCTTGAAAAATTCAGCCAATCATGAGAAAAGGACAAGGTGATTTGTCCCACGCACCACCTTAATAAACTAACATGTCTAGTAAAAGTTAGTGGAATCCAAATTGTCCAAAAACTTGTACATGACTTAATATATCATACCATATGATATAATAACTAGTTTGTTCCCTTTTAATTATTATTTTCATAAAACAATAACTATTCTCAAATTAAATACAATAGTTAAATTTATATATTAATCATCAAATACTAAATAAATATTCAATAGGTACCAACTTGATAAAGGTGTGACTCTATAGCATCATACATTATTGGCAATATCATTCTATAATGATTGTTAAGCATAAACATCCAACATAACGTTATGTGTTGACATGTATGGTATTTGGGGACTAAGTTTTGTTCTTGCTGTTTCGTTTAATTGTTTTCAGGTACTTCAGGAGATAAAGGGAAGGGCACGACATAACCGTACCGCATCAGCATCATGATTTTAGTCTTCCGTTGTTGATTATATTTTGGATACAATCTTACTTGTTTTGATAACAATGTTTATGGATTTTCATGAATGTTTGGAATGAATGGATTATGATTTTATAACTAAAACTCTTAATTTTAAAAGAAAATTATGTCTTGAAATTTGGGACGTTACAAGTTGGTATCGGAGTCATGGTTTGAGGGATTTGGATGAACATTATTAGGAGTCCAAACTCAAACTAAGGACCGGTGGAAATAATTCGGCTTATCGGTGGAATCGATGACCACTAAAAAAGCGTTATGTGAGTTAGAAAATTGTTCATATGAAACAAAATTATACAAAGAATGTATCATCGAGGAAGCTTGAGTTACTACGGTTCATTTATTGTCAATCGACGAGGGAAAGCTTTACAACATTCATCAAGATGCTTTGGTTGGAACCGTTGTCTTTTAGCTGAACCTACTGATCGGAAGTGTTTAAAAGATCTTCTTCAGTCACGTCACTTACACGGCCCGTTCCATTCAAAACATGGTTAGGGGTGACGTGATTTGCATTCTTTAATGACAACTTCGTGGCCCAAGTTTGTATCTGTATCTTGTGGTTCATCATCAGGAGGTTTGTTGGGATTAGAAGGCCCGTCTAGACAATTATACTGGACCGGTTGGGTTGCGGATCTAGAGGATCTGCTTCTTCTTGTGTATAGGTTAGTTTGTCAAAAGGGAATTTGTCTTCATAGAACTTTCATATAATCATAATCTGGTTTTTGATAGAAAACAATCTTGTAAGGTGTTTTATTTTTAATAACTTTTTATGGCAACCTGTTAATGATAAAAGTTGTCGTCAAAATGCATTCTCCTCAAAACAATTCCAGTAAATTAGCTTCAAATCTTAGTGCTCTAGCGGTTTCAAGCAAATTTCTATGCTTTCCTTGCACAACCCATTTTGTAGTGGGGTATGTGGACAAGTAGTCTCAAGCAATCCATGTTCACTGTAAAACCTTTGCATATCATTTGAAGTAAACTCACCACCATTATTAGTGCGAATTCTTTCAACACTTTTCGCAAATTGGGTTTTTACCATTTTGTGAAAATTTATTAAGTAACTACTTGCTTCGTGCTTGAATTTTAGGAGAAAACCCAAATGGGTCTACTAAAATCATCGCAAATGGTAAAAAAATAATAACTTGCCCCCGAAAGGGTTGGGACACGGTACTTTCCCCAAATATCATAATGTAATAACTCAAAACAACCATTAGCTTTTTTATCTGAAAAGAAGTCTAGTATGCTTTCAATTGGAACAAGAATCACATGTTTGATCAAAAGAACTATTAATAAGGTTTTGTTTGTTTTTCTCTAGAAGCTCCTCTTGACCACTTTTGTCTGCAGGCGGGCAAACCTTTTGTTTACAGACTGTTTGTTTTTTAGAAGACTATAGACCTAAAAAGGTATGTGCATCATCTTCTTCCTGAAGACATGATATAAGGTCTTCCAGAATCTGCAGACGTCTGCATATTACTATAAACATCACCACCACTATCAAAATATAAATCAAATCAAACCATTTCAAAATCAAATTTATATATATATATATATATATATATATATATATATATATATATATATATATATATATATA
Organism: Cichorium intybus; assembly: GCA_023525715.1. Classification (NCBI taxonomy): domain Eukaryota; kingdom Viridiplantae; phylum Streptophyta; class Magnoliopsida; order Asterales; family Asteraceae; genus Cichorium; species Cichorium intybus. The sequence continues at coordinate 82,128,082 of CM042017.1, forward strand.
TATATATATATATATATATATATATATATATATAACTTTATTACTTAAAGTTACTATTTTTAGCCGTATATTTACAAATTTATATCATTTTGGGTATTATCCATGATACATTAAACCTAAGAAAATTAAACATTTAAATTAAAGTTACATGGCTAATAAATTAAATTAGTCTTGTTATAAAAGATAATATGAATTTGTATAGTAAAAATGAAGGTACTTGTTGTGATTAAATTTAAAACCATAATCAATAGAATTTTTATTTTTAAAAGTTTATCTTAGCAATAACAAATTAAGGACAATTTTGAAGGTACTATTGTTTGAAACTTTGTAGAACTATTATCACTTAAATATCAAGAAGTTGAATCCTAATATGTAGCAATTAAAAATATTTTATTGTATGTCTTAATCTGATGTTACTTGAGGTTTAGTATAAAAGTAGTTGTATATATATATATATATATATATATATATATATATATATATATATATATATATATATAACTACATAATTGGGGTACAAGACTAACTAATAATGAGTTCTTTACTCAATATGATCAACTCAATGTGCCGCATCGAAATAACCATGCACGCATTGATGATGATGAAGACGAGGTTCATCCACATGGTAGTGCAACGGATCGAGAATATATGACTCATTTAGGAGATTAATTTGCTAAGTAGTTAATGCGGAACATGTAATGACTGTTTTTAAATAAACTTTGTTATGGTAGTAGTTTGAATTGAATTTTAGTGTTGTAAAACTAACATTATTGAAAAAAAAAATTAAGTTAAGAAAATCAGTTTATTTTAGCAGTATGCAAACTTTAAAAAACAAACCGACTTTTTTATGCAAACTAGAGACGCTTGGTCTACCTTTTCTTCTGTAATTGTGGTTCGCAGACTGTAGATGTTTTACCTCTTCAAAAACAAACAGCTCCAAAAAAATCTATATGAATAAGTTTGTCATCAGATGTGTGCCCCAATATTTTGTGCCATGTAACTATGGTTGTCATCATCACCTTCTTCTTCTTTCCGATCATCCCCATTCGGTATAGAACTTTTCTACACTCACCCACACCAATCAAGTTCCTCGTGTAAAGTTTCTGCATGACACAAAAATCAGGGAAAAAGGTTATCGAGAATTGAAGATCCTTGCTCAACCTGCTGACGGACAAGAGATTACAAGTAAAATTGGGAATATGTAAGACTCCTTTTATTATAGTTCCTACTGGTAAAAGGCATTCTCATTTTCTTTCCATAGATATTGCATCTTCATTAGGTATGACAACTAGTGTTTCAAAATAACTTTTATTATCATCCTGAAGAATACTAGCATCATGTAATGTGCTCAGTAGATCTTGAGTCGAGAACCTAACTATCATAATTATTAACTTTACCCGTCATAAACACCTTTGGAGCATTATCCACCTTACTGGAATTTCCAACATCCGAGAAGTGCTTCAAAAATGTCTCATATTGAACGTTAGTGAAATCGGTAAAGGGGGAGGCGTACCCAGGTTCAATATGAGCGGCTTTTAGTTTCAATTATTATGCTTCTTGTGTAACAACCCTAAATGGGGCTAATCAGAAAGTGAGTAAGAATTAAATAAATTATTCATATTATGAGTAAATGGTAAAAAAGGGTAATTTGGTAATTTTAGTTGATGTAATGAAATCCAAAGACTTATGATTTCATTAAGGATGTTATAGCTGAATTTAGAATGTATTTATGAACATGTATAATGAAGAATGGAATGATGAATGCTAATGTAAAGAATATTATGACCAAAAAGGTATTTTGGTCGGTATAAAGTAAATACATCAAGTTATGATATTTTTATGTTTTGGTAAGTTATTTTGTCTTATTACAAGTATTTATGAGTGTTAAAACTATGTTTTTAACCAAGTAATCAAAATGTAAGATTTTGGAAGAAATAGGCTTAACAGGGAGCTAGAGGAATGCTGCTGCATTTATTACGTGCCCCGTAAGTGTATGTTACGAGCTGCGTAATTGTGAAAGACGATATAAATTATTGTAGATTGTTTCATTACGCACCGCATATGGCAAGGTATACGCGTCGCGTAATCTAGGAAGAGGGCAAGTGTCATGTTTAAGAGAGTATTTTCACCCTAGAAGTCAGTTTAATCTACCCCAAAACTATCTAGATATGTGTTTGTGTTCTTGGTGAGATTTGTTCTCGGTGAGATTAGTGTGTGTAAGGCCAATTCTTGATGGTTTAAGGATTGTTTCAAGGAAAGACCAAGTGCAAGCATGTTCTAGCAAGGTAATCACTCAATCTATTGATGTAGTTTGAGTTATACGTATGTATGGTAAGAATCATATGAACACTAATTCCATGAATTGAATAATGTGTTGTGTTTATGGATAGATGTTGTTCTTATATGTGGTATAAGTTATGATAGGAAGGATAAGATGTAATGATCATGTGTAATATGTTCTTACAGTGATGTTGATGAAATATCAAAATAGAACTATTGATATGATATGATCAAAGAGATGATGAATAGGACCTATTACGTCCTTAATGCAATAAATGTGATGTTTGTTTCTCCGAAACATCATTATATGACTAGAGTCTCCTTGTGAGACAATATGTTAGATATGACACTTATAGTGTAATATAAGTCTATTAAGACTTAAGGTTAAGATGTCTTTTGTAATAAGACCTAGCATGTTATTAATAAGAATGTTAATGAACTCATTAGTTACTTAAGGAGTAAAAGTCCAAGAACTTGGAAAGGGCAAAGGAATGGAGTAATCCTAGTTAGACTTCTCTAACTAGCCAAGGTAAGTACATGTAGCTTTTACCCACTTTGGGATACATGAAAAGTATTATGAAATGTTTATGTATATGTTTTCAATATGAAAAGATGAATATGTTCTAATACTTTATTATGTTCAAAAGTATTATATATGACATGAAATGAGTATTCTATTTAGAATACCATATATGTGAATGATATATGATAACAAAAGCATTAGGTAATGGAATAAGTAAGGTATTTGGCATGAAGCCTTATAATACAAAGAAATACGGAATACGGTATAAAGATTGACAAATATGTAAAAAGAAATGTATTTGGTTTGTAGCCTTAAGATACATAAAAGTAAATGTTATATGATATAAAGAGTAAATGATATGGTATAAGAAGATGTATAAGGCTTATAGCTTGTAAGGGCGATAAGTAAATGATATGCGATATGGTAAATGAATGATATGTAAATGTGATAAGTTAAATGAGGACGTAACTCTCCATAAAGAATGAGTAATTATGTAAAGTATAAATGTTGGCATATAGCCTAAAATGTTAGTATGAATGATATATAGGATTAAATGAAGTTATTGGGGACGTAACTCCTCATTATGAAATGATATATGATGATATGAAGTTATTGGGGACGTAACTCCTAATTATATATGGATGTATAAATAAATAAAGTAATTGGGGACGTAACTCCTCCTAATGAATGAATAAAGAAGTAAATTAATTGTATTGGCTATTATCCATATAATTTAATTGATTAGCATATGATGAAAAGTATAAATGAAAGTAGTGCATGCAAAGAATGAATGAAAGTATGAATGAATAAGCTTTCCCGAGCATATGTAGTCTCTATAAGAGACTTAACGAAATCTATCGGGATAGTACACCTCCCATCACAAGATAGATGCCCTAAGATCATGGTACTGGATGGACTGACTATGTTCTTTCTATCTTGGTACAAGAGACTTGGGGAAGAACCACATGTAGTGAGTTAAGCTGTAAGAATGCATAAGTAAATATATGTATAAGACCAATAAATTATTATGGAATGAATGGGACGATGCCAATGCAATGTATGATGACAAGAATATGACTAGTATGATATGAGTTTATGTATGGTAGTATGTGTTGACACGTGATACATTAATTATATGATTAATGTATTACGAGTCAATTATGTAAATGGTATGTATGGGTCATTTTATATGACTAATATGTTATGGATAAGTAGTATGTTGAATGTAGTATGAATCATTTATATGATTTGAGTGATATGTATGAATGTTATGACTAATGTGTTAGGAACCGTTTATATGATTAGTATGTTATGGATAGTTGTATATGTAATGATATAGAAGTTAATATTATGTCTATTAGTATATATATATATATATATATATGTTTATATATAAATAAGTCATATTTATACTTAAGGTATAAAGTAAGGAATATATTACTAATATGTATAAGGAAGATATGAATGTTAATAAGTATAAGTCTTTAATAAGACTAAATGAATAAGTGTCACATTCGTGACTCATGAAGTAAGAGTCGTGTATACGACTAATGTATAAAGAATGAATGTAATATGATATGAGTCATCTTTACGACTAATGAATGTATGTAGTCATTGTTATGACTAAATGAATAACGAGTCATCTTTATGACTAATGAGAATTGGACTATATGTATGTATAATGTAATGAAGTCATTTCTATGACTTAATATGTAAAGATGTTGTATTTAAAGATAAGTAAACATGAAGATGATAATAAGGCTTCACAAGTAAAGTGGATGCAAATGAATATATGTATAAATATATTATGAGTCTAAACCCATGTAACTCACAAGACTTTATAGTCTTATGTATGTATGTTTTATGCCTTGTATTCCAAGTTATACATTGATTAATGAAAATGAAGTAAAGTGAAGTATTGATGGAATCTAATGTAATTATATTCAATCATTATGATCTGTGTAAATTCTTCTTTACCACTATGGTTGTAATGATATGCAGTTGGTGATAACCGAATTTTTATATCAAGTGTATATGTTTTTAAAGGGGACCATTTACAAGATGAATAAAAAGCAAGAATTTCTGGGTGTCACATCTTATTTACCAGCCACCATTCTGGATAGCCTACCTGTTTGAAGCATACATCTCATGAATGTCCATATTTTCCACAGAAGGTATAGTGTTCGACTGCATCCACACGTTTTACATCCTTTAAAGTCGGTTTGTCATGCCTTAGATTTTGGTTTCCTTCCAATCGCATTGGAACGACTGATTCGAAGGAAACAGCTTCTTCAATAGATTTTTTATCTACTGATATGGCTCTCTGGCGCTCGTCCTCAGCCACAAGGTGGTAAGCGTTCCCAAGGCTTGGTATGGGATTCATCGCGAGAAGTTAGGCTCTAATAAAAGAAAAGTGGCTGTCGAGACCCAAAAGAAATTCAGAGTCCTTCTTTGTCTTTTAGCCCACTTAATTTATTCTCGACATCACACGTGCAATCGTTGTAGGAACATTTGGGCACCGACAATACAGATCCAATCTCGTCAAAAAGACTGCCCAACTTGGTGTAGTAAACTGAAACAATCACTCCATTCTCATGCATTATCGAGAGGTTTTGCTTCAATTTGTATGCCCTAGGTGCACTTTCCTTACTAAAAACATTATTTTAAGTTCGCCCAGATTTCGGAAGTTGTGTTGGCATACTTCATGCTGGTTCTTATTTCCTTTCCCATCACTGTTGTTAGCCATCCTTTAATCATGGTGTCACATCATATACAGAGCATGTAGCGATTGAGTTCTTTTATGGTTTCTCAATTGACCCGTCAACAAAATCCACCTTGTTCTTGGCGGAGAGGAAGTTCATCATCTCTTGAGACCAGTCTGCATAATTGTTATTCGTGAAGGTTCTGTTGACATGCATTTGTTTGGGGTAATCTGATGCATGTATACATAACAGGGAGTTCACGTATGGTCCACCTTCATTTTTATTGGATGAACTTTCAGCTTCACGTATGGTCCACCTTCATTTTTATTGGATGAACTTTCAGCTTCACCGGCTCTGGCTGTTGATTGGCTAGGGTTTGGTGTGTCTCGGTTAATCCCGCTCTGATACCATCTAGAAGTTGATGGGTTAAAAAGCTGTTATTCAATTAAAGGGTTTTCTTCATAAAAGTCCTGATATTTTGGGAAAATTAACGAAAAAGTCTCAAAATAATTTTTATAATTTTTTTTGAACACAAAAGCCTTCAAATTTGCCATTTTCTACTGTCTACCGGTAGACAAGGGCGAGATTGAATACTTTTCCAATTTTCTGGGCTTTCTTGTTAAAAAAAATATTTTGGGATTTTTTTGTTAATACCCCTAAAATATCATGACTTTCTGAAGAAAACCCTATAAAGTAAATATTGACCAACATTTGGATTAAAACCTACATCTGTGATATCTTGCATATATAAATTGAAATACAAGGTGTAACACCCGGCTTTTAAAACAAAACACCCTTGAAATTTTTTTCATTTTTAACAAAGGTTTCAGTACTTAAAACCATAACAAAGGGGTATATTTTAATAAAAACGGGTACAAGCGTATCAAGGAGAGTACAAAATACCGTAGTCCCCTTTGAAGTCGGGCTGCTACTGACAGCATCTAAGAGTCCTACTTCTCGAGTCACGGACTCTATCTATTCCCTTATCAGGATCATGCTAACCTGCAGGGACATTTAACAAACGGTATGAGCTACAAAGCTCAGTGAGTAATCGTATCTGCAAATAACACGTATAAAAACACAATCATGTATTTTTCTGGATATCAAATCCAAACTCCTAGCCTTACTGGCTGACCAAATATCTTCTAGGATTTCACATCCTAATCTGTAGCCTTACCGGCTGAATCACAATAACCTGTAATTATCACGTCACGTCAGTTATTTGCACATATACTCATGTCTAACCAATTCTGTCCCATGTTTCTTAGTCACAATGGACTGTATCATATGTCATGGCTATATCAGCCGTATCATGTCATTTTCAGTATATATATATCATAGTCCGCAGGCCGCACCAGCTGGGTTCAATAACCCGATATCATAGCCAAAAGGCCGCACCATATACTTGTAATATTATCATAGCCGTATAGGCCGCACCAGTTGGATATAGCATCCAATATCATAGCCACAAGTGGTCGCACCATCTATTAACAGTTTCTTTCACGATCAATTATGGCTCACGGGTTAGCCTGCTGTTGCCTTGGCTCACGGGTTAGCCCGCTGTTGCCTAGACTCACGGCTCCGTTCTTGTCATCGCAATGACTCACGGCTTATCCGGTCTTGTCTATATAGGTTTGACTCACAGCTCCGTTCTTGTCTATTACAGACTCACGGCTTATCTGGTATTGTCGCACCATTTAAAATTGACTGACTTACAGCTCCATTCTTGTCTATAGTAGACTCACGGCTTATCTGGTATTGTCATGTCATAGTGTATATATATATGTATTGACTCACAGCTCCGTTCTTGTCATCGCAATGACTCACGGCTTATCTGGTCTTGTCTTTTACATATATTTTAACACTTGTCGTTTTCGTCCCTCGAAGCTGTTTCAACCTGTAACAATTCAATCATCATATATCACATATGATATCAGTGAGATTACTCACATGGATGCTAGCTGCATTTAATTCCCGGTTGTTTCTTGCCTTTGTGTGCACCACAACCATTTTGTCCCATACCTATTTATCCATTTATATACCAAATGATAATAGGTTAATAATCATCTAAAATTGACTCTAATAAGTAAGAGTCCAATATTATATCATTACAAACAATGCCTAGTTAATAAACTTTCCGTTTACTAACTTTTTATGAATTTTACTATTCACCGAGGCATTCGAATCGATCTACAGTGCCCCAGAGGGGTCGGAAACTCAATATAAAAATTTTTCCAAACTTTTCAGACCATAACGAGCCTATGGTCCAAATTTGAGCTAAAACGGACAAGCCAAACAAAAGTTAGCGTTTTTGATTCCCTGCCTGGCCCCTGCTCGGAGGCGCACTGCGCCTAGGCCAGGGCGCACTGCGCCTGGGCGCACCCCGCCGCCAGGGGCTTGGGCGTACCGCGCCTGGCGCCTGCACAGGTCTCCTGTCCAGCCGCGATTTGTGCACTGTAGCACGCTGTTTTAGCCCATTAAGTCCTTAATCCAGTCTAGGGATGCAAACGGGGGCGGATATTGGCGGGGTCTACAATCCCCGTACCCGTCCCCGACCTCCAAACCCCACACCCGTCCCCGCCCCCGCCCTGCCAAATCCCCATCGGGTTCGGGTGAAAAAATCCCCGTCGGGTTCGGGGAACCCGATGGATACCCATTTAGTAAATAAAATCCAAAATTTTATAAAGCTAAAAATATAAATAATCACAGATTCACAATAATTAAAAAAGTTTGAATGTTCACACACTAATACTTCATTCTCAAACATGACAAATAAAAAAAATTGATTACAACATAGAGTTTAGAACTATCGATCACAGTTTTTTAGAACTGCATTCTATTGTAAATCATGAATAACTTAAAGGGAAGCCATGTGTTCTATTGTAAATCATCATGTTTTGAATTCCGGAAATAAAAGTGAAATATCGGCTCATTGAAAATTTCAAAGTGTTCATCTTTATTATAGATGAGATGTTAATTGAAGAGACACACAAGGTTCAATATTCCATGCCACCGGCCAATTATTCCTTGTAAATCGGAAATTTCATTAATTATCATTTCATATATATATATATATATATATATATATATATATATATATATATATATATATATATATATATATATATATATATATATATATATATATATATATATATATATATATATATATATATATATATATCGGGTATTAAACGGGGCGGATAGTACTATACCCGTCCCCGCCCCATCCCCGTTTCGGGTGAAAAATCTAATCCCCATCCCCGACCCGTTACCCGTTAAGGCGGGGAATCCCCGATCCGTTCGGGTCGGATACCCGCGGGTAGCGGGGAATCCCCAACCCGTTTGCATCCCTAATCCAGTCCTTAATCGTTTGGGGTTTGTTTCTAGGCTAAAACCTTATACTTTAACAAGATTTTCAACCATTCAAAACAACTAAATCAATCAAAATGAAGAATTAGGGTTCTTAGTTCTAACAACCCCAAAACTTCAAATTCATCATAAATAGCAATCTACTTCCATTTTCTTGAGTTAAGTCCTTATTAGCATGACTTAATGGAAGCATTACATCAATTTAAACACATAATCATAACTGAAATTTACAAATTTCAGTTTCTATTAAACCCATTTAGAACTTCTTCAAGAACTTGACTAAAAAGGGTAATCTACTTACCTTAATTGATTGGAAATCACCCATTCCAACACTTGTTCTAAGTTCTTGCTTCAATTCCATAATCTCCTGCAGAAATCGCACCTTCAATGCTTCTCCCGTTGCTGCACAATGATCAGTCAAAGAAGAGAGTGAACTCTTCTATATATACTTCCATTTTTACAAATTTAGTCCCTAAGTTCCATTTCTTGAACTTTTGGCACCAATATCAAGTTTTATCACAATAAAACTTTCATTTATTATACTTTTGCCACAAGGAGCAATATTTTTACACAATTGGTCCTTCACATGGTCAAATGACCAAAATACCCTTTTGTGGTAAAACGACCAAATTTCAGTTTTTATAACATTTTAAGTCCAAAACTCAAAATATTATTTCAAACTAATTACTTTTCTGTCCAAAAGACCAATTTACCCTTCCAAGGTAAAATGACCATTTTACCCTTTTATTATAATTATATAATAAAACATGTCTTGGCGTTACACAAGGTAATCGAGCCAATGATTGTGTAGAAAAAATAAGTTAAATATTACATTGTTTGTTAATCTAATGTGACTATCCTTTGTTTTATTTTGCTAGAAAAGGATGTGAAACTGTACTAACATTTATTCCTTCATTTTATACCAAGAATGTTCCACAAGGATGTGAGAAATTGGGTGAAATCCGATCAAACCTAAAAACATATTTATCAATTAGAGAGGTCATTATGATATGCAACCATTTTTTAGTCTGAACTTGAACTAACAATATAAATGGCCCACTTTACTTCAGGCCATATTAACTCTCGATTTCAAGTTGAAACTAATATCTTATTATGATAACTATGTATCAAAAGGAAATTAAGTGAAAATTCAGGCTGAAAAATAGGGTTGTTTCATTTAACCTACAAATTTCAATGTTTTGGAGCTTTCTTCCTCAAGAGGAAGTATTTGTATTCTCTACCCAGAGAACTAAACATATAGACAACAAAAGCGTAATGAATTAACCATTTATTCTTCATATAAAGTCATATATACAAAAGTTATTATCACATTAAGAAAACTGATTAAACCTTACATTAAGCTTACTAAATAAACAATGAAATATATCGTGAACAAGAAGATCTGAAATGCAAGACAACAAACTTTGTGCTAAAATTAACATGGGTAAGGGACCAACTAATCACGTGAATGCCATTAGGGAGAACTCTGGATCAGTAACAGGAAAAAAAACTACACAGAACCGAGTAACACCGAATACCGCTTTGGTATGAAAGTTGGAACACATAACCATGCGATATAGATGGAATCTGTTTGAGTTTGGGTCAGTACCATTTTGAGTTTAGTATTTAGTGTGTATACCTATCCCTACTATGATAATCTAGGTATATACTTTAGATATCCATATATAGGTTTTTTTTTAGAAAAATTCCGATATTTTGGGAAAGTTAACGAAAAAGTCTCAAAACAATTAATTGAACAGGAAAGCCTAGGAAACTGTAAAAAGTATTCAATTTCGCCATTTTCTATTGGTAGTCAGTAAAAAAAAGGGCAATATTGAATACTTTTTTTTCAGTTACTAGGCTTTTCTGTTAAAAATTTATTTTTGGATTTTTTCGTTAATTTTCTCAAAATATCGGGACTATTCTGAAAAAAAACCCTTCAATTAATTCTCTAAAAGTATAAATACAACCAAATAGATAGTAACAAAAACATAAACATAAAGATAAAAATGAGATAAACATAATTTAATATTTTATTTGAAAAAAATAGATTTGTTTCAAAAAGAAATTGTTTATTTCAGATGGATTTTAAGGATTTGCGAAATGGATGTATAAAAATGACAACTTATATGGGGGACCACAACCAGTGTTAGTGTCAGACCAGTGTTAGTGTCAGACCAGTGTTAGTGTCAGACCCATCTCTACTGACACAGACCATATATTTCGCAGTGACAATCTACTGGCGCAGACCATATATTCCGCAGTGACAACTTATACGAGGCTTCTAAAAATGGTAATTGGAGATGTTGTAAGTGAAGTACAATCTGCGTATATCGAAGGTAGAAACATTATGGACGGCCCGTTAATTATGAATGAATTAGTCTCTTGGGTAAAACATCGGAAATTGAAGGCTTTCTTTTTCAAAGTGGATTTCGAGAAAGCTTTTGATTCCGTTAATTGGAACTTTCTCGATTCCATTATGGAACAGATGAATTTTGGTGTAAAATGGCGAAAATGGATTTGGGGCTGTTTATCATCCACTAGGGCCTCCATTCTAGTCAATGGCGCTCCTACTGAAGAATTCTCCATCTCTAGAGGTGTTCGTCAAGGAGACCCACTCTCACATTTTCTTTTCATTTTAGCAATGGAAGGATTAAACATCGCAATCAAAACTGCCTCTGAAAAGTTGTTAATTTAGGGAATTAAATTACCGCATAACGGGCCGTCAATTTCTCACCTATTCTATGCAGATGATGCGGTTTTTGTAGGCAATTGGAACCTCGAAAGCATTAAAAATCTCTCTGCTGTCCTCAAATGCTTTTACATATCATCTGGTCTAAAAGTCAATTTCCTCAAATCTCGTTTGTTTGGTATTGGTGTCTCGAGTCTAGAGCTACAATCCATGGCTCATTCACTTGGGTGTGCAGTGGGATCTTTTCTATTTATTCACTTGGGCATACCAGTTGGAGCTAATATGGGTTTAAAGAAGCATTGGCAGCCTGTAATTGATAAGTTTCACTCCAAACTATCTACATGGAAAGCCAACTCCCTTTCGTTCGGGAGTAGGATTACTCTCATTAAATCGGTTCTAAATAGCCTCCCTTCATATTACATGTCTCTCTTCAAAGCACCTCAAGGTACCATTGATGTATTGGAAAAAATTAGACGGAAATTCTTGTGGGGTGGAGGCAACCTACAAAATAAAATTCACTAGGTTGATTGGTCTAAAATTCTTGCCCCCATTTCAGATGGGGGTCTAGGTGTTGGTACCCTAAAAGCACAAAATATAGCTCTTCTTGTAAAATGGTGGTGGAGACTGATGAATGAACAGGGCAGTTTATGGAAATTTGTTATTTCGAGCATTCACAATCTATATAATAAGCCAGCGGAGTATATTGCAAGAAAATCCTCTATGGGGGTATGGGCAAACATCTACAAAGCTGTCAAATACCTACAGGAAATTAACATTGATCACAATGTTTTGTTCAAGATTATTCCGGGTAAAAACATCAAAATTCTGTTTTGGAAAGATCCATGGTGTACCTCTGAGATATTTCAAAAGAAGTTTCCCCACCTATATCTTCTGGAATCTGCCAAATGCTGTCGCCTTGAAGATCGGTTATCCACAGGGGGTTTTGCATGGAAATGGAAAAAGGATCCAACAACTACTGAAGAGTTACAAGAGCTGTTACATTTATACTCGGTCATTGGAGACATGGGCGTGGAGGTGAGTTCTAAGTATGTCTTCCAATTTATCCTATCATCGAATGGTGGTTATGAGGTTAAACGTTTGCGTAAGCTAATTGATTCCAAACTTATCACATCTACCGGTCCCATCATTTGTTGGAATACGGAAATCCCTTTGAAAGTTAGATGTTTCGTATGGAGAGCAATGTTAGGCAGAATCCCTGTCGCAGAAACTTTAGCAGTCAGAGGCGTGAATTTAATGTCTCAAATGTGCCCACTATGCAACTTAGAGGTGGAAACAGTAGATCATCTACTAGTGAATTGTGAGTTTACACATGCAGTGCAATACTGGATATTCCGATGGTGTGGAATTCAACTTGGGCGATTCTCATGCTTAAAGGAATTCATCGAGTGCACGCATCTATGTGGTAATTGTCCTAAGAAGAGATTGATTGGGAATACAATCCTCTTCTGTCTTCTCTGGAATGTTTGGATTTACAGGAATGAAAAAGTCTTCAAGCAATTGAATACTTCAGCAACAAAGGTGGCGGACAATATCATTGCTCAATCATTCGCGTGGTGCAAACACAAGAGCTCTTTTGGTTGTGGAGACCGGGCATCTTGGAGTTGCTCGCCGTTTAATCATCTTTTGTCTTAGTCAATTTTATTTTGCTTTTCTTTTTTTCGTTTGTTTCATGTTCTACACTTGTACTTATATGTTCACGATAGTTCCTTGCTATTCGTGGCGTTTTTAATGATATTTGCCGTTTCCAAAAAAAAATCTGTAAAAATCACATGTCATTTACAAAAATACATATTTTCGTAAATAACATAGGATTTTCGTATACGTCATTTACAAAAATCCCAACAACTTAGATAATGTATGTTTTTTATTATTTTTTAAAAAACAGTCAATAAATTTAACTGTTTATGCCTTTCTTTTAATACAATACAAAATACATATTGAAAATCGACTAATAGTTAAAGATTCTAAAAAACGTGATTTATAAATTCTCATACACCACGATCACTATTTTTATATTCTACACTTAATATGGTCAGACAATGGAGAAAGAAAAAGCAATAGAATATTTTGTTAGGTACCCGTGCAATAAAAGGAGAAGAAAAATAGGACGTGGGGATAACGCCGTCAACAAACTCCGTCAAAAATACGGAAAAAGTAGCTCAAGCTATATGGTCAAAATTATACCAACAATCAAAATATGCATTAACTACTTGTACGGCAAACTTCGAGTGTTGTACTCTTCTTTTGTCCTAATCACCCAATAGAATTTAGCTACCTATATTTGCTGAGCAAAACCAGCAGCACAGCGACAATAACGGTTTCGAGATTCGAGACGCCATTGAAATTTCGAGCTCCATTCTGCGATTCTGTTAGTGACAGATAACTCAACAATCTCGCTCTTTGGTTTTAGTTCGTTTGCAGGACTGGAATGAACAGATTTGGTTCGTTTTCTTGACAGATCGGAAGCTTATTGACTTGGTATGTCTTTTTCCTAATTTTTTCATATAATCTGCTGTGAATTGTGTCGATCTTTTGAAGAGTTGTTGCGACTTTTGTTAATTTGTCCGATTTGTGTTGTTTTTGAGTTTTTAATTGCATGCTTCGTGCTGTGTGATGTACTCTTTTTCCTGATCTTGTAAATGCGAGCTCCGATTGAGGTGTGTTGTTCCCGAAGGTTTACTTCTTAGGGTTTGATTGTTTTCTCATGGTTGATTTGTGCCAACTGCAGCTCTAGAATTTCATTTTACACAATACTTGATTTGTTTCCTTTTGAAAACCTTTATTTCGCTTTTAATTTTGTGTATTTTTCTAGATATATTGTAAATGCAAGCTTCGATTGATGTGTTGTGTTCCCGACGACTTAGCTTTTAGGGTTTGATTTTCTCCTCTTAGTTCACATGTGTTGAGTGTTGACCGGAACTTTAGTTGAAGAATTTCACTCTATACTTTCTCCTTTTATTTTGCGCATTTTCTCGGAAAATGACAGCCCAAATTTAGATTTATGAAAACTATGTGCAATATTTTTATGATTACTTAGGTTCAGTTAGTCTCTTGGAAAAATGAAATTTTAGATTTGGAATTGGAGCTCATTTTAGTTGAAATTTGAACCCACATCTTTTTCAGGTACTGATTTTTCTTTTTTAAAGTTTGTGGTTTATATTCATACATCTATAAAGATGATATCATCTGCTTCTTTATGACTGCATCTTGTTTCGGTTTCACATATTCCTGTATTTGTTTATTTTTACTTTATGACGTATCTTTTTGCAGTGCCTACCGGGAATTTTGTTTCAGAGTAGAGAAGTCAGCTTATCTTTTCTCAAAATTCAAACCTAATTTGGAAACCAGCAATTTCTAGGTAAAGTAAACAGTTTATGTAGACATTTTTATTAGATTCCCAACAAATTTTTAACATAAGTTTGACTAAAAGTTTTTTACATTCAATTCAGCAAAAACCTCATGGTCTTAGTTAATTATTGTTAAATTTAATGTATGTAGATATATTTGATATCCTCTCTGTTTTTTACTTATTAGGTATTTCTCATCAAGTCTTAATCTTTTACAAATTTGCCCTCATTTATAGTTTGTAGTCGTTTTCTCAAAAAAAATTTAAAGATTATTTATTCACTCTTATTTATTTCTGTATAAAACACCATCGATCTTCAGTTTTGTCAGTATCTATATTAGCATTTATTTTTACTAGTAACATTTCTGGTTCCATTATTAACTTTCATATTTTTGTGGACGTGCAACTTCAAAAATGGAATAATATCTATGGCTAAGTGCAAGAAATAACAACATACTTTCATTTATTTTGTATCATATCATCCTACTTTCATTTCTTTCTATTATTGTATTGTACTTTTGATTTATTTTTATAAAGGCACTGTACTTTGAAAAATCTATGTAATTATAGCATTGTAATTTGAATATTTTTTCTTCTTTGGACACTATGCTTTGAAAAATCTAGCCAATTATAGTAGTAAACTTGCTTTTTATTTAGGTGACATTGCTATAATTTTGTAAATTTTTTTTCAAAATACAATGTTGTAATAACAAGACATGGAAGTAGGATGCTATAATAAAAATATCAATTAAAGCACATTGCTATTTCTTGCATTTAGCCCAATATTATTTTATCATAGATGTCATTTCAAATATTTGTGTATTATATCATCCTACTTTCATTTCTTCCTATTACAACATTGTACTTTCAATTTTTTTTTTAATTAAAACATTACAGCATCATACTTCCAGTTTTTCTTATTATAGTAACTGAACATTGCTATAATTGTGTATATTTTTCAATAATAAAATGCTGTTAGTAAGAAATGAAAGTTGAATGCGGTAATAAGTAATAACAAAATCAATTAAAGTACATAGCTATTTCTTTCCATTTAACACAATACTCTTTTATCAAAGATGTAATCTTACTATGCCATTTAACCCACTATTATTTTATCATATATGCATTTTCATCATCATACTTTCATTTCATTCTATTACAACATTGTACTCCCAATTTCTTTCTCATTAAGGCATTCTACTTTGAAACATCTACCGAATTATAGCATTTTACTTTCAATTTTCTTTCTTATACAACAGTCGAAATTACTTATTATTTATTTTTTGTTACTATAATTGGGTATAATTTTAAAATAATAAGAAAAACCAATGAAAGTACATTGCTATTTCTTGCAGGGTGATGGGCAGAAACGTTGCTAATAGCACCAATCATGAAACTGGTTCTCCTGAAAGCATCACTCCAAAAATTGAACCTTCAAAATCAAATGAGAAAGTTTTAACCTCTCCTGTAAGCCCTGTATCAAACACCACTAATTTGCATTCTCCTTTGAATGCAAAGCAGTCACAGGTATTCATTTTCTTTAATTATGTTATTGATGATTTTTTTTATTTTTATTTCTATAATTCTTACATGTGCATAGTAATTAAAAATTGTTTTTTAGAGGTAGGGATGGGGATGAGGTTTGGGTTTTTATATTTGGTTGGTCAGTAGGATGGAATTAAATTTCATATTTATATATTATAGAGTAAATTACAGTTTTGGTCACTGTGGTTTACAGAAAATTACAGTTTTGGTCCTAGTTTTGAAAATCTTGCACCGGTAGTAACTGTGGTTCCAAATATTTCACTTTAAGTCCCTATGGTTTCCAAATATTTCGTTTTTGGTCCCGGAGGTTTACACAAACGATAACAGAGGAAGGGACCAAAAATGAAAGATTTAGAAACCACATGGACCAAAAGTGAAAGATTCAGAAATCACAGGGACCACCGGTGCAAGATTTTCAAAACTAGGACCGAAACTGTAATTTGGTGTAAGACACAGGGACCAAACTGTAATTTCACTTTTAGTCCCTATGGTTTCCAAATATTTCACTTTTGGTCCCTGAGGTTTACACAAACGATAACAGAGGAAGGGACCAAAAATGAAAGATTCAGAAATCACAGGGACCACCGATGCAAGATTTTCAAAACTAGGACCAAAACTGTAATTTGGTGTAAACCACACCAAAACTGTAATTCGCTCTATATTATACGTAAATAAAATGTAAGGCTTTAGCACATGATGTAAAAAACTATAAAATTTAAACCCCAATAAGATTATAATACAAAAAATCATGAAAATATTAAAAAAGATTTTTGACATTAAGTAAATAAAACTGGTTTAATATCAATATTATTTCATTCCATTCCATGATAAAAAATATCACACTTGCGTAATGAGTGAGAATTAACAAAATGGAAGTAAATAATAAATGGAGTCATGAATTTATTTTTTATCCATAATAGTAATGTAAACTTACATTTCTTACATTTGGTATATTGATTTTGAATTTAGTATTAAATATAAAAATAGCAATGTACTTTCTTTTTTTTTTTATTTTATAATTTCTTACATTTTGTATATTAATTTTGAAGTTTGAACAGAGGAACTCTCCTTTCACAACACCAAGGCCACTAAAATCCGATGCAAATAAATACCACGATGAAGAAGACAATTGGTCCATGGCTTCATCGTATCCTTTTCTTTTTCATATTTAAATTAATAAATCTTACATTTTATACATAAAATATCTTCATTTTTTATATTAATATTATCCTTAGCAATACACAGTGCTGCAACATCGCGTACACTCAAATCGCGTGTCACAGTTGGAGTCGCTCCCTCTTTTAAAAGTGCCCAACGTGCTGCACAACGTAAAGAGGTAATTAATTAATTATTATTTCCCTTTATTTCTTTATTTCTTTAATACAGCATTCTACTTTGAAAAATCTACATGTATATCAACATCGTCTACTTAAAAAGCAATTTTCACTGCTATAATCGGGTAGATTTTTCAAAGTACTTTTAAATAAGAAAAAGAGTAAATTACAATTTTGGTCCCTGTGGTTTACACCAAATTACAGTTTTGGTCCTAGTTTTGAAAAATCTTGGATTGATGGTCCTTGTGGTTTTCCAATCTTTCACTTTTCGTCCCTGTGGTTTCTAAATCTTTCACTTTTGGTCCCTACCTCTCTTATTGTTTGTGCAAATAATAGGGACCAAAATTGAAAAATTTAGAAAACACTGGGACCAAAATTGAAAATTTTGAAAACCACAGGGACCACAAATGCAAGATTTTTAATACTAGGACCAAAACTGTAATTTGATGTAAACTACAGGAACTAAAAATGTAATTTTCTCTAAGAAAAATAAGAAAAAAATGAAAGTAAGTGAAAATTTTGAAAACCACAGGGACCACAAATGCAAGATTTTTAATACTAGGACCAAAACTGTAATTTGGTGTAAACTACAGGAACCAAAAATGTAATTTACTTTAAGAAAAATGAAAGTAAGTGAAAATTTTGAAAACCACAGGGACCACAAATACAAGATTTTTAATACTAGGACCAAAACTGTAATTTGGTGTAAACTACAGGAACCAAAAATGTAATTTACTCTAAGAAAAATAAGAAAAAAATGAAAGTATAATGGATTTTTGTTTATGTTTTTATTTTAGTTTTATACAAAGTTGGAGCAAAAGCACCAGGCTCTTAAGGCAGAGAAGATGGAGTATGAAGCAAGGACCAAGGTACATTTACAAAAATGTTGACCGAAAATTGTCTCATTTATGTAATTATTATTAAGAGTAAATTACACGAATGGTCCCTGTGGTTTGGGGTAATTTATGTGCTTGATCCTTAACTTTTTTTTTTAACTCGGACGGTCCCTTAAACTTAATGTTGTTGCGTATTTGGTCCCTATCAGACATAAAATGACATTTGTACCCTTATCCATTTATTTTTGATTTTTTTATTATTTATTTGTTATTTATAATAAATAGTATAAAGAAAATTAAAAAGTAAATTACTAAGGGTAAATCAGTCTTTTTACGTCTAGTAGGGACCAAACGCGCAATAAAAACATAAAGTAGGGACCATCCGAGTTAAAAAAAAGAGTTAGGGACCAAGCGTGCAAATTACCCAAAACCACAGGGACCAATCGTGTAATTTACTCTATTGTTAATTTTGACTTTTTTAACGGTCAATGTTTGATAATAACAGGAGGAGCAAGAAGAAGCTATAAAGCAGATGAGAAAGAGTATGGTTGTTAAAGCAAACCCTGTTCCCAGTTTTTACCGTCAAGGTCCTCCACCAAAAGTTGAACTTAAAAAGGTAATTTCTTTTTTCTCAACTCTTTTCGGATAAATTCAAGAAATAACAACGTTCTTTCATTTATTGTTAATTACACCATCCTACTTTTGTTTCTTTCAATTACAATATTTTCCCTCCCAGTTTTATATTACGAAGATTTTACTTTTAAAAATTGACCTAATTATAGCATTACATTTTTTTTTTACAAGACATCACACTTTGAAAATATAATAATGATAAATTCTTTTGTATTTGTATCATGGGATATATTGAGGGAAGTCCTTATATTTTGACTATGTATTCGATTAAGCCCTAATTGTTTTTTTTATTCAATTAAGCCCAACGTTTTGTTAAATGTTTGTAATTTTGGATAGTATTTGGTTATGCTGTTTTTATATTTTTACAACTGATGATGTATAGGGTCAAAATGTAAGGACTTAATTGAATAAAAACTGAAAATTCAACTCTAAATTGTTAAAAGGGTCAAAATGTAAGGACTTTAATGAATATTTCCTTTATATATATATATATCCAAAATTGCAAACATTTAACAAAATGTTGGGGATTAATTGAATAAAAAAAAATTAGGGCTTAATCGAATATAGGGTCAAAATATAATGACTTTTCTGAAGATATCCCTTACAGGAATAAATGAAAGTAGGATCCTATAATAAAGAATAAACAAAAGTACATTGCTATTTCTTGCATCCCTACCTTTCAAACAAACTACAAAATCCTACGTGCTCGTGATTACAAATAGAGTAAATCACAGTTTTGGTCCTTGTAGTTTACACCAAATTACAGTTTTGGTCCTAGTTTCGAAAACCTTGTGCGGATGGTCCTTGTGGTTTTCAAATCTTTCACTTCTGGTCCCCGTGGTTTCCAAATCTTTCATTTTTCGTCACTCCCTCTACTACTATTATTGTAAACCATGGGGACCAAAAGTGAAAGACGTGGAAACTATAAGGACCAAAAGTGAAAGATTTGGAAACCACAAAGACCATCAATGCAAGATTTTCAAAACTAGGACCAAAACTGTAATTTGGTGTACACCACAAGGACCAAAATTGTAATTTACTCTTACAAATATGGTTATTTACCGTGTGTTTTTTTACCCGGTTAATTGACAGCTACCTCTGACGCGTGCCAAATCACCAAAACTAACCCGAAGAAAGAGCTGCGGTGACACCACACATCCATCAGTAGACGAAAAGGCTCTGTGTTCAAAGGTCCGTCACAGCTTAGGCACTTACAAACCGGTCAGTGCCACTTCAAGTCCGGTCAAACCGACTCAAGGTCGCACCATCAACGGTGTTAACCGAGCCAAGGACCGCGCCGCCACCAAACCGGTCAACGAGCCAGCTAAACCGTCGCCAAGGAAGTTGGCCAAGGAGACCAACGTGGACGTTTCGGTTCAGTCATGACTTGGGTAGTTTTAAGTTTTAAATGAAAAAAAAAAATGTCCGAATTCCACACTGTTTTTATTAAATGAAGTTATATTTGTTGTGGTTGTAATAGTACATATCATATTAGATAGAGAGACAGAGACAGAGAGAGAGAGACACGGAAGTGATGTAAAGGATTTCGTTCGTGCTAATTTTCGTCGCACTTGTTTCTTCTCGTCCCTTTCAAGTTCAAATTTGTCACGTTAAGTAGAGGTATACTCAAGGACCGGGTCCCACGGGCCATGGATTCGAAAACCTGACCGGACCGGCTGGTTGGAAGTCCTTTACTATTTTTACCTCCACTCCATTTCCTTGGAAAAAAAATATATTTTTAAAAAGTATACATTGGATGCTTGGCATTTTTTAAATTTGCTTATCTAATATTCTTATTCAATTTATATTTTTAAATTTAATTATGGTGTCATCTGATTTTTTAGGTCTTGGGACTGGTCGACGATTGGTTTGGGCCGGTTTTCAAAACATTGTTGCGTCCTAATGGAAATCTTTTGGATTCGATTGATCTGTGGTAGAGGTGCACAAACCGGATTCTTTCAAGTAACTGGTTCAGTTTGAAAATCCGATTGGAGTCTAAGGGCGGAGCCAGTATTTTAGAATAGGAGAGGCTTATATTACAATAAATTATTAAAATATAAATTATATTTTAATAACGTAATCCAATCATTAAATTTCAAAATGAAATTGACAAAGAAAAATTTGTTTAAAGAGAAACTACATCAATGTTTGCAAGAATTGATCTTTAAAAGTTTTTAAACAATCATAAACACTGATCCATAGTCATCCATTGACCTATCACTAACCTAGTAAACTCATAAATTCGCATATAACCTATGAAAGTTAAATTAGTTTGAGTAACAAGTTCAAATATAACCTTTGAGTAACAAATTCGCTTATAACCCACAACAAGGAAGATTTGTTTACATTAATATAATCAAATAATAAATTAAGGTATTGCCATATTAACGAAAACTTTTTTATTTTTATTTTTTTTTTAAAGGGAGGGGGTTGGTTAGTGCACCGGCAGATTCTTTTGCCCATCTCTGGTCTCTCGGCATTGCTGTCATCAAAATGGATGGGTCCATAAAACTTTGTCAAGAGGTTGGTTTTGACTTTCGGGCTTTTTTTCGATTATACAAACCATGCTTTTGTTCCTTTGTTATCTATTTCCTTATTTTTTTATTACTTTTTATAATAAATTACTTCTATAAAATGGGCCCCAACTGGATTGGATAAAACGAGAACCAAGGCGTGATAATTGGGCTGAGAACAAATTGTATCGAGTAGCACAGAGAAGTTGGTCCAAAGAGAAAATTGAATAAAACGACGACGATCTTCCTCGTTCAGTAAGTTTTACAATGTTTTGTAACATTTTGTTTAATGTGAATATTATCGCATGTCAGCAGGGCCGGCCCAATAGGATGGGCAAGTTGGGCGACTGCCCAGGGTCCGTCAAAATTTAAGGCCCCAATTTCTGCTCTCTAACATATGTTATATATTAATCTATTCAATAAAGACATAAAAATGTATGTAGCTCGCTTGGTTATAGACATTGCTTAGCCCTTTCTTAGATGATTCGGGTTCTAGTTTAAGAAGTGACATTTTTTTTATTTCACCCTTCGGGTTTTTAAGGGCCTCATATTTTACTTTTGTACAGGGCCTCAAATCGGCTTGGACTAGCACTGCATGTCAGCACCTGCGAAACCTCAGACACATGCGAAAATCTTAGATTTTAGTAGTAACCTATGAAAACCTTAGAAAGGGGAGAAAAACCTTAGACAACCTTAGAAAGGGGAGAAAAACCTTAGACAGGGAAGAAAATATTAGATTTTCGTAAGTGTCAACCTACAAAAATCTCAGATAGAGGAGAAAATTTTAAGATTTTCGGAAATATCCACATGTGAAAATTTGAAAAAAAAAATATTTTTTCCGTCTTACTGTTTTATGGTTTTGTTAATAGTTTGTAATTTAATGTAGCATGAACAATAATTTACAGAATTTTGAATTCGAGAGCCCATATGGGTAATGTGAGATGAACCATAGACCGATTAGTTGGTGAAAGGCTTGAGTTATTTCGGTCCTCGACTTTAGATTTTGGGAAGATGTACCCAAGGCCAGGGGAATAATGTTTGTCCAAGATTGATGTTGCATGAGGATCAAACGATGATTTAATCGCGCAAAAGCGATTTCAATTCTTGTTTGGTGAATAATATTTGTATTTCGGACGTGAAGAATTTTGTTCGATAACGAGATTCAACATTGGCGGTTGGCATCCAAATGTAAATAAGGATAGTAAATATGCCAAGTCGCCGTTCTGGCGATATTGCTTCATGGAGTTAATGGGTAGGTCATTGGCAATGGTGCATTTGTAAAAACTTATATTTTAACGATACGTTTTTCCACATTTCGTATCGGATGAGGACGTTGTGCGAGCGTGTTCACTATACATTTTATGCGATGACTTCTTCGAAAAGGAGAAAAAATGATAAGACTACTTGTGGATGGCTTACACAGTTTGACCTATGAAACAAGTATGGATTTTTAGGTTCATGTGTTTATGGAATTTGTTATTTAATAATTATCATTTAATTCATTGTGTGATACATATGAATGAGGGAATTTCTTATGTGGGTAGACGTATGGGGAGATACACAATTTTTTTTATAGAAACTACATGTATATAGAAATAGTATTGTGACAGGTGAACTCATGCCACAACCTAAGTAATTAAAAGAACTACGAGTGTAATTATAAATTGATAAAGAACAATGTATAGATTAAAAAATCAACTACAATTGTAATCGTAAATGAATATTGAACACAATGTAGATAAAAAAACATACAATGCAGTTTTAATCATTGACGATTACAACACAATGTAGACAAAGAATACAATGCAGTTTTAATCATTGATGATTAACGCGCCACCACCACCATCGGTAACCATCATCGCCGTTGGAAACGGCGGTTCTACCTCCATCATCACCGCATCTTTGACTTGAAATGGGCTACATCGACATAAACTTGTGTTATTTTTTTCTGCTGAAAATACAAATACAAAGGTTCGTGTAAAGAGCATCAATATAACCTAGGAAAATTGATGCATTTTGTCTTTCGTGATCACCACCGATCTTTTAACGAACTTTATTGCACTTGTAGTCTTTAACATCTCACCAAAACTCTAAAAGTTTTCCGGTTAGCTCATTTAACACCAAATAATGTTACTTTCGTTAATCATTCATGATGAATGAAACAATCATAATGTTATGATTCGATAATCTGATTATTATCAAAGCAAAAACATTTTTTTATTCTATAAAAACGTAATAATGTTACTTTGGTTATAATCACAAAAGATTAATACGAACATAACTTTTCTACCGATGAATAGATGATTTCCTTATATAGAATCATTTATGATTAAAAAATTACTTGACATGTAATCATCTATATATATATATATATATATATATATATATATATATATATATATATATATATATATATATATATATATATATATATATATATATATATATATATATATATTCTATTATAATAGAGGTCATCCAAATAATGTAGTTAAAGATATGGCCCTATCTTGCACCATATTCATTTGAAACTCCCTCAACTCTTCAAGTTATTCTATTTAATGAATTGATTAAATGAGATGTTTTGGCTATATAAGAACATCATTCTCCATGCTTGCTTACTCTTAACTCCTTTTCTTTTCTTCTCTTTCCAATTTCTTTTTTTAGAGTGCATGGAAATTTAGTACAAGGTTGTAGTCATCTCATGTTTAAAGAAAATGTTCAACGATGAAATATGTCGACAGATATGATCTTCATTGACTATACCAAAGATTTGAATGGTCGAACTATTTGATTGGTTTAAAACATGGTGATGCGTCTCTAGGAATGTCTCACTACCAATTTTGAAGAATTTGCATTGAAGAAAGGAAGCAAGTTAATATGCTTAGAGAATTTGAGTATTTCAAACATGAATAAGAATCTTATTTTCCATGCTTAGTAAATCTCATTTGTTTTTCTTATCTTTCCAATTTTTATATAGATGGGTGAAAATGTAGGAGTTTGTAGCCGTATGATGTGTAAAAGAAAATGTTATTATGAAATATGTAGAAGTATACGATCTTTAGCTCTATCAAATATTTAAACGATAAAATTATTCGTTTGATGTAAAATACGATGATGTTTTGCATTACAAGTTAATTGATTTCCGTTGTATTATTTATTCACTAAGATATCATCACAATTGATCGCATGATTTTGTTATAAATATTGTAAGTTTTGTCATTCATTTATAATTATTTTTATATAAATCGTTATAGAAAGCCATTAATTTAAGACAATAGGAAAATGTTGTCACTAATGTTTCTATTAAATCGTTATGGAATGTGAAACTCAAAACAACATATATATACATCATTTACAAAAATGATAATAAGAAATGGTAAATTAGACGTCATACAACCAGCTATAATTTTTTCCAATTTTTCAAAAATAACCATTTGTTATTTATAATATAAATTAAATTATAGATTTAGAACATCTACGTGATTAATTATGAAGATGCAGAAGGAAACAAGTAAAGAAGTAAATATGTTTAGTTTTTTCATTGAACTTATTTTCACACAATTTAAATAATATTATATTAAAAAGAAAGAGAGTGACAAATTATATATAATGACGAAAGTGTAAAGATTTTGTGGCAATTGCAAATGCTATTTCAATTAAAAGAAATTACTTAAAACGATTAAGTAAATTAAATTAAGTCTTATAAACATATAATATGTGTGATAAGTAAAAGAAAACATTTTGAGTTATAATGGTATAATGATATATAACTCTTATATGGAATTTGAAGAGTTATACTATTTAAATAAAACTTTAATGCAATTAACTAATTTTTATTACATTGATGTGCTCAAGTGTTTAGATGTGGTTGACTTAAAGTTTGATATTGGCATTATTTGGTTAAACCAACTTTAAATATTTCAATCATATTTAATTGATTATCATAAATATCAATTAAGTATCGTAAGTCATAACTAAAAAGACGTTTGTGTTATAGTTGTGTAATGTTATATAACCATTACTATGAATTTTAAGAGTTATAATATTAATATAAAACTCCAATACAATTAACCAATTTTTATTACATTAATTTCAATTTATAATATCTATATTGAACTATATGTATTTGAAAGTTTCAACTTTTCAACTTCCTACTATTACTCATTTCATTAATTTATTTTAATACTACATCTCTTCACCTCTCAACTAATTAAAACTACAACCTAAAAGTTTTTGAACTTATGATACTTAATTGCTACTTATGACACATTGATTAATATAAAGATATATAGTCCACATAGGTAGCTTATCTTGCTATACTTTAGGTAGCTTATCTTGCTATACTTTAGAAAATAAGATGGAGGAAATTATAACCAGATAACAAACAATATTTACTTTAGACGTCTATTTATTTATACTAAACCAGAAATGAGAAAGATAAATAAGTCAAAACAAATTACAAGTCGCAAGGCAAGAGACATGTTGCATGTTTAATTCTATCCCAAACATATCCGTACTTTTGGGATTAACATTATTTGATAATAATAATTATATAAACTTGTGAGGTTGTTGTCAATTTAGTTGTTAAAAATTTAAATTTTAGATTTTTCACATAAATACAACAAAAATGAAACTTTGTGGTAAACAGTCTTAAAAAGTTTAGAAAATAAGATTAACAAAATCGAAACTTGATTACTATTTAATAATATATTTTCTAAAAATAATACAACAGGATGATAAGTAGACCCGAAGCAAACAAATTAATGTTTACTTTTGTAATCAAAGGAAACTAAAAGTTATTACAATGTTTAATTTTTTTAATAAATTCGAATCATATTTCAAATTCAAAATTCATATTGTTTTTATTTGGTCTCTTTAAATTATTTTCTTAATTATATTTTTTTAGAAAATTAGATAAAAACATTTTTCTTTATCTTATATTATTTGTTTATATTTTTATGATTATATTAGTTATTATATAAAATTTTGATTTTAAAATTATAAAACAAGAAACAATATCACAAATTTTAAGTTATTATTATTTTTCAGTTCAATGGTATGTCTAAAAATTTAGGGTTTCAAAGTTTTTAAGGGAAAACTTTACTAAAGGAAGAAATAGAAAAATAAAACTTTCTAATAGAAATACCTTTTTTCTTTTTATAAATGAAAGTGAATAAGGGATTCAAAACTTATTGGAAAATTATTTTAAATAATAAGTTTAATAGAAACATATTCATATATTTTTAGTAAATTTTATTAGTTAAAAAATTATTTAAAAAATATAATATTATTGACGTATTATTTACACATACGAGTCTAACGGAAAATGATCCACAACAATATGTTTCTCATAGACTATCTTTATGTTATTATTACTCCGTTTTATTTTATATTTATTTTAAGTTTTTGAGATAATTTTTTTTTTTTTTTTGATAACCGAGGAAGCCACCCGACCCGTCCTTTTGAGATAATTTATGTAATATATTTCTATATATTTTTAACGTTTGATCGTCTATAATAATTGACTCCAAAAGGGTGACTATGTTTTTTCTCGATGTTTGGATGAAAAATTATTATTACATATGTTATATGATTGATTTATTTTTAATTTTGCATATTTTGATTATATCTAAAGTGTTTATGTTTATATTTGATTGGTCAATATATTTTTAATATATAAATTTACTCCTGCGCAACGACCGGGAATACGCCTAGTAAATCTTATAATAGAGGTCATCCAAATCAATGTGATTCAAGATATATGATTTATCTTTTACCACATTAATTTGAATTTTTTTCTTTGTCCCACATTGCTTCACAGACATATATGTCCTTTCCTATTTTGCTTATATAATATCATTCATTTGCATCAATTATCCATCAATCATGATCATAATATGACTTTAAACTATTATTAATGTGCAGTCATTTGATCATAAAAACATATTTTCATCGAAATTTTTTAAAGGATTATACTATTTATTTCAACATCCAAAAGTATTAAAACTCAATAGTAAAATCAACGTGGTTGTAATTATTTCTTGCATTTAAACTGCCAATGTGGGATTAGCCCACTTGGTAGAGGCTTTGCCTTCTTAGACAGGAGGTCCAGGGTTCTATTCTTGGCACAGGGTTTTTACTAACTAGGTGTTCTAACTACTAACCAGCCGTTCTAAAGAAAATTTCTTGCATTTAAACTGTCTTTTTGAAATAGTTTCAAGTAATATTTTAAATACATCCGATTATAAAATTCTACTTTCATTTCATTTCCTTAGTATAACATTCTACTTCCATTTTTACTAATTAGGGCATTGTACTCTAAAAAATCTGTTATTTCCACATCCACCAGAAAAACAAAGTGAGTTTTCTGCTTCTGATTTAGTATGGGGAAAAGTCAGAAGCCATCCATGGTGGCCTAATGCATTTGACAAAGCCATCAAGTATTGGAAAAAATACCGTATTTTGGTGATCAAAAATTCATTTGGAACGATATAACTGACTTGAAACTGTTTCGTGCAAAATTTTCCTAAATTGAAAAACATAAATTCAGAAGCTTTTAACAATGACCTCTATTATGCTTTAGAAGAGGTTTCCGGAAGGTTAGAATTGGGACTTGCTAGCGATATCTTCAAATAAAAGTCATTTGAGCCTGATAAACTTCTGGACTATGTTAGACTACTGGTGAAAAACTGAATGACAAAATGGACCTTGTAATGGCAAAAGCTCAGTTGGTATCGTGTGTCCGTTATAAATGGTCATCTTGATTGTAGGTGCTCAACCCCTAACATGGTAATATGTTTTCTGTTTTAATGATTTTTTCATTTTAATATTTTAGGCAACTAATGTTTTCTTTGATATTTGCATCTGAAGTGGTAACAGACTGTAACGATGTGTAAATCCTTTGTAATTATACTTCAAACCTAAAACACTTGTATTAAAATGACTTTCAATATTTTGAGGAGTTAATAAGAAATTATTTTGGTTATTTGATTTTTCTAATAAAAATTAATCATTCTACGCAAGGATATTTTGTAATTTTAAAATGTTTTGTTGTTTATAAGAATTCTAACACTATATTCTTAAGCTTCAATGAAAATGAAAATATATATGACTTTTATATGTGAAAATGTTAGATTAAAGGGCAAAATGCAGAAAAGCCCCACCAATTATTAGTACATATGCTGCAGAAAAAACCTTGTAAAATTTTTGTGTTCATAAAAACCCAACCAATAATTTTTTACTTTTTAAAAAAAACACAAAAACGTACATTGTTAACCTGATTACCGGGTAAATATACCACATGGGCTAAAAAATCAAAATTGTAATTATACGGAAAAAACTTGATCAGGTTGCATGTGATTACGTGGAATCAAAATCATTTAAAAAATTGATAGGGCTTCAAAACGTAAATGGTCCGTCGATTCCTGCAGCCGCTGCTCTTTCTACGCCGTCGTCGCCAACGCTCCGTCAATTCCTGCAGCCGATCAACCTCAAGATTAATAATACTTTTCCTCTTTTGACTATCGGATTTCATCTTATATTCTTCTTCTAAACATTCAGATATCGGTGTCAAAGAATCTCCTTCTTTCTCTTGGTTTAAAATCATCGTGCGTTTGTACTTCTTCCAGGATTTCATCTCTGTATCGCAACAATAATATTTGGTGACTAGCACAGGATTTCAATGTCCCCAATCTCTTTCTTTTTCTAGACTGTCCATTGTTAGCTATAACACTGTGATATGTTGATCGTATACGGTGACGTTTGGCTTGAGAGGTGGAGCTGTTGAGTGTGAAGAAGATGGATCGCCTCTTCAGGAGGTGTGAATTTTGGGTGCAGCTGTGGACCCTCTGGTTGATTGTCTTGGTGCGGATTACAGTCACAGATTTTCCTTTTGGACGTCGTCAATGGCTGCAACATTGGAAGTGACGATGTCCATGATTGCTACAACAAGCATGCTTCTACGTTTTGAAGGGTCTGAAAGATCAAAAGAATTGAGCGTTGGTTGCTGCTTTCTGGAAAATAAAAAACATTAAATCACATGCAAAAGTTTAATTCTTTTGGTGGACTCCAACATACGCATGCAACCATGTTTTCTCAATTTTCTTTTGGTGGACTCCAACATACGTGATGCTTTTTGGAAAGACAGGAAAGTGCAGCCCCTTTTTTTAATAAGACTTTACAAACCAGGTTGCTAAAAACTGCGGATGATTTTTTGTTCTACATACTTAGGTTGCTAAAAAAATCAATATTTACGAAGTAGGTTGCTAAAATTGTAGTCATTTATAAAATTGTTGTCTATCTAGGACCAGTTCTGTTCTTTCTTTTAGTTAAATTACCATTTCTGTCATTTTTTTAGTAGAATTTTTTCTCGGTAAACTTGGTTGCTAAAATAACAATTATGTTAAAAGTTGGTTGCTTTTGTCAATCTTTTAAGGACCATTTCTGTCTTTTTGCAAACGAGGTTGCAAATTTCAGTTGCTAATGAATTGATGGTAGACAAAGTGGGTAAGTTGGTCTGCAATTCCTTTGCTACAAATGTCACTAATAACAAAAGGGTCGGAGACTGATTAAAGCATGATGGTCCTTCAGGGTGTCTTGTGGCGTGCTCATGAGGCGGCAAGCAAATTGCCCACCTCCGCATTTCAGGTGACATGATCCATGAATTAATTGGTACGTGATCGATAGATTAATTGGTACAAAGGTTACGATCCGGTTCACGTTCCGTACGCGCGATCCGGAATACGAAACGTGGCTAGTCCAGCGATCCATGTGACTATGCTTCCAAATGACGAGGAAACATCTACCAAATAGCTTAGATCATACAGGGATCAAACTTTGGGGTTCTCATTCTTCAAATATTCTTTAATGCAGCTTGAGTAAGTGGTCCAGACAATCCAATGTTAAGACAGAAGTGTATTGATTCTCCCATATAACTTCTATGCGACTTCGGCATGAGGCTCAAATGAGGCCACTTTGTACTATAGGAATGGAATTTTCAAGTCAAATTTAACAAATAACCACCTGGACTTCAAAACGAATAACCATCACCGTCAAACAATGCTACTTCCCCAAACCTCCGTTCGACCTCCAAAAACTCCCCAAGCGACAACGGTTTTAAATCCTCCACACTGCACAACCGCCTCCTCCTCAACCTCTTCCGCCGTCATCCAGATACCAAATCCACCATATTGTTCCTCCTCCTCTTCGCCCACAAAATCTGACATGATTTTGCTCCTGCCTTTTATCGATCTGTTTAAGCTAACTCAGCTTTCCTCTTCAACAAATTTGAGTCGAACAAACTAACCACAACTTGCTCACGAAACCGCTTTCAAATACCAACTCGAAAGACGGGATCGTAAATTTGGTCAGATTCTCTTCCAATTGATCGTGAATTAGATCTACAATTACAGCCATGGTGTTATAGTACTCTATATAAACCTAATTAATGTAGTCCACACGTATACATTTAATTTATTAATATGTCCATGTAAGATATGTAACCGATAACTTATCCTCTGAACCTACAAAATGGGTTAATTTAAAAGGTAAAACATAATTGAACGAGTTTTTCTAAACCAAATTATTTTAAGGGTTTTTTTAAATGTAACCCCAAAAATGACGAGGCTTTTCTGAATTTAAGCCTAGATTAAATTAAAAACATATCAATTGGTTAAAGTATTATTTCACATTTTCTTTTCCTTCTTGAGAAATCTGCCTACGACTAACACAGAGATCTCATAAAGAAAAATTCTAAGATTTTACTAAATATGTTGAGTATGTTCTTTTTAACCACTTTGTCATTAAACTATTGGTTTTTTAACCGAAATATTTTACGTATGTTGATGACATCTCTTTTTGGTAAATATGCCTTCATCTTTTTAGAGGATCTAGAAAAGTCTCGATTCTTTTACATTAAAGTTCGCTCATAGGAATTTTCTGGAAAAAATAGCAATGAACTTTGCAAAAATGTTCATTAATAGCATCGTATGTTGTCATTTTTTGAAGTTTTTTAAAGGATTCGGAAAATTTATATTTCTTTTAGATTAAACCTCATTTATAGGAAATTTTTAGGGGGAAAATATATATCAATTTTAGCATTGAACTTTGTAACAAAGTTCATTAATAACATCGTACTTTTAAAATAAAATATTTTCTTTAGTATATAAGTTTTTTTTATTTATCAACCGTGTAAAACACGGGTTTGTAACCTAGTTAAATTACCATATCTTCCAACCATGGCTTTATAAAAATAAGTTTAATTGTCAAGAATCAGCTATAATACTCTACCACGGAGATTTAGCATGCTAAATGTATTGAACAAACATCAAATAAATACCCGATTATCAAAATAAATAATCGACAAAATTACAGTTTTGGTCCCTGAAGTTTGTCAAATATTTCACTTTAGGACTAACTATAAAAAAATCACGGTTTTGGACACTAAGGTTTGTAAAACGTTACAAATCGGTCCCGAGGTCAAGTGAAAAGACTAAATTGCCCTTTTTAATTTATTTTGCCTTTCTCTTTGAATTAGTTAATTACTTTATTAATATAAAAAAAGAAAATACCCCCACCCCACCCCCACCCCCACCATGTACGTCTCTCACCTTTGCGATCAGTAGTGATGAACGGGAAATTCGGAGGTAAGCAACCGATTGGTACTCCGTCATTGGCATAGTCGACGATAGTTGTCATCGTTTCACTGTTTTCTGGCGCATCCGTCGTCCATAACATCTTCAAGCCTGATTTGGTATATCTTCTCTTTCACTGTGTATACATCTTGTTTTGTTCCTCTTATTTATTTGTGCGTGTGAGAGATTCTCCTTAATCCATGTATGATCTCATTCAATAATTCTCCAAGACGCAAAAGGCGAAGTTAATTTTTTGGCGAGGGTTACCATATATGGTTTTCTCGACTATGCATATTAACTGTTTGATAAAATGTTCTAACGAGCGAACACAATGTAACTGGCCAGTAAGCTTCGAATTTATCGTTCAATGTCTTACTACTCCAACCATTCCTAACGAACAAGTTTGTACTTTGATTATAGTTCTCAATTGTGCCTTTTCTGCATTGTATAAAAGACAAACATCCTTGTAACGTTTATTTTTGTTTGATGTGCAGACACTACCTCCAATTGAAAGTGTTAACACAGATAAGATGCAACAACCTGGTAAAGAATGAACGTTTTTCTCCAAAGTTTGTGGTTTTTGAAAGTAGGTATCTTTTATATTATCCCCACCCCCCCCCCCCCCCCTCTCTCTCTCTCTCTCTCTCTCTCCTTGTGCTTGTATATTAACATATCCTCTTTCCTCACTCTCCCTGCAACTCCCTAGAGCCACCATTCCGACCACCGTTATCTATATCTTCCACTCTGATCAATAATTTCGTCAATGGAGATGAGAGTGATCTCTACATCTTTATCAAGAAAAAATAGAAAAAAAAGAATATAAAAGTAAATTTCAAAGATCATGAGACAACCCATATCAACTTTTTATCCAATAAACGCCTTACGAAAATTCTACTATGGACTCTTCAACTCATAAAAACGACATTTTGGTTACGTGAAATTACCAAATGCCATTAATAAATTTCAAAGATCATGACAACCATATCAACGTTTTATTTTGGAACCCTGATTCTAAGTACAAACAAATTTGTTTCAAATACATAATTTAAAAGATACCCACTTTTAAAAACCACAAACTTTTGTGGGCCCCGAGGTTGCTTCATCAGGGTCATCCAAAGGATGGGTCGGGTGGGGTCCTCGGTTACAAAAAAAAAAAAAAAAAAAAAAAAAAAAAAAAAAAAAACTTCATTCTTTACCAGGTTGTTGCATCTTATCTGTGTTAACACTTTCAATTGGAGGTAGTGTCTGCAGATCAAACAAAAAATAAACGTTACCTGGAGTGTTTGTCTTTTATACAATGCAGAAAAGGCACAATTGAGAACTATAATCAAAATACAAACTTGTTCGTTAGGAATGGTTGGAGTCGTAAGACATTGAACGATAAATTCGCAGCTTACCGGGCCAGTTAGATTGTATTCGCTCGTTAAGACATTTTATCAAACAGTTAATATGCATAGTCGAGAAAACCATATATGGTAACCCTCCCTAAAAAATTAACTTCGCCTTTTGCATCTTGGAGAATTATTGAATGAGATCATACATGGATTAAGGGGAATCTCTCACACGCACAAATAAATAAGAGGAACAAAACAAGATGCATACACAATGAAAGAGAAGATATACCAAATCAGGCTTGAAGATGTTATGGACGACGGATGCGCCAGACAGTAGTGAAACGATGACAACTATCGTCGACCATGCCAATGACGGAGTACCAGTCGGTTGCTTACCTCCGAATTTCCCGTTCATCACTACTGATCGCAAAAGGGAGAGAGAGAGTGTGAGAGAGAGACACATACAGGGTGAGGGTCAGGGTGAGGGTGGGGGTGGGGTAAGGGTATTTTTTATTTATTAATAAAGTAATTAATTAATTCAAAAAAAGGAAAGATAAATTAAGGGCAATTTAGTTTTTTTACCTGACCCAAAACCAGATTTGTAACGTTTCACAAACCTTAATGACCAAAACAGTGATTTTTTTGATAGTTAGTGTGAAATATTTGGCAAACCTCAAGGACCAAAACTGTGATTTATTTTTAAAAGATGAATTGATACTAAATAATCATAAAACCTTTTTGCTATAATCAGCACAAATCAAAATAAATATTAGCACTAATAAATACCAGATAATGAAAATCATCTATCAAGAAACCGATAGGTTTAAAGACGAATCTGATAATAAATTATCAGAAAATCGGTTTGCAATTATCATCTCAAATCAAAACAAATACCAGAACAATCAAAACCGGTTTGCAATTATCATGCTCTGTATCGTTTCTCGCCTTTATCAAAACAAATTTCAATAAAGCAAAATCAGGAAAAATATAAAAAATCTGATAGATCCAGAGAGAGTGAATACGGTTTTTGGTTGCGATTGGCTTTTGGACACTATCGGTTTGGAATTTGGATGGTCATGGTGGTACCTGAAGTACAACAAAGGTAGAGTGATAGTGATTCTTGACTTTATCGGAGTAGCATGTGGTCGGAGAGTTACAGAGGAGGCGATTATCGGAGTCGCTGGACGGATCCGGTGGAAGGAGTCGCCTGTAAGGGGAGAGCCGGTGGTGACGATTAGTTACCTTCTGGTGGGTCTTAGGTCGGAGATGGGACGCGGTGTCGTCTGTGGTGGATCGGTGGTCAGAGGGAATCGGAGATGGAATCGCCCGTATGGAATAAGTGTGATCTGTAGTGGATCGGTGGTCAGAGAAAACGCCTGGTCGGAGGGGAGGCGCCGGAAAGATGGGAGAATATGGAACCGGAAGGAGAGCGCATAACCGCTAAGTGAACATGTAATTTTAGGGTTAGGGTTAACGTATAAACTTATATATTCCTTTTTATTTTATAAATTTAACTTAAATCTATATTCTTTTTTATTTGTATTTTTTAACAAAAATACATAATTTATTGTAGATTATATTATAAAATTAATATTATAAAAGTTTCACATGCATATTATTAATATTTGCTTAAAATTTTGTATGATTTATTATTAATTAAAATGAATTTTTTTAATTTAAGAAAATTTTAACATAATAAGAACCACAAAAGGAACGTAATCATCGCCCGCAATTTATACGCCAACAAATTTCAGATTTAATCGCAAAAAACGCAAATTTCATACACGTAACAACAAATTCAGCTACCCATATATACATTCAATTACATACAAATATAAACACACACAGATCCAGATAAATGCATACAAATATATATATATACTCATCTACTACTATCATTATCGGTGAAAGTCAAAGTCATGTCGTTTCTTTCTTGACCTCATGATAAAAATTTGTGTTTATTGTTGAAGAGTGCAAAGGTTCAGAAATATAAAGCAGTGTGTAGATCGACGAAAGTCTGGTGTGTAGATTGATAGCTTTTTCAAAGAGGTTACGGATGTAATCATTGAACCAACAACAAGGGAAGTGATTGATCAATTGGTTTCAGATTTTATAGCATCGGAGAAAACGGCGTCCGATAAATTTTGTGTTCTTTGAAATATTGCATGTTGCGGACAAAAAAATCATCTACCGAAAGAAACTAAACTACCCCTTCCTTACTTCCACCGGATTGTGTCAATACCCAAAGAAAATATTCATGTAAAGGTAATTATTCAATGTTTGTCGAAAAAACTAATTAGCAATATAAAGTATTCGTTGTAAAACAAGTACTTTTATTTTTTCATCTAAAATTACAATATTTTTTTCAATTTGATTCGGCAACGTATTTTTATCTTTTACCCAAAACTACATACCAAAATAAAGCTATTTGTTGCTGTCAACTATTTGCCAAAACGAACTAATAGCCGCTCAGAAAATTTTCATAGCAACGAACTAATTATCACCGCCACATGGCATGGGTACGCCACTAGTATATAATATATATATATATATATATATATATATATATATATATATATATATATATATATATATATATATATATATATATATATATATATATATATATATAGAAAAATGATCAAATAAGAAGTAAAATTATGGTAAGAATGTAAGAAGTTTTTTATTTACTTGATTTTTTGATGAATCACCAAAATGAATCATTAGATGAATCAAAAATAACATGATTCATTGAAAAAAATTCTTAAAAAAACATATTGATGAATCATTTTTAGTAAATCAAGTTTTTATTGACGTTACGGACAATTTTAGTGAATAAGAAAAAAAGAATCGTAAAAATAAATCATCGAGTTGTTTTTTCGAGAATTTTTTTTTGTGAATCATGTTATTTTTGCATCATCTATTGATTCATTTTGTTATTTCGCCGAAAAAATATGTAAATAAAAAACTTCTTACCTTCCTACCAAAAATTCTCTTCTTATCGGATCCCAATTCTCTCTCTCTTATATATATATATATATATATATATATATATATATATATATATATATATATATATATATATATATATATATATATATATATATATATATATATATATATATATATTGATGCGATATCGGCCCAAAATTGACCTGATTCTCACTTCACGGGTGATTCCGATCGCCTTGGACTAGACCTGTAACCACAATCACAAGGAAATGGCAACGTTAGCCGTTTTCCGGGAGGAGGTCCCGGAAAAATGCTCCGATGCCTAAGTCAGATCTCCAGCAGAGTATTTTGTATGTAAGGTAAGTGTACTTAGAGAGTAACGGGTTTTCGATCCCCTTACCGGATGCTCCACAAGGGTTTTTATGCATCTTGCCTGTCTGGCGGTGGCCGACAAGATCCTTGCTGTGGTAGGAGGGGACCAGGCCGTCCGTTGGTCGTACGACCTTTGTCCTTCGCCGTGCCCCTATTGGTTCAGACCGGCCGGATGGGGCGCGCACGATCTGTGTCAGATACTGACGCCACGTGTAGGTTGGGGAGTGTAACGCCAAGTACAGTTCACGCCGGTCGCTCCAGCGAGCGTGTCGTTAGTGAGCTGGAATGTAGTGAAAGGTTTTCTGCAACTATGAACTAAAAATCCTAAGTTCACATGCAACCTATATAGATCTAAGTTTTTCTTCTAGTTAAACATATAACAATTCCTAAAAGGCCCAAAAAGAATTAAACTAAAAGAAAGATCAAGAAAAACCAACCTTTAGTGAATCTTGGAAGCAAAGCAACAGAAACCTCTTGCCTCAAATGTAGTCACACCCTAGCTTGGAGTTGTTGGCCGAAAATACCTTCTTAGAGAGCTTCAAAATCGTGGCTTTAGGGTTAGGGTGAGCCTCCCTATTTATAGGCTCCAAATGGTGATCAGATAAACCTTAAAGATAAACCTTTTTGAATTCAAATTAAGATAAGCCTTTATCTTAATAATTCAAACCCTTTTATCCTCATTATCAAAATCGAAAATATATATGTTTACATATATAATTTCGTTCACCACTCTCACTCACTCAACTGTTACTTACTCAACTATTGAATAATTACAGTTTTAGTCTCTGCACCTTAATTAATCAATTTTAACTGCCAAATTAATTCCAATTAATTCCAGAAAAATTTTTAATTAATTATTATAGTTTCTAATTAATATATTATCACTCAAATATATTAATAAACTATTTATTTAACTTCTATTTATTTATTAATCACATAATAAATCAATCTTTCTCTCTACCGGACTTTCTGCCAATCCTCCAACTATGAGGGCAACCCAAATGGACTATGCTACTATTAATTAGATAAATACTAATTATTAGTCATGGCTTAGACACCTAATCCAACAGTCTCCATTGGATAAGTCTATGACTAAAATTACCAATTTACCCTCTAATTAATTTAGCAACTGTAGCTTCCTAGAAACCGCTGCCGAACTCTGACCTAGTCAGTTCTGTCCAAAGATAAGTGATCATATGATCCTTCGTCCAACAAGATATTTTCAGACACGAGACATGGATTGAGATCAATCTCTGTCCGATACTCTGTTTCCCAATTTCCGATTCTGCTTATGACTTTGGAACTTCTAATTGAACACATCAATTTAGTCCAGGCTGGCCAGCACTTTAGTCAACTTCAAAATCATCGAGAGGCCTACATATATCTGTTTCCTATCATGGTCAAGGATCGAATAAGCTTTGACTTATATGCTTATATCTTTTACTAGTCAAATCATTCACAACAACACGATTTATAACATCGAGTTACCGATGCATTTTCGTATTATCAATGAACAACTGCCTTGTAAATTATAACTCATATCTCTCCACTTCAAGATCATAAGATATTATCGTCTCAACATTGCTTGTGATATAATCCATGAAGCAATCTATTGAGCGTGGGTTTATCCAATACTTAAATATCTATTTCTAAGTACTCATGAATGTTGTAGCAATCCTATTGCTATGTCTAACTCCTTAGACAGTCTACAAACCAATTCATGACAGTCTTGATTCAATACTTACTTCCCAAAGTATGAGCGACTGTGGACCTTTCTGAATAATTAAATTATTCGGGAAGTAAAACATGCAAAAGTGAAACATAAAGACCTGACTGGCAGCTACTCCTGCTTATTACCCAAGTCTCCACAAGGTAATCACCAAGTCTGGTCTTGTCATAAACTATTATCGGTTTCAAAAATTTCTTTTAAACTTTCAATTCTAATTTTACATCTATGTCTTTATGAACCTTACACTCTTTCTATGTATCCAAAGTATCTTATACTTGTACATTTTATTGCAGATGATCCAATCGGATGCTCATCCAATAACATCTCAATATGTTATCCTGTCAATTTCTCTCCTAACTCAATTCTGGTAATGTGTACTGTGACTTCCTATGGTTCTGGGGTCTTTAGTCTACTTGACTGCACCCTAAGACTATTTCGAGGTGTTATGATGTGCCGGTGAACCACACGTGCTCCATCAGAATACCAACGAGACTTTGTAACCATGAAGTCCATTAACATCATGTCCTGATGTTAATAATTACCACTTTGAAAATCTTTCAAATTAATACTATCACTTTCACCCTAATCATTTCCTAATGAATTCTCACTTTAGTTCAACCAATCCATCCAGTATTCCCAGCCAGGCAATGTCCTGAATCCAACTTACTATGCCCTAAGCATTAAGTTATCAGGACATGTTCATGACTTTATGATCGATCCAAAACTTGTGGAACACGATCTAATCCTATTCCAAACCCTTTCGGAATCCAAGGATTATTTATAATCCTTTGTGTCATGATTTTCGAAAAACTATTTCCTTTCGGAGACTCTTCTCATGCATCTTGAATCTTATCAAGATCATGCTTAGAATGGCTAGGTCTATGCTGGTGATTTCATCTTTCCAATAGATGATTGTGAATTACATGAGTATGTTGCACCTTCTTTATCTCTTTCATGCCAAGTCATCACACTTTGCAATGACAAGAAAAACGTTTCCTAAGTCTATACATCTTGAATCTCATCAAGATCATCTTGGCAGAATCTGGATCTATCTCATAGACGTTTACAACCACCTGAGTATGCCGTATTTCTATTAAGGCTTTCATAGCGATTCGTCTCTTAACACCAAGTCGTTACACTTCGTAATGAAAAGAGACGTTTCCTAGAACCATTATTTATCCCACATGTGGGGATAGTGGATAACGGCGACTCCCACTGGCTTTGACACGGTTATAGGCTATTCACAAAATCCAGGACTTATGGCACATTTTGAGAATCCAAACCTTTCTGACATTTTAATGGAAATCTTTCAGTCCTTTCTCAAAATCCAATCCTTTGGCATATTTTGAGAATCTGAATATCCTTTCTTGCGAGATGCCCGTGGGACGAAACCCGGGGCCATGTACCTTTTGTAATGGCATGCTCTATGTGTGTCCCTATTAGTGTGCAGGTAAACCACACACGCTCCACTAACGACTCACACTATGCCACGCAGAATCCTCTTGGATTTCATCTGCTATTGAGAGTGCTTTACTCGGAATCAATTGCTTGGCTCTGAGTATCGACTCACTCAACTAGATGCTCTGAAGGTATGTATATGTCCATGTTGCTTTCTTTTGATAACTCAGTTACTCCCACTGGTTTTTAGACCAGGTGTAAAATCAATCAAATTTTCATACAGACCGTGTCTCGCCCTAAGGTCCTCTTATTTGGCAGCAGCCGGGCTCACCAATGCTTCCAAGTAGTCGTATTACAAATCCGTACCAACTGCAGTGTTTTACCACCAATCGGTATGTCACCCCGATCACAACTACTTATGATGGTGATCAATACTACTGGTTAAGAGGAGATAATGTCAGTTGTAAAGCAGAAATCTGATTTCTACTCCAAGCCTAGTGATGACTAAAAGGTTCTTTCATTGCTAATCCT
The DNA here is from genome assembly GCA_023525715.1 of Cichorium intybus. Classification (NCBI taxonomy): domain Eukaryota; kingdom Viridiplantae; phylum Streptophyta; class Magnoliopsida; order Asterales; family Asteraceae; genus Cichorium; species Cichorium intybus. The sequence continues at coordinate 82,168,829 of CM042017.1, forward strand.
AAACTCATTTAGGACTGTCCCAACTCCCACTGTTTCCTTGGACCATGAGTTCTTTCTAAAAGAGCTCTTTAGTTACAGTAGGATAGCTAATGAAACGACAATGCTGATCAAGTTCAGCTGGTCATGAGGTTCAGATGAACACTACAAGACCCTGGACTTTCTATGTACAAGTGGGATAATCCAAGCTTTACATTTCAGGCAGTGTTTGCAAGACCTACTTAGTCTAGGATGTGGTCGGAGTATGGTTTATATGGACTGACTGGTATAGTGTTCATCTTATTGGAAACTAATTGGCAATGTATCTCATACATCGAGGATCAAACTGTTTCGACCAATGCTCCATTATCTTCCCTAAGACACATTATAACCATTAATATTCTTGGAAGATAATGAACTATGAAATCTTTTTCTCAGTATATGTTATCGCTCAGGTTCTGTGGAATTTGTACTTCCTTTGAAGTCCTTGAACTGTTCGAGGTTTCAATTCAATTGCTTATCCCGATTAGCAATGTCATATTCGTCATACCGAATGATGAATATCGTGAAGTACAAACAATTGTGTTCTATATCAAGATTCGAGCAACACACCGCAACAGGTGTGTCCGTTGCTCTTAATCTCAATGTCTTTTACATATCTATGTGGACTAATGACTTTGTTAACTTGGTTCAAGACTTGCAATCTTCAGTTGACTCTAAGTCAACTGATTCCAAAATCCTATCCTCTGGATCTTTGGGTGATTCATTTCTTGCCATATGTGCTTTATGAAGAACTTAATCATCATCTGACTCTAAGTCAGATGATTCCAAAGTCCTGTCCAACTGGACCTTTTGTTGATTCATTTCTTGACACATTAAGAACTGAATTCATCAAGTGACTCTAAGTCAAATGATTCCAAGGTCCTGTCCAACTGGACCTGTGGTTGAATTGATTCTTATAACATTTGTATTAACAATCATAAATGACACAATTCTTGAATCCAAACACTTTGGATGCATCAACATTCAAGTTATTACTAATCATACATTCAACACATTCATATAACATTTCAAGGATAATTTCAAACAACAGGTGTTAAAAGAAAATATGACAATTTTATTAAAAATAAAAATCCTTGAACAATGTAATAGACAATGTAAAAAATGTATCTAAAGACTAATAACAATGTTCTAATATCTATCTAAACTTCAAAACTGCACGAGCTGGAGATCCAATCCAAATGTGCTCCTATGCGACAGAGTCCCGTGCCTTCTTGATTCCCTGCATACAAACCAAAATGTGACTATCACATTATGTATCAAGAAATCTTGGAACAGGAATTTTGAGGTTTTTAGATATACCTGAGCTTTCAAAAGAGTTGGAGCGTCTTCCAATCTTTCCGTGACTGTATCCGAATTAGCGGATTCCCAGTTTGAGACATGTCCAGTCGATCTTGACCGTTTCTTGTTATGTCTCTTCACTGGACTTAATCTAGAAGTAGTTGAGCCATTGGAGCTATGCCTGTCCAAGAGTGACTCGTATAAAGTCAACAGTGGACGCATTTCCATAAGGGTCTTTTTCTGGTCTTCCTTTCTATACGTCTGAATGAACAGATCGTACTCATTTGTCAGCGAAGCGAGCAGAATGTTAACACTCTCTTCCTGACTCATGGAATAACCAAGTTTATGCAACTCGCCTATGTACGCTTCAATCTGAAGAACATGCGAATTGACGCTACTTCCTGCTTTTAGCTTGCACTCTGCAAGTCTTTTGAAGATCCTGGTTCGTTCATCTTCAACTGGTTTCTGGAACTTTTCCTCAACCAGTTGCATTAACTCATATGGCCCCAAGGATTCAAAATCCTTGCGGAACTCGGGGTCAATGGTTGATAGCATGAGGTCACGAATCTCTTTGGATTCATCATAAGAACCTTTTATGATGACTTGTTCCTGTGGAACTGGGATCGGATACTCAGTGAGATGTAGCTTGCCAGCAATGCTGAGAGCCAGTCTCCAATTGCGAAGCCATTCTTTACAGTTGAGACCAGTCAGCCTTTCCATATTTAGCAGGTGCATTCTGATGCTTTCAGAAATGGGTGAAGGAGGAGAATTGACACTTGACATCTATAAGAGAAAGTAGAATTTATTAGTTTAATTTGTCCCTTTTAAATAATTACCCAATATGTTATTTAATAAGGCTAGGATCCAAAATACCCCAATTATGGTGTGAAGAGGGATGCCGTAATCACAACATAATGGTCATTAAGGTAGATAAGCGCTTATCAATTTCATCTTATGAAATTCCTAGATCTGTTGAGATTCATTAAACTTTTCAATAGCATGTTTAATCTCGGATGTGCTCCACTGTTTGTGACTGGGATGCCGATGATCACAAACTGGATGTGAATAACCATGCAAATTAGCTTGGTACTCTCGGGTTAATTATCATCTCTAATTGATGTGCCGGTAAACCATACACGCTCCATCAACAATGATAATACCCGGGAAACCCATCGCAACTCTTTATGAACCCGTATTGGCGTGCCGGTAAACCACACACGCTCCACCAATGTTTCATAAAGTGCAATGTGCAATTTCATGGATTAGCACCAATTCACATTTTCCCTAAAGTAACTAGATTTGGGTTTTATTAAGTGTTCTAGTACTTTGAATCATTATACTTTTAGTGATTATTAGGCGTACCTATCAAACCTGTTCGACTAACGACCCTCCACTGATCAGGCGAGCGGTGGGCGAGAGTGTTCACTCATTCGACCGCCATTTTATAGGCACTCTCCTTATACCCACTTTATAGACCAGCTTCGTGAATGAGGCCTACTAATGATTTGACTAACCATTTTTAATCTTATACATATAATAATAACTTACTAGTTATAATATATATAAGATGTAATTTTTTAAACCTTTAAAAAATTGTTTCTGGTTTATCTTTTAATTTATTGTCGATTTAAACTATTAAATTTCAAATTAAATTAAACCTTAAAAAATGATTTTAATTATCTTTTAATTAACCAATTAATTAAATTAATTAAATTTGATATTTTAAACCTTTTAAAATATTTTAGGATTTATCCTTTTAATTTTCGCCAATTTAAACAATTAAATTCAAAATTAAATTAAATCCTTGAATTATCTTTTAATTATTAATTAAATTAATTCAAATGTAGATAGGTTTTATCAAATTAATCAAATTAATTAAAACCTATCCTTATCCCCTAATTTTCGATTTTTTTTGGATAAAGGTTTTAAGGTTTATTTTTTAAACAATTTAAAGTTACCAAAAATAGAATACCTTCTAAAACCTAATCATAAAATCGCCAAAATAGAGGGGAGGGGCTAGGGTTTCTTTATCCCACCTTCTTATATTCTCCTTCTTCTCCGGCCATTAGTTCCTTTGCGGTTTCCTTTTCTTTAGTTGGTTTCTTGCTCTTCTCTTTCTCTGTTCTTCTGTTTATCGTCGAAATGAGTTCTTCTTCAGGTGTCGGTCCCGATTCTCGATATTATGACTCGCTAGTGGCTCACTATGGCTTCCAACCGGAGGATGGTGTGGAGCTTTCTGCCGACGGAGCCATCTTTTCCTTTCTTACTGCGGGAAAGATCGATATGTATTTAAAACATTTCGATACCGGTTATCGCTTGCCTACATCGGACTTTTTCATGGAGGTTCTCGACCACTACCACATTCATATTCATCAACTGGTCCCTAACAGTGTAAATAAGATCATCGCCTTCGAACTTCTGTCCAGGGCTTTCATCTAGAGCCTGATCTGTATGTTTTCCGTCACTTTTTCCGGTTCGCTCGTGCTTCTACTGGGAACAATTATACCTTCTGCGTTCATCAAGATCGCCCCACTCTTGTTACCGATCAAAAGGGGACTGCCCGGAACTGGTCCCAGCATTTTATTTGGGTGAATGAGCACCGGGTCGGTGCTATGAAGCATCGTGTCGATCCTATCACTGATCGTGCTTTCACTCTCTTCCCCGCAAAGGAAGCTATTGCAAAGGTTCTCTGGTCTTTCCATGTGGTTGGTGGGGAACTTCCTGAGTACATTCTAGCCGGTGCTGGCATGAGTACTTCCTGGCGACTTCGGGGTAAAATGCCTGAATTCTTTACCATTGTGGACGGTTCGTTTTGGTCCTTGTTAGTGTTGTTTTTGTTTTCTCCTTCTCCTCTCCCCCCCTTTTTTTGAACGAGGGAAGTGCTTGGTGGTTTTTCTTTATTGCAGGACGGGAACATGATATCCGGTAATATCGCGAGATTCCGTTGATCGATCGAGTACTTCCTTCTCGTGCTTTCCGTCATGAGGCTTTTATTACCCGGGCCTCGGCGGTGCAAGAGGAGGAGAGACAGAGGGATGCAAGTACTGGGCCTTTGGTTTTTTCGGCTGTTGATGGACGAGTTGTTGATACAGAAGCTAGTGGTGAACAAGGTGGTTCTTCGAGGGCTTTGGTGAAGAGGCGTGCGGGTTTGTTTGGTACTGGCGAGGGTTCTGGAAGTGTGGTGTTGCCACGGCGATTGCGTCCTCGCTGTTTGGCTGGTAGTAGTGGGGCTTCAAGTTTTATTCCGTCCCAGTCTCCTGTGATCAATATTGCCGACGATACATCTCAGGGTGGAGACATAGGGATGGACCAGGGTGGGGGTGCTCGTATCGGTACCCACCCTGTTGTCGAGAACGTTACTGGAGAAGGTTCCGGGGAAAGTAATCCTTCGCTGCCGGTTGAGCCCCAGCCTCCTCGCCCAGATTTCAGTGGTTTTAGCCGTCGTAGGAGTGCAGCGGTTTTGGGGCCCCTTCCTTCGGGTTCTGGGGAGGCTGGCCATGTTGCTTCTGCTGGGGTGTTTGTCCCTGGGTGGTCTTTATCGGAGAGTGCACGCCTTTCAAATTACCAGACTGCCCTGGAATTTACCCAACATGTATTTCCCCCGGGTACTCGTTCGGAGATGGGGAGCTATTCCCCGGCCGACTTGGTAGGTTCGCTCTGGTATGCGGCTGCCCAAAGTGCTTGTTTTTTTGGCGAAAGCGCGAATCGTTTAGAGCAAATGCTGGCCGCCAATGCCGATCGCCTCTCCCTTCAGCAGGAGTTGGATGTTGCTCGTGCTGAGGTTGTGAAGCATGAGGACTTATTGAGGGATCTTCGGTCTCAAGTGGCCTCTTTGCAGGTGGTTGGAAAAGAGGCTGCCCAGATGAAGGAACAGTTGTCCGTGCTAGGGCGGGAGAAGACTGAGCTTCAAAATGCTTTGGCTGGCGTAAAGTCTGACAACGAGGGTCTGCATATCCAACTCGAAAGTGCTGAGAGAGATGCCGCCGAGCATGACCGGGTTGCTCAGGCCAAGATGCAGGCTCTTGAGGAGGCAGAGGCGGACCTGTCCTGGCTTTTAACCAATGGTGTTGTAGGTTTTATTGATTTGGTCCTGGAAAGTCGAGACTTTGGAATGGGCGTGCATCGTCTTAAAGAGGTGTGTATGGCGCCTGGGCAAGCTCAAGGGTATTCTCAGGCAATAAAGGATATGAAGGCGGGCAAGGAGATTGCGCCGGAGGAGGAGGAGCCCCCACTTGATCTTGGCTTGGAGGTAGATGAGGCGGTGGACGCTTTTATGAATGTTGATTATGCTACTTCCTTCAAGCTTGGGGAGCTTGGTGTGCCCGATCTGAAAGCATTGCTGGACCCGAGTAATGTCGCCGGCCCTTCTCATTCGTAACAGGTATTTGTTGTTTTGTTTGCTTGTCTTTGGTGGTGTTTTGATTGTTAAACAATGGTTGTAAGGCCCTTTTGAGGCCGTTTGGACAAAATATGTTTTTGCTTTGTGAGGATCCCGAGCCGGGACATCGTTGTTTATTTGTTTTTAACTGGTGTTATCTTGGTGGCTGTCGTAAGCCCTTTTATTCTGACTTGATTGCTTGTTTTTGTTGTTGTTGGATAGAATTGAAACGAATGGTTGGTTATGTCCCATCCACGGTCCTGTATTTTGGTTGTGATCGGGTGTGTGCGCCGGTAGGTTTCTTCCAGGTTAACTCACTTAGGTGAATCTTTGTGTCGTTGAGACAAGAAGTCGCTGAGTCTGTTAAGGATTATTTTCTCCTTTTGGTCTGTAAGGCTTAAGACTTGTAGTTACTAGCCCTTTCTCTGGATGTTTTTAGCTAGATGACCTTACTAAGGCTAGGGCCAGGTGTTTGTGGGCCTTTTTCAGGATATTACCCCTGTATAACCTTGCTTGAGCTAGGACCAGGAGTCACTGAGCCCGCTAGGGAGTATTTCTCCCTTAAGGTTTTTAAGACTAGGACCAGGAGTCGCTGAGTCTTCTTCAGGGTGTTTCACCTGGATAACCTTGCTGAAGCTAGGACCAGGAGTCACTGAGCCCGCTAGGGAGTATTTCACCTTTAAGGTTTTTAAGACTAGGACCAGGAGTCGCTGAGTCTTCTTCAGGGTGTTTCACCTGGATAACCTTGCTGAAGCTAGGACCAGGAGTCACTGAGCCCGCTAGGGAGTATTTCACCCTTAAGGTTTTTAAGACTAGGACCAGGAGTCGCTGAGTCTTCTTCAGGGTATTTCACCTGGATAACCTTGCTGAAGCTAGGACTAGGAGTCACTGAGCCCGCTAGGGAGTATTTCACCCTTAAGGTTTTTAAGACTAGGACCAGGAGTCGCTGAGTCTTCTTTAGGGTATTTCACCTGGATAACCTTGCTGAAGCTAGGACCAGGAGTCACTGAGCCCGCTAGGGAGTATTTCACCCTTAAGGTTTTTAAGACTTAGGACCAGGAGTCACTAAGTTTTCATCGACATTTTATTCATTGTAACATGCATAAGTGAAAACGACATTTTCATTCATTACTTTGCTCATATGGCGGTTACAATTTTGGATAGACGTTGATGGTGGGGTTTGTCCGGCAGTTTCCCTAGCAGTGGAACTGTTTGAGGTTCTGAACGTTCCATGTTCGCGGTATTGCTCTGCCTTCCAAAGTTTCCAGGATGTAGCATCCCTTTGGGTTGGCCTTTGTGACTCTGTATGGGCCTTCCCATGTTGGACCAAGTTTGCCTCGTGGTTCGGCGTGACTTGCCTCATTTTTCCGGAGGACCAAGTCGCCTATTCCAAAACGTTTTTCTCTAACCCTCGTGTTGTAGTATCTTTCCGTCGCCGCCTTATAACACGCCTGTCGTATGTTGGCTAATTCTCGCTTCTCCTCCAGGATGTCTAAGTTGAGGCAGAGATCCTGGTTGTTCTTTTCTTCTGTGAATTCCGTGGTGCGTAGGCTGCCTACAAAGATTTCTGGTGGTAGGACAGTCTCCTTGCCGTACGTCACTCTAAATGGGGTCTCGTTTGTGGACGTTCGTGGAGTGGTGCGGTATGACCAAAGTACTGTGGGTAACTCTTCCACCCAGCAGCCTTTCGCTTTCCCCAGCCTTTTCTTTAGTCCCATCACCAATGTTCTGTTGGACACTTCAGTCTGGCCGTTAGCTTGGGGGTGTGCAATAGATGTGAACTTTTGTTTGATTAACCTCTCGGCGCACCACGTACGGAATGGATCTTCTGCAAATTGTAGGCCATTGTCACTGACTAGGATTTTAGGGGTGCCGAATCTGGTTAGGATATTCTTCCACATGAACTTAATCATGTTCCTCCCCGTTATTGAGGCAGAGGCCTCTGCCTCAATCCACTTGGTGAAGTAATCTACTGCCACTATGAGAAATTTCACTCGGCCGGGTGCTTTCGGGAACGGGCCTACTATGTCAATGCCCTATTGGTAGAAAGGTCATGGACTTGAAATGCTGGTCATAGGGGCGACTAGTAGATGGTGGAGTGGTGAAAAAGTTTGGCACGCGACACATTTTTTTGTTATTTCTATTGCGTCTGAATGGATTTCTGGCCAGTATACTCCCGCTCTTAGTGTTTTTCCCGTGAGTGCTCTGGCGCCTTCGTGCGCTCCAGCTTCGCCAGCGTGTATTTCGTCCAATACTGTCTTTCCTTCTTCCGGAGTATTGCACTTTAACCAAGGCTCTAAATGTCACCGTCTGTATAATGTGTCATTTCGCATTGCATATTAAGGGGCTTTCACTTTGATCTTTCGTGCCTCAGCGCTATCACTTGGCAGAAGGCCTTGTGTCAAGTAGTCAATTAAAGGTGTCATCCATGTGGTTGCGGTTGTGCTGATTGGTGCCATTTTCTGGCCATCAATGCTTCTTTCTTTTAGGACTTCCACCAAGACCTCTTTGGATAAATGGTCAAATGCCGCAGAGGCTAATTTGCTCAGCGCATCGGCTTTTCTGTTGGCTGAGCGCGGGATTTGTTTGACTGTGAAGGTTTCCATCGTGGCTGCTATTCTGTTCACTTCCTCTACATATTTCTTCATCCGCTCGTCCTTTAGTTCGTAGGCCCCGTTGATTTTGGTTTGTTACTAACAAAGAGTCACTATGCGCCAGGAGGTGTTTCACCCCGTTCTCCTTCGCGAGTCGCATCCCGGCGAGCAGTGCCTCGTATTCTGCTTCATTGTTCGTTGTTTGGAAGTCGAATCTGAGTGCGTAGGTTATTTCCTCGCCTTCTGGGCTTGTTAGCACTAGACCCGCCCCCGAGCCTTCTTTGCTGGCTGCTCCATCCGTGTGGAGTATCCAGGTTTCTGGAGATGCGCCTAGTTCTTGTTTTGTAGGTTGACTCGTTGTTGCTTCTTCTTCTGCTGGTACTTCCGCCAAGAAATCTGCTAAGGCTTGGCCTTTGATGCTTGTTCTTGGTTTATAGTCGATATCGTGTTCCCCTAATTCGATAGCCCATTTGGCTAAGCGACCTGATTTCTCTAGTTTCAGTAGTATCTGGCGGATTGGGTGGCTTGTCAATACCTCGACATGGTGAGCCTGGAAATAACGCTTTAGCCGGCGCGCTGCATAGATTAGAGCTAAGACTAACTTTTCTAATTGCGGGCAACGTAGCTCTGGGCCTTGGAATGTGCGGCTAACGAAGTAGACTGGTCTTTGTTGATGTTCCCTTTCCACCGTCAGGACTGCGCTTATTGCATCTGGTGACGCCGCCAAATACATGGATAACTTCTCCCCTGGGACTGGGCATGCTAATGTAGGCAATGATTTTATTGCTTCCTTTAAATGTGCCAGAGCGGTTTCTGCCTCATCTGTCCATTGGAAATTGTTTTTGTCGACGCATCCTTTCAGCGTGTTGAACAGCGGAAGTGCTTTTTCTACTGACTTTGCTACGAAGCGTCCCAAGGCTGTGAGTTTCCCGTTGAGTCCCTGTATTTCCTGCAGGCATGCCGGTGATTTTATCTGGACGAAGTCCTTGATTTTTTCTGGGTTTGGTTGGATGCCCTCTCGCGTGACATAGTAGCCCAAAAACTTTCCTTCTTCTACACCGAAGGTACACTTGGCCGGGTTGAGTTTCATTTGTGTCTTGGAGAGTGTTTTAAGGGTTTCTTCAATGTCTTGTAACAAGGAGTGTTCTGCACGGCTCTTTATGACCATGTCGTCGACATATACTTCTACGTTTCTTCTGATTTGATCTTTGAACACCTTATCGACAAGGCTTTGGTATGTTGCCCCAGCGTTCTTTAAACGGAACGGCATCTTCTGGTAGCAAAAAGTGCCGTGATCCGTGTAAAAGGCTGTTTTATCTTCATCTTCCTTCCGCATGAGAATCTGGTGGTAGCCTTTATAGGCATCTAGGAAACACTTCCACTTAAAACCTTCTAGCGATTCTACTTTCTGGTTTATCTCTGGGAGCGGATAGCAATCTTTTGGGCATGCTTTGTTTAAATCGGTGTAGTCGATGCACATCCTCCAGCTGCCGTCGCTTTTCCTTACCATGACTGGATTGGCAATCCACGTTGGAAAGAAAGCTTCACGAACGATGACAGCTTGTACTAACTTGGCGACTTCTACGTTGATGGTGTTGTTGCGTTCTCCTGCTTGGCCACGACGTTTTTGCTTAACCACGTTGCTTCCTGGTATGACGTTGAGGTTGTGTTCAATGATTGTTCTTTCTACTCCCACCATATCCGCTGGCTCCCAGGCGAATACATTCTTGTATTTTCTGAGCAGGGATATTACATGTTTTCGTAACTCGGTCGGCAATGTGCTTCCAACTTGTATTTTTTGGTCTGGGTAATCGTGGTGGATTATTTCTCCGTTCTCTTTAGGCTCGTCTCTTGGGCGCTTTTGTTTGCCATCGATGTCTGTGGGTAGCATTATATGATAGCACTTGAGTGCCTTTTGTGGTGTTGCCAGGACGGTGGCTACGCCGGTATCCGTCGGGAACTTAATTATGTCGTGTAGTGTTGATGCAACAATGTCGAAGTATAGCGCTGCTGGTCTTCCTAGGATGATGTTGTGTTCCGATGGTGCTCGTACTACTGTGAATTCAAGCGTAATTGTTTTCTTTCACTGACCGTCATCTATTGTGATGGGCAGGTAGATCATCCCAGTTGGTATGATGTTGTGCCCTGTGAAGTCGGTTAGGTTTCCTGCTGGGGGGCGCAAATCTGCTCTCCATTCCCGTGGTAGCTGTCGGAAGCAATGTTCGAACATGATGTCTGCTGCACTGCCACTATCGATGTGCACGCGGTGGATGATGATGTCTCAAACTCTGGCTTCGATAATGAGTGGGTCATCTTCGTTCCATCCGTCTGGCTTTCTGTCTCTACTGGAAAATGATATTTGTTGTTCGTCGACGTCTGGTATTTGCTCTCGCGTTCTGCGATGGTGTTTATGTATTACTAGAATCTCTTGCCCTTTCTTTGGTGCGTCCTTGTTTCTCGCTGGTGCATCGTTCTTATCGTTCTTTGAACGAATTAATTTGGCTATGTCATTTAGGTTTCCTCGTTGTATTCTTTGGTCCAACTCTTTCTTCAACACGGCGCATTCTGCTGCGTCATGCCTGTAGCATTTGTGGAATTCGTAGTACTTAGATTGATCTCTCGGGCGTTCTGGTGTTCTTCTCGCCGGCTTGCTTTTTTCCGCTACAGCCAGAATGTCTGTCCGCCTATACCTCCTGTCATCTCTATAGTGGATGTTGTAGGGTTTTGGGGGTTTACCTCTTCTGAAAGGTTGTCGTCTATCGCCAAGGTACTGTGAGTGGTTTTCTTTGGATTTTGATGAGGAAGTGGCCGCGGCTTTCAGGTACGCTTCTTTGGCGGCCATACCCTCTTCCTGGCGTAGGAAACATTCTACTCGCTCCTTCATCTCCTGGCGAGTAGCTGGTGGTTTTCCCAAGAATTTCGTTGATAATGGGCCTGACAATAAGCCGTGTGTGAAAGCTCCAATTACCAGGTTGTCGTTTTGTCCTGGTACATTTAGCGTTGCTTCATTGAATCGTTTAAAGTATGCTCTGACCGGTTCGCCTTCCAGTTGCTTACAGCCAATGATCTCTCGAATGTCTCCTCTATATTTACGTAGTTGCATGAAGTTTGAGAGAAACTGTTCCTTGAGTTCGGTAAAGTTTCTAATACTGCCTGGCGCGAGGCTTTTGAACCATGCGCCTGCGTTCCCGTCGAGCATCGTCGGGAAATGTGTACACCAGAAGCGTTCGTCTAACTTCAGTGATTGCATGTGCCATTCGTATGTGTCGATATGGCTATCTGGGCAGGTAGTTCCATTATAGGTTTTCAGGTGTGGTAGTTTGGCTATGTTTGGCATGGCGTAGTCGTGTATTTCTTTAATGAACGGGGATTTATATACTAGAGGGGGAGGCGGGTTTGTGTTGTTTGTTGTTTGGATGGGAGATGTGATGGGTTGGTACACCGGCGGTTGGGTGTAGAACAATGGGAGTGCACTGGTCGGAATGCCTCCTAAGGACGAAACGGGTGTGTTTACTGGTGTTGACGTAAAGCTTGTGAACAATGGTGCTATCGTTGGTTAGGGTGGCTGGAAGAAAGAAATGGGTGAAGGGGTGAACATTGGTGGTCCCGTTGAGGGTTGGAATGGTGTGAATGGGTAGCTAAATGGTATATATGGCGGCGGTGTACTTAATGGTATGGGTGTTATGGTTTGTTGAAATGGCGATGAGGGAACTGGTGTTTGGGGGATCAAGGGAGGTGCAGGAGAGTTAGTTCTTGGTGGCGACGGTGTTGCTGGTAATGTTTCTATAAGTATTGGGCCCAAAGGTTGCATTGAACGTATGGGGCTTCTGGGGTTGTTGCCATCGCTTGTTTGTCCTTCAGTTGTCATTGCCGGAGATTAAAATGGTGGTTTCTCGTTGCGTGTCACAACACGGATGGCGCCAATGATGCGATATCGGCCCAAAATTGACCTGATTCTCACTTCACGGGTGATTCCGATCGCCTTGGACTAGACCTGCGACCACAATCACAAGGAAATGGCAACGTTAGCCGTTTTCCGGGAGGAGGTCCCGGGAAAACGCTCCGATGCCTAAGTCAGATCTCCGGCAGAGTATTTTGTATGTAAGGTAAGTGTACTTAGAGAGTAACGGGTTTTCGATCCCCTTACCGGATGCTCCACAAGGGTTTTTATGCATCTTGCCTGTCTGGCGGTGGCCGACAAGATCCTTGCTGTGGCAGGAGGGACCAGGCCGTCCGTTGGTCGTACGATCTTTGTCCTTCGCCGTGCCCCTATTGGTTAAGACCGGCCGGATGGGGCGCGCACGATCTGTGTCAGATACGGACGCCACGTGTAGGTTGGAGAGTGTAACGCCAAGTACAGTTCACGCTGGTCGCTCCAGCGAGCGTGTCGTTAGTGAGCTGGAATGTAGTTCTCCTGGAGAGACTTCTCCAGCAAGGTGCCTCTATTGGCTGGGATGGAGACTTCCTGGTGAGGAACTTCCAGTGGTTGGTGAGTTTAGCATCCCCAAGGAGAGTGCCAGAGGGCGTGCTAGCGGTTGCCAGATGGCATGCTATATATATATATATATATATATATATATATATATATATATATATATATATATATATATATATATATATATATATATATATATATATATATATATATATATATATATATATATCTATTCTAATAAAACAAAGCTAAGATGCCACTGCACCTTCTTAAAGCAATCTTGTGCCACGTGTAACATTTTAGATGCTTTCGGTAATGACTTCCCGCCTAAAGGTCTTAAGCATCCGATTATTTTCCGATATGTTCCTATAATCACGATCAATCAAAATCCAGTCTTCCCCATATTTTTCCCTAAATCTCGCCATTAAATGAAACTTCCCTTATATTTTGCCCCAAATCGAATCTTATTCGACGTGATTTCAAAATCACTAACTCCCACAATTGTAAATTTGTAGAACCCGTCTTTCTCACCTTCTCCATCTTGCCTCCGCCAAATCTAACCTTGAGGAGCTTCTTATACGATTTCTACAATTGGTGTTCATCGTGAGTCTGGTGAGTTCTTTGATTTCGTTTTCTTTTGTTTGTTGATTTTTATTTTTATTGGTATAACAATTTCCTTAATCTATTAGGCTCCGTTTGGTTCGCGGAATTTCCCAGGATTTGCATTTTAAATCCTGGGAAATCCTATGTTTGGTTGGAGAATAAGTATGGAATTTAAAATGATAAGATTTTTTAAAATGACTCAAAATACCATGAAAGAGGGATTTGTAAATACCTTGACTCCCCCTAGCATTTAAAAACCCATGAATGAAATATTTGTTTTTTCACCTCCGGCTGCTACACCAATGCCTCCTCCACAACTTGTCACCCCACCATCGAGGCTGCCTCCACCCCCGGCCACCCTATTGCTGATGTCGCCTCCACTTTTGGATACCTTTCCGCTGACGACGCCTCATCTCTGGCCACTCCACCACCGTTGTCGCATATACATTCGACCACCCCAATATTGCTGCCGCCTTGATCTTCGGCCACCCCGCCGCCGACACTGCCTCCACCTCCGGCCACCTCATCTCCCATGCCGCCTCCACCTTCGATCACTCCAACCGATGCCAACTCGTCCACTTTCGGCCACCCGATCAACGCCTCATCCTGCATCTCTTGCTACCCCATCTTCGACACTGCCTCCACCTTCGGCCACCCTACCATCGTTGCCTCATCTTCGACAATACCGCAGTTGATGCTCTACCTCCCGCCACCCCACCACTGACAATACCGTAGTTGATGCTCTACCTCCCATGTGTGTTATGTTTGAATTTTTGTAGTAAGATGTTGTAAAAGGGTAATTTGGTATTTTGACTATAGGAAGGACCAATTGTGTAATAATACATTTGTGTTTGTGGTAAAAGTGTAAGGAAAGAAAATCTTAAGGGAAATGTTAAGAGTTTGGACCAAAAGTGAACAAAACTAGAGTAGAAGGGCCAAATTGTCATTTAAACAAAGTGTAGAGGTATAAAATGAGAGAAACATCTAGTTCTCTCCATTTTCTGGAGTCGTGAACTACATTTGAGTAGAGGGAGAGATCGAGAAGTGAAGAACTTTGAAGGAGTGAAGAAGAAATCGAAGAAAATCAAGTAGAGGTTGTGATTTCAAGTCATCAAAGGTAAGAATTTCATCATTGTGGGTTATTTAAACCATTTTGGTTCATTTTGAATGAAGGAAAACGAAATTCAGAAGTTGCATGAGGTTTATTTTGAGTTTCTAACCCTTGAATCACATTCGAAACATCAATGGAACTCAATTCCACCCTTGGAAACGATTAGAAGCAAAAAAAGGAATTGAGAATTTTGTTCAAAAACCCTAGAATTTGGGGTTAGTGAAGATTAATGTAATTCTAGTGGTAATGGGTTAATAAGTGTTTTTTAGGAGGCTTAGAAATACTCTAAATGTAATGTTTTAATCATCCATTGCATCGAATTTGAGCTGAAACCACGCAGACTAAGGACTAAAAACTGTGCAGGAAAAATAAGAAGGTCTGTAGGCGAAACACGGCCCGTGTTTCCCCTGACACGGCCCGTGTCAGTTTCTGCAGAAAATTTGGAAGTTTTGCATGGTTCCGTATGATTACAATATGACCCGAATGACTTGGAAACTTATAATTCACTTTTAATATGACATTAATTGAATAGTTTGATTCCCCAATCATTAGTATAAGTTTATTATGGTATGAAAACATGAAAATACAAGTTCATATCAACCCAAACAATGTGTATAAGTGCGGGTCAAGTAATAGATAATCGAGGATAAGGAAAGGGGGAATCGAACACTTAGATACTTCTTGCATAATCTAAAATACATAAATGTGTAATAGCGTTATTGAGTATGAATTGTATATGTGTTTAATAGGAGGTGATCAAATCATTGGAGAGCAAGGTAAGGGCAAGGAGACTGACACGCCTAGGTCGTCGTACGGTCAAAAATAAAGAAAAAAACCTAACACACACTAGCATAGTGGTAGTCAGGGTCGATCCACAGGAGCTTCGTGGTTAGACTAAGTGAGAGATTACCAACTAGTAGTGTCACGCTACCGTCGGAGGATCTAGTTTCTACCTTCCTAATCACTAATAAACTAAAGCAATGATCAAACACACTCAAGCCAAGCTAAGCTAAGCTCAAATAACCTAGTCACTTTCTGAAATCAGAAGTACATCTCTAAATCAGAAGCAATCAAAGGCATCCAAATTAGCAAAACCAAGCAAAGCATAAACTAGCCACTAACTGAGGTTCTACTGAACAGTTACTAGCCAAAGTTTAATGCCTAAAACCTAACCTAATTAGTTACTGATTTCAGCAAAGAAAAACAGTCCCAACAAGGTCAAAGAAATATCCAAACATAAATCAAACATCCAAAACCAAGCATAAGCATAAAAACACCGAAATACCAATATTAAATGTAACCAAATGATTTTCATTCACTAAATCCGAATCCAAACATCCAAACAGGAACAAATGAGACTAAAACAGAAGCCAAAGCTGAATATCAATGGTTGTCACACCCAAAGATACAAAACCAAGCTTAATCCAAACTAATTAATTACAAATAAAATCCAAAACATGAAAATACCACTTAAGAAGTTGCTGAAACGAATTCTTGGAGTCAAAGAGCTTCAAGGTCGATTTTACACCCGGTCTTTGCTAGGGTTTTCGGCTGGAAATGCCTCTATTTATAGTTGCAATTTTCCCGCAGCCGCGCCGCACAGATGAAGAATCCGCGGCGCGCGTACTAATCTTTTCCCGTTTCTTCGGTATTTGAATGTGTTCCACCGCCTTAAGCCCGCGTCGCACGTATCATAGATCCGTGGCGCGCGTACGAGTTTCCTTGATTTTTTCATTCTTTTCCAAACTTCTTCCTTTTGCACGCTTTTAGTCCCCGTTTCCATTCTTTTTCTCCAAACAAGTCCTGGCACGAAAAGTGAGAATACCTGTAAGACCCGTATCCTGATTATAACATATACTTAAAATAAGAGTGTTAGGAATTATATGATTTTTGGTAGTTATAAAGCTAAGAAAAACTTTAGTTACAATTTCATATAAAATCAGCATTTTGTGTCGTTTTTAGAAAAATCATAATTAATTCTAGGAAAATTGTTTGGACCTCAAACCAATGCACAAAGTTTACAAATTGAGTCTAGTACAATTACCAAAAATAATAGTAAGCTTGAAAATGAGATTATCTATGGTAAAAAAATGCAATCTTTACTGATTAGTTCGGAATTGACAGATTAGATAGTCTGTTTTCAAAAATTCATAATAAATCATAGAAAATTCGTATAAATACGTACAATACATCCCTGGAAAGGTATTGAGATGAATTTTCTGAATATCAAATAAAAACGTGAATTTAATGGGTTTAAGATCGGCTAAACCAGTCTTGAACAGACTGATTCTAGAAGGCCTTTAATTTCAACAAAATTAAATTATTAAAATCTTTTGTCAAAAGTGTCATGCCATTTTTTATTCAAGAATTCAAGTATAAATACCCCCCAAAACATCTCATAAACCACACCAACAAATCTCAATCCAATATATAGAGGTTTCTAAGCACTAGAGTGTAAGAAGTGAGCGAAATGAAGCTCAAAAGCCTAGCGAAGAAGTTATAGGTTCCGACGACTGGTCATAAGGTAACTACAAACTTTTCTATAGCTTAATTAGGCATTGTAAAATAGTTTTTATGTTAAGAAGTAGAATATTTAATAAGTATAACATATGTTATATTATACTAATTTCTAACAATAGTAAACAAAAACCTTAAAATATCGTTATTATAACAATTCGTAATTTCCGAATATAATACCGATTGATTTACTTACGAGGACGGTGACTAGGCCGATTACTTGGGATCTGGTTGTTGGATTTTCCGAAAGGCTAAAATGCTGAAAGGATCCTGCCACCCCATCTAATCTTCTACCTGGCCGTTCTTTACTTGATAAATCATGGAGTATCATATTGGAATTATTGAAGGGTTTAATGATGCGACTATAATATAGTTAATGATTAAGAAATGATAGATTTCTTATTATGTTAACAGTTAAAGTTGAAGGAAATACAAAGCCGAGAAAGATAAACGATATAGTCAACTATAATCAGGTGAGTCTTCTCACTATACTATAGGTGATATTGCATGCGTAGGAAGGAAGATATGTTAGACTAAGGTGATCTTACCTGTTTTGATAATTGTATGAATTATTGCTATGATAATGATTGTTTGTGGACGGAACGGGATAGCCCGCGAGCCAATAGGCGGAACGGGAATAGCCTGCGAGTCATTAGACGGAACGGGAGAAGCCTGCGAGCGATAAGACAAGAACGGGAATTGCCCGTGAGTCTTCAGCGGAACAGGGATAGCCCGCGAGTCTCACAGACATATGAATGGTTATGATGTGTTGTATGTTATGTGATGGATCGTATGGTATTTTGAGGAACTCACTAAGCTTCGTGCTTACCCTTTCCCTATATAAACTACTGTTTCAGGTACATCAGGTATCATGGATGGCAAGGCGTGACGTGTATACACTGTGCTGCTTCATTGGAGGACTGTTTTTGAATTAATATCCCGCTATATTAAGATTTCGTTAACTTCTGTTAATCCTGGGGTGTTTTCATTAAACTTATAAGTTATGGAATTTTATGAAAATTAATTAAGTGGCTTTTCTTGTATTGAAGTTTTCGTTTAAAATTTTTTAAATTTACCCTAAAATTTTGGGATGTTACAAGTTGGTATCAGAGCATAGCTTGAGAGAATCAGGCTCACTTAATGAGTTCTGGACTCAAGTTGAGGCTTAAGAGTTTTCTTAAAACATTTTTACGAAAGAAGGATGTTTTATGAAGGGTGAACTGAAGACACAGTGTGTACCGCCAGCCGACGCCAGTATGAGAAAAGGGTTAAGTATTTAATATTGTGGATGTTAAAAAAAACATATGGTATATGTTTGCTGAAATGCCTGGTAGAGATCACATATTGTTGTATTATTATCTGCTATTTGCTAATAGAACTGTATGCTAGTGCCGATAGGTTGCTTAGAGATTTCCACTAAGTTGTATACAATATGGACTGAATAGTCATAGAATGTGTGAGTTGACCTTATTGCATGTTCCTTGTTTGGTTGTTGCCTTAGGGAAGATTCTCTTATTTGAAAGACTGTTTAGTTCGATATTGTATACAACTACGTTTGCGAAACAACCTGTCATCACTGGAGGAAGTTCCGTCTTAGTTAGAATAGCAGGGTGGGGGTGGGATTCCAAGTATTCCTAGAAGGGTTGACATATGCCTTGTAAGGGCATATGTGTTAAAATTATCGGTAATAAGCGAATTGGATATTTCGAGACGGGTCTTGGAACGAACATGGATAGGTGTGGAAGGTAGTAGTAGAGCTCCTACTATCGAAAGCACAGGATCCACGTTCGAGTCGGGAGTTCGTCACGAAGGATCCAAGGAGCTGAATATGTGAGTGTCTGGCATAATTAACTTAAATGCTAGTGTAATGTGGTAAACTTTTATCCATTCAATTTTCGAATGTTGATTGTGAGGTTCAGTAGGAACAATTAAGATGCAATCATACTAGTTTGGTTGGACCGATCATGCTTAAGTTAATTACTGAGCTTAAAGACTGTTAAAAGGGAGAATGCCAAAATGCTATTGTGGTAGATATTTTTCATGCAACTAATGGGCGCACAAGTCAGACAGGGACTAGAGGATGCAAGGGTGAGTTTTCCAACTCACGGTGAAAGAGGTGCAAGCGGCGCCTGAGATGATAGCGGGTCGTGTGGGTTGAGAGTTTGGATCACTCACTCGTGATTGAGGTAACTGACGATAGAGGTGTTGACTAGGGTCGCAAGCGGATGAGTAACATATGGTGGTTGATGTAAACATCTTTACATTATCGAAACATGTTTATTGAGATAGTGTTTGCCCCCGATGCAAGTTGTTGGCTGAGCAGAGTGGGCTTGTTTTTCGTTCAAGAGAGTAAGGGCTCGTAAAAAAATATTATAAATCGAATAAACAGACTTGGACTTTAGTCCAAGTAGGGGAGGAATACGAAATTAAGGGAACAACATGAATATTATATTGAATCTATGGAATTATTAAAATTATAGTAACATGTCAATATATTTAATTCATTACTACAACTTTATATTAATACATTAAGAAAAGTTTACAGAACTACTAACCTAAACCGGAGAATCAGAAAGAAGTGAGAAAAGATCTTCTACACTCCAATCTTTGTCATCATTAGGTTGACTTGTACGTTCTCGAGGATTTGGAAGTGGTATGCTTTCAGTTATTGGAGGAGGAGCTCCAAGGTATGGGGTCTCGATAGGGTTGGAACCTGTAACCCCATGATTAGGGGCTAAATATTGACTCATATGGGGCGTGTGTAAGTAGGGCAGTAATGAGGAAGGGCTTTAATTCGGAACCAGTTGGGGGTAGCTATAAGAAGGAGGAAACCAGGCTAGGTCATCTAGAAAGCCTCAAAAATTCTCCTCACTCGAAGACTTGAGTAAACCAGGGTTAATACTACTCATACCAGAATTAGATGGTGGAGATTGCTGCTGTGTATGAGTTCTTGATGAATTTTCCCCCTTTTCCTGAATTTTTCTTTTCCTAAATACAACCTTATGAGCAGCTTGTATTAGCTTCTTTGTGCTGTCTGTTAGACCCGATTGTGACCCTTCAATTATCGCTTGTTTTTCTTTTTTTAGGTTGGGTATTAAATCTCCCGATAATTCTGTTGCCTCAATAAATTCATTACCAAATTCCTGTGGCACAAATAACTTTAGTAATTTCAACCTTATGATATAAAGGAATTAAAAAAAAAGTAGTTCTTTACCTCAGCACGATCAATAAGGGTTTGCAAACTCGTAAGTTGTCGTTGGGGCCAATGATTGATACCTAATTCTCTACAGCGTTTTTTTAATTGTGTCGTTCCAATGTTGAGTTCCTTCGCAGCTTTCTCAATTGGTTCGTTAAAGTGTTCAGCTATTATTTCCCTACTTAATAAATGTCTGAAACCTCTTCCACTGCCACCTGCTATGTTTTCTGAACTAGAAGGTTCAATTCCAATTGTATTGTTATCATTCTGGATCATTTGAACATGATCCTGATTTTTTGACCCAAAGATGGACATTGATTCATCAAAATTAGTGGCCTCTATCGGTAATAATTGTTGGTTTTCAACTAAAATACCAGGATTTTGAAATCCTTCTAGGTTCCTTTGAATCACCTGAAGGTGATTTTGGTATTGAAAACCAACCCCAAACTCGGGATTCATATCAATATTGATGTTATCAATCGTCTATAATTGATTGTCATTTTGAATGTCAGCCATAAATCCTTGATTCATGGGGATGATCTCACTGCTCATTGAGGGTACGTCGATGAATGGATTGTACTCAGTTAGACCATCCACAAATGGGTCTACAAATAACACATGTCAAATGATAAAACAAAACAGAATACTTATAAATGGATCATTCAAAAGAATTTAACCTGGTAGAAGGCATGGAGTCTGATCAAGTGCAAAGTCAGATGCATGCACCGGATCATCTGAGTTAATGTTCAACTCGGGAAAAATTTCCGGCTCATCGTGGAGATGCTCTATTGGTAGTATATCTGGAAGACTGTACCATAATTCAAAATCAAACAAAACATTAGAAAGGTAATCAAAGTATGGATGATAGATGTCTAGAATGTTAGAGTCACCGAACTCTATTAAGAATTCTTGGTTTGAAGTACCCTCTCCTTGCGGAAAACCAGGTCCAGGGTTCGACAGATCGCCCATTGAAGATCTGTTTTCCATGACTCGGCTTTAAATATGAGTTCGTTTATGAACAAACTAGTGATAAGAGAGGACGAGACTGAAAATGAATGTGGAAATGAATGATACTACATACCTGTATATATAGTATCTTGCAGCTGGAACCGAAAGGTCACACGGAACTAAAAGGACACCTCACGTTTTAATTACTGAAATTCAAACTAACTACAGTAGATGCGACTTTTCACTACCCCAAGTGACATTTTTTCAAAATTCCCTGCTTGACTCTGGTGAGAACGAGATAATAAAGAGACTCTTGAAATAAAACAAAATTTTATGTCTCCATATAATGGAAATAGTTTAAAGAGTGTTCAGTACTTCAAAAAAAAAAAAAAAAAAAGAACTTACGAAAGATGATGTAAATTTTATATTTTTCGGTGAAATAAATTTTTTTTTTGAGATTTTACAAATATAGAATTATTTAGCCAAAAAGTATTTAAAAGAAAATATTGAATTGAGACAAATGTGTGTTGAAATATGCGAATTCATATAAATACGAAATAGTGTTAAAAATTAGGTGTTGCAAGTTAACTAGGTTAACTATGTATACATGAAGATTAGAAAGTACTAAATATGTACTGTAGAAAGTAGCCGGCCAAGTTGATGTGTGGGACTGTGAGAAACAGTTAGAGTTTTACATCTAGAGTAACTAGAAGAAAAGAAGTATGGAGTGAATGAGAATAATAGGACCTTAAGCATTATTACAGAGACATGTGAAAGTTAAAGGGAAAGATAATGAAACCATGTCAAGGTTCGACAATAAGATGAGGAGGATTTTTGAAGAACATAAGGACTCGATGGGAAATACATAGAGGCGTTCGAGAATGCGGATTTCGGGACGAAATCCAAATAAGTGGGGGAGACTTGTAAGACACGTATCCTGATTATAACATATACTTAAAATAAGAGTGTTAGGAATTATATGATTTTTGGTAGTTATAAAGCTAAGAAAAACTTTAGTTACAATTTCATATAAAATCAGCATTTTGTGTCGTTTTTAGAAAAATCATAATTAATTCTAGGAAAATTGTTTGGACCTCAAACCAATGCACAAAGTTTACAAATTGAGTCTAGTACAATTACCAAAAATAATAGTAAGCTTGAAAATGAGATTATCTATGGTAAAAAAATGCAATCTTTACTGATTAGTTCGGAATTGACAGATTAGATAGTCTGTTTTCAAAAATTCATAATAAATCATAGAAAAATCGTATAAATACGTACAATACATCCCTGGAAAGGTATTGAGATGAAGTTTCTGAATATCAAATAAAAACGTGAATTTAATGGGTTTAAGATCAGCTAAACCAGTCTTGAACAGACTGATTCTAGAAGGCCTTTAATTTCAACAAAATTATATTATTAAAATCTTTTGTCAAAAGTGTCATGCCATTTTTTATTCAAGAATTCAAGTATAAATACCCCCCAAAACATCTCATAAACCACACCAACAAATCTCAATCCAATATATAGAGGTTTCTAAGCACTAGAGTGTAAGAAGTGAGCGAAATGAAGCTCAAAAGCCTAGCGAAGAAGTTATAGGTTCCGACGACTGGTCATAAGGTAACTACAAACTTTTCTATAGCTTAATTAGGCATTGTAAAATAGTTTTTATGTTAAGAAGTAGAATATTTAATAAGTATAACATATGTTATATTATACTAATTTCTAACAATAGTAAACAAAAACCTTAAAATGTCGTTATTATAACAATTCGTAATTTCCGAATATAATACCGATTGATTTACTTACGAGGACGGTGACTAGGCCGATTACTTGGGATCTGGTTGTTGGATTTTCCGAAAGGCTAAAATGCTGAAAGGATCCTGCCACCCCATCTAATCTTCTACCTGGCCGTTCTTTACTTGATAAATCATGGAGTATCATATTGGAATTATTGAAGGGTTTAATGATGCGACTATAATATAGTTAAGGATTAAGAAATGATAGATTTCTTATTATGTTAACAGTTAAAGTTGAAGGAAATACAAAGCCGAGAAAGATAAACGATATAGTCAACTATAATCAGGTGAGTCTTCTCACTATACTATAGGTGATATTGCATGCGTAGGAAGGAAGATATGTTAGACTAAGGTGATCTTACCTGTTTTGATAATTGTATGAATTATTGCTATGATAATGATTGTTTGTGGACGGAACGGGATAGCCCGCGAGCCAATAGGCGGAACGGGAATAGCCTGCGAGTCATTAGACGGAACGGGAGAAGCCTGCGAGCGATAAGACAAGAACGGGAATTGCCCGTGAGTCTTCAGCGGAACAGGGATAGCCCGCGAGTCTCACAGACATATGAATGGTTATGATGTGTTGTATGTTATGTGATGGATCGTATGGTATTTTGAGGAACTCACTAAGCTTCGTGCTTACCCTTTCCCTATATAAACTACTGTTTCAGGTACATCAGGTATCATGGATGGCAAGGCGTGACGTGTATACACTGTGCTGCTTCATTGGAGGACTGTTTTTGAATTAATATCCCGCTATATTGAGATTTCGTTAACTTCTGTTAATCTTGGGGTGTTTTCATTAAACTTATAAGTTATGGAATTTTATGAAAATTAATTAAGTGGCTTTTCTTGTATTGAAGTTTTCGTTTAAAATTTTTTAAATTTACCCTAAAATTTTGGGATGTTACAATACCCAGACATATTTGATATAATTTTATCAAGAACAGGGCTCAACAACGCCTAAAATACTTGATATCACTAGGCGTTGTCAAACACCCCACACTTGTGCCTTGCTTGTCCCCAATCAAGAGAGTTTTTAACAAATTATAATAAAGAATCAAACAATTTTTGACTGTGTTCAATTTCAAAGTTTATTGCTCTTTGAGTTAGAGTGGAATAGTTCGCGAAAACATAATTGAATTGTTCTTTGGAATTCATGACTTTCTAGAGAACCCTTGATTACAAATTTTCTGTCCACAATGAAGTGTACGTACTCATTCAGATTCTAAAGGCCATTAAGGAATTGTCCATGACTTTCGATGTTGTCCGTGTAGCGAGCTTTCAGAAATACCATCCCAGACCAGACGATCTTAGGTGGTAAGGTGCATAAGGCCCACCCATTTTAGACATACCGGCTCGAACAACAAAGGCCACAGATTGACATTTCCTTCCTAAATTCCAATCCTAAACCAGCTCAATCTTCTAAACTCGTAAAACTCAACTTATTTGACTAACTAATAGCATGATCACAAATAAACAGTATTTCTGAAAAATACTAATGCTATCACAATCACAAATCATTCATTTCAAAAATTGCAATTTATTAAAAATTTTGAAAAAATATTGCTGAAAATTGAAAAATTGATCATTTCTGCAAAAATTTCAAAAATTTTCTCTTTCGACCGTTCACACCCCACACTTAAAGCCGTACAACGTCCCCGTTGTACAAAATTATTTCAAAACAAGGGAGAAAGAGTTACCCCTTTTTGGACGATAGACTGCTTGGTGCTCAATATCACAGGTATAATTGCGAACAAACGGATCCTTGATTTCGTATTCCGGAGTTGTAGCGCTACAGTGAACACGCCGGTGGTCGAAACAAGTGGAGGGGGCACGGTGACCCCACAATTATCTGATACAACTCCTTCTCATTTGGTATATCATGCATAACTCAACAAATGAATTAAAAGCAACATGACAAAATATAATATGGACAAAATATACAGATAGAGGTGTCATACGTTTGTACATATATCCCAAAAAAATATAAAAATAAAGAAAGAAAAAGTAAGAAAAAGTACATCAATCACTACTAGATGGCTTGGAGGGTCCGGCCTCATGATCATGGGCCCTGGCAGGGAATGGTCGGGGGCATCGGCCCTGCTGAGTGGCCAAATCCAAAAGTACCTCCCCTATCCACTCGAGCTGGTCCTCCATCCTCGCAACCCGGGCCTCCAACCGATGGATGGCCGCTGGGTCCTCCTGCGGCTGTGGCTGCGGCTCTGCCGGGGCTGATGGTGGAAGCTCCCGTCGAGTGGGTGGAGAGAGCGACCGCGAGGGCGAAGGGGAGGTGGAGAAATCGGGACGGGTCGAGGAGAGCCCACATGAATGTCATGTCCTCCCCAGACACCTTCTCGCCCCCTCCCGCTGCATGATGGAGGTGGAGACGATACGGTGCATGAGGCGGTGAAGTGGATCGCGGAGGTGGCTCTCCCTCGAGGTCCCTGCCTCATACAAGACGTTGGACAGTGGTGTCCAAATCTCCATGTTGGGGGCCCGCTTCGGCTGCCCCTGAATGCACGCACCGAAGAACTGTGTGAAGTGGCGGTGCTGAAGATCCACCGGGGTGTAAATGCCGGTGCGCCTTCCGAACTCCCGGAGGTTGCACTCCCTCTGTGCACCTCCCAGTCGAAAGCGGATGATCCTGGATCGTGGGTCCGACGCCCGAGGAGCGAAATAGATAGTAGAAAGGAACTCTAGGAGGAGCTCCGTGTAGACCACATCCTCGTCCGTGGCCATGATCCTGTCCCATCCACGACAAGTAAATGATGCCTCCTCATGGGTCCAGGTGCGATGCAAGAATGGCTCGATCGCACCCCAGAGCCCAGCATCCCGCAAAATGTCTCTGTCAATGACCGTCGCCTCGAGAACCCGACGACCAATCAACGCGTCCCTTCGTGAACTGTACTCTGCCGAACTAGCTAGTCCCTCGGGGAACTGTAGGAAAGCGTGCTCTAGTCTGAACATCATCTGCAAAACAAACATGTGGCCACAAAACAGAAATTTTTTGCAAAATTAGTCCCTTCTTCCCCACCGCACCGTGGCGCGGCCCAAGAGCAAGGGCGCGGCGCGGCGTGTGGTTGTTTCTAAACCCCGATCCAAACTCTCGATTTAACCTGCTATAACTCAATCTAATCATACCACAAGGTAGCCTAAGTGCCGACTAACTCATCTAGGGTCTCCATTTGGCAAAACAAACACCCTATGAGTTAGCATTAGCGATTCTAAGTTTTGAACTATTTCGGGCAAATCACTAAAATTAACCACCTACTCGCTAGTTTTAACAGCTAATAGATAGTTAGAATAGTGTACCTTGGCAGTAGAAACAAAATGAGCAAGAAAAATTGCAAGAGAATTTCGTCAATCAGAGCTCCGAGTCGTGTGATGGTTGTGTGAGCCGCGGCTTACCTTATATAGGAGAAAACCGACTGATCGTTCCCCGCGTTGCGAATTTACGCTTTGCGCGTCGCGCGTGTCACCAAATCAACCCCTGCGCATCGGGTTGGTTTACGATCCCGCGTCGCGTAATTCAAAAACCCGCGGCGCGGTCTTCAAAAAATTCAAAACTTCTCACATGACCCCACACTTATTTTAGACCACTAATACCTGCAAAAAGATTGATGTATTTTCCTAATTACTTAATTCAAAGAAAAAAATCCTAACTTATGACACGATGGGTTGCCTCCCAACAAGCGCTAAGTTTAACGTCTTCAGCCAGACGTGCTATTCCTTCTACAGCTACGGGGGATCGTATGCCTTCCTTCTTTGCTGATTTTGCCCTTCCACCGTCCTTTTGTTGTCCCGCTGCCCTTCAAACTTTCCTGGGTCGAATGGCTTGCTAATCCTTCTGCTGCTACCCGGTTGCTGCCTTCTGATTAACCCCCGTGAATGCTTGGAGGTAGCTTTGAACCTCCAAGCTCGGTCCTTCCTTCTATATCTCTTCAAAATCACTGGCTTGACGTGAAGCGCGCCCAGGGCCGCTTCTAGTAGTTGTTTCACACCCCGGTTGCGAGTGTCTCGCATGATATCTTCAGGTTGCAATTTTGGTTTGTAGTACCAATAAAAATTTTCCAATCGAATGGGATCGGGAGGCAACATATTGAGATGCTCCCGAATGCCCTCATCGATGGTATTAATCACATCTAATTTTCCATTCATGAATGGATCATGAGTGGCGATAAAATCATGTTTTTTATTTTCAAAAACCAACTCGTCAGCATCATCTTCTTGATCATCGTCCAACAGGTGGATCGGGACCAAGAGTGAGTGACTGGTTTGATCTGGTGGTGGTACAAAGTCACCCATCACCAGATCCTTACTTTCAAAAGACTCAAAATTTTCAAAAATTCTAGGTTCGGGGGTAGTATTGTCATCTACACCCCCTTCCTCAATAATATCAAAAACTTCAACGATTTCAGGAATTGTTGGGCTGGGATCTGTACTGTCACTTACAGTCCCCTCCACAACATCCTCATCAACCAAATTGTCTGATGATGGTACATATTCACTCATCACCAGCTCAACATTATCAACATTCTCAAAACCCTCAAACACATCAAAAGCTGTTGAGTCAGAGGAAGCATTGTCACCTACAACCTCTTCCTCAACAATCGTTCTGACCATCTCAATGGTCTCTTGATTTTCCCAAGGTGTATGCCCTTCCATCACATATTCAGGTGATGCAAGTTCACACACATTATCATTGGTATAAAAATCACTCACCTCTCACCTCCGGTTCTGGCAAAGGTGGTGAACATTTCCAACTTTCCTCTAACCTATCTAATGAAGCTTGCACTTTTTCAAGAGCTTCAGCCTGGTCCTTCTGCTCGTGGTAGTTGTTATACATGAATACCCAAAGTTGGGCCCAAGTTACAGAATTTTCAGGTTGAGATGACTCCTCGGTCCGCCATCCATTGTCATCGAATGATCCATTGTAGTAATCATTCTCGTAATAGGCGTCGGCCGGATTTTCATAATACTCATACTGATCCGGGTACATGTAATCGCCCATCATAAGGATGTACGTATACCAAAAATCAGCAAACTAAAAGCAAACATCAAAAATCAGAAACTAAGTCGTACAAATCACCTAATCTAAGCGCACAGCTCCCCGGCAACGGTGCCAAAATTTGACATGCCTAGGTTGTCGTGCGGTCAAAAATAAAGATAAAAAACCTAACACACACTAGCACGGTGGTAGTCAGGGTCGATCCACAGGAGCTTCGTGGTTAGACTAAGTGAGAGATTACCAACTAGTAGTGTCACGCTACCGTCGGAGGATCTAGTTTCTACCTTCCTAATCACTAATAAACTAAAGCAATGATCAAACACACTCAAGCCAAGCTAAGCTAAGCTCAAATAACCTAGTCACTTTCTGAAATCAAAAGTACATCTCTGAATCAGAAGCAATCAAAGGCATCCAAATTAGCAAAACCAAGCAAAGCATAAACTAGCCACTAACTGAGGTTCTACTGAACAGTTACTAGCCAAAGTTTAATGCCTAAAACCTAACCTAATTAGTTACTGATTTCAGCAAAGAAAAACAGTCCCAACAAGGTCAAAGCAATATCCAAACATAAATCAAACATCCAAAACCAAGCACAAGCATAAAAACACCGAAATACCAATATTAAATGTAACCAAATGATTTTCATTCACTAAATCCGAATCCAAACATCCAAACAGGAACAAATGAGACTAAAACATAAGCCAAAGCTGAATATCAATGGTTGTCACACCCAGAGATACAAAACCAAGCTTAATCCAAACTAATTAATTACAAATAAAATCCAAAACATGAAAATACCACTTAAGAAGTTGCTGAAACGAATTCTTGGAGTCAAAGAGCTTCAAAGTCGATTTTACACCCGTTCTTTGCTAGGGTTTTCGGCTGGAAATGCCTCTATTTATAGTTGCAATTTTCCCGCAGCCGCGCCGCACAGATGAAGAATCCGCGGCGCGCGTACTAATCTTTTCCCGTTTCTTCGGTATTTGAATGTGTTCCACCGCCTTAAGCCCGCGTCGCACGTATCATAGATCCGTGGCGCGCGTACGAGTTTCCTTGATTTTTTCATTATTTTCCAAACTTCTTCCTTTTGCACGCTTTTAGTCCCTGTTTCCATTCTTTTTCTCCAAACAAGTCCTGGCACGAAAAGTGAGAATACCCAGACATATTTGATATAATTTTATCAAGAACAGGGCTCAACAACGCCTAAAATACTTGATATCACTAGGCGTTGTCAAAGACGTTGGGAACTTAGCTAGTCACCTCTTCTATAAGGTGAGTATCATGTGGATTTTTATGGGTACATAGCAAATATTATTGTTTTATAAACTTTGTTTTGATTGAAAAATTTTAAGAGAAAAGTTTCTCTCAGGTTGTTTTGTGTTAAAAGCTTATGTTTTTTGTATGATGAAAGATTTGATGTTATGACCAATTCGTAATGAGCTAATGTTAATGAATCATATTGAACTAAATGTAAGAAAGGTGAGAGATGTTCGGACAATGACCTTACCCGCAAGAAGGGGGGGTCAAAAGACACTACTGGGATGGTACCTCCCGTCACGAAGTAGTTGTCTCAGCACGCCCTTATGGATAGATTCGTTCTAGTCCATGAAGGGAAAGGGAACTAGCACGCCCTCACGGATAGATTGGTTCTATTCCGGGGAGGGAAAGGGATACGGGAAGACCCGTATAAAGCCAAAAGATGAATAATGAACTATGATTTATGATTGGTCTAGGTTTTATTAAGAAAGCTTTTGCATATTGTTTGATTCTGAAAATTTAGGGTCTAAAACCCATGTTGCTCACGAGACTTTATGTCTCACATATGTTTGTTTTTAAAATGCTATGTACTCAGGTGACGGGGAGTAAATGCTAGAAGGCTTAGAAGACTTAAAGCTTTTGTTTTGGGAAACCTTAAGTAGTAACTTATCCATGGTGATGTATTGAACTTGTAATACCCCAACACAATTATGTTTTGTAATTATGTTTAAGGTTTTTGTTAAACCCGTGTTTTGTAAATCTAAATTGGGTTAAAAATGTAAATGTTTGGAATGGGGTGTTACATTTACGTTCTCTTCTCTCTCTCTCTCTCTCTCTCTCTTGTTAGGAATCGGACCGGGTACACGCAGCGGAAACACACTATCACACACATACACAAACTCACGAAAATAAAGCAAGAAGAACACAAGGATTTTTACGTGGTTCGGATTCGGTGCAAATCCTACGTCCACGGGCCGCAATTAGAGAAATCTTATTAATACTCACAAGATTACAATTTATAACTCTTGTTTTGAGCTCAAGTGGTGCATCTTTCTTCTCAACCAAAGCCTAGTATTTATAGGCTTATGAGTGTGGAAAAAATCAATGTGAATCAAAGAATAATTTGCATTCCAAAGGAGGCTACCAAACCTACCTTTGAAAAATCTTCACCTAACAATCTCCCACTTGAAGATTTTGAACAATACAGTAACTTCAGTAATCTTAAAACAACCAAGTCTTTCAAGCCTCCAACTCCCAAGAACAAGCTAAACTTAGTCCAATTTCTCTAATTGCAGCCACCCCTCATCTTCAAGTACTAGAAGGGCCAGTTGAAGCTCCCACTAGCTTCAACTCAGCCGTGGCTAATCCCACCACCGACTCATCCTCTGTCTCAACCGGTTTGGACACTCCACTAGCTCCAGAGATACACCGAGGACCACTAACACTCTCCAAACTTTGAAAACTTCCAACAGGAGAGAATTTTTCAGTCTTAATCTTCAAAACCCAACGGCTCTTTGTAACTGTACCTGGAACACACCCCGTGCTCCCACTGTCACAAAATCCCCTGAATGGTTTAGACTTTCCGACTCGTTCAGCTAACATCCCCTTGGCTCCAGAATTCATGTTTGCAAAATGAACTCTCTTAGCACTAGATTTAGCGAACCAGATTTTGCCATCTTAACCGGGACGGTCATACTTCCCTCAGCAGGTACCTCAACCATATACAATGACCCACGCTTCATATCTTGAGCAATCACCGAATTACCATTGACCACCCTCCATTTACCACCACCAAACCTTACTTCCAGTCCTTGTTTATCCAGCTGACCAACAGAAATCAATTTCTTCTTCAGCTCCGGAATCACCCTGACATTCTTCAGGTTCCATGTAGTTCCCAATGAAGTAACCAAATCAATATCTCCCATGCCCGTTACTTGAAGCATCTCGTCATTTGCTAACCATACCTTCCCAAAATCTCTTTCTTTTAGATTCACCATCGTTTCTCCGTTGTCCATGGCGTGAAACGAAGCCCCTGAATCCATGACCCAAGAGTCTACAGAACTTTCCATACTTAGTATCAGTGCATCATCCTCAGACACACTCTCAGCACCAGCAATGTTCAATTCTTTCTTTGGACATTGACTCTTAACATGTCCCACCTCTTGGCAGTTCCAGCACTTCACATTCTTCCAAGTTCTATATGAACTTCTTCCCCGAATCCCACTGCTCCCACTATTCCTGCTATTCCCTCTACCTCTTCCGATATTTAATAACTCAGAAGAAGAAGATCCACCTTGATTCTTGCGTCTGACATCCTCGCCAAGAACCAAATCTCTAACCCTTTCAAAAGTCATACCACTGGTCCCCACTGAACTTGTAACAGCGGTTACTGTTCCAGACCAGCTATGAGGTAGTGAAGCTAGTAGCAGTGAAGCTTGAGTCTCGTTATCAAATTTAATTCCCACAAATGACAATCTGGACAGAATTGAATTTAGATTGTTAATGTGAATCGTAACTGAGCTGTCTTCATTCATCCTTGTCGTGAACAATTCCCTCATCAAGAACACCTTGTTAGCCGCCGACGGTTTCTCATACATGTTCGTCAGAGCATCCATCATACCACGCGCCGTAGTTTCCTTCATGATGTTGAAAGCAACGCTCATTTCCAACGACAATGTAATAACCGCTTTAGCTTTCTTGTCCTTTGAGTTCCACGCATCTTCAGCAGCTTTTTCCATTTTCTCCGGTTTGTCTCCAAGTACCACGTCAAAATCTTTCTGACATAACAATGCTTCTATTTGCATTTTCCACCAACTAAAGTCAGAACCGTTGAACTTCTCGATTACAACCTTGTCTTCAGCCATTACGACAAACAAGAAACAAATTGAGACAACGAAACAGACACAACAATGGCACGGACCTGACCGGTTCGTTCAGTGTACTCGTGTGTGACAGAACAGTACCCTTCAAAGTACCAAGACACCTTTAACACGATTAATAGAAATTAGTTTCTGATGTGGAAGATCAGACAAAACTGCAACCACAGAGCATACTCTAATTTCTAAAACCGAGACCTCCTCCAAAACCCGAAGCTCTGATACCAATTGTTAGGAATCGGACCGGGTACACGCAGCGGAAACACACTATCACACACATACACAAACTCACGAAAATAAAGCAAGAAGAACACAAGGATTTTTACGTGGTTCAGATTCGGTGCAAATCCTACGTCCACGGGCCGCAACTAGAGAAATCTTATTAATACTCACAAGATTACAATTTATAACTCTTGTTTTGAGCTCAAGTGGTGCATCTTGCTTCTCAACCAAAGCCTAGTATTTATAGGCTTATGAGTGTGGAAAAAATCAATGTGAATCAAAGAATAATTTGCATTCCAAAGGA
This sequence comes from Cichorium intybus, assembly GCA_023525715.1. NCBI lineage: Eukaryota > Viridiplantae > Streptophyta > Magnoliopsida > Asterales > Asteraceae > Cichorium > Cichorium intybus. The sequence continues at coordinate 82,201,397 of CM042017.1, forward strand.
GGCTACCAAACCTACCTTTGAAAAATCTTCACCTAACATCTCTCTCTCTCTCAATATTTTATTCTCAATATTGAATAATCGATTAAGTTATTTGCACCGAACCAGAGACGTGTGATAGTGGCGACTCTCAATGACCCAAGTTCATAGAACTCTAACCTATGCAATCTTCTTTCTCATTTAGTCAACTTTTGCTCTGTAGGGTTCCATTAATCGACGCCTTCACCTTCACATTCCTTCACTGTCGTGCAGAATATTGTGCACAAATGAACACTATAGAATGGTCCTTCTTCTCTGTAGGGTTCTTTGAATGCTTCTATGTTGATTTGGTGAATTCCGACCTCTGTAAACCAGTATAATGAATTATTGATGTATAGAAAGTGATTAGTTTTTTGAAATGTTTAGGTCGATCCAGATGAGGTGAATGCTTTAGCGCAACGGATGATGTAGAGGACCGTGGTGGCAAATATTCCGTATGGTGGTGCGAAAGGTGGAATCGGATGTAGTCCGGGGGAATTGAGTATTTATGAGTTGGAAAGATTAACTAGGGTTTTTACACCTGATATGGGAATCAATACCCATGTATGTTTTTTGATTTATTTGAAGTTTAATGTTGTGTCGTTGTAAGCTTTTTCATATCAATGTGTCGACTTAAGTGCAACTTTACTCCATTTGTTTGCTGGTTTATTAGGTGGGTGAAGAAACAACAACTACGTACAAATGTCTTGACATTGGGGAAATACTTGCTGAGAGCCCAAACGGTCCTATAATTTGCACCAGGTGTATCCAACGGTCTAACACCATCATGGTATGTTCCAGAATGATATTACCTTACTTCTGAATAATCCCAATGTTCATTGCCTTTTAGTATCTTATTCGGAAGCTGGAAAAAACTTGGTTCATCCTAGGCCAGGAAGCAATAGGGAAGGCATTGCAACGAATGATACAACTAAAAGTGAGCAAGTTCAAAGGAATATAAACTTACTTTTGGGCATTTATGTATTTGGGATGTGACCATATTAAAGTATGAATACCAAATATAGGTTTAGATCGACCAACCTTTTTAACTTTCTTGTATTTGAATATTATATTTAACTAAACGTCATTATCAATTTTATTTAAAAATACGGCATGATTAAAAATGACAAATTAGATGAGGGATTTTATAATATCTATTATCGATTGATTTAAAATAAGTGATTCCCGATTGAAGATCTTGTGTTTGTGTGCGCTTAGATTTTCTTATTGATCGAAATAAGGTGTGCTTTTTAATTTTCCGATCGCATGTTCTCGATTTATGATCTTTTACATTTATGCTTTATATTTTTTGATCGATTAATGGAACCATCAATTTTAAGACAAATCCCTATAAATTTCAAAATACATGAAATGTTGGAAAATATGTAATGTTATACACCAGCTTTTTAGTTTTTATCCCTATTCTAGCATGGTACTTTAGGAAATACATTCAATCACAACATTGAATTTTTTAGTTTTTTTTAGTAGCTCATTACAATTTGAATTCATCTGTACTGCTTTTTAATGATGAATTGGTTGTTTGATCGTCTTTATTTTGTGTGTAGTTCAACAAATAAATATATAGCAATAAACATTGCGTTATCTCCCTTCAGGTTATGGTGTGTGCATTTGGTTTCATTCCTGTTTCGTAGGGTTGATGTATTCCGATCTCTATAAGATCTGAGAGCTTATCAAGGTCATTACAGTCTTTTTGTATCTTCAGGATTATTATGAAAAAATGTTTAAAGTTTAATAAATCCGATATGAAAGATGTTTTTTTAATTACATATTTTTTTAATTGTCAACCGTGTAACACACGGGTTTATAAACTCTATATATATATATATATATATATATATATATATATATATATATATATATATATATATATATATATATATATATATATATATATATATACACACATACACTAGCAGCGGCCCCGTGCGATGCGGCGGCGGTGGTTGGGGGGGGGGGGGGTGGGGGGGCCGAGAGGTAATGGGTAGACGGTTAACTGTTTTATTTGGTCATTTCATTCGAAAAAGAAGTTGGTTCATCGGATTGGTATTAGCATATTTGCAATTAATCCTTAAAATAATAATGATTATAAAATACATTTGTCCCTCTTGAAAGTAGATAACATATTCCAATTCTTTTGACAGATTCTATTCCCAAAAACATTCTACAAACCAGACGATAAATTACAAAAGTAACCTTGTTATCGGCGTCTCCTAGTTCCTCATTATTAATGCTTTTAGCATATGTTAAAGCTGAACCATGTGTTCCAAATGTGATGAATCCATGATCTTTTCGTCTTGCAGAAGGCATATTACGGGCAAGCTCAATTTTCACCACTTCCCCATATTTCTTTAGTAGGTCCTGCACTCGACCGTCGGGCCATGAAGCTGGCAGGACATCTATAAAAACAGTCTTCACCTGCCAAAACCTGTCTAAAGTCACCTCCCATAACCAATATCTTATGAGAATCTTGAACCGTGAGTGAGCTATTCTCCCTCCTGACATGTTATTAGCCGCGACACCAGACGTAGCCGTTGCAAGTGCTATATGACCATGGGAATGAATATTAGCCTACAAATCCTTGTATAAAAATGTCTTTCCAGTTCAACCAGGACCGTCTATGAAGAACCGATATATCTTGGTTTTCGAGCGGCTATTAGTTACTTTTTCACGGGCATCAAATAGTTGTATTTTGGTGGTTTTCTTTGTTTGGACCTTGTTGTTTTTGTTTAAAATTAAAAGTATGTTGCAGCCGACGACATATGCGATCAGGTGTTGAAGAGTTTCTTTCGTGAAACCTACCTTTTGATAAGAAATTGGTTCGTGAACTGACAGTTCCAATATCCGAACCGATATGATGGGGATTAGCTCGTTTTGTTCCGCGACTCGATTCGTTTTTGTTGTTAATATAAAACCATGATAGATATATATTTTTTATACTTTTATGGCGACTAACCACTTTTAGCGATTAATCTATTTCGACGAATTATTTATTTATTCTGAGTTTTTTGGTTGTTACATCTTTAAAATTATTATGTTGCACTTCTTGATGTTTATATTGACGATTTGTTTGTTACGTCCTTACTATGCTTTCTTTATCCATACCCTCATTGATGCTTCTTGTTTAAAGGTCTTTAAACCATCAAAGGAGTTAAACACACATCTTGAACTAACATCAAAGGAGTTATAACACAAAGATATGAGAAATGGTTATAACTGAATAGGATCGTCGAAATCTTCTAGAGGAGACATTTTGTTTATATTACAAATTAGTTCATAAGGGCCATTTTTTATATTTGTTATTTGGCTAGCAGTAGTATGGTATAATTGAACAATCCATTTCATTTTTGTTTTCAAGCAACAAACCAACAACAATACCCCCACCCCCACCCATAAACCAACATATAATGATATAACAAATAAAATATTAAATTATCAGGAATCTTGATGTTCCAATAAGTACCTCGTCTAATAAGACTTGTATTTATGTTTCATGTTACATCTTTGCAATGTAAACAAAGGTTTGAGCTTTTTACAGTAAATCGATTGTTCTTTTTTTAAACAAATAAATGCAACTTCATTGGTACTTCTTGCATTAATTCCTGAAAAAAATTAAAAGCAAGAAACGGCCACCCGTAGACTTTTAATTAAAATCTAGCAAAGACGTTCCAATTTTTCATCTTACATCAACATGATAAACAATGAGATTATATCATTGATGTACCAGACCAGCTATTTATTGTTCTTCACGGCAACCTCTATTTTTTGGAATTGTTTGATTGTTGCAAATCCAATACCATAATAATATTTCAAAAAAAAAAGCATCCAATTGTTAAATAGAAACGTTTAATCATCATATTTAAAATAAAGAAGAAATTAAACCAGTAGAGAATAGAATGCCATATCGGCATTTGCATCGATAAAATGATATGGTGCCATGACCGCAAGCCCCTATAATTCAATAAAATGTGTTATAATTTCAAAATCATTTACGGTGATGTTCCTGAATATGTTAAAAGTTGAAACCATTGTGTCTAGATTTTTCAGAAAATATAGAGAGAACCGATTTTGAGATCGTGGAGAAGAAGGAGATCGTAGGGATACAACCACCGATTTTGACATCGTGGGAGGTTGAACTTGCAGGTCGTGTATCAGAACGTGGGGAGAAGAAGAAGGAAGTAGTGGGATTGGGATGAGAAACCGCCATCGATTTTGTGCATAAACTGTGTTGTAACTTTTGTGTTGACTGTTTTAGACTTGTACATTGCCCAATATGTTTTATAATGAACTAGTTTAAAACCCGTGTATTACACAGTTGAGGATTAAATAAAGTTTTATAATAAGAAAATTTTTTCTACAAATATTTAAATAAGTATATTAATGAGTAAAGTAATGCCCCAAAAATGCAATTATCCTTAAATTCTTGTACACTTAAAATGCAAATATAAAAAACGTACATATGAGCCTTTGCACTTTATACAAATATATAAATAAGTATATTAAACTCTATTATTTAACAATTCTGTTTTTTTTAGAACGGCATTTAACAATTCTGTTTGGCCCATAACTTGCGTGTTTACTCCTGTAACTTGCATTATTGGAGTACAATGCCGAGTAGGAAGCTCAAATAAAAGAAAAACAAAAATGGTACCAACAATTGGATATTATCAAAGTACAATGCTCAAATAGCAACAAAAAAATTAAGTAGGATGCTAAACTAACAAAAAAATATTTGCAAATGTTTCGGTTTGCCACCTGACCTAGACTTCTGTTAGGATCTAAAGAACATTTTGCTTTTGCTTAATTATGTTTTCCGTAACTGTAGTTTGTAATTATCATCATAAGTAATTGGTAAAATTGGTTTATCAAAGTACAATACAACTAAAAGGTACCAACAATGGGATATTATCAAAAGTACAATGCTAAAATAGCAACAAAATAAAAGCAGGAAGCTAAAATAAAATAAAAACAAAAATGGTACCAACAATTGGATATTGTCAAAGTACAATGCTCAAATAGCAACAAAAAATTAAGTAGGATGCTAAAAAGTTAACGGAAAGAAAAACACAAAAACACAAATCATATGTTTGTGTTTTTTTGTGTGTGCACCTGTGTTTGTGTGTGTAAGCTACAAAACTAAAAGTACGATGTTGTAGTAGACAAACAAATAAAAGTGCGCGTGTCTGTTACAGATCTAATGACCAACACTGGCGAACAGAAAATATTTACAATTTTTTTTTTGCAGTTTTGGTCCCTTTGTGTATGACGTGTGCTACACGTTGCTGTAGTAGATAAACAAATCTAATGACCAACACTGGCAAACAAAAAAATAATTTTTTTGTAGTTTTGGTCCCTGTGTGTATGACGTGTGCTACACGTTTGACAACTGAAATTAACATGAATAATAAAATATTTTATAACAATAGAAATAACTAGAAACAAAGTAGGATGCTGTAATAGTTAAACAAATGATAGTACGTTGCTATTTCTTAGCAAACACTTTCATTCAGCAAATAGATTGCACTTTTGGTCCATCTCTGGTTCGACCTGAGAAACACACACACAAAGTGTAATTTGAACTCAGTAAAGAGCTTTCCAGTAGTTAAGTCCCAAATCTTTACCAGATTATCAAGTCCATTGCATTAATAAAAAAACAGAGTTAACGTATTAATAAAATAGAATCATAAATCAAGCAAAACCTAAAGGTAAGTAAAATGATCCAACAATAAAAAGAAGTAAATTATTATGCCTTTTGTCTTTTCCCGATATTGTAGTTTTACCCTTTGTCTATCCTTGCCCTCCGCCAGAATGAAGAAACAAATATCGCAATAAATTTATGTCCATAAATTACTGCTATGGTAGAAACAGGTCCCATACCCACCATTAAGTCAAACTCAAGGAAAATAAATCTGAAGGAGAACATTTGAAAAAAAAAAGCAACAGAAACAATAGGTTTTAGAAACAGAGCTGAAAGTTGAGAAGGCGTGTGTACATAAGAGAGATGTGAGTGTAAGTTCAAAGTTCAAAAAAAAAATCAAAATTATTTTGTTTTCTAACAATCCAAATGTAAAATCTTTTGTGTATTCAACTTACAGCAACCAAGGATCAATGTGCTACGTGAAATCAAAAAAATAATTACAAGAAAATCCATTAGAAATCATCACAATTTTCATTGAAAACTATGTTTCATCCCTAAATGGATTAGAAAAGGTTTTTTTTAAACGCACACCTGTTTATACATAGATAAGGAAGTTACAAGTTAGACAGAATTAACTCGTTTTTCGTACTCGGTTGCTTCAAATTCGTGAAATTTACGAATCCGCGTGTTAGGTTTGAGGAAGAAGACGAAATTGATTCAATTAAGCTTAGGGTTGAACGAAGAGAACTGACATGGTGGTGATCTATTTTTTGGGTTATCATATAATCAACATAAATAGTAATCAATTAGGCATTTAAATTAGCAAAACTAAAGGAATCAAGGCCAATAATAGTGACAGAAGATATGAATGGGAAATTAATTGGCTCTTTCCAATTAAACCGATGATAGACCTAATTTTATGGGATGTTGTTTAGAAAAAACGATAAATTAGGAACCCAAACACCAAAATGAATCACTAGATGAATCAAAAATAACGTGATTCATTGAAAAAAATTCCTAAAAAAACATATTGATGAATTATTTTTTAGTAAATCAAGTTTTTATTCACGTTACGGAGAATTTTAGTGAATAACAACAAAATCATCGTAAAAATATCAATTTTTCGAGATTTTTTTGTGAATCATGTTATTTTTGCATCATCTATTGATTCATTTTGTTGTTTTGTCGAAAAAATATGTAAATAAAAAACTTCTTACCTTCCTACCAAAAATTCACTTCTTACCGGCATGTTATATATATATATATATATATATATATATATATATATATATATATATATATATATATATATATATATATATATATATATATATATATATATATATATATATATATATATATAATATTCAATAATTTTTAATGATAACTTCTATAAAATTGAAATCTTTTAGGTGTTTTATTATATTATATAACAGAAATAAGTAGTTTTTATATTGATTTAAAAATCGATAAAAGTAAAAGTAAAATGAAATTAAATAGAAACTTTATCCATGCATAATCTGAAGATGGATGTTATCAAAATTATATGGTTGAAGATAAATAATTTTCCTGAATCATATTAATTTTAATTTTATTTGATGAACTGTATTCATTCATCAAACATGTTATAATATTTTTATCTTTTAAAATTTTGATATATGTATATATTATCAAATAATTGAAAATAATGAGGTTATTTTTATAATATTTTTAAAAATAGTATAAGAATAACATGTATTAGTATGTATTATAAATACATAATTTTCCTCCTACGCAACGCGCAGGCATTCGCCTAGTTTATTAATAAATGATTTGATGATCTTATGTAGCAAAACCACAAATTGTTTTGTAATCGTTCATGATTATACAATATATAATCATTTAAAAAGTAATAACGACTAATATAAAACTACATGACTAATCACTTACAAATATATTATAAAGCATAATGTATACGTAGAAACTTCATGCAAAACAATTTGACAAAAAAGGAATTCCTTTTGTACAATTTTCCACTTAAGACCAAAACTCAATTTCATTAAAAGTATACTACTTGGAAAAAAAATCCTTTTGCGGTAATTTATGGTTTAGAAAAGGGTTATTGACATAATGACCCTATAACTATCCCAAAAAATTTTAAAAGGTCCCCTAACTAAATTTTGATCGTTCCAAGCCATTAAACTCAAGAATATCGTGTCCATTTAGTCCTTTTTGGAAGGGTGACTGGTTCAGACGGTGATAAAGATGATGTGGAATTAAATTATAAAAATAAAGAGTAAAGAATTTACACGTGTGTTATATAGTGAATAAAAGCGATGATCGATCTGGTTGTGGAGGTTGAAGTGCTTTTCATAAACACCTTAAAGAAGAGTGGCGATTAGGGTTTTTGAAGACGGAGACCGTGATGATTAGGGTTTCTAAAGATTGAAGGAGGATCAAGTGGAGAATCGTAAGTGCATGGCTAATAATATGCCTGATCCCGTGTATTTCAAATTTTTATTGAACTATAATGGTACGCTTATCCAACATCCATGCTGATGGTGAAAGTTATCTATTTACGGAATTTGATTTCGCTATTATGAATGTTCACGCGTGTGGAACTTGGCTGGAACGTTTCACTGGTTCACCATGTGAGAAGCTTTATTATTGTATCCCAAATCAAAATTTATCTACTAGTATAAGACCTATATACAATGATCTCAACTATGCCCAATTTTTAGATGAATCTACTGAAGCATATGATGTTGGATTAAGTGTCTAAGCCATGACTAATAATTAGTATTTACCTAATTAATAGTAGAGAAGTCCATTTGGGTTGCCCTCATAGCTGGAGGTTTGGTAGAAAGTTCGGTAGAGAGAAAGGTTGATTTATTATGTGATTAATAAATCAACATGAATTAAATATATGGTTTGTTAATATATTAAAGTGATAATATATTAATTAGAAACTATATTAATTAATTAGAAATTAATCTGGAATTAATTGGATTTAATTTGGTGATTAATTTAATTAATTAAAGGTGTAGGGGCTGAATTGTAATTATTTAATAGATGAGTAAGTGACAATTTTGGCAGCTGGTGGTTGGCGAAAATATGGATAAGATAATCCATGATTTTCGAAAAATAATAGAAGGATAAACAAGAGTTTGAATTGTAAGATAAAATGTTTATCTTATTTGAATTCAAAAAGGTTTATCTCTAAAGGCTTATCTGCAACCACTTGGAAAACTATAAATAGGGGTCCTGGGGAACCCTATTCTGCGCCAATTTCCTTCCCTCCTCTCTAGAATTTCGTGGCTTATACCTCTAGCTTGGGTGTGACTTCATTTAAGGCAAGGCATTTGCGTTGCTTAGCTTGCAAGAAACAACTAAAGGTTAGTTTTTCTGATTTATTATTTTAGTTATTTTTTTGTTTGGCCTTTAGGAATTAGTTACATGTTCAAAGTAAGAAAACAAAGATCCAATCTAGGTTGCATGTGAACTTAGGGTTTTAGTTCATAGATTTGCAGAAAACCTTTCAGTGGTATCAGAGCATTTGGCTGTTTTCTTGTTGAATTGCTGTAATAGTTTTCCTAAAAATTGGGGTTTTAAGCTCATAAACCCTAATTTAGTGTGGATCAAAAATTAGGGATAGGGTTTTGGAAACCCTATCCTCCCCCCTTGTATTTGGCGATTTTCTTGATAAGTTTTAGAATGTTTTCTATTTTTGATAACTTTAATTGTTTAATTAAATGGATAACCTTAAACCCTTTTGCTTAAATTCGAAAATTAGGGGGTTTCAGATAGGTTTAAATTAATTTGATTAATTTGGAAAACCTATATACATTTGAATTAATTTAATTAATTATTTAATTAAAAGATAATTCAGGGGATTTAATTTAATTTAAATTTAAATGTTAAATTCTCGAAAATTAAAAGATAATTTCGAAAAATATTTTAAAGGTTTAAAATATCAAGATTTAATTAATTTAATTAATAGTTTAATTAAAAGATAAATTAAATCGAATTTAAAGGTTTAATTTAATTTGAAATTTAATAGTTAAATTTCAGGAAATTAAAAGATAAACCAGGAATATTTTAAAAGGTTTAAAATATATCTTATATATATTATTAAAAGTTAATACTATATGTATAAGATAAATTGGTTAGTCAAATCAATAGTAGGCCTCATTCACGAAGCTGATCTATAAAGTGGGTATAAGGAGACTGCCTATAAAATGGCAGTCTAATGGGTGTCCACTCTCACCCACCGCTCGCCTGATCAGTGGAGGGTCGTTAGCCGAACGGGTTTGATAGGACCGCTTAATCATTAAAAGTATAATGATCAAAGTACTAGAACACTTTACAAGAAATCCCAATCTAGTTACTTTAGGAAAAATGTGAATTTGATGGTAACCCATGAAATTGCACATTACACTTTATGAGACGTTAGTGGAGCATGCATGGTTAACCGACACACTAATAGGGGCTCATGAAGAGTGGTAATGGGTTTCTCATGATTTATCATTGTTGATGGAGCGTGTGTGGTTAACCGGCACATCAATTAGAGATGATAAAAGACATTGAGGTTATCAAGCTAATTTGCATGGTTATTCCCACTCGGTTTGTGATCCTCGGCATCCCAGTCACAAACGGTGGGGCATATCCGAGATTAAACATGCCATTGAACAGTTCAATGAATCTCACAGATCTAGGAATTTCATAAGATGAAATTGATAATTGTTATCTACCTTAATGACCACCATGTTGTGATTACGACATCCCTCTTCACAGCATAGTTGGGGTATTTTGGGTCCTAGCCTTATTAAATAATAAATTGGGTAATTATTTAAAAAGGATTAATTAAACGAATAGATTCAAATTTTATATATGTCTAAGGAAAGTGTCATTCTCCTCCCTCTCCTCCTTCACCCGTTCTGAGAGCTTCAGAAAGTACCTGTTAAATATGGTAAGGCTGACTGGCCTGAACTTTGTGGTATGGCTTTGCAAATAGAGAATGGTTCTTAGTTTTGCTGGCAAGCCATATCTGTTTGAGTGTCCGCTCCCCAAAGCATGACATCACACAGCAGCTTGTGATAAGCATGACCATTGAGTCCAAGGAAGTTCGTTGCCTTATGCTATTGATCAGTGACCCCGAGTTCTCCAGGGATTTAGAATTCCTGGGGTCAGATAAGTTAGCACAGCTGGTTGAGGAAAGGTTCCAAGAACTTGTTGAAAAGGAACGAATTAGGATCTTCAAAGAGCTTGAAGTTGCAAGCTAGAAGGAAGTAGCACCAGTTTGCATGTTCCCAAGATTGAGGGATACATAGGCGAACAGTAGAAAATTGGTTTCCCGTTGTGATCGGGAGTTAAGCATTAGCTCGACTCGTTGATCTGTTCATCCAGATGAATAGAAACGGTAACCGGATAAAACAATCGTGGAAATGCATTCAATGTCGACTCTGTATGAGTCGTTCATGGAGAATCATTGTTCCATTGATTCAGCTGCTTCATGATTGAGTCCGGTATTAAGGTGCATCAAGAAATAATCCAGATCATCTGGACCGATTGTTCCATGTTTTAAACTGGGAATCCACAAGGTGGGACATAGTCTTAGAAAGATTGGAAAAATGCTCCAAAGCCAAACAGTTTGGCAACTCAGTAATATCTTAGAAACTCAGAACACCTGATCCTCATTTCCTTGATACATGATGTGTTTCTCACATTTGCTCTGTATGCACGGACTCTGTAGGATGCGGGATATTGTCGCACATGAGCATATTCATATTGGATCTGGAGCTCGTGCAGTTTTTGGAGTTAAGTTAGATATTTGTTCTTGTTATTAGTTTATAGATACATTTGACATAGATTCGCATAGTACATTGTTCTGAGGATAATTCTGATTTAATAAAATATTTTTCTTTTAAAACATGATTGTTTTAATTATCCTCGAAATGTTGTGTGAATGTGTTGATGGAATAAATGGTAATAACTTGAATGTTGATACATCCAATGGGATTGGATTTATAAATTGTGTTCCTTATGATTGTTAAAAGTGAATTTTATGAGAATCACTTCAACCAAAGGTCCAGTTGAACAGGACTTTGGAATCATTTGACTTAGAGTCACATGATGAATTGAGTGCTTAATAAAATTAATTGTGGCAAGAAATGAATCACCCAAAGATCCAATGGATAGGATTTTAGAATCAGTTGAGTTGGAGTCAGGTGATGACTGCATGTCTTGTACAATATTAACAAAGTCATAAATTTACATAGAGATGTAAAAGACCTTAAGATTTTGAGCAACAGACACATAAGTTGTTGTGTATTGCTCGAATCTTCGAACAGAGCACGATTAGTTATATTTCATGATATTTGCCTAATATTTTGACAAATATGACTTCGCTTATCGGAATAAGCGATTGATTGGAACCTTGAAGTATTCAAGGATTTCAAAGGAAGTATAAGATCAACAGAACCTGAGTGACAACATAGACTGAGAAAATGTTTCATATTTTATCCTCTTCCAAGAACATTAATGGTTATAATGTGCCTTAGGGAAGATGATGGAGCATTGATCGAAATAGTTTTGATCCTCGATGTATAAGATACATTTCCGATTAGTATTTGAATGAATTGAATATTCTACCAGTCAGACCGCAGAAACCATATTCCGACCATATCTTAGACTAAGTAGGTTATGCCGACACTGTTTGAAATGTAAAGCTGGGATCGTCCCATTAGTACATAGAAAGTCCAGGGTCATGTAGCATTCGTCCGAATCTCATGACAAGCCTGAAACTGATCAGCAATATCGTTTCATTGGCCATCCCGATTATCCTTTAAAAGAAGAGTCCTTTTAGAAAGAGCTCAAGTTCTAAGGGAACAGTGGGAGTAAGAATAATCCTAAAGGAGTTCAGGGATTAGCCAAGTGAAAGAACCTTTAGTCATCACTGGGCCTTGACTAGGAATTGGATTCCTGTTAAACCTGACATACCCTTCTCTTCGCTTGACCAGTAGAGTTGATCACCGTCATAAGGAGTTATGATCTGGGTGACATACCATTTAATGGTAAAACACTATAGATTGTACGGATAAGTAGTCAGACTACTAGGAAGCATTGGTGAGTCCGGTTGCTGCCAAATGAGAGAACCTTAGCGCTAGACACAGTCTATGTGACAATTTGTTTGATTTTACACCTGGTCTAGGTGTAAGGTTTTCTGCAAATCTATGAACTAAATAACCTAAGTTCACATGCAACCTATGAGGATCTATGTTTTCTTCTAATTAAACATATAACTAATTCTTAAAGGCTGGAAGAATTAAACTAAAAGTAAGAAATCAGAAAAACCAACCTTTTGTGAATCTTGGAAGCAAAGCAACAGAAACCTCTTGCCTCAAATGTAGTCACACCCTAGCTTGGAAGTGTTGGCCGAAAAATCCTTCAGAGAGAGCTTCAAAATCGTGGACTATGAGGGGTTATGAGCCTCCCTATTTATAAGCTCCAATGGATGACCAGATAAACCTTAAGAGATAAACCTTTTGAATTCAAATCAAGATAAACTATTATCTTATTAATTCAAATCCTTTTATCCTCATTATTAAAATTGAAAATATATATGTTTCCATATATAATTTCGTTGGTCACACACTCACTCAAACTGTCACTTACTCAACTATTGAATAATTACAGTTTTAGTCCCTACACCTTAATTAACCAATTTAACTGCCAAATTAATTCCAATTAATTCCAGAAAAATTCCTAATTAATTATTATAGTTTCTAATTAATATATTATCACTTAAATATATTAATAAACTATTTATTTAATTTCTATTGATTTATTAATCACATAATAAATCAACCTTTCTCTCTACCGGACTTTCTGCCAATCCTCTAACTATGAGGGCAACCCAAATGGACTATGCTACTATTAATTAGGTAAATACTAATTATTAGTCATGGCTTAGACACCTAATCCAACAGTCTCCCACTTGGATAAGTCTATGACTAAAATTACCGATTTAACCTCTAATTAATTAGCAACTGTAGCTTCCTACAAACCGCTGCCGAACTCTGACCTAGTCAGTTTTGTCCAATGATAAGTGATCAGATGATCCTCCATCCAACAAGATATTTTTCAGACTCAATACATGGATTAGAATCAATCCTGGTCTGATTCTCTGTTTCCCGATTTCTGATTTGCATATGACTTTAAGACTACTAATTGAGCATATCAATTTAGTCCTGGTTGGCCAATCCTTTCAGTCAACTTCAAAATCATTGAGAGGCCTACATATATCTATTTCCCGACAGGGTCAAGGGACGAATAAGTTTTGACTCATATACTTATGTCATTTACCAGTCAAATTATTCACAACAACACGTTTTATAACACCGTGTTACCGATGCGTTTTCGCATTGTCAATGAATAACCGCCCAATAAAACATAACCCATATGTCTCTACTTAAAGATCAAAAGATATTATCGTCTCAACATTGCTTGTGATATAATCCATGAAGCAATCAGTTGAGCGTGGGTTTATCCAATACTTAAATCCCTATTTCTAAGTACTCATGAATATTGCAGCAATCTTATTGCTATGTCTAACTCATTAGACAATCTACAAAACTATTCATGACAATCTTCATTCATACTTACTCCCTAAAAAGTATGAGCGACTGTGGACATTTAAATAATACAATATTATTTAGGAAGTAAACATGCAAAATGAAACACAATAATAAACAATCGACAAAAGGCAGTATCAAATACTCATCAAAAAACTATATTATTAATTCACCAAAGTCAATTACATTTATATTGTAATAAGTTTCAAATCCTATCTAATTACAAAAACTAATATCATCTGTTAATCCTATGCGCCGCGCATGCTGATTATGCTTAATCCTACTCAGAGCCTTTGTCAAGGGATCTGCAGGATTATCTTCTGATGATACCCTCTTTACTATGAGGTGACCTTCTTCTACCCTATGTCTTATGTAGTGGTACTTTCTGTCGATGTGTCTGGACTTTCCATGATCTCTCGGTTCCTTTGTCAAGGCAACCGCTCCTTCATTATCGCAGAACAGTTCCATAGGCTCCTGAATACTCGGGACTACTCCAAGGTCACCGATGAAGTTCTTCAGCCAAGCCGCTTCCTTTGCTGCTTCACTTGCTGCGATATACTCTGATTCGCATGTTGAATCAGCCACCGTCTCTTGCTTGGAACTTTTCTAAGTCACTGCTCCCCCATTCAATTGGAATACCCAGCCCGACTGAGACCAACCGTTGTCTCTATCTGTCTGAAAACTGGCATCTGTATACCCGTCTACTCTCAAGGTATCACTGCCTCCAAGGACTAAAACAAAGTTCTTCGTCCTTCGCAGATACTTGAGTATGTTTTTGACCGCTGTCTAATGTGCCCTACCAGGGTTTCCCTGGTATCGACTGACCATGCTCAAGGCAAAAGCCACGTCGGGACGAGTACACTTCATGGCGTACATGATCGACCCCACAGCTGAAGCGTATGGTACCCGACTCATGTCGGAAATTTCCTCGTCTGTACTTGGGCTTTGAGTCTTACTCAATTTGGTATTACTTTGCATTGGTAGCTCTCCCTTCTCGGAATTTTCCATACTAAATCTTTTCAGTACCTTGTCCAAGTATGTGCTCTGACTAAGTCCAATTAGTCTCTTCTTCCTATCTCTCAATATTCTTATCCCGAGAATATAGGCTGCCTCTCCTAGATCTTTCATGGCGAAACACTTCCCGATCCAAGACTTGATATCTTGCAAAGTTGGAACGTCGTTTCCCATGAGCAGTATGTCATCTACATACAGCACCAGGAAGATGACTATACTCCCACTAGCTTTGACATATACGCAAGACTCATCCTCGCTCCTAGAGAAACCAAATTCCTTAACTTTCTCATGGAAACAAAGATTCCAGCTGCGAGAAGCTTGTTTCAATCCATAGATGGATTTTTCAAGCTTACACACTTTGTCAGGATACTTTGCATCAACAAAACCCTCTGGCTGATTCATGTAAACATCCTCAGTCAACTTCCCATTTAGGAAAGCGGTTTTGACGTCCATCTGCCAAATTTCATAATCATGAAATGCAGCTATGGCTAGCATAATCCTGATAGACTTTATCTTAGCCACTGGTGAGAAGGTCTCATCATAGTCAATCCCTGGGGTTTGAGTAAAGCCCTTTGCAACCAGTCTTGCTTTGAAAGTGTGTACCTTTCCGTCCATGTCGGTCTGCTTCTTGAAGATCCACTTGCACCCGACTGTCGACCTGGTATATTGTCAACCAAGTTCCAAACTTGATTGTCATACATGGACTTGATCTCGCTGTCCATTGCCTCTTTCCATTTTGCAGACTCAGGGCCCGCCACTGCTTCCCGGTAGTTAGCTGGTTCATCCAAATTTGTCAGAGTCCTATCACTGACAAACGTATCTCCATCCATAGTTATATGGAATCCATAAAACTCGGGTGGCATGCTAACTCTACTGGAACGCCTAAGAGGTAAGGATATATCAGTCGGACCAACAGGAACTTCTTCCTCTTGTTGGTTGCTAGTTTTTCCTAAGGTTGCATTATCTGGTGTCTCTTGAATTTCTTCAAGATCAATGGTGCTCCCACTGTCCTCTTTGAATATGAGTTCTCTCTCTCGAAAGACTCCTCGTCTAGCTACAAAGACCACGTCCTCGCTTGGTCTGTAGAACAAGTATCCAAAGGACTGTTTGGGATATCCAATGAAAAAGCACCTCTCGCCTCTCTCTGCGAGTTTGTCGTGAGTCTCTCGTCTAACGTAAGCCTCACAACCCCAGACCTTGACATGTGCTAACGAGGGAGCTTTCCCTGTCCACATCTCATGGGGTGTTTTAGCAACCTTCTTGGTTGGGACAAGATTGAGGATGTGGGCGGCAGTCTCTAAGGCATACCCCCAGAAGTGAATGGGAAGTGAAGCTCGATTCATCATGGAACGAACCATATCTAATAGGGTTCGGTTACGCCTTTCGGCTACACCGTTCAACTGTGGTGTCCGAGGAGGCGTTAACTGTGAAACTATTCCACATTCCTTTAGATAGTCTAGGAACTCGATACTAAGATACTCACCGCCTCTATCGGATTTAAGCATCTTTATCTTCCTGCCCAATTGATTCTCAAATTCATTTTTGAATTCCTTGAACTTTTCGAAGGTGTCTGACTTATGCTTGATTAAGTAGATATACCCTTATCTACTATAATCGTCAGTGAAGGTCACATAGAACCGTGTGCCATCTTTTGTTGTTGATCTAAAGGGACCACACACATCTATGTGTATGATGTCCAACAGACCTTCACCTCTTTCAAAGGACCCTTTGAATGGTGACATAGTCATCTTGCCCAAAATACAAGACTCGCATACATCATCCGATTTGAGGTCGAATGATTCCAACACTCCATCCTTTTGGAGTTGGGCGATGCGTTTTTTGTTAATGTGCCCAAGACGACAGTGCCACAAGAACGCCTTTTCTACACCACTAGAAGAATCAATAAAGTTTACACTATGACCTAAATTGTCTACACATTGCACAGTTTCATACACACCATCACAAGGTAAAGCAGTAAATACAGAAATACCATTTTGAAAAACAGAAATGGAACCACTACTATTATCAAACGAAAACTGTAATCCTTGTCTAAACAATGCATGAAATGAAATAATATTCCTTGCCATTTCTGGCGAATAGCAACAATTAAATAGTTCTAAACAAACACCACTACTGAGCACTAAACTATAAGTCCCGATCTTGGTCACAGGCGACGATCTCCTATTCCCCATGATCAGGTTGAGTCTACCGTGCTCCACCTCCCTGCTTTCCCTTAGGTCACAGGCGACGATCTCCTATTCCCCAGAACAAATGTAAATACCCAAGAACTGGAAGATGGTGAGTTTTTAAAGATAGTGTAAATACCTGCTGAAGACGGCTTGACTTTGCCATCCTTCAGATCCTGCAGATATGTTGGGCAGCTTCTCTTCCAATGGCCCCGTTCCTTGCAATAGAAACACTCTGCTTCCTTGGGATTGGCATTATGAGGAATGCCAGAAGTCTTGGGTTTGGAGCCGTTGCTGGACGATCCAACATGCACCTTTTCCCTCCAATTCTACTTGGGAGGGCCCTTTCTATTCTTCCCCTTTCCACCACCAATTGCCAAGACGGGCTGGCTAACTGAGGGTACACTTTTACCCTTCATCCCGTCTTCAGCAGTACGGAGCATGCGATGCAACTCGGCCAGATTGGCCTGAGAGTTGTTCAGATGATAAGCCAGCGTGAACTGGTCATATGAACTAGGCAGAGAATTCAGCACTATGTCTACAGCCAAATCCCCGTGTACTAGCATCTCAAGCTTCCTGAGCCTTTCCACGTATCCTTGCATTCTTTGCACGTGGTTGCAAATGGACTCTCCATCCTTTGGCTTTGCATTGGTGAAGGCTTTGACCACCTCGCGCCTCTCGATGCGCTCTTGCTTGCAGAACTTTTCCGCCAGCTCTTTGTGCATCTCGTAGGGCCAGTAGTCTTCATAGTCTTTGTAGTTCTGGGTTCATTGTGGCTATCATGATGCAAGCCACTTTGTTGCATCATCAGAATGTTTCGAGTATTGAGCGATTTCTTCGGGAGTAGCATTATCGGGATCAATTTCAACAAGCTCGGTTTCCAGAACATACTCTTTATGTTCAAACCTTAGAGCCATCTTGATGTTACGAATCTAGTCATTGTAGTTGTTACCGTCTAACGTAACTTTGGAGCACAATGACAAGATAGAGGTAACATTTGAGTTTGAGTGGGGGCAGATTGTTCAGCAGAAGACATCTATAAAAGAAGATAGTTTTAATTAGACTTATATAATAATCCTTATAATAACCCAATAATAATTATAAGGCTAGGATCCTACAATAACAATTTACAATCTCGAAGAGGGATGCCATAATCAATATTGTAAATTTTATAAGGTAGGCGAATGACGATTCAGCCAATTCCACCGCGGAAAGATAATCATATTAAAATGAAATTCCTAGATTCTTTGAGATTTATTGAACTGTTCAATAGCATGTATTAATCTCGGATGTGCCCCACTGTTTCTGACTGGGATACCGAGGATCACAAACCGGGTGTGAATAACCATGCAAATTAGCTTGGTATTCTCGGGGTCAGTTGTCATCTCAAATTGATGTGCCAGTAAACCACACACGCTCCATCAACAATAACAACACCCGAGAAACCCATTGCAACTCTTTATGAACCCCAATTGGCGTGCCGGTAAACCACACACGCTCCACCAATGTTTCATAAAGTGCAATGTGTAATTTCATGGGTTAGCACCAATTCACATTTTTCCTAAAGTAGCTAGATTGGGGTTTTATTTAAAAGGTTCTAGTACTTTGAATAATATCATTATACTTTTAATGAGATTAGGCGGTCCTATCAAACCCGTTCGGCTAACGAACCTCCACTGATCAGTCGAGCGGTGGGTGAGAGTGTTCACCCATTAGACCGCCATTTTATAGGCAGTCTCCTTATACCCACTTTATAGACCAGCTTCGTGAATGAGGCCTACTAATGATTTGACTAACCATTTTAATCTTATACATATAATAATAACTCCCTAATTATAATATATATAAGATGTAATTTTTTAAACATTTAAAAAATTGTTTCTGGTTTATCTTTTAATTTATTGTCAATTTAAACTATTAAATTTCAAATTAAATTAAACCTTAAAAATCGATTTTAATTATCTTTTAATTAACCAATTAATTAAATTAATTAAATTTGATATTTTAAACCTTTTAAAATATTTTAGGATTTATCCTTTTAATTTTCGCCAATTTAAACAATTAAATTCTAAATTAAATTAAATCCTTGAATTATCTTTTAATTACCAATTAATTAAATCAATTCAAATGTAGATAGGTTTTATCAAATTAATCAAATTAATTAAAACCTATCCTTATCCCCTAATTTTCGATTTTTAGGATAAAGGTTTTAAGGTTTATCTTTTAAATAATTTAAAGTTACCAAAAATAGAAAACCTTCTAAACCCTAATGCCCAAAATCGCCAACTATGGAGGGGGGGGGGAGGCTAGGGTTTTCAAAAACCCTAGCCCCATGACCGATTTCATCATATTAGGGTTTAAAGGCTTTTTAAACCCTAAAAATAGGAAAACAATTATAGCAGTTTAACAAGAAAACAACCAAATGTTCTGATACCACTGTAAGGTTTTCTGCAAATCTATGAACTAAATAACCTAAGTTCACATGCAACCTATGAGGATCTATGTTTTCTTCTAATTAAACATATAACTAATTCCTAAAGGCTGAAAGAATTAAACTAAAAGAAAGAAATCAGAAAAACCAACCTTTTGTGAATCTTGGAAGCAAAGCAACAGAAACCTCTTGCCTCAAATGTAGTCACACCCTAGCTTGGAAGTGTTGGCCGAAAAATTCTTTAGAGAGAGCTTCAAAATAGTGGACTATGAAGGGTTATGAGCCTCCCTATTTATAGGCTCTAGTGGATGACCAGATAAACCTTAAGAGATAAACCTTTTGAATTCAAATCAAGATAAACTATTATCTTATTAATTTAAATCCTTTTATCCTCATTATTAAAATTGAAAATATATATGTTTCCATATATAATTTTGTTGGTCACACACTCACTCAAACTGTCACTTACTCAACTATTGAATAATTACAGTTTTAGTCCCTGCACCTTAATTAATCAATTTAACTGCCAAATTAATTCCAATTAATTCCAAAAAAATCCTAATTAATTATTATAGTTTCTAATTAATATATTATCACTTAAACATATTAATAAACTATTTATTTAATTTCTATTGATTTATTAATCACATAATAAATCAACATTTCTCTCTACCGGACTTTCTGCCAATCCTCCAACTATGAGGGCAACCCAAATGGACTATGCTACTATTAATTAGATAAATACTAATTATTAGTCATGGCTTAGACACCTAATCAAACACTAGGAACCAGTGGGAGTAATAGAATCATCAAAAGAAGGGAACGTAGAAATGTACTTACAGAACATCTGGTTGAGTGAGTCGATACTCAGAATCAAGCAATTGATTCCAAGAGAAGCACTCTCAATAGAAGATGAAATCCGAGAGGATTCTGCGTGGCATAGTGTGAGTCGTTAGTGGAGCGTGTGTGGTTTACCGGTACACTAATAGGGACTCACATAAAGCATGCCGTTTCAAAAGGTACATAGCCGGGGGATTCGTCCCAAGGGCATCTAGCAAGAAAGGATATTCAGATTCTCAAAATATGCCAAAAGGTTTGGATTTTGTGAATAGCCTGAAAGATTTCCATTAATATGTCAGAAAGGTTTGGACTTCGGTTTCGCAAAATGTACCAAAAGTTCCGAATTTTGTGAATAGTCTGAAAGAGTCATATAATTGTGTCAAAGCCAGTGAGAGTATTGTTGTTATCTGCTATCACTGTACGTGGGTTACATACTGGTTCTAGGAAACGTCTCTTATCATTACAAAGTGTAATGACTTGGTGTTAAGAAACGGATCGCTATGAAAGACTTTAAGAGATACAACATACTCAGGTGGTTGTGAACATCTATTAGATAGATTGAAATTCTGCCAATATGATTTTGATGAGATTCAAGATGCATAACCCCAGGAAAGGAGTTTCCTGTAATTGCAAAGTGTGATGACTTGGCATGAAAGAAATAAAGAAGGTGAAACATACACACGTAGTTCACAGACATCTATCGGATAGATGAAACGGACAATATAGACCTAGCCATTGAGAATGTGATCTTGATAAGATTCAAGATGCATAAGAAAGAGTCTCCAAAAGGAAATGGTTTTCGGAAGTCATGACACAAGGATTATAGGTAATCCTTAGATTCCGAAAGGGTTCGGAAAAGGATTAGATCGGATTCCACGAGCCTGTTGGATCGATCAGAAGTGTCATGAACACATCCTGATGACTTGATGCTTAGAGCATAGTAAGTTGGATTCAGGATATTACCTTGCTGAGAATACTGAATGGATTATTTGAACAGACGTGAGAAATCATTGGGAAATGATTGGGATGATTGATTTGAAAGTAGTTTCATATCAGTAATTGTTTACACCAGGACGTGGTGCTGTAGGGCTTGATGGTTAAAGAGTTTTGTTGGTTTTTTATGGGGCGCGTGTGGTTCACCGGCACATCATGGTATCCTGAAATAGTCTTAGGGTATAGTCATGTAGACTAAAGACCCCGAGAACCATGGGCAGTCACGGTACACATCACCGGAATGGAGTTGTGACAGAGAATGACAGAATGACAAATTGAGATATCATCGGAAGAGTATCTGATAGGATCATCTGCAATAAAAGTGTATAAGTGTTAGACACTTGGATACATAGAAAGAGTGAAAAGGTCATATACATAGATATAAAAGGATTGAATTGAAAGTTTAAAAGAGTATAAGAAACCGATAATAGTTATGATAAATCCGACTTGGTGATTACCTCGTGGAGACTTGGTAATAAGCAGGAGTAGCTACCAGTCAGATTTTATGTTTCGCTTTCGCATGTTTTACTTCTTGAATAATTGGATTATTCAAATATCCACAGTCGCTCATACTTTTAGGGAGTAAGTATGAAGGAAGACTGTCATGAATTGGTTTGTAGATTGTCTAAGGAGTTAGACATAGCAATAAGATTGCTGCAACGTTCATGAGTACTTGGAAATGGAGATTTGAGTATTGGATAAACCCGTGCTCAATGGATTGCTTCATGGATTACATCACGAGTAATGTTGAGACGATAATATCTTATGGTCTTAAAGTGGAGAGATATGAGTTATAATTTGCAAGGCGGTTGTTCATTGATAGTACGAAAACGCATCGGTAACTCGATGTTATAAAACGTGCTGTTGTGAGTGATTTGTCTGGTAAAAGATATAAACATATGAGTCGAAACTTATTCGTCCCTTGACCCTGACGGGAAACAGATATCTGTTGGCCACTCGATGATTTTGAAGTTGACTGATGTGCTGGCCAGCCAGGACTAAATTGATGTGTTCAATTTGGAGTCTTATGTCATATGCAAAATCGGAAATCGGGAAACAGTGTATCAGACAGAGATTGATCTCAATCCATGTCTCGTGTCTGAAAGTATCTTGTTGGACGGAGGATCATCTGATCACTTATCAATGGACAGAACTGACTGGGTCAGAGTTCGGCAGCAGTTTCTAGGAAGCTACAGTTTGCTGGTTAATTAGAGGTTAAATTGGTAATTATAGTCATAGACTTATCCAAGTGGGAGACTGTTGGATTAGGCATCTAAGCCATGACTAATAATTAGTATTTACCTAATTAATAGTAGCGAAGTCCATTTGGGTTGCCCTCATAGCTGGAGATTTGGTAGAAAGTTCGGTAGAGAGAAAGGTTGATTTATTATGTGATTAATAAATCAACAGGAATTAAATATATGGTTTGTTAATATATTAAAGTGATAATATATTAAATAGAAACTATATTAATTAATTAGAAATTAATCTGGAATTAATTGGATTTAATTTGGTGATTAATTTAATTAATTAAAGGTGCAGGGGCTGAATTGTAATTATTCAATAGTTGAGTAAGTGACAATTTTGGCAGCTGGTGGTTGGCGAAAATATGGATAAGATAATCCATGATTTTCGAAAAATAATAGAAGGATAAACAAGAGTTTGAATTGTAAGATAAAAGGTTTATCTTATTTGAATTCAAAAAGGTTTATCTCTAAAGGCTTATATGCAACCACTTGGAAAACTATAAATAGGGGTCCTGGGGAACCCTATTCTGCGCCAATTTCCTTCCCTCCTCTCTAGAATTTCGTGGCTTATACCTCTAGCTTGGGTGTGACTTCATTTGAGGCAAGGCATTTACGTTTCTTAGCTTGCAAGAAACAACTAAAGGTTAGTTTTTCTGATTTATTCTTTTAGTTATTTTTTTTGTTTGGCCTTTAGGAATTAGTTACATGTTCAAAGTAAGAAAACATAGATCCAATCTAGGTTGCATGTGAACTTAGGGTTTTAGTTCATAGATTTGCAGAAAACCTTCCATATGAATCTCCTGAAAACCTTGAAATATCTCTCTATATGGACCATACTGGGTCAGGGTTAGAAGAATGGTTTGATGATGATATGAGTGTTGTTTTAAGTACCAAAGGAGAAGATTCATTAATACAAGTCGAAGGTAAAGACCATGAAGTTCTTGATAAAGAACCCATCTTATAAGAAGAGTTTCCCAATTTCCAGGATTTGGACGATTTAATTCGTCCAGATGAAATTCCTAATATGAACAAGACAGCTGGTGATGAGTTCTTGAGTAAAATGTGTTCTGAAGAGAAAGGTGTTGCTCAGACACATGATGACCAACATGATGTCGATGAGGATGAGTTCATCATTCTACTTTTAATGAAAATATTCATTAGAGGAATCAATGCCTTATGTTAGGTATACGATTTGAGAACCCAAAACAGCTGAAACATATGTTATGTAACTATGTTGTGGCTAATGGATACCAACTTTGTTTCAAGAAAAATGATAACAAAAGGCTATTGGTGTTATGTTGCCAAGGGGAATGTAGCTTTAGATTATGGGCCTCATGGATGAGAGATGAACATTCATTTCAAATCAAATCATTTAAAAGTGAACATAAATGTGCACGAAACTACAATCTAGGCTCAATTGCGACATACTTCTGGATTAGAAGTCATTACACAATAGAGATGTTACATAGACAAAAGCTTAGTATAAGGCAACTTAGACTTGAAGTGATAAATAAATTTGGAATAGATGTTAGTCTCTGTAGAGGGGCAAGAAAACATGCAATGAGTTTAATAGAAGGTAGACTAACTAAGCACTATGCAAAATTATGGTATTATGGTGAGGAGATTAGAAGGACAAATCATGGTTCTACTATCAAATTGGATGTAAATTCAATGCCCGATGGAAAGACTTACTTTAGCATGTTTTATGTTTGTTTTGAAGCTATCAATAAAGGGTGGATTAAAGGGTGTAGAAGAGTGATAGGAATAGATGGTTGTTTCTTAAAGGGAATTTGTTGTGGGGAGTTGCTTTGTGCTGTTGGTAGGGATGCTAAAAACCAGATTTTCCCAATTGCTTGGGCAGTTGTACGTGTAGAGAATAAGGAGAATTAGGTCGGAATGTTTTTTGGATTTGCTTATAGATGACATTGATCTGAGCTTGGGCAACGGGCTAACATTGATGTCTGACCAACACAACACAAGGTAAACAATATTTTTAATGTTATTACATGTGTTTATTGATTTGCTTCATGTAACACCCGGTTTCTCATACAAAGTACACCCAAAATTTTACAAACAATTATATGTTAAAAATGGGTATACTTGCACTTAACCCAGGAAAAACAATATGTTATTAAACATTAATTACACAAAAGGTCCTTAAATTTTTGACCAGGCATTACAAATAAACCTAACACAACTAAAGGACATGCTCTGAGTTGTCTATCTCTCTTTATCACATGCCTTCCCCTATCACTGCTACAGATACCTGCAAAACAACAAACAACTCAAGTGTAAGCTTATAAAGCTTAGTGAGAAATCTCAATCATACTCCACAATCTCTTTTAGTAAACTCTCTTCTCATTCTTCTTTTTGCTAGTCTCATTAGCAATATTCACTCTCTCTAAAATCTGAAACCTGCAAACATATTAGCTTTACAAACACCAGCTAATTAGTAGTAATATCAACTCAATAAATAAGTATCTCAATTGATGCTACTCATAAACTCAATCCTACATACTCGTATAAACTCATTTCACTGTTAATTATGCTCAATTATAACAGTTATCATGGTTGTAGCAATCAAACTCAAAGACTCTTTAAGTCACTCACTCTAGCATATACTCTGATCTTATGCTCAAGTATAGACTATAACTCGTCTCTTGTTATCCACAATTAACATAACCACTTTAACTCTAAGCTACCGCAATATCAATACAACACACATATATGTACAACATATGTATTAACTCAATCTCTATGATTATCTCAGTCATTCAGTATATTCATTCAAACCAAGTACTCGTATATAACAGTAAATTGTAAACCTTGTTTAACTCATACAACTTAGTATCTCAACCAATTAACATGTACCATAATTCAATTTAGATATAGTCAAACTATATATAATGAATTATAACTACTCACCTAATATCGGCTTGGTACGTGGAACTCCCAATTTGCGCGTACCGGGCATCTGTTCGCTAGACTTGGTTATATCACCATAGTCTAAATCAATTCTTCAACATCCACAATCATCTCAATATCATCTATCTCAAAGATGTATCAATCAAAAAAGGAAAAAGGAGTATAAACGGTAAATATCAACTCAATATTTACCGAAATCCCCAATTCCGCGGTTCTACTCATTCAACCGCAGAAACTCGACAATACTCTCACCAATAACTCTAAAGGCATCCACTAACAATCTACTATCAACATATATAACAATATATAACGAAATCACGAAATCAAAGTTAGGGTTTCAAAAACCCCAAACCGAAGAGATCACTCACCTCGACGAATTAGGAAGCAAGAACGCGTGTACGGGATTAGATCCGCATCTCCCCATGTTTCCCTACGATTCTCCAGCTTCAATTTGACCCAAAATCGCCATTTGGAGCTCTCAAGGTCGAAAAGGAAATGTTTTTCCCGTAATGAGCATTTCTGCACATTTAAAGGGTCTGTCAGATCCACACGGCCCGTGTGGAATTCCACACGCCCCGTGTGATTCTGGAAAGGCTCACTGCAGGATTTCACACGGCCCGTGTGGAATTCCACACGCCCCGTGTGATTCTGGAAAGGCTCACTGCAGGATTTCACACGCCCCGTGTGAAATCTGCACGCCCCGTGTGAATCTGGAATTTCACTTAGTTTTTCGATCGTAACTTTCTCGTTTCTTATCCGTTTTTAACAATCCTTATATGCTTAGAAAGCTAAGGAAAAGTTCTACAACTTGATTAGGCTAATTATAACTTTAGATTAACACATTTCTAAACAACTCATATGTAAGACAACACCGATTATAAGGTAATAACTCTACTTACCTTAGTAAACATCTTAAAATGAAAATAGGTCTTACAAGTTCTCTCCTCCTTCAAAAGATTCCGTCCTCGGAATCTCTTAGAATAGGTATGGTCTATACAACCACCTCACCACCACAATCACACATCACCTACGATAATAATATTATCCTTTCGTCATCTCATATGACATGTACATATTGTCATATCTCATTTACTCATAATATAATTAACGCCCGCCATCAGTCTCATAAGATGATCTTTATAGCTATATTGGCTATCATCATTGCCACGTAGGCAAGTACTCACTCTTTTATAGTGCACCCTTCGTTGTAGCTTCGTCGACATCAAAGTATCTCACCTTACTCCTCAAGTGATACTCCAATCACTATCATTATTTTCATACATTCATATTTATGACTCACATCGAGCCACATTCTCATTGTACCATCCTTCAATAAGGAAAACGGTCCCACTGATTCTAATACTCATTCTCTCTCAATTTACTCCTCTAATTGCAACCTGTCAATTATTGACTCTTCATTATCACAACTCATGAATATTAGAAACTATCTCGAGTTTCATTCACGTCTCCTCTAATTTGGTTTTTAACCTTCGACCCTTTGATCACATGAGACCCCTTTCAGTTGTCTTATCACCACAACTGATTATTACTTCTCTGAAAGCTCATTTATCTCTACTCCCACCTCAGCACACATATTAGGTTTTTACCCAATATTCAACTAACAATCCTCCACCAAAATGGCTCCTCTTCATATCAGTTCAACAACATACCTCATGTTGTTTCTCTCGATTACTCACTCATTATATCCTCTCTTATGTGGACAATCCACATCACATTCTCATTAAATCATTAGCTTTATCAAACTCAATAATTTATTATCAAATAAATTCTCAACACAACCGCATATATTCCTCTTGACATACCATCAATAAGGATTTTCCTCTCGCCACCTCTTCGTCATTATCACCTCAATCTCTAATTCATCCGAATGACACAAAATAGGTGATAGATATACAACTCATCACAATCTCTACACATGACCAAATAATAATAATAATAATAATAAAATCTGACACCGCAATCTCTACGGTGAGATCATATCTCATTATCCGATTAACTCATTAATCTCAATAAAATAACTCAAGATTATTATAGTAAAATCTATTATCTATTGTCTTATACGACTAAATAGTTTTGTCATCTCGACACTCACGCATTTATCTCATTGGCAGTAATTGGTTTGATTGCTAAGGAACGAATCCTATCAATCGCAAACACAATTACTTTCCTCCTCCTTTTAACTCACATCTTTTCATGATGTATTTATAAAACTCTATCTCATCCAACATGTAAGAAATTTCACACTTTCTCAACACGACTACATGACACACGTACTTACTCACAGCAACATTTCTTAACAATATTACTCACTGTATTATCTCATAGTACCTCTATACTGTTACTTAACCTCTAATTCGTCCTCTTCTCAACCCACAAGGTTTCAAGCTATGTAAGCTTACCGCTGTGTTCATATTTATCCACACTTAAGGATAGTACATGTCTCATTACTCCACATAATCATAAAGTATATGCATGTCTACACGCAAGCACAACACTGCGACACCATCCTGCCTCAGCTCATGGTACCCCGTACCATCCTCTGGTTTCACCAATCAACGTTTCTCATACCGTCCTTTGATCAAATCATGGTACCTCGTACCATTTCTGATTTCAATCCATCTCCTCTTTGACTCTAGCGGATCTCCCTCTCGGTATTGAGCCATAAAGACTCACCATCACTCCTTCTTCGGTTTGAGTCACCAAGGTTCTCACTACTCTAACCACAAGGTACTCGTTATGTGGTTCCACAGAAATATGTGGTCTCAACCTCAATTACTTAATATGTAACCCCACATAACATGTGGTCTCAATCACGTTTACTCAATATGTGACCCCACCAAAAATGTGGTCTCGATCATATTTACTCAATATGTGACCCCACTGAATATGTGGTCTCGATCACATTTACTCAATATGTGACCCCACTGAATATGTGGTCTCGATCACATTTACTCAATATGTGATCCCACCGAATATGTGGTCTCGATCACATTTAATCAATATGTGATCCCACCGAATATGTGGTCTCGATCACATTTACTCAATATGTCGCCCCACAACATATGTGGTCTCGATCACATTTACTCAATATGTGACCCCACAACATATGTGGTCTCAACCACTTTTACTCGATCCGTGGCCCCACAACATATGTGGTCTCAACCACTTTTACTCAATATGTGGCCCCACAACATATGTGGTCTCAACCACAGTTACTCATTATGTGGCCCCACAAAATGTGTGGTCTCAACCACTTTATTCGATATGTGGTCCCATAGAATATGTAGTCTCAACCACATTTACTCGATATGTGATCCCACAGAATATGTGGTCTCAACCACATTTACTCGATATGTGGTCCCACAGAATATGTGGTCTCAACCACTTTTACTCGTTATGTGGTCCCACAGAATATGTGGTCTCAACCACAAAGTACTCGTACATAGAAGTCTCGTAACATCTGTGAAACAACAAACACTATATATACAATATCAAAATTTATATATATTTTTACCATGTATATACTCTTTATACACACTTCTCTATGGTTGTTAAGTACTCGTCAAGCAACCACTTATAATCTCTGTTATATACAATTACAAAGCACTCGTTATGTGATATGTAAACATTACCTCAAATGGACACGAGATTCTCATCTCGATGCCGATTACTACACTTTATAACCACAATTCTCTAACACATGTAATCTCAATTGATCTTTTATGTGTCTAAAAATTTCACACATATTCTACTACATGTATTATCAATAATTAAACACATATAACTCATTACAACTACCATTTTAAGTAAATTACTTACATACCTCATAGCAACAAAATCTTGTTTTCTCACTAGCTGAAACTTGCATACTTTGAATCTCAACTCTTGAGTGTACTCGGCTACACTCACATGTCTCAACTTTTAGCTCATGCTCAGCTTATGCTCATACTCTTTCTCATCATTAGTTGAAATTTCGCTTCAACCGGGATCTTATCTCATCATCAGTTGGAATCTCGTCATTAGCCGGAATCTCATCTCAATTAGTATCTCATCTCGTATTCAGTTGACATCTCATTATCAATTGAAGTTCTCGTCTTCTCATTAGTTGATATCTCATATCAACCAAAATCTCGTCTCATCATCCTCTGTAGGTCCAACCGAATGTGACCGATTTATCAACTCGTCCTCATCTGTCTCCACATCTATATCCACACACAGAATATAACAATAACAAATATAACATAAAAGTTATACTTAACTCATAAACTAAAATCTACAGCAGTATCTTTTCCGAAGCATGTGATAGGGGCTCTCTCCTCCTTCAGTTCAAGTCTAGGACTCTATACTCAAAGACCTAGTTCACTTAAACTATGCTCTGATACCAACTTGTAACACCCGGTTTCTCATACAAAGTACACCCAAAATTTTACAAACAATTATATGTTAAAAATGGGTATACTTGCACTTAACCCAGGAAAAACAATATGTTATTAAACATTAATTACACAAAAGGTCCTTAAATTTTTGACCAGGCATTACAAATAAACCTAACACAACTAAAGGACATGCTCTGAGTTGTCTATCTCTCTTTATCACATGCCTTCCCCTATCACTGCTACAGATACCTGCAAAACAACAAACAACTCAAGTGTAAGCTTATAAAGCTTAGTGAGAAATCTCAATCATACTCCACAATCTCTTTTAGTAAACTCTCTTCTCATTCTTCTTTTTGCTAGTCTCATTAGCAATATTCACTCTCTCTAAAATCTGAAACCTGCAAACATATTAGCTTTACAAACACCAGCTAATTAGTAGTAATATCAACTCAATAAATAAGTATCTCAATTGATGCTACTCATAAACTCAATCCTACATACTCGTATAAACTCATTTCACTGTTAATTATGCTCAATTATAACAGTTATCATGGTTGTAGCAATCAAACTCAAAGACTCTTTAAGTCACTCACTCTAGCATATACTCTGATCTTATGCTCAAGTATAGACTATAACTCGTCTCTTGTTATCCACAATTAACATAACCACTTTAACTCTAAGCTACCGCAATATCAATACAACACACATATATGTACAACATATGTATTAACTCAATCTCTATGATTATCTCAGTCATTCAGTATATTCATTCAAACCAAGTACTCGTATATAACAGTAAATTGTAAACCTTGTTTAACTCATACAACTTAGTATCTCAACCAATTAACATGTACCATAATTCAATTTAGATATAGTCAAACTATATATAATGAATTATAACTACTCACCTAATATCGGCTTGGTACGTGGAACTCCCAATTTGCGCGTACCGGGCATCTGTTCGCTAGACTTGGTTATATCACCATAGTCTAAATCAATTCTTCAACATCCACAATCATCTCAATATCATCTATCTCAAAGATGTATCAATCAAAAAAGGAAAAAGGAGTATAAACGGTAAATATCAACTCAATATTTACCGAAATCCCCAATTCCGCGGTTCTACTCATTCAACCGCAGAAACTCGACAATACTCTCACCAATAACTCTAAAGGCATCCACTAACAATCTACTATCAACATATATAACAATATATAACGAAATCACGAAATCAAAGTTAGGGTTTCAAAAACCCCAAACCGAAGAGATCACTCACCTCGACGAATTAGGAAGCAAGAACGCGTGTACGGGATTAGATCCGCATCTCCCCATGTTTCCCTACGATTCTCCAGCTTCAATTTGACCCAAAATCGCCATTTGGAGCTCTCAAGGTCGAAAAGGAAATGTTTTTCCCGTAATGAGCATTTCTGCACATTTAAAGGGTCTGTCAGATCCACACGGCCCGTGTGGAATTCCACACGCCCCGTGTGATTCTGGAAAGGCTCACTGCAGGATTTCACACGGCCCGTGTGGAATTCCACACGCCCCGTGTGATTCTGGAAAGGCTCACTGCAGGATTTCACACGCCCCGTGTGAAATCTGCACGCCCCGTGTGAATCTGGAATTTCACTTAGTTTTTCGATCGTAACTTTCTCGTTTCTTATCCGTTTTTAACAATCCTTATATGCTTAGAAAGCTAAGGAAAAGTTCTACAACTTGATTAGGCTAATTATAACTTTAGATTAACACATTTCTAAACAACTCATATGTAAGACAACACCGATTATAAGGTAATAACTCTACTTACCTTAGTAAACATCTTAAAATGAAAATAGGTCTTACAAGTTCTCTCCTCCTTCAAAAGATTCCGTCCTCGGAATCTCTTAGAATAGGTATGGTCTATACAACCACCTCACCACCATAATCACACATCACCTACGATAATAATATTATCCTTTCATCATCTCATATGACATGTACATATTGTCATATCTCATTTACTCATAATATAATTAACGCCCGCCATCAGTCTCATAAGATGATCTTTATAGCTATATTGGCTATCATCATTGCCACGTAGGCAAGTACTCACTCTTTTATAGTGCACCCTTCGTTGTAGCTTCGTCGACATCAAAGTATCTCACCTTACTTAAAAAAAGTTCCTTGGTGCACATTTTGAAAACTTATTCCGGAAAGCCTCCAATGCTACTACAAAACAAAAGCCTCCACATGCCAACAAGTTTTTGATGGACAAGGACCTAAAGACATGTCAAATGCTTACTTTGAAACTGGGAGATGTTGTACATCCAATGAGAATGGTACATCTGAAAGCTTTAATGCAGTAATTGTTGAAGCTAGGAAAAAACCCATAATCACAATGTTAGAGAAATTAAGGTTGTATATGATGAAGAGTTACTCAAGATGAATGGAAGAGGATGGTCTACTGACATTTCACCTTCAATTATACATAAGTATGACTTGAAGATACAATAGAGATACTGGGAGGTATTGCCAAGTGGCTTGCATCAATTTGTGTGACACCCCTCGCTAGGGATTAATAATTTAAAACATTATATATCTTAAATGATACCATTAGTTCAAAGGAAGTTTCATCATTGTGGAAATTAGGTCCCAAAACATGAAATAGTAGTTTAAAAACGTATAGCGAGGAAGTATCATAATTCAAGTACAAAAACACGGTTTAAATGGCCACACATCCCGTGGTCCTCTAAAAATCCTCGCCTTGTCTCAAGCTCCTAGTCTTAACCTGAGTACACATCAAATGAGTTAAGCAATTGAAATGCTTACTGAGTCACCTGAGGTTACCTCATTGTGAGTGGGAAGGATAACATTAACACTCGAGACAACCTCCAAAAATAGTTTTCTTCACACGCTTAAGAATTTTGTTAAACATCAAAAGGTTTCTCAAAATAGATAGTCATGATATGCAAATGCAATGCAACTATCCCAACCCATGTCCACTGCATAAAAGTCCATCTCACCCCAATGGCACCCACCTAAGTTCACAAGCAAACGCACAAAGCATAATACATGATCCCTGTATGGGTTGAAACTAAGACTAGTGGCTATCATACTAGCCTCATGAGGGGTAACAACTCCCTCATGCGGATTCCCTATTGTCGAGAACAAACACTCCTCACCCTCTTTAATTGAGAAGGGTAAAACTCAATATCTCCTCACCCTTTTTAATTGAGAAAAGGGCAAAACTCGTCCTCAAGGCATCTCACAGTCAACCCCATCCTATATGTAATGCAATGCACAAATAGGAAGCTCAAAATATATTTCAAAAATTCATTGTAGTAATTTATGGAAAACATCTTTAAAAAAGACTCATTTCATGCAATGCACAAATAGTATTTGAACTTCAATTAGCACATAAAGAGTATGCATGATTTTGAGTAATAACACACACAAAGGTAATAGAGAGATGTGTACTCCCGGTAACTCACCTTCCTTAAATCTCTAAGAAGGGTGCTACTTCCTTGCTTCAACTCCAATTACTCCTTTCCTACAAGAGAGAATATCTAACATTACTCATGACTCTAAGACTAGTTTAACTTCACTAATTAGGGGTAAAATTTTAGTTAAACATTGTCTAGAATTGGGCTTGAACCTTAGAACCCAAGGCCCAAACCATAAAGCTCAAAGTCTAAAAACTGAAAAATTGGCCAGACCCAGCTACACGGGTCGTGTAGCACCCCGGGCAAATCCAAACAGTAACCCCAGAACTTCTACACGGGTCGTGTAGCCCTACACGGGTCGTGTAGACCTGCTGTAACTCCGATTTTTCGTCCTTTTCACCTCTTTTTGACCCAATTCAAGTTCTAACACTTCTCCAAACTCATATACATCAAAAGGACATAATTCTAACCCAAATTATATGTGATTATACTCATTTAACCCATCCAATATCATCTCAATTGAATCAAATCCATGCTATGATCATAACTTTACTCCATAAGCTTTAACCATGGAATACTCAATTCCATTCTTCCATTTGGCCAAAACTAAGGGAATTCCTTTTTCCAATAGCTTGGGATCATTAAGAATTACTCAAGCTCTTCATAGAAACACATTGAAGGATAAGAGTTGACCCAATCATCAAGGATTTACCCATAGATGAGTTTTCCCTAAACAATAGGGTTCATAAGAATCAACAAGCATCCTTAATGGTTCTCCAAGCATATAATAATCAAATTATGGAAGGATAACTACTAGAATTCATTGAATAAACCATTGGGATCATAGATTTCATCTCCCCCATCCTTGAACTCGAATTCCATACTCATTTCACCCCAAAAGTGGGTTTCTAACAAGAACACAAGATTTCTTACCTTAGATCTTCAAGGGATTGATACAAGTCACTTAGATCTTGATAGAATTGAGCTTCCCCACTTGAATCTCCTTGAAAATCGCCTCCCTCCTTCTCCTTCTCAAAATCGTGATTATGAAGAGTAATGGGGGTTTTGCCCAACTAAAACCTCTAGTTTTCCATAATTGCAAAGTAGTCCCTCCAGCACAACTAACTCTTTATTATTTGCAATGAGACCCCTCCCCACCCTACAAGAGTTCTAGTTTTGCATATAAGTCCCCCTTCTATAACATCCTATGGTAATTCTCATTTTTACCCATAATTATGCACTCTATAATAAATATTTCTTCATAATTCTAAATTCTCATTCTATTTATTATTATTAGTTATTATAATTATTAAATTTTATTTTAATTTTATTTACTAAACTTTTAGCCCTAGATTAAGGATGTTACAATTACCTTCCCCTTAAGAAGATTCCGTCCTCGGAATCTCGGCATCTCCGAACAGGTGAGGATATCTTTTCCGCATCTCCTCTTCCGTTTCCCAAGTAAGATTTGCCCCCGAAGAATGCTTCCATTTGAAAAGTACCAAGTCAATCATCTTTTTCCTTAGCTTCTTAACCTTTCTATCCAAAATTTCTTCGGGTTCTTCCACAAGCCACTTATTTTCATCCACCCGAATTTCCTCTAAAGGTAGAAAGTCAACTTTATCACCAAGCCATTTTCTAAGGTAACATACATGAAATAGATTATGAATCCCATTCAACTCCGGTGACAACTCGAGTCGGTAAGCTTGCTTCCCGATCTTCTCCAACACATTAAGAGGTCCAATATATCTCAGATTAATCTTTCCTCTTTTCCCAAACAGGAAGATTCCTCTCCAAGGTGACACTTTAAGTAACACTTGATCTCCTACTTGAAAAACCATGGGTTGATTCTTCAAATCCGCATAACTCTTTTGTCTACTTTGAGCCGCCTTCATCCGCTCTCTAATTATCTCCACCTTTTCCGCAGTTTCTTAAATCAAGCTAGGCCCCACTAAAACCTTCTCCCGCTTGTAACCAACAAGAAAGGGATCTACACTTCCTTCTATACAAAGCTTCATATGAGGCCATCTCTATGGATGAATGGTAGCTATTGTTATAAGAAAACTCAATCAACGGAAGATGCTTATCCCAACTCCCTCCAAAATCCAACACACACGCATGCAACATATCTTCAAGAGTTTGAATTTTCCTCTCACTTTGCCCATCGGTTTGAGGATGATATGTCGTGCTTAAACAAAGCTTAGTTCCCAATACCTCTTGCATGCTCTTCCATAAATGTGATGTAAACCGATTGTCCCGATCCGACACAATCGACAATGGCACCCCGTGCCTCCAAACAACCTCATCCACATATAACTCCGCAAACTTCTCAATAAGCCATGTTTCTCTTGCCGCAAGAAATAATGCACTTTTAGTCAACCAGTCCACAATAACCCAAATCATATCATGACCACTTCTTGTTCGAGGTAACTTGGTAACAAAATCCATAATGATATTTTCCCATTTCCATTACGGGACTTCCAACGGTTCGAGATCTCCATAAGGTCTTTGATGCTCGGTTTTGACCAAAGAACACGTTAAACATTTGTTAATATACTTGGCAATATCCACCTTCATGGTCGGCCACCAATACAAAGGCTTCAAATCCATATACATTTGTACACCTGGGATGAATGGAATACTTTGTCTTATGAGCCTCCTCGAGAATCAATTCCCTCTTTCCACCATACAATGGTACCCAAACACGTCCTTGAAATGTTTTCAATCCATGAGAATTTTCCTCAAACTTCACTGTCTTACCAAGTCTTTCTTCTTTAATGTGGTCATTATCTTGAGCCTTTTCTTGTACGTTCTTCAACATGTTGACGAGCGTAGAGACCACCACATTCTCAGTGTATCATCAACTCTCTCTATAACACTAATCTCAATAACTATTTGAGATTCAACTTCTGCTTGTAACTCAATAGGAAAATGGTCTCACCGATTCCAATCTCATACTCTCTCTCTCAATTTACTCCTCCAATAATAACACGCGAGTTATTGATTTCTCCTACTTGCACATCCTCATCACTCAGAGTAGGAGGAACACTCAGATAACATATAAGACACAGATATTCAATTGTCTTACTCGTGTTACTTAACTCATCAATACTAGAATGTAAATCCAAAAATACTAAAATATCAGAAACTATCTCGAGTTTCACTCACATCTCCTCTAATTTGGTATTTAACCATCGACACTTTTGTCACATAAGACCTCTTTTAGTTGTCTTATCTCCACGACCAATTACAATTTCTGCAAAAGCTCATTTATCTCTGCTCCCACCTCAGCACACATATTAGGTTTTCACCCAATATACAACTTACTATCCTCAACCAATAATGGCTCCTTTTCATCTCAGTTCAACAATATATCTCTTGTTGTTTCTCTTAATGTGCTTACTCGCTACACCATCTCTTATATGGACAATCCATATTATATTTTCACTCAATCATTGACTCTATCAAACTCGATAATTTATTTTCAAATAAATTCTCAACACAACCGCATATATTCCTCTTGACACACCATCAGTAAGGATTTTCCTCTCGCAATTTCTCTATCGTTATCATCTCAATCTATGATTCATCCGAACGATACAAAATTAATTTGTACATACATACAGCTCACCAAAATCTCTACACACAATTCACAAGGAAAAATAATAATAACCAACAATGCAATCTCTACGGTGAGATTATATCTCACCATCCGATTTACTCATTAATCTCAAGAAATAACTCAAGATTATTATAGCAAAATCTATTATCCATCGTCTCATACAAATAAATAGTTTTGTCATCTCGACACTCACGCATTTATCTCATTGGCAGTAATTAGTTTGATTGCTAAGAAACGAATCCTATCAATCACAATCACAATTACTTTCCTCCTCTTTTAACACATATATTCTCATCATGTATTTTTAAAACTCTATCTAGTTCAACATACACGAAATCTCACACATTCTCAACACGAGTACATGACAAACAAACATACTCACAGCAACACTTCTTAATAGTATTACTCACTGTATTATCTCACAGTACCTCTATACTGTTACTCAGCCTCTGATTCGTCCTCTTCTCAACCCACAAGGTTTCAAGCTATACAAGCTTACCGATATGTTCATATCCATCCACACGCAAGGATAGTACATGTCTCATTACTCTGCATCATCAATAAGTACATTCCTGTCTACACACAAGCACAACACTGCGATACCACCCTGCCTCAGCTCATGGTACCCCATACCATCCTCTGGTTTCACCAGTCAACGATGTGTCACAGTATCTCATACCGTCCTTTGATCAAATCATGGTACCTCGTACTATTCTCTGATTTTAATCCATCTCCTCTTGACTCTGGCAGGTCTCCCCTACGGTTTCGAGCCATATAGACTCACCGTCACTCCTTTTGTTTGAGTCACAAAGGTCCTCACTACTCTAACCACAAGATACTCGTTATGTGGTTCCACATAAATATGTGGTCTCAACCTCAACTACTCAATATGTGACCCCACAGAATATGTGGTCTCAATCACATTTACTCGTTATGTGACCCCACAAAATATGTGGTCTCAACCACTTTACTAGATATGTGGCCCATAAAATATGTGGTCTCAACCACTTTACTCGATATGTGGCCCCACAAAATATGTGGTCTCAACCACATTTACTCAACAATTAACTCAATCTCTAGGTCAATAAGGCCTATATGAACCACTTTAGGTTCTCTCAATTATACCACAAAGTACTCTTTATGTGGTTACTCAAATGTCCTCTAACATCCCTGTCACAAATATCTCATTATGTGACGATTTCAAGTCACAAAAACTCAATACTCAACATACCAATTTACAATCAGGTATAATGTGCATTCAACCAAACACTCACCATCTTTCTCAACTCATATTCTTTTGGCTATCTCAGCCATTCATCTTGATATCATAAGTACTAGTTATATGGCCCCACAAAATATGTGGTCTCAACCACAAAGTACTCGTATGCAGAAATCTCGTAACATCTGTGAAACAACAAGCAATATATATACAATATCATAATTTATATATTTTTCACCATGTATATTCTCATTATACACACTTCTCCATGGCTGCTAAATACTCGTCAAGCAACCACATATATTCTCAGTTATACATAATCACAAAGCACTCATTATGTGATATGTAAACCTTACCTCCAGTGGACACGAGATTCTCATCTCAATGCCGGTTACTACACTTTATAACCACAATTCTCTGACACATGTAATTTCAATTGATCTTTTATGTGTCCAAACATTTCACACATATTCTACTACATGTAGTATTAACAATTAAACATTCGCAACACGTTATAACTAACATGTTAAGTAAAATTATTTACATACCTCATAGCAACAAATCTTGTCTTCTCATTAGTTGAAACTCGCATACTTCGGACCTCAACTCTTGAGTGTACTCGGCCACACTCACATGTCTCAACTCTTAGCTCATACTCATCTTAGGCTCATACTTTTTTTCATCGTCAATTGGAATTTCGTCTCAACTGGGATCTCATCTCATCATCAGCTGAAACTCATCATTAGCTGGAATCTCATCTCAATTAGTATCTTACCTCGTATTTAGTTGACATCTCATCATCAACTGAGGTTCTTGTCTCCTCGTTAGCTGATATCTCTTATCGGCCAAAATCTCGTCTCATCATCCACTATTGATCCAACCGGCTTTGACCAATTTCTCAACTCATCCTTCATCTAACTCTATATCTGTGTTTACACACAGAAAACAACAATAACAAATATAACATAAAAGTTATACTCAAATCATACACCAACATCAGTAGCAGTATCTTTTCCAAGCATGTGATAGGGGCTCTCTTTTCTCGGTTTAAGTCGAGGACTCTACACTCAAGACCTAGTTCACTTAAACCATGCTCTGATACCAACTTGTATCACCCGGTTTCTCATACGAAGTACACCCAAAAATTTTCAAACAATTATACATCAAAGTGGGTATACTTGTACTCAAACCACGGATCAAGATGTTATCATCATAAATAATTACACAAAAGGTCCTTACAATTTTAACCAAGCATTACAAATAAATCTAATACACCTAAAGGACAGACTCTAAACTTGTCCATCATTCTTTATCACATGCCTTCCCCTATCACAGCTACAAATACCTGCAAAACAACATAACCCTCAAGTGTAAGCTTATAAAGCTTAGTGAGTAATCTCAATCATATTTCACAATCTTTCTCAATAAACATCCTCATCTTCCTCTCTTGCTATTCTCATTAGCAAGATCCTTCTCCTCTTAACTCGGAACCTGCAAACATATTAGCTTTACAAACACTAGCTAATTGTTAACAACATCAACTCAATCATAAGTACCACAATCAGTAATACTCGTAAACTCGATTGCCATTTCACATATACTCATTTTTAACAATCTACAAAACTCAATAGCCCTCATGGCGATACTATTCCACACGAAACAATATAACACAACCATATCAACATTTACTCTAATTATACAATCAATATGTATTTTTGACTCGGCCACTCTTACATACTTGTAACAGTTTACTCAATCAAAAGTTACAACAATAACCACAACATAGCACAATCATATATGAACTCAATTACAACATTTCTCATTGTTATAATAATCAAATGCAAGAACTCATTACCTCAGTCATGCAAACATCTACTCTTCTTTATTAATTAGTGTTTATACTCAACTCATCATTCATTATCTATAATAACAATATAACTCTACCACTTAGTCTTATGAAATCAACATAACACATAGAAAATATATAAACAAATATATATACTCTATATAAAAAAAGTGTAACTCTACTCAGGTACTAGAAAGTACTCACCTGATATCAACTTAGTATATGAAATCCCCAAGTTACACGTACCGGACTCCTATTCACTAGACTCAATTATATCACCACAATATGAATTCATTCTCAAATATCCACGATCATCTCAACGACATCTAACTCAAAAGATGTATAAATCATAAGCAAGAAAAAGGAGTACAAACGGTAAATATCAACTCTATATTTACCGAAAACTCCAAATCCACGGTTCTACTCATTCAACCGTAGAAACTCGACAATAATAACACGAATTACTCTAAAGGCATCTACTAACAACCTACTAACAACATATATAATAATATATAGCAAAATCATGAAGATTGAAAACTAGGGTTTAAAACCCCCAAAACCGAGAGATACTCACCTTTGACGAATTAGGAAGCAAGAACACGTTTACGGGGTTAG
The DNA here is from genome assembly GCA_023525715.1 of Cichorium intybus. Classification (NCBI taxonomy): domain Eukaryota; kingdom Viridiplantae; phylum Streptophyta; class Magnoliopsida; order Asterales; family Asteraceae; genus Cichorium; species Cichorium intybus. The sequence goes on from CM042017.1 coordinate 82,242,437, forward strand.
ATTCATGCTTCTATATGTTTCCCCACGAACCTCCAGACTTCATTTCACTCAAAATAGCCATTTGAAGCTCTCAAAATTGAAAATGAAATGTTTTTCCTCGAAATAGGTTTTCTGCACATTTAAATGGGTCTGCATGCGTAACACGGCCCGTGTTTTGCTACAGTGCCCGTGTTTAAATTTACACGGCCGTGTTTTGCTACAGTAACCAGGAAACACAAAATTACCGTATGTTACATGACCCGTGTAAGCCATTTTTGGCGTTTTTAAGGCTCAAACTTCTTCCAAATGGGTTTCTAATCACCCAAACTCATACATCAACTTAACTAATCTTATTCACACCAAGATTAGTACATAAGAAAGGTTTGAACCTCTTCTCACAAATCACACAACTCATAACTCAAAGGTAATCATAAAAGATTGTCACACAACTCTAAATAACTCAAAGCTAGAATCATACTAATTTATATAGTAATAACTCTACTTACCTTAGTAAGCATCTCAAAATGAAAATGGGTCTTACATGATGGAAGCACACCTCCGACGGCGTAAGGCAGACGGTTACCGACGTGTTCCAACGGCGGATGACGAATCCTCTGTAAATGAGAGCTTTGTGGTTTCACCGGTTGAGCAAGAACAACGTCCCGTAAATCACTCTTGCTGACATTATAAACAGGCGTTGATGCTGTTGCTGGTTGTGGTGGATACTGGACTGCTGAGATTCATTGGCGTGATCCAAACCCACCGCCGGCGGCGGGCGGCGGATGAAGCGGATAAATTTGATGATCAAACTCAAAGGGTTTTCTAATGGGTGGTTTAGAAATCTTATGAGATAGTTTATGAATCTGTTTCAAGTACTCATTTTTGGCACCAGTACTAGAATCAAGATTAGGGTTTATTTCAGACATCTTTAACGTTGTAGATATCTTCGTATGAAGAGATATAGAGAGAAAGAGTGTGTACGCAATATCTTCACATGGGTAAAATGGTAATTTCACAAAGAGCTGTGAATATGTGTAAAGGGCCAGATTTGGTTAAATTTAGGTCGTAATAGGATTAATTGTGTAGTTAGGAGGTAAATGATCCGCTTTGAATACGTTTAGGTTTAATATTAAAGATTTTGAAAGCCTATGTTTACATATACTTTATTGATAAGGGTAAAATGTTGATTTTTTTTATTTTAAAAATTGACATGATAGTTATGGGATTAGAGACGTTGTATGTATCAAAACGTTTTGGTAGAATATGTTGGCATCGATAAACATGTAATTTTGTGTGTAATAATCACATGATATAAATGAAAGCCTATGTTTATATATACTTTATTGATAAGGGTAAAATGTTGATTTTTTTTTAAAAACTCACATGATAGTTATGAAATTAGAGACGGTGTATGTATTAAAATGTTTTGGTACAATGTATTGGCATGGGTAAACATGTAATTGCCTCGACGTATGCATCTTTGAAGGTATGCAAAGGACGAACTCTAATTCAATTTACTTTCTTAATTCTTGATTTTGGATTTAAATTAAGGCGTCCTTTTATTCCTTTCCTCAGTGTTTTTGTTCATATGAATTCTTTCCATTTCGAAAGTCATTGCAATATCCATCGTGAACATTAAACGTCTTTGGAAAATCAGGAACTGTGAGTACGCCGACACATCGAAGAGCCATTAAGGCCGAAATTGTTTGCAAGTTTCTTTTTGTATTTTCTCTATATCATCGGTGATTTTCTCTACATCGAAGAGCCATTATTTCGTTGTGTTTTTTTTTCGCTTATTTTAGCATCCTACTTCAATCTTTTTTTTTTTGTTTTTAAGCATCCTAGTTTTGATTTTTTTTTCATTGATATTGTTCGGTGGAGCTACGACACACACACACACTCTTTGTGTGTGTTTCTCAGATTGAACCATACATGGACCAAAACTGCAAAAACAATTTTCCGGATAGTTAATTTTAGCATCCTACTTTCATTTTTTTTTGTTTTTAAGCATCCTACATTTCATTATTTTTTCTATTAATTTGTGGATAGTTACTTCCTTGGATGTGAGATCCTCTTAGTCCGTGTTTGTATGGAGTCTGTGTTTGCTGTTAACATTTTTATTACATCAGGGTCCCATATTGTGCAAAACAAAGAGAGGGGAAATGGAAGAACCAAGAGCTTCCTTGAAATATTATTGTGTCATGGTGGCTGGGTTTGATGAAGCATTTTGTTTAAAAATGTAGTTTTACCTTGAGATGTGTGATCTTTATATCTTAACCTATGTACATTTGTCTATAACTATGATATAGTCACCGATTTTAAACTATGATTTCCAACATTTTGATTTTAACATGAAATTGTTATATAGGATTGCAATATGATAGTAAATGACCTGACATTATTTAGTGACATGCAAAGATGTGTTGTGTGGAATGTACATAGATTGTTGTTTAAAATTTGTTAAAGTAGTTTTAAATTAGTTTTGTGAACACGAAATTAATAAAAATGAATTCAACTATGTTTACAACTAATTCAAAAAAATTAAAAATAAAATACAACGGAGGATAGTGATTTGATGAATTTATGGTTCCAAGTATCGTTGATGCCTAAAATTTGATTTTTTGGTAAAGATTTAATCTATGGTTCCATGTATCATTTTCAAAATACACACCATTACCTTTTATGTAATCTCAATTAATTAGATGCCAATTGAATTATTTAAAAAACATTCTTCATTCAATCGAGAATAACATATTTTCAACAAATATATGTTTAATAACAATAGCCGTTTTGAGTTTTGAGGCATTTTTTTAAGTTAGTGTAGATGTTATTATGTTATAGTATGTATTATATAATATTTTTAAGTTGTCATCCATGTATTACCCTGATTTTTAATCTAGTATATATATAAATGGTCAATTTAGTTTGAAATAGGAACCAAATTTATAAAAATCGTGAAAGTTGGACAAAAGATGTTATTTTGAGCAAACATAGGACTAAAGATGTAATTTAGTCATAAAAGAATGTAATGCACAAACTTTGTGTGGTTCTGGGTGACTTTTGAGGATCACGTTCACAATAATTGTGACACCACCATCGTTCTTGGTTATTCGGATCATACAGAGTTTCTCTGCAATTTTTTCGGATAAGATTTTCCCAGCATAGATCTGAAACTTTAAGATCCTTCGGCATACCATCAATGGCGTCTTCTTCCACTACATCCAGTCACAAGAGACTTAACTATGATGGGTCGTCTTCCACTCCATCCAGTCCCAAGAGAGTTAAGTATGATGGGTCTTCTTCCACTCCATCCATTCAGAAGAGATTTAAGTATGATGTTTTTTTGAGTTTTCGAGGCGAAGACACTCGTAAGACCTTCGTTGATCATCTTTATCGTGCTCTAGACCAGAAAGGCATTCGAACTTACAAAGACGATGAGAAAATCGAGAAGGGTAACAAGATCTGCGATGAACTCATCAGATCCATCGAAGATTCAAAGTTCTACATTATTGTTTTCTCTAAAACCTATGCCTCTTCATCCTGGTGTTTGGATGAGCTTGTCAAAATAATGGAGTGTCACAAGACCTCCGAGCATACTGCCTTTCCCATCTTCTATAACGTGGAACCCACCGATGTCAGCAAACAAAGCGGGGAAGTAGGAAAAGCCTTCGCCAAACATGAAAACGAAAAGACTGCTGTGAAATGGAGGGAGGCTCTGAAGGAAGCAGCGGGACTGGCTGGATGGGAGTTGAAGAACACTGCCGATGGGTAATTCCTTCATCATATATTTTCATATAATTCCTTCAATTTGAACCGACATGGATTTTGGCCAAAAATGTGTTCTAATGAAATTAGGTCGGGGTTTGCAAAATTTTGGACAAAATCACAGACTAAATAATTCCTGATTGGTTTCCAATTTAAATATTTTCTTAATTTAAGCTGTTTCTACTTTGTCACAATTCAGATCTCTAATTATACTTTCTATTTAACCATTACTCTGTAAAATAATGTTAAATCAGATCTTTATGAACTGCTTTTGACCAATTTTCTTTTGATTATAGCATCACATTTTTTTGACTTACTCCAATCTTGTACTTAAAAGAATTCATACATTGAATCAAACAGAATCTCTGGCTCAAGCAATTTTGAATATGACCCACATTCCCACTCCGCTCTTCCTGTCGTTATTTATTTATAAATATCATATAGTAATCATCCAAGAATAATATTAGAAATTAAACAAGAGAAATAACCCTTCATCTTGTGATTATAAACAAAGATTGGTCGTTACTTGCACATGAAGAAATCAACATAGCTGACCTTGAACAATAAAAAGTGGTCCCAGAAAGAAATATAACAAGGGTGCATTAAAATTAAAGAAATATTAAACTAGGTTATTCATGTCAATATAATTGTACCCATATAGCAAGCTCATTGGCTAAAAGAATAATGGAGTGATGTGTAGGTGGTACCATTGCTATAACGGGTAAATATTTTTAAATACAATGCCCTGTTAAGGAATAATTTGGAGGTGCACTTTGTTAATAAGAAAAAATATAAGTACAATCCTATAATGAAGAAAAAAGTGGAAAGTAAATTGCTATTTCTTGCATTTAGCCAAAAAGGTATTTCAATTTATGTATTGGTTTAATTTTTCATATGATGTAATAAGAAAAAATGAATGATGTAAAAGGATCCGACATCAAGACCGGGATCAATAGGGTTTTGAAAGTAATTGTTGTTATGGAATGTTGAGTAAAATAACTAAATCTTCTTTAAAATGCAGGCATGAAGCTAAGTTCATCCAAAAAATTATTGAAGACCTTTCACCAAAGTTACGAGACATTAATTTCATCATTGATGAAAATTTAGTAGGCATGGAGTCCCGAATCAATATTGTTTTATCATCTTTAGAAATTGGTATTGATGATGTTCACATGATTGGGATCAAAGGATTGGGAGGTGGTGGGAAGACAACTTTGGCTAGAGCCATCTTTGATAAAATATCTTCTCAATTCGAAGGTATAAGCTTTGTTGAGAATGTTAGGGAAGTATCAAAAGCTTCTCTCTCCGGTTTAAAGTTGTTGCAAAAGCAAATCCTTTCCGATGTCCTAAATGATAAAGCTATCGAAATCAGTAGTGTTTATGATGGGAAAAACATGCTGATGAATAGGATGTGCGGCATAAAGGTTCTTATTGTTCTAGATGATGTGGATCATATAGAGCAGCTTGAGGCATTAGCTGGTAAGACAAATTGGTTTAAGTCGGGAAGCAGAATTATCATTACAACAAGAGATGAGCAAGTGCTCGTAGCACATCGAGTGAAATCGATTTATAACATCCAATTGTTATTGGATGTGGAAGCAATTCGTCTCTTTAGTAGGCATGCATTTAGGAGAGTTATTCCTAATCTAGGGTACGAAGAGCTATCACAACAAGTTGTGCATTATGCTGCTGGTCTTCCCTTAACCACCAAAGTTTTGGGTTCGTTTCTTTGTGATAAAGTTAAGTCTGAATGGGAAGAATACCTGGAAAGACTAAAAAAAATTCCGTTACAGGATACTCTAGATATATTGAAAATAAGCTATATCAGTCTAGAGAAGGAATACAAGGAAATATTCCTAAATCTTGCATGCATGCTGAAAGGATGGACAAAAGCCAAGGCAATCGAAGCACTTAAAAGCTGTGGGTTTCATGCTATAACTGGTTTAAAAGTTCTTCAGCAAAAATCTCTCATAACTGTTGATTTTGATATTGTTTGGCGTGAAGAACGTGTGAACATGCATGACCATTTTGAAGAAATGGGCAAGAATATTGTTCGTGCTTCGCATGAGATGCCTAACAAACATAGTCGATTGTGGATTCAGGAGGAAATTGAAGATATATTGACTAATGACTTGGTAAGAGTCAAGTTTAATTCTAAGTTGGAGCAAAAACATGCATTTTTCATTTATTACGATACATGTTTCATTGTGTATTCTTTTTGGATTACAGGGTACCAAAGCAACAAGATATATATCATTCCACACAAACAAACACAGTCGGGATATTTTGATGAAAGGTCTTCCAAAGATGAAGGAACTTAGATATCTTCACGTGCTTGAGGAATATATGGATGCAACTATAAGCGATGGTTCTTGTGACAGTTGGAAAGTTTATAAATTTCCGAATGCTTTGCAGTACCTGAATTGGCAATATTACCCTTTTAGGTCTGTACCTGAAACACTTCAAGCAGATAATCTTGTTGCACTTTTGATGAGTGAGAGCCAAATCGAGCAACTTTGGGAAGGGGGAGAAACAAAGGTAGAATGCGTCACCCATTTAAATGCTATACATCTATTGTTTTGTTATTACACCAATATTCAACTTATTTTTTCCCATAATTCTAGGTTCTTAAAAAGCTCAGATTTCTTGACCTCAGTTATTGTTTGCATTTGAAGACCCTTGACCTTGGATTGGCTCCAAATCTCGAGACGTTGAATCTTGAAAGATGTTCGGACTTGATAGAACTTCGCTTTCCCCACAAATGTGAAAATCTCAAATCCCTCAAACTCAATGATATACAGGTTCCAAATCTAGAGTATTTAAATCTTGAAAATTGTGATGCTTTGGAAGAATTTCACATGGCTGATGGATGTCTAAAGAAGGTCGTCTTCTTAGACTTAAGTGGTTGTCTGGGGTTTATAGATTTTTTTTTTCGCACAAAGAGCGATGCTTCTTATCAAGAGCAAATTCGTTTTTATGATATGGTGGATTATGCTTCTTGTAGTGAGGATGATGCTTCTTGTAGTGAGGATGATGCATCTCCTGGTATAGAGGATCTTGTTTCTTGTAGTGAGGATGATGCTTCTTGTAGTGAGGATGAATCATCACATGAGGGTGATCTTTTAGCTGAGTTACACTTACATCTGATGTCCCAAGATGGATGCACATTACACCCTGACAGTGATTTGCCAAAGTTTAAGTTTAAATGTGATTATAAAGAATATCAACCCTTATTGACTAGAAACCTTGAGAAGCTTATTTCTGTTGGTTTATGTGCTTGCACAAACTTTGATACGTTTTCAAGAAGCATTTGTGGGTTAGAATGTTTAAGAAAGCTTAAACTCACAGGCAGTATTCCAGAGGCCCCTAAGGACCTTGACAAGCTAGGATGTCTAGAGAAGCTAGAATTTTCCCATACATATATTGAACATCTTCCTGATAACATTTGTATGTTGAAACATCTAAAATCTCTCAAAGTTGAGGATTGTCCATTTCTTAAGAGGTTACCTGAGAATCTTGGCCAACTGGAATGCTTAAAGAAGCTAACTTTGACAAGGGTTAAGTTTAAGTATCTTCCTGATAGCATTTGGAACCTGAAACAACTTGAATCTCTCAAAGTTAAGTCTCGTTCTTTGCTTGAGAAGTTACCTGACGATCTTGGTCGATTAGAATGCTTAAGGAAGCTAACTTTGACGACGGTTAAGATTAAAGATCTTCCTGATAGCATTTTTAAGCTGAAACAACTTGAATCTCTCAAAGTTAAGTACCATTCATTGCTTGAGAAGTTACCTGAGGATCTTGACCGATTAAAATGCTTAAAGAAGCTAGCATTGATAGGGGATGGGATTAAAGATCTCCCTGATAGCATTTGTATGTTGAAGGATCTGGAATCTCTCAAACTTGATTGCTTGTTGCTTGAGAAATTACCTGAGGATATTGACCGATTAGAACGGTTAAAGGAGATAAAGTTGTCATCTGGGAAGATTAAAGAACTCCCTGCTAGCATTTGTATGTTAAAGCATCTGGAATCTCTCGAACTTTGTTGTTGGTTTCTTGATAAGTTACCTAAGGATCTTGGTCGATTAGAATGTTTAGAGAAGCTCGAACTCCGCTATTGCAAGTCTTTACGAGATATCCCGGACAGCATCTGTAACATGAAATGTCTAAAACATCTCCATCTCTGCGGCGATATCGGAGTTGAGAAATTGCCTGAGGAACTTGTATGTTCAAAAGGGTTGCGTATTGTTGCCCCAGAAGAGATTCTTCAGTCATATGGTGTTGAGATAGAATATTACAGTGACCAGAGCTACATCCTCTGCTGTTGTTGTATTGGGTCGGGAGGTTTCCAACGATGATTTTGAGAGGCTCGGAAGGCCTGGAAAAACAGCCAAAAATAATTAAAATTTCAGCCCAAAATAGAAATTTATATTATAATAAAACACAAGTACAATACATATGTGATAGTTTTAGGCCTGGTTTTGTATAGTAGCTTATATGTCGTTTCCCGTTATAAATTGGAGCCGCATTCGAGTCAGAAACCGCAATGTCTTTTCCGATTCAAAGGTACACTACAATATAATCAAACCTAAGATTGTATTCTTTTTTTTTTTGTATTTTTTAAAATTTGACCTTGTTATCGTTCAATTTTTGTTGCAAAATGATAATGATAGGTGGAGCTAGAAGAAGCTTTTAAAGCAGATGAGAAAGAGTATGGTTGTTAAAGAAAACTGAGGTTTTACAAGGTTGAAGAAGGTATATTCTTTTCTATACCATGAATCTGGTTTATGCCAACATATAACAATGATATTGCTATAATTGGGTATATTTATTTTTCAGAGTACAATTCTGTAATAGGAATCAGTGATAGGGTATATTTTTCAAAGTACAATGCTATAATAAACAAAAAGTTTCAAGTAGGATGCTAAAATAAAGAAATCAACAAAACTATATTGCTATTTCTTGCATTTAGAACAAATTTTATTAAAACTTAGATAGCAGTCAAACCGGATCACAAATAAGGTTATTAACCGTCTTTTTTACCTGATTAAATAGCAGGTACTGCTGACCCGTGCCAAATTGCCCAAATAACCCGAAGAAAGCACTTTGGTGATACCACACATCCGTTATGACTCGGTCATTTAAGTTTAAGCGAAAATAGTCCTAAATTCGACTACATTTGTTCATGTTTGTACTTTCTACTTCTCTAAAAAACAAAATGATGTATTCATTTCAAAATATTTACCCAACGAAGTAGTCTTGAAAGAGAACATCTGATTTTTTTTGGATATTGTAAAATTGATATCCGAAAGTCTCAATCGTATTCAAGAACCTTGACTGATATGTATACTAGAGACTCTTATGAAAGATCCTAGAGATGAAGGGAAGGAGACGCATGCCTTTCCAAACTAGTACAAATATTCTTTATAAGGAGGTAAAGATACATAAAATAAAGAAAAAAATAGCATACTCATGTTGAAAGGAAGACCATTATTGCTAAAATTTGAGTCTTAACATAAAAGAAACTTTTATTAAAAGATGGCAGATGTTTACATAATAACAAAATACACGAGATTTTTATCCATAGGATGATTTATATTATAAGTCTTCATCCACGTGGTTAAAAGATGTGATCAGTGCATGTTCTTCAAAATATTGCCTTCAACATGATTGTAAGGTGTACACTTGGTTTTTTGACAGAAACATCAAGGTGGTGTTTGTTTTTGAGGAGGTAAAACGTCTTTTGTCTTTTTCCATGTCTGCGGAATAAGATGTGGAACAAAAGTCATTTTCCATGTTTTCGCTCTTCATAAAAAAAGTTGTTTGTTTTTAATGTCTTTTCGGAATCACTCATTCTAATATCAATTATAGTTAAAAATAAGTGGTGGGTGGGTGGGTGGGGTTGGTAGGTGGGGGTTGGTGGGGTGGGTGAGGGTGGGGTGGGGTGGGGCGGGTAGGTTGGGTAGGGGTGGGTGGGCGGGCGTGGGGTTAGGGGTGTGTAGGGTAGGGTGGGGTTAAGATGGGATGAGGTGAAGTGTAGTTGAAAAGTTTCGAAAAGAGGTTCAAAAAGCTAAAAAATATGTCTTTTTGAAAAAGAGGTGAAAAAGTCTTCTTAGATCTTTTGTCTTCTAGAAAACAAACGGTTTTTTTGAAAAACATTTACCCTCCCGCAGATGTTTTAGACTATACAGTCAATCGCGCGAGATCTCGCCGAGATAGCGTTTCGCGGGGTTAGGCCGAGATAGAAATCAAAATCTCGGTCAGTAATCTCGCCAGCGAGAATCTCGCCGATATTGTCCGAGATTTGCCGAGATTTAGGAGCCCGAGATAGCGATATTGTCCGAGATTTGCCCGAGATAGCGGTAATGTCCAAAATTTGCCGAGATTTAGGAGATTTAGGAGCCCGATATAGCGATATTGCGCGAGATCGTTATAGAGATTTGCCGAGACACGTTGACACTATTCATATTAGAATACTATCTATGTTTTATGTGACATTTTATGCAACTTTTTGTGATATTAATTCTACGTAGTATTAATAGTCTAAAAGTAAAAAAAAAAAAAACCCCCGCTATACCACTGCTATACCACCGCAATAAACGCTAAATCGAATCTCGCTAGGTGACCGCTATAAGGTTTATGGCCGAGATAACTGCATAGGTTTTAGAGGAAAAAGACTTTTTGAGAAAAAACAAACACCCCCAAGTCTTCACAGAAATGAATATGGTATCACAAGACAAAATCATGTCAAGTGTAAGGAAACAAAATTATCTATCAACATCAAGTCTATAACCATAATTTTTACAAAGCATTCAAATGTAGAATACCAGATCAGAAAAGGCAAAATACAAGAAGCCGAAATCACAAGACCAAACGTCACTTTGGCATTTACGCAAACACCGTGTGTGCATATCAATGTTCCACAAATTATGCATTTAATGGATGAAAGGGAACAAGAAAGAAATAGCACCATATACAAAATTAGAGATAGATTGTATAATGACTGATGCGTAACCTTACTACTTCTGAGTTGTCTCTCTCATTTGTGAAGGTGATGGCATAGTAAATTCGAAATCATACTGGTGAATGGTTATGTATTAGGATTAGTGATTACATTGGGGAAATTATCATCTAATAGAACAAAGAAGATGTGAAGATTAAAGGTTAATGAACAATAAGTCGAGAACAGTATCACTAAAAGAAAAAGTGAAGATTAAATTGGCGATTAGCATCGCCAATTTGTGTCTTGGTATTACGGTAGTATACTAGTATATGTAATTATGTATTGGCCATTGGGATTACAACAGTGTATGATTTAAAACTCTTTTAAAAAGAGAAATTACAGAAATGGTCTGTGATTTGCTGAAATATGCAACTTTATTCTAACTTTTGATTTTTTTGCATTGACAGGTCTCGTGGTCCCATTTTCTAACAATTTTGGTGTTTTTACTTACGGTATTCAAAATTAGGTGTTAACTTCATGTAAAAGAATCTACTATTTTTTATAATTCTTAGGGACTATTTGATAACCTTTAATAAATTGAAAAATAATCTACTATCCTAATTTTGTATCATTTCTAAATGAAAACATTTTGTTTGGTAATCTTGTTGAATGCGTGTGATGGATTGTGAAAATAACCATTTTATCATTATTGTTTAGAATTGTATAACAACATCAAATCAAACTTAAAAAATAGAAAACATGATACAATCATAAAAAAAATTACAGAGCTTATGCTCTTCCATTGTAATTGCACAACAATAACATTAAAACCCAAACTTGTTCAACATAGAAACACAGGAAACATTAAACCCTCAATCTTCAAAACCGAAATAAAAAATTGTAGGAAATGATGGTTCTTGTTTCTCTTTAAGAGTAAAAGCAAAGCTGCCATATAACAGAGATGAAATGGACAAGTAAGGGCCACCTACAATTGCATATGTAAAAGAAAGCATGTAAAATTTTGATCTCTAAAATCATATTTTCACTCTTATTTCAATAGTTACATGCGAAATTAGCATATATCTATGAGAAGCAACCGGATATAGGCAGTTTCCTTTATGCTAACATTAGCTAGAATCAAGGTAGAATAACCTGAAACAAAGAGTCGAAGTAGTTCACAACTCAGCTTTCACAGAATTTAAATTAGCTGCACCAACAATAGATTGTCATGACAAATTTAACTAGCTAAATGTTCAATTGAGATAAAGTACAATGTTGTGTCATTGGGGAATTTTATCGAACATCTGGTGGTCATGGAAATGGAGAGATGAGACAATGATTATCTGCTAGGGGAATACATACAGATGTACACATGGATGCACCAAAACCTATCTGTATACACATAGAAACACACATTGACCAATTTTCTCCAATTAGAATTTAGAATCGAATGTACCTCGCTGCAATTTTAGAGAATCTGAGATGGAAGCCTTCCAAAGTGGATTACAGAGTAATCATTGAATTCCAGCTGCTGCAGAGGCGGCGCCTTTAGGACTACGACAGCATCTCCGACGGGGGATTTGTTTATTATCAGGATAGATTGCCGACGGGAACGGTGGGTGTTCGATAGATCTGGAGTTTTCGACATAGAACGCTTGCTTCTACGTCAAATGAAGCCTGAAAATCAAAGATATAGAAAAAAAAAAAAAACAATATAGGACCTTTCACTTTAATCTGCCATCCAAAAGTGGTCCTTACCGATTAAATAACCATGTGAACTTGCGAAGACTTGTACCATGCAAATAATATACACAGTTGGTACTTTATCATTTGTATAATTACCGATTTTGGCCAACATTTAAAAAAAACATAATATCACCAACCGACGGATTACCGACCGAATAAAACTTTGTTGATTTCCGTTGGTATTCCGTAAGTATATTGTGACGGACTACCGATAGAATGTATTTTGTTGTTAAACCGTCAGAACTAGAACTAGTATACAAACATTTAGGTTTTCTCGATCTGTTGGAAATCCGTCAGTACCGTCGCAGTTACCAACGGATTTTTTCCGTCGCGGATGCCTTGTTTTGTGCTTTATCGTTGATTTTTGGGTTGAGTGGTTGACCCAAATAATCCCTTTATAAAAAATGCGTCTAAAATAAGCAATCCTAAATATTTTGTAATATACAAGTTGTAGGTTTGGTTGGTTATATCGTTGATTTTTGGGGTTTAGTGGTTGATCCAAATAACCCCTTACAAGCTGTAGGTTTGGTTGGTTATATCTTTGATTTTTGGGGTTGGGTGGTCGACCTTCACACTCCGAGTATTTAATAATCTTTCTGAGGGTTCAGTCTTCACTTCATCTCCTGATCTCCTCTGAGTTTCTTTGCAGTCGTTTAGATAAAATTTTCTTCAACAAAGACTTGAATTTATAGGACCCTGTAAGCGTAGCATCAATGACATCTTCTTCCACTACATCCAGTCACAAGAGACTTAATTAACAATCTTGTGACTTAATTAACAATATTAGCAGTAGTTATATTTGCTTATATTGTTGTATTTCTCATCATAGGTTTTTTTGTAGACCTCATTTGGGTTTTGGCCTCTTTGTATGTCGGCCCTCTTTTCCCTGTATATATTTCCTTTGTTATGGAGAGTTGTTTTTAATGGGAAAATACAAAATCTCACAAGATGCATAAATAAGAAACACGTGTCCTCAATAGGTGTAACCTGCATATTGTACAAACTACAGGGGTAATGTGATTAATGGGAAGTGAATACCCCACCAAAGAGAGGGGAAAGATATATATAGAATACAAAGTTACACACAGGGGAAACATGAATAAAATAATTACAGAAGCTACCCTAAACTATACAAACTAGCTAACACCCCCCTCAAGCGAGAGGGAGGCGGACCCAACCGAAGCATACGACGAAAGAACTCGAACTGCGGGCGAGGTAAACTCTTAGTGAAGATGTCCGCCACTTGAAGCTTGGTTGGAATGAAGCGGGTGTGTAACTTTCCGGTAGTAACAAGCTCACGAATGAAGTGATAATCCAGTTCAATGTGCTTGACGCGTTTATGGGAGATAGGATTTTGAGTAAGAAAAATAGCACTTCTATTATCACACAGGAGGGTCGGACGACTAGCAGGTAAAGCATGCAGCTCTTGAAGCAGATGTGAGAGCCAAATGAGTTCAGCCGCTTTGTTAGCCATAGCACGATACTCAGATTCACAGCTGGACCGAGATACTGTGGGCTGCTTCTTTGCACTCCAGGATACGAGATTTCCCCCTAAGAAGATTGAGTAGCCATATGTAGAGCGACGAGTTTCAAGGCACCTAGCCCAGTCAGCGTCGGAGAAGCCGAGCAGGGCGGACTGAGAGCGGGAAGTAAAGGTCAAGCCGTATGCCAACGTGTCTTTGATGTAACGAAGAATGCGTTTAACTTGCTTAAAATGATCACTAGTGGGAGCACTCAAGAATTGACTCACCTGATTGACAGCATAAGAAATATCCGGACGTGTAATAGTTAAATATTGTAACGCACCAACAATAGCACGATAATGTGAGGGATCAGAAAACGGTTCACCCTCCTTAACAAAAGAAACATTAGCAGACAGCGGCGTGAAACACGATTTAGCATCCATCATGCGGGCTCGACTAAGTATCTCCTGGGCATACTTAGATTGATTAAGAAAGAGCCCGTCTTGAAAGTAAGTAACCTCAAGACCAAGAAAATAATTTAGGCGACCCAAATCTTTGATAGCAAACTCCTGATTCAACTTGGAAATAAAGGATAGGATAACTTTCTCATCACTGCCGGTTAGAATAAAATCATCAACATACACCAACATATACATAACACATGTGTCTCTTTTGAACACAAATAAAGACGTGTCGGCCCGACTTCCTTTGAAGCCATTGGCAAGAAGAAAGGTGCTTAAACGGTGAAACCATGCCCTAGGCGCTTGTTTGAGGCCGTATAACACTTTGTTGAGCTTGCAAACATGATGCGGAAAGCGAGGATGAGCAAAACCCGGCGGTTGCTCCATGTAAACACACTCATTAAGGTGGCCATGCAAGAAGGCGTTGTTAACATCAAGTTGATGTAAATTCCAATTGTGAAGGACCGTAAGCAAGAGAATAACACGAACGGTTGAAGACTTGACCATTGGACTAAATGTAAGGGAGTAGTCGAGACCCGGCGTTTGAGAAAAGCCTTGAGCAACAAGGCATGCCTTGTAACGTTCCACCGAGCCATCAGAGTGAAACTTAGTTCGATAAAGCCATTTAGAGCCCACGATGGTCCGGTTGGTGGGACGAGGGACAAGGGACCACGTGTTGTTTTTATGCAAGGCATGAAGTTCTTGTTGCATTTCCTTAACCCATTTTGGATCCTTCTCCGCGGTTGTAAAGGAGGTCGGGTCAGTGGTAGCATAGAGAGCAGAATGCAGTGGAAGGTGGGTGAGTTGAGACAAATCGGCGATGTGACGAGGTTTAAAGATCCCGGCTTTGGCCTGAGTGACCATAGGATGAGACGTACTCGCGGGAGCCGAGACTTGCGGTTGTTGGTGGGCGGAAGGAGATGGCGGAGGAGACATCATATGTGTAGAAAAGGTAGGGACAGTGTGCGGGTCAGGTTGTGGGGTTAAAGGTGGAGCGTTGGGTAGAGGAGTGGGAGGAGGATCCATGCACAAAGTGCATGGAGAGGAAGAAGTAGAAGGTGGTTGACTAGGGGGAACACGAGGTTCAGTAGAGCGATGAGAGGGGAAATCAAAAAAGGTGAGGACGGGTAAGGCAAGATTTGGTGCGGTAGCGGTGGGCGTAAAAAATGGGAGCAGTGCCTCGTCAAATTGGGCATGGCGGGAGACATAGATTCGTGAGGTGATAGGGTCAAGGCAACGAAACCCTTTATATTTGGAGCTATATCCAATAAAAACACACGGTAGGCTACGTGGGGCTAGTTTGTGCTCTGAATAATGTCGAAGATAAGGAAATACCCGACAACCAAACGTCCGGAATGTATTGTAATCCGGAATACGATTGTAAAGAATTTCGAAAGGAGATTTCCCATCCAATACCTTAGTAGGTAACCAGTTTATAATATGAACCGCCGAGGTAAATGCATCCACCCAAAAGGTGGAGGGCAAATTAGCGGTAAAGAGCATGGCCAACCCGGATTCCACAATGTGTCGGTGTTTTCTCTCCGCTCTAGCATTTTGAGGAGGCGTGTACGGACAAGATAGCCAATGAAGAGTCCCATTAGCATCAAACAAGTCCCGAACACGATGATTGACAAACTCGGTGCCACCATCGCTTTGGAAAACTTTGATTTTGCGTGAAAATTGAGTTTGAACAAATGAAACAAACACCGTTATAGCCTTATATACATCAGATTTGCAAGTCAATGGATATAACCACGAGAACCGAGAATGATCATCGACAAAAATAATATAATAACGAAAATTATCATGAGACGCAACCGGTGAGGGTCCCCAAACATCACAATGAATTAGCTCAAGAGGATGAGTTGCACGTTTATGGTTTAATTCAAAAGGTAATTTATGACTTTTGGCCATTTGACAAGATAAGCAAACCGCTGGTTTGGGAAGTACAGCAGTAAATGATAAAAGTCCAAGTTTATGCAAAAAAAATAAAGTATCAAAATGAACATGCCCAAGCCGAGAGTGCCAAGTTTCAAAGGAGGCTTTGGGAGTCTTATTGGAGGCGATTAAAGCCTGTGGACGTGAGTTCAAAACATATAGCCCTTGATCACATTTGCCTTGGGCCAGCACCCGTTTTGTTGTCCGATCCTGAACAAAGAAATTAGGGTGAGAAAGTAAAACATCCACATGGTTATCATGGGTGAGTTTGCTCACAGATAAGAGGTTTTTGGAGAGATGAGGCACAACCAGAACATCGTTTAAGACCACATTATTAAGGAGACGAGAAGAACCGGTATGTGAAGTTGGGAGGCGCTGATTGTTCCCAAAAGTAACAAATGGGTACCCGAGGCCGGAGTGGCATTGGTAACGTTATCACCGGAGGCCGTCATGTGATCCGTAGCACCGGAATCAACATACCAATCCAGAGCAGCAAAAGCAACATGACAGTGAGCAGCAAAGGCTTTTGCAAGGTCATCATCAACAGTAGGGGGTTGGGAGGCATAAGTTGATAACTGAGGACACATGTTAGCATAGTGGCCATTGGTGCGGCATAGTTGGCAATGAGGTTCACGTCTCCCACGACCACAACCACCATTCGAATTGAGTGCCCGGGATGTCCGGCCACCACGACCACGACCAGCCGGAGAGGTAGGTTGGCGATTGGCAGTAAAGGCAACAGTAGGAGGAGAGGACTGATGCAAGGCTTGAGAAAACATCTCGTGACTTTCGGTTCTAGCAAGCAAATCAGCAAACGATGGTGCAGGTCTAGCAGATCTAATGGTGGTAGAAAAAGTTTCAAAAGACGGACCTAAGCCGCAAAGAAACCAGTGAAGTTGGTCACGGTTATCCACTGGATGGCCAATAGCAGCGAGCTGATCGCAAAGGGTTTTAAATAACCGACCATATTCCGCAACCGGTTTAGTACCCTTCTAAATGAGTCGAAGCTGATCGCGGATGGTATGAACCCTTTCAATGGAATAGTTGCCATAGGCGGCTTCTAGAGCGGTCCAGATTTGGCGGGCTGTGGATAAACCGACAATCAAGGTGACGGCTTCCTCCGAGAGAGAGGCGTGGAGGATAATAACAGTTTTCTGATCAGCCAAGGTCCATGCCAAATAATCAGGATTTTCAACAGATTTATCAGCCTGAAGTCGAGTAGAGGGAGGTGCAACACCAGTGCCATCAACATGATTCAGAAGGTTTTGATAAGATAGAATAGGGATGATCTGATTTTTCCATAAGAGGTAATTGGAGGATCCAAGTTTGATGGTTAGCATATGGATGATGGTATTCAAAGGAAGGTTGGTTTCGCCGGTCGATGAAGATGCCATGGCAGAAGAAAGAAAGAAACTGTTGGGAGAAGACAGAGGGAACAGGAAGAGGAAAAGAGGGAGACGGTGGGAGGGGAAAAGAAAAGACTGGCTCTATACCATGTGATTAATGGGAAGTGAATACCCCACCAAAGAGAGGGGAAAGATATATATAGAATACAAAGTTACACACAAGGGAAACATGAATAAAATAATTACAAAAGCTACCCTAAACTATACAAACTAGCTAACAGGTAAACAATGTAAATCAGTAAATAAAAAAAAATCAGGGACCAAACCTATCATTTTGCATTTCCTGGAATCTAAAAGGTAGATATAATAGTCCCGTTAGACGTGTCACAACCACGATGTACCTGGTCTGAAAGTTCCGAACGGCTATAGAAAAAGGTGTTATCTTTTATAGTTTCACGTACAAACGCATCTAATGGATCCGGCCACAAAAACTAGGTATATTCTCGTATCATATACGTACATATGCCTTGTTTCATATACACAATTACAGATACGCCTACATAATTACTAATAGATTTTCAATTATATAAACTATGCTATTTCTTGTATAAATTTAACGTTTTCTAATAAAAGTATTATATTTTTTTAAAGATTATCACAAAGACAATAGATTCAGTATAATAACATGTATTAAATACACATAAAAAAAGGAAATAGAAATTATTGTTTTTATTATTAAATTCAATAAATATAATTATTTTTTATGTGATATAAAAAGATTAAGTGGATGAAAAAAATAATATTTTTGCTTAAAGATAACATGTATGTGGTTTGGCGAGTTTTGTCCTTACTTATCGGGACGACTTTTCAAATTATTAGCTGCAACAGAACCATTGTTATATATCAATTTTCTTCTGAGCTTCGTCGCAATTATAATTTGTTTCCCGATTATCTATACTACTTTAAAAAGGAAAACGGTTTCTAAAAATAGAAACTCTTAAAATTAAGAGATCCCAACCTTTAAACTGAAATTACAAGTCATCAATGCATGTACTTCTCATATATTTGACCCAACACCTTTGACCTTTTGAATACGTAAATCAGAATTTTAAATACCAAACTTCCATCATTTTCGGCCTCTATCTCGTGTATCCTAGCCCCTTCTGCTATATCTCTATCTATGCACCGCCTTCACGTCTCACAGCACACACACTCTCACCGTGACCGTGATGTTCCGTCGATTTTGAGTTTTGATGGTCCATCTAATTTACTTT
This sequence comes from Cichorium intybus, assembly GCA_023525715.1. Classification (NCBI taxonomy): domain Eukaryota; kingdom Viridiplantae; phylum Streptophyta; class Magnoliopsida; order Asterales; family Asteraceae; genus Cichorium; species Cichorium intybus. The sequence continues at coordinate 82,261,349 of CM042017.1, forward strand.
TTTTGATTTCCCAGGATCGATGTGAGTTTTGATGGAAAATATCGGAGTACCGTTGTTGCTGCTTAACACTACAGTTTCCAGGAACCACTAAACCAAACAACCGTCAATGATAAAGACCGTCAACATCGCCGCTACTGAACACCCACTGATGTATTTCTCTTTTTGTTGTACGATAACAAACATCACAATCTACCGCTATACCACCACCGATACTCTTCCTCTCTGCCACTAATGGCGCAGCCACACCCGGTTAGTGTCTCTCTCCCTCTTTCTATGATGTCACCACCTCCTTCCACCCTTAAAGCACATCAAGCTTTTATTTTGAAACCTATGTATAAATAATAAAATCATCGGCTCCCTCAGCTTGATTCTCGATTCATTGGGTTTCATCATTAAATTGATTTTGCTGTTAGCAGTTGTAATTTCGGTATTTTGGTTCAGGACTGATATGTTTTTGATTTTGTCGTTTGATTTCGATCTCAGGTACTTTAGCTTTTGGATTTCCGTCAATAGTAGAAGCATGTCGATATGCCAACATCAATCTCCCCGGTACATGACTCACGGAATTTACAAACTATATCTTTTTTCTACTCATTTTTTTTGGTGATTCAAACATTAGTTCTTATTCTGTAAATAGGATTTATAGATTTTGGTACTAAAATGCCCTCAAGTCTTTTAATAGTTCCTGCTTTGTAGAGATTGGGTGGCGACGGGATACCCTATCGTCTTCTTTCTTATTCCATTAAAGGCACACAACGATCGGTTTCTTCAAAACCCACCACCAGGGCTTGATTCAATCAATCACTAGCGCAAGTAAATCGTAATCTCAAAATTTGTGCGGCGAGAGTCTTAATTTGCTTTCAACATCATGTATTCAATATTGCCTAACAGGTACGGATCGTTTGTTAGGGTTTACATAGTTTCTCTTCACAAAAGTTAGAACGTAGAGAAATTTAGGGGGTTTGATTGATTGTATTTCCCCTATATATCTCGAAATTGTATTTTGATATATGTGTGATTCCAATAAATATCTTTAATCTTACCATCAAACAATTCATAATAAATTTTGCTATGTAATTTTTTTCTTAGGTGTTGACTATAAGCAGATTTTGGACGACTATTGAGCTTTCAGTAGAAATAGAATGGAAAAGTGGAGTACTTTGGAGTACATGCCTATCTCGCTCCTTACCCTCCCTGTTTGCATGTATGATCTAACCTCCCTGGTCTACTTAATATTCCGACCGAAGTTCAAATCGAAGCAAGCACTTGAAGATTGATTTTTTTGTTCTTGGTTTTCAGGCATGGTTTACTCTTCATGTTGTCCCATTTGAAGATCCGACGCCACCATCGCCTTCAGCACAACCGGAAGCAACTATCACCACTACGCTTTGAAGATACCGAGTTTCAAGGATACCCTTTGACTGTGTCTTTTGATGATTCTGATGTACTCTTTCTATTATAGCCATAAAGGTACGTTTCTTGATGTCTTATACCCAAGTATTTATCCGTTTATTTTTCTCATTTAACTTAATCATATACTATTAATCTGAAGTTAAGTTTTTTGTATGATTTATGCTTTTTAGGGCTTTGACCGAATGATGGTGCCTTAACTATTTAAAACCCGAGTTTATATATATGCATACATGTAAGGTAAAGCATGCTCCTCACGGTTTGTTTCATATTTATTGTTATCTATCATCAAACGTTAGTTTAGTTAATACTACTCTTGGTTACTTGATTTTAGTTGTCACTGTGTTTGATTTTGTTGTCAATGCATTTAATCATCTTGATTTTGAATAAAAAATTTATGTGTACAGATGAAGGCCCATCTGTTGTCAAACAATCAATTATGTCAAAGACAGATGCCTTGATGCCGTATATGTGTCTTTTATAAACACCGGAGGTGGCCTTGTGGGTTACAGGGGTTTTTATTTCAGTTTTGGGCAACAATAGTCGGTTTCAGTTTGAACATTGTAAATACTACACTTTGGCTTTTGGTACAGCTTGAGGCAAGGGTGCCTTTTTTTTCTTACTGAATGTGTTCTATCAAATATTAGATGCAAAAATTAACAACGTACTTTGGATGGTTTGCTTATTATAGCGTTCTTCTTTAATTTTTCCTCATATGACATTAGCGCTAACCGGAAGAATCTACTACACATGTAGTTCTTATCTTAATCAAGTTCCCTCAAAAAGCCATTTTAGCTATTTCTAGAATGTAAATGTTTTATTTTACTATTTTTCTTTAAAGTTTGCAATTAAACCAACTCCTTCATGGCTAAGCAGCACCCCGAAAGAACCACCACAATCATTCGCATCAAAGTAACCACATGTAATCTTTTTAACATATAAAATGGTCTTTTTTGTTATTTACTTCTAAGTTTCGTGAATGTTTTTTATTCATTTATTTTCTACTTTATTTATAATGAAAAAATATTTCCTTTGAAATTTCTATTTTTTAGTCCATATTCATCATTGACACCTATGGTTATACGGTTGTAACCGGAAAGATTAAGCAATTTCTTTGTTAAAATATTTTTCATAAAATATTATACTTTCGTTTTTATAAACTGATAATTATAACATGACCCGTTTTAAAATGAAAGCTTAAACCAACATTTATTATGAGTAATTGATTTTTATTTGAAACTTTTCACCATTAAAATAAATTCAAGAAATGTAAAGTGTTAAAAAGAGAAATTTATGACTCAATTTACTAAAAAATCTTTATGTTTCCATCACCAGCCCCTCCCCTACACCCCAAATCATAAATTCTAAACTCGATTAATCAAAAAGAAACTATCTATTGAAAGCCAAAATTCTATCTTTGAATAACCATATCTACATCAAAATTAAAAAAAAAAACAAGGCATTTTGATTTGTATAAAATACATTATTTTAGAGTGTGTAAAGAATAAAAGGGGAAAAAGTAGTATACATACAAGAATTTCAACTAATTATTCTTATGTTGTGCCAAAAACATTAATGTATTTTTAACCCAAACAAGAATTAATTTTAACAACAATTTATTTGTACTTTAAAATACAAAAACATATTTTTTATCCGAAAACAACAACACGCCTTTTGTTTTGAAACAAAGACAACAAGATACTGATATATTTGAACCAAAACGTTAAAGAACCTTTACTTTTAACCTACAAGGAAAATGTATATTTTACCCTGAAATTATTCACCGAAACGAACGTCATTGATGTAATGGCACAAGATTGATATGCAAATGTTTTCAATCGGACGTCATCGATGCAAAAATAACAGTCGGTCTTCATGAAAGGAAAAAGAGTATTTTTGTCTAGAATACCTCTTTGTCCATCTACAGATGACATGTTTCTATTCAAATTGAAGAAAAAAACAGTTTCCAATTCGGCTTAACTTTGCTATGACAATCAATAAAGCTCAGGGCCAGACAATTCCAAATGTGGGTGTTTTTCTACCGGAATCAGTATTCTCGCATGACCAACTTTATGTTGCATTGTCCAGAGGGATCTCACGTCGCAATACAAAAGTCTTGGTGAAGTCTCACGAAAACTTCATAGGGGATGCAGTGTATACATCAAATGTGGTGTATAAATAAGTGGTGTGTGATAAATATTGTACAATGAGTCAAGAATTATTGCAAATTTCATATGCGTTATATAATTGTGTTAATTTCTCTTGAAATTCCATAACTTATGTCTCACAAAAGTTATTAAACTTTACGGTTTATTGACTGTTTTAGCGAAACATTGAACTTAACCTCGTGGTGCTCGCCCCTAACAATTCATTATCCCTTAAATTTAGGCTTATGATGCTTTATTTCCGATAATTATCACCGAATAATATATCCAATTATGAAAGCTATAAACGAGGGATTATATGATAAACCTAATACTCCAAGTCTCCAACTAATAACAAATCCCACCACAAATAAATTCCCCATCAATTGATTAGTGATTCAATTTAATGATTTAAATTCAAATATCTTAAATCTCGGCGATATCTACTCCAGCTAATAACAAATCCCACCACAAATACGCCCCTGTTGCTGTGCACAGATAATTGAAGAGTTAACTCGGGTTAATTTTCGACTTTGGCAACGATGCACCACATGTTTTCAGGTTCTCGATTTTAAACCTTTACCTGTATACTAATGGGTTCGATATGTCAATGTATTTTAAACAGTTATAATGATTTGGAATAAATTATGTTTTTGGGCTGAATGAACAGAACATCGCATCACAGCAACATCACACACAAATCTTAGTCACCGCCTTCCTTCCGTCATTCACCTCGATTCAGTGTTGCTTCGAACCAACCACCACCTTCTTTCTATCTGCTTTGGGCCGATTGAAGTTTTTCATGGACGAGTATTGTCTCCATGCCCTTCTACCCCTTTATGGATCTACAACGAACCCATGGTGACCTAGAATCGTTGTTTGCATCTTTCGCTGCTCATTCTTAAATCAATGGAAATGCGTCATGCCCATGTCACTCCTTGCACATTGACGTTCCTTACTCATCACCATCTCTTTGCTCATTGTCTCTGCCTATGCTTGAGCTTTCATGTGAGTGATCATATGTTTGTGGATGCACGCGTGGCGGTGTGTATGTGGTAATTTACTAATTATTTGGCTAGGTCCTTTGGTTCTAAATTATGAAATGAATTCAAAATGTATTTAGTTCAACTTGATGCAATTATGAACTTATCCGTATATTTAGTTTAACTTGACTAATTTGATAGGTTTTTAATCATGTATGTATGTGCTCATGTTGGCATGCAATTTTTTTATACAGTAGATCTTACATTCCACCCAAAATAAACTCTCATTATTCACTTTTGTGTTGATTTAGATTTTTACAGATACCATTTTATTTTCATGTTCATCATTTTATCATCTTTTGATTAATTGAAATGGATACGTGTTGGGACTGTTTTCATATTGTCTTTACCTTTACCGACCCTCTTGGCATACACATACAATCTATGTTTCTTTCTCCAGACTATGGTTTCTTGAAGGGCTCATCTCCAATGAGGTAAACTGAGAGTCACCTTTAAACCACGGTTTCTTGAAGGGCCCAACAAAATGGATTTTTCCATTTTAACAAGAAATTCATATTGTTTTTCATCTTAGTTTGCATTCATTGTTGATCTTTCTATTAGATCAAAAAAATAAGATTAAGAACAAACACCAGTAGGATGCTTGATGGAAATGTATAACGAATCTTTGACTAAAATAGACCTAAACAAAGCTAATACGTATGCAAAATCAACATCAAATAAACACCAAATGGGAACCTCATGATGTTTTTTTTATATTTTCTTCGTACACCATTATCATTTTCTCATTAATCATGAATGAATTAAATAATATTGTACGGAAAAAATAATAGATAATATTGATAGACATAATACAGAACAACTAATGTTACATACAAGCAAATGTTATTAAATTTATAAGTAATTACTATGATTTTTTGTATTATATACGTTTTATGCTTAATTCTCTATTGTTTTAGTTTACAGGTATGTATATGGAGAGAAAGAAACAGAAGCACGCAGCGATACAGACCATCACGAAATGGAACAGAGGTTTATGTTACTCTTCCTTTATTTTGCAGTATTCTTATTGCTTATGTACTTTGCATGGGTGCATAAACCGTGTGTGTTTGTGTTTTACAGGCCTTAAATGGGAGGACATTGAAATAAGAGACCCGAACGAAGAAGATTCATGAAGATGTGTAGTTATTCAGATCCGTAAGGAACACAAATATACAATTTAAATCTAACATTGTATCTCTAAATATTTATAAAACTTTCTTTTGGTTTCAGGAATGCCATCTGCAAAGGTCCTCTTCCATTTTCCACGTTTTAGATGATCAGAGGTTGGAAAGGAATGAATACCCAACTCGATGTGCTTGATTCTTAGAAAGGAGTGAATACCAGATCAATTTTCTCTGTAACCCTTTTACCAGTCTCATGTTTTCTGGTTCATCATGTATGGTTTCTAGGTTATGTCTCTTTGTAATTCATCATGTATCACACACAAATTCACAGATAAAGAGTTTCTATGGTTTTTTTATTGTCAGCAGAAAAGGCTTGTATTTAGTCCAATTATTATTGTTGTTTTGTGTGCAGGAACCGAGGCAAGATGGCATTAAGTCAGTGATATCTTCCTGGTTTATAGTTTTTGCTAAAAAAGAAAGGTTTTACGAAACAAAAAATGGTTTTTTTTTTACAGAAGGTGAAAAAGGTCTGAAAAGCTGAAGAATGGTGGGGACATGCATACAGATTCCGATGGTATCAAAATGTTATAGTTATAGTATTTTAAATAATTTTGTATATTGTTTGGTTTGATTTGAAAACAGAGGAGGCATCCATCTGCATTGGAGATGACTGGTACATGCATACAGATTACATTGTGGATTTTGTTATCAGAAATCTAAATTAGAAGCCTTTTCTCCTGCAAATATGAATGCACAGGGGTTGGACGAAATAGTATGCATTGGAAGAAACAGTAAGATACATTTGTTGGATTGGTAAGTCCATATTCTAATATGAAAACAAAAAATATAACTTTTGAAACCACATTGACTAAGCCTGGATACACATTGACTGGATTTGGATATCATGAACATGATGACATGTGGGTTGCCAACATGAACTTATGCAAAGCATTTATGAACATGAGTTGGGTAACAATCTTAATTATTATATATATATATATATATATATATATATATATATATATATATATATATATATATATATATATATATATATTATTTTTATATCTTCTATTTCGTGATCTTGTATGATAAGAACTGAGTTTTTTTTTCTTCATATTTTTGCCATTGTTTGGGTGTGTACTGAATAGATGCAGGTAGTCGCTACTATAAGTGCTTCGCCCAGTTATCATGTTCCTATCACCTAGATTTTTAACTTCGTAAGGTAATTTTTATCTCCTTGGATCATCTCTTATATTACATGTGAAGGGTATTTTGGTCATTCATGATGGTAACTGCATTATTGTATGTGTAGTATAGAGATTATTAAGTTGTGGATGTCAAGTCAAAATGAAACCATTTGCTTATTTGATTGGCACAAGTCTCATTATTTTCCATGGGTTCTTTTCTTGATAGTATTTTGTTAAATTTTCATGTAAAATTTAAATGCAGGTAAGATATATTTTGTAGAATTTGGTCTTGGTACAACTTGTTTAATGGATATAAACTTGGTTTATTTGGCTTGGTTGGATGGGGTGCGGTAGGGTCGATCCTGAAAAATTCCAAGTGTTTTCACGTTTTTTATAGAAATAAGTTTTTTGGAGTCGACAATTAATGTTTGGCATTATAGGTAGGTATATTTAATTGGTTGTTGTGTAGAAGCGATTTGGGCGAGTTTTTTCATGGTAGATCTTTTTTCTTGCAACAGTAGAATTTCCATTTTGGATCTGTTTCTATATATGTATTTTCTCATTTAACCATTGTACAGTAAGTTGGGTGGGGCTTTATTTTTTTAATTCGCAGCCTGGAACTTATATATTTTATTTTATTTATGCAGATAAATACAAATGACCGGGGTTCAAATCAACGATTTTTTAATTCATTTGTGTGCCCGTGTGTGATTATTATTTTGTAGTTATTTTATTGTGGGTTTGTTTTGAACAAAACTTCTATCACCATTGTTGTTATCAACCCAAATTGCAAAAGAAAGAAGCGGGAGAAACAAAACCATTATGAACCTGAAAGTAGCAACATAGTTCTAAAAGATTTGTCAAAACACCAATGTACTTTATATAAGATTTATAGAAATAGCAGCTTGGTTTCTAAACTTTTCTCGATACAACAAAAGCATTTATTTTAAATATAGTTACTTGGCTGTAATTTTGTTAGAAATATATTTATTACATTATAATAGTTTATTTGTTTGTATATTTGTTTGTTGTAAGGCTGCAGGGAGTAGTGGCCAATGGCCAAGGAGATTAAATAATTTTTGTGGTGTGAGAGAGATTGAAAGTTTTTCCTGGCTTGGCATCTCGCCAAACCCTTGGCGACTTCATCTTGGCGAGCCACTGGCGAGCTAGGGCGGAGTGGCTTTGGCGTGTGGGTTTGGCTCGCCAAGGGGCTTGGCGACCCCCTTGGCCATTGTTACTCCATGCAGCCTAAGCATGGAGTTCCATAACAGTTACCATTGATGTAACACCAAAACATGTTTAATATGTAATTATTGTAAAAAGGGCAAATTGGTCATTTTACCTTAGAAGGGTAATTTGGTCTTTTTGACAAAAAAGGACTTGTTTGGTAATAATATTTTGAGTCTTGGACTTAAAATGTTATAAAAGTTGATTTGTGTCATAAATTATGTAAATTGTGGCAAAAGTCCTAAAAATGCAACTTCAAGGACCAAAATGTAATTTCTGGAAGTATAAAAGCTTGGAAGCTTCTCCCATTGTGTGCAGAATTTAGAGAGATTACGGGAGAGGGATTTTGGTGACTGAATTTCCAGAAGTTTGAAGAGTTCTTGAAGATTGAAGTTGGAAAATCGGATTATAGCATTCAAGTGAGGAATTAGAAGCTTAAAAGGTAAGTGTTCCAAGTTCTTGATGGTTTGTTCTTGAGGAATTTTATAGAAACTGAAATGTGCAATTTCAGTTATGAAATTATGTGATAAGTAGCTTAATACTTCCATTAAGTCATGCTAAAAAGGACTTAATTCAAGAAAATGGAAGTAGGTTGCTATTGTTCAAGAATTGGGATTTTGATCAAGAACCCTAGATGATGAGTTCTTGGGATAAACTTGATTCTAATGGATTAAGATGAGTTCTAGATGCTATAATGACTGAAAGAAATCATTAGAAGCAAGTAGAATTCAATAATTTTGTTTTTGGAGCAAAAATGCAAAAACGGGAAATTTTATAAATGGAGTTGAATTTGAGTATTTTATGGATTAAAACTAGTTAATAATCAAAGGTTTTGGTCTTGGAACATTTCCTTGTGATTAAGTCGAGCAATAAGTGCTTAACAAGAGGAAAATGGGGTTTTTAGCTCAAAATTCGGAGCTTACTGTCTGGAATCGCCAGGATCGCGACCCGACCCAGGGGTCGATCGCGACCCGATCTCACGGCAGAAATGCAGTTGGCCTCTGTTAAAATTTGGTCAATTTTCCAACTTTGATTTCAATGCTAGGCTTATCCGATTGACCTGAAATTTTAAACATAGGTTTATTATGTTGTAAAACTTCATGGAAAATTATCGGAATACGAATACGATCCGAAAGTACTGTAGTAGAATACGCGTATTTCGGGACGTGTATTAAATTTTTATACCAATGGTTAATGCTTGGAATTAGTCTTATATTAGACTCTTGTGCATTAGAACCAACTGAAATGGTATATTCACCTATAATCATTGTGAAATGAATTGATTTATAGGTACGGGACAAAATCCTACGGATTTCATTTCAAGGCAAGAAACGACAAAAGCTAGTAGTAGCAAGCCTTCAGGTGAGTAATCTCACTGTTATCCGATGTGATATCTGTTAAAAGAGCAGCTGCAAGTGGAAATGATTTTGGGGACAAATTTTGATTAAATGTATGATTTGATATACGACAAGACCAGATAAGCCGTGAGTCTACGATAGACAAGAACGGAGCTGTGAGTCAATATATCCATGTAAAATGTGACATGACAAGACCAGATAAGCCGTGAGTCTATAATAGACAAGAACGGAGCTGTGAGTCAAACTTATACAGACAAGACCGGATAATCTGTGAGTCATTGCGATGGCAAGAACGGAGCCGTGAGTCTAGGCAACAGCGGGCTAACCCGTGAGCCACATTTGATTTTGTATTGTGTGATAATACATATTTGACTTTGTATAGAGAAATTTTATTCTTATACATGTTATTATTGTTTTGATTACTCATTGGGCTTTATAGCTCACAGTTTTATTGATATGTCCCTGCAGGTGAGCGTGACCCTGCCAAGGGAAAAGACAAAGTCCGTGACTGAGGACTTAGCATTTGAAGTAACGACCCGGCTTGAAGAATGTATAATATTTATGTATTGTACTTCGTGATACACTTGTACTCGTATTTTGTTAACTAATATCCCATACTCATGGTTTTTATTGTAAAATATTTGGTTTGAAAAACAAAAATTTTTGGGGTATTTTTGTTAATAAGTCGGGTGTTACAAGTTGGTATCAGAGCCGTGGTTTAAGTGAACTAGGTGTCTTAGATTAGATCCCTGGACTTAAAACTTGAGAGAAACACAGATAAATGGACTGTTAGAGATATATAAGTTTGTTATTATATATGTAATCTAATGGTTTGCTAAAATTTAGAAGTATGAGAAATACACGAAGCAATCCTACTGGTGCGAATTCGCGTGGAACTGCAAGAAGTGGACTAGCTAGGTCACGCAGCTCTGTTGGGCGAAGAGCACCAGCGAGGGAACCGGTGGGACAAAATCCACCTGATATACGAGCTATTGTGGAAGAAGTGGTTAGGCAAATGATGCCTGCGATAATAAATAATCTCAACCCAAGTGGCAATCCCAATCTGAGTGATAATCCAAATCCAAGTGTAAATCCGAATCCTACTGAAGAGGCTGCAAAAAGTGTTCATGACAGGCAGCCAGAAGATGAGAGCCAGGGAGAAAGTCGGGCCCGGGCAGCGAAAGAAACACAAGGTGGGGAAGCCTCTGCAAAGAAAGTTGGGTGTACATATAAATCCTTCCTTGGTTGTAAACCAAAGGAATTCTCGGGGACAGATGATCCAGTCAAAGCTATGGAATGGATCATGCATATGGAAAAGGTGTTCCGAGTAAACAAGTATGCGGATGATGATAAAGTGGAATTTGCCACGAATCAACTTACAAGCGGTGCTTTACATTGGTGGCAAACCTACTATAAATCACTGGATCTTGATTCATCCCAATCAATACATTGGGAGCAATTCAAGACAAAGTTCAATGAAGAATATTGCTCGGAATTAGCTATTCAGAAGTTGGAGGATGAATTCCTGCATTTGGAACAGGGTTCCCGATCTGTCCAGGAATATACTCTTAGCTTTCTGGAGAAAGCTAGGTTTGCGGAGCACCATATCTACACTGAAAAGAGAAAGATCGACAAGTATGTTCGGGGGTTGACAACCCGAATTAGAGAGATTGTGCAACCGTTGAAACTAGCTACTTTCCGACAAGTGGTGGATCGAGCCACGGAAAGAGAAACAGAACTGAAGCGACAGGAAGATGAAAAGAAAGTTTTAGAAACTAAACGAAAGGCAGAAGACCAAGGTTGGACGCCTCAGAAAAAGTTGCAACAATCCGGGTCTAGGGGAAAAGGCCAGAAAGATGAAGGAAAGTGGTGCGAAAAATGCAGAAAAAGGCACACGGGCAGTTGTCGCAGTGATACTGGACCAGTTAGCTGCCGGAATTGTGGAAAAACGGGTCATTTTACACGGGAGTGTCGGACGGAAAGAAGGTGCTATCAATGTGGAGCTACAGATCATCTTCGCTCGAACTGTCCACTACTGAAATCTGGTGTATACAGTGAAAGACTCAGAGACGATTTAGTGGGGAAAAAGGAAGAGCCGAAGAACAGGGGACGACCGGTGGCCTCACGAGCCTTCCAGATGACTGTGGAAGAAGCCCGTGAGAAGACGGATGTGGTGACAGGTATCTTCACTCTTAATTCCATACCTGTATATGTTATTTTTGATCCTGGAGCAACACACTGTTTTGTATCGGAGTCTTTGTTGCCTCGCTTGAATGTACCTTTAACCCCGATGGATGAAAGCTTAGAAGTAGCTATAGCAGACGGCCGATATGTCTGGGTTTCTGAACATATGGAAGGTTGTCAGCTTAAAATCTACGGGACCGTTTTCCCTATAGATTTGAAGCCGATGACTACCAACGAATTTGGTGTAATTGTGGGAATGGATTGGTTAGCAACGAATTATGCTAACGTGGATTGCAGAAATAAAAGTATTATAGTGTTATCACCGGAAGGGGAATGGATGAAAATTCAAGGTGAACGACCTCGGTTAAGAATGCTAGTTATCTCTTTTGCTCAAGCCAGAAGCTGTATCAGTAAAGGAGGGATGTCCTATTTGGCTTATGTATCGGTAGCTCAACCGATTAAAGTGGGGGTAGCGAATGTGAATGTGGTGAACGAGTTCCCAGAGGTGTTTCCAGACGAACTTCCAGGGTTGCCACCAGATCGACAGGTTGAGTTTACGATTGAACTAATTCCGGGAGCTGCTCCTGTTGCTCGAGCTCCATACCGTTTAGCACCTTCAGAGATGGTGGAACTGCGGAAGCAACTGGAAGAATTGCTAGACAGGGGTTTCATCAGACCGAGTACATCGCCTTGGGGAGCCCCTATTTTGTTTGTCAAGAAGAAAGATGGGTCAATGCGCATGTGCATTGACTATCGGGAACTAAACAAGATCACGGTGAAGAACAAGTACCCGCTACCCAGAATAGATGACTTGTTCGACCAGCTACAAGGCGCGTCCTACTTTTCCAAGATTGATCTGAGGTCAGGATATCACCAGTTGAAGATAAGGGAGTCAGACATTCCGAAGACAGCTTTCCGAACGAGATACGGTCATTATGAGTTTTTGGCGATGCCTTTTGGGTTAACCAATGCTCCAGCCGTATTCATGGATCTTATGAACCGAGTGTGTCGACCGTTCCTTGATACCTCGGTGATAGTGTTTATTGATGACATCTTGGTGTATTCGCGAAGCCAAGCCGAGCATGAAGTGCATCTGCGACAAGTATTGGAGTTGCTTCGACGAGAAAAGTTGTATGCTAAATTCTCCAAGTGTGAATTTTGGCTGAGAGAAGTTCAATTTCTTGGCCATGTAATTAATGCCGAAGGGGTGAAAGTCGACCCAGCAAAAGTTGAAGCCGTGATGAAGTGGGAACCGCCTCGGAGTCCAACTGAAGTACGAAGTTTTCTTGGTTTGGCAGGCTATTATAGAAGATTTGTCGAGAATTTCTCTTCGATAGCTACTCCGTTGACCAAGTTAACTAAGAAAGGTGAAAAGTTCACGTGGGCCGAAAAACAGCAAGAAGCATTCCAGAAGTTGAAACAAGCTTTATGTGAAGCACCGGTGTTGGCTTTACCACAAAGCGGAGAAGAGTATGTGATCTACAGTGATGCTTCTAGAATTGGTCTTGGGTGTGTGCTAATGCAGAAAGGTCGGGTTATAGCCTATGCGTCCCGCCAATTAAAAGATGCCGAAAAGAAGTATCCAGTTCATGATCTGGAATTAGCTGCGGTGGTTCTAGCTTTGAAGCTGTGGAGGCATTATTTATACGGTGTAAAGTTTGTTATTTACACTGATCATAAGAGCCTGAAGTACCTCTCCGATCAAAAAGAGCTTAATATGAGACAACAAAGGTGGATGGATCTGCTTAAAGACTTTGATTGTGAAATTCAGTACCACCCTGGCAAGGCGAATGTGGTGGCAGATGCTTTAAGCCGAAAAGAAACTCCTCTGAAAGTTACATCCGCGTGTATGGGTGTAGTAAGCCGGTTACCAGAATTGATTCGTGCAGCACAAGAAGAAGCGTGTAAGCCAGAGAATGTAAAAAGTGAAAGAATGGTTGGATACTTGAAGCATCTGGAAGAAAATGCTCAGAAATTGAAAACATTCAGAGGACGTGTGTGGGTCCCGAAACAAGGAGAAGCGCGAAAATTACTTCTAGAAGATGCACATTATAGCAGATATGCAGTTCATCCGGGCAGTACCAAGATGTATCGGACGTTAAAACCGATGTATTGGTGGCCTGGAATGAAAAGGGACATTGGAAGATATGTGGAAAGATGTTTGACTTGTCTGCAAGTTAAGTCAAACCATCAGAAACCGTATGGAGAAATACAGCCATTGCCGATTCCGGAGAAGAAATGAGACCATATTACCATGGATTTTGTAACAAAGTTGCCGCGGACACCGCGAGGTTATGATTCTATATGGGTGGATGTGGATCGATTGACCAAATCGGCACAGTTCATACCATATAAAGAAAAGTACAGAGTAGATCAATTGGCGAAAATCTACATTGATGAGGTAATTTGTCGGCATGGATTACCAGCATCGATTGTGTCGGACCGAGACAGCAGATTTACTTCCCATTTTTGGCAAAGTCTTCAAGAGCAATTGGGTACAAAAGTACTTATGAGTACCGCATATCACCCGCAGACCGATGGCCAAAGTGAAAGAACGATCCAAACTTTGGAAGATATGTTGAGAACTTGTGTCATTGACTTCGGTGGAAGCTGGGAAGATCATTTGCCTCTGGTAGAATTCGCGTACAATAACAGCTATCATTCCAGCATTCAAATGGCCCCGTATGAAGCCTTGTATGGAGCACCGTGTCGTACTCTGACCTGCTGGACAGAAGTTGGGGAAAAGCCGTTGGCTGGACCCGAAATTGTAGCACAGACTGAAGAAAAGATCAAACAGATACGCGAAAACTTGAAGGTAGCTCAAAATAGACAGAAACAGTACGCGGACAAACGGGTGAAACCAATAGAGTTCCAAGTAGGAGACATGGTAATACTCAAAGTGTCCCCTTGGAAAGGCTTAATTTGTTTTGGGAAGAAAGGGAAGTTGAGTCCTTGCTTCATTGGACCTTTCCGTATATCCCAAAGGATTGGAGCCGTGGCGTATCGATTGGAGCTACCTGATGAACTTCATGGTATACATGATGTATTCCATGTGTCCCATTTAAGAAAGACTTTGTTTGATAGGACTCAACAAGTACCACTTGCTGAAATTGAAGTGGATGACAAGTTGAGATACCCGGAACAACCCGAGAGGGTGCTAGACCAAAAGATAAGACAGCTGCGAAATAAGAAGATCAGCATGGTGAAAGTTCTTTGGCGTCATCACAAGGGTTTCGACATGACGTGGGAGACTGAAAGTGAAATGAAGGAAAAATATCCTCAACTATTTGTATGATTTCGGGGACGAAATCTCTTAAAGGAGGGAGAATTTGTAACGCCAAAACATGTTTAATATGTAATTATTGTAAAAAGGGTAAATTGGTCATTTTACCTTAGAAGGGTAATTTGGTCTTTTTGACAAAAAAGGACTTGTTTGGTAATAATATTTTGAGTCTTGGACTTAAAATGTTATAAAAGTTGATTTGTGTCATAAATTATGTAAATTGTGGCAAAAGTCCTAAAAATGCAACTTCAAGGACCAAAATGTAATTTCTGGAAGTATAAAAGCTTGGAAGCTTCTCCCATTGTGTGCAGAATTTAGAGAGCTTACGGGAGAGGGATTTTGGTGACTGAATTTCCAGAAGTTTGAAGAGTTCTTGAAGATTGAAGTTGGAAAATCGGATTATAGCATTCAAGTGAGGAATTAGAAGCTTAAAAGGTAAGTGTTCCAAGTTCTTGATGGTTTGTTCTTGAGGAATTTTATAGAAACTGAAATGTGCAATTTCAGTTATGAAATTATGTGATAAGTAGCTTAATACTTCCATTAAGTCATGCTAAAAAGGACTTAATTCAAGAAAATGGAAGTAGGTTGCTATTGTTCAAGAATTGGGATTTTGATCAAGAACCCTAGATGATGAGTTCTTGGGATAAACTTGATTCTAATGGATTAAGATGAGTTCTAGATGCTATAATGACTGAAAAAAATCATTAGAAGCAAGTAGAATTCAATAATTTCGTTTTTGGAGCAAAAATGCAAAAACGGGAAATTTTATAAATGGAGTTGAATTTGAGTATTTTATGGATTAAAACTAGTTAATAATCAAAGGTTTTGGTCTTGGAACATTTCCTTGTGATTAAGTCGAGCAATAAGTGCTTAACAAGAGGAAAATGGGGTTTTTAGCTCAAAATTCGGAGCTTACTGTCTGGAATCGCCAGGATCGCGACCCGACCCAGGGGTCGATCGCGACCCGATCTCACGGCAGAAATGCAGTTGGCCTCTGTTAAAATTTGGTCAATTTTCCAACTTTGATTTCAATGCTAGGCTTATCCGATTGACCTGAAATTTTAAACATAGGTTTATTATGTTGTAAAACTTCATGGAAAATTATCGGAATACAAATACGATCTCCCGAAAGTACTGTAGTAGAATACGCGTATTTCGGGACGTGTATTAAATTTTTATACCAATGGTTAATGCTTGGAATTAGTCTTATATTAGACTCTTGTGCATTAGAACCAACTGAAATGGTATATTAACCTATAATCATTGTGAAATGAAATGATTTATAGGTACGGGACAAAATCCTACGGATTTCATTTCAAGGCAAGAAACGACAAAAGCTAGTAGTAGCAAGCCTTCAGGTGAGTAATCTCACTGTTATCCGATGTGATATCTGTTAAAAGAGCAGCTGCAAGTGGAAATGATTTTGGGGACAAATTTTGATTAAATGTATGATTTGATATACGACAAGACCAGATAAGCCGTGAGTCTACGATAGACAAGAATGGAGCTGTGAGTCAATATATCCATGTAAAATGTGACATGACAAGACCAGATAAGCCGTGAGTCTATAATAGACAAGAACGGAGCTGTGAGTCAAACTTATACAGACAAGACCAGATAATTCGTGAGTCATTGCGATGGCAAGAACGTAGCCGTGAGTCTAGGCAACAGCGGGCTAACCCGTGAGCCACATTTGATTTTGTATTGTGTGATAATACATATTTGACTTTGTATAGAGAAATTTTATTCTTATACATGTTATTATTGTTTTGATTACTCATTGGGATTTATAGCTCACAGTTTTATTGATATGTCCCTGCAGGTGAGTGTGACCCTGCCAAGGGAAAAGACAAAGTCCGTGACTGAGGACTTAGCATTTGAAGTAACGGCTCGGCTTGAAGAATGTATAATATTTATGTATTGTACTTCGTGATACACTTGTACTCGTATTTTGTTAAATAATACCCCATACTCATGGTTTTTATTGTAAAATATTTGGTTTGAAAAACAAAAATTTTTGGGGTGTTTTTGTTCATAAGTCGGGTGTTACAATTGAGTACGTCTAATTTAGATTTTTTTTATATTTTCAATGTTAAAGAACAATATCTTAATTTATTTGTAACAATATAATTTAATTGTTCATGAGAAAGCAAAAGCTAAGGCCTTGGTTAGGGATGACTGTTGTCTGTGAATCGCATTGAACCAAGTCAGACTGAAACCAAAATACGACCTAAACGAAATTGCACATGCTACGGAACCAATCGTCAAAAAAATTAATCGCCGCCCGCTGCTTTGCGCGGGTACACTACTAGTAGATTTAAAGTATAGGATCCTTCAAGCATACCATCAATGGCGTCTTCTTCAACTTCATCTATTTGCAAGAGCTTTAAGTATGACGCGTTTTTGAGTTTTAGAGGCGAAGACACTCGTACAAACTTTGCTGATCATCTTTATTATGCTCTTGAGCAGAAAGGCATTCACACTTACAAAGATGACAAGAGAATCAAGAAGGGCAAAAAGATCTGTGATGAACTCATTGGATCCATCGAAGATTCAAAGCTTTACATCATCGTTTTCTCAAAAAACTATGCCTCTTCTTCCTGGTGTTTGGATGTGCTTGTTAGGATAATGGAGTGCCACAAGACCACCGATCATACTGCCTACCCCGTTTTTTATGACGTGGAACCTTCAGAAGTCCGCAAACAAAGTGGGGCAGTTGGAAAAGCGTTCGCCAAATATGAAAACGAAGATGCTGCTGGGAAATGGAGGGAGGCTCTAAAGGAAGCAGCGGATCTGGCTGGGTAGGAGTTGAAGAATACAGCTGATAGATAATTCTTCATCATATATTTGTTTGTATACAGATTGGATCTGGCTGGTGGTTTCTCCTTGACTCGATGGAGATTTGGCCAAAATTATATTTTACTCAGCGTTGAAAGTAGTATTAACCATTACACAAGCATCATCAATGGTCAATTTCATAAAAATCCGTTGTTTGTTACCCATTGCTATAATGGGTAAAAATTTTAAAGTACAATACCCTAATTAGCAATAGTTTGAAAGTACAATGTTGTAAAGCACAAAAATGAATATACACTGCTATAATAAAAATAGAAAATACGTTACTATTTTTTGCATTAAGCTGAAAAACAGATATTTCAAGTTATTTGTTATTTGAAATTCTCACATGCATGGTTATTAGAATTCTTTCTTTCATCAAATCTCTGTGATTTTCTATCATTTTGGTTGTTTACTAGTTCATCTATACCCTGGATGTAAAAGGCTCCGACATGGCGTCTCATGTTTTCATGTTGTCTTGTCGAAATATTAAACAACAAATATGATTATATGTCTAGTTATGACTTTGTATGCTTTCGTGTGTTTTGAAAGTAGTTGTTGCGTGAAATTTTGAGTAAGCTAATCAAATCTTTTTTAAAATACAGGCATGAAGCTAAATTTATACAAAAAATTGTGGAAGAGCTCTCACTAGAGTTACGGTCTATAACTTTCACCATTGATAAAAAATTAGTAGGCATGGAGACACGGATCAATGGTGTTTTATCATCTTCGGGAACTAGTTTTGATGATATTCTCATGATCGGAATCTAGGGAATTGGAGGTGGTGGGAAGACAACTTTGGCAAGGGCTGTTTTTGATCAAATATCTTTTCAATTTGAAGGTAAAAGCTTTGTGGAGAATGTTAGGGAAGTTTCAAAAGCTTCTTTTTTCGGTTTAACTTCATTGCAGAACCAAATCCTTTCTGATGTTTTCAATGATCAAGGCATGAACGTAAGAAGTGTTTATGACGGAAAAAACATGATGAAGAGGAGGATGCCTAGTAAAAAGGTTCTTCTTGTTCTAGATGATGTCGATCGTATAGAGCAGCTTGAGGCGTTAGCCGGTGAGACAAATTGGTTTAAACCCGGAAGCAGAATAATCATTACAACATGAGATGAGCAAGTGCTCATAGCACATAAAGTGAAGTTGATTTGTAATGTCCGATTGTTATTGGATGAGGAAGCAATTTGCCTCTTCAGTAGGTATGCATTTGGGAGAGAGACTCCAGATCAAGGATACAAAAGCCTATCAGACCAAGTTGTACACTATGCTGTTGGACTTCCCTTAACGATCAGAATTTTGGGTTCGTTTCTTTGTGGTAAAACTGTACTCGAATGGATAGATGCCCTAGAAAGACTGAAAAAAATTCCGTTAACGGAAACTCTAAAGAAACTGGAATTAAGCTATATCGGTCTAGAGGAGGATTACAAGGAAATATTTCTAGATGTTGCATGCATATTGAAAGGATGGTCGAAAGCCAGCGTAATCAAAGTGCTTGAAAGCTGTGGATTTAATGCTAGAAATGGTTTACGAGTTCTTGTGCAAAAGTCTCTCATAACTCTTGAATATAATTCCGATGAAGATGATGAGTTTCTAGGAATGCATGACCATATAGAAGAAATGGGCAGGGATATTGTTCGTCGTTTGCACCCAGATAAGCCTAACAAACATAGTCGATTGTGGATTAACAACGAAATTGAAGATATTTTGGCTAATGATTTGGTAAGGATCCAGTTTATTTCTATGTTGGAGAAAACTTTACACATTTTCAACTTAACACATTTTCATTTATTACGACACAAATTTCATGGTAGCTACTTTTGATTTACAGGGTACTGAAGCAACTAGATATATACAATTCTACACTCGGAAACTCAGTGTGGAAATTGTGATGAAAGTTCTTAGAAAGATGAAGGAACTTAGATTTCTCGACTTGTCTGTTGTCGATGGAAGTAAAAGTGATGTTTTTCATCATAATTGGAAATTTTATAAACTTCCAAATGCTTTACGATATCTGCAATGGAACCATTACCCTTTTAGATCTTTACCCAACACCTTTCAAGCAGATAATCTTGTTGCACTTGAGATGGCTGATAGCAGAATCGTACTACTTTGAGAAGGGGGAGATAGAAAGGTAAAATAATGATTGATTGATTCTTTTGCATCACTCATTTTAGTTTTAAGCATCCATTGCTTTGTTATGACACAACATTCATCTCATTTTTTACTTATATTAGGTTCTTAACAAGTTGAGATTCCTTGACCTTAGTTATTCAATGTTGAGGACACTTGATCTTGGGCTTACTCCAAATATAGAGACGTTGACTCTTAAAGGATGTCGGTATTTGGTAGAAGCTCTCATGCTTGTTGGATGTTTAAAGCTCGCCAACCTAAGTTGTTCTACGTTGACGACCCTTGTGTTAGGTAAATGAAGACTTGAATAAGTCCAATTCAAATATGGTGGTTAAAGGAATGAATTATTTATTCATTAAGTTGGTGAAAACAAGCTATAAATAGCCTTCATGTTCACCATATTTCATGCACCACACCAACAACACAAACAAAAACACAAACACACAACAAACACAAATAGATAGATAGATATATCAATAGCCTTTTGTGCAGAGTCCAGTTTGGCAGCCAAAAGTGCGAGTGATATTTTCTTGTGAGTGGTCAGACTACAAGTGCAGTTTAGCCTTGTATGATTGTAGTGTTTTCTTGGTGTTAATAAAACCCTCTCTCGTTTACCCATGGACGTAGGTCGTGATCCCGTGACCGAACCACGTTAAATATTGTGTTCCGATTTTACATTTTCGTTTACCGTTTATTTCGGTAATTTTATTCCGCTTATGTCACCGAAATCAAATATCGATTTGTTTGAAGTGCTTAACTCGTTTTGTTATACCCCAACAAACTGGTATCAGAGCTCCGGGTTTAAAGGAAGTCGTATCTCGCGTATGCTCTGTGGTTGCAGCTTAGTTTGATCTTCCACATCAGAAACGAGCTAGAGGCAAAAGCAAGGAAATGCAAACACTTGAAGGTTTCGGTTGTGTCTCTTATGTCAAAGTTAAAGATTCTAGAAGAGGAATGGTAAGGTCGTGATATTTCTCTCAAACACTTGAAGGTTTTCGGTTGTGTCTCTTATGTCAAAGTTAAAGACTTGGAGAGAGACAAGCTAGAGGCAAAAGCAAGGAAATGCACTTTTATAGGCTATGGGTTGGATGACATGGGGTACCGCTTCTGGGATAACCAAAATAAAAAGGTTATCAGAAGCCGGGATGTGGTGTTCAACGAGAATGTCCTATATAAACATGAACTTGCAGAGAGCTCAGGCAGGAACAAGCCACCAGAGAAAGCAGAAAGTCAAGTCGAGTTTGAAGAAATCTCTGAAGATGACGTTGTGAAACCTATCAGTACTCCAGAGATAGGTGAAAGTTCAGGAAGCAGTGGGAGCTCTGATGTATATGGAGATAGTGGGAGCACAGATGACAGTAGTTCTGAAGACGGGGTTGCAGATGATGCAGAGACCTCAACTCCTACTGTTTGTAGATCCACTAGAGTACGAAGACCTCCAGTTAGGTATTCTCCTTCAGCTAATTACTTGTTGTTGACTGAGAATGGTGAACCTGAGTCCTATCCAGAGGCCTTAAGGATGAAAGATTCCATACAATGGAAGAAGGCTATGGAAGACGAATTGAGCTCACTTGACAAGAACCAGACTTGGTCCTTAGTCAAGCTCCCAGCAGGGAAGAAAGCACTGCAGAACAAGTGGGTGTTTCGGGTAAAGGATGAGATTGATGGCAGTAAAAGATACAATGCACGATTAGTGGTCAAGGGGTTCCAACAGAAAAGAGGGGTCGATTATAATGAGATCTTCTCTCCAGTTGTGAAGATGACTACAATCAGAATGGTCTTGGGTACTGTAGCCTCTGAAGATCTCCATCTAGAACAGCTAGATGTGAAAACAGCTTTTCTCCATGGCGACCTGGAAGAAGACATCTATATGGCACAACCAGAGGGTTTCCCAACAGTTGGAAAGGAAAACCTGGTATGCAAGTTAAAGAAAAGTCTGTATGGTTTGAAGCAAGCTCCAAGATAGTGGTACTTGAAGTTTGATAGCTTCATGCAAAGGAGTGGGTATCACAGATGTGAGATGGATCATTGTTGCTACTTGAAGAAATTCAACTCTTCTTACATCATCCTGTTATTATATGTTGATGACATGTTAATAGCTGGATCCGACATGCAGGAGATCAACAAGCTTAAGAAGCAGTTGTCCAGAGAGTTCGAGATGAAGGACTTAGGGGCTGCTAAGCAGATATTGGGCTTGAGCATAGCCAGGAACACAGTTACCGGTACATTAAAACTTTCTCAAACCAAGTACATCAAGAAAGTTTTAGAAAAGTTCAGCATGGCAGATGCTAAAGCAAGAAGTACACCTTTGGGAAGTCAGAAACTCTCAAAGAAGCAATCCCTAAAGACAGAAGAAGACAGAGAACATATGGCTAAAGTTCTTTATGCATCTACAGTTGGTAGTTTGATGTATGCAATGGTATGCACAAGACCAGATATTGCTCATGCAGTGGGAGTAGTAAGCAGGTTTATGTCAAATCTAGGAAAAGAGCATTGGGAAGGAGTAAAGTGGCTGTTACGCTACTTGAAAGGAACAACTGAGATTGCCCTATGTTTCAGAAGAAAGGGGGTAGTCTTAGAAGGGTTTGTCGATGCAGATTTGGGTGGATGTACGGATTCGGGTAAAAGCACAACGGGATACGTTTTCATAATCGGAGGTACCGCAATCAGTTGGATGTCTAGGTTACAGAAGAGTGTTGCTCTTTCAACCACAGAAGCAGAATACATGGCTATTGCAGAAGAAACCAAGGAGCTTATATGGTTGAAGAATTTCCTATCAGAACTTGGAATGCAACAGGAGGATTGTGTACTGTATTGTGACAACCAAAGTACAGTTCACCTAGCAAAGAATCCGGTGTTTCACAGTAGAACGAAACACATTCAGATGAGGTACCATTTCATTCGAGAGTTAATCAATGATGGAACTTTGAATCTGAAGAAAATCCTTGGAACGAAGAATCCAACAGATATGTTCACCAAGGTGGTTACCACAGACAAGTTGAAGTTTTGTATGACTTTAACTGGCCTTCCAGAAGTTTGAAAAGGAGGGATGGTAGGAACGAGAGAGATGTTCAAGCCTTCAAGTGGGAGATTGTTAGGTAAATGAAGACTTGAATAAGTCCAATTCAAATATGGTGGTTAAAGGAATGAATTATTTATTCATTAAGTTGGTGAAAACAAGCTATAAATAGCCTTCATGTTCACCATATTTCATGCACCACACCAACAACACAAACACAAACACAAACACACAATAAACACACAACAAACACAAATAGATAGATAGATATATCAATAGCCTTTTGTACAGAGTCCAGTTTGGCAGCCAAAAGTGCGAGTGATATTTTCTTGTGAGTGGTCAGACTACAAGTGCAGTTTAGCCTTGTATGATTGTAGTGTTTTCTTGGTGTTAATAAAACCCTCTCTCGTTTTCCCGTAGACGTAGGTCGTGATATTGTGTTCCGATTTTACATTTTCGTTTACCGTTTATTTCGGTAATTTTATTCCGCTCGTGTCACCGAAATCAAATATCGATTTGTTTGAAGTGTTTAACTCATTTTGTTATATCCGGACACCTTGACCTTGGGTTGGCTCCAAATCTCAAGGTGTTAGATCTTGAAAAATGTACGGACTTGGTAGAGCTTCATATGCCCACTAGATCTCCTAATCTGAGATCCCTGCAGCTCAGTAATTCAAAGTTGAGGACCCTTGACATTGGGCTCACTCCGAATCTAGAGTATTTGGATCTTAAAAATTGTTCTGATTTGGAAGAACTTCACATGGCCGATGGATGTCAAAAGCTCGCATCCCTTAACATTAGTCGTTCAAAATTGAAGAACCTTAACCTTGGGCTGACTCCAAACCTCAAGAAGTTAGATCTTAAAAACTGTTACAGTCTGGCAGAACTTCACATGGCCGATGAAAGTCTAAAAAACCTTGTCTATTTTGACTTAAGTGGTTGTTTAAGGTTTAAATCTTTTCTCTTTAACATAGAGGATGATGCTTCTTGTAGTGAGGACGATGCAACTTGTAGTGAGGACGATGCATCTTATAGCGAGGGTGACAGTTCATGTTGTGAGGATCATGAGGATGAAACACTGAATGTTGGCCCTTTAGCTGAGTTACATCTGATTGCGGAGTCCCTAGATAGATGCCCTTTGCACCCCGACAATAATTTGCCAAAGTTTCGGATTACATGTTCTTATAAAGAAGGCAAACCCTTATTGACTAGAAACCTTTAGAAGATTGTTTCTGTTGGTCTATGTGCTTGCACAAACCTTGATACATTTTCAAAAAGCATTTGTGGGTTACAAAATTTAAGAAAGCTTGAACTCGAATGTGTGGATAATATGGATTATTTTAATACAAACATTCAACATCCCCCTGATAACATTTGCGTGTTGAAACATTTAAAATCTCTTAAAGTTAATTCATGTCCCTTTCTTGAGAAGTTACCTGAGGATCTAGGCCGATTAGAATGTTTAAAGGAGCTGATTTTGACTTTTGCAAGGATTAAAGATCTTTCTGATAGCATATGTTTGTTGAAACATCTTGAATCTCTCCAACTTTATGATTGTTCGTTGCTTGAGAAGTTACCTGAGGATCTGGGCAGATTAGAATGTTTAAAGGAGCTAAGTTTGACTTCTGCAAAGATTAAAGATCTTCCTGATAGCATTTGTATGTTGAAACATCTTGAATCTCTCCAACTCTATGATTGTTCGTTGCTTGAGAAGTTACATGAAGATCTGGGCCGATTAGAATGTTTAAAGAAGCTAAGTTTGACTTCTGCAAAGATTAAAGATCTTCCTGATAGCATTTGTATGTTGAAACATCTTGAATATATCCATCTTAATGAGTGTTCATTGCTTGAGAAGTTACCTGAGGATCTGGGGCGATTAGAATGTTTGAAGGAGCTAAGTTTGACTTCTGCAAAGATTAAAGATCTTCCTGATAGCATTTGTATGTTGAAACATCTTGAATCTCTCCAACTTAATAGGTGTTCTTTTCTTGAGAAGTTACCTGAGGATCTTTATCGGTTAAAACGTCTAGATAATCTCTACCTCAGCTTTTGCGAGGTTTTACGAGATATCCCAGACAACATCTGTATGATGAAATTGTTAGTGTATGGGTTAGGGCTTCGGCTCTAATGTGTTAGTGCATGGGTTTAGGGTTTCAGCCCAATGTCGTTTAGGGTTTAGATTTGGTGGCTATATATATTCTTATGTAACCTCTCTTATGAATCAATAAAGAATATCAGTATATCATAATCTATCATGGTATCAGAGCCGGTGTCCCGCACCCCCAAACCTTATCGAGCCTACGTCTCTGAGGGGGAGTGTTAGTGTATCCCACATTGGTGCGACACGGTCCTATAAGTTTGTATATATGTTGGAGTCTCCCCTCTCTCCACAAAGGCTCTTTTGGAGAGACACTCTTGGGCTTTGATACCATGTAAATATATATGGAGCCCAAGAGTGTCTCTCCAAAAGAGCCCTTGTGGAGAGAGGGGAGACTCCAACATATTTACAAACTTATAAGACCGTGTCGCACCAATGTGGGATACAATAACACTCCCCCTCAGAGACGTAGGCTCGATGAGGTTACAGGGTGCGGGACACCGGCTCTGATACCATGTAAATATATGTGGAGCCCAAGAGTGTCTCTCCAAAAGAGCCCTTGTGGAGAGAGGGGAGACTCCAACATATATACAAACTTATAGGACCGTGTCGCACCAATGTGGGATACACTAACAGAAATGTCTAAGACATCTCAGTCTCAATTATTGTGTTCAACTTGAGAAATTGCCCGAAGAACTTGGACGTTTAAAATGTTTAGAAGTGTTAGATATAACACGTACATGCATAAGTCATCTTCCGCAGAGCATCCTTTTGTCGGAAGGGCTGTTTGTTATTGGGGCCGAGACTGCTTCTTCAGGCATCTGATTTTAGATCTGAGATACGAATTTCTGAATACTAATAGTTCTGCTATGTGGATGTGTGAATAACTCAAGAGTCTGCAATATAGGAGTCTCCTCTGGGTGCATGCGTGATAACTTGAGTGAAGTTTATATCTGTACACAACAAGCAACTCACGTGTATATGAAGGAAATTATAGAGGATTCACTCTTTTCACTTACACAAAGGTGTGTATTCTCTGTATTAAAAACTAGTAGAAAACTGCCAAATATATGGCTTACATGAAGGAGGGGCAAATACGGAATAAAAGGAACCACTAACACATGACATCTAAAAAGAAGCAAACTACCCACTACTACCCACTACACGAGAAGTCAAAGTCATAAAAGCTAAAAAGGAACAACCAAAAAAGAAGAGAAAACATAAATGAACACATGTGCAGACATGTGACTTGAGTTCTAAAAGAAAAAGGTGTTGTACGTCAATACTCCCTCTCAACACCTATCTTAATCATTCCCATTTGCTCACAAAACTCGGTCATCTTTTTGCTTGGCAAACCTTTAGTGAGCGAATCTGCGACCTGATCGGAGGTCTTGATATACTGCAGGTCAATTTCTCCGTTCAACACCTTCTCTCGAATAAAATGATAATGGACCTCCACATGCTTCGTCCGTGATTGAAAAGTAGGATTCTTTGCAAGTTGGATTGATGACAGGTTGTCACACAGGAGTTTAACTTTGTAATCAATTTCTTGGTTCAAGTTCTTCAGGAGTTGGGTTAACCACACACATTCTTGAGCCGAAATGGCTGCTGCTCGGTACTCTGCCTCAGTTGTAGAGAGGGAAACTGTAGGCTGTCATTTACTACACGAAGATACAACACTCGATCCTAACATGAATATGTACACGGTTGTTGACCGCCGTGTATTCAGATCACCTGCATAATCGGCGTCACAGAATCCAAATAACTTGCATGTTGACTCCCTCTTAAACAATATTCCACAGTTTATTGTCGACTTAATGTACCTAAGAACTCTACGGATTGCATCAAGATGAGGTTTTCTTGGATTTTGCATGAAACGACTTAACAGACCCACCACGAACGCTATATCTGGTCTTGTTAGGGTGAGATATATGAGACTACCAACAATTTTCCGATACATTGTTGTATCTTCAAGTTCTCTTCCATAGTTAGCACACAATTTTGCATTTGTGTCTATTGGAGTAAGAGCAGGTTTGCAATCCAACATGCCAAACCTGTTCAGTAAATTAACAGAATACCTTTGTTGGTGTAGCATTATATCTCCATTCTCATAACTCACTTCCAAACCAAGAAAATGTCGAAGTTTTCCAAGATCTTTCATGTGAAAGCGAGTACACAGGTTCTCTTTGAGTTGGGCAATGACTTCATCGAGGTCACCGGTGATGATTAAATCGTCTACATACACCAATACAACAGCCACTTTGTCTCCAATGGCCTTGACAAACAAACTTGCATCAACAGTTGTTATTGAGTAGCCGTTGTGTTCCAAGAATTCTGCAATTTTTCCGAACCATGCTCTCGGTGACTGCTTAAGTCCATATAGTGCCTTCTTTAGCTTACACACAAATTTAGGGTGTTGTACGCTTACAAACCCCATTGGTTGCTCCATGTGAATAACGTGATCGAGATCCCCATACAGAAACGCGTTGCTCACATCCATCTGCCAAAGATTCCAACCCTTACTCGCTGCTAGCGCTAAGAGAACTCGAATTGTGGTTAGCTTGGCTACCGGGCTGAACGTATCTTCATAATCAAGCCCATATTGTTGCGAGAACCCACAAGCTACTAAACGAGCCTTGAACCTTTCTACCGACCCATCTGCCTGCCGCTTCACTTTATATACCCATTTACATGAAATAGGCTTCACCCCGTTAGGTTTTGGAACCAACTCCCACGTCTGGTTTCCTTTTAACGCTGACATCTCCTCTTCCATTGCTTTGACCCATTCTTGCTTTGTGCGAGCCTGTTCAAACGACTCAGGTTCACAAACATTAGCTTCAACAATAGCTGCGTTTGCATACCTAAGATTGGGTCTCCTGGTCCGAGTTGACCTCCTGAGGTTTGTTGGCTCCTCATCATTGTCATTAGTGTTTGGTGTGTGGAAAATCCCTGTCTGCCAAGGCTGATTCTCTTGAACTTGAGACACTTCTTCCTCAATTATCGTGTCTCCTTCGTTAATGTTCAAGTGTACTTCTGATGATTCCAACCCTTCTTTAAGCATATTGGAATCAGGAATAGTTTCATTATTAGGTGACCACCATGACGACGTTTCATCAAACACAACATTTCTTGAAACATAACACTTTCCACTGTTTGGATCACAGCAACGCCACCCCTTTCTTTCATGATCATACCCGACAAAGATACAACGAATGGCTTTCTTTTCCATTTTATGACGAAGATGGTTGGGTATAAATACATAACACACACAACCAAATACCCTTAAATGACTTACATTTGGTTTTATGTTCAAGAGTTGCTCGTATGGTGACACATACTGAAGGCCCTGCTGTGGAATCCGATTGATAACATATGATGCTGTTTTCATTGCCTCTGCCCAAAAACGCCCCGGGACATTTTTGTCGTGTATCATGCTCCCACTTATGTCAGCAAGATGTCGATTTTTACGTTCCGAGACTCCATTCTGTTGTGGGGTGTTTGGACAAGTTAGTTGTCGACCAATCTTGTGCTCCTTCAAATAATCAGTAAACTCTTTCGCTAAGTATTCCCCGCCATTGTCTGACCGAAGCCTTTGTATGTGATGTCTTGTATCTCGTTCTGCTTCAGCTTTAAACTGCTTGAATTTGCTGAAGGTTTCTGACTTCTCTTTCATGAAGTATACCCAAACAAACTTTGAGAAATCATCGATAAAGGTAACCATATACCTCATTCCACCAATAGACGACTGCTTAACCGGACCAAAAACGTCCGAGTGTACTAACTCCAGGGGCACTTTAGCTTGATAAGTAGACTTTCCATACGGCAGTTGGTGAGCTTTCCCGTATTGACAGCCAGCACAGACTAAATCTTTACACACATCAAGTTGAGGGAGACCATTTACCAGCTTCTTCTTCATCATAATGTCGAGTTTATCATAACTCACGTGGCTTAATCTCATGTGCCACAAGTCGACATTCTGATTATTTTTGGTTTTATCAACATATGCCGTTTCAGCCGACATAACATAAATTGATTCTGATCGTCTTCCTTGAGCAATTGGTTTTGATGGAGTTACGAATTCTGTATATACTTTCACATCATCAGGACCAAATAGAAC
The DNA here is from genome assembly GCA_023525715.1 of Cichorium intybus. NCBI lineage: Eukaryota > Viridiplantae > Streptophyta > Magnoliopsida > Asterales > Asteraceae > Cichorium > Cichorium intybus. Next base: position 82,290,514 of record CM042017.1, read on the forward strand.
ATAGTGACCTGCTGCAGTTAATTGTGACACAGACAGCAAGTTTTTCTTCATCCCTGGAACATGATAAACACTTTGTAGCACCATCTCTCTTTTGTTCACTTCTGGGTAAAATTTAACATCGCCAACATGAGCAATTTGAAGCTTCGAGTTATCTGCAATCACAACGACCCTACTGCCGCCATACTTGATTGGATTTTGGATGATCTCCATCTCTCCAGTCATGTGATTGGAACAACCGGAATCAACGATCCACTCGTCTAATTTGTTCTTCCGTTTTTCAGTCGTGGCTGTAAGTGCCATGACATTTACACTTTGAGCAAAGTGTGCTTCTGCATCCCACGCTTCTTCTTCTTGAGATGTCGCTGCGTTGCCTTCTTCCACAGTTTCTTGACGACAAGTTCTTGCCATGTGGCCTTTACGACCACAGTTGTAGCATTTGAACGGAAATCTTTTGTTTGAGTGTTGATGCTTTTGCTTCTCCCCAGAATGTTCTCCCTTTTCATTGTCAAGATTCTTCTTCTCAAAAGCATGACCTTTTCCTTTCTCGGCATTTCTTTTGTGACTAGAGTTGAAACTATATTTGGATTTGCCTTTGCCCTTTTTCACGTATAAAGCTTCTTCCTCGGTCTTTAAAGAGACACCTCCCATCTGTTTTGCTAGAGCCTCTTGCCCAGCAAGAAGGTTCTCAAATTCTACCAGAGACGGCTGCGTTGGCCACCCTTGAATTGCAGCCACAAAGCTCCTAAACTCGGGTTTTAAGCCGTGGATAATGATCCTTTTCATTCTGGGTTCACCGATTTGAGCCTGCGGATCTAGTTCTGATATTTCCCTACACGTGGTCTTCACCTTATGGAAATATTGGGGGATAGACATCTCCCGTTGAGATACCGACAACAACTCATTTTCGAGGAGTTGCAACTTTGTATCGTTCTTTTTCGAGAAAAGCACACGTAACGTATCCCAGGCTTCTTTAGGGGTTGTTACATCCCTAATATGTTCAAGTACTTCGTCTTCAACTGTAGTCTTTAGGATGAACATTGCTTTCCCCGCCTTAATTTTCCACTTTCTCAATACCCCATTGTTGTCTTCGACTTCCGGCTGTCTTGTCTCAACTCCGTTAACCACTTCCCATAAATCTTGTCCCTGCATGTATGACATTATACAGGTAGCCCAGGAATTGTAGTTTTGATTGTTAAGTTTCTTGACGCCGCCAACGACTTGAATATCACCCATGGGTTACGCTCTGATACCAGTTTGATAACTTGAGTGAAGTTTATATCTGTACACAACAAGCAACTCACGTGTATATGAAGGAAATTATAGAGGATTCACTATTTTCACTTACACAAAGGTGTGTATTCTCTGTATTAAAAACTAGTAGAAAACTGCCAAATATATGGCTTACATGAAGGAGGGGCAAATACGGAATAAAAGGAACCACTAACACATGACATCTAAAAAGAAGCAAACTACCCACTACTACCCATTACACGTGCGAGAAGTCAAAGTCATAAAAGCTAAAAAGGAACAACCAAAAAAGAAGAGAAAACATAAATGAACACATGTGCAGACATGTGACTTGAGTTCTAAAAGAAAAAGGTGTTGTACGTCAATAATGCGGAGCTCCATGGATGATTTTGTGATGCTCCAAAGGTCTTTGAAAACGCTAATTCGTGACAAAAAACTATTGTATCCGGTACCTTCTGATTTTTCTATTAATCGCCTTACATTGATTAAAATTTTAAAATTGATATGACAGTAGTGAATTCTTCGGAAAAAAAACAAATAATTATATCACAAGAAAATACAACTACTATAAGAAGATCCTGCGCCATTGTTTTAACTTTGTTTTGTAGAGTAGAAAATACGTCTTTTATGTTAAACTTCGAGCGCCTTATTTCAGTTAAAACTAGCCGTGACTTAGATCCAAGAAGTGATATTTTCTTCTTCATGCATTGTACAGACTCAGTCTTAGAATTCAGGAATGAGATGTTAAACTCCTAACAACACTTGTGCAAATTCCTTTCTGCAGAGATACCAGACATGTCCAATGGTCTAACAGATATCCCATTCTAGATTATCTTGCCTACTCTCACATCTTGCAAAGTCCTGTGCTTACCTGAGAGCTAGGGGTGTTAATCAGGTCAACCCGATTGGGTTCGGTTTTTAAAACAATACATTTTGACCCTAAACCCGACTCTATTAAGGTACGGGTTAGTCGGGTTCTGGTTGATCGGGTCGGACATTTGTTTATGCTTGCGTGCATTTTGAGCTCTTGAAACTGTAATGTTGGGGATGTATGTGCTGAAGTACAAAAAGGTTTTGATGATGAAATCTGTAAGGTCAGCCAAGATGTTGAGGTCCCTGATAAATTGAACCAATCAGGTCATCAGTGTGATGCGATCGCTGGGAAGGAAACCTGGATGTGATTTGGGTGGATTTTAATGTCCAAATGTGCTATGAAAGGTTCCTAGCTGCAATCATCTGCTGACAGGGCAACATTTGCAATATTAAATGGTTGTTCCCAGTTCAGTTCGAGGTTCTTAAAAGAAAATGGTAGTAGAGTTGAGGTTGATTTCTGCCGTGAGGGTGGAGCTCCACTGTCACCGGGACAGGGCGGTGGTCTGATGTTGTTAGAGAAGAAGGTCACCGTGGTGACTGTGCTGGCTGGGAAACAAAAATCGATGGCTCCCCTTGTGAGTTGAGGTAAACGAATTTGACTTTTTGGAACCATCCTCGGTAAAAAGGCGACATTGCTATATTGGCATTCCATAGAAAGTATAACGTATATTGTTGTATTGACATTTTATAAAAAAATGTGTTATACATTTTGGAAAATATGTTTCATAGCACTAAACTTTCTACAAATCCAAATGAGTTGAATATGTATGTTCAATAGCATTGTACTTTTGATTTTGATCCATTCATTTTCGGTTTTAAAACAAAACCGAACCGATGCTAGAAACCAATAACTGATCCGTGTAGAAAAAGGAAATCCTATGGTTTTTATAAACCAAAAATTGAGCACTTCGATTTTCGGTTCGGTTTCGGTCAAAAAAACAAATCAAATCACACCGCACCTTTTGTAGGACAATGGGAATATAAGGGCTTCAATGCTGAATTCATATAAACAGTTGTTGTGTCTTTTTTTCTTCGTCTTGGTTGTATCTTTATCTTCATTAATCCTAAACAACATATATTGTATCTGTTTGGGGCATTTCTTCCACACATCCTAACTCAATTAACACTCATTGTCCTTCTTGCTTCAAAAATTTGGGTCACAGTTTAAGGAAACCAATGACCATCCCAATGAAACATTACCTTTCAATTATACTTGTGCGCTGTGCGGTTTGAAAGTCTATCACTTGTATTTGCCAATTGACTTGCATTGGTCCCAACGAAGCCAACCATAAAATGCCCACCATTAACCCAAATTAGACAATTGAAGTGGTACACTTTCATCTTTGATTCCAGTACCTTGCATCCAAATGAAATTATGGGAGGCCCATTGTCAATCAATACAACTACTTTTTAGGTCCCAATTAACCTTCGTTTCATTGTTTTTAGAGTAATAAACCTAATCACCAAATTGTGTGATACTTAAATTTCTTTTTATAACACTTGGGTTGTGGCGACTTGGTAAGACTTGTGGAAAATATGGTGAGTAACCCATTGACCCTGGTTTTAATCTTGACACTTATTAGCTCTTGTGGCCATAGAGTTTTCCCTGCATTGACTCTAAGACATGAAACAAAGTCTCATGTTCGCAGCGGGGGATTAGTCGGTGCATGAAAGCTGGCCTGGATACCCTCGTTAGGGAGTTTCCCTTTCCAAATTTTTTTTTTAGTTTTTCTTTGGTAACATTAGACAACCCAGATTCGTCTTCATCGTCTTCGTTTTCTATCTTTTGTGAGATTTGATGTACAACCACCATATTTTATTCTTTCTTATTGCAATGATGGCTCAAAAAACATTTCTCATCACAACCATAACACAACCCTTGTTATCTCTTCGTTTGTAATTCTTTATCTAGTAATTTTCGAAACTCAACTAGGTTTTTATTCTCGCCAATTATATCTCTATTGTTCTCGAAGAGTCTTATTTTTGCTGCAGGGATTCTGGCATTTGCATATCTCCAACTTTCAATCATGACCGTTTTAAATCACATTGAACTGTTAGGGATTGTAGTTTCGGGGAGGTTACGATTTTGATGGCACGCTCTCACCTCTTCCTCATTAGAACCTCCTTCCACATTCACTGCAGTTACTTCACCCTAAGTCCTCTCACTGTTCATCTATATTGTTGGAGATTATAGAGGGAAGACAGTAACAACTTTATAAGATTGCTTCACCAACTTTGTACACTCATAAACAATTTTCGTTTTTCAAAGGAGAGCTACTGCTCTGTTTTTGTATTTCACTTACTTCACTTTATTTCACACTCTTTTCTATTACAAACACTAAGTCCTTTATATAGGGAAACAAAAACTAATACTTAACATTGAAGTAAACTTAATAGCTAAAAATACTTCAAGACTAAGAAAACTTAATAGCTAAGTTTTCTTCAAGACTAAGAAAACTTCATAACTAAGCAAACTTCATAACTAAGAAGACTTCATGACTAAGAAGACTTCATGGCTAAGAAAACTTCTTGGCTAAGAAAACTTCATCACTAAGAAAACTTCATGGCTAAGAAAACTTCATTTTGAGCCCCATTTCTTTTGTTAACTTTTATTGGGTTTGAAGTCTAACACTCCCCTCAAACCCAACTACGTATGCCAAGCATCTTCACCATTTTAAGAGATCTATCGGTCTTCAATGTTTTCGTGAAAATATCTGTTAGTTGTTCTTCAGTACTACAATGCACCAGCTCGACTATTTTGTCTTTCACTTGTTTTCGAATAAAATAATACTTTATGTTGATATGCTTGCTTCGACCGTGTGAAATTGTGTTTTTTGTAAAAAAAATAGCAGACCATGAAAGCACTACCGAACCAATGTGAAATGCATATCCAGAACTACTCTTATCATCATCCATATCTCCACCATAATCGCTATATGAATAGCCAATCAGTTTTGCATCTTGAGAGTATGTGTAAAACAAACCATGGTTCATCGTACCTTTTATGTATCTTAAAATTCTTTTAGCTGCAATGAACTGACATTGCTTTGGCTTTTCCAAATATCTATGGATTATTCCAACTGCGTACATAATATCTGGACGTGTGAAAGTCAAGTATCTTAAACTTCCCACCAAACTTCTAAAAAGTGTTGAGTTTATAGGTTCTGTGGTTGAATATGCACTTAGATTCATTCGTGCTTCTGCTGGTGTGCTTACTGGTTTACAGTCTTTCATTCTGAACTTCTGTAAAATTTGCTCTACATACTTCTTTGAACATAAAAATTCCATTTTTGTTTTGATTTACTTCAACCCCAAGAAAGTATAACATTTGACCAATATTTGTCATCTCAAATTCTTTAGTCATTACTTTCTTAAAGTCATTAAACATACCTTGATTGTTCCTAGTGAATATCATATCATCCACGTACAAGCACACAATCAGAATATCACCATTTTGATTTCTTTTTGTATATAGTGCATGCTCGTATGGGCTTTTCACAAAACCATCCTTCTGGAAGTGCTCATCTATTCTTGTGTTCCAAGCTCTTGGAGCTTGCTTTAAGCCATACAAGGCTTTCTTTAATCGATAGACTTTACTTTCTTGACCTTTTTGAACATAACCTTCAGGTTGATCAATATAGACTTCCTCTTCAAGATATCCATTTAAGAATGCTGACTTCATGTCCATCTCGTAAATTTTCCATTGCTTTTGTGCTGCAATCACTGTCAGAAGTATGATGGTATCAATTCTTGGTACTGGAGCAAATATTTCATCATAATCAATTCCATATCTCTGCTTGTAGCCTTTTGCAACTAATCTTTCCTTGTGCTTTTCCGCCTTTCCTTCGTGATTAGTCTTTTTTTATACACCCATTTGACACCAATCATTTTGTGTCCCTTTGGAAGATTTGTGAGCTCCCATGTGTCATTCCTTTTGATTGAACCAATTTCTTCATCCATAGCCTTACTTCATTTTGTTTCTTCTTTAGCTTCTTCATATGTTACTTACTGGGTCACTTTCAGCCATCAAACAGAATAATGAATAATCAAATGGAGTTTCAATTGGGTTTGTTACATCATAAACATCATATATACTTTTCATTTTCAGTGGTGCTTGACAACGCCTAGTGATATCAAGTATTTTAGGCGTTGTTGAGCCCTGTTCTTGATAAAATTATATCAAATATGTCTGGGTATTCTCACTTTTCGTGTCAGGACTTGTTTGGAGAAAAAGAATGGAAACAAGGACTAAAAGCGTGCAAAAGGAAGAAGTTGGGAAGGAATGGAAAATCAAGAGAACTCGTACGCGCGCCGCGGGAATCAATTATGCGCGATGCGGGCTTAAGGCGGTGGAACACATTCAAATGCCGAAGAAAACGGGAAAAGATAAGTACGCGCGCCACGGATTTCACTTCTGCGCGGCGCGGTTGCGGGAAATTTGCAAGTATAAATAGATGCATTTCCAGCCGAAAACCCTAGCAAAGACCGGGTGTAAACATCGACCTTGAAGCTCTTTGACTCCAGGATTTCATTTCAGCAAGCTCACAATTGGTATTTTATGTTTTTGGATTTAATTTCCTTTTTAGTAGTAAGTAGTTTTGTAGCTAAAGTCTTTGGGAATGACAACCACTGACTTTGAGCACTTAGGTTTCTGTTTTAGAAACATTTGGTTACTGTTTTTGTGATTGGAATTCAGTTTGGTGAATGAAAAGCATTTGGTTACATTTAATCTTAGCTTTTCGGTGTTTGGATGTTTGTGTTTGGTTTGTTTGATTGATTGTGTTTTGGATATTGTTTTGGACCTTGTTAGGACTGTTTTTCTTAGCTGAAATCAGTAGCTAATTAGGTTATTTGGTAAGCATTAAACCTTGGGTACTAACTGTTCAATAGGACTTTAACTAGTGGTTAGTTTATGCTTTGCTTGGTTTGGTTAGTTTGGATGCCTTTGATTGCTTCTGAGTCAGAGATATACTTCTGATTTCAGAAAGTGACTAGGTCATTTGGACATAGCTTAGCTTGGCTTGAGTGTTTGATCATTGTCTCATTTGCTAGTGATAGGAAAAATAGAAACCAGATCCTCCGACTATAGCTGTGACACTATTAGTTGGTAATCTCTCATCTAGTCTAACCACGAAGCTCCTGTGGATCGACCCTGACTACCGCTATACTAGTGTGTGTTAGGTATTTCTCTTATTTTTGACCGCACGACGACCTCTGCGCGTGTCAAATTTTGGCGCCGTTGCCGGGGAGCTGTGCGCTTAGATTAGGTGATTTGTAGGATTTAGTTTCTGATTTTTGATGTTTAATTTTAGTTTGCTGACTTTTGGCATGTGTACATCCTTATAATGGGTGATTACATGTACCCGGATCAGTATTATGAGTATTATGAAAATCCGGCCGACACCTGTTACGAGGATGATTGCTACAATGGATCATCCGATGACAATGGATGGCGGACCGAGGAGTCATCTCAACCTGAAAATTCTGCAACCTGGGCCCAACTTTGGCTACTCATGGATAACACCTACCAAGTGCAGAAGGACCAGGCTGATGCTCTCGTAAGATTGCAAGCTTCTTTAGATCAATTAGAGGAAAGTTGGAAATGTTCACCACCTTCGCCAGAACCGGAGGCTAGTGATTTTCATACCAATAATAATGTATGTGAACTTGCATCACTTGAATATGTGATGGAAGGGCATGCACCTTGGGAAAGTCAAGAGACCATCGAGAGGGTCGAAAATGTTGTTGAGGAAGAGGTTGTAGGTGACAATGCTACCTCTGACTCAACAGCTTTTGATGTTTTTGATGTTTTTGAAAATGTTGATAATATCGAGCTGGTGATGAGTGAATCCATACCATCACCAGATAATTTGGTTGATGAGGATGTTGAGGAGGAGGCTGTAAGTGACAGTACGGACCCCAGCCCAACAATTCCTGCAATTTTTGAAAATTTTGAGAAGTTTGAAAGTAAGGATCTGATGATGGGTGACTTTGTACCACCATCATATCAAATCAGTCACTCACTCTTGGTTCTGATCCACCTGTTGGACGATGATCAAGAAGTTGATGCTGACGAGTTGATATTTGAAAATAAAAAACATGATTTTATCACCACTCATGATCCATTCATGAACGGAAGATTAGATGTAATCAATACCATCGATGAGGACATATGGAAGCATCCTGATATGTTGCCTTCCGATTCCATTCGATTGGAAGATTTTTATTGGTACTGCAAACCAAAATTGCAACCTAAAGATAGCACGTGGGACACTGGCAAAATAAAATCTACAAAACAACTACTGGGAGCAGCACTAGGCGCGCTTCATGTCAAGCCCTTGACTTTGAAGAGGTGCAGAAGAAAGGACCGAGCTTGGAGGTTCAAAGCTACTTCCAAGCACTCGCGGGAAATCATCAAAAGACGGTGGCTAGGTAGCAACAGGAGAACCAACAAGCCATTCGACCCAGAAAAGTTTGAGGAGCAGTGGGTTAGTAAAGGGACGGTGGTGATGGGAAAGCAGCGAAGGAAGAAGGCATACGATCCACCGTAGCTGTAGGAGGAGTTCTACGTCTGGCTGAAGACGTTAAACTTAGCGCTTGTTGGGAGGCAACCCATCGTGTCATAAGTAGGATATATTTCTTAAAAATAAAATACAAAACAAATATATATAAAAAAAAAATACATCAAACTTCTGCAGGTACTAGTGGTTTGAAATAAGTGTGGGGTTATTTGAAAAGTTTTGAAATTTTTGAAGTCCGCGCCGCGGGTATTTGAATTACGCGACGCGGGATCGTAAACCAACCCGATGCGCAGGGGTTGATTTAGACACGCGCGACGCGCAAAGAGCAAACCCGCGCCGCGGTAAACGATCAGTCGGTTTTCTCCTTTATAAGGTAAACCGCGGCTCGCATAACCCATACGCGACTCGGAGCTCTGGTTATTGAAATTTTCTTGCGATTTTTCTTGCTTATTGTGTTTCTACTACCAAGGTATGCCATTCTAACTATCTATTGCTCGTTAAAACTAGCGATTAGGTAGTTTATTTTAGTGATTTGCCCAAAATAGTTCAAAACTTAGAATCGCTAATGCTAGCTCATAGGGTGTTTGTTTTGCCAAATGGAGACCCTAGATGAGCTAGTCGGCACTTAGGCTACCTTGTGGTGTGATTGGATTGAATTCTAGCAGGTTAAATCGAGATTTTAGACCGGGGTTTGGAAACAGCCGTACGCCGCGCCGCGCCCTTGCTCTTGGTCCGCGCCGCGGTGCGGTGGGGAAGAAAAGGACTGATTTTGCAAAAATTTTTATTTTGTGCTATGCGTTTTCTTTTGCAGATGATGTTCAGATTGGACCACCCCTTCCTCCAGTTCCCCGCAGAGCTTGCCAGTTCAGTGGAGTACACTTCACGGAGAGACGCATTGACTCGTCGCCGGGTCCTTGAGGCGACAGTCATTGATCGAGATATTCTGAGAGACGCTGGGCTCTGGGGTGCGATTGAGCCATTCCTACATCGCACCTGGACCCACGAGGAGGCATCCTTCACACGCCATGGCTGGGATAGGATCATGGCCACAGACGAGGACGTGGTCTACACGGAGTTGCTGCTGGAGTTCATATCCACCATCCAGTTCGCACCTCGGGCAGGAGACCCGCGCTCCAGGCTGATACGATTTCGTTTGGGAGGTGAGCACAGGGAGTGCAACCTCCGGGAGTTCGGGAGGCGAGTGGGGTTATACACTCCAGCGGACCTCCAGCATCGCTACTTCACCCGGTTCTTCGGGTCCTGTATTCAGGGGGAGCCGGACAGGGCTCCCAACATGGTGGTTTGGGCATCGCTGTCCAACATCAGATACGAGGCAGGAGCTTCCAGGGAGAGTCATCGTCTGGTCTGGGATGGTATTTCTGAAAGCTCGCTACACGGACAACATCGAAAGTCATGGACAATTCCTTAATGGCCTTTAGAATCTGAATGAGTAAGTACACTTCATTGTGGACAGAAAGTTTGTAATCAAGGGTTCTCTAGAAAGCCATGAATTCCAAAGAACAACTCAATTATGTTTTCGCAAACTATTCCACTCTAACTCAAAAGAGCAATAAACTTTGAAACTGAACACAGTCAAAAATTGTTTGATTCTTTATTATAATTTGTTAAAAACTCTCTTGCTTGGGGACAAGCAAGGCACAAGTGTGCGGTGTTTGACAACGCCTACTGATATCAAGTATTTTAGGCGTTGTTGAGCCCTGTTCTTGATAAAATTATATCAAATATGTCTGGGTATTCTCACTTTTCGTGTCAGGACTTGTTTGGAGAAAAAGAATGGAAACAAGGACTAAAAGCGTGCAAAAGGAAGAAGTTGGGAAGGAATGGAAAATCAAGAGAACTCGTACGCGCGCCGCGGGAATCAATTATGCGCGATGCGGGCTTAAGGCGGTGGAACACATTCAAATGCCGAAGAAAACGGGAAAAGATAAGTACGCGCGCCACGGATTTCACTTCTGCGCGGCGCGGTTGCGGGAAATTTGCAAGTATAAATAGATGCATTTCCAGCCGAAAACCCTAGCAAAGACCGGGTGTAAACATCGACCTTGAAGCTCTTTGACTCCAGGATTTCATTTCAGCAAGCTCACAATTGGTATTTTATGTTTTTGGATTTAATTTCCTTTTTAGTAGTAAGTAGTTTTGTAGCTAAAGTCTTTGGGAGTGACAACAACTGACTTTGAGCACTTAGGTTTCTGTTTTAGAAACATTTGGTTACTGTTTTTGTGTTTGGAATTCAGTTTGGTGAATGAAAAGCATTTGGTTACATTTAATCTTAGCTTTTCGGTGTTTGGATGTTTGTGTTTGGTTTGTTTGATTGATTGTGTTTTTGATATTGTTTTGGACCTTGTTAGGACTGTTTTTCTTAGCTAAAATCAGTAGCTAATTAGGTTATTTGGTAAGCATTAAACCTTGGCTAGTAACTGTTCAATAGGACTTTAACTAGTGGTTAGTTTATGCTTTGCTTGGTTTGGTTAGTTTGGATGCCTTTGATTGCTTTTGAGTCAGAGATGTACTTCTGATTTCAGAAAGTGACTAGGTCATTTGGACATAGCTTAGCTTGGCTTGAGTGTTTAATCATTGTCTCATTTGCTAGTGATAGGAAAAATAGAAACTAGATCCTCCGACTATAGCTGTGACACTATTAGTTGGTAATCTCTCATCTAGTCTAACCACGAAGCTCCTGTGGATCGACCCTGACTACCGGTATACTAGTGTGTGTTAGGTATTTCTCTTATTTTTGACCGCACGACGACCTCTGCGCGTGTCAGTGCTCCCCCTGAACAGCTGCTGATGTCACTACTTTGTGATGTTGATGGAATTGATGAAGGAGTTATTGGACTAGGACTAGTTGGAGGAGTCTGATCATTGCCTTCATCATTTGGTGTATTGTGAAATCATCATCATCATTGTCGTCGTCAAAAATAGGCCTTCAATTTTTCTTTCTTCGTTGCTACATTTCCAATAATCTATTTCATCAAATTCAACATCTCATGAAATAATTACCTTTTTAGTCAATTGATTGTATAACCTGTACGCCTTGATGTTTTTATCATATCCAACGAAGATACACTTATCACCTTTGTCATCTAGCTTTTTTATCTTTTGATGAGGAACATGGGCATATGCAATACACCCAAAAATTCTAAGATGTCCAACAGTTGGTTTGCTACCACTCCATGTTTCCTTTGGCGTTTTGAATCTTACACTTTTAGTTGGACAACGATTCAATAAATAAACAGCACAAAGAACGACTTCTGGCCAAAATGTTCTTGGCAAATGTTTTCCCTTCACCATACTTCTCGCCATATCAAGAATTGTGCGGTTTTTACTTTCTGCAACGACATTTTGCTGTGGCGTATATGATGCTGTTAGCTGATGAATGACCCCTTGCTCTTTACAAAAATCTTTGAACAAATTTGATGTGTACTCGCCTCCTCTGTCTGATCTAAGTATATTTAAATATTGTCCGCTTTGCTTCTCTGCCATCGCCTTAAATTCTTTGAATTTATCAAGAGCTTCTGATTTTTCTTTAATAATATACACCCAAAATTTTCTACTGAAAGCATCAATAAATGTTAAGTAATACATATTTTGACTGAGTGAAGGTATGTCAAACGGTCCAACAATATCTGTATGAACAAGCTCTAAAGGCCTTTTGGCTCTCCGTGATCTTCCTATCGGAAAACTTTGTCGATGTTGCTTTCCTTTAATACATGCTTCACATGGATGATTTGGTTGATTGATTTCTCGTAACCCATTCACCATTTTTCTTTTGATAACAACTTCAAACCAATAAATCCGAGATGTCCAAACCTTAAGTGCCATAACCATGAGTCACTTTGGATGTGAGCCTTCAAACATTTTTGCACCTCTGTGTGTATATTAAAAGGGAACACTCTGTTCTTTGACATTTTTATTTTAGCGATCAATTCTTGAAATTGATTTCTAATTTTAAGACAATTATTGTTCATCTGAATATCATAGCCCTTTTCAAGAAGTTGACCAAGACTAATGATATTGGTTTTCATAGCACGTGAATAATAGACATCATGTATGTACTTCTTATCACCGTTCTTTGAAAGAATCAAAATTGTACCTTTGCCTTTGATGTGAATATTCGATAAATCACCAAATAAAACGTCTCCTTTGACCATCTCATCTAATTCTACAAACAATTCCTTATAACCACACATGTGCTTACCAGCACCATTATCAAAGTACGAAATGTTTTTCTTCCCTTCTTCATCTCCTTTATATGTGAAAAACATAGAAGGACCCACATCTTTGTCTTTTTTTTCTATTGTTGTAGTAAATAGACTTCTTTCTTCCATTTTAGGAAATTTGCATTCATAACTAAAATGACCATAGTCATTGCAATTATAACATTGAACCTGAGACTTATCACTTCGTTGTTGAAATCCTCTTATTCCTCGTCCTTGAAATCCTTGACCACGACTGAAAGACTGATATCTTTCATTTACTTGACTTCTATCACAGGATTGTCTACCAAGTCCTCGTCTGCCAGGTCCACCTCTATAGCTTCCTCTATAACCACCACGATTTCCTCTACCATGTACATAGCTGCTGCTACTTTGATTTTCATTAATGGACATTTTGCTTTGTAAAGCATGCTCCAACTTGCTAGTATCATCATATTGATTTATTCTTTGTTCATGGGCTTGAAGAGTACCTACAAGCTCATCAATAGATATCACCGACAAGTCTTTTGATTATTCAATAGCTGTGGCTACATAATCAAATGTTTGGATTAATGAAGGAAGTAATTTTTCCATCACCCTTACTTCGTCAACAGCTTCACCATTTCTTTTCATCTCGTTCGCCACCATTTTTAAGCGAGTAACATAATCATTTCTACTCTCTGAACTTTTCCTCTTTAACGTTTCAAATTTAACCGAAGTGATTGGAGTCGTACCTTTTGCGCCTTTTCAACTCCTTGGAGAGATTTCTGCAGAATCTCCCATGCTTTCTTTAATGTCTTTGCGTCTGAGATTTTTTCAAAGGTTGATTTGTTCACACCTTGAAAAATTAAGAACAAAGCTTTTTATCTCTTTTTCGGGACTCCCTTAACTTCGTCTTTTAAGCATCTGTTAAAGCCGCTTCAGTAGCTGCATCTACAGGCTCTATGTACCCATCTTCAATAATATCCCAAATATCTTGAGAACCGAGTAATACCTTCATTTGAATACTCCAGTTCCCTTAATTTGTGGACGTCAATTTTGGGATTTGCGGTTAAATCATGTTCGCCATCGTCTTGTCTTTGAAACGTTGAACAAAGCCTTAGCTCTGATACCACTTATTGGAGATTATAGAGGGAAGATAGTAACAACTCTATAAGATTGCTTCACCAACTTTGTACACTCATAAACAATTTTCGTTTTTCAAAGGAGAGCTACTGCTTTGTTTTTGTATTTCACTTACTTCACTTTATTTCACACTCTTTTCTATTACAAACACTAAGTCCTTTATATATAGGGAAACAAAAACTAATACTTAATATTAAAGTAAACTTAATAGCTAAAAATACTTCAAGACTAAGAAAACATATAGCTAAGTTTTCTTCAAGACTAAGCAAACTTCATAACTAAGCAAACTTCATAACTAAGAAGACTTCATGGCTAAGAAAAATTTATTACTAAGAAAACTTCATGACTAAGAAAATTTCATCACTAAGAAAATTTCATGGCTAAGAAAACTTCATTTTCAGCCCCATTTCTTTTGTTGACTTTTATTGGGTTTGAAGTCTAACATATATAACCCCACCCCAAAATCAAAACACCTAATTGTGGGATACGCTTAGACTATCCGGTATGCCTCACCTTTCCCACGCCGACACATCAGCAAAAATCTCCTCCACGCCGTGGAGGAGATGGTCTCCACCGGAAGTTGTTGTGCCCACGGAGAGAGAGAGAGAGAGAGAGAAAAAAGAAGAAGACAGAGACAGAGAGAGAAGAAGAGAGATTTTGCCGTTTCTTGCCGTTCTCCCTTCCACGCCCACCCACGGCCACGCCACCCATGCCCAGGGGCGGTGTTCCTCACCGTGGCATCATGCCACCTCAGCCCACGCCATGCGCTGTGGGACGCATACCGCACAGCCTTAAATGGAACCAAGTTTGTCCCCATTTCTTTGACTTATGATTGCAGATTAAACCTGATTACGAATACACCTCCGATCAGTTTCAAGGTAGCCAGCAAATTCAGTAAAGAATTCTCGATCATCACAGTTGCGGGATTACGACAACAGTTCGTCTTCCGATTATGAGGACGCCTACGATTACTCTTCCAATTTCGTTTGCAGTTCGTTGGTGGAAATTCAATTGAAAATGCAAGTCATGTTCATGTTTGTGGTTGTTTTTGCTCGTCAACGTTTACATAATTCCATAACATAATCCCAAAAAATTGGCTTTATTTGAAGTTGAATTTAGTAATTTCAAAATTAGGTCTATATTTTGATTTTGATTGCTCTTTCATGTTAACCTTCTTCTATCAAGTCTTCCTCTCCATTGGTATTGTCATTGGTTGCACGAAAACAATCAACTTCTTCAAAAGATTTCAAAGCTACAAATTGCTTTTCATAGTATTCTTTCTCCCCTGAGTATTCGGTGTAAACAGATAAAAATGCGTACACGTACACAAGGAATACAGAATATTATTACAGAGGGTATAGTTATAAATTCAAAAATAAATTTAATTCAAGAAAACAAGCGCAATAAGTTGAATAGACTCGCAGGTGACTGCTTTTTGGTACATGGGTATAAAATTGCCTAAAAGACAAAGCTCAAGAAAATGACATATCATCGTACAACCAACAATGCATTTGGTATCATCCTATATAATTATCCTATTATGCAACCTGACTTGGCTCGCTCACTGATTTGTTAATTCATGTTTTCGATTTTCCACTCTCTGTTTCTCTCTCCGACTTTTTGTTTACCAATTTATGTGCACAAATCCACAAACGTAGCAGATTCAACTAATCTATTAATTGCTTTGTATTTGTTGCAGACAATAGAGATGATATAACAAGGGTTGATTCGGAGAAATTCAGATCAATTTTCGATGAATTAGTAGAATGCCTGCATCAACATGGTAACTTTTGCCACCATATCATATCGTGTGGGTCAGAAGTTTGTGATTGTGTGTTTAAAACGTATACAATGATCTAATTGGCTTGGTTGTTTATGGTATTGTTCTATCTTTTTTATCTTGCCCCAATAACGGGAACACAATCAAGATAATTTGGATTCTTCATCTGCACATAAATAGTTTCTTTCACTTGTCTACATAATTATTTTGCAATGGTTCATGTATTACAATCGTACTTTTCCCATAAACCCCAATTGAATTGATACTCAAAATATAAAACATACAGGAGGCTACGTAGGGTTAGACAAGTACATATGGCTAAACTATTCTAGCTAACTAAATGGGCTGGACTAATAATAATACAACATATATACACTAATACGCCCCCGTAGTTTGAGCGGGAGGTCTTGACTGAACACTTAACCTGGACCTGAAATCCGTGAAGAGAGACGTATGTAGCCCTTTAGTAAAGATGTCAGCATATTGAAGGCTGGAAGGGACATGTAAAACACGGATTTGACCGGTAGCAAGTTTGCCACGCACGAAGTGAATATCCATCTCTATATGCTTGGTGCGTTGATGCTGAACTAGGTTCGACGATAAGTACACAGCACTAACATTATCACAGTAGACAATAGTTGCTTTCTATAGTGGTGAGTGGAGTTCCCGTAATAGGTTACGTAGCCAACAAATTTCTGTTACGGCATTGACAACACCTCTGTATTCAGCTTCAGCACTGGATCGAGAAACAGTCGGTTGATGTTTCGAAGACCAAGATAGGAGGTTGTCACCAAGGAACACACAATAACCACTCGTAGATCGCTTAGTAGTAGGGCATCCTCCCAATCTGCATCAGAGTACGCAATAAGCCCAGTGGTAGGGGAGGGGTGAAGCTGAAGACCTAAGTCAAGAGTACCGCAGAGATATCGAAGGATACGCTTTAAAGCGTGTAGGTGCGGTTCCCTGGGGTCATGCATAAATAGACAGATCTGCTGGACTGCATATGATAGATCCGGGCAAGTGAAAGTGAGATACTGCAGTCCATCGACAAGGCTGCGATATAAGGTGGGATCCGTAACTGGAGTGCTGGTCGGGTCTAGTTTGGACCGGGTATCAGCAGGTATGCGACACGGGTTGCAGTTAGACATATTTGCCCGTTCCAAAAGTTCCACCGCATATTTACGTTGAGATAAGAAGATACCCTTGTCATCCCTTGTAGCTGCCACACCCAAGAAGTAAGACAGAGAACCCAAGTCCTTCATGGCAAACTCCGTAGCCATGAGAGAAATAATGAACTGTAAAAGGCTCGTGGAGGATGTAGTGAGGATGATGTCATCAACATATAACAATAAGTATGCCACCTGAGTCACAGCTACTGTAAGTAAAACCACAGCGACTGTGAGTCCCCTGCAAAAAATAAATAGGGAAGAGTCACAGCGACTGTGAGTAAAACCAATCTTTGTAATGTAAGCCACAAATGGTTGAAACCAAGCACGTGGTGCTTGTTTCAACCTATAAAGAGAATGCTGTAATCTACAAACATGATCCGGATAGTTAGGATCTCTGAATCCCGGTGGCTGATGCATGAAAACTGTCTCATTTAGTTGACCGTGCAAGAAAGCATTCTTGACATCTAGCTGATGAATGGGCCATTTCCGAGAAACGGCAAGACTTAAGACTGTTCGTATGGTGGCCGGTTTGACAACCGGACTGAAAGTCTCATCACAGTCAATACCCGGTCGTTGGCTCTTGCCATTGGCGACTAAGCGCGCTTTATAGCGCTCTAGAGTGCCATCTGCCTTATACTTCTTTCGAAATAACCACATCGACCGAACAATATTAGCCCCAGGAGGCCTCGGTATAAGAACCCAAGTCCTGTTATCAATAAGAGCACGGAATTCATCATTCATGGCAATGGTCCAATTGGGATCTTGAAGGGCTTGGAGGTGGGAGCGAGGAAGAGGAGATTCGGTGGTAGTGTGGAGATTTAGGCGTTGGATGGGTTTGACAATTCCTGAGCGGAGGCGAGTGACCATGGGGTGTGATGAAGGGGGAGGGGGTGGGGGTGCGGGGGGCTGTTTTGAGGAGACTGATCAGGGGAGGAGAGATTAGAATTAGAGGATATATCAGGAGAATGGTCTAAAGGAGGGGTATCGGTCTCGGGTTCAGCATGGCCGATTGAGGTGGGAGCAGCCGTGGAGGGGCTGTCAGCGGTGAGAAACTCACGAGATATGGGTGAGTCGGTGGAGGGGGTATCAAGAAAGGAGTAATTTGGAGCACGGTCAGGCGTCATGGCCTGAAAAGGAAACACGTCTTCTTTGAAGACGACGTGTCGTGAGATAATGATTTTTCGGGTGGTTAAGTCAAAGCATCGAAACCCACGATGGTGAGAGGGGTACCCAAGGAAAATACAAGGTGTAGACCGGGGTGCTAATTTATGTAGAGTGGGTATGTGAGGATAGCATAAGCAACCAAAGACACGAAGATGAGTGAAGATCGGTGGTTTATTAAACAATTTGGTGTATGGTATTTCGTTTTTGATTGAGGATGATGGGGTACTGTTAAGGAGATGAGTGGTCATATGGAGAGCTTCGACCCAGTATGTGGGTGGAAGATGGGCTTGGAAAAGGAGTGTACGGATAGTGTTGTTGATGGCTCGGATCATACGTTCTGACTTCCCGTTTTGTTGAGAAGTTCGGGGACAAGAAAAACGAAATGTAATACCATTTTGATCGAAGAGATTGTGAAACTGTTGATTGTCAAATTCACCACCATGGTCACACTAAAAAGCTTGAATATCGGTTTTGAATTTGTTATTAACAATAGCACGAAAATGTTGATGCAGAGGCATTACTGGATATCACTAATACCATCATGACTTCTGTTAAGGCACAAAGTAATAAAGGAGGGACTGCATCTGACTTTGTATCTTGTCTACTAAAGAACTTTGGTCAAATTGTAGAGTAGGAAGTGATGGTACTCATGAAATTAGGAACTCTATTATATGGAAAGACATTGGAATTTCAATATATCATGTTTTTCTCAAGGCTGATGGATGCTGCACAATGTAAATACCAATCTCTCTCTCTATCTCTCTCTATACCCTGTGATCTTTAAAGTTACATTTGTTAATTTTTTTTGTTAATCGCAGGATTGGGCCAATGAATTATGAAATTAAGCAATGAAAGGCTGTTGAGCAAAGAAAGCGTTAAGACTAACTGAAAAAGCATGCCCTGAAGAGGTAATTACGTTTGCAATAAAATTTAATTTGCATTTATGAATCGTGTAAACAATTACACATTGTGTTGGCTTTTACAGCTTGCTTCAAGTGTTACAGAAGAAAACCAATATGGAATACCTTTAGGTTTTGTTTATTAGCATCTAACTTTTGAACCTAAAGGTATTCCAGGTTTGTGACAATGGTATTATGCAGATTTGATAGTTTATTTTAGCAACCTACTTTGAAATAAATTGTACTTTGGAGGTAATGGCTTTTTTATCAACTAGGTTTAACGGAAAAATAGTGGAACTTAAAATAAATGATAGAACTGGTCCTATTAGGAGATTTCAAGATTTTTTTTACATAAATGGTAATGAAAAAAATGAACGATATGGTCCTTTTTGCAGAAAAAAGGTTCGAAATGGTCCTAAAGTAAAGAGCATTACAGGTACAGTTCATCAGTTTGTGCGGACAAGAGGAAGATGCTCCAAATCTTGATTCTGGTAACCTATCTTTCTGTAATGCCCCGTTCCCCTGTACGTTCGAAATTTCGAGTTTTTATTATTTGTAGGGACAAAATTATTAAATAACAATAATAATAATAATAATAAACCTTGAAATCAATTTATAAGTTGAAAGGGGTCCAGTGTCATTATAGCAAACTTTAAAAGTGAGAATTAAGGTGTTGGATTAAATAAAAATAGGAAAGCAAACTCTAGGGGCCAAAGTTGCAAACTCTAGGATCTTCAATAGACTTGCAGAGTGCAAGCTAAAAAAAGAAAGTAGCATCGATTCGCATGTTCTCAAGATTGAAGGATACATAGGCGAATTGTACGAACTTGGTCACCCAATTAGTCAGGAGATGAGTGTTAACATCCTACTTGATTTGCTGACTAATAGGTACGATCTGTTCATTCAGACGTATAGAAAGGAAGACCAGAAAAAGACTTTTATGGAAATGCATTCAATGTTGACTTTATACGAGTCACTCATGGACAGACATAGTTCCACTGGTTCAGCTACTTCTGGATTGAGTCTAGTGAGGAGACGCAGCAAGAAACGATCCAGATCGTCTGGACATGTTCTGAGATGTCTCAAACTGGGAATCCATAGTATCGGATACAGTCATAGAAAGATTGGAAGATGCTCTAAGGTCAAATCTTTTGGAAAGTCAAGTATATCTAAAAACCTCAAAACTCCTGATCCATAATTCCTTGATACATGATGTGATAGTCACATTTTTTTGTATGCAGGGAATCAATAGGGTACGGGACTTTGATGCATAAAAGCACATTTGGATTGAATCTCCAGCTCCTGCAGATTTGAAGTTTAGTTAGATATTATAGTCTTGTTATTAGCTTATTTGATGTGTGCGACATTGTTTGTCATATAGTACATTGTTCAAGGATATTTTCGGTTTTATAAAATGTTGATTTTCTTTTAATACATGTTTATTTAAATTTTCCTTGAAATGTTATATGAATGAGTTAATTGCATAAATGGTGATAACTTAAATGTTGATACATCAAAAGTGTTTGGATTCAGGAATTGTGTTCTCTGTGATTGTTAAAGTAAATTTTATAAGAAATGAATCACCCAAAGGTCCAGTTGGACAGGACTTTGGAATCATTTGAGTTAGAGTCACATGATGAATTAAGTTCTTAATAAAACATATGTGGCAAGAAATGAATCACCCAAAGATCCAGAGTATAGGATTTTGGAATCAGTTCAGTTAGAGTCAAGTGATGATTGCATATCTTGAAAAAAATTAACAAAGTCATAAATTTACATAGAGATGTAAAGGACATGAGCAACAGACACACTAGTTACTGTGTATAGCTCATATCTTCGAAAAGAACACAATTAATTATACTTCACAATATTTGTCAATTAGTATGGCAAATATGGCTTCGCTTATCAGAGTAAGCGATTGATTGAAACCTTGAACTGTTCAAGGACTTCAAAGGAAGTATAAGATCAACAGAACCTGAGTAACATCATAAACTGAGAAAAAGTTTCACAGTTTATTCTCTTCCAAGAACATTAATGGTTATAATGTATCTTAGGGAAGATGATGGAGCATTGGTCGAAATAGTTCGATCCTCGATGTATAAGATACACTTCAATTAGTTTCCGATGAATTGAATAGTCAACCAGTCAGACCATAGAAACCATATTCCGACCACATCTTAGACTAAATAGGTTTTGCAGACACTGACTGAAATGTAAAGCTGTACCTGAAAAAGAAAGAGCACTTTTAGAAAGGACTCATATTCTAAGGAAACAGTGGGAGTTAAGACAGTCCTGAATGAGTTCAGGATTAGCCAAGTAAAAGAACCTTTAGTCATCACTAGGCTTGAAGCAGAAATCAAATTTCTGTTTAAAACTGACATACTCTTCTCTTGACCAGTAGTATTGGTCACCGTCATAAGGTGTTATGATTAGGGGTGACATACCGATTAGTGGTAAAACACTAAAGTTGGTACGGATAAGCAATCTGACTACTTGGAAGCATTGGTGAGCCCGGTTGCTACCAAATAAGAGAACCTTAGGGCGAGACACAGTCTATGTAACAATTTGATTGACTTTACACCTGGCCTAAAAACTAGTGGGAGTAATTGAGTCGTCAAAAGAAAGTGACATGGATGGAAATGTCTATGTAACAGTTTGATTGATTTTACACCTGGTCTAAAAACCAGTAGGAGTAATTGAATCATCAAAAGAAAGCGACATGGATAGAAATGTACTTACAGAACATCTGGTTGAGTGAGACGATACTCAGAGTCAAGAAATTGATTCCGAGAGAAGCACTCTCAATACAATATGAAATCCGAAAGGATACTGTTAAGTAAAGCTGCACCTTGTGAATCATTAGTGGAGCGTGTGTGGTTTACCGGCACACTAATAGGGACTCACAAAGAGTGTGCCAATACAAAAGTACCTAGGCCCGGGATTATTCCTACGTGCACCTCGCCAGAAAGAAAATTCGGATTCTCAAAATGTGCCAAAAGGTTTGGATTTTGTGAATAGCCTGAAATATTCCTATAACTATGTCAGAAAGGTTTCGGATTCTCAAAATGTGCCAAAAGGTTTGGATTTCGTGAATAGTCTAAAATAATGAAAGCCAGTGGGAGTATCGCTGTCATCTACCTATCACTGTATACTGTTTCTAGGAAACGTCTCTTATCATTACAAAGTTTAATGACTTGGTGTTAAGAGACGGATCACTATGAAAGACTTAAAAGAGATACAACGTACTTAAGTGGTTGCAAACATCTATTAGATAGAGCAAAAACTCTGCCAATATGATCTTGATAAGATTCAAGATGCATAAACTCAGGAAAAGAGTTTCCTATCATTACAAAGTGTGATGAAATGGCATGAGAGATATAAAGAAGGTGCCACACACTCACGTAGTTTACAGACGCCCATCGGATAGATGAAATCGTCAGTATAGACCTAGTCATTGTAAACATGATATTGGTAAGATTCAAGATTCATGAGAAAGAGTCTCCGAAAGGAAATAGTTTTCAAAAGTCGTGACACAGGGATTATAAGTAATATTAAAATTCCGAAAGGGTTTGGAATAAGATTATATCAGATTCCACGAGCTTCTTGGATTGATCAGAAGTGTCATGAACATGTCCTGATGACTTAATGCTTAGAGCATAGTAAGTTGGATTCAGGATATGACCTGGCTGAGAATACTTAATGAATTTTGAACACACGTGAGAAATCATTGGGAAATGATTGGGGTTAATGTTGGTAATAATTTGAAAGGGTTTTCAAATCGGTAATTATTAACATGAGGACTTGGTGCTAAAGGACTTAATGGTTAAAAAGTTTCATAGGTATTCCAATAGAGCGCGCGTGGGTCACCGGCACATCATAACACCTCGAAATAGTCTTAGGGTACAATCATGTGGACTAAAGACCCCGAGAACCATGGGAAGTCACAGTACACATCAACAGAATAGAGTTGTTAGTGAGAATGACAGAATGACAAACTGAGATATTATCGGAAGAGTGTCCGATTGGATAAAGTGTATCAATGTAAGACATATTGGTTACATAGATAGAGTGAAAGGTCATATAGACATACATATAAAACATGAATTGAAAGTTTAAAAGAAATCTAGAAACCGATAATAGTTTTATGAAAGATCCGACTTAGTGATTACCTCGTGGAGACTTGGTAATAAGCAGGAGTAGCTACCAGTCAGATTTTATGTTTCAATTTTCGAATGTTTTACTTCCCAAATAATTTAATTATTCAGAAAGGTCCACAGTCGCTCATAATTTGGGAAGTAAGTATTGAATCGAGACTGTCATGAATTGGTTGTAGATTGTCTGAGAAGTTAGAC
The DNA here is from genome assembly GCA_023525715.1 of Cichorium intybus. Lineage (NCBI taxonomy): Eukaryota > Viridiplantae > Streptophyta > Magnoliopsida > Asterales > Asteraceae > Cichorium > Cichorium intybus. The sequence continues at coordinate 82,313,862 of CM042017.1, forward strand.
ATAGCAATAGGATTGCTACAATGTTCATGAGTACTTAGAAATGGAGATTTGAGTATTGGATAAACCTGCGCTCAATAGATTGCTTCATGGATTATATCACAAGCAATTTTGAGACGATAATATCTTATGGTCTTAAAGCGGAGACATATGAGTTTAAATTTATAAGTCAGTTGTGCATTGATAATACGTAAACGCATCGGTAACTCGATGTTATAAAACGTCTTGTTGTACACGATTTTGATGAGTAAATGACACAAACATATGAGTCGAACCTTATTCGTTCCTTGACCCTGATGGGAAAAAGATATATGTAGGCCTCTCGATGATTTTGAAGTTGACTAAAGTGCTGGCCAGCCAGGACTGAATTGATGTGTTCAATTAGAAGTCTTACGTCATATGCAAAATCGGAAATCGAGAAACAGAGTATTGAACAGAGATTGATCTCAATACATGTCTCGTGTCCGAAAATATCTTGTTGGACGAAGGATCATATGATCACTTATCTATGGACAGAACTGACTGGGTCAGAGTTCAACAACGGTTTCTAGGAAGCTGAGATTTGTTGATTAATCTGAAGATAAATGGACAATTAAAGTCATAGACTTATCCAAATGGGAGACTGTTGGATTAGGTGTCTAAGCCATGACTTATAAATTATATTTATCTTATTAATTGAAGCAAAGTCTATTTGGGTTACCCTCATAGCTGGAGGTTTGGCAGAAATTTAGTAGAGAGAAAGGTTGATTTATTAAATGTTTAATAAATCAATAGAAATAACTTAAATAGTTTATTAATATATTAAAGTGATAATATATTAATTAGAAACTATATTAATTAATTAGAAATTAATCTAGAATTAATTGGATTTAATTTAATGATTAATTTAATTAATTAAAGGTGCAGGGACTGATTTTGTAATTATTCAATGGTTAAATATTGACTGACCAGTTGGAGCCATAGGTTGCGAAATTAAGAGTGTGGCCACTCTTAATTTCGAAACCCTAATTAGGGTTTTAGAGGCTTGGTCCAAATAGGTAACACGCTTGTCCATTAGAGGGCTCCTCTAGGGTTTTGACTGCACCACCTGGAGGCTATAAATAAGGGAACCTTGGGGGAACCCTAATCTGCGCCACTTTGACCCTGTCTCTCTAGAATTCTATTTTCTCATCCATTGCTTGGGTGTGACTACATTTGAGGCAGGATATTTTTGCTGCTAAGTTCAAGAAGAAAATCAAAGGTTAGTTTTCTCAATTTAATTATTTAGAAATTATTATTGGCCTTAGGAATTTTGTTATATTTTCATTGATAGAAAAACATAGATCCTCATCTAAGGTTGCATGTAAACTTAGGATTATTTAGTTCACTGATTGCCTGATAAGATGCACAGAGCACGATTGTACGTACATCTTAAAGTGATGAGCAGTTAGCAAGACGCACTAGCAAGATTGCATGCACATCTCAAGGTGCCGAGCAAGATGGCACGGCTCATTACACAATGTGGGGTGGATAGTTATTGTTGGGTGCATTTTGTGGTGTTCTTTGTTTAGAGATAAAGCATGTGTGTAAGCTGCATGCTTAACCTTTCCCTATCTAAACTACTGTTTCAGGTACATCAGGTACCAAAGATGGCAAGGTGTGACGCGTATACACGGTGTTGCTTCATTTGGGACTTATTTTGAGTTAATGTTTCCGCTGACATTGGATTTCCTTTAATTTTTTTGATCATGGATGTTTAAACTAGATACATAAATTGTTGGGTGTTTTATTGAAATTAAATCAAGTGGTTTTCTTTAATTTTAAAGTTGTTAAAAAATTTTAAACTTACCTTAAAAATTGGGATGTTGTTTACAATTGTAGGCAAGTTTTCATTAACTATATTTTCTTTGTTTTATAATCTTTTAAGTAGGTGTCGTTTAAAAAGTAATGTTGTTTATTTGAAATTCTTTTCAGATCGAACTTCAAGTGGTTGGATTGTTCTTGCTTCTTTACAACAATTTTGGAGAGGGATGATGAATTGATCTTAGCAACATCTATCAAGTTACCTTTATTTAGTTGCCATTTTATTTTTATTTTTTTTTGAAATTTGCTCTCATAATTACATTTTTCGTTCTCAAGTATATTTAATATTTGCAAGTTTGGCCCCAAAAAGTTTTTGATTGCCATGTTGGTCCTTATATGAGGTTTTTATAATGTTTTTGGTCCCCTTTTCAAGTAAAATGACTATTTATGGTATAGCTTAATTGTGCATCTTTGGTCCAAAAAATTTGTGGAATTTAGAGTAAATTACAGCCTCCTAACTAACCTTATTTGGAGACTATCCCACAACTGCATGTATGATATAAATGCTTTGATAACACATTTTTATATACTTTTGATAATATTATTGTTTATATTTTTGATATTAGGGTATGTAAGTGACCTGTCTAAAGATGCACATCAAGATGTAGAAGGGATGGATGCTTTTGCAATACGTGTTTTAAGTCTGCTGTCTACCGAGCCTCCTAATAGTAAGCATCAAAGTTCCCGTAGAGGTTAGAGAAAAAATATCTGTCCAACCCAACTATTTTTGACAGACTAACAATATGGTTCGGGTGGAGGTTGAAGCTAAGAAAGCAAATGGATCATCGAACGATTTTCTATGGCTATCTAGGTCAGGATTATGGCAAATAAATTTACCCTTATAGTTATTAATTATGGCAAAAATTAACTCAAAAACTCCCTTCATGCTCATAAATTGTTTACTTTCAGAGCAACGGACTTCATAATGGACTTATTCAGTATTGTAGCTTAATGGAGCACAAGGATAAAACAGCTGGGTTGTTTTCTTTAAAGTACAATGCCCAAATAGAAATAAAATGTAGAATGCTATAATAAACAAGTAAGTGAAAATATATTGCTATTATTTGCATTTAGCCCTTTCAGTGTTTTTCATTATGTCATTTTACTTTCATTTCTTTCTATTACACCATTATACTTCTAACTTTTCTATTAAAGACATTATAATTTGAAAAACCATCACGATTACAACATTGTACTTTCATTTATTTTCTTATTAGAACACTATACTTCAAAGAATAGATATTAACTTGCTAATTTGTTGTCGTACAGTTTTAGAAGCGCCGACTCACCCATCTTGGACCGTGATATGCCTCAAGCTATCTAATAGAGTTGAATACTGTTGAAAATATAATACGAAAACGCGAAGGTTTTCGGGTCCAAGATATTTCGCTCAATAGTAAACGAAGATATATAAATAAATTAAGTGCGAAAATGTAAAGGAATGATGCGGAAAAATATAAATGACGTGAAACGTAAAGTTGCGAAATATTTAAATAAATCGTAAAGAACAAGTGTGAAAATTAAAAGACCATAATTAAACGATATGATGTAATTCATATTTTTCATTGATAATAAGAAATGTGTTACATATTGGAAGTTAAACTCAAACACAATTTCTAGTCTAAGTTGAATTACATGAAGATCTAGAAAGAAATAATAGAAGAAAAGATAGAAAGATATGGAGATCTAGTAAAGAAAGGACGAGAAGTGAGGATGTTCTTGAAGTTCTTGAGGTGGCTGGAGATTCTCCAGCCCCTCCTCCAATTACTTTAGACTACATTGGAGTGATAGTTTCCTCAACTTCTGTCTAAATCTCACTCTAAACATCATGACCCAAGCCTCCTATTTATAGGTAGAGAAGATTTCTAATAGATCCTAAGTACAACAAATATTAATAAAATATTACAAAAGTACAATTCTACAGCTGGCCTAAATAATCTAAGTCTTGAACACCTGCTGTGTAGTTTCGTTGCTGAACGGAACTGCACTGGAGCTTTCTGATCCGTAACTTCTGAACCGTAACTCCGCAACCGTAACTTCTGAACCGTATTTTCTGAACCGTAACTGCTAAACCGTAATTTCTAAATTATGAATTTCTGATACGAAAATCACACATGTGATTTTTGGTATTGACTTCGGTACTTAGGCTTCCTGTATAGTTTCATTTCTGATCAGCAGCTCCATTTCGGTACTGCAAGTGCTGAAGTGATTTCGGTACAGGGCCGGCTCAATGGGGTGGGCAAGCTGGGAGACCGCCCCGGCCCCCCAAACGCCAAAGGGCCCCTATTTTTAGATGTTCTTTATATATTTAGCCCAAAAAAATCTATTAGTTTGCTAGAAAGACCCAAACTTAGCTCAAACTGTTCATCGAATCATGCTCTATTGCTCTTCAGATTGACCTTCTGAATTAATAAAAAATTCTGTAGGTACCGCCTTTTTTTATTATAAAAAAAGTTTATCGTTAGGGACCCTATTTTATATTTCGCCCCGGGCCCCAAATCAGCTTGAGACGGGCCTGTTTCGGTATATAGACATTTGTTATTGCTCGGACGCACGTATTGAATTGAACATATTTTGCTTTCTGAATGTGGGCCGCATGACTTCTCTTTTCGCATTTATCCTATTGGACCGACCAATCTTAATATCTTTCAATCTCTGACTTATCACTCGGCCAGCACATTCTTTCATTTCTATTTGAATTCCCTTTGTTTATTGTGATACTCGGTCCGCATGGCTCATTTTGAGAACTTTTAATATTGACCACATATTAAATGTGTCACTTTTCTCTTCCATTTAACCTCACGTGACATGCTTCCAATTTGCTTCTTTTCTTTTGGTTTTATGTGAGAATTAAATACACATGCATACGTAAGATATATATATATATATATATATATATATATATATATATATATATATATATATATATATATATATATATATATATATATATATATATATATATATATATATATATATATATATATAGGTTCCGGTGAGGACTCTTTTTTCGGTGAGGACTCGCGAGGACACCTTAAAAAAATTGAAAAAAAATATAAAAAAAATACAAATCATAAAATCGAGAATAGTACTATATCATTATCAAAAAAAATTTGAAAAAAAAAATTGCATCATTGCAAAACGTAATGATGCAATTTTTCTGTTTTTATTTTGGATCATTATTTAATTATAAAAAAAATAATGATCGAAAAGTTTTTTTTTGAATCTTTTTTTTCTCCGATATAGTATTATGATCCATTTTATTATTTATATTTTTTTTAATTTTTTTTTCAATTTTTTTAAGGTGTCCTCGTAAGTCCTCACTTTAAGAAGAGTCCTCACCCGATCCTGATTATATATATATATATATATATATATATATATATATATATATATATATATATATATATATATATATATATATATATATATATATATATATATATATATATATATATATATATATATATATATATATATTCTATCTTTTGGTTCGAGTGTTTTTGCGGTGTTGTCACTTTTGGTCTCGATGAAGTTCCTTGGTCTTTTAATCTTCAACATCTTTGGCATTTATACTAACAATATCCCCCTAAATGATGACATATGTTGAATGTTCTTTATGAACTGTTCGGTGAACTTCATCATCAATTCCTCAATCCCATTGCTGAATAAACACTCAATATAGATCATTTACCCAACAATATCCCCTTAAATGATGTGAAATGTTGAGGGTTATGATAATAAATTTGAAGGAAAAATGGACTGCTGGTGGAGTTGTATTAGATCTTCGATCCCTCCAAATGTTGATGGGGTGTTAGAAATTTTTGAGAATATCTTGTTGGTCATCAAATTTTATTAGATAGAAGTGATTCGTGCTATATGTTCAAAAATAATTACAGTTAATGAACATTTTGAAAATTTCTTGTTGCTGATATGTTGCTGCTGATAGAATGAGCTGCTGTTGCTTTGGTTCCAACTGATGAACTTCTGAAGTTGCTAGCTCTTCCCAAACTGCTTGGTGCCAGGAGATGTGCAAACCTTCTCCATTGAGCGCTTTCAGACTCATAGAGCTTTGGCATTCGAATGCGACTTGGCACGCTGACAACGCCTAGTGATATCAAGTATTTTAGGCGTTGTTGAGCCCTGTTCTTGGTAAAATTATATCATATATGCATGGGTATTCTCACTTTTCGTGTCAGGACTTGTCTGGAGAAAAAGAACAGAAACAGGGACCAAAAGTGTACAAAAAGGAAAAAGTATGGAAAGAATGAAAAATCAAGAGAAGACGTACGCGCGCCGCGGATTTATCTCCCGCGCGACGCGGATGTAAGGCGGTGGAACACATTTGAATTCCGAAGAAACGGGGAACGGATAAGTACGCGCGCCGCGGATTTCACTTATGCGCGGCGCGGTCACGGGAAATTTGCAACTATAAATAGAGGCATTTCCAGCCGAAAACCCTAGCAAAGACCTGATGAAAACATTGACCTAGAAGCTCTTTGACTCGAGGATTCCATTTCAGAAGCTATAATTTGGTATTTTCATGTTTTAGATTTTATTTCATTTTAGTTAAACATTTGTAAGCTTTGAGTTGAATCTTTGGGTGTGACAACCATTGATATTCAGCTTAGGGTTCTGTTTTTAGTAGTGTTTGGCTACTGATTTCATGTTTGGATATTGGTTTGAGTGAATGAAATCATTCGGTTAATGTTAATATTGATTTTTCAGTGTTTTGGATGTTAGTTTGTGATTTGGTTGTTTGATTGTGATTGAATTTGGTTTGTGACTTGGTTGGGACTGTTTTCCTTTGCTGAAAACAGTAGCTAACTTGGTTAGGTTAGGCATTAAACCTTGGCTATTAACTGTCTTATAGAACTGTTAGTTATTAGCTAGTTTATGCTGTGCTTGGTTTTGCTAGTTTGGATGCCTTCAATTGCTTCTGATTCAGAGATGTACTTCTGAGTTCAGAAAGTAACTAGGTCATTTGGACATAGCTAAGCTTGGCTTGGGTGTTTGAAATCTTGTTTTGAGGTAGGCAGATAGAAATTAGTTCCTCCGACTATAGCTGTGACACTATTAGTTGGTAATCTCTCATCTAGGCTAACCACGTAGCTCCTGTGGATCGACCCTGACTCCACTATACTAGTGAATGTTAGGTTATTTCTTATTTTTGACCGCATGACGACCTCTGCATGCACGTCAAATTTTGGCGCCGTTGCCGGGGAGCTGTGAGCTTAGGTTAGGTGAGTTGTAGGACTTAGTTTCTGATTTTTGATGTTTGATTTTAGTTTGCTGATTTTTGGTATGTGTGCATCCTTATGATGGGTGATTACATGTACCCGAACCAGTATGATTATTATCCGGCCGACACCTATTACGAGGATGATTGTTATAATGGATCATTCGATGACAATGGATGGCGGACCGAGGAGTCATCTCAGTCTGAGAATTCTGTGACTTGGGCCCAACTTTGGGTATTCATGTATAACAACTACCATGAGCAGAAGGACCAGGCTGAAGCTCTTGAAAAATTGCAAGCTTCTTTAGATAAGATGGAGGAAAATTGGAAATGTTCACCACCTTCGCCAGAACCAGAGGTGAGTGATTTTTATACCAATGATAATGTGTGTGAACTTGCATCATCTGAATATGTGATGGAAGGGCATACACCGTGGGAAAGTCAAGAGACCACTGAGATGGTCGAAAATGTTGTTGAGGAAGAGGTTGTAGGTGACAATGCTACCTCTGACTCAACAGCTTTTGATATTTTTGATGATTTTGAAAATGTTAATAATGTTGATCCGGTGTTGGGAGAATCCATACCATCACCAGACAATTTGGTTGATAAGGATGTTGTGGAGGGGGTTGTAAGTGACAGTACAGATCCCAGCCCAACAACTCCTGAAATTTTTGAAGTTGTTGATGTTTTTAGGGAAGGGGGTGTAGATGACAATATTACCCCCAACCCTGTGATTTTTGAAAATTTTGAGAAACTTGAAAGTAAGGATCCGATGATGGGTGACTTTGTACCACCATCAGATCAAACCAGTCACTCACTCTTGGTCCCGATCCACCTGTTGGACGATGACCAAGAAGATGATGCTGACGAGTTGATTTTTGAAAATAATAAACATGATTTTATCACCACTCATGATCCATTCATGAATGGAAAATTAGATGTGATTAATACCATCGATGAGGAGATATGGAAGCATCCCGATATGTTGCCTTCCGATCCCATTCGATTGGAAAATTTTTATTGGTACTGCAAACCAAAATTGCAAACTGAAGATAGCACTTGGGATACTGACAAAATAAGATCTGCAAAACAACTACTGGGAGCAGCCCTGGGCGCGCTTCACGTCAAGCCAGTAATTTTGAAGAGGTATAGAAGGAAGGATCGAGCTTGGAGGTTCAAAGCTACTTCCAAGCACTCGCGGGAAATTATCAAAAGAAGGCAACTGGGCAGCAGCAGGGGATCTAGCAAGCCATTCGACCCAGGAAAGTTTGGAGGGTGGTGGATCAGCGAAAGGATGGTGGAAGCAGAAAAGCAACGAAGGAAGAAGGCATATGATCCACCGTAGCTGTAGAAGGAGTAGAACGTCTGGCTGAAGACGTTAAACTTAGCGCTTGTTGGGAGGCAACCCATCGTGTCATAAGTAGGTTTTATAATTCTTAGGATTAATCTAGAAAATACATCAATCGTTTGCAGGTATTAGTGGTTTGAAGCAAGTGTGGGGTCGTGTGAAAAGTTTTTGAAATCTTCAAGACCGCGCCGCGGGTTTTGGAATTGCGCGACGCGGGTTCGAAACTCAACCCGATGCGCAGGGGTTGAATTAGCGACACGCGCGCCGCGGAAACGAGAAATGCGCGCCGCGGGAAACAATCAGACGGTTTTTGCCTTTATCCGGTGAGTCGCGGCTCACAAGTCAAATCACACGACTCGGAGCTCTGGTGATCAAAAATTTCTTGCATTTTTCCTTGCATATTGTGTTTCTACTACCAAGGTACGCTCTTTTAACTATCTATCAGCTGTTTAAACTAGTTATTAGGTAGTTAATTTTAGGGTTTTATTCCAAAAAGTTCAAAAACTTAGAATCACTAATGCTAGCCCATAGGGTGTTTGTTTTGCCAAATGGACACCCTAGATGAGCTAATCGGAACCTAGGCTACCTTGTGGTATCATTAAATTGAGATTTAGCAGGTTAAAATGGGGATTTGATCCCGGGTTTTCAAACAGGCGTACGCCGCGCCGCGCGCCGCGGTGCGGTGGGGAAGGAAAAGGACTGATCTTGCAAAAAAAAAAAATTTTTGTTTTGTGGCTATATTTTCTTTTGCAGATGATGTTCAGATTGGACCATGCCTTCCTTCAGTTTCCCACAGAGCTTGACACTTCGGTGGAGTATACCTCGCGGAGGGACGCTTTGATTCATCGCCGGGTCCTTGAGGCGACGGTTATAGACCGAGACATCCTGAGGGACGCTGGGCTCTGGGGTGCGATTGAGCCATTCCTACATCGCACCTGGACCCACGAGGAGGCATCATTCACATGCCGTGGCTGGGACAGGATCATGGCCACGGACGAGGACGTGGTCTACACGGAGCTGCTATTGGAGTTCATCTCCACTGCCCATTTCGCTCCCAGGGTGGGAGACCCACGCTCCAGGATGGTACGTTTTCGCTTGGGAGGTGTGCACCGGGAGTGCAACCTCCGGGAGTTCGGGAGGTGTACGGGCATTTACACACCAGCGGACCTCCAACACCGTTTCTTCACCCGGTTCTTCGGGTCATGCACTCAGGGGGAGCCGGAGCGCCCTCCCAACATGGAGGTTTGGGCACCGCTGTCCAACGTCAGGTATGAGGCAGGGGCCTCGAGGGAGAGCCACTTACGTGATCCTCTTCATCCCCTCATGCACCGTATCGTCTCCACCTCCATCATGCATCAAGAGGGGGGCGAGAAGGTGTTGGGCGATGACATGACATTTTTTTGGGTTCTCCTCGACCCGTCCCGATTCCTCCATCTTCCCTTTGCCCTCGCGATCGCTTTCTCCACCCACGCGACCGGCGCCTCCTCCAGCAGCCCATTAGCCAGGGGGTACTTCATTACCCGCCTGGCCCGTTCATATGGCATCCTTACTGCCCCAGTAGCTACCTCTTTGACTGCTCTGCCTCCATCGCGCACTCCAGCACGCACTTTGGAGAGGATGTTGCTCATTGAACAGCAGCGACCAGGGCAGTACATCCGGGCTCCGATCGAGCCACCTCAGGCACCCCAGCCTGCATACGCTCAGCCCGGCAGGAGACGCCGGAGGCCAGAGCCGCCAGCACCAGAGCCTACACAGCCGCAGCTACAGCAGGATGACTCACCAGCCCTCAGCCGGCCGGAGGCCAGAGTCACGCGGATTGAGGGTCAGCTCACGAGAGTCTTGGACCAGCTCGAGTGGATTGGGGAGGTACTTATTCAGACTGCATCTGCGCAGGGTCAGCGCTCCCGACCATTCCCAGCCCGGTCTCATGATCATGAGGCTGGACCCTCCAGGCCGTCGGGTAGTGATTGATGTATCTTTATCTTTTTGTTCTTTTGTATAAACTTATGGCACATCTATCTGTATATTATTTTTTCTATCATGTGTGTTTTAATTTATTTGTTAAGTTGTGCATGATATATCAAATTGAGAGGGAGTTGTCTCAGACAAGTGTGGGGTCACCGTTCCCCCTCCACTTGTCTCGACCACCGGCGTATCCTACTGTAGCGCTACAACTCCAGAATATGAATCGAGGATCTTTTTGTACGCATTATACCTGTGATATTGAGCACCAAGCAGTCTACCGTCCAAAAAAGGGTAACTCTTTCTCCCTTGTTCTGAAATTATTTTTGTACAACGGGGACGTTGTACGGTTTTAAGTGTGGGGTGTGGATGGTCGAAAGAGATATTTTCGAAATTTTTTGCAGAAATGATCAATTTTTCAATCTTTAGCAATATTTTTCAAAATTTTTAATGAATTGCAATTTTGAAATGAATGGTTTGTGATTGTGATAGCATTAGTATTTTTCAAGAAATACTATTTATTTGTGATCATGCTATTAGTTAGTCAAATAAGTTGAGTTTTACGAGTTTAGAAGATTGAGCCGTTTTAGGATTGGAATTTAGGAAGGAAAAGTCAATTTGTGGCCTTTGTTGTTCGAGCCGGTAGGTCTAAAATAGGTGGGTCTTATGCACCTTACCACCTAAGATCGTCTGGTCTGGGATGGTATTTCTGAAAGCTCGCTACACGGACAACATCGAAAGTCATGGACAATTCCTTAATGGCCTTTAGAATCTGAACGAGTAAGTACACTTCATTGTGGACAGAAAGTTTGTAATCAAGGGTTCTTTAGAAAGCCATGAATTCCAAAGAACAACTCAATTATGTTTTCACGAACTATTCCATTCTAACTCGAGGAGCAATAAGCTTTGAAACTAAACACATTCAAAAATTGTTCGATTCTCTATTATAATTTGTTAAAAACTCTCTTGCTTGGGGACAAGCAAGGCACAAGTGTGGGGTGTTTGACAACGCCTAGTGATATCAAGTATTTTAGGCGTTGTTGAGCCCTGTTTGTAACGACCCGGCTCTCCAAAGCCTGTCTTTTACAAGATAATATCACCAGGGATCGTCCCATGATCCAAGCCGAGCGTTACCTATACCTGCAAAAAAACCACATAAATAAAGGGGTAAGCTATAAAGCTTAGTGAGTAATCGAATCACAGTATGGCCTAAATAGCCACACTCGTTTCACAGACTTGTTTTACTACACTTGACCGTCCTACGATCATACTGTGAAACTACCGTATTACCCGACGGAACTCACTTCTCTCGTACACTCTTACTACACTTTCTTTTACTATCTGGTAACATATAATGTTATTCTTTTACTGTTTTCTTTTACTGTTTGGTAACTTATGACGTTACCTTACTGTCTGTACTTTCTTCTGTTACTTGGTAACTTTTGTAACACCCGGCATTTAAAACAAAAACACCCCTGAAAAATTTTTCATTTAAAACACAGGTTTCAATACATAAAACCATAACAAGGGGTATATTTTAATAAAAACGGGTACAAGTGTATCAAGGAGAGTATAAAATACCATAACTCCTTTAAAGCCGGGCTGCTACTGACAGCATCTAAGAGTCCCACTTCAAAGTCACGGACTCTATCTTGTCCCCTACCAGTATCATGCTAACCTGCAGGGACAGTAACAAACGGTATGAGCTACAAAGCTCAGTGAGTAATCATTCCTACAAATAACACGTATCAAAATACAATCATATAACTGTCTGGATATCGAATCCAAACTCCTAGCCTTACTGGCTGACCATATATCTCTTAGGATTTCACATCCTAAATTATAGCCTTATAGACTATAACATGATAACCTGCAATTATCAAGACACGTCAGTTATTTGCACATATAATCATATACAACTAATTCTGTCCCATATCTCTTAGTCACAGCGGACTGCACCGTATATCCTGGCAAATCAAGCCGCACTCTGTGTCATAGCTATATAAGCTGCACCAAAACATTATCAATATATAATTCATAGCCCGCAGGCCGCACCAGCTGGGTTTAATAACCCGATATCATAACCAAAAGGCCGCACCATGTACCTGTAACAAAATCATAGCCAAAAAGGCCGCACCAAATATCATAGCCCGAAGGCCACATCGGAGACATAGCCTGAAGGCCGCACCGGAGTCATCGCCCGAAGGCCACATCGGAGACATAGCCCGAAGGCCGCACCGGTTGGATATACAATCCAGAAATCATAGCCATATAGGCCGCACCCATTGGATATAAAAATCCAGAAATCATTTGTGGCTCACGGCTCCGTTCTTGTCATTTCATTGACTCACGGCTTATCCGGTATTGCCTTTTCACCATAACTTTAGATCATCATTTTCGTCCCCCAAACCTGTTTCAACCTGTAACAGTCCAATCAACACATATCATATGTGATGTCAGTGAGATTACTCACCTGGATGCTAGCTGCATTTTATTTCGATTGTTTCTTGCCTTTGCGTGCACCACAACCATTTTGTCCCATACCTATTTAGCCATTTATATTCCAAATGATAATAGGTTAATAACCATTCCAATTGACTCTAATACACTAGAGTTCAATACAATATCATTACAAACAATGCCTAGTTAATAAACTTTCCGTTTACTAACTTTTTATGAATTTTACTATTCACCGAGGCTATGGTCCAAATTTGAGCTAAAACGGAGAAGCCAAGCAAAAGTTAACATTTTAAAGTCCCTGCCTAAGGGGCGCACCCCGCCCAGACATGGGCGCACTGCGCCTATCGTCTGCAGATGTCTCCTGTCCAGCCGCGATTTGTGCACTGTAGCACGCAGTTTTGGCTCATTAAGTCCTTAATCCAGTCCTTAATCGATTGGGGTTTGTTTCTAGGCTAAAACCTTATACTTTAACAAGGTTTTCAACCATCCAAAACAACCAAATCAATCAAAATGAAGAATTAGGGTTCTTAGTTCCAAAACCCCAAAACTTCAAATTCATCACTAATAGCAATCTACTTCCATTTTCTTTAGTTAAGTCCTTATTCTAATGACTTAAAGGAAGTATTACATCAACTTAACAACATAATCATCACTGCAAATGCAGTTTTGAGTTGCTACAAAACCCATCAAGAAATAACAAGCTAGAGCTTGAAGAACTAACCTTTCAAGCTTAGGAATCATCAATTCCAAGCCATAGTTCCAATTCCAATCTTCAATTCTTTAAGATTTCTCTAAGTATTGCAGAATTTGTGCAGAGAAATCTTCTCCCGTAGCTGCACACAATGGCCAGTCAAAGAGAGTCAACTCTCTCTATATATACACCAAATTTTTACAAATTTGGTCCCTAAGTTTATTTTCTTGAATTTTGACCACAATATCCAAGTTTTATTACAATAAAACTTTCATTTCTTACATTTTTGCCACAACCAACAATATTTTTACATAATTGGTCGTTGACTTGGTCAAATGACCAAAATACCCTTTTTCGGTAAAACGACCCGAATTCAGTTTTTTAATAACATTTTAAGTCCAAAACTCAAAATATTATTTCAAACCAAATACTTTTCTGTCCAAAAGACCATTTTACCCTTCCAAGGTAAAATGACCAATTTACCCTTTTATTATAATTATAAAAGAGTATCTTGGCGTTACAAATTCTCCCCTCCTTCAAAAGATTTCGTCCCCGAAATCATACAAACAAACTAGGGTAATTCTTTCTCATTATAATTTTGGTTTCCCATATCGTATGGAAACATTCATGGTTTTGACAAAGCTCTTAACCATACTAATCTTCGTATCTCGTGGTTATATCACTACTCGCATATCACTCCTCCGGTTGTCCCGGGCACCTTAATCACTTATCTTCCTCATTTCGACATGAGGGATTCGTTAGAATTTATCACTCTATGTTCTCAAAACTATGAGACCCATAGAAAACTTTACAATCATCTTGAAGTTCATCAAGGATCTTAAATCAATACACCGCAATTCTTGCTTTTGGGATATACGGAAAGGTCCAATAAACAAGGACTCAACTTTCCTTTTTGTCCCACATCAATTTCTAGTCCTTCCGGAGGGTCACTTTGAGTTCCAATATCTTCCCTTACTTGGGGTTTCAATGGTTTTACTCGACAATCCGCATACTACTCTTGTCGATTTTTGGTCTATTTCTAAGCTTTCTCGAATTTGCCTAATCTTTTCTTCTGTTTGAGATACAATCTCAGGTTTAATCAACGACTTCTCCCCAACTTCTGTCTAGCAAATCGGCGTGCAACACGGTAGTCTATACAATACTTCCTACGAGTCAATAAAACACTAGTATAATACCTATACTTATCTACAACTTCTACCAAGGATAGACGGTCATTTTGTTTTCCGCTAGGGTCTATTATGCAGATTTCAGGCATAACTCCTAAGGTCTGCATCATTATCTCACCTCGTCAATCCATCTGCAATTCGCACACAGTACGTACTAGTACTCTTGAACTAATTATTCTTGAAATTTATGCCAAATTCAAAGAATAATTCTATTATCTCGGTCCGATACAATCTGTGCCGATAACTCACGTCGACAATTTTCTTTATCTATGTAGTTTTTTACTACTTTTCGATCTTAATTTCTTCTTTGGTCAGTATAAATCTACATTGATTTCATCATCAAACTGCAATCACCCATATGGTGTCATACCCATGCGGTACTTGCAAAGACTTTACTACAAAGTCTATGATATTTTTCGTCCCATTTCTTCTTTAGGACGTACAACCTTATGTTTCTAATGATTTGACTGTAGTTACCCACAAGTCAAACACTTTTCACATGTCTTTCAATGTCTTTCTTCAGCCCCGGCCACCAACACATAGGTTTTATCGACCTATCCAGTTTGGTATTGCCCCGGGTATGCTGCATATCTGATACAAAATGCATCTTTTCAAGATGATTTTTATGTTTCGTTTGACTTTGGAATTCACATTCACAACCGCCAAGGGTTTTAAATCACTGTGATATTCCAACTAACTTCCGCTACTATTCAATCATTTATTCACTTTTCACAATTTCAGACTTGCACACGTCTTTCTGTGCTACCCGAATCAACTCAGGTAATCAATTTGCCACATTCATACATGTGGATATAACTCTCAAAGGTTACTCTTTCTAATTTAAGGCATCTGTAATCACATACGCCTTTCTGAGATGGTACAAGATTTCATACCCGAAACCTCTATGTAACCCATCTATCTTTGCTATTTCATATATAGCTTCTTTTTGATAAAGTAAGTACTTCAAACTTATATGATCCATATAAACCGTAAGCTTCACACCACATCAGTAGTGTCTCTAAAGCTTCAATGTCAAAGTCATATTTGCTACTGCAATATCATGTATCCAAAATCAACTTTGGATGTATTTCAATGATCCAATCCATCTTCTCTGCTTAGCATCATTGCTAATGTTAGAGGTTCACACAAGGTTTATTCCAAACCACATATCTGTGGTCTTTCTACCACCCAGACTTTACACTTTTATTAGTCAACCTTAGTCAACTAACCAGCAATCAAGGAGAAGTTTTCTACAACTCTCCTATGGTAACCCGCCAAATTCAAGGAACTACAATTTCAGTCAGATTCCTCAGGCGGTTCCAGTTTTATCACATCATCTATCCCACTGGATTTATTTTATCATCTTTGGCACTATTATCATGCCCAAAGAGTTGAAACTTCTTTTAGCCAAATTTTTCATACTTGGAGAATTTAACATATCACTTAACTCAGTGAAGTAACTCCAGTATCTGGTACAATGTACCTCATATTCAATCTGGTTTCGAGAATATCATATTCTCAGTAGTCAATGTACATACACATTAACTTATCTTTCTTCTTTTCAAACAAGATAGGGCTCCATACGATGACACATACAGTCATATGAGATCCCAATTTAAAAACAATTTCTTCCAATTGTTTTACCACTCTGCCATCTCTGCAGAGGCCAATCAACACAGAGCCTAGATAATAGGAACGGCTCTCAATACCAGCTTAATCATAAGCTCTCCTTGCCAATCTGGCAGAAATCTTGGAAGTTCTTTTCAAAAGAAACATCCGAAAATTTATTTAAAGTAGTACACTACTATCACCACTTTATTAAGCTTGGCCCATACCACGTATGCCAACTACAACATCATTCCTTTACTAACTCTTTTCCGAGTTTAAGCAAAGAAGCTAACCGGTATTCTCAACAACGGTCATTTACCATGGACTTTCATCCGCTCATTTCTGTTTCAAGAACCATACTGTTCTCATTTCTACAATTCACGTTAGCATAATTCATTGCTAACCAATTCATAAGCACAATTGCTTCAAATTTGCTGGTAGTCATCGGCTTCAGATTCATAGGGAAAAATGGTCCCGTAAATCTTAGGCAGACTACTTTCCAGGTGTTCAATATCTTGAACATACTTGCTATCTACTATAGCGGTTTCAAGAATTTCATCCAAAATCATGGATGAAAATTTCAAACAAGACATCAAGTCATCGATCCAAGCATAGCTTCATGGATCAAATATAACATATACGAGTTATATTCAAAACAATGATATCTGTGACCATATCAGTCTCCTCACGAGCTTCTTCCATAATCTGCTGGAATGATCAAGGCACCACCGGTCCTTTTCGACCATTCGTTCCTTCTTTCTTTCCTGGGTTCACCACCCGTTACTCCACATTTAGCATGTGAGTATGTCATAAGGAAGTGATCTATAGTTCCTCGCTGGAACCACTTCCGTACCATACAACAAGCTCGAGCAATCTGCTCCTATCATCTGCAATTTCAGCATGTCAACGGTAGAGTTTCAACTCTACAATTTTCCTTAGTTCCTTTCCTGCATTGATCACAATACATAACTGCTCGGTTTTGGTCCCTTCCTTTTTAGGTTGGACCGGTCTGTGGCAACTTCTCCTGAAGCGTCCACTAATCGTTTTCTGCTTTTTCTTGTAGTCTCAGCTACTTTTCTTTCACCTTGATATCAATCAGGGTGAGAACCCAATTTCTCTTTCTGACCATAGCAGCGACTATTGCTTGTCATGTGGATTTTTCCGCTACTTGTCTCGTTGCCCCTCGTTCGATGGAGCCTTGAGAAAAGGCTGATCCGCCTCTTAAAGTTACACGCCCCAAATTTCTCCCAGTAATATCCGCTGCTCATACTTCTTATACATTAGAAGTCGGCAATAGTTAGGTTATATATGTATAATAACAACTATATACACATAATAGTTCATCATAACTATTGTCTCAGGGTTTAAGTCCAGGAATCTACTCTATAGACACCTAGTTCACTTAAACCTCGGCTCTGATACCAACTTGTAACACCCGGCTTTTAAAACAAAAACACCCCTGAAAAATTTTTCATTTAAAACACAGGTTTCAATACATAAAACCATAACAAGGGTTATATTTTAATAAAAACGGGTACAAGTGTATCAAGGAGAGTATAAAATACCATAACTCCTTTAAAGCCGGGCTGCTACTGACAGCATCTAAGAGTCCCACTTCAAAGTCACGGACTCTATCTTGTCCCCTACCAGTATCATGCTAACCTGCAGGGACAGTAACAAACGGTATAAGCTACAAAGCTCAGTGAGTAATCATTCCTACAAATAACACGTATCAAAATACAATCATATAACTGTCTGGATATCGAATCCAAACTCCTAGCCTTACTGGCTGACCATATATCTCTTAGGATTTCACATCCTAAATTATAGCCTTACAGACTATAACATGATAACCTGCAATTATCAAGACACGTCAGTTATTTGCACATATAATCATATACAACTAATTCTGTCCCATATCTCTTAGTCACAGCGGACTGCACCGTATATCCTGGCAAATCAAGCCGCACTCTGTGTCATAGCTATATAAGCTGCACCAAAACATTATCAATATATAATTCATAGCCCGCAGGCCGCACCAGCTGGGTTTAATAACCCGATATCATAACCAAAAGGCCGCACCATGTACCTGTAACAAAATCATAGCCAAAAAGGCCGCACCAAATATCATAGCCCGAAGGCCACATCGGAGACATAGCCCGAAGGCCACATCGGAGACATAGCCCGAAGGCCGCACCGGAGTCATCGCCCGAAGGCCACATCGGAGACATAGCCCGAAGGCCGCACCGGTTGGATATATAATCCAGAAATCATAGCCATATAGGCCGCACCCATTGGATATAAAAATCCAGAAATCATTTGTGGCTCACGGCTCCGTTCTTATCATTTCATTGACTCACGGCTTATCCGGTATTGCCTTTTCACCATAACTTTAGATCATCATTTTCGTCCCCCAAACCTGTTTCAACCTGTAACAGTCCAATCAACACATATCATATGTGATGTTAGTGAGATTACTCACCTGGATGCTAGCTGCATTTTATTTCGGTTGTTTCTTGCCTTTGCGTGCACCACAACCATTTTGTCCCATACCTATTTATCCATTTATATTCCAAATGATAATAGGTTAATAACCATTCCAATTGACTCTAATACACTAGAGTTCAATACAATATCATTACAAACAATGCCTAGTTAATAAACTTTCCGTTTACTAACTTTTTATGAATTTTACTATTCACCGAGGCATTCGAATCGATCTACAGTGCCCCCGAGGGGTCGAAAACTCGATATAAAAATTTTCCCAAACTTTTCAGACCATAACGAGCCTATGGTCCAAATTTGAGCTAAAACGGACAAGCCAAGCAAAAGTTAGCATTTTAAAGTCCCTGCCTGAGGGGCGCACCCCGCCCAGACATGGGCGCACTGCGCCTGGGCGCACCCCGCCAGGGGTTTGGGCGCACCGCGCCTATCGTCTGCAGATGTCTCCTGTCCAGCCGCGATTTGTGCACTGCAGCACGCAGTTTTGGCTCATTAAGTCCTTAATCCAGTCCTTAATCGATTGGGGTTTGTTTCTAGGCTAAAACCTTATACTTTAACAAGGTTTTCAACCATCCAAAACAACCAAATCAATCAAAATGAAGAATTAGGGTTCTTAGTTCCAAAACCCCAAAACTTCAAATTCATCACTAATAGCAATCTACTTCCATTTTCTTTAGTTAAGTCCTTATTCTAATGACTTAAAGGAAGTATTACATCAACTTAACAACATAATCATCACTGCAAATGCAGTTTTGAGTTGCTACAAAACCCATCAAGAAATAACAAGCTAGAGCTTGAAGAACTAACCTTTCAAGCTTAGGAATCATCAATTCCAAGCCATAGTTCCAATTCCAATCTTCAATTCTTCAAGATTTCTCTAAGTATTGCAGAATTTGTGCAGAGAAATCTTCTCCCGTAGCTGCACACAATGGCCAGTCAAAGAGAGTCAACTCTCTCTATATATACACCAAATTTTTACAAATTTGGTCCCTAAGTTCATTTTCTTGAACTTTGACCACAATATCCAAGTTTTATTACAATAAAACTTTCATTTCTTACATTTTTGCCACAACCAACAATATTTTTACATAATTGGTCGTTGACTTGGTCAAATGACCAAAATACCCTTTTTCGGTAAAACGACCCGAATTCAGTTTTTTAATAACATTTTAAGTCCAAAACTCAAAATATTATTTCAAACCAAATACTTTTCTGTCCAAAAGACCATTTTACCCTTCCAAGGTAAAATGACCAATTTACCCTTTTATTATAATTATAAAAGAGTATCTTGGCGTTACAAATTTCAATGTCACCATGCTGTTTATCTTTCTGTACTTCCTTCTACTGTCTGATATTTATAGCATTTGTCTAACGTTACTTACTTACGGTATCGCGTAACGTTCTGTATTATTCTATTAAGCCGCTTATTTTTATTATACGGCTACTCATTCGTTACTATTATATTGTAAGTGTTTACCGGTTCCACACCGGGTTATCTGTCGATACTATTATTCTTAACCAAATTTATTATTTGGTACTTGTCTTTACGATCTTCTATGCTTGTCTTATGGGATATTCATATCCCCAATACTGGTGCAACATATGGAACTGGCACGCAGTATTTACTTAATATGTTTTTCTATGTCACATGTTATCCTTTGGTGAGGACACCATTCTACCGGTTAATCACACTGACTAGTATCACCCCGTGACACTCTACTATTCATAAGACAGACTTTTCAAACATGACTCTAACATACTTTCCTTTCATATAACTACTAATCATAACTGTACTACTTCACATTTCATTCAATAGTTACTTCCTACTATAATTTAACGCGCATAAACTACTAGGGAGATACGGTAGCGATTACTCACATGAGTTTGGTGCTTTCCCGGAGTCCTGGCACGTTTCTCGTTCCGGACTTCTGTCAGCTCCCGAGCACCTCAACGCTAGCTACCGCTGACTTCTTACTTCTCACTATCATCTCTCAACGTATACTCCTTACCAGAACACTCTCTTATATCGTATATGTGTTTCGTGTGTGTTCTGCCTCAAAAATGAGGCTTGTGCCTCGTATTTATAGACTCTGAAGATCCCTCGCGTCGCGACCGGCCTTCCCGTCGCGTCGCGATGACTCACCTCAATTATTGCCTGATTGTACGACTGATTGCGCGATTTACGGACGTGCTGACAGCCGTCGCGTCGCGACCCCTAGGGCCGTCGCGTCGCGAGGCGCCGACACTAAAAAGTGTCACTTTTTCCGCTTTTTGCTACGTTTTGACTTCTAGACTTTGATCGTTATATTTTTCTTATCTCATAATGACCTTAACATCGTTATTTGGCCACATTAAAGGCCAAAACGCTCCTACTTTTGATCTACAGTCCCTCCCGGGACACGGTTGTCACAATCCTTCCCCCTTACAGGATTTCGTCCCCGTAATCTCAGTAATCTCTCAAACTAACTCTTATGTTCTTGTGTACACATTCTTCTACATACTTAGGTATTTTTACCATACTACATTTATCATTACTTGTTTTCTCTTTCGTTACTTATACTTGCTTGGTTTTATTCTTTCGGGTACAAAGGTTCTCGTACCTCTTGCTCATTTTTCAACATAATTTTATGTTTGTTATATTTTCTACCAAATTACCATGATTCCTTCGTGATTCCATCAGCATCAATACATATCATATGATAAGACTATATGCACTGACTCTAATGTTACACTAGGTTTCTTGGCTCGCTGGTTCTCTTTACATACTTGTACTTTTTCTCTTTCTATACCAAAATTTACCAATCCCGTACATATTAACTTTCTCATATAATTACTGCTGTGACTTTTACTACTACTTTCATACTTTCCAACTGAAAATATCATTATATTTTCTTACAGTTGGGTCTTTCGTTAAAAAAAATTGTCTTTTTACTATTTCTAATCATAGAATTATTTTTACATATTCTAGTCATGAAAAATGACTCTTTTAAGAAAATCTTTTTCACTTCTTGGTCATAAAACGATTCTGTTGTTAAAAATTTCTATCATAACTCTTGGTCATTATAAGACCCTTTAATCTTCTTTGGTTATAAAATAACCCTTATTTTAAAAATAATTCTTTCTTTAACTCTTTCTTTTCTCTTAGCATAAGACCAACTGATACTCATGAAACTCATCTTACTAGCTCCCCTCGCGGGACGGAACAGATCCGCCCGCTAGGTTATGCTCATTCTGTCTCCCCTTTGTGACTTGGAACAGATTCAAGCACAAGGGTATACTAAGCTAGACAACTACTTCGCGAAGGGAGGTACCATCCCAGTAGTGTCTTCTTGGCTTCCTTAATGGCGAAAGCCTGTCCGGACCTCTTTCTCTTCTCTTCTCTAGTATCATTTGTTTCAAATTGGTCTTAGCTAAACTAAAACATCTTTCGCTTATATAGAGCGAATCTCATAGCTTTTCAAAAATCTTTTCAAATCTCATATCTCTTTTCTGAAACATAGTTCAGACTTGTAAAACATTTTTAGCTCGTATGTTGAGTTACTATTTTAGCTTTTTACAAACTTCTTTCAAATCTTTAGCTCTTACGTAGAGCTACTTTTATTATTACTTTTATATTCTTTCTTACCTTTTCGTCTTTTAAATCATACTTTCAAAAATTTCTTATGGCTAGAAGCCAACTCTTTTCTTTATGGCCTTCTGGCCAAACTTTTATTTTTTTCAAAACTGTTTTCTGACTCAAACTATTTCTTTTCTCAAAACTGCTTGCTTTCTTATTTACTCATTACACTTTTTAATCATGTTCTTGTTATGTCTCAACTTTCTTACATTACTCTAGTATACTTCTTATCTTCTTTTGGTACTTGTACCATTCTCATGTTTTAATATTTTCTTGTAGTTCTTGTTTCTCACTTACTTTTCTTGTTTATTTTTAACAAGTTATCTTATCTCTGTTCTTACTATCTTTTTTTTTCTTAAATTTCTAAGGAGTTCTTTAACACTCATAGTATATTACTATGTATAGTTTGATTTATCTTTATCAATCTTCTTATCATAATATGTTTGTGATATTTACCTATTATTAGGTAATCTACATATACCTACTGATTTGAGTCTAGGAATCTTTTCTACTGACACCTAGTTCACTCAAATCTCAGCTCTGATACCATTTGTAACGACCCGGCTCTCCAAAGCCTGTCTTTTACAAGATAATATCACCAGGGATCGTCCCATGATCCAAGCCGAGCGTTACCTATACCTGCAAAAAAACCACATAAATAAAGGGGTAAGCTATAAAGCTTAGTGAGTAATCGAATCACAGTATGGCCTAAATAGCCACACTCGTTTCACAGACTTGTTTTACTACACTTGACCGTTCTACGATCATACTGTGAAACTACCGTATTACCCGACGGAACTCACTTCTCTCGTACACTCTTACTACACTTTCTTTTACTATCTGGTAACATATAATGTTATTCTTTTACTGTTTTCTTTTACTGTTTGGTAACTTATGACGTTACCTTACTCTCTGTACTTTCTTCTGTTACTTGGTAACTTTCAATGTCACCATGCTGTTTATCTTTCTGTACTTCCTTCTACTGTCTGATATTTATAGCATTTGTCTAACGTTACTTACTTACGGTATCGCGTAACGTTCTGTATTATTCTATTAAGCCGCTTATTTTTATTATACGGCTACTCATTCGTTACTATTATATTGTAAGTGTTTACCGGTTCCACACCGGTTATCTGTCGATACTATTATTCTTAACCAAATTTATTATTTTGTACTTGTCTTTACGACCTTCTATGCTTGTCTTATGGGATATTCATATCCCCAATACTGGTGCAACATATGGAACTGGCACGCAGTATTTACTTAATATCTTTTTCTATGTCACATGTTATCCTTTGGTGAGGACACCATTCTACCGGTTAATCACACTGACTAGTATCACCCCGTGACACTCTACTATTCATAAGACAGACTTGTCAAACAGGACTCTAACATACTTTCCTTTCATATAACTACTAATCATAACTGTACTACTTCACATTTTATTCAATAGTTACTTCCTACTATAATTTAACGCGCATAAACTACTAGGGAGATACGGTAGCGATTACTCACATGAGTTTGGTGCTTTCCCGGAGTCCTGGCACGTTTCTCGTTCCGGACTTCTGTCAGCTCCCGAGCACCTCAACGCTAGCTACCGCTGACTTCTTACTTCTCACTATCATCTCTCAACGTATACTCCTTACCAGAACACTCTCTTATATCGTATATGTGTTTCGTGTGTGTTCTGCCTCAAAAATGAGGCTTGTGCCTCGTATTTATAGCCTCTGAAGATCCCTCGCGTCGCGACCGGCCTTCCCGTCGCGTCGCGATGACTCACCTCAATTATTGCCTGATTGTACGACTGATTGCGCGATTTACGGACGTGCTGACAGCCGTCGCGTCGCGACCACTAGGGCCGTCGCGTCGCGAGGCGCCGACACTAAAAAGTGTCACTTTTTCCGCTTTTTGCTACGTTTTGACTTCTAGGCTTTAATCGTTATATTTTTCTTATCTCATAATGACCTTAACATCGTTATTTGGCCACATTAAAGGCCAAAACGCTCCTACTTTTGATCTACAGTCCCTCCCGGGACACGGTTGTCACACTGTTCTTGGTAAAATTATATCATATATGCATGGGTATTCTCACTTTTCGTGTCAGGACTTGTCTGGAGAAAAAGAACAGAAACAGGGACCAAAAGTGTACAAAAAGGAAAAAGTATGGAAAGAATGAAAAATCAAGAGAAGATGTACGCGCGCCGCGGATTTATCTCCCGCGCGACGCGGATGTAAGGCGGTGGAACACATTTGAATTCCGAAGAAACGGGGAACGGATAAGTACACGCGCCGCGGATTTCACTTATGCGCGGCGCGGTCACGGGAAATTTGCAACTATAAATAGAGGCATTTCCAGCCGAAAACCCTAGCAAAGACCTGGTGAAAACATCGACCTAGAAGCTCTTTGACTCGAGGATTCCATTTCAGAAGCTATAATTTGGTATTTTCATGTTTTAGATTTTATTTCATTTTAGTTAAACATTTGTAAGCTTTGAGTTGAATCTTTGGGTGTGACAACCATTGATATTCAGCTTAGGGTTCTGTTTTTAGTAGTGTTTGGCTACTGATTTCATGTTTGGATATTGGTTTGAGTGAATGAAATCATTCGGTTAATGTTAATATTGATTTTTCGGTGTTTTGGATGTTAGTTTGTGATTTGGTTGTTTGATTGTGATTGAATTTGGTTTGTGACTTGGTTGGGACTGTTTTCCTTTGCTGAAAATAGTAGCTAACTTGGTTAGGTTAGGCATTAAACCTTGGCTATTAACTGTCTTATAGAACTGTTAGTTATTAGCTAGTTTATGCTGTGCTTGGTTTTGCTAGTTTGGATGCCTTCAATTGCTTCTGATTCAGAGATGTACTGTAACGCCAAGACATGTTTTATTATATAATTATAATAAAAGGGCAAAATGGTCATTTTACTTTGGAAGGGTAAATTGGTCTTTCGGATAGAAAAGTATTTGGTTTGAAATAATATTTTGAGTTTTTGGACTTAAAATGTTATAAAAACTAATTTTTGGTCGTTTTACCGAAAAAGGGTATTTTGGTCATTTGACCATGTGAAAGACCAAATATGAAAAATATTGTTGGTTGTGGCAAAAATGTAAGAAATGAAAGTTTTATTGTAATAAAACTTGATTTTGTGGTCAAAGTTCAAGAAATAGAACTTAAGGACCAAAAATGTAAGAAATTTAGGTATAAATAGAGAGTTTGACTCTCTTCTTTGACCAGCCATTGTGCAGCAACGGGAGGAGCAAGGGGGGTACGATTTCAGCAAGTTCTTGAAGAATTGAAGTGGAAAGTTGGAATCCTAGCTTGGAATTGAAGATTTCTAAGCATAAAAGGTTAGTAAATTGAATTCTAACCTAAGTTTTGTGTGTGTTCATGATGAACTTTTATAGAAACTGAAATTTATGAATTTCAGTTATGATTATGTGTTTAAATTGATGTAATGCTTCCATTAAGTCATGCTAATAAGGACTTAACTCAAGAAAATGGAAGTAGGTTGTTATAAATGATAAAATTGAAGAATTGGGGTTGTTAAAACTAAAAACCCTAATTCTTAATATGGATGATTGAGGGTGTTTTGATGGTTAAAAACCTTGTTAAAATGTAAGGTTTTAGCCTAGAAACAAACCCCAAACGATTAAGATCGAAATTAAGAACTTAAAGGACAAAACAGCAAGCTACAGTGCACAATTCGCGACTGGACATGAAGTCTGCACAGGCGCTGGGCGCGGTGCGCCCCTATCCAGGCGCGGCGCGCCTGTGGACATACCCTGGACAGAAACTTTGAAATGCTATCTTTTGCGTTGCTTGTCCGATTAAGCTCAAATTTGAACCATAGGTGTATTATGGTCCGAAAAGTTTGGGAAAATTTTTAGATTGGGTTTCCGACCCCTCGGGGGCACTGTAGACCGATCCGAATGCCTCGGTGAATAGTAAAATTCATATAAAGTTAGTAAACGGAAAGTTTATTAACTAGGCATTATTTATAACGATATTGTATTGAACTCTAGTGTATTAGAGTCAATGTAGATGATTATTAACCTATTATCATTTGGTAAATAAATGGATAAATAGGTATGGGACAAAATGGTTGTGGTACACGCAAAGGCAAGAAACAACCAAAATTGAAACGCAGCTAGTATCCAGGTGAGTAATCTCACTGATATCATATGTGATATATGATGATTGATTTGTTACAGGTTGAAACGGCTTCGGGGGACGAAAATGACAAGTATAAAATATATGTAAAAGACAATACCAGATAAGTCGTGAGTCATTGCGATGACAAGAACGGAGCTGTGAGTCAATACATATCTATTTACACTATGAAATGACAAGACCGGAACCAGCCGTGAGTCAATAAAATGAAATGACAAGACCGGAACCAGCCGTGAGTCAATGAAACTTATATAGACAAGACCGGAACCAGCCGTGAGCCATGGTTTACTTTGATGAGCCAAACTTATATAGACAACAGCGGGCTAACCCGTGAGTCTAGGCAACAACGGGCTAACCCGTGAGCCACGGCAACAGCGGGATAACCGTGAGCCATATCTAACCGGTGCAGCCTATATGGCTATGATATTGTTACAGGTACATGGTGCGGCCTTTTGGCTATGATATCGGGTTATTGAACCCAGCTGGTGCGGCCTGCGGGCTATGTTTCATATATTGATATTGTTTTGGTGCAGCTTATATAGCTATGATACAGGGTGCGGCTTATTTAGCCATAATATATGATGTAGTCCATTGTGACTAAGAAATATGGGACAGAAATGGTTAGACATGATTTTAGATGCAAATAACTAACGTGGCTTGTTAATTACAGGTCACTATGATTCAGCCTGTAGGGCTACATAATAGGATGTGAAATCCTAGACTATATATGGTCAGCCAGTAAGGCTAGGAGTTTGGATTCGAAATCCAGACTGTTATATGATTGTATTTTGATACATGTTATTTGCAGATTTGATTACTCACTGAGCTTTATAGCTCACGATATTTGTTACTGTCCCTGCAGGTTAGCATGATACTGATAGGGGACAAGATAGAGTCTGTGACTTTGAAGTGGGACTCATAGATGCTGTTAGTAGCAGCCTGGCTTTAAAGGAGACATGGTATTTTTATACTCTCCTTGATACGCTTGTACCCGTTTTTGTTAAAATATACCCCTTTGTTATGGTTTTATGTATATAAACCTTTGTTTAAAATGAAATTTTTTTAGGGGTGTTTTTGTTTAAAAGCCGGGTGTTACAAGTTGGTATCAGAGCCGAGGTTTAAGTGAACTAGGTGTCTATAGAGTAGATTCCTGTACTTAAACCATTGAGACAGTAGACACGATGTATCGTTAGGTGTATATAAATTGTTATTATACATATATAACCTAACTATTGCTAACTTCTAATGTATAAGAAGTACGAGCAGCGAGTATTATTGGGAGGAATTTAGGGCGTGCAGCTTACAGAGGCGAACCAGCCCTTTCTCAAGGCTCCATCGAATGAGGGGCAATGAGACAAGTAGCAGAAAATCCACATGACAAGCAACAGTAGTTGCTGTGATCAGAGATAAAAATTTGGGTGCTCACCCTGATTGACATTCAAGGTGAAAGAAAAGTAGCTGAGACTACACGAAAAAGCAGGAAGCGATTAGGGGACGCTTCGGGAGAAGTTACAACAGACTGGGTCCAACCTAAAAGGGAAGGGACCAAAGCAGAGCAGTTATGTATTGTGAGAAGTGCAGGAAAAGCACTTAGAAAATTGTAGAGTTGAAACTCTACCGTTGACATGCTGAAATTGCAGATGATAGGAGCAGATTGCTCGAGCTTGTTGTATAGGACGGAAGTGGTTCCAGCGAGGAACCATAGATCACTTCCTTATGACATACTCACATGCTAAATGTGGAGTAACGGGTGGTGAACCCAGGAAAGAAAGAAGAAATGGATGGTTAAAAAGGACCAGTGGTGCCTTGATCTTTCCAGCAGATTGTGGAAGAAACTCGTGAGGAGACAGATATGATCTCCGATGTAAATGTTTTGAATATAACTTCGTGTATGTTATATTTGATCCATGAAGCTATGCTTTGGATCGGTGACACTGATGTCGTGATTGGATATTTCATCAACGATTATGGATGAAATTTTGGAAGTAGCTATAGTAAATAGCAAATATGTTCTAGATATTGAACACCAGGTAGTCTGCCTAGGATTTACGGGACCCTTTTCCCTATGAATCTGAAGCCGATGACTACCAGTGAAATTGAAGCAGTTGTGCTTATGAATTAGTTAGCAAATGAATTATGCTAACGTGAATTGTAGAAATAAGAACAGTATGGTTCTTGAAACAGAAATGAAACGGGTGAAAATCCATGGTAAATGACCATTGTTGAGAATACCGGTTATTTTCCTTTGCTTATACTCGGAAAAGAGTTAGTAAAGGAATGATTTTGTAGTTGGCATACGTGGTATGGGCCAAGCTAAATAAAGCAGTGATAGTAGTGTATTACTTTAAATAAATTCTCGGATGTTTCTTTTGAAAAGAACTTCCAGGATTTTTGCCAGATTGGCAAGAAAAGCTTATGATTAAGCGGGTCTTGGGAGTTGTTCCTGTAATCTAGGCTCTGTGTTGATTGGCCTCTGCAGAGATGGCAGAGTGGTAAAACAATTGAAAGAAATTGTTTTTGAATTTGGAGCATATGGCTAAATGTGTCATCATGTGGGGAACTATCTGTTTGAAAAGAAGAAAGATAAGTTAATGTGTATGTATATTGACTACTGAGAATATGATATTCTCGAAACCAGACTGAATATGAAGTACATTGTACCAGATGTTGGAGTTACTTCACTGAGTTAAGTGATTTGTAAAATTTTCCAAGTATGAAAATTTGGCTAAAAGGAGCTTTATATTCTTTGGGCATGTTAGTAATGCCAGAGATGATAAAGTAGTTCTAGTGGAAATGATGTGATAAAACTGGAACCGCCTGAGGAATCTGACTGAAATTGTAGTTCCTTGGATTGGCGGTTTATTATAGGAGAGTTGTAGAAAACTGCTCCTCGATTGCTGGTTAGCTGACTAAAGTTGACCAAGAAAAGTGGAAAAGTTTGGGTGGTAGAAAGGCCACAGATATCTTGTAAAGGTTTGAAACAAACCTTGTGTGAAACTCCGGTGTTAGCATTATTGCTAAGCGAAGAAGAAAAACTGGATTATGGAAATACATCCAGAGTTGACTTTGGATACATGATATTGCAGTGGCAATTATGAATTTGACATTGAAGCTTTGGAGACACTACTGATGTGGTGTAAAGCTTACTGTTTATATGGATCATATAAGTTTGAAGTACTTAGTTGATCAAAAAGAAGCTAAACATGAGATAGCAAAAATAGATGAGTTACTTAAAGATTTCGGTTATAAAATCTTGTACTATCTTGGCAAGGCAGATGTGATTATAGATGCCTTGAATTAGAAAGAGTATCTTTTGAAAGATACAACCACATGCGTGAGTGTGGCGAATTGATTTCCTGAGTTGATTCGGGAAGCACAAGAAGAAATGTGCAGGTTTGAAAATGTGAAAAGTGAATGAATGATTAGCTATTGAAAGAAGCTAGTTAGAAACTCACAGCGATTGAAAACCCTTGGTGGTTATGTATGTGAGTTTCAAAGCAAAACGAGATATGAAAATTTACCCTTAAAAGACGTATATTTGGGTAGATATGCAGAATGCCCGGGGTAGTACCAAACTGTGTAGAATGATATAACCTATGTATTGGTGACCGGGGCTAAAGAAAGACATTGAAAGACATGTGAAAAGTGTTTGACTTGTGGGTAACTACAGTTAAATCATTAGAAAGATACGGAAAATTTAACCGTTATGGATCCCAAAGAAGAAATGGGACGAAATTATCATAGACTTTGTAATAAAGTCTTTGCAAGTACCGCATGGGTATGACACCATATGGGAAATTGTAGGTTGATTGATGAAATCAGTGTAGATTTATACTGACTAAAGAAGAAATTAAGAGCGGAAAAGTAGTGAAAAACTACATAGAAAAAGAAAATCGTTGACGTGCACTACAAGTGGCGACTGTATCGGATCGAAACACTAGAAGTATTTGCTGAATTTAACATTAATTCCTAGAATTGATAGTTCAAAAGTACTAGTAAGTACTGTATAGGAATTGCAGAAATGATAGACGAGGCGAGAAAATGATGCAGACTCTAGAAGATGTGCTTGAAAATTGCACAGCAGACCTTAGTGGAAGATGAGAAGATCGCCTATCTTTGGTAGAACCCGTAGATGATAATAGTTTTAGTACTAGTATTTAGATGACTCGTATAATGCATAGTATAGAATACCGTGTTATCCTTCGATTTATAGGATTGAAGATGTGGAACAGCCGTTGGCTAGATCCTAGACGGTGATACAAGTTAAAAAGAAGACTTGATAAATACGAGAAAATTGAAAAATGACTAAGAAGCAGTAACGGTAGTACATGAACCATAGAGTAAAACCGTTGCAATTCCAGATGAGGAATGTCGGGGTAATCAAAAGATCCTACGGAAAGACTAGAAATTGAGGTGGGACAAAAGGGAAAGTTGAGTCCTTGTATATTGGACCTTTCCATATGTTCCACAAAGTAAGAATTTTGGTGTACTGAACGAAGTTTTGTGATGAACTTCAAGATAATTGTAATGTTTTCTATGGGTCTCATGGTTCTGAGAACATAGATTGATAAATGCTAACGAATCCCTCATGTTGAAATGAGGAAGATAAGTGATTAAGGTGCCCGGGACAACCGGAGGAGTGATATGAGAGTGGTGATATAACCACAAGATAAGAAGATTAGTATGGTTAAGTGCTTAGACAATACCATAAAAGGTTTCCATATGATATGGGAAACCGGAATTGTAACGAGAAAAAAATACCTTCGCTTGATAGTATGATTTCGGGGACGAAATCTTTTGAAGGAGGGGAGAATTTGTAACGCCAAGACATGTTTTATTATATAATTATAATAAAAGGGCAAAATGGTCATTTTACTTTGGAAGGGTAAATTGGTCTTTCGGATAGAAAAGTATTTGGTTTGAAATAATATTTTGAGTTTTTGGACTTAAAATGTTATAAAAACTGATTTTTGGTCGTTTTACCGAAAAAGGGTATTTTGGTCATTTGACCATGTGAAAGACCAAATATGAAAAATATTGTTGGTTATGGCAAAAATGTAAGAAATGAAAGTTTTATTGTAATAAAACTTGATTTTGTGGTCAAAGTTCAAGAAATAGAACTTAAGGACCAAAAATGTAAGAAATTTAGGTATAAATAGAGAGTTTGACTCTCTTCTTTGACCAGCCATTGTGCAGCAACGGGAGGAGCAAGGGGGGTACGATTTCAGCAAGTTCTTGAAGAATTGAAGTGGAAAGTTGGAATCCTAGCTTGGAATTGAAGATTTCTAAGCATAAAAGGTTAGTAAATTGAATTCTAACCTAAGTTTTGTGTGTGTTCATGATGAACTTTTATAGAAACTGAAATTTATGAATTTCAGTTATGATTATGTGTTTAAATTGATGTAATGCTTCCATTAAGTCATGCTAATAAGGACTTAACTCAAGAAAATGGAAGTAGGTTGTTATAAATGATAAAATTGAAGAATTGGGGTTGTTAAAACTAAGAACCCTAATTCTTAATATGGATGATTGAGGGTGTTTTGATGGTTAAAAACCTTGTTAAAATGTAAGGTTTTAGCCTAGAAACAAACCCCAAACGATTAAGATCGAAATTAAGAACTTAAAGGACAAAACAGCAAGCTACAGTGCACAATTCGCGACTGGACATGAAGTCTGCACAGGCGCTGGGCGCGGTGCGCCCCTATCCAGGCGCGGCGCGCCTGTGGACAGACCCTGGACAGAAACTTTGAAATGCTATCTTTTGCGTTGCTTGTCCGATTAAGCTCAAATTTGAACCATAGGTGTATTATGGTCTGAAAAGTTTGGGAAAATTTTTAGATTGGGTTTCCGACCCCTCGGGGGCACTGTAGACCGATCCGAATGCCTCGGTGAATAGTAAAATTCATATAAAGTTAGTAAACGGAAAGTTTATTAACTAGGCATTATTTATAACGATATTGTATTGAACTCTAGTGTATTAGAGTCAATGTAGATGATTATTAACCTATTATCATTTGGTAAATAAATGGATAAATAGGTATGGGACAAAATGGTTGTGGTGCACGCAAAGGCAAGAAACAACCAAAATTGAAACGCAGCTAGTATCCAGGTGAGTAATCTCACTGATATCATATGTGATATATGATGATTGATTTGTTACAGGTTGAAACGGCTTCGGGGGACGAAAATGACAAGTGTAAAATATATGTAAAAGACAA
The DNA here is from genome assembly GCA_023525715.1 of Cichorium intybus. Classification (NCBI taxonomy): domain Eukaryota; kingdom Viridiplantae; phylum Streptophyta; class Magnoliopsida; order Asterales; family Asteraceae; genus Cichorium; species Cichorium intybus. The sequence continues at coordinate 82,346,699 of CM042017.1, forward strand.
TACCAGATAAGCCGTGAGTCATTGCGATGACAAGAACGGAGCTGTGAGTCAATACATATCTATTTACACTATGAAATGACAAGACCGGAACCAGCCGTGAGTCAATAAAATGAAATGACAAGACCGGAACCAGCCGTGAGTCAATGAAACTTATATAGACAAGACTGGAACCAGCCGTGAGCCATGGTTTACTTTGATGAGCCAAACTTATATAGACAACAGCGGGCTAACCCGTGAGTCTAGGCAACAGCGGGCTAACCCGTGAGCCACGGCAACAGCGGGATAACCCGTGAGCCATATCTAACCGGTGCAGCCTATATGGCTATGATATTGTTACAGGTACATGGTGCGGCCTTTTGGCTATGATATCGGGTTATTGAACCCAGCTGGTGCGGCCTGCGGGCTATGTTTCATATATTGATATTGTTTTGGTGCAGCTTATATAGCTATGATACAGGGTGCGGCTTATTTAGCCATAATATATGATGTAGTCCATTGTGACTAAGAAATATGGGACAGAAATGGTTAGACATGATTTTAGATGCAAATAACTAACGTGGCTTGTTAATTACAGGTCACTATGATTCAGCCTGTAGGGCTACATAATAGGATGTGAAATCCTAGACTATATATGGTCAGCCAATAAGGCTAGGAGTTTGGATTCGAAATCCAGACAGTTATATGATTGTATTTTGATACATGTTATTTGCAGATTTGATTACTCACTGAGCTTTATAGCTCACGATATTTGTTACTGTCCCTGCAGGTTAGCATGATACTGATAGGGGACAAGATAGAGTCCGTGACTTTGAAGTGGGACTCATAGATGCTGTTAGTAGCAGCCCGGCTTTAAAGGAGACATGGTATTTTTATACTCTCCTTGATACGCTTGTACCCGTTTTTGTTAAAATATACCCCTTTGTTATGGTTTTATGTATAGAAACCTTTGTTTAAAATGAAATTTTTTTTAGGGGTGTTTTTGTTTAAAAGCCGGGTGTTACATGCACTTCTGAGTTCAGAAAGTAACTAGGTCATTTGGACATAGCTAAGCTTGGCTTGGGTGTTTGAAATCTTGTTTTGAGGTAGGCAGATAGAAATTAGTTCCTCCGACTATAGCTGTGACACTATTAGTTGGTAATCTCTCATCTAGGCTAACCACGTAGCTCCTGTGGATCGACCCTGACTCCACTATACTAGTGAATGTTAGGTTATTTCTTATTTTTGACCGCATGACGACCTCTGCGTGCACGTCACACGCGCCTACGTCGCCGCAAGAACTGAATTGTTACAGCCCCCACAAGAAATTGCTTTCTTCGAGTAACGAACCCTTGACTGTAGTTTTGAAATCGCCTGCTGGATGTGGATGCTGCCATTGCTGATACCAACTACTGAGTTTTAGGTGATCAGCAAATTGTTTTCCTCAATTCAACTTCTCATCTTCCTAATATTCTGATAAGGCATTATAGTTGAATATGTCTCACTGTCTTCTGATTTTGAGTTCATAAATTGTCATTTCTCTTAAGATTTTCGGAATTTGATTTTCTAAAATGAATTTTCGGAATTTTTTTTAATGAAGGTTTCGAAAATTCTCTTCAGAAGTTCCGAATCAGAATCTGTCACACCCCCAAACCACAATGGCGGAATCGTCTGAGGACGGCACGGGACATAGCATCACAACCATTGCATACATTGAATCATAAGTAGATAACAACCATCATACATTATAATTGGAAAGTTACATTGTTCAAACGGTATTGTTTCAACCCAATTACAGTATGATAATGAAATAAGTAAAAGAGACGTCTTCGAGTCCCATTCCAAGAGGTTAGTCGGACCTGACTAATTGTTACCTGAGAATACAAGTAGTTTGAAAAAGTGTCAACATTACGTTGGTGAGTTCATAAGATTTTTGTATGAGAAAATCCATAGTCCTTTTTCCTTGTAAAGAGATAGTGTTTGAAAGCAGAAAATCCAATATTTTCTTATAAGTGAGTCGTAGTCTTAAAACCCAAAGACCGAAAATGTATACGTGTTTCTATACTTGAAAACAGTATTGCATAGTCTTATTCTTGTACGAAACCATGTAAATACATGTTTATTCGTAGTTTAATTATAGATCTGATTCCGTAAAACCTTTACGTAGGTAAAATCGTACTTTTATTTATATCTGGATAAAATGTAGTTTTAATTTCTATAAAACTTGTATGTATAAGTAAAACCATACTTATATTTGTAACTTGTTAGAATGTAGTTTTAATACCATAAAACTCGTATGTATATGTAAATCGTACTTATGTTCATATCTTAATGAAATGTAGTTTTAATTTCCATAAAACCAGTGTGTATAAGTAAAACCATACTTATATTTGTAACTTGTTAGAATGTAGTTTTAATACCATAAAACTCGTATGTATAAGTAAAACCGTACTTATATTTGTATCTTGATAAAATGTGATTTTAATCCCATAAAACCCGTATGTATAAGTAAAAACCATACTTATATTTTGTGTAGAGCAACATGTAGTTTTATACTTACATAAAAGTATTTGAATATGTTTTTCCCCAAACTAAGGATATTCATTGTCGTTCATGTGAGTTATTATAACCTTGCTATGACTAATATGTGGGCTTGTCACGACGTTCTTCAGGCGTCGTAATGTTAAGACATTTGTCACCCCAGACCTGCCGGTCTAGTTGTAGCTAGCAGCTTAGGTGCGGGATTGTCAGTCCCGTATAGATCTATACACAACTATCTCGCTCATGAATGTTTAAGGTTATAATCCAGGACTTAGTGCGTACATCTTTCAGTACTGTGAAGAAATGTCTCACATAACCACCCAACGTGATGTTTTATCCTAGTTCGTACTGAAATGAAAACCTTTTTGTATTTGTAATTATCAAAATATACTCATGATAATTATTGTGTAAAACCTTGCTTGTAAATGTAGTGAAAACTCCTTTGTATTCGTAATTTTCAAAATGTCCATGATAATTATAGTATGTAAATATATTGAAAACTCCTTTACGTTTGTAATTATCAAGTTGTCCATGATAATTATAGTATGTAACAATTATATATTTATATAATTATCTTTAGTATTTCTGTCGTATCTTTGTCGTTCGTTCCATAAATTATACCCATTATAATTTATATAAATGTTTTCGTTGTGTTAACGTATTTAAGCCTAAAAGATGTCAATGAGTTGAAAAGTATAATTTCTTACATCTAAGGCACTAAATATACTAATAAAATAGATTTAAAGTTTATCAACATGTCATGGCAAAAAATTTGTTTGAGTCATCTTACATAAGTGATGGCAAAATTTTAAATCTTGTCATTTTGTCAAAATGATGGTAATCTTCCCAAATGGTCATATTTCATACACATTATTTTGAATATAGTCATTTTTGTTTAAAATACCAACTTCCTTGTAAAAATATCATTTCCCAAGTTTATTATGACGTTATAAGTCTAAATAGTCGTTATCACGTCAAATTGACGTGCTTTTTATAAATCACTAGAAAAGTCGTATTTCCGGTCACAAAAACATACTATTCCTATAATAGTCTATTTTTAGTATACCGTTGTAATAATCATATTTTTTACGAACAATAACGAAATAACTTATTTAGATGATTATAAATAACATCTTTTAAGATATTTCCCACAAAAATAGTGTAATAACTTGGTTATAACCATTTTTGTTAGAGAATAGTGTTTCCGGTTACAAAAACGTAGTTTTTACTAGTTTTCGTTTTTATGACGTTTATATTAAAGATGAAAATGAGGGGTATGAACTCACAAAAATGGTGTAATAACTTGGTTATAACATGTAAACTTGTATTTTCCCCCTAAAAGTTTAGAAAAGATGAAAATGAGGGGTATGAACTCACCCTTGATGCGTGCTTTGCTTAGAAACAAGGTAGTTCTTGCGGGATTTATGGTAGAAGGCAAGATCTAAGCTTTGTAGCTCGAAGGACCATTGGACAAAACTATTACCCAATAGTTTTACATTGATGTTAGTGTGTGTAAATGAAATAAAACTTATGTAATAGTGCTTAAAATCAGTAGATGAAGTGGCTTACCAAGAATGAGATGTTTTACTCTTGAAATGGTGCAAGATGGTGGTGGTTTGTGGTGGCTTGAGGTGGTGGCGGGTTGAAGATGTGGTGGTGGTGTATGTGTGCCGATTTTGGAGAGAAGAAGGAGAAGAGAGCTTGGGTGGATGGTGTTCAAATGAAGTCTTCCTAGTTTGTTACGGATTTAAGTTAGATTTTAGTTTGATTTTCTTGCATTATTTTATTATAGGCTTCATTATATCCTAGATCATGAATAGTAAGCCTTGGATTGCATGGGGAGAAGGTGTCCAGCCGATGGGGGGTAGGGGGTGGGGTGGGGTGGTTTAGTTTTTATAAAAATGGAAATTTTATTATATAAATATGTGATTTTTATAAAATCGTAAGACGTTTTAGTGAAATTTTGTGAGTTTTTGACGAAACAAACTTCTAAATAATTATTTTGTATAAAAACATTGTCAAACATTTATTTTGATTGAATTATAACTCGTTAGACGTTGAAATACGCGTTTAAGCGCAGTATTCTTCCGATTTCGCGATTTTTGGCATTTTACCGAAAATTGTATTTGGCTTTGAAATTAAATACTAGATAGTATTACGTTCCATAATATATGATTTGTTATTCCATATTTGATGTTTAAGGCACCACATTTTGTATTTTGAGTCTAAACCCTGTGTACATTTATCCGTTCACAGCGATTTAATTGTTGTAACTTTCACATACGAATTCCGTTTTCGACGTTCTATATATCCACGGGTTCGTATTTACGAGTATATCGTTTTATGAATATTATTATTCTCAAAATAATAATTGTACGATTATTGAATTTTTACGCTACAGTTGTTTACTGTTCGTATTTTCGACGTTTAATCGATAATTGTTTTGAGTTAGCGTACGTGGTATTATAATATCTAATAATACATCGTAATATCATGGAAAAATTACTTTTCAACATATGGTTTAACGTACGCTCCGTTTGACTACAGTTGACTTTTGTTGACCAAAATTTACAATTGTCACAATGTTCTGATGAGATTTTCGGATTTTTTTAAAGATAGTTCTCAGTTCCGAAAATCCTGATAAAAATTTCTGATCAGAAATTTCTTATGAGAATTTTCAGATTATTTTGAACTGTGACGGACTCTTTGAGCAAAATTTGGAATTTCTGAACTTAGATGTTACAAATCATCTAAGTCTGGAAAAGGGGTAGAAGTAGGATATGAGGTTGGACATCAGCGTTTTGAAGCACCAATGCTGAATTCAGAAAGTCTAACTTCTGATAGAGGGAAATGAGAATATGATGTCACTTAGAAAAAGATTGATGATGTCACCGCTGAAAAAGTGTGTGACATTACCAGACAAAAGTTGCAGGCAAATTAAAGATGATAGGAGAAAGATGACAAAAAATATTCATAAGTTCTGATTTATTGGTGAAGAGAGTCATAGAAAAGAGTGTTTGAGTAACAATTTTTAATAAGCATTTAATTTATATCCCACCTAAAATTTAAAAGTTCGAAAAATTATTGGGAATATAAATTAATTTTAACAATTTTCAGCAACATATGATGTTTTTATAGAAATTTTCGTTAAATCGTTTTTGAACAAAAATAGCCAAAAAGAATCATGATCGTAAATTATTGTGTTTAATCTCCAACAAAAACAATTTTCGTCTAGAAACATATTAATGTTTAAATTACGAAAATTAAATTATGTTTTACTTGTTCTTACATATTTTAGTCATTTTCGTCATTTACGATTTTGTTTTTGTTTTTGCGGAAACGAAATTGAGCACAGTAGCATTCAACGGATGATAATGGGTTTTCAAAAATTATAAAAACCATATCGCCAGCTACTATGGCTCTGATACCACTTGTTGAAAATTAAAAAGAGAAAACACGGGGGTTTTCGGGTCCAAGATCTTTCGCTCAACAATAAACGAAGATATATAAATAAATTAAGTACAAAAATGTAAAGGAACGATGCGGAATATAAATGCCGTGAAACGTAAAGTTGTGGAATATTTAAATAAATCGTAAATAACAAGTGCGGAAATTAAAAGAACATAATTAAACGATATTATGTAATTCGTATTTTTCATTGATAATAAGAAATGTGTTACATATTGGAAGTTAAACTCAAACACAATTTCTAGTCTAAGTTGAATTACATGAAGATCTAGAAAGAAATAGTAGAAGAAAAGATAGAAAGATATGGAGATCTAGTAAACAAAGGATGAGAAGTGAGAATGTTCTTGATGTTCTTGAGGTGGCTGGAAAGAATTCTCCAGCACCTCATCCAATTACTTTAGACTACATTGGAGTGATAGTTTCCTCAACTTCTCTCTAGAATCTCAGTCTAAACATCATGACCCAAGCCTCCTATTTATAGGAGGAGAAGATTTCTAACAGATCCTAAGTACAACAAATATTAATAAAATATTACAAAAGAACAAATCCTACAGCTGGACTAAATAATCTAAGTCTTGAACTTCCTGATCTTCACCGCTGTGTACTTTCGTTGCTGAACGGATCAGCATTGGAGATTTCTGATCTGTAACTTCTGAATCGTAACTGCTAAACCGTAACTTCTGAATCGTAATTTCTGAACCGTAACTGCAAAACCGTAATTTCTTAATTATGAATTTCTGATCCGAAAATCACACATGTGATTTTCGGTATTGACTTCAGTACTTAGGCTTCCGGTATAGTTTCATTTCTGATCAGCTGCTCCATTTCGGTACTCCAAGTGCTGAAGTGATTTCGATATATGGACATTTGTTATTGCTCGGACGCACATATTGGATTGAACATATTTTGCTTTCTGAATGCGGGCCGCATGACTTCTCTTTTCGCATTTATCCTATTGGACCGACCAATCTTAATTTCTTTCTATCTCTGACTTATCACTGGGCCAGCACATTCTTTCATTTCTATTTGAATTCCCTTTGTTTCTTGTGATACTCGGTCCGCATGGCTCATTTTGAGAACTTTCAATATTGACTACATATTAAATGTGTCACTTTTCTTTTCAATTTAACCTCACGGGACATGCTTCCAATTTGCTTCTTTTCTTTTGGTTTTATGTGAGAAATAAACAGACATGCATACGTAAGATATATATATATATATATATATATATATATATATATATATATATATATATATATATATATATATATATATATATATATATATATATATATATATATATATCATTTACTTATACGTAAATGAGATGGGCTAGGAACCCAGCATTTTGCTCTACGTTTTGCCTCAGGCTCCACCAATAGGAGTTGCCGCTGTTTCTCATGTTTGTCTACCTGCTTCACCAGCTACCTTGGCTGCCACCTCCTTCTACCCTCTGCCGCTGAGTCATAGTGTAGAGTTGAAAGATCATTTAATTCGCTCCATCTGTCTCTATTCCCTTCCTCTTTCTCTACCTGGAGAACACCACACGATGAGCTATGTTTGTCAACGAAACCACCGAGACCTGAGTTGATGCTTGTTCGTAAATGCAAATGGTCGTTGGTTTGGGTTGAACCACTGCACCTGAGTTGAATCTTGTTCATAAATGCAAATGGTTTAGGGTTGAATTTGTTACAGCTCCAAAACCGTCTCCGACTCTTGATGTGTATCTTCTTCAACCTCAATTCTAAGATTGTCCCTCAATTTTTGGAAGGTAATCATCCATCCCTTCTATCCCTGTTTCATATTCTTAATTCTTTGTTTGTTTCCCTCTTTAAAATCAGAAAGTTTATTGATTTTGGGTTCTTGTTCATCGATATTTATTTTTAGCTTGTTGTACGCCTGTTCTTGGTCTCATTGGGATTCTTTCCTTTTGAATTATATTATTGATTCCTTGGAGCTTGATCCGGTAGGTTTTTGAGTATTTTAAATTTTTGCAGGGCTTTAATTGAATCTCGATATTTCTCTTATGGCTATGAATTCCTTTTTGTTTTTCTGACTTTGAAGTTTTGATGTGTACTTTTGAGCTTTTAGGGGTTTTGGGTATTAATTGTTCTGGGTTTTTGGGGGAGATCATCGCAGGTTCAAGCAATCAGACTATCAGGTTGAGGACAAAATTAAGAAATGCCGAATACTATTAATGCTGCAGCATGTGCTGAAATGGCAACCAGTGATATGCTGATCGGTCCGGATTGAGCCATTAATACAGAGCTATGTGATCTTATCAACATGGATGGGTACAACTTCTTTTTCCATTATTACAACTAATTATGTGCAATCTTTTAATAAATTTAGGGTTAACTCTTAGCATAAAAGATAATTTTTCCGCTCAGTTTAATATATCAATTTTAAGTTACAAGTTTGTTTCTTCCATGTGGTATGTAACTAATTGAACTACAAAATCTTTGTTGATGAGATTTACAGGTTGATCGTCGTTTTTATTTCATGTTCTGATGCTACGACCGTTACTTCAGGTTTTATTTATTACCAAACTCCGTTTTTCCTCCAGGAAATGTGAAATACTTTCGTCTCACGCATTTATTTTTCCATAAATGCTCTCGTGTTTATTCTTCTGCTTCATCCTTACACGTTTATATGGTTCTTGCTTACAAGTTTATTTATCCTTGATTAAAAACCCTAGCGGTTAACACAGGAATTTGGTAAAAGATATTTAAATTAAAAGGTAAAAACTGATCAGCTTCTAAAAATCTTCCAAAAAGAAATACAGCCTCATCATAATTCATAACTAAAACAGAGTAATAAGTGAAATTTCAATGTTATGTTTATATCACATCATCACATGACACCTGTGAGTAAATTTTTAGAGACCAACTATATGAAACCCAATTCCGCAGTAAGTAGAGCTTAAAACAAACTTTTCAAGAAACTCAAGTGCAACATTGACTTCTTGAGCAAATTGAATATATTGTAACCAATTGCAGGAAAAAAAGATACATAAATGTGAAAAGATATATTTGTGAGTAATTTCTGCAAACATGTTAAGTGCATTCCGTAACATCCTGGTAATTTGAGCACTTATAAAACTCTTACAAGAGCACTATCAACTTCAATTTTATAAAATTTCAATTCAAAAAGTGATCGTAACGAAATTGTTTACATCTTCAAGCAAAGGAATGATATTATTTTATCAAAATCATATTTTCTTTATGCTGTACACCATGCTTATTTCTTATGCGTTTCTGGAAATTTAGTTTTTTACTATTCATTAACAAATTGGGTTTGCTAATATTACCACCATTTACATAGTAGGATGCTAAAAATAGATGACATTTCATGGACTGGTTTTTTGAACATTATAAGATGGACGAGTTGTGACAATTTTGCTGTAATTTGTTGTAAACCTGCCTTATTTTGTAAGCAATTCCGGAAAGTTATATTTTTTGGAATACAAACTAGGTTGCTAATGTTACCCTTATTTAAATAGTAGGATGCTAAAACCATAAATTCTTAAAACGTTAAATGGCATTAAACTTTTGTCAAGACAATATATGTAATATCACAAGAAACAAACGTTCTTTTATTAATTTCTACATTATATCTTATATAATTATATTTTTGGGCCGTGCTTTAGCACGGACGAAGAGCTACTAGTATATATATATATATAGAGGGTTGGGTTCAATAAGGAACTAAATTTATCATTGGTACCAAGAGACTAATCTCGATCGTCGGAATCAAAATCATCAACGGCCAAAAAATAAGTTGTAAATTTCTTACGTCGACGCACATGTAGAGGATTATAATAAAAACTCACTTCATTTTTTTGTTTTTTTTCGACATTATTCTTTTTCAAAAATAAAAACTGTATATACCAAAATTCATAATTTTTTGTCCTCTACAAATAGACATCCATATTGATATATAAAAAATAATTTTTTTATAAGTACAGCTCGTCTAGATTCATAATTTGAATCTGAACTGTAAAAGTTTAAATATGGGTAATTATTTTACTTTTAAAACTTTTACTACTTCAATATTATAACCATTTATAAGTAATGTACTTAATTCACAAGTGGATTTACTCATATTACACGGAAATTTACTTATATTCACATATCAATATCATATACTATTGAGAATTTAATTATAAGTTTTTTACTACTTCAACATTTTAACCATTTATAACGAATTTACTATGATTCACAATTGAATTTACTTATATTCACACAACAATTTACTCAGATACACATATCAATATCATATGATATTTTAAATATAATTTGTAATATGAATATGATTAATTTACTTAAGAAATTTTTAACACTTCAACATTTTAATCATTTATAATGAATTTACTATGATTCATAAGTTAATTTCATTCACATTCACACAAAAAAATTATTCAGATTTACTTGACAATATCATATGTCATTGTGAATGCCAACAGAGAATAACATAATAACAGTTCAGATTCACATGTGAATCTGAACTGTAAAAATTTGAATATGGGTAATTATTTTACTTTTAAAACTTTTACTATTTCAATATTATAACCATTTATAAGTAATATACTTAATTCACAAATGGATTTACTCATATTTACACGAAAACGGATTCATATCCACATATCAAAATCATATAATATTGAGAAGTTACTTAACAATTTTTTATTACTTCAATATTTTAACCATTTATAATGATTTACTCTCATTCACTATATAAATTATTTACGTTCACACAACAATTTACTTAGATTCATATATCAATATCATATGGTATTTTAAATATACTCCGAAATATGAATATTATTAATTTAGTTAGAAAACTTTTAACAATTCTAACATTTTAATCATTTATAATAAATATACTATGATTTATAAGTTAATTACATTCACATTCACACAAAAATTTATTCAAATTCACATGACAATATCATATGTCATTGTGTATGTCAACAGTGAACAGAATAACAGTTCAGATTCACATGTGAATCTCAACTAGTGGAAATTTCGAAAAAAAAAATCATTTTTTGTATATCAATATGGATATCTATTTGTAGAGGATAAAAAGTTATAAATTTCTATATATTCAGATTTTTTTTTGATAAAAATAAGCCCTAAAAATTAAAAAAACGAAAAAAAGAAAGTGGGTTTTTTTTATAATCCGGTAAATGCACGTCAACCGTAAAGTGTATAATCGTGTGGCTGAGATTAGTCCCTTCGTACCATGGTTTATATTATTCCCTTGTTGAACTTTTGCATATATATATATATATATATATATATATATATATATATATATATATATATATATATATATATATATATATATATATATATATATATATATATATATATATATATATATATATATATATATTCTATCTTTTGGTTCGAGTGTTTTTGCGGTGTTGTTACTTTTGGTCTCGATGAAGTTCCTTGGTATTCTAATCTTCAACATCTTTGACATTTACACTAATAATATCCCCCTAAATGGTGATATTTCTCACCATATTTCAAATGTTGTCATTTCTAGCATTAGGTCGCAAAGAAATAAAAACAATGACTTGTTATTTAGCACCAAAAAACTATACCTATTTTGCATCATGTAAAAAAAATTGAAAGTGGGTTGCTATTTACCGCAAATATAACCTAACTTTCCTTTTTTGAAACTATTACAAAAATAAATAAAAGAAAGTATGTTAGTTTAACATTTATGTAGATTGGAATACAGGACACCGAAGATTTGAGCTTTGTATTTATACCACAAAATTTCTATTTGGTTCGAATGTGACATTAGAATCAATTTTTTTTTCATTTTCTAATATTAGCATATAATAGTGGTGTAACGATGCTCAACAGTGCAACAATGATTGTACGTAGCAGTTTCATTGAAGCGGTAGTTCTCAGCCCGCTCAATGTTTAGGCCTCAGCGAGTCAGCGGTGTAGCGATGCTCAGTGGTGCAAAGTGGTGCAATGGTGGTAGTATGTAGCAGTATCATTTAAGCAGTGGTCGTCATCCTGTGAGTTGGCGTTGTAGCGGTGTGCCGGTAGCTCGTGTCGGCTATGTAATGTTTGAGGAAGAAGATGAAGGTGCGACGATGTAAGGTTTGAGGAAAGGAGATGATGGTGATTGAATTCTGAATATCATACGTTCAACCCCTTGGTAATGGTTTAAAACGTATTTACTTTCATGTTATTTACATGGGTGGTTAGTCTGATCATCATTATCAGTGTCGGCGTCTTATCGGTGCGTGTCTGACACCTTCGATTAGTGGCATCACATTGTGGTCCGTTCATGTGCGACTCCTTCGACCATTTTCATCAGCGTGTCTATCAGAGTTAGTTCGTGCTGACTCCTTCAACTAGTGCCATCAGCGTGTTCTCAGTGCCTATGCAAGACCTTCGATGAGTGGCACCAACTTGTGATCAGTTCATGTGTGACTCCTTCGATGACTGGCATCAACTTGTGAACAGTTCATGTGCGCCTTTACCACCGGTTTCATCAGTGTGTCCATTAGCGTTAGGGTGTGCTAACCCTGGCTAATTTTATGGTTACGTGTATTTAGTTATTAAGTTGCAGGAATTTCCGATGGGAAATGTGATTGTGGCATGCCGGTTATTATGGTTAATCGACTCTCCTTAATCACACGTTCTCATTTGAAGTTGCACTGAATTCCGGTGGGAAATATTATTGTATCTTGATAGTTATTTTGGCGGTTATGGGATATCCCCTTAAATGTTCTCAAATGCTACACGTTATTTGACCGTAAGTTTTGTTATCTTTTTTTTTTTTTTTTTTTTTGTTTCTGCACAGGATGAAAGCCCTTGTACAGAAGTCCAAGAATTCAAAAAGGGAGGCGGGTTTCTATGCGACTATGATGATACAACTTATGTCCTGGTATTGTTTAAGGACATATGCTGCGATTCGTTCTATAAGTAAAGAGATGCATCAATTATCTTACGACTCGATGTTATCGATCTGCATAAGGAACGTACCATGATGTTTTCTAGTTTGATTATCCAATTCAGCTGACTTTGGTCCTTTGTGAATCAGATGTTTTCACCGTCAAGGTACTCAAAGTTCATTGACCATGACTCATTTTTACCACCAGCCTCTAAAATTGTAGCTTCATTCGGACAAGGAATCTTGGTCATAGAATGCCCTCAGGATCGATTTTATAATGGAAATATTTCGTAATATGTTTGTAAACCATCAACGAGACAGTTTAATGAGATCACCAGTTCAAAAACTCGGTACTTTACTCTCATTTCTGCTTTTGTGTTTACTGGTGGATATCCTTTGCATTATAAGATAATCTGATTGTTATTCCCTAGGATAACGTATGTCACTGTTTACATTATTTTATTATATGTTTGGTTACTATCTTCATAGATTTAAATCAATATTTTTATTACTTTATTGGCCCGTATGTAATGTAGACTTATTATTTGTTTCTTTTAGCGAAATCATAAAGGGCGTATTAAATATGCCATATATAAATTTGAAGTATTTGACTCACAATCATGGACATGACGTCAACTTGAGCGGATTAGGCTGCCCTCCTTTTGTTTTCCGACCAATGATGAAGCAGTTTTTGTAGGAGGTGTTGGATTAGGTGTCTAAGCCATGACTTATAATTTGTATTTATCTTATTAATTGAAGGAAAGTCCATTTGGGTTGCCCTCATATCTGGAGGTTTGGTTGAAAGTTCAGTACAGAGAATGATTGATTTATTATATGATTAATAAATCAATAGAAATAAAATAAATAGTTTATTAATATATTGGAGTGATAATATATTAATTAGAAACTATATTAATTATTTATAAATTAATCTAGACTTAATTGGAATTAATTCAATTAATTAAAGGTGCAAGGACTGGTTTTGTAATTATTCAATAGTTGAATATTAACTGGCCAGTTGGAGCTATAGGTGGCGAAATTAAGAGTGAGGCTACTCTTAATTTCGAAACCCTAATAAGGGTTTTTAAAGGCTTGATCCAATTGATAAAAGGCTTATCCAGATTTGGGTTTGTCTAGGGTTTTGACTGTCACCACCTGGAAGCAATAAATAGGGATCCCTGGGAACCCTAAAGTCTGTGCCACCCTTACTCTCTCTCTGGAATTTTCATCCCCTCCTATTGCTCTTGGGTGTGATCTCATTTGAGGCAGGACACTTGTGCTGCTAGCTTCAAGGTTTAAAAAACTAAATGTTAGTTTTCTTAATTATTTTCTTTAGAAATTTTCTATTGCCTCTAGGATTTATTATATGTTCAAAGATAGAAAAACATGGATCCTTTTCTAGGTTGCATGTGAACTTAGGATTTTTAGTTCATAGATTGTAGAAAGAGCTTTTTGGCCGTTTTTCTGATTGAATTGCTATAATTGTTATCCTTAGATTTAGGGTTTATTGAAACTAAACCCTAAATGGAGGCTTGATCGATTTTGTGGGCTAGGGTTTTCGAAACCCTAGCCTCCCCCCTTGTCTGCGATTTTGTGCTAGGGTTATAGTTGGTTTCTTATTTTTGGTAATTGTGATTATTTAATAAATGGAAACCTTAAACCCACATGCTTGCAATTTTCGAGACTTAAAGGGTTTAAGATATGATTAAATTAATTTGATTAATTTGTGATGCCTATCTAGATTTAATTAATTTAATTAATTGTTTAATTAAAAGATAAATTAAATCAATTAAATGTTTAAATTTAATTTTAAAAATTAATAGTTAATTGCGAAAATTAAAAGATTAAACCAGGAATATTTTAAAAGGTTTAAAAATTAAAATACATCTTATATATATTATAATTAAAAGTTAATGTTAAATGTATAAGATAAATTGCTTAGTCAAGTCAATAGTAGACCTCATTCACGAAACTAGTCTATAAGGAGGGTATAAGGAGACTACCTATAAAATGGCGGTTTAATGGGTGTCCACTCTCACCCACCGCTCTCTTGATCAGTGGAGGGTCGTTAGCCGAACGGGTTTGATAGGACTGCTTAATCTCATTAAAAGTATAATGTTATTAATCAAAGTACTAGAACATTTCCCAAAATCCCAATCTAGTTACTTTAGGAAAAATGTGAAAAGATGCTAATCCATGAAATTGCACATTACACTTTGTGAAACATTGGTGGAGCTTGTGTGGTTTACTGGCACACCAATAGGGGTTCATAAAGAGTTGCAATGGGTTTCTCAATCTTACCATTGTTGATGGAGCGTGTGTGGTTTACCGGCACATCAATTAGAGATGGTAATTGACTTTGAGAGTACCAAACTAATATGCATGGTTATTCACATCCAGTTTGTGATCCTCGGCATCCCAGTCACAACCAGTGGAGCATATCCGAGATTAAACATGCTATTGAACAGTTCAATATATCTCAAAAGATCTAGGAATTCTATTATAATATGATTATCTTCCGCGGTGGAATTGGCTAAATCGTCATTCGCCTACATTTATGAAATTTACAATTAGATTACGGCATCCCTCTTCTAAGTTGTGAATTGTTATAGTTAGGTCCTAGCCTTATTATTATATTGGGTTAATATTAAGGATTATATGTATCTAATTAAAAACTACCTTCTTTTATAGATGACTTCCGTTGACGAATCTGTTCCCCACTCCAACCACAGTAACGTCACTTCAATCCTATCGTTGTGTTCTAAAGTGACATTGGATGGCACAAACTACAACGACTGGATCAGAAACATAAAGATGTCTTTGAGGTTTGAGAACAAAGAGTATGTTCTTGATACTGAGCTCATTGAAGTTGACCCCGAAACAGCTACTCCCAAGGAGTATACCTCGTATAAAAAAACTATGATGATGCGACCAAAGTGGCCTGCATCATGATTGCTACAATGAAACCCGAATTGCAATGAGTCTACGAGGACTACTGGACTTATGAAATACACAAGGACCTTGCGGAAAAGTTCCGCAAGCGAGAGTGTGTCGAGAGGTGCGAAGTGGTCTGAGCCTTCACTAACAGAAAGACAAAGGACGGAGAGTCTGTCTGCACTCATGTGCAAAGGATGCAAGGTTACATGGATAGGCTAAAGAAACTGGGTATGCTAGTCGATGAGGAGTTGGCCATTAACATAGTGCTTAACTCCTTATCGAGTTCTTATGACTAGTTCATAGTGAACTATCGTATCATTTGAACAACACCCAGACCACTTTGGCTGAGTTGCATAGCATGCTGCAGACTGCAGAAGATGGGCTGAAGGGTAAAAGTGTACCCTCAGTGAGCCAGCCTGTCTTGGCAATTGGTCAAGGCAAAGGAAAGAAACGGAAAGGCCCTCCCAAGATGAATTGGAGGGAAAAGGTTCAAGTCGGGTCATCCAGCAATGGCCCGAGATCCAAGTCTTTCAGTATTCCTCATCTCACTAACCCCAAATATGCCGACTGTTTTTATTGCAAAGAGAAGGGTCACTGGAAAAGAAGTTGCCCAAAGTACTTACAGGACATTAAGGATGGCAAAGTGATGCCATCGTCAGCAGGTACTTACACTATATCTAAAAACTCATCATCTTCCTGTTCTTGGGTCCTTGACATCGGATGTGGTTTGCACATTTGTTCTGATTTGCAGGTCCTAAAGGAAAGTAGGGAGGTGGAGCACGGTAGATTGAACCTGATCATGGGCAATAGGCGAACGTCACATGTTACAAAGATTGGTGTTTATAGATTAGTGCTTAGTAATGGTGTTAGTTTAGATTTACTGAATTGTTGCTATTAGCTAGATATGTCAAGAAACATAATTTCATTTCATGCATTGTTCAGACAAGGTTTTCATTATTCTTTTGATAATTTGAATGGTTCAATTTCTGTTTTTAAGAATGGTGAATTTACTTTTGAAGCTTTACCTTGTGATGGTGTGTATGAAACAGTGATTTGTGTTGACAATTTAGGAAATAGTGTATTACATATTGATTCTTGTAGTGGTGTAGAAAAGGCGTGCTTGTGACACTGTCGCCTTGGGCATATCAATAAGAAACGTATCGCCCAACTCCAAAAGGATGGAGTGTTGGAATCATTCAATCTAAAGTCGGATGATGTATATGAATATTGTTTGTTGGGCGAGATGACAAAATCACCTTTCAAAGGGTCTTTCGAAAGAGGGGAAGGTCTGTTGGATATCATACACACAGATGTGTGTGGTCCCTTCAGATCTACCACAAAGGATGGCACGTGGTTCTACGTGACCTTTACTGACAATTATAGTAGATATGGGTATATCTACTTAATCAAGCACAAGTCAGATACCTTTGAAAAGTTCAAAGAGTTTAAAAATGAAGTTGAGAATCAATTGGGCAGGAAGATAAAGATGCTTAGATCCGACAGAGGTGGTGAGTATCTTAGTATCGAGTTCCTTGACTATCTTAAGGAATATGGAATAGTTTCACATTTATCACCTCCTGGAACACCACAGTTGAACGGTGTGGCTGAGAGGCGTAACTGAACCCTGTTAGACATGGTTCGTTCCATGATGAGTCGAGCTTCTCTTCCCATCCACTTTTGGGGGTATGCCTTAGAGACGGCCGCCCAAATCCTCAATCTTGTCCCAACTAAGAAGGTTGCTAAAACACCTCATGAGATGTGGACGGGGAAAGTTCCCTCGTTGGCACACATCAAGGTCTGGGGTTGTGGGGTTTTCATGAGACGAGAGACTCAAGACAAACTCGTAGAAAGAAGTGAAAGGTGTATATTTATCGGATACCCGAAACAGTCTTTTGGATACTTGTTCAACAGACTAAGCGAGGACGTGGTCTTTATAGCTAGACGAGGAGTCTTTCGAGAGAGAGAGAGCTCATATCCAAAGAGGACAGTGGGAGTACCATTGACCTTGAAGAGATTCAAGAGTCGTCCGATGATACAACCTTAGGAGAAACTAGCACCCAACAAGAGGAAGGAGTTCGTGTTAGTCCGACAGGCGTTTCGTTAACTCTTAGGCGCTCCGGTAGAATTAGCATGCCACCCAAGTTTTATGGTTTCCATATAACTACGGATGGTGACATGTTTGTCAGTGATAGGACACTGACAAATTTGGATGAGCCAGCTAACTACCAGGAAGTAGTGGCGGGCCCTGAGTCTGCCAAGTGGAAAGAGGCAATGGACAGCGAGACCAAGTCCATGTATGGCAATCAAGTTTGGAACTTGGTTGACAATGTGCCGGGTCGAAAGACAGTCCGGTGCAAGTGGATCTTCAAGAAGAAGACCAACATAGATGGAAAGGTACACACCTTTAAGGCTCGGCTGGTTGCGAAGGGATTCACTCAAACCCCGGGGGTTGATTATGATGAGACCTTCTCACCAGTAGCCAAGATTAAGTCTATTAGGATAATGCTTGCCATAGCTGCATTTCATGACTATGAAATTTGGTAGATAGATGTCAAAACCGCTTTCCTTAACGGGAAGTTGACTGAGGATGTTTACATGAATCAGCCAGAGGGTTTTGTAGACACAAAGCGTCCTAATAAGGTGTGTAAGCTTGAGAAATCAATTTACGGATTAAAAAAAGCTTCTTGCAGCTGGAATCTTTGTTTCCATGAGAAAGTCAAAGAGTTCGGTTTCTCTAGGAGTGAAGATGAGTCCTATATATATGTCAAGGCTAGTGGGAGTATAGTCAATTTTCTGGTGCTGTATGTTGATGACATACTGCTCATGGGAAACGACATTCCAACCTTGCAAGATGTCAAGTCTTGGCTTGGGAAGTGTTTCGCCATGAAAGACCTAGGAGAAGCTGCCTATATTTTCAGGATAAGAATACTGAGAGATAGAAAGAAGAGACTAATAGGACTTATTCAATGTACATACTTGGAAAAGGTACTAAAGAGGTTTAGTATGAAAAATTCAAAGAAGGGAGAGCTGCCTATCCAGAGTAATGCAAAGTTGAGTAAGACTCAAAGCCCGAGTACAGATGAGGAAATAGCTGAGATGAGTCGGGTACCTTACGCTTCGGCGGTAGGGTCGATCATGTACGCTATGACATGTACTCGTCCCGACGTGTCCTTTGCTTTGAGCATGGTCAGTCGTTACCAGGGTAACCCTGATAAAGCGCATTGGATAGTTGTAAAGAATATACTTAAGTATCTGCAAAGGACGAAGAACATGGTGTTAGTCCTTGGTGGCAGTGATACTTTGAGAGTTAGTAGGTACACAGACGCCAGCTTCCAGACAGATAGAGACAATGGTCGGTCTCAGTCGGGCTGTGTATTTCTTTTGAATGGGGGAGCGGTCACTTGGAAGAGTTCCAAGCAAGAGACGGTGGCTGATTCTACGTACGAATCAGAGTACATAGCAACAAGTGAAGCGTCTAAGGAAGCGGCTTGGCTGAAGAACTTTATCGGTGACCTTGGAGTAGTCCCGAGTATTCAGAAGCCCATGGAACTGTTCTGCGATAACGAAGGAGCGGTTGCTTTGACAAAGGAACCGCGAGATTATGGAAAGTCCAGACATATCAACAGAAAGTACCATTACATTCGACATAGGGTAGAAGAAGGTCACCTCCATGTAAAGAGGGTATCATCTAAAGATAATCCTGCAGATCCCTTGACAAAGGCTCTGAGTAGGATCAAGCACAATCAACATGCTAGGAGCATTGGATTGAGAGGTGATCTTAGTTTTTGTAATTAGATTGGTTTTCAAAACTTGTAACAATATAAATGTAATTGACATTGGCGATTTAATTAGAGATTTATTAATGAGTATTGTTTACTGCTTTTTGTCAATTGTTTATCATTGTGTTTCATTTTGCATGTTTACTTCCTCAGTAATATGATTATTCGAATATCCACAGTCGCTCATACTTTTTGGGAGTAAGTATGAACGAAGACTGTTATAAATTGGTTTGTAGATTGTCTAAGGAGTTAGACATAGCAACAATATTGCTACAACGTTCATGAGTACTTAGAAAATAGAGATTTGAGTATTGGATAAACCCACGCTCAAAAGATTACTTCATGGATTATATCACGAGCAATGTTGAGATGATAACATCTTATGATCTTGAAATGGAGACACATGAGTTATAATTTGGAAGGCAGTTGCTCATTGATAATGCGAAAACGTATCGGTAACTCGATGTTATAAAACATATTGTTGTGAGTGATTTGACTGGAAAAAGATATAAGCATATGAGTCAAAGCTTATTCGTTCCTTGACCCTAATGGGAAACAGATATCTGTGGGCCTCTCGATGATTTTGAAGTTGACTGAAAGTGTTGGCCAACCATGACTAAATTGATGTGTTCAATTAGTAGTCTTAAAGTCATATGCAAATCAGAAATCGAGAAATAGAGTATCAGACCAAGATTGATTTTAATCCATGACTTGAGTCTAAAAATATCTTGTTGGACGGAGGATCATATGATCACTTATCTATGGACAGAACTGACTGGGTCAGAGTTCGGCAGCAATTTCTAGGAAACTGAGATTTGTTGATTAATCAGAAGATAAATTGACAATTAAAGTCATAGACTTATCCAAGTGGGAGACTTTTGGAGTAATTAATTCTTGTCCCTAGTATCTTGAGTTCGTTTAACCATCATGCTTTTTTCGCTGTAACACCGTTCGTAAAGCAAATCATCATTTTATGGAAAATACCAAAAATACCTTTTTCCTACGGTATCTTCTGGAATGTTTATAACAAAATTCCCAGAAAATACCTGTATTCTAGAAGTTCCATTACAAGTACCACATGATTGCTGAGCTAAAGAACATTTTAATCTTAGGTTCATAGCCAACAGAATATCTTATATTTGGTATGTTGATTCAGTTGGTTCTCTGAAGAGAATTATTACATGAGGAATGTTGCTTTTTTGAACAGCATAACTCTCTTTTATCCATACCATGTACTTTCATTTATTTGGCTGATAATAGCATCTTACTTCTATTTCTTTCTGTTGTAGCATTGTACTCTGAAAAACTAGCTAATTTTAGGAATATCATCGGGTATGAAGCAATGTTCAATGATATATTTGGGTAGTGGTTTCAGAGTACAATATCTTAATAAACAAAATATGAAAGTATAATGCTATAATTGGTTATATTTTAAGATGCAATGCCTTAATTGGATTTTTTCTTAAAGTATAATGGTGTAAATGTGATAGGATAAATGGAAGTACAATGCCATAATAACAAATCAATGAAAGTGTATTGCTATTTCTCACATTTAACCCTTATAATTTTTTGAAGTTCACCTAAGAATAGCAATTTCAGGATTTAAATCCCCTTCATTTTCTGAATCAAAAAAGTATCATGGGTGTCCTTTTCCCATCCCTTTCTCTGAATGCATTTTGTTCAACACTTTTTTCTTCTAGTTCTATACAAGCTGGACCAAAAGCACCAGCCTCTTAAGCAAGATTGAGCAAGGTACACTAGAATATAATCAAACCTAAAATTGTCTCTTTTTTATTTTTAAAATTTTGACCTTGTTAGTGTTCAATTTTTGTTGTGAAGTAACAATGATAGGTGGAGTTAGAAGAAGCTATAAAGCAGATGAGAAAGAGTATGGTTTTTAAAGAAGATTCTGTTCCGAGCTTTTACAAGGTTGAAGAAGGTATTTTCTTCTCTATACCATGAATCTGGTTTATGCCAACATATAACAAGGCAATAATATTGCTATAACTGGGTATATTTATTTTTCATAGTACCATTCTGTAATAGGAACCAATAATTGGGTATATTTTTCAAAGTACAATGCTATAATATACAAAAAGTTTCAAGTAGGATGCTAAAATAAAGAAATCAACGAAACTATATTGCTATTTCTTGCATTTAGACCAAACTTTATTAAAACTTAGATAGCAGTCAAACCGGATCACAAATAAGGTTATTAACCGTCTTTTTTACCTGATTAAATAGTAGGTACCACTGACCCGTGCCAAATTGCCCAAATAACCAAAAGAAAGCACTGTTTGTGATACCACACATCCGTTATGACTCGGTCATTTAAGTTTAAGCGAAAAATAGTCCTAAATTCCAGTATATTTATTCATGTTTTTTATTTTCTACTTCTCTAAAAAACTAAATGATGTATTCATTTCAAAATATTTACCCAACGAAGTAGACTTGAAAGAGAACATCTGATTTTTTTGACTATTGTAAAATTGATATTGGAAAGTCTCAATCGTATTCAAGAACCGTATCTGATATGTATACTAGACTCTTATGAAAGATCCTAGAGATGAAGGGAAGGAGACGCATGCCTTCCCAAACTAATATAAGGAGTTAAAGATACATAAAATAAAGAGAAAAATAGCATACTCATGTTGAAAGGAAGACCATTATTGCTAAAATTTGAGTCTAACATAAAAAAACTTTTATTAAAAGCTGGTAGATGTTTACATAATTACAAAATACACGAGATTTTTTAACCATAGAATGATTTGTATTATAAGTCTTCATCCACCTGGTCAAAAGATGTGATCAATGCATATTCTTCAAAACATTGCCTTCAACATAACTGTAAGGTGTACACTTGGTTTTTTTGACAGAAACATCAAGTTTTGACAGCAACTTTAGTCTTTTTTGGTGCTGGAAGGTGCAAGTGGTGGTTGCTAAGAAAAAAATTTGAAGTCCTGTTTAGTAATTATGTAACTCATCTTAATATTTCTGCTCAAGATACTGTGCAGAAAAAAATATGATGGTAAAGTAGGGAACAAATAGCAGTTAAAGCATAAGCAAAATATTAACAAACAGTGAATTATATATTTTCAAAAGATAATACAGCTTAAACCAAGTCAATAATAAAGTTACAAGCCACAACAGAAAAGAATATGGTATGACAAGACAAAATCAAGTCAAGTGTAAAGAAACAAAATTATCTACTAACATGAAGTCTATAACCATAACTTTTACAAAGCATTCAAATGTACAATAATAGATCGGAATACAACAAAACAAAATCACAAGACCAAACGTCACTTTGGCATTTACGCAAACACCATGTGTGCGTATCAATGTTCCACAAGTATTTAATTATGCATTTAATGGATGAAAGGGAACAAGAAACAAATAGCACAATATTATGCATTTAATGTATGAAACGGAAAGAAGAAAGAAATAGCACCATATACAAAATTAGAGATAGATTGTATAACGACTGATGCGTACCTTACTACTGAGTTGTCTCTCTCGTCTGTGAAGGTGCTAACATACTGAATTTTGAGATCATACTGGGGAGTGGTTATGTATTAGGATTAGTGATCACGTTGGGGAAATTAGCATCTGATATCATAGAACATAGAAGAGGTTAATACTCCCTCCGTCCCAAAATGATAGTCCATGTTTCCTTTTTGGTTTGTCCCAAAATGTTAGTCTACTTCTAAATATAAATGACATCTTTACCAAAATACCCCTAACTTTAATTGTAACAGACAACATATCTAGTGCCGGCATTAAATGCAAATAAAGGGTAAAACAGTCATTTTGTGGGAAAAAGTAAGATGCATTTAATGTTTTCTTAATCTGTGTGTTTTTTGTCTGTGGACTATCATTTTGGGACGGAGGGAGTATTGAAGAAGAAAAAGTGAAGATTGCATGGGGCAATTAGCATCGTCAATTTGTGTCTTGGGTTACAGTTGTATATGTATTGGCCATTGGGATTACAACAGCGTAGCGTATGAGTAGGCTCAGTTTGTCTCCTCGTCTTCATAAAGCACGCCTTTCTTCCACTGCCACAGACTACTAGTATATGATTTAAAACATTTTTAAAAAAGAGTAAATTACAGAAAGGTCTCTGATTTACTGAAATACGCGACTTTATTCTAACTTTTGATTTGATTTTTTTTTCGCAGACAGTCTTGTGGCTTTAGTCCCTATAGTTTTAATTTTTATAATTATAGTTTTAGTTCCTATAGTTTTAATTTTTATTAATTACAATTTTGGTCCCGATAGTTTTGTTTGTCAGTTTAACATTATTACAGTTTTGACCCCTGTAGTTTTAATTTGTTGACTTCCTTAACCGCAGCAACGCGCGGCTCCCTTCCGCTCGTTTAATATCATTCTAACAGTACCACTTTAGTTTATTACAATTTTTACCCATGTAGTTTTACCACTTTAGTTTATTACAATTTTTACCCCTGTAGTTTTAATTTGTATAATTATAGTTTTAGTCCCTATAGTTTTAATTTTTATTAATTACAATTTTGGTCCCCATAGTTTTGTTTGCCAGTTTAACATTATTACAGTTTTGACCCCTATAGTTTTAATTTGTTGACTTCCTTAACCGCTGCAACGCGCGGCTCCCTTCCGCTCGTTTAATATCATTCTTAAAATGAAAATATGTTGTTCTGTAATCTTGTTAAAGGCTATGGATTGTAAAAATTACCGTTTTATTATTAATGTTTAGAATTGTATAACAAAATTAAATTCAACTTAAAAAGAGAAAACATTATACAATCATAAAAAATAATTATAGAACTGAAAAAATCTTCCATTTAATTGAAAAAGGTTAGTGTCATGTCATAAAAATCAGTAGTAAGTAATTTACACTTTAGGGTATTTATATTTTAATTGTATTCAATAGGTTATCAAACTTTCTTTTAGGTTCTCATTATACCATTGGTATAGATTTTAACTTAGTAACCGGTAAAGAAACATACATTTCGTCCACTGTAACATTCAATATGAAAAAAATGTATACATGGCACTTATACTGCCTCTAGTTCGACATTCGATAGTTCAGAATTAACTCACACAAATGCACTATAATGGTCTCAAGAGAACCCATAAAAAGTCCACTAACCTATTGAAAATAATTAAAAAAATAAATAACCTTCAAAGCAACTTGTGTATTATTGGCTGTCATTTTAAGACATTAATCTAATTGAAAAACAATATTTTAACACTCTTCTTCATCAACTTGGGAATTTTTTTGAATGGTCTATTCAAATCAAGTAGGGTGTCAAAAAGTCTTGTGGGACCCCGGTTTCGTGCGATCTTGATTCTGTACCAGGGGCATTTTTTAAAATATTCAAGAGCAAAATTGGGGGAGGAGGTGGGATTTACAGGGTCGGGAGCAAGCAGTTGGGGCTCGAAACACCCGGGGGTGGGGGCGGCTGTTTGTGTGTGTGTGTGTGTGTGTGTATATATATATATATATATATATATATATATATATATAGATATATATATATATATATATATATATATATATATATATATATATATATATATATATATATATATTAGCGTTTTTGGGGTTGGGCTTGGGGTCGGGGAAAACGTTGTTTTCGAGTGTCAAACGGGAAAATGGGTGAACGGGTGGGAGAGCAGGTTAATTTAAGAATTCGGTGGGCAGGATCGGGGCTAGGAAATGGGGGAATTCGGGATCGGGGTCGAGGTTGGGGGAAACGGGGGAATTCGATGGCTGGGCCAGGGGCCTTATTTTGGGTCCCGTTTGGTCCCGTTGCCATCTCTAAAATCATGGCAACCCTAATCAACCCATTTCAAATTTGTGACCCCTACCCAAATTATTACCTCATATATTAAAACCTGTGAATATCAAGATTAAAAAGATTACCACTAAGATTGTTGTATAATTTAATAGATAAACTACATTAGTATTGTCCTCATGTTCATGGTTTTACTATTTTTGTAACAAGCATTCTCAAAATTCACTGGGAAGTGTCAGGAGGTGATGATTTATGTTTTATCTCTTATGTAACAAGCATTATTGCCATTTTTCAAGTCTGCTCAAAGTCTTGGCTGAAGACGACACAAATTTCAGAGTTACCTCAAATAGAGGAAATGGTGAATTTTGAAAGCTCTATCTCTCAAATGGACCACCCTCTTAGCCGCATCATTAACCCCCTAATAGCCCTTGGGTGTGTCTAGTTGGACCCCTCTTGGAATCTAAAATGACCCCTCAATGATTACATCTCAATATTTCTATAAATAACTATAATCATTGTATAATTTATAGGTAATTATTATACAATAGTTAGGTAATTATTAAATAATAGTTGGATAATAAATTTTAAATCTTTTTCTTACCATTATATTAATTATAAGTTTATAATTATCTAGAATACCACACAAATAAAAAATATAGTTTAAAAATCTAATACAAAAAATACATAATTCTTTTATTTCCATTAACTTAATTATAGCTATTTAGAATATCACACAAATAAATATTTTTAAAATTTAATACAAAATATACATAGAACTAAATATTTTTAAAAATTTAATATGAAAAGTACTAAATTTTAAAATTAAAAGCCTGAATTTTTAGATCTTATTTTAAATTAACAAACCCAAGCCCAATATTCTTAAAACCCTAACTCTACCATATAAAATCCTAAAAACCCTAGTAACCCTTATGTGCTTTATTTTCAGCTATGCTCTCTGCCTCTCTTACACCGCCGCCTTCGCCAGAGGACAGCGAACACCGTCAAAGCTATTCGTGTCTCTCTCTCGATATCTCACCTCTACTCTCTCTCTCTCTCTCTCTCTCTCTCTCTCTCTCTCTCTCTCGAAGTCTCTCTCCTTATCTCTATCTCTCTACAGCGGAGGCATTCACCACCGCCGACCGATGATCTCTCTATTTGTAACTCTCTCTCCCTCTTTAACTCTCTTTTATGTAACACATGTTTGCATGTAAGGTAGTTGAAATCTTAGTTAGATAGATGTGAATGTTGAAACTGAGTTGAGTGTCGTTGGAGATCCTTTTTGGAAGTGTTGTGGCACGAAAACTGAGGTGTAACCAAGCTCCAGCATAGATAGCGACGCTATCTATGGGTCATCCATGTTCGTTTGAGTGTGTGATTACACAAGTTTTTGGCCCTAGATAAAGTTCTGGAAAAGCCTCGACCGACGATTGAACCAGTTAAGAGGATAAGAGAAAAAAGGGGTTGTTCGTAGATAGTGTCGCTAATTTTTAATGGTAGTGTTAGGATCTGATCACATAAACACATGCAACAGAAGACTACCAATATCAAATCACAGATTATCCATGAACAGAGTTTAGGATCATGTAGCTCAGGATCATGCAGCTCATATCAGTTATAGCTACTTCAAATCTTAAGTAGAATGTACCTCAATAGATTATATTCTTCTTTGATTCTGGTTGATGCAACATTTTATAGGATGAGAAGGACCCAAATTAGAATCCCTCTAATGACTCATACCTAGGAACTCCAAAAAACCAGATAGATCAGAACTTCCACTTGGGAAGGAGGCGGAAATCTCAAACCCTGGAGACGGATGATATTTCGCCAAAGTGGAGGAGGGAGGGAGAGATGGCGGCTCAAAATTAGGCTTGGGATGCCTTAGGGTTGAACCATAAGGCCTCTATTTATAGTGCAAGGCTCATAGGGTTTCGAACTTAGGAGCCTTTTGGCGACTACACCCCCTGGACTTGTTTCCATTGATTAAACATTTAATCAATTACAATCCAGTCCTTTTAATTGATTCAAAATTAATTCTAGATTAATTTATCAATTAATTTATTGATCTAGTTTCTAATTAATTTATTTCTCAATAAATTAATAAACTAATTATTCCCTTTTATATTTTTATGACCCTGTTTGTTTTTCTGGGTCATGAGGGCAACCCAGAAGGACTCTGTCATTATTAGAAATATTACCACTAGTTTATGACATTGGAGACTATTCCAACAATCTTCCACTTAGACAAGTTGTCAACTTGTGTGGTCTTAATATTATCTGACAATTAGCAGAGTGTGTCATCCAATGCAACTACCGAACTCTGATAGAAGAAAAGAGACGACCGTTAGATAAGTGATAAATTATTCCTCTATCTTACAAGATATCGTAATGAACCTGCGCCATGGATAAGGTCAAGCCCAAAAGTTCAAAATCATGTTTCCTGACTCTGTCAGACTACTGATTGAACACATCAATCTAGACTGGGTTTGGCCAAACACTTAATGTCAGCATCAAATCATTGAGGAGCCCAAGATATCGCTTCTCCTTGTTAGGGCAGAAGGAACAGATAAACTCTGACTACATAGTCTCTGGCTTTTTTGTCATGTCATACACCGACATACTCTTTATAACTACCAGTTACGGATAGCGTTTGAGTAGACCAGTGGATAACAGAGTCATGAAGCAGATCCTCATGCATCTCGGTTTGAAGAATAAAAGATATTATCATCCTAGATTACTTGTGACTTAATCCATGAAGTAATCTCTAGGTGTGGGTTGTTCCAATACCTGAATCTCTATCAAGCACTCATGAGTGCTAGTCGCACTCCCATGCTATCTTTTTAGACAATCTACTAAAACTCCATGACAGTCTTAAATCACTACTTGCTTCCAAGAGTACCGCCGACTGTGGAAGTTTTAGTAAATTAATGCATGGGAAGTGGGTTCTAAACATGCTAAAGTGAAACAAAATATTAAATTGATGTAAATGGTAGCAATCTAGATCTTTATTAAATCTCCTTTAATAATACACCAAGTTAGATAAAATTGTATACTACTATATGTTTCAATTTTATCAAACTAATAACTAAAATACTTAAGTCATATCGCTCATAAACTTAACGCCTATGGATCTTAGTATGACCTTCATGCTTGGTCCGCATCAATGTCTTAGTGAAACGATCAATCAAATACTCTTTGATGATGCCCTATTCACTACGCTGTCGTAACTTGGTTTCTAAACACAACAGCATTCCCTGAGTATATTCTTTGACATCCCATGGTCCTCAGGTTCCTTAGTCAAGATGACTGCACCCTTGGTAAGAAGATTTCAAAGAGATCATTGATGTTGTGGACAATACCAATATTGCCAATGAAATCTTTCAACCATGTAGTCTCCTACACAACATCACTAGCTGCTATACATTCGGACTTGTATTGATTTCAACTTGGAACATTTCCATGTTATTACTCTTTCTTTAATAGGAACACTTATCCAGATAATGAGCAAGAGTCATCTCTGGCATCACTATGGCCAGTTACTCTAAGCTCTTCATTTTCCTCCATGAACCAAGAACACATTTCTTGTTCTCCTAAGATACTCTAAAAATGTCGTTTACTATTGTCCAACGACTTTTTCCAAGGTTGTCCTGAAATCAACACACTATGCTGTAAGCATACGGGATATTAGGTCAAGCACATGTCATGGAATGCATGATCGATCCTATAGCAGAAGCATATTGGAATCAACTCATTCTTTCTAGTTCTTGTCTAGTATCGGGTCACTGATTCTGCAATCAATTTTATGCCATGGGCGGAAAATTTTTTCCTTAGAGTCATGCATCTCGAATTTCTTCATGATCATACTTAAATATGTACTTTGGCTAAGTCCTTTTCTAGACGTTATTGTCTATCTCTGTAGATCCTTATACCACGTATGTATATTATATCTCCTAGATTCTTCATAGTAAAACATTTCCCAAGCCAAGTCATTACCATTTGACATAATGGGAAATTGTTTCCTATAAGCAGTATGTCAATAACATACAATACTAGGTAGACTACAACAATACTCCCACTAGCTTTTGGCATACATACAGACTCATCTATGCTTCTTGGAAATCTAAATCTATTGAAATTTTCATGACCACAAAGATTCCAGCTGCGAGGTACTTTGATTCCATAGATGAATCTTTCAAGCTTTGTACAGTCTATTTGGATATTTGGCAAACTCTTCCGTTCGTTCCATACACACAACCCCTTTGTTTTCCATTTAAGGAAAGCGGTTCTAACATCCATTTTTCCATGTCTTGCAAGGTGCAGATGTGGCAAACAATATCCCAATAGATTCTTTCTCAGCTTCTGATGAGAGTGCCTTTTTCAGAATCAATTTCTTGACTCTAAGTATAGCCCTACTCAACCAGTGTTGCTTTGAATGTCTGTACATTCCTATCCATGATGTTCTTCTTTTGAAGATCCAATTACTCCCACTGGTTTTCAGGCCAGGTGTAAGATCAATTGAATTAAAACATGGACCCAATCTCGTGTTTCTATATCCTTTATATTTTTCGATTATAGGGTACTGAAGCGACAAGATATATAAGTGATTGTTCTTGTTAGAAGTGGAAATTTCATAAATTTCCAAATGTTTTGTGATATCTTCGTGGAACCATTACCCTTTTAGGTCTTTACCAGAAATTTTTCAAGCAACGAATCTTGTTGCACTTGAGATGGCTAACAACAACATTGTACAGGTATGGGGGAAGGGGGAGAAATAAAGGTAGAATTATGGTCGATTTATTATTTTGCATCACTCGTCTGAATGCTATACATCAATTGCTTTGTTATTACACTAATATTCATCTTTTTTTGCTTATATTAGGTTCTGAACAAACTCAAATTCCTTCACCTCGGTTTTTCAACGTTGAGGACCCTTGACCTTGGGTCGGCTCCAAATCTCGAGCTGGTAAATCTTGAAGGATGTTCGGATTTGGTAGAACTTCACATGCCAGTAGATCTTCAAATCTAATATCCCTCAAACTCGGTAATTCAAAGTTGAGGACCCTTGACATAGGGTCGGCTCCGAAAATCAAGTATTTAGATCTTAAAAACTGTTACAATTTGGTAGAACTTCACGTAGTCGATGAATGTCTAACAAAGCTTGTCCACTTAGACTTAAGTGGTTGTTTGAGGTTTGAAATTTTCGTATTTCACATAAAGTATGATGCTCCTTGTAGTGAGAAAGTTGGTTCTTGTAGCGAGGGTCATGCTTCTTGTTGGGAGGATGAATCACTTAAGGTTGGTCTGTTAGCTGAGTTACATCTGATTGCGAGGTCCCTAGAGAGATGCCGATTTCACCCTGGCAATAATTTGCCAAAGTTTAGGTTTATGTGTTTGTATAATGAAGGTGTACCCTTATTGTCTAGAAACCATGAGAAACTTATTTCAGTAGGTCTGTGTGCTTGCACAAACCTTGAGACGTTTTCAAGAAGCATTTGTGGTTTACAACGTTTAAGAAAGTTGAAACTCACAGGAAGTATTCTAGAGGCCCCTAAGGACCTTGATGACAACGCTATCGTCACACGCATCAAAAACAATTTATAACCCACTATTACTACGTAGATAGGGCAAGCGGGGTTGAGTCCACAGGGATTTAGTGGTTAATCTTTAAACAAGTCTTTGAATAAATGTTGATTGTGATAACAATAATATTGAAATATTGATAATGACTTGAAATAGAGAAAGAATTATTCCGGTTTAGTTATCAAAGATTAGATTCGCATGTTTTACTATAATGATTCCGATATAATTATTTTGACATAATTATAGTTTACTAACAATTGCTATTAAATGGATAAATACATAACATGTTGAGTCAATTATTTGTCTTTGTCTAACAATTTTATTAGACTAGGTACAAACAATGGTTTGGCAATATTATGTTTTGTCTTAATAATAGTAACGTTATGACTTATTATCATATCAATTGGGCACAAAGTATATTAATCGAGTATTCGTCTTATCTCGTTATTTAGATGAGGTAGGCACGAACAATAGGTTGATAATACGATGTCTTGAAAATAAGATAACAAGTAGAAGTAAACACAAATGATTTACTAATTGCATTTCAACGATATAAGAGTTTTAATAGTTACAATAGCAAAACATTTGTTCGGAATCAAAGTAAAAACATGTTACACTAAAGGTATGATAACATTACCGGAAGTAATCTGAAGAGATTAGCCTTCCATTCGGTTGCTGATCTTGGAGATAGCCTTGGCGTTCCTTGACATGTTGCTTGGTACTTTTAACGTTTCGACTTATATGAACAAACTACAAAAATTACCACCGAAATAGAGAATTTATCGGTTCTAGACAACTAACTAAAAGAGAATTCGAGATGTTGCATCTGATTTGGAGTATTGGAGTGTTGTGGTGTAAAAATGGTGTGAAAATGGTGTGAAATGGTGTGAATTGGTGTGAATTGGTGTGTCAAAACGTTCATAGAAGACATCTATTTATAGTTCCTGGTCTTCAGTGTTCGCGTCGCGACCAAGGGTACCGTCGCGTCGCGAGGGTGCGGCCTGGTGCTGCTTTTGTCAGCCATTTTTCTGTTCAGTGCGTCTTGTTGGTATGCTCGCGATCGAAAGAGGTTGTTGTCGAGTCCTTGTCTTCGCGTCGCGACACCTGGTGCCGTCGCGTCGCGATTGCTGTAAATTATATGGATTCTTCGTGTTTTGCTCTTCGGTTCGTAGTATAACTTCCTCAAGGTTGGTTGTTTCTCAGAGTTACTTGTTCTTGATTCCTTCTTCTTTTCAGTACATTCAAGATGATTTTTAGTCTAAATCGGATTTTGTTTCTGTTGCCATTCCTGTTCCTGAAATAAAGCCATAAAAGTTAGCACACAAATCGCTCGTGTTTCCTAACACCAGCAGCTCCGAAGAACTCTGTTCAAGTTAAACATGAATCGTAATTCATGTTTAGCCACCTGTTAATATAAGCCTGTTTTGATGTTGAGCTTATCAGGATTTCCTATGGTTGATACCATAGTTCTGGCAGATTTGTATCTGCAACACAGCAGTGGGCCATGTTGTGCAGTGTATGAATAAATGAGATATTCTCTTGTTGGCTTGCAATTGAGTAAGGATGTCTGGGGACTAAAGACAGATTAATCATAATTCTTTTGAGAGAATAATGATATCATAATAGGCTTTCCCTGTGATTTGTGAGATGTTTTCCATACGAAAACAAATGGCTAGCTTGGGCTAGTGATGACCCGACAGTAGATCTATTATCACCGCCAGACTTTTGGGAGTCTGTGGTGTGCGTCAGGAGCTGCCATTTGGAAAGTGAGCTTTTTCCTGAATGTTATGAAAACATGCATTCTTATTTGAATTGTTATCTATTCGGTTAACAGACGAGGTAGGTTAGACGGGTCTGTCTGAACCATATCTGTTGTAAGGAAGCAATTTGCATGTTTTAAGGCAATTCTTGAATTCTTTCACGTTGCAAGAAAAGAAGGTTTTCTTGTGTTTCTGAGTGTCTTTTTGTGATAAAAACGGTCATTTAAACCAGTGTTTTATTGTAAAAATAAAGCACTATCACAATACTACACACTTGAGGTTTGCTTGTCCTCAAGCAAAGTTGAGTTTTTCAAAAATGACTTCTTTTTAGAATTTTTTTTAAACTTGGTGAGAGCAATCGACATGTTTGGTGCTGAACTTACTGCCAGCATGTTAAATCACCTTCTGCAATATAATCAACAAAACAAACAAACCGTCATTCTGAACAAAAGAAATAAGAATAAAATAAACTTCAGTGCAATATTTAAAGTCACACCATGCAGTATTTAAACACACAAATTTAAACAAAAGAAAAATAATCACTCATCATCATCGTGGTGGTCAAATTGTATGCCTGATGGGCCAGCCTCATCCCTCGGGGGATATCGAGCAGTGTACCAATCAGGTACGGGCGGGACGATACCTGGATATGGATATCTAGGCTGAAATCTCTGTTGTCCAAAGAAATCAGTCATCGAATCAGCCATCCACTGGTGTTGTACTTGATTGGCCAAGTGCCAATCCTGCATCTATCCATACTGTGTCTGACTCTTTAGGTGCCAGGCCTGCATCTGCTGATAAAGTGTCCCGATATTCATCTCGGGCTCAGGCCCCTGTGGCTGGATCGGGGATCTCCGGCGTTGCCGTTGGCGTCGCCGAGGGGGTACGGGAGGCACATGAGCAGCATCGGGTACCTGCTCGTCCTCTGGCTCATCCATCTCGTATCCTCCGAGTCCGTGTGTCTGTCTGACCACCCTCATAGTCTCCAAATAGTTGCGCCCCATGTCTCTGGGGTCGCTCTGGAACATGCCTCGAATCTCTGGCAATGATAATATGCTATATGATCGGGCCAGGCGTGTGACCAAATGGCCACCGCAGATAGGGCTAGTGGACCTGACCCCTGTGGCCTTTCGGGCCAAGAAAAATGCCAGAGAATGTGGGAGGTTGCAGAGAATATGGGAGGTTGTAGTGCCTCCCAGGTGTCAAAAGGCACCATAAATAAAAGAGATTTGCAGCTGGGACTTTCTCGCAGCCCTTCCGTTGATTAACGGAAGTGGCAACGAGTCTGTGTAATAACCAGTGAATGAGAGAGCGGATTGCACTCTCCACTGCAGTCTCTGGAAAGTATATGGTGTCAGCAATTTCTCCCCAAAAGTCGACGGTGCTGAATTCTTGAGTAGGTCCGGTAAGACATCGAGACAAGTACTATCTGAAAGCAGGTGTGCGGGCATCACCATATGGGTAAAGACCCAATCTCCATCCAAGCTCCACGACACTACATTGCCTGCTTACCCCTCCAAGTCGGAAGGAAATGGCCGTAAGCTGAAACATATCCTCCTCAGTAGGATCAAAAGATATAGTAGAAAAGAATTCTAGCATCATATCTTTGTAACTGGATCTCGGATCTGGAGCAGATTCTTCCATGCGTGGCAAGTATAAGTGCCATATGTCTTGATCAGGTACTGATCAAGCGCTCCTGTTATCCCCACGTTGTTTGCAAAATTCCAATCAACTATTGGGGCCACCTCAATGTCTCTTCGGCTTAGTTTCTGTAAATTTGCCTCATATAAATTCTTCTTGACGGCAGGAAGAGTCTGTGGAAACTGTGTCCATGTATGTGTAGGGAGATTGTCCCTTTGTACCGCCCGTTGTCTTTGTTCTCTTCGTGCAGCCATATCTGCAATTTTTCAATTTATACAAGTCATCAATAGGTTTTACACGCAAGAAAATAGCAAAAATGAACAAAAAAAAATTGGTTCCTGTACAGCCTTCGCGACTTGGTCGCGTTCAGTGCCTGTTCAACCTTCGCGGCGCGAGGATGGGTCGTGTCGGGGTCACGAGCGACGATCGGATCGTCGTGACAGTCAGATTGCTTCGATTAAGCCGGTTTTAACTTAATGTATTAAGTCATAAGGACTCCTAAGTGCTAAATCTAACATGTATAGGCATCAATTTAAGCAAATAACACCATCTTAACTCATCCGATCGCAACCTTCGGTTTGGGGCCGAATCATCACGATTTTGCTATGTTTTTGCATGTAGAATCACTAATTGAGAATAGAGGATTGTTATACGTACCTTGTATGAAGATTTGCACAATAAAATTTCAAAGAAATCGAGTTTTTAGTTGGTTTTTCGCCTTGGCCGCAAGAGAGAAACGCGAGGGATGAATTTTGGGTAAAAAGCGGCGGACTCAAGAGGCTAGGGTTTTTACCTGATCCACGCTCCTTCGCGTCACGACAAGGGAGTTGGTCGCGTCGCGAGGTATCAAAAAGCCTGATCATTCTGTGCACGTTTTTTCTTGTCTTGCAGTCGCGAAAATTTTCCGTGGCGTCGCGAGGAGTCTTTAGAGGGCTATTTTTTTTTTCAAACTTCGTTTTTACTCCCTCTTTTTACCTGTGTGTCCTTACATTTAATAAACACAATTTTTTTTATGTTTTTATGTTTTTAGGAATAAAACAAAACAAAACAAATAAATCAACACACTACACACTTATGCTTTGCATAAGTGTAATGAGGGTTTGCAGTGAACACACCCACAAAGTTCTCGGGTTGCCTCCCGAAAAGCGCTAAGTTTAACGTCTTCAGCCGGACGCATTGCCTTATGTTCAAATGGTCAGATTTGTGGGTTAATTAAAGCAATTTTTTCAAAAACTACTTTCGAGTTATCTACCATTTGAACGTAAGGCTTTAACCGTTATCCATTGACCTTGAACGGTTCTCCTCCTTTCTCTGCTTGGATTTCTATTGCACCGTGTAGTGTAACATCAGTTACAATGTATGGGCCAGTCCATTTACTTTTTAATTTTCCTGGAAAGAGGTTGAGGCGTGAGTCAAATAACCATACCAATTTTCCTTTTTGGAACTGCTTTCGGACAATATGGCGATCATGAAAGTCTTTTGTCTTTTCCTTATAAATTTTTGCGCTTTCATATGCTTCTCTCCTTATCTCTTCTAGTTCCGATAATTGTAACTTTCTTTCTTCACCTGCATCAGTCAAATTGATATTAGCACTTTTAATTGCCCACATGGCACAGTGTTCTATTTCCACAGGCAGATGACATGGTTTGCCATACACAAGTCTATATGGGGACATTCCAATGGGGGTTTTGTATGCTGTCTGATAGGCCCATAAGGCATCATCTAATCGAATTGACCAGTCTTTTCGGTCTGGTCTGACTGTTTTTTCTAAAATTCTTTTGATTTCTCGATTAGAAACCTCAGCTTGTCCACTTGTCTGTGGATGATATAGGGTACCAATTTTGTGGGTAATGTCATAGTGTTTTAAAACTTTTGAAAAATGCCTATTTTTAAAGTGGGAACCCCCGTCACTTATGATAGTTTGAGGGCTTCCATGCCTTGAGAAAATATTCTTTTTCACAAATTTGCACACGACACTGTGGTTGTTTGTTCGGGTAGCTTCAGCTTCAACCCATTTTGACACGTAGTCAACTGCCAACAAAATGTATAAATTCCCAAATGATGTGGGGAATGGACCCATGAAATCAATGCCCCAAACAAAAAAGATTTCGACAATTAATATTGGGGACATTGGCATCATGTTTCGTCTTGATATCCCTCCCATCTGTTGACATCTATCACAAGTTTTAACATACGTGTAAGCATCCTTAAATAAAGAGGGCCAGAAAAAACCGCTTTGAAGAACTCGATGCCCAGTCTTTTTGGCACTGAAATGTCCTCCACATGCGTATGAGTGACAGTGACGGAGAATGTCCGTCTGTTCAGTGTCTGGCACACATCTTCTGATGACTTGATCGGCTACTATTTTAAACAGGTCTGGATCTTCCCACAGATATTGCTTTGTTTGAGAGAAAAAGTATCTCTTTTGTTGTGTTGTCCAGTTTTGTGGTGTTTTTCCTGTTACAAAATAGTTCACAAGATTAGCAAACCATGGTAATTTCTGAATAGAATACAGCTGCTCATCAGTGAAATCCTCCCGTATATTTTCCCCTAGAATTTTGTCAGTTTTGATTCTAGAGAGGTGATCAGCTACCACATTTTTGGATCCTTTCTTATCTCTTATCTCCTGATCAAATTCCTGCAACAAAAGGACCCACCGAATGAGCCGTGGTTTAGTTTCTTTCTTTTCCATCAGATGGTGGATGGCACTATGATCTGTGTACAAAATAACTTTAGATCCCCAGATGTAAGATCTAAATTTATCTAAAGCATAAACAACCGCCAAAAGTTCATTCTCGATGGTGGTGTAATTAAGTTGTGCCTCAGAGAAAGTTTTGCTTGAATAGCAAATGACCACCGGTTTCTTTTCCACTCTCTGACCCAATACTGCTCCTACAGCATAGTAACTAGCATCACACATTATTTCAAACGGAAGAAGCCAATTAGGTGCTTGTAAAATTGGTGCTTCAGTTAATTTATTTTTCAAAATTGTGAATGCTTCTTGGCATGCGTTATCAAAGACAAATGTTGCATCTTTTAATAACAGTTTGCACAGTGGTTTGGAAATGGTGCTAAAATCTTTGATGAATCTTCGGTAAAATCCGGCATGTCCAAGAAAGAAACGAATACCTTTTACCGAGCTTGGTGGGGGAAGTGTGGAAATGATTTGTACTTTGGCTCTGTCAACTTCAAAACCGCGTTCTGAAAGGACATGCCCAAGTACAATTCCTTCCTTGACCATAAAATGGCTCTTTTCCCAGCTTAAAATCAGATTAGACTCTGTGCATCTTTTTAAAACCTTTTCCAATTGTGTTAAACAAATTTCAAAAGAAGAGCCAAAGATCGAAAAATCATCCATAAAGATTTCTAGTGATTCTCCCACCATATCAGAAAAGATAGCCATCGTGCAACGTTGAAATGTGGCGGGAGCATTACATAATCCAAATGGCATTCTTCGGAATGCGAAGGTGCCATAAGGACAAGTAAATGTTGTTTTAGCCTGATCCTCGGGATGTATAGCAATTTGATTGTATCCCGAGTATCCGTCTAAAAAGCAACATAATTTCTTTCCAGATAATTTTTCGACTATTTGGTCTATAAATGGAAGTGGAAAATGATCTTTTGATGTTGCTGCATTCAACTTGTGATAGTCAATGCGAACTCTCCATCCTGTGATTAGTCTAGTTGTCATATTTTCTCCATTTTCTATTTCCACCACCGTGATTCCTGATTTCTTGGGTACTTTTTGTGTTGGACTTACCCAATCGCTATCGGATATTGGGTAAACGATGCTAGCATCCAACCATTTGAGTACTTTCTTCTTAACCACTTCTCGGAGATTTGGGTTCAGTCGTCTCTGTGTTTCTCGGGATGGTTTTAGTCCTTCTTCGGTAATACTTCTTTGCATGCATGTTGCTGGACTTATCCCTTTTAGATCTGCTATTGTCCACCCAATAGCTTCCTTGTACTTTACTAACACTTTTAACAGAGTTTCTTCTTGATCACCTGTTAAATCAGCAGAAATGATTACATGAAAAGTTTTGTTAGCTCCCAAAAATGAGTATTTCAAATGGTTTGGTAAAGTTTTTAGTTCTAAAACCGGTGGTACTTCAAAAGATGATTTTAATGGTTCAGAAAAGCTTGTGGGTAATTTATCAACTTTTGGAATCCATGGTATTCTCCCTTGCTATGTTTGACTTTGGAACACTTCTTCCATCATGTATGCCTCCTTTGTTTCTATATCCTCAACCCTGGTGTTAGTAAGAAAACTTTCCAATTTATCAGAATGTAAGATGGTTGGTGTAACTTGATGCACTAAGTCATCAACTACATCAACTTGATAACACTCGTGTTCCGTTGGTGAGTTATTAAATGTGCTAAAGACATTTAATCGAAGTTTCCTGTTTCCAAAAGCTATATCCATCGCTCCCGTTCTACAATTAATTTGGGCATTTGTTGTTGCCAAAAATGGTCGTCCCAAAATAATTGAAGCTTGACTTTCTTTATAAGTATGCTCAGTGTCAAGTACTAGAAAGTCAACTGGATAATAGAATTCATCTACCTTGATTATAACATCTGTTAACATTCCTCTTGGAATTTTTGTGGATTTATCAGCAAGTTGTAAAATAATATCAGTATGTTCTAGATTGCCTAGTTCATATTGATCAAACAGATTTCCCAAAAAAAATGTTAACACTTGCTCCAAGATCTAAGAGTGCCTTTTTGATGTTAATGTTACCCAAGGTAACAGAAATTAAAGGTGCTCCTGGGTCTTTAAGTTTGGGACGAAGAGAATTGGAGACTATGGAACTTGCATGTTCCGTCAAGTCTACTTTCTTGGGAAGACGTAATTTTAATTTTCTTTTCTGAATGTACAAATCCTTCAGATATTTCGCGTACGAAGGGACTTCATTGATTAATTTGACTAAGGGAATGTTTATTTTGACTTGGGAAAAGACTTCCCACATGTCTTCCGACTTAGTCCCTTTTTTGTCTTTAGAGATCGATGGTTCAAGAGCTGAAGGATACGGTGTGATGTCATTTTGTTGTTCATTTTTCAATTCTTTTTCTTTTAAAAGTTTTTCTAGTTCCTCTTTCTCGTTGTAAATTTCCTCAGTATCACTTTCTTCTTCTAAAATTGGGTTGGGAAGAGAACTTACCTGATTGTTGATCTTCTTTCCACTTCTTAAGGTGATTACTTGATTGACTTGATGTTCCTTCCCTGGTCTTTGACTGTGAGAAGGATTCACAGTGGTGCTGCTTGGGAATTTTCCTTCTTCTCGTTTTCCTAGTTGTTCAGCTAGCTGTGCTATTTGTTTCTCCATAGCTGCAATTGTTTTGGTGTTGGTATCTGTTTTCTGATATGTCTGTGTGATAAATTCCATTATCTAGTCTAACTTTGTTCCTTCTGTTTCTGATTCTTTTCTGGCTGAACTTCCTTCTCTTCCATGGTGACTGGGTTGAAATGTTCTCTGTTGGTTTTGATGCGGTCCTCTTTGGTTGTTATTTTGAAAATTTCCTTGATTGTTGGGTCTGAATGTTCTTTGTGTGTTATGAAATTGACCATATCCATTTAAGTGGTTGATTTCTTCATGAGTTTTTGTACAATTGTGTGCAATATGTCCAGTGTTTCCACAATTTGCACATGACTTTTGTCCCTGCAACACATTAGCACCCTTTTATTTTCCAAGGCTTGTAAGCAATAAGTCAACCTTTTTGCTTAATGACATGATATCAGATTTCACTCCATTTTTCCATGTTTTATCTAATGCTATTGTTGCAACAGTTTGATTTGGGTTTTCTTGTTTTTTTGTTGAGTAATTAGCTTTTGAACCATTACTCAATTGTTCTAAAAATCTCAAAGCATTTTCACTATCTTGCAACATAAACGTTTCACTCGAGGCATCGTTTATCATGGATTGATTCGTGTTATCTACTCCATCAAAGAAATATCTTACAAGTTGCCAACGAGGGAATTCATGATGCGGACAAGATCGTAGTAATTCCTTAAGACGATCAAAGGCATCATGAAATTCTTCATTGGGTTTTTGAGAAAAATCTTGTATTGCCTTTCTTATTTCCGTTGTTTTACTTGCTGGGTAAAATTCTTGTAAAAAACTGGTTTTCAATTGATCCCAAGTATTAATACTTCCAGGAGCAAGTGATATAAACCAATATTTTGCCTTTTCTTTTAAAGTGAACGGAAATAAATGCAATTTAAAAGTATCTCTATTAGTTTCCGTCGGTGTGTTTGCGTTTGCGATTGCAAGAAATTCATACAGGTGATTATAAGGATCTTCATTTTTATAACCGCGAAAAATTGGAATTACTCCAATTAATTGTGGTCTAATCTCTACAATATGTTCATTTCCATGTGGAAATATTATAGGTGAAGGATCGTTATAATCTCCTAGTTGAAAGTGAGATGCTACAGAGTGTCTATTGGGTTGATCAAAGTAACGAGGATGAAATTGGAATTGATTACCTTCATAAAAGCCACCGTTGTGTCGATTTGTGTCGTTCCAATTATTGGTGTTGTCTCCTTGATATCCACCATTATTGCCATTGTTTCGAAATTGTGGAGGATTTGGTGGATGTGCTTGTGGTATGGGATTATGAGGACCAATTGGTGGAGGTTGTATGTGAGATTCATCGTGGACATCTTCTACTAACACTTTGTCGAGATTCATTGTTCCAAACAAACGTCTTGCGATTCGACTATTTCTAATAGTTCTTTCAGGCTCCGGATTAAATAGCAATGGTGAATTGTTGCTGCTATGTCTTGTATGCATAAACAAGTGAGTTTGCACAAAAAAAATAAATATATAATAAAAAATAAATAAAAAAATTTTAACAACTCTTTAGAAATTAAGCGCACATAATCCCCGGCAACGGCGCCATTTTGACAACGCTATCGTCACATGCATCAAAAAAAATTTATAACCCACTATTACTACGTAGATAGGGCAAGCGGGGTCGAGTCCACAGGGATTTAGTGGTTGACACGCGCAGAGGTCGTCGTGCGGTCAAAAATAAGAGAAAACCTAACACACTCACTAGTATAGCGGTAGTCAGGTGACAACGCCTAGTGATATCAAGTATTTTAGGCGTTGTTGAGCCCTGTTCTTGATAAAATTATATCAAATATGTCTGGGTATTCTCACTTTTCGTGCCAGGACTTGTCTGGAGAAAAAGAGTAAAAACAGGGACTAAAGGTGTACAAAAGGAAAAAGTATGGAAAGAATGGAAAATCAAGAGAAGTCGTACGCGCGCCGCGGATTTGAGATTTGCGCGACGCGGGCTTAAGGCGGTGGAATACATTTAAATTCCGAAGAAACGGGGAAAGATAAGTACGCGCGCCGCGGATTTCACTTCTGCGCGGCGCGGTTGCGGGAAATTTGCAAGTATAAATAGATGCATTTCCAGCCGAAAACCCTAGCAAAGACCGGGTGTAAACATCGACCTTGAAGCTCTTTGACTCGAGGATTCCATTTCAGCAAGCTCATAATTGGTATTTTATGTTTTTGACTTCAATTTCATTTTGGTAGAAAGTAGTTTTGTAGCTAAAGTCTTTGGAAGTGACAACCACTGACTTTGAGCATTTAGGTTTCTGTTTTAGAAACATTTTGGTTACTGTTTTGTGATTGAAATTCAGTGTGGTGAATGAAAAGCATTTGGTTACTTTTAATCTTAGCTTTTCGGTGTTTTGAGTATTTGTGTTTGGTTTGTTTGATTGATTGTGTTTTTGGATATTGTTTTGGACCTTGTTAGGGCTGTTTTTCTTAGCTGAAATCAGTCGCTAATTAGGTTGTTTGGTAAGCATTAAACCTTGGCTAGTAACTGTTCCATATGACTTAACTAGTGGTAGTTTATGCTTTGCTTGGTTTGGTTAGTGTGGATGCCCTTGATTGCTTCTGAGTCAGAGATGTACTTCTGATTTCAGAAAGTGACTAGGTCATTTGGACATAGCTTAGCTTGGCTTGAGTGTTTGAGTATTGTCTCATTTGCTAGTGATAGGAAAATAGAAACCAGATCCTCTGACTATAGCTGTGACACTATTAGTTGGTAATCTCTCATCTAGTCTAACCACGAAGCTCCTGTGGATCGACCCTGACTACCGCTATACTAGTGTGTGTTAGGTTTTCTCTTATTTTTGACCGCACGACGACCGCTGCGTTGTCAAATTTTGGCGCCGTTGCCGGGGAGCTGTGCGCTTAGATTAGGTGATTTGTAGGATTTAGTTTCTGATTTTTGATGTTTGATTTTAGTTTGCTGATTTTTGGTATGTGTACATCCTTATAATGGGTGATTACATGTACCCGGATCAGTATGATTATTATGAAAATCCGGCCGACACCTATTACGAGGATGGTTGCTACAATGGATCACCCGATGACAATGGATGGCGGACCGAGGAATCATCTCAGCCTGAAAATTCTGTAACTTGGGCCCAACTTTGAGTACTCTTGTATAACAATCATCAAGAGCAGAAGGATCAGGCTGAAGCTCTTGAAAAATTGCAAGCTTCTTTAGATAGTTTAGAGGAAAGTTGGAATTGTTCACCACCTTCGCCAAAACCGGAGGCGAGTGATTTTCATACCAATAATAATGTGTGTGAACTTGCATCACCTGAATATGTGATGGAAGGGCATACACCGTGGGAAAGACAAGAGACCACTGAGATGGTCGAAAATGTTGTTGAAGAAGAGGTTGTAGGTGACAATGCTACCTCTGACTCAACAGTTTTTGATATGTTTGATGTTTTTGAAAATGTTAATAATGTTGATCTGGTGATGTGTGAACCCATACCATCACCAGACGATTTGATTGATGAGGATGTTGTGGAGGAGGCTGTAAGTGACAGTACAGACCCCAGCCCAACGACTCCCGAAATTGTTGAAGTTTTTGATATTATTGAGGAAGGGGGTGTAGATGACAATATTACCCCCGACCCTGTAATTTTTGAAAATTTTGAAAAATTTGAAAATAAGGATCTGATGATGCGTGACCTTGTACCACCATCAGATCAAACCAGTCATTCACCCTTGGTCCCGATCCACCTGTTGGACGATAATCAAGAAGTTGATGCTGACGAGCTGATTTTTGAAAATAATAAACATGATTTTATCGCCACTCATGATCCATTCATGAATGGAAAATTAGATGTGATTAATACCATCGATGAGGACATATGGAAGCATCCCGATTTGTTGCCTTCCGATCCCATTCGATTGGAAAATTTTTATTGGTACTGCAAGCCAAAATTGCAACCTGAAGATAGCATGCGAGACACTAGCAAACGAGGTACGAAACAACTACTGGAAGAGGCACTGGGCGTGCTCCATGTCAAGCCTTTGACTTTGAAGAGGTGCGGAAGAAAGGACCGAGCTTGGAGGTTCAAAGCTACCTCCAAGCATTCACGGGAGCTAACCAGAAAGCAACAACTGTGCAGCAGCAGGAGAACAGACAAGCCATTCGACCCAGGAAAATTTGAGGAGCATGTGGTCAGTGAAGGGACGGTGGAAGCAGAAAATCAGCAAAGGAATAAGGCATACGATCCACCGTAGCTATAGTAGGAGTATCACGTCTGGCTGAAGACGTTAAACTTAGCGCTTGTTGGGAGGCAACCCATCGTGTCATAAGTTAGGATATATTTCTTAAAATAAAATACAAAAATATATATCAATCTTTTGCAGTTACTT
This sequence comes from Cichorium intybus, assembly GCA_023525715.1. Classification (NCBI taxonomy): domain Eukaryota; kingdom Viridiplantae; phylum Streptophyta; class Magnoliopsida; order Asterales; family Asteraceae; genus Cichorium; species Cichorium intybus. Next base: position 82,390,780 of record CM042017.1, read on the forward strand.
GTGGTTTTAAATAAGTGTGGGGTCAACTGAGAAGATTTGAAAATTTTTGAAGACCGCGCCGCGGATTTTTGTATTGCGCGACGCGGGGTCGGAACTCAACCCGATGCGCAGGGGTTGAGTTGGCGACACGCGCGCCGCGGAACAGGGAAATGTGCGCAGCGGGAAACGATCAGACGGTTTTCCCTTTATACGGTGAGTCGCGGCTCACAACTCAAATCACACGACTCGGAGCTCTGGTGACCAAAAATTCCTTGCAATTTTTCTTGCTTATTGTGTTTCTACTGCCTAGGTATACTATTTTAACTACTTATTAACTGTTCAAACTAGTTATTAGGTAGTTAATTTTAGGGTTTTATTCAACAAGTTCAAAAACTTAGAATCACTAATGCTAGCTTATAGGGTGTTTGTTTTGCCAAATGAAGACCCTAGATGAGCTAGTCGGCACTTAGGCTACCTTGTGGTGTGATTATAATGAGTGTTAGCAGGTTAAATTAAGAAATGGGATCGGGGTTTGGAAACAGCCGCACGCCGCGCCGCGCCCTTGCTCTTGGGCCGCGCCGCGGTGCGGCTGGGAAGACAAGGACTGATTTTGCAAAATTTTTTGTCTTGTGGATATATTTTCTTTTTGCAGATGATGTTTAGAATGGAGCACGCTTTCCTCCAGTTCCCCGCGGAGCTGGCCAGTTCTGTTGAGTATACCTCACGGAGGGATGCTTTGAGGAGTCGCCGGGTGTTAGAGGCTACGGTCATTGATCGAGATATTCTTAGAGACACAGGGCTCTGGGGTGCGATCGAGCCGTTCTTACATCGCACCTGGACCCATGAGGAGGCGTCATTCACGTGCAGAGGTTGGGACCGGATCATGGCCACTGACGAGGATGTGGTCTACACAGAGCTTCTCCTGGAGTTCCTGTCTACGGTCCATTTCGCTCCCAGGGCGGGAGACCCGCGTTCCAGGCTCGTACGTTTTCGTTTGGGAGGTGAGCACAGGGAGTGCAACCTCCAGGAGTTTGGGAGGCGCACAGGCATCTACACTGCCGCGGACCTCCAGCACCGATATTTCACCCGGTTCTTCGGGTCATGCATTCAGGGGGAGCCAGAAAGGGCTCCCAACATGGAGGTTTGGGCACCATTGTCCAACGTCAGGTATGAGGCAGGGACCTCGAGGGAGAGCCACCTACGCGATCCTCTTCATCGCCTCATGCACCGTATCGTCTCCACCTCCATCATGCAACGGGAGGGAGGCGAGAAGGTGTCGGGGGACGACGTGACATTTTTGTGGGTTCTCCTCGACCCATCCCGGTTCCTCCACCTCCCTTTCGCCCTTGCGACCGCTCTCTCCACCCACTCTACCGGCGCCTCCACCAGCAGTCCACTAGCCAGGGGGTATTTTATCACCCGCCTGGCCCGTTCCTATGGCATCCTTACTGCCCCCGTGGCAGCTTCTTTGACTGCTTTGCCTCCATCGCGCACTACAGCACGCACGTTGGAGAGGATGCGGCTCATTGAGCTGCAGCGCCCGGGGCAGTACATCCGGGCCCCGATCGAGCCGCCTGAGGCTCCTCAGCCCGCGTATGCCCAGCCCGGCAGGAGACGCCGGAGACCAGAGCCAGCATCACCAGAGCAGGCACAGCCGCAGATGGAGCAGGTCGATCCATCAGCCCTCCGCCGATTGGATGCCAGAGTCACGCGGATTGAGGGTCAGCTCACGATAGTCTTGGACCAGCTCGAGTGGATCGGGGAGGTACTTATTCAGACAGCATCGGCCCAGGGCAGACACCCTCGACCATTCCCAGCCAGGTCCCACGATCATGAGGCCGGACCTTCCAGGCCGACTGGTAGTGATTGATGTACCTTTTTCTCTTTCTTTTTATTCTTTTTGGGATATATGTATAAACTTATGACACATCTATTTGTATATTTTATTTCTGTCATGTATGTTTTTAATTTATTTGTTAAGTGATACATGATATATCAATCTGAGAGGGAGTTGTCTCAGACAAGTGTGGGGTCACCGTGCCCCCCTCCACCTGTCTCGACCACCGGCGTGTTCACTGTAGCGCTACAACTCCAGAATCTGAAATCGAGGATCCGTTTGTACGCATTTATACCTGTGATATTGAGCACCAAGCAGTCCATCGTCCAAAAAGGGGTAACTCTTTCTCCCTTGTTTTGAAATAATTTTGTACAACGGGGACGTTGTACGGTTTTAAGTGTGGGGTGTGGACGGTCGAAAGAGATGATATTGTGAAATTTTTGCAGAAATGATCGATTTTTCAAAATGTTAGCAACTTTTCAAAATTTTTTAATAAATTGCAATTTTGAAATGAATGGTTTGTGATTGTGATAGCATTAGTATTTTTCAAGAAATACTGTTTAGTTGTGATCATGCTATTAATTAGTCAAATAAGTTGAGTTTTACGAGTTTAGAAGATTGAGCTGTTTTAGGATTGGAATTTAGGAAGGAAAAGTTAGTCAGTGGCCTTTGTTGTTCGAGCCGGTAGGTCTAAAATGGGTGGGCCTTATGCACCTTACCACCTAAGATCGTCTGGTCTGGGATGGTATTTCTGAAAGCTCGCTACACGGACAACATCGAAAGTCATGGACAATTCCTTAATGGCCTTTAGAATCTGAACGAGTAAGTACACTTCATTGTGGACAGAAAGTTTGTAATCAAGGGTTCTTTAGAAAGCCATGAATTCCAAAGAACAACTCAATTATGTTTTCACGAACTATTCCATTCTAACTCAAAGAGCAATAAACTTTGAAACTAAACACAGTCAAAAATTGTTTGATTCTCTATTATAATTTGTTAAAAACTCTCTTGCTTGGGGACAAGCAAGGCACAAGTGTGGGGTGTTTGACAACGCCTAGTGATATCAAGTATTTTAGGCGTTGTTGAGCCCTGTTCTTGATAAAATTATATCAAATATGTCTGGGTATTCTCACTTTTCGTGCCAGGACTTGTCTGGAGAAAAAGAGTAAAAACAGGGACTAAAGGTGTACAAAAGGAAAAAGTATGGAAAGAATGGAAAATCAAGAGAAGTCGTACGCGCGCCGCGGATTTGAGATTTGCGCGACGCGGGCTTAAGGCGGTGGAATACATTTAAATTCCGAAGAAACGGGGAAAGATAAGTACGCGCGCCGCGGATTTCACTTCTGCGCGGCGCGGTTGCGGGAAATTTGCAAGTATAAATAGATGCATTTCCAGCCGAAAACCCTAGCAAAGATCGGGTGTAAACATCGACCTTGAAGCTCTTTGACTCGAGGATTCCATTTCAGCAAGCTCATAATTGGTATTTTTATGTTTTTGACTTCAATTTCATTTTGGTAGAAAGTAGTTTTGTAGCTAAAGTCTTTGGGAGTGACAACCACTGACTTTGAGCATTTAGGTTTCTGTTTTAGAAACATTTTGGTTACTGTTTTGTGATTGAAATTCAGTGTGGTGAATGAAAAGCATTTGGTTACTTTTAATCTTAGCTTTTCGGTGTTTTGAGTATTTGTGTTTGGTTTGTTTGATTGATTGTGTTTTTGGATATTGTTTTGGACCTTGTTAGGGCTGTTTTTCTTAGCTGAAATCAGTCGCTAATTAGGTTGTTTGGTAAGCATTAAACCTTGGCTAGTAACTGTTCCATAGGACTTAACTAGTGGTAGTTTATGCTTTGCTTGGTTTGGTTAGTGTGGATGCCCTTGATTGCTTCTGAGTTAGAGATGTACTTCTGATTTCAGAAAGTGACTAGGTCATTTGGACATAGCTTAGCTTGGCTTGAGTGTTTGAGTATTGTCTCATTTGCTAGTGATAGGAAAATAGAAACCAGATCCTCCGACTATAGCTGTGACACTATTAGTTGGTAATCTCTCATCTAGTCTAACCACGAAGCTCCTGTGGATCGACCCTGACTACCGCTATACTAGTGAGTGTTAGGTTTTCTCTTATTTTTGACCGCACGACGACCGCTGCGTTGTCATCAGGGTCGATCCACAGGAGCTTCGTGGTTAGACTAGATGAGAGATTGCCAACTAATAGTGTCACAGCTATAGTCGGAGGATCTGGTTTCTATTTTCCTAATCACTAGCAAATGAGACAATGATCAAACACTCAAGCCAAGCTAAGCTATGTCCAAATGACCTAGTCACTTTCTGAAATCAGAAGTACATCTCTGAATCAGAAGCAATCAAAGGCATCCAAACTAGCCAAACCAAGCAAAGCATAAACTAACCACTAGTTAAAGTCTTACTGAACAGTTACTAGCCAAGGTTTAATGCTTACCAAATAACCTAATTAGCTACTGATTTCAGCTAAGGAAAGCAGTCCTAACAAGGTCCAAAACAATATCCAAAACACAATCAATCAATCAAACCAAACACAAACATCCAAAACACCGAAAAGCTAAGATTAATTGTAACCAAATGCTTTTCATTCACTAAATCCGAATTCCAATCACAAAAACAGTAACCAAATGTTTCTAAAACAGAAACCTAAGTGCTCAAAGTCAGTGGTTGTCACTCCCAAAGACTTTAGCTACAAAACTACTTACTACTAAAAGGAAATTAAATCCAAAAACATAAAATACCAATTGTGAGATTGCTGAAATGAAATCCTGGAGTCAAATAGCTTCAAGGTCGATTTTACACCCGGTTCTTTGCTAGGGTTTTCGGCTGGAAATGCATATATTTATACTTGCAAATTTCCAGCAACCGCGCCGCGCAGAAGTGAAATTCGCGGCGCACGTACTTATCTTTTCCCGTTTCTTCGGCATTTGAATGTGTTCCACCGCCTTAAGCCCGCGTCGCGCATGGTTGATTCCCGCGGCGCGCGTACGAGTTCTCTTGATTTTTCATTCCTTCCCAACTTCTTCCTTTTGCATGCTTTTAGTCCCTGTTTCTATTCTTTTTCTCCAAACAAGTCCTAGCATGAAAAGTGAGAATACCCAGACATATTTGATATAATTTTATCAAGAACAAGGCTCAACAACGCCTAAAATACTTGATATCACTAGGCGTTGTCAAACACCCCACTTGTGCCTTGCTTGTCCCCAAGCAAGAGAGTTTTTAACAAATTATAATAAAGAATCAAACAATTTTTGACTGTGTTCAGTTTCAAAGTTTATTGCTATTTGAGTTAGAGTGGAATTGTTTGCGAAAACATAATTGACTTGTTCTTTGGAATTCATGACTTTCTAAAGAACCCTTGATTACAAATTTTCTGTCTACACTGAAGTGTACTTACTCATTCAGATTCTAAAGGCCATTAAGGAATTGTCCATGACTTTCGATGTTGTCCGTGTAGCGAGCTTTCAGAAATACCATCCCAGACCAGACGATCTTAGGTGGTAAGGTGCATAAGGCCCACCCATTTTAGACCTACCGGCTCGAACAACAAAGGCCACAGATTGACTTTTCCTTCCTAAATTCCAATCCTTAAACAGCTCAATCTTCTAAACTCGTAAAACTCAACTTATTTGACTAACTAATAGCATGATCACAAATAAATAGTATTTCTTGAAAAAGACTAATGCTATCACAATCATAAATCATTCATTTCAAAATTGCAATTTATTAAAAATTTTGAAAAAGTTGCTAAAATTTTGAAAATTAGTCATTTCCTGCAAAAATTTCAAAAAAAACTACTCTTTCGACCGTCCACACCCCACACTTAAAACCGTACAACGTCCCCGTTGTACAAAATTTATTTCAAAACAAGGAAGAAAGAGTTACCCCTTTTTGGACGATAGACTGCTTGGTGCTCAATATCACAGGTATAATTGCGTACAAACGGATCCTTGATTTCGTATTCTGGAGTTGTAGCGCTACAGTGAACACGCCGGTGGTCGAGACAAGTGGAAGGGGCACGGTGACCCCACACTTGTCTGAGACAACTCTTTCTCAAATTGGTATAACATGCATCACTCAACAAACAAATTAAAAACACACATAACAGAAATAAAATATAAACGCAAATATACAGATAGAGTGTCATAAGTTTGTACATATATCCCAAAAAATAAAAATAAAGAAAGAAAAAAAAGTAGTACATCAATCACTGCCAGGCGGCCTGGAGGGTCCGGCCTCATGATCGTGGGCCCTGGCTGGGAATGGTCGGGGGTGTCGGCCCTGCTGTGTGGCCAAATCCAAAAGTACCTCCCCTATCCATGCCAACTGATCCTTAATCCTGGCAACCCTGGCTGCCAGGTCCTCCTGGTGTGGCTCTGTCAGGGCTGCGGGCTGCGGGCTCTAGCTCTGGCTCTGGCCTCCTACGTCTCCTGCCAGGCTGAGCATACGTAGGCTGGGGTGCCTGAAGAGGCTCGGTAGGTGCCCGGATGTACTGCCCCGGGCGCTGCCCGGATGGAGGCAGAGCGGTCAAAGAGGCTGCCACGGGGGCAGTAAGGATGCCATAGGAACGGGCCAGGCGGGTGATAAAATACCCCCTAGCTAATGGGCTGCTGGTCGAGGCACCGATAGAGTGGGTGGAGAGGGCAACTGCGAGAGCGAATGGGAGGTGGAGGAATCTGGATGGGTCGAGGAGGACCCACAAGTATGTCATGTCGTCGCCCGACACCTTCTCGCCTCCCTCCCGCTGCATGATGGAAGTGGAGACGATCCGGTGCATGAGGCGGTGAAGTGGGTCCCGAAGATGCCTCTCCCTAGAAGCTCCCGCCTCGTATCTGACGTTGGACAGCGATGCCCAAACCTCCATGTTGGGAGCCCTGTCCGGCTCCCCCTGAATGCAGGACCCGAAGAACCGGGTGAAATAGCAATGCTGGAGGTCCGCTGGAGTGTATAACCCCACTCGCCTCCCGAACTTCCGGAGGTTGCACTCCCTATGCTCACCTCCCAAACGAAATCGTACCAGCCTGGAGCGCGGGTCTCCCACCCGAGGTGCGAACCGGATGGTGGATATGAACTCCAGCAGCAACTCCGTGTAGACCACGTCCTCGTCTGTGGCCATGATCCTATCCCAGCCACGACATGTGAATGATGCCTCCTCGTGGGTCCAGGTGCGATGTAGGAATGGCTCAATCGCACCCCAGAGCCCAGCGTCCCTCAGAATATCTCGATCGATGACTGTCGCCTCAAGGACCCGGCGACGAGTCAATGCATCTCTCCGTGAAGTATACTCCACTGAACTGGCAAGCTCTACGGGGAACTGGAGGAAGGGGTGGTCCAATCTGAACATCATCTGCAAAAGAAAACACATAGCACAAAACAAAAAATTTTGCAAAATTAGTCCTTTTCTTCCCCACCGCACCGCGGCGCGGCCCAAGAGCAAGGGCGCGACGCGGCGTACGGCTGTTTCCAAACCCCGATCCAAAATCTCAATTTAACATGCTACAACTTAATCTAATCACACCACAAGGTAGCCTAGGTGCCGACTAGCTCATCTAGGGTCTCCATTTGGCAAAACAAACACCCTATGAGCTAGCATTAGCGATTCTAAGTTTTGAACTATTTTGGGCAAATCACTAAAATTAACTACCTAATCACTAGTTTTAACGAGCAATAGGTAGTTAGAATGGCATACCTTGGTAGTAGAAACACAATAAGCAAGAAAAGTCGCAAGAAAATTTCAATAACCAGAGCTCCGAGTCGCGTGTGGGTTATGCGAGCCGCGGTTTACCTTATAAAGGAGAAAACCGACTGATCGTTTACCGCGTTGCGGGTTTACTCTTTGCACGTCGCGCGTGTCAGCAAATCAACCCCTGCGCATCGGGTTGGTTTACTATCCCGCGTCGCGTAATTCAAATACCCGCGGCGCGGACTTCAAAAATTTCAAAACTTCTCAAATGACCCCACACTTATTTCAAACCACTAGTACCTGCAGAAAGTTTGATGTATTTTTTTGTATTTTATTTTTAAGAAATATATCCTAACTTATGACACGATGGGTTGCCTCCCAACAAGCGCTAAGTTTAACGTCTTCAGCCAGACGTGCTGCTCCTAAGCTGACTCTTCTTCTTCTTGACCTCTTGATGGCATTTGCTGGTATTCTGGCATGAAATTATTGGCCATCATTATCATAAGGGATGTGAGTTGGGTCATTCGGTCACTCACACCGCTGATCCATTGTTGTTGAGATTTCAAGAGCTCAAAAACATTCGCCTCTCGTTTTTTGGATTGTTTTTCATATTGCTGATGCCTTGCTTCCATCATCTCTATCATGTCCAGCAATTGTTCCTTGTCGATGGCGGACAACGGGTGGTCCTTGGTTTCCTTTAAGATTTCCTCTTTTCCTCCCTCTCCCGTACGTGTCCATATCTTTTCCTTGCTCCTGATTCCTGGCTCCATTAATGTTTTCCTGTCTGCCGGTTTGCCATTTTCCTCTGAAGGTAATGATATCGGGTTCCCAAACATATTCAATCTTCTTTTCCTGGTTTCAAAGAAAATATCCATATCTCCAGTCTTGCAATCGATCACTGACCCGGCAGTAGCTAAAAATGGACGCCCTAAGATGAGCGCGGGCGCATCGTCCGGACTCTCATATTCCATGACCAGAAAATCTACGGGATAGAAAAAGTCCCCTACTTTGACTATGACATTTGTTAGCTTTCCCCTAGATACCTTAGTTGATTGGTCAGCCAGATGCAGTACAACTTCTGCTGGCTCAATTTCTTCGTTTTTGTACTTGTCGTATAGGTATCCTGGCAAGATGTTAACACTTGCTACCAAATCTAATAGGGTGTTTCGAATAACCAGGTCCCCTACAGTTGTAGGGATCAATGGTGATCCGGGGTCCTTTTCCTTTTTGGGCAGTGTTCCCAATAATGCCTCGCTGGCTCTCACAGTCAATCTCACCGTTTTTGGTGTAGGTGCTTTGCTCTTCCCATTTTGTTCACACATTTCTTGCAGAATCCTGGTGTCTTCAGGGGCATCCTTAAGCTCGTCCCACAGGGGCTGATTCATTAAGGGTCCCGTTGATCTGGGTGCTTCCTGCTTTTTCTTTTCTTTCCTATTCTTTCTTTTTTGTTTGATCCCTGCTATTGTTATTTGCTCTTCCTTTTGGATCTCTTTATCTGTTTCTGGTTGAGTGCCATTCTCAACCGGAACTCCTCCTTCTTTACCTTCCTCGCTTTCTAGAGCCTTTCCTTCTTCCCCTGGTCTTACTTCACTCCCTACTTCGAACAAATCCTCTAGAGTGACCTTTCGCCATCCTGATTCAACAATGTTGACTTGTTCCTTCCCTGGATGCTGATTATGCATAGGATTGACTTCAGTAGCACTTGGCAACTTGCCACTATCTCTCTTTTGCTGATCTGCAGCCATTTGACCTATTTGTCTCTCCATATTTGCGATGGCCTTTGCATTGCTTGAGATTGTTGTTGTGTCACAGTGACCATATCATACATCCTAGCTATCATCTCTTCTTGGGTCCCTGGAGCGTTGTTGTTGGCATTAGTGAGACCCCTGTTGTTGTTGTTGTTTCCATTTCCATTGTTGTTTCCATTGTTCGCAGGCTGATGGTTTCTAGGCTGACTAGTCGACTGACCCTGATAATTGTTTTGCCTAAAGTTTTGCTGTGGTCCTTGGTTGTATGGCCTGTAGGGTCGTCCATTATTGTGCTGGCCTTGACCCTGGCCATAAAATTGACTTGCCTCGTGAGTCTTAGGTCCTCCTTGACCTTCTTGTGATGAACTTGGCGGTCCATTCTGTAATGTTGACATAAGTCTGTCAAACTTCTTATTTAGTTCACTGATTTCCTTTTTCACTTCCTTTTTCCAATCAGCATCGACTCCTACCGCTGCCGCCGTACTTACAGTTTTCCTGGTGGAAAAGTTTGCTTTGGAGCCATTGCTCAACTGCTCCAAAAACTGCTAGGCTTCCTCTGGGTCCTGCCACATAAATGTCCCACTGGATGAGGCATTTATCATGGCCTGGTGTGTCTCACTGACTCCTTTGAAGAATAGCTTGACCAACTGCCACCTGGGAATCTCGTGATGCGGACAAGATCGCACCAACTCCTTCAGTCTGTCAAAAGCTTCATGAAAAGCCTCTCCAGGCTTTTGCTGGAAATCCTGGATAACTCTTTTGATTTCAGTTGTTTTGCTCACTGGATAAAATTCCTGAAGGAACTTTGCCTTGAGCTGATCCCATGTAGTGATGTTGTTCGATGGCAACGATGTGAACCAATATTTGGCTTTATCCTTAAGGGTGAACGGAAACAGTCTAAGCCTAAAAATATTTCTATTTGTGTTTCTGGGATTATTAGCATTAGCGATCGCTAAGAATTCATATAAATGATTATAGAGATCGTCCTGCTTATATCCTCTAAACTCTCGTAATATTCCTAATAACTGAGGTCTTATCTCTACTTGTGAATCAATGTTATCAGGAATATAGATTGGCGACGAATCATCATATTCCCGCGGTTGGAAATGTGATGCAACCGATTGCCGTCTCGGTTGTGCAAAATGTAAAGGTTGAGCGGGGTTACCGTAAAGATGATCATTGTATTCCCGCTGACCTGGTGGTGGATATTGTGGCGTTCTTCTGAGAGGTCCCCGACCTCGGTTCCATTGTGGTTGTGGTGCTGGTGGCACCCATCCTTCATCTTCCTCGTCATACACTTCCTCCGTCTCTAGGTAATGGTATCGTGGCTGAGGCGGTTGTTGAAAGTGTATAGGTTGTGTTGATTGGTATGTGGGTTGAGGTTTAAAGAGGGCTGGTTGTGGTTGGGATGTTGGTGTCTGCTGTCTAGGAGCTGGGGTGCCATCTCGGGTCGGCTCTCCCCAAGACATAGCAGAAGTAAATGGATTGGTGGATTGGGGTTGTGAAGCGGGTGTAAATGGTGGGATGGATGGTGGAGTGCATGATGGTATGGGTGCAGGGGCTGAAACTGCACCACCAGAAGCACTCGTGCTCCCAAACTGAAATTCTGAATGTGGAGGAATGGAAAACTTCCCCGTTGCCTCACCTGATGGTTCCTGGGCAACACTGACCGGACTACTGCTAACTTGACTATAATTCATGATGCTTAAACGCCTACGGGCACGGAGTTTGTGCGCAGTACGCTCAATCTCAGAATCAAACTGCAATGGGGATAATTGCTTTCCCCTGCGGGTACGCATGCACTAGTGCAACACACCCACAAAAATCAAAAATCAAACTTACCAAAATGAAATTTCAAAAAGCAAGAAACGAGTTCCTACTACTCACCTAACCTAAGCTCACAGCTCCCCGGCAACGGCGCCAAAATTTGACACGCGTAAAGGTCGTCGTGCGGTCAAAAATAAGAGAAAACCTAACACACTCACTAGTATAGCGGTAGTCAGGGTCGATCCACAGGAGCTTCGTGGTTAGACTAGATGAGAGATTACCAACTAATAGTGTCATAGCTATAGTCGGAGGATCTGGTTTCTATTTTCCTAATCACTAGCATATGAGACAATGATCAAACACTCAAGCCAAGCTAAGCTATGTCCAAATGACCTAGTCACTTTCTGAAATCAGAAGTACATCTCTGAATCAGAAGCAATCAAAGGCATCCAAACTAGCCAAACCAAGCAAAGCATAAACTAACCACTAGTTAAAGTCTTACTGAACAGTTACTAGCCAAGGTTTAATGCTTACCAAATAACCTAATTAGCTACTGATTTCAGCTAAGGAAAGCAGTCCTAACAAGGTCCAAAACAATATCCAAAACACAATCAATCAATCAAACCAAACACAAACATCCAAAACACCGAAAAGCTAAGATTAATTGTAACCAAATGCTTTTCATTCACTAAATCCGAATTCCAATCACAAAAACAGTAACCAAATGTTTCTAAAACAGAAACCTAAGTGCTCAAAGTCAGTGGTTGTCACTCCCAAAGACTTTAGCTACAAAACTACTTACTACTAAAAGGAAATTAAATCCAAAAACATAAAATACCAATTGTGAGATTGCTGAAATGAAATCCTGGAGTCAAATAGCTTCAAGGTCGATTTTACACCTGGTTCTTTGCTAGGGTTTCGGCTGGAAAAATCCGCGGCGCGCGTACTTATATTTTCCCGTTTCTTCGGCATTTGAATGTGTTCCACCGCCTTAAGCCCGCGTCGTGCATGGTTGATTCCCGCGGCGCGCGTACGAGTTCTCTTGATTTTTCATTCCTTCCCAACTTCTTCCTTTTGCACGCTTTTAGTCCCTGTTTCTATTCTTTTTCTCCAAACAAGTCCTAGCACGAAAAGTGAGAATACCCAGACATATTTGATATAATTTTATCAAGAACAGGGCTCAACAACGCCAAAAATACTTGATATCACTAGGCGTTGTCAGTGGTTAATCTTTAAACAAGTTGTTGAATAAATGTTGATTGTGATAACAATAATATTGAAATATTGATAATGACTTGAAATAGAGAAAGAATTACTTCCGGTTTAGTGATCAAAGATTAGATTCGCATGTTTTACTATAATGATTCTGATATAATTATTTTGACATAATTATAGTTTACTAACAATTGCTATTAAATGGATAAATACATAACATGTTGAGTCAATTATTTGTCTTTGTCTAACAATTTTATTAGACTAGGTACAAACAATGGTTTGGCAATATTATGTTTTGTCTTAATAATAGTAACGTTATGACTTATTATCATATCAATTGGGCACAAAGTATATTAATCGAGTATTCGTCTTATCTCGTTATTTAGATGAGGTAGGCACGAACAATAGGTTGATAATACGATGTCTTGAAAATAAGATAACAAGTAGAAGTAAACACAAATGATTTACTAATTGCATTTCAACGATATGAGAGTTTTAATAGTTACAATAGCAAAACATTTGTTCGGAATCAAAGTAAAAACATGTTACACTAAAGGTATGATAACATTACCGGAAGTAATCTGAAGAGATTAGCCTTCCATTCGGTTGCTGATCTTGGAGATAGCCTTGGCGTTCCTTAACATGTTGCTTGGTACTTTTAACATTTCGACTTATCTAAACAAACTACAAGAATTACCACCGAAATAGAGAATTTATCGGTTCTAGACAACTAACTAAAAGAGAATTCGAGATGTTGCATCTGATTTGGAGTATTGGAGTGTTGTGGTGTAAAAATGGTGTGAAAATGGTGTGAATTGTTGTGAAATGGTGTGAATTGGTGTGAATTGGTGTGTCAAAACGTTCATAGAAGACATCTATTTATAGTTCCTGGTCTTCAGTGTTCGCGTCGCGACCAAGGGTACCGTCGCGTCGCGAGGGTGCGGCCTGGTGCTGCTTTTGTCGGCCATTTGTCTGTTTAGTGCGTCTTGTTGGTATGCTCGCGATCGAAAGAGGTTGTTGTCGCGTCCTTGTCTTCGCGTCGCGACACCTGGTGCCGTCGCGTCGCGATTGTTGTAAATTATATAGATTCTTCGTGTTTTGCTCTTCGGTTCGTAGTATAACTTCCTCAGGATTGGTTGTTTCTCAGAGTTACTTGTTCTTGATTCCTTCTTCTTTTCAGTACATTCAAGATGATTTTTAGTCTAAATCGGATTTTGTTTCTATTGCCATTCCTGTTCCTGAAATAAAGCCATAAAGGTTAGCACACAAATCGCTCGTGTTTCCTCACACCAGCAGCTCCAGAGAACTCTGTTCAAGTTAAACATGAATCGTAATTCATGTTTAGCTACCTGTTAATATAAGCCTGTTTTGATGTTGAGCTTATCAGGATTTCCTATGGTTGATACCATAGTTCTGGCAGATTTGTATCTGCAACACAGCAGTGGGCCATGATGTGTAGTGTATGAATAAATGAGATATTCTCTCGTTGGCTTGCATTTGAGTGAGGATGTCTGGGGACTAAAGACAGATTAATCATAATTCTTTTGAGAGAATAATGATATCATAATAGGCTTTCCCCGTGAACAAATGGCTAGCTTGGGCTAGTGATGACCCGACAGTAGATCTATTATCACTGCCAGACTTTTGGGAATCTGTGGTGTGCGTCAGCAGCTGCCGTTTGGAAAGTGAGCTTTTGCCTGAATGTTATGAAAACATGCATTCTTATTTGAATTGTTATCTATTCAGTTAACAGATGTGGTAGGTTAGACGGATCTGTCTGAACCATATCTGTTGTAAGGAAGCAATTTGCATGTTTTAAGGCAATTCTTGAATTCTTTCGCGTTGCAACAAAAGAAGGTTTTCTTGTGTTTCTGAGTGTCTTTTTGTGATAAAAACGGTCTTTTAAACCAGTGTTTTATTGTAAAAATAAAGCACTATCACTTGACCACCTAGAAAGTCTAGAGGAGCTAGATTTGTCATATACAAAGATTAAATAACTTCCCGATAGCACTTGTATGTTGAAACATCTGGAATATCTCGAGCTTAATCATTGTTCATTTCTTGAGAAACTACCTGAGGATCTTGGCCGATTAGAAAGTTTAAAGAAGCTAAGTTTGTCATTTGCAAAGATTAAACATCTTTCAGATAGCATTTGTATGTTGAAAAATCTGGAATGCCTCGATCTTAGTTGTTCATATACTGAGAGATTACCTAAGGACCTCGGTCAATTAAACAGCTTAAAGAAACTAGATTTGTCTGCTATAAATATTAAAGATCTTCTTGATGGCATTTGTATGGCGAAACATCTGGAATCTTTCAATGTTAGTTATTGTCCGTTGCTTGAGAAGTTACCCAAGGCGCTTGGTCAATTAAAATGTTCAAAGGAGCTAAATTCATCTTATACAAGGATTAAAGATCTTCCTGATAGCATTTGTATGGCGCAACATCTGGAATCTGTCAATGTTAGGTATTGTTCGTTGCATGAGAACTTGCCTAAGGACCTTGATCAATTAAAATGTTTAAAGGAGCTAAATTCATCTTCTACAAAGATTAAAGATCTTCCTGATAGCATTTGTATGGCGAAACATCTGGAATCTCTCAATGTTAGTTATTGTTTGTTGGTTGAGAAGTTGCCTAAGGACCTTGGTCAATTAAAATGTTTAAAGGAGCTAAATTCATCTTATACAAAAATTAAAGATCTTCCTGATAGCATTTGTATGCGGAAACATCTTGAATCTCTCAAAATTTATGGTTGTTCGTTGCTGGAGAAGTTACCTGAGGATCTTGGTGGATTAGAAAGTTTAAAGAAGCTAAGTTTGTCATCTGCAAACATTAAACATCTTCCGAATAGCATTTGTATGTTAAAACATATTAAATCGCTCAAAATTAAATATTATTTGTTGCTTGAAAAGTTACCTTTGGATCTTGGCCAATTAGAATGTCTAAATATTCTCAGCCTCCACGCGTGCAAGTTTTTACGAGATATCCCGGGCAGCATATGTAATATGAAATGTCTTCGATCTCTTAGTCTCAGCAATTGCATTCAACTTGAGAAATTGCCCGCGGAACTTGGACGTCTGAAATGTTTAAAATTTTTAGCATTAGAAGGTCTTTGCATAAGTCATCTTCCAGAGAGCATCTCTTTGTTAAAAGGTCTGCATATTGTTGGGGAGAGAGAGCTTCTCCAGTCATGTAGTTTTTTTTATCTAAGATAGAAACCATAGAAATCGGAACGTACTGCTACATACAAACAAGATATTGGGGTCTCCATAAGTGATTTTGAGAGGCTCGGAAGACACGAAAAGAAAGCCAAAAATAATTAAGTTTTCAGCAAAAAAACCCTTGTTATAGTGTTGGTTTTATTTTCATAATCAAAACATGAAATCGCGGTAGCTTAAACAAAGATCATAAGCTCGAATCTGTTAAAAGAAATAAAATAGAGAAAAGAAGAATGTGTACCTGCTTCCATTGAAACTTTTGGATCTGATGAGTGACATTGGTTTTCCAGTTGATCACAAGACTATCTCTCAAATCCTTCTCAGCAAAGCCTCGCGAATTTTTGGTGTGAATTTCGTATTACTCAATATGCTTCTCATCATGTGTATATATAGATGGAGATATACCCTAATATGAGAGATGGAAGGGATATGGAGGATCTTGAGTCAAACGGGAACTCAACCCACAATGGCAAGTGTATATCCTTATAAAATCGGTCCATCAACAATTTTGTATTATTATCATAATTAATCTGAATGTAATGATAACAATATATTGCATTTTATGAAGTGGTCCTAAAATTATCTTACAATCTCCTACTGGACCACGAATATCTAAATACACATATAACTGTATAAGCGCTTTAATGTATGTTATCATAGTATTGGTACCCTCAAACAATCTCATCCATTAATCATAATTGTATAGGATCAAAGCAGTCTTTGTTACAATCAACGTAACTAAACTCATCGATGGTCACATATACAAGTACAAATAAATGACATAAATTAATACACACAAACATGTTCAAAAAAGAAAAAAAAGAAAGGAAATCGTGGAAGCGGACCTTTTATTTCCCTGATATTGGCTCTTTCAAACTCAATGTGGACGGTTCCGCAGAAAGGGGAATACAGATAAATGTTTTTTCGATTTTGACGTTCCATGCATCCGTTTGTGGATAGCGGGCTTCCCCTCTTTTCTTTTCCCTCACCCTACCCTTTCAAGGTTTAACTTCAAAATGAATTTTCTACGAGTTCCTCTTTAACTTGAAGTGAGATCAAACTTCAAATAAGTGCAAATAGTAGTGAAATAAACTGAATTCTTAATTCTGTACAGAAAAACATAATTGTTCTTAACTAAATAATAAAGCACCAAAATAAAATGCAAAACTCCCACTAAAACAAAATGTCATCAATATTTATCACACCCATGTGTGTAGTATGCTCGTGAAAGACCTTGGAAGGTAATCCCTTCGTGAGTGGTTCCGCTATCATGGAGTTTGTCCCGATGTGCTATATTAGAATCTTTCCATTTTGCACTCTTTCTTTAACAACCAGAAACTTAATGTCAATATGCTTTGCCTTAGTAGAACTTCTGTTGTTGTTGGAATATAACACTGTTGACTTATTGTCACAATACAACTTTAGTGGTCTTTCAACACTAACAATACGCAGCCCTGTGACAAAATTCCACAACCGTATTCTGTGATCTGATGCCTCAAAGCATGCTACAAATTCTACAGCCATGGTGGAAGGAGTAATCGAAGTTTGCTTAGCACTCTTCCATGAAATAGCTCCTCCTGTTAACACATAAATGTATCCTGATGTGGACTTGAGACTGTCTTAGCATCCAGCAAAATCAGAATCAGAATACCCAATGATCTCCAATACATCTTATTTCTTATATGTCAGCATGTAGTCCTTTGTTCTCTGTAGATATCTCAAAACCCTTTTGGCTGCTTTCCAATGGTCCATACCATGATTGCTTAGATATCTTCCCAACATCCCCACAATAAATGATATATCGGGGCGTGTACACACTTGAGCATACATAAGACTCCCAACAACTGAAGCATAAGGAATCTTTTGCATCTCTCTAACCTCAAGGTCATTTTTAGGGCACTGATCGAGACTAAATTTGTCTCCTTTGGAAACAGGGGTGTCACCTGGTTTACAGTTTTGCATGTCAAATGACAAATATGAAAGGTTTTATGAAAATCTATAAACTCAAACCCGAAGTTCACATGAAACTCAAACCCGAAGGTCACATGAAACCTAGGAGTCCCTATTTATAGGCTCCAAGTGGTTACAGATAAAACCCTAGAGATAACCCCTTTTTAATTCAAATCAAGATAAACCTTTTATCATTTGAATTAAACCTATTTATCTACAATATATAATTTCAAAATTAAGGATAATTAATTCCTTAATTTCACCACCTACTATATGTCCTGGACAGTCACTACTCAACTATTGAGTAATTACAAAACACACCCTGTACCTTTAATTAATTAATTAATCACCAAATTAATTCCAATTAATTCCAGATTAATTTCTAATTAATTAATAATGTTTCTAATTAATATATTATCAACATAATACATTAATAAACTATTTATTTTATTTCTATTGATTTATTAATCATATAATAAATCAATCTTTCTCTCTCCTGAAATTTCTGCCAAACCTCTAGCTATGAGGGCAACCCAAATGGACTTTGCTTCTATTAATTAGATAAATACAAATTATTAGTCATGGCTTAGATACCTAATCCAACAGTCTCCCACTTGGATATGTCTATGACTATAATTGTCAATTTACCTTCTAATTAATCAGCAAATTGTAGCTTCTAAGAAACCGCTGTCGAACTCTGACCTAGTCAGTTCTGTCCATAGATAAGTGATCATATGATCCTCCATCCAACAAGATATTTCCAGACTTGAGACATGGATTAAGATCAATCTCAGTCCGATACTCTGTTTCCCGATTTCTGATTTGCATATGACTTTAAGACTTCTAATTGAACACATCAATTTAGTCCTGGTTGGCCAACACTTTCAGTCAACTTCAAAATCATCGAGAGGTCTACAGAGATATCTGTTTCCCATCAGGGTCAAGGAACGAATAAGCTTTGACTCTGTAACACCCAAAATTTTTCGCAAAATATTTGAACTTTTAAAACAACTTTTATAAAAAGATATTATGAGTTTCCAAAAGATAAATATCCTAAAACCAACTTATGGCAAAATAAACATAGTAAAGTGCGGAAGCAAAATAATGATAATGTCCCAAAATAGAAATTCTTCTAGTAGTGGCATCCCGGTGCTCCAAGTCACGCCTTAGCCTCTTTGATCTTAACACCTGAAGAATGTTAGGGAAAACCGTAAGCACAAAGCTTAGTGAATTCAAACACAGACATCATATTAATATTCACATTTACCAACCCTAACCCATTTCCAATTATAATTATAAAAACTAAGCAAAGAACGAATCAGTGCTTATATAAAATAGGGCGGACTTGTATGTTTGAGCCGCACCGGGTAAATCCCGTATCCTTCGGCCCCGATCCCCGCACCTCATAAAGAGTATAACGTTGGTGATCTTACCTAACTACCCCTCATAGTAATAATCAATTACATACATTGCACATGTACGATTTACAATAATGATATAGCATGCTTTAAATAACAAATCTAAACAATCACACACGAGCTAACTAGCAAACACAAACATCAATACAACGGTGTGAGAGAACTCACTTTGAGTGAGTGATATAACAGATAGAAGTCGATATATGCTACCAAGCTTGTGCAAACTTCAACACTTCACCTAATAAAGACTAAAGGTTAGAAGGATGAAGTTGTGAAGCTAAGGAATGAGAAAGGAGTAATCACAGCAAGGTCTCTAAAACAGACCTGCTGTTCAAGACTGAATTACTCCAAAATATAAAACAGAAACATAGGCTTAAATAATTTTTAAAAGAAACTAAAATGACTTAGGTTTCCAGAACCATAAAGAACTCCTCCTAAATCCAAATGATGAAAGAGATATAAAATTTACAAAAAGATATATCACTGCTGTCTTCAAATGGACAGTCAGGTGATGTTGGCCAACTCTACCCAACTTGTGGGTGGAATTAGCACAAACCAAAAATCAGAGGAACAAAAGACAAATAAATACAAGTTGCAGAGTTGGAATCGATTAAAAATGGTTTCCCAAGCTCTGGATATAAAATTCACATTGTGGACAATCACAGAACCAGTTTAAGCTGGTGACTGTCCACTGATCTGGAGTGTGGATACATTCTAACCAAGTTATAATTATAATTAACACCACATATCCTCCAAATCTTTAATTCAATATGTAATGTACATGTGGGAAGTTGGAATCACTCTGGATCATTTCCCAAGCCCTAGAAATGATAAAACGAAATGACATATCATAGCACACCCGGATTAGGCCTAATAGCAAAGAAGCTGTGGTTGCCCATAGATAAAGTCCTTTTCAGCGAGAGTGGCCTTGTACGAAATTTACCTAACTCAATTTTTGAACTTTGGGCACTAGTTTTGGGCCCATTTGAGTTCTAGAACTCGATATATGATTTTTAAAAGAAGGGGGACTCACCAGTGAAATCTGACACAAATCCTAGGTTATGTTGCGAAATTCATAACTCAGTATCTAGACCTTGAAATCAAACTCCCTCTGGTCAGAACCTGCATATATGTCTTGGGAACCCAAGGTCACAAGAATAATTAATTTAGAATAATTAAACGTACCGGGAAAAACTGGGGCGTTATAGACTCATATTCTTATATATTTTACTAGTCAAACCGCTCACAACAACATATTTTATAACATCGAGTTACCAATGCGTTTTCGCATTATCAATAAACAATTGTCTTGCAATTTATACGTCATATGTCTCGGCTTCAAGATCAGAAGATGTTATCGTCTCAAAATTGCTCGTGATATAATCCATGAAGCAATCCTTTAAGCGTGGGTTTATCCAATACTCAAATCTCTATTTTCTAAGTACTCATGAATGTTGTAGCAATGTTGTTGCAATGTCTAAATCCTTAGACAATCTACAAACAAATTCATGACAACCTTGATTCAATTCTAACTTCCTAAAGTATGAGCGACTAAGGATGTTTGAATAATCATATTATTCAGGAAGTAAAACATGCAAAGTGAAACACAATGATAAACAACTGACACATAGCAATAAATAATACTCATCAATAATTCTCTTCAGATGATACCCTCTTCACAAGGAGGTGACCTTCTTCTACCATGTGTCTGATATAGTGGTACTGTCTGTCGATATGCCTGGACTTTCCATGATCTCTCGGTTCCTTTGTCAAAGCAACCGCTCCTTCGTTATCGCAGAATAGTTCCATAGGCTCCTGAATACTCGGGACTACTCC
This sequence comes from Cichorium intybus, assembly GCA_023525715.1. Classification (NCBI taxonomy): domain Eukaryota; kingdom Viridiplantae; phylum Streptophyta; class Magnoliopsida; order Asterales; family Asteraceae; genus Cichorium; species Cichorium intybus. The sequence continues at coordinate 82,411,448 of CM042017.1, forward strand.
AAAGTCACCGATGAAGTTCTTCAGCTAAGCCGCTTCCTTTGACGCTTCACTCGCTGCTATGTACTCTGATTCGCACGTAGAATCAGCCACCATCTCTTTCTTGGAACTCTTCCAAGTAACTGCTCCTCCATTCAAAATAAATACCCAGCCCGACTGAGAACGACCGTTGTCTCTATCTGTCTGGAAGCTAGCGTCTATATACCCGCTAACTCCTAATGTATCACTGCCCCCAAGGACTAGAACCATGTTCTTCGTCCTCCGCAGATACTTGAGTATATTCTTAACAACTATCCAATGAGCCATTCCAGTGTTTCCTGATAACTACTGACCATGCTCAAAGCAAAGGACACGTTGGGGCGAGTACATGTCATAGCGTACATGATCGACCCTACCACCGAAGCGTAAGGTACCCGACTCATGTCAGCTATCTCCTCATCTGTTCTCGGGCTTTGAGTCTTACTCAACTTTGCAATGCTCTAGATAGGCAGCTTTCCCTTCTTGGAATTTTCCATACTAAACCTCTTTAGTACCTTATCCAAGTATGTACTTTGACTAAGTCCTATTAGTCTCTTCTTCCTATCTCTCAATATTCTTATCCTGAGAATATAAGCAGCTTCTCCTAGGTCTTTTATGGTGAAACACTTTCCAAGCCAAGACTTAACATCTTGCAAGGTTGGAATGTCGTTTCCCATCAGCAGTATATCATCAACATACAGCACCAGAAAAGTGACTATACTCCCACTAGCCTTGACATATACGCAGGACTCATCTTTTCTCCTAACAAAACCAAACTCTTTGACTTTCTCATGGAAACAAAGATTCCAGCTGCGAGAAGCTTGTTTCAATCCGTAGATTTATCTTTCAAGCTTACACACCTTATTAGGATGCTTTGTGTCTACAAAACCCTCTGGCTGATTCATGTAAACAACCTCAACCAACTTCACGTTAAGGAAAGCGGTTTTGACATCCATCTGCCAAATTTCATAGTCATGAAATGCAGCTATGGCTAGCATTATCCTAATGGACTTAATCTTGGCCACTGGTGAGAAAGTCTCATCATAGTCAACCCCTAGGATTTGAGTAAAGCCCTTCGCAACCAGTCGAGCCTTAAAGGTGTGCACCTTTCCATCCATGTCGGTCTTCTTCTTGAAGATCCAATTGCACCCAACTGTCTTTCGACCTGGCACATTGTCAACCAAATTCCAAACTTGGTTGTCATACATGGACTTGATCTCGTTGTCCATTGCCTCTTTCCACTTGGCAGACTCAGGGCCCGCCACTGCTTCCTTGTAGCTAGCTGCCTCATCCAAATTTATTAGTGTCCTATCACTGACAAACGTGTCACCATCCAAAGTTATATGGAAACCATAAAACTCGGGTGGCATGCTAACTCTACGGGAGCGTCTAAGAGGTAATGATATATCTGTCGGACCAACAGGAACTTCTTCCTTTTGTTAAGTGCTACTTTCTCCTAAGGTTGTATCATCGGATGACTCTTGAATTTCTTCAAGGTCAATGGTACTCCCACTGTCCCCTTTAAATATGCTCTCTCTCTCTCTCTCTCTCTCTCTCTTGAAAGACTCCTCGTCTAGCTACAAAGACCACGTCCTCGCGTGGTCTGTAGAACAAGTATCCAAAAGACTGTTTCGGGTATCCAATGAATATACACATCTCACTTTTCTCTGTGAGTTTGTCGTAAGTCTCTCGTCTTACGAAAGCTTCACAATCCCAGACTTTGATATGTGCTAACGAGGGAACTTTCCCTGTCCACATCTCATGAGGTGTTTTGGCAACCTTTTTAGTTGGGACTAGATTGATGATGTGGGCGGCAGTCTCTAAGGCATACCCCCAGAAGTGGATGGGAAGAGAAGCTCGACTCATCATGGAACGAACCATGTCTAACAGGGTTCGGTTATGCCTCTCAGCAACACCGTTCAACTATGGTGTTCTGGGAGGTGTCAACTGTGAAACTATTCCACATTCCTTAAGATAGTGAAGGAACTCGATACTAAGATACTCACCGCCTCTCTCGGATCTAAGCATCTTTATCTTCCTGCCCAATTGATTCTCAACTTCATTCTTAAACTCTTTGAACTTTTCAAAGGTATCTGACTTATGCTTGATCAAGTAGATATATCCATATCTGCTATAATCATTAGTAAAAGTCACGTAGAACTGAGTGGCATCCCTTGTGGTAGATCTGAAGGGTCCACACACATCTAAAGGGTCACCTCTTTCACAGGTCCATGTGAAAGGTAACTTTGTCATCTTGCCCAACAGACAAGACTCGCATACATCATCCGACTTGAGATCGAATGATTCCAACACTCCATCCTTTTGGAGTTGGGAGATGCATTTCTTGTTGATGTGCCCAAGACGACAATGCCACAAGCATGCCTTTTCTACACCACTAGAAAAATCAATTTGTAACACACTATTACCTTAATTGTCAACACAAGTCACTGTTTCATACACACCATCACAAGGTAAAGCTTCAAACATAAAGAGTCCATTCTTATAAACATAAATTGAACCATTCAAATTATTAAAAGAAAACTGAAAACCTTGTCTGAACAATGCATGAAATGAAATAATGTTTCTTGCCATATCTGGCGAATAGTAACCATTTAATAAGTCTAAACTAACATCACTAGTACGCACTATGTAACACCCGACTTTTAAAACAGAAACACCCCTGAGATTTTTTCATTTTAAAACATAGGTTTCAGTACTTAAAACCATAAACAAAGGGGTATACTTTATTAAAAACGGGTACAAGTGTATCAAGGAGTATACAAATATAATAACCTCCTTATAAGCCGGGCTTCTACTGACAGCATCTACAAGTCCACTTCTTGAGTCACGGACTTTATCCTTACCCTTATCAGGGTTATGCTAACCTGCAGGGACATTTAACAAACGGTATGAGCTACACAGCTCAGTGAATAATCGTATCTGCAAATAACATGTAAAAAAATACAATCATATATCTGTCTGGATATCGTATCCAAACTCCTAGTCTTACTGGCTGACCAAATATCTCTTAGGATTTCACATTCTAATTTATAGCCCTACAGGCTAAATTACAATAACCTGCAATTATTAATCCACGTCAGTTATTTGCACATATAATCATATATGTCCCATGTTTCTTAGTCACAATGGACCGCACCGTATTTCATGGCTATTTAAGCCGCACCCTGTGTCATAGCTATATAAGCTGCACCAAAACATTATCAATATTTAAATCATTGCCCGCAGGCCGCACCAGCTGGGTTTAATAACCCGATGTCATAGCCAAAAAGGCCGCACCATATTCCTGTAACAATATCATAGCCAAAAGGCTGCACCATGTACCTGTAACAATATCATAGCTGTATAGGCCGCACCAGTTGGATATAGCATCCAATATCATAGCCATATAGGCCGCACCAGTTGGATATAGAATCCAGAATCATAGCCATATAGGCCGCACCAGTTGGATATAGAATCCAGAATCATAGCCATATAGGCCGCACCAAATATCATAGCCATGTAGGCCGCACCAAATATCATAGCCATGTAGGCCACACCAGTTAATTTCATTTCATTTTATAATCATTTATGGCTCACGGCTCCATTCTTGTCATTTCGTTGACTCACGGCTCATCCAGTATTGCCTTTTTATTGACTCACAGCTCCGTTCTTGTCTGTCATAGACTCACGGCTTATCTGGTATTGTCATATCATTGACTCACAGCTCCGTTCTTGTCTAGCGCAGACTCACGGCTTATCTGGTATTGTCATATATCAAATCATATAATCTGTCATTTTCGTCCCCAAAACAGTTTCAACCTGTAATAGGTCAATTGTAATAGGTCAATCAACACATGTCATGTGTGATATAAGTGAGATTACTCACCTGGATGCTAGCTGCATTTAAATCCCGGTTGTTTCTTGCCTTTGCGTGCACCACAACCATTTTGTCCCATACCTATTTATCCATTTCATATCAAATGATAATAGGTTAATAATCATTTCAATTGACTCTACTACGCAAGAGTCCTATACAATACCATTATAAACAATGCCTAGATAATAAACTTTACATTTACTATCTTTTTATGAATTTTACTATTCACCGAGGCATTCGAATCGATCTACAGTGCCCCGAGGGGTCGAAAACTCAATATAAAAATTTTCCCAAACTTTTCAGACCATAACGAGCCTACGGTTCAAGTTTGAGCTAAATCGGACAAGCCAAACAAAAGTTAGCGTTTCTTATTCCATGTCTGGTGGGCGCACTGCGCCAGGTATCAGGCGCACTGCGCCTGGGCGCACCCCGCCCTGATCCTGGGCGCACTGCGCCCTGCGCCTGGGCAGTCTCCTGATCAGTCGCGATTTGTGCACTGTAGCACGCAGTTTTGGCCTATTAAGTCCTTAATCCAGTTCTTAATCGTATGGGGTTTGTTCCTAGGCTAAAACATTCTATTAAGACAAGGTTTTCAACCATTAAAACCCACTCAATCAATCAAGGACGAATTAGGGTTCTTAGTTCCAAAAACCCCAAAACTTCAAATTTATCAATAATAGCAACCTACTTCCATATTCTTGAATTAAGTCCTTTTAGCATGACTTATTGGAAGCATTAAGCTATTACAACACATAATTCTTGACTGAAATTTCAGTCATCATATTCCACAAGTGAAGAACACACAAACCTAGGTTAGAAATTCCAAGAACTAACCTTAATTGCTTGAAAACTTCAATTCCAAGCTATGCCTTCAACTTCTAGCTTTAATTTTCAAGAAAGCTTCCAAATTTTCTGCAGAAATCGCACCAAAGATCCTCTCCCGTTGCTGCACAAATGGCCAGTCAAAGAAGAGAGTCAACCCTTCTATTTATACTTCCAAACTTTACAATTTGTCCCTAAGTTCCATTTCTTGAACTTTTGGCACTAATATCAAGTTTTATCACAATAAACTTTCTTTTCTTATGTTTTTGTCATAAGCAAACAATATTTTTACATATTTGGTCCTTCACTTGGTCAAATGACCAAATTACCCCTTTTATGATAAAATGACCAAAAATCAGTTTTTATAACATTTTAAGTCCAAAACTCAAAATATTATTTCAAACCAAATTATTTTCTGTCCAAAAGACCAAATTACCCTTCTAAGGTAAAATGACCAATTTACCCTTTTTATTATATTTACATAAAAAGAGTGTCTTGGCCTTACATACTAAGCTATAAACTCCGATCTTGGTTACAGGTGACGATCGTCTATTGCCCATGATCAGGTTTATTCTCCCGTGCTCCACCTCCCTACTTTCCTTTAGGCCCTGCAAATCAGAACAAATTTGAAAACCACATCCTGTATCAAGGACCCAGGAACAAGAAGATGATGAGTTTTTAGAGATAGTGTATATACCTGCTGACGATGGCTTCACTTTGCCATCCTTGATCACCTGCAAGTACTTGTGGCAGCTTCTTTTCCAATGGCCCTTCTCTTTACAATAGAAGCAGTCGGCATCTTTGGGGTTTGAGACATGAGGAATGCCAGAAGGTCGGGATCTCGAGCCATTACTGGATGACCCGGCTTGAACCTTGTCCTTTCAATTCTGCTTGGGAGGACCCTTCCTTTTCTTTCCTTTGCCTTGTCTAATTGTCACGAACGTTTTGATCAACATTTACTCTGACAAGAGTATTTCCTCGTTTAGCTATTTGAAGATCTCTCTGACGTTGTTCTTCTCTCCGGTCTTCAACAGTGTGAGGCCCAGCAGCCATGTATTGATCAATGTTCACAGAGGAGGCAGGATTATATGGTCTTGAACCAGAAGCACCAGCGGCTGTGTTTTCTTCAACATCAGCACCGAAGAAATTAACACCAAATTTTTGGGACAGCCGCTGCCTTACATCAAGAAGCAATGCTGACATGCCTCCCAAGTTTGCTTCTAGTTGGGTGATCTTCAAGGCTTTGGCAGCATTCTTTTTTTCAACCTCTCTTAATCTTACATCAAGATTTCCAATCAGCAATTCTTGATTGCTAATTAACAAATCTTTAGCCGAGGATTGTTGTTCGAGCTCAAAAACTCGATTTTGAAGGGAGACCACGTCAACGAATTCCCATTCGAGCATAACGCTTTTGCCTTTTGAGGTGTTGACGGGAGGTGGATTTGAGGAGCCTCCACTTGCTTGAAATTTTATGGTTGGCATCACCACATCTTCAATAATGGGCTCACGAGTCGCTTCACGAATAGGTCTTTGATCATCCATGTCCATAGGATTAGAGTCGAACATTGGACTATGGATTTCAAGAATTTCTGTGCTCGGTGGTTCCTAAACAATAGGGCTTTGAACATCTGGAATGACTGGTCATGGATCAGTTTCAGTGGGTGTAGAGGTTGTAGCGGGAATGACTTTGGGGGTCTCTGGATGATAGACGCCTGGTTATGATCCAGTCGTCTTCTTGTGAATTGAACTAGGTTGGCAGAGGGGTCTTCTTGATTTTCGTCTTCAGTTTCGGCAGTAGCAGCGACATCTGGTTGAGGAGGACTCAACACAGATGGCTGAGAAGCTTCTTTCTCGACTTCAACTTCTTTTTCCATAGGACCAAAAGCATTTTCTATTAGATCCTCGAGCTCTTTCGCTGAAAGCTCGATGACTTCATCTCCTTGGTTCTCTTCTCCTCTTTCCTCATCATCATCAGTGATATCAATTGCTTGCTCAAAACCAAACACTAACTTAGCTCTGACTCTTTCTGACTCGACCTTAGGAGCAACAGATGCATCAGCAGTCTCATCGGCATCAGCAAATCTTCCCAACTTCACCAGCTTCTTGGCTCCAGTATAGGAATTCTTTCTGACTTGCTTCATCAGCACAAAGGTATGAGGACTCATAAGTTTCAGGTCAAGTGTGTTAGCAGTCTTTTGAAGCTGTGGGTACTTCTGGTTAAGAATCTCTTGTAAAAATCGGGGATACATCAGAAAGAGATCCTTTTTCGCCATTTGTAGGTTGCTATGAATTTCTTCAAACACGTACTTCGAATAATTCTACTCCCAGTCCATATCAAGGGAGACAAAAGCAGCTATAGCGATTTTGCTGATCTCATCAGACCCTCCTTTCCTTCCAGAGACACAAAGCACAAAGGTATGTGCCAGAAATCTCCAGAAGGGAGGAAGCATCTTTTTGAGAGTGGGTGGGTATTCTCCTTCATAGCATAATTCATCCAACCCAGATTTCACTTTCTCCACTGGGTACTCAATTGGAAACCCTGGCTCGTCACCAAACTCTAGAACTTCGCGAATCACTTGCTCAGAGATGATAATTTCGACTCCTTGCACTGTCGACTTGATTGTCACATCACCTTCTCCAATTTTGCTGATAGAAGCACCTTTCCAAAAGTCATTTATCAAGTCCTTGCAGATGACTGGATTTACACGTAGTGCGTGAGTGATGCGGCAGTTGTTGAGATCGTTGATCATAGACTGAAAATCTTTTTTGTGTGCCTCAGGTAAATCCACCGGATAGCCAGGAATGTTCTGGAAATCCACGCTTTTCAGGTAATTCGTGGCAACCATTTGATCTGCACTAAACTGGCTAAGTGAGAGAATGTTCCGCAGAAATTAAGAAATTTGACTCACAATGTTACGCGAAACAATTTACCGAAGTTAATGAAACTAAAAAAATTAACATTTGATATTAAAATTTTAATTTCACTTATTCTCAAAATTATTTAATCCATGAAATAGCGTATTTCGGTCTAAAGGTGCTCAAACGTTCTAAAATAATTAAAGCACAAGGTCCAATGGACTGAAATGGCCCAAAAATGGAGTATTTCGGTCCATTAGAGAGTTGTTCGGTCCACTAGCAGCTTGTTCGGTCCATAAGAGGTTGTTCGGTCCATATCGCATCGAATTTGGACAAAGCGGGTCGGAAAAATGGTTTTTCGGTCGACACGGATCGGGTGACGTCAGCAAGCGCGAAAAACCCATTTCGGTATCGAACCTCCAAAATTCACCCTGAAAAACCAGCAAAAACCAAAAATAAACCGAGCAATCATATAATCGAGGTCATTTTATGCGAATGCAACCTTTGATCGGACGAAACGAGCAAGAATCGAGAGAGGACGAGTGTGACACCCGTGTCCCGGGAGGGACTATAGATCAAAAGTAAGACCATTTTAATATTTAGTGTGGCTAAATAACGATGTTAAGGTCATTATGAGATAAGAAAAATATAACGATCAAAGCCTAGGAGTCAAAACGGAGCAAAAAGCAGGAAAAAAGTGACACTTTTAGTGTCGGCGCCTCGCGACGCGACGGCTGTCAGCAGATCCGTAAATCGCTCCGTAAATCACGCAATCAGGCAATCATTCGAGGTGAGTCATCGCGATGCGACGCTTGCTTTGGTCGCGACGCGACGGAGGACTAGAGGCCTATAAATACGAGGCACAAGCCTCATTTTTGAGGCAGAACACACACCAAACACATATACGATATAGACGAGTGTTCTGGTAAGGAGTATACGTTGAGAGATGATGGTGAGAAGTAAGGAGTCAGCGGTAGCTAGCGTTGAGGTGCTCGGGAGCTATCGGAAGCCTAGAACGAGAACCGTGCCAGGACTCCGGGAAAGCACCAAACTCAGGTGAGTAATCGCTACCGTATCTCCCTAGTAGTTTATATGTGTTAAACTATAGTAGAAGGGAATTGTTGAATAAAATGCAAGAGTAGTACAGTTACGATTTATGTGTTAGTAATTGTAAAGAAAATAGGTATGCTACAGACCCGCCTGACGAGTCTGGCCCATGAGAAGCTGTGTATCACGGGATGATACTAAGCAATGTAATTAACTAGTAGTGTAGTGTCCATGCGGAGGGATGACATATAACAAAAGATAATGTGTAGATGCTGTGTGCCAACACTATATGTTGCACCAGTATTGGTCTAGTAGGTTAGAGGGGATATGGATATCCTATAAAGCAAGCATAGGAAATCATGTAGACAGTTACCAAATGATGAATTTGGTAAAGAGCGATAGTGCCGAGAGAAACCCGGTGCGGAACCGGTAAATATTTTAATATAGTAAAAACGAACGAGTTGTCACGGTATGTGATACCGTAAGTGAGTAAGCGAGTAAAGACAGGTAGTAGTGAATGAGTTATCGTATGTAACATCACGATATGTAATATTGAAAATGAGTAATGTCAGACAGTATGGTAACATTATAAGTTACCAAGAAATAGAAGAAAGTGCAGACAGTACGGTAACGTCATAAGTTACCAGACAGTAGAAGGAAATAGTAAGAGAGTAACATTATATGTTACCAGATAGTAGAAGAAGGTATAGTAAGAGCGTACGAGGCATGGGTTCCGTCGGGTAATACGGTAGTTTCACAGTATGTTGTACGAGTAAGGAAAGGACCGTAAGACGGTCAAGTGTAGTAAAATTGGTCTGTGAAACGAGTGTGGCTATTTAGGACATACTGTGATTCGATTACTCACTAAGCTTTATAGCTTACCCTTTTATTTTATGTGGTTTTGCAGGTTTAGGTAACGCTCGGCTTGGATCATGGGACGATCCCTGGTGATATTATCTTGTAAAACCTTAGGCTTTGGAGGGCTGGGACGTTACAAATGGTATCAGAGCCGAGATTTGAGTGAACTAGGTGTTAGTAGAAAAGATTCCTAGACTCAAATCAGTAGGTATATGCAGATTACCTAATGATAGGTAAATATCACAAACATATTGTGATAAGGAAAGAGATGGGAAAACATCACAAACATATTGTGATAAAAAGATAGATAAAGATAAAGCAAACTATACTTAGTAACTCGATATGAGTGTTAAAGAACTCCTTAGAAATTTAAGGAGAAAAAGATAGTAAGAACAGTGATAAGATAGTTTGTTAAAAATATAAACAAGAAAGTAAGTGAGAAAATAAGAACTACAAGAAAGTATTAAAACATGAGAATGGTACATAAAGTACCAAAGAAGATAAGAAGTATACTCATAAGAGTAATGTAAGAAAGCTGAAAAATAAAAAGAACATGAAATAAGAAAGCAAGCAGTTTTGAGAAAAGAAACAGTTTGAGCAAGAAAATAGTCTGAAAAAAGTATGTTTTGGCTAGAAGGCCATAAAGAAAAGAGTTGACTTTAAGTCATAAGATATTTTTAAAAAGTACGATTAAATAGTCAAGTATGATTGAAAGTCAGAAAGAATAATAAAAGTAGCTCTACGTAAGAGCTAAAGATTTGTTTAAAAGAAGTTTATGAAAAGCTAAAATAGCTCAACATACGAGCTAAAATATTTTATGAGTTTGAACGATGTTTCAGAAAAGAGTTTTGAAATATATAAGATTTGAAAAGAGTTTTGAAAGCTATAAAGATTTGAAAAGATATTGAAAGTCGCTTTATATAAAAGCGAGAGATGTTTTAGTTCAGCTAAGACCAATTTGAAACAAATGACAGTAGAGAAGAGAAGAGAAAGATGTCCGGACAGGCTTTCGCCATTTAAGGAAGCCTAGAAGACACTACTGGGATGGTACCTCCCTTCGCGAAGTAGTTGTCTAGCTTAGCATACCCTTGCACTTGGATCTGTTCCAAGTCACAAAGGGGAGACAGAGATAGCATAACCTAGCGGGTGGATCTGTTCTGTCCCGCGAGGGAAGTTAGTAGAATGAGTTTCATGAGTTTCAGTTGGTCTTATGCTAAGAGAAAGGAAAGAGTTAAAGAAAGAATGATTTTCAAAATGAGGGTTATTTTATAACCAAAGAAGATTAAGGGTCCTTTAAATGACCAAAAGTTATGATAGAAATTTTTAACAAAAGAGTCGTTTTATAACCAAGAAGTGAAAAAGAGATTTTTCTAAAAAGAGTCATTTTTATGACTAGAGCATGTAAAAAATTATTTTAAAGTATAACAGAGTCACCTTATGACTAGAAAGAGTAAAAATATAATTTTTAACGAAAGACCCAACTATAACAAAATATAATTTGGAAAAGGATGAAAGTATTTATGTGATAGTAAAAGTCACAATAGTAAGTATATGAGAAAGCGAATATGTACGAGATTGGTGAGTTTTGGTATAGAAAGAGTACAAGTATGTTATACCACGCGGTATATGAGTTAAGAGAACCAGTGAACCAGGAAACCTAGTGTAACATTAGAATCAGTGCGTATAAGTGATTATGATAATAAGGGCCCGTATTATCATAATCACATGATATGTATTGATACTGATGGAATCACGAAGGAATCATGGTAATCTGGTAGAAAATATAACAAACATAAAATTATGTTGAGTAAGAGGTACGGGAAACCCTTGTACCCGAAAGTATAAAGTCAAGCAAGTATGAGTAACGAAAGAGAAAACAAGTAATGATAAATGTAGTATGGTAATAATACCTAAGGGTGTAGAAGGATGTGTACACAGGTACATAAGAGTTAGTTTAAGAGATTACTGAGATTTCGGGGATGAAATCCTGTAAGGGGGAAGGTTTGTGACACCCGTGTCCCGGAAGGGACTATAGATCAAAAGTAAGAGCATTTTAATCTTTAGTGTGGCCAAATAACGATGTTAAGGTCATTATGAGATAAGAAAAATATAACGATCAAAGCCTAGGAGTCAAAACGGAGCAAAAAGCAGGAAAAAAGTGACACTTTTAGTGTCGGCGCCTCGCGACGCGACGGACATGATGGTCGCGACGCGACGGCTGTCAGTAGATCCGTAAATCGCTCCGTAAATCACGCAATCAGGCAATCATTCGAGGTGAGTCATCGCGACGCGACGCTTGCTTTGGTCGCGACGCGACGGAGGACCAGAGGCCTATAAATACGATGCACAAGCCTCATTTTTGAGGCAGAACACACACCAAACACATATACGGTATAGACGAGTGCTCTGGTAAGGAGTATACGTTGAGAGATGATGGTGAGAAGTAAGGAGTCAGCGGTAGCTAGCGTTGAGGTGCTCGGGAGCTATCGGAAGCCTAGAACGAGAACTGTGCCAGGACTCCGGGAAAGCACCAAACTCAGGTGAGTAATCGCTACCGTATCTCCCTAGTAGTTTATACGTGTTAAACTATAGTAGAAGGGAATTGTTGAATAAAATTCAAGAGTAGTACAGTTACGATTTATGTGTTAGTAATTGTAAAGAAAATAGGTATGCTACGGACCCGCCTGACGAGTCTGGCCCATGAGAAGCTGTGTATCACGGGATGATACTAAGAAATGTAATTAACTAGTAGTGTAGTGTCCATGCGGAGGGATGACATATAACAAAAGATAATGTGTAAATGCTGTGTGCTAACACTATATGTTGCACCAGTATTGGTCTAGTAGGTTAGAGGGGATATGGATATCCCATAAAGCAAGCATAGGAAATCATGTAGACAGTTACCAAATGATGAATTTGGTAAAGAGCGATAGTGCCGAGAGAAACCCGGTGCAGAACCGGTAAATATTTTAATATAGTAAAAACGAACGAGTTGTCACGGTATGTGATACCGTAAGTGAGTAAGCGAGTAAAGACAGGTAGTAGTGAATGAGTTACCGTATGTAACATCACGATATGTAATATTGAAAATGAGTAACGTCAGACAGTATGGTAACATTATAAGTTACCAAGAAATAGAAGAAAGTGCAGACAGTATGGTAACGTCATAAGTTACCAGACAGTAGAAGGAAATAGTAAGAGAGTAACATTATATGTTACCAGATAGTAGAAGAAGGTATAGTAAGAGCGTACAAGGCATGGGTTCCGTCGGGTAATACGGTAGTTTCACAATATGTTGTACGAGTAAGGAAAGGACCGTAAGACGGTCAAGTGTAGTAAAATTAGTCTGTGAAACGAGTGTGGCTATTTAGGCCATACTGTGATTCGATTACTCACTAAGCTTTATAGCTTACCCTTTTATTTTATGTGGTTTTGCAGGTTTAGGTAACGCTCGGCTTGGATCATGGGACGATCCCTGGTGATATTATCTTGTAAAACCTTAGGCTTTGGAGGGCCGGGGCGTTACAACAAGAGAGACGAAGTTGCAGTGAGAGTTCGCGTGAGAGAAAGCAAGGAGTTGTGGCGGTTAGGGTTTGCGAGGAAGAAAGAGAGAAAAAAGGTGAAAGGGTTTTAAATACCCCGAAAAACATCAGGTGGCCCAAGGGTTTTCCGGCCCAAGGTCCACCGAACACCCATTTTTCGCCCAAACCGTTTTTCAGCCCAAAAACGTTTAAAATTTTATTTCGTGACAAAATAAATGAGATAAAATAAAAAATAAAAATAAATACGTAAATAAAACGAAAAAAAGAAAAAAAATTGTTTTTCAATTTTTAACTTTTTAAATTTTTATTAAATTTTCGCAATTTTGAATTTTTTCTTGATTTTCACAATTTCTCCCTCTAAATCAAAGATTTACAGAAATATTTGATTTTCTAAAAAATTGAAAATGTAAAGAAAAATTTAACTTGAAGCGAATTGATTTTGACACCTGTGCTGACAACGATCCAATTATTCCTATCAAGAATTAAGTTAGTTCCATGTTCGGTTGATATTTTTCAGAATAGGCTTACGTTTTTTATTGCGAATAAAACTCACACAGTTGCATCATAAAAAATCTTTGTTAAAATGAACGTATATATAATTTAGGATTTATAGAAGGAAATAAACGATTATTGTGTCAAGAGAATCGTCAACCCTGAAATTTATCTTAAAATTCGTTTCGATTTGAAACGGCTCCTTCAGTTTCTTCATTTTGAGTAAAAGGCTGTATCTCAAGAATCTATCTCTCAGACAAAATTTCCATAACATACACAGGTTATCTCCCCTTTCTAATCGAGAAACCCTTTGGTTAACTGACTCTTTTCCCTAAGTCTATGTTCCTTTTTAGTCATAACTCTTACATGTTTTCCTTACTCTTTTGCCTTATGCAACATTAGCATCTTTTAACAAGTTTTACTTCTTTTGTGCATCATTGGCATCTTTTCGAGGAGTTCTTATACAATTTACATTGATGCTCCTTAGGCTTTAAACATGTGAGCTCATTGGCCTCTTTTAGGGTCTTTAAATGGGCTGATTTTGTGCCTCTTGTAATTTAATCTTTATGACCCTTTTGGTATGTGGACGCATTGGCCTCTTTTAGCCTAATCACACACTACTTTAGTGTGGGTTGTGACAATTGGACACACTCAGCAGACCAAGATAGTATACTAAAAGTTTCTCTCAGACCCATATCATTGGGAAAGCCAGGATTGATAAACCATGCATGTAGGGGAAATTAAGTAGACACCAATTCTCATACAAGATACTTTCACAACAACTTGAAGTTTAATGAACTTAGGTTCATGGTGATAGAACATAAACCAGATAGACGACCACAATAAACATTTATTGTCCTTAAACAAATACTGAACCTTCTATACATTACTTCAATTCCAATTATTTCATTTTGCAACATATATGAATTTTATTTGACTAGAAAACAATTATATTTATCTACACAAATATCATTTCCAAACAGGAATAAACTAACGGTCAAGACAAGATTGAACAATTAATTGACACAGTCAGTTTTTATTTTCTGAAATGAAAGATATGAAAATTATAAAAATTCTGAAAGGAAAGATATGAAAATTATAAAAAAAAGTATTTTTGTATGTTTAAAAGTTTTGTAATTTTTATGGATTTTATGAAAATTACTCTCCCCCTTAAATTTGGCATAGAAGGAGACAAAACAAAGGCAAAAACAAAAAATTTTCACGAAAACAGAAATCAAAACATTTGTGAGCACGGCAGTTTAGAATCAGAGACAAAATTGGAGAGATTAAACTGTATATCTGCAATTGAAGAGATTTGATTTAATTCCATTTGAATATTGCTATTTCTTTTTCCCGTTCTGGACACATGCTCTCTATAAAAATCTGAATTGTTCACAATAGAGAGATGTCTCCCATTGTATGCATGAAGCAGCCCTTACCAACAAACTTAAATTTGATGATAAGCCTCCATGGCCACTTCTGCGTACAATGCAGAATCAGTTTCCTTTAGGAACCCAGTCCATCTTCTAACTGGGTTTTCCACTGCCGTCTAAATGTGTCACTTGCTCCCATACCATATCCTGTTTATCAAAAATTGAGTTTGAAGAATTAACAGAATATATTGAAGGTTTAGAATTACTCCCTTTGGGTACCCATTGGTAGTTTGGTCTTGATTTCCCTTTGATTGACCGGTTGGGTGTTCCAACATTTGTCTTGGGAGTGGGTTTGCCTTTTGCTTTAGGTCTGTATTGTCAGTGTGCACTGAATCTGGATCCTTGAGATGACACTGAATTTATGGATTCTATCTTTGTAGAGTCATCTCTAGAGTTGATCTTTCTATTCCATTGTGCTTGTCGCATGGCCTTGGCGACATTCCAGTCACCATCCCTTGAGGAAGATCCAGATAAATTTCTCATGACGGATCTCGCTCTTTGCACCTTTCTATTACTTTGAACATTCTGAGGACCATTTCTGGCAATGTGTCCAGGAGTACCACAGTTGTAGCATGTTTGTTGTTTGTAGACAATGCGATGTGGACTTTATCCTGATCCAGAGGTTGATGGCTTTTGAGAATGTCCACAGCTGCATGTATACACTGTTGCATGTTTCCTTGACTTGTCCTTATCATAAGTCAGATCATTAGAATTCCTGGCAGCACCATCATCTCTTGTTGAGCAGCTAGCAGGTGTGATGTCTAAAGAATTTTCATTTCGTGCACACTCAACAAATTCGTCAGAATTTTCTAGAACATCCTTCTCAGCTTGGCTTGATTTTTTAGCTACAAAGATGTCATTTAAATCGAGAGGTGGGGTACAATTATAATTAAATGGAGGTGGAACCCTTTTGTACTGTAGACCCATATTTTCATCCCATTTTAGCTGAGACTCTATCATCGACTCGACTATCGTGCTTGACCCTTCAAATTTTTTAAAAACAAACTCTTTATCTTGAACTTGAGCTTTCAAAGAGTCACACTCGATAGTTAATTTGACAATGTCTTCGTTAGCCGGTTTGAGAAGACAATTTTTGGTACTATAATCGTATTGTAATATTTTAAAGTCACTTATATTTGCATCCAGTTTTTCTTGTAATGGTTTAATTTTCTTCTTAAGATTGTAATTTAAATTTTCAAGTTCAAAAATTTCCCTTACAAGATTTCGTTTAATTCTCGAAATTGATTAATTTTGGTTTCACAGTCCAAACAACACGAGTTTTTACACGAATTCTTTATTTCGGTCGTCATTTAATGATTAAATTTGAATAAGTTGAAAATCAACCGAAAGAACCAAATTTCTGACCAAGTTGACCGAAGTCCCTTGGTTTGACCCTTGTGTTGACCGAAACACCCAATTTTTTGGTTGAGGATGACCGAAAAAACTATGTTTTTTGGTTGATGATGACCGAAAAACCTCTCCTGTTGACCAAAGATTGACCGAAAAACTTCCTTTTGACTTAGAGGTGACCGATAATCAACCTTAACCGAAAGGTTGACCGAGAAACCTCTTCTGCCGCCGAAATCCTTTTGAGAAAGCACCGAAAAACCTCTTTGACCCTACCAAACAACCACTAAAATCATGATAACTCCATAATTTGAGGGATTTTGAAGATAATTCCACCAATATGGCTTCCGATGAACACGAAGAAGAGACTATGAACTTGATGAACAGAAGCACTCGATTGACACACCAAAATTGATACTTTTTTTTTGAAAAATTATTGAAATCAAAACAATAAAAAAAAATTTCAAGCTCTGATACCAATTGTAAGTCCCAATATTTACCAAAACAATATCAATCATATAAATATTCAATTGGTACGGAAAACCAATTGAAACACAATCAAGAAAAGTAAAGATGAAGTAGAAAACACAAACAAATGATCAAATGCACTCGAATTGATTATCTTGAACAACTGGTACAACGATCACACACACACACACACACACACACACACACACACACACACACACTAGCATCACATGATTTCTAGACTCCTCACCATGTGGTTTTCGGCCAATCAACCCCCAAACACGCATACAATGTGGCTATTTATACTAATTAGACAATACAAGCCCATTACATGTCGTGAATCGTTCATCCATAATTTGCTTCGTTTCTTTCTTATTATCCTCTTTCATGTCGTGAATAAGTTTTTGCAGTGCTTCTAATGTGACTGGTTGGGGATTAGAGTTTGTCCCTGAGTTTCGTTCATCATTATGCTGGGGTGACTCACTACCTTGCAATGGGCTCGAACCGTGCTCACTACCTTGCAATGGGCTCGAACCGTGCTCACTGTGTTGTGATACGTAGCCACTTCTTGTGCGTACCATTTTCTATATGTATTTTTCTTAATTTAGTACACTAGTATTCGATTTATGAGACGTTTAAAATACTATGGTTTTCAAAACATTTATGACTTGAAGTCATAATTTAGCAAAATACGGTGCCATAAAAACATCCAAGTTTTATTTATTTCAAAATACCAACTGACACTGGGTGTTACAACTTACTATCAAAATAAAACCATAGTAAAGTAGTAGACTTGCTCAAAGGAACCTTGTCCCTCTTCTATCACCAAAGAAAGTCTACTTTTATTGTCTATCATCTTCTAACATCTCGTTCACGATCCTGAGATACATAGCGAAATACGTAAGACAAAATTGTCTCGTGAGTTACATGGGTTTAGACACAATATATTATCGAGCACATTTGATAAACATCTTTTACTAAAATCATAATTCATGTAAAACGCAAACTATGTAATGCATGATCACATTCAATGCAAACTTACGGGTCCATCCCGTCTCATTTTATCATATTCATTTAAACTTACGGTTATGTACCGCCTCTAGGCCCTTATAGGACCGTGTCATCTGGGTGTGACACTTTTCAACTAACCACGATAGGTGAACGAATCATCCTACCGTGACATCTTTTTATAGACATCTACTTCGCGAGGGAGGGTACCACCCCAGTAGAGTCTTGCTTATCCCTTTCGGGACATCATTGGCTAGCCGATTATTCTTTTATTAACTGTGAGACTCACACACAATGTATGCATAATCACCACTTTTCTTTCTATGACTCAATCACACACATATGCCATGTTATGCATAAAATAAGAACTTTGCACAATATAATTATTTGCCATCACAAATATAGAGTAGTAACAACTTTAAAAGCATCTAAGTAAAAAGACTTATAATATTCATAAATTATTTAAAAGAAGGGTAAATTGCATAAAAGTCATTAAGTTTTCCAATTTTCTCGATTTTGACACTGCATTTTTAGTTTTTGCAATTAAGTCATTATGTTTTCAGAAAAGTTGCAATTAAGTCATTATGTTTTCCAAAAAGTTGCAAAAATGACCATATGACCGGATTACCAGGTCATATGGTCAGATTTGCAATTTTTCAGAAAACCTAATGACTTAATAACAAAAATAAAACATAGTGTCAAAATCAAGAAATCTGAAAAAGTTAGCGACTTTTAGGGTTTATTTCATAAAAAACCCTAAATTTTCAACTTTTTTCTGTTTAAACCTAAAACTTTATTTTTTTTTTTCAAAAAAAAACCTAAATTTTGGAGAAACTTTTTAATTTATCCCCTTAACCGGTTTTACAGGTTATACATACTTTTTTTTTTCAGAAAAAACCCTAATTTCTTTTTTTTTCGGGAAAAAACCTTCAATTTCAGTGATTTTTTCACCAAAAAAAAAATGTTTCTTCGTTTTGTAATTGACATAACTTTCATATACGATGTCCAAATTCTACGAACTTTATATCCCTGGAAAGATCGTAAGTAATACTACAACTTTGCTTTACTGACTTTTGTTTGAATATGTTCAGATATTTCGCTACACTGGCTTGTTTTATTATAATAGCTGTATATTTTGCATACGAGCTTTGTTTTCGACGTTCTATAAGTCGACAGATTCGTAAACACGAATACATCGTGTAATGAATATTATTCAAGTTAATTTAGGCATTTACGAGTTTATCCACAAGTTAAACGATTTTTCAGCGATTTTTTTACAAAGAAAATTATTTTTCTTCGTTTTTGTAGTTGGCATATCTTTCTTGTGACCCCGTCTGTAACATCCGTCAAATTTGGTCAACAAAGGTCAACCAGAGCGCAAATTAGGATAATACGTTGAAATATAATTTTCATAACTTTCCTAATGTATTATTGGAAATTATAATACTACAATATGCTATTTCGAATCAATTATCGAGTAAACGTTATAATTTCGAATAATAGACTATAGTAGCATAACATTCGATAAATCATACAAATAATATTTTGGTTTAAATAATATTCATTACACGATGTATTTGTGTTTACGAATCCGTCGACTTATAGAACGTCGAAAACAAAGCTCGTATGCAAAAGATACAGCTATTATAAAAAAACAAGCTAGTGTAGCGAAATATCTAAACATATTCAAACAAAAGTCAGTAAAGCAAAGTTGTAGTATTACTTACGACCTTTCCAGTGATATAAAATTCGTAGAATTTGGACATCGTATATAAAAGTTATGTCAATTACAAAAACGAAGAAACATTTTTTTTTTTTGTGAAAAAATCACTGAAATTGAGGGTTTTTTTCGGAAAAAAAAGAAATTAGGGTTTTTTCTGAAAAAAAAAATGTATAACCTGTAAAACCGGTTAGGGGGATATATTAAAAAGTTTCTCCAAAATTTAGGTTTTTTTTTAAAAAATAAAGTTTTAGGTTTAAACAGAAAAAAGTTGAAAATTTAGGGTTTTTTATGAAATAAACCCTAAAAGTCGCTAACTTTTTTAGATTTCTTGATTTTGACACTATGTTTTATTTTTGCTATTAAGTCATTAGGTTTTCTGAAAAATTGCAAATCTGACCATATGACCTGGTAACCTGTTACCATTCGGTCATATGGTCATTTTTGCAACTTTTTGGAAAACATAATGACTTAATTGCAACTTTTCTGAAAACATAATGACTTAATTGCAAAAACTAAAAATGCAGTGTCAAAATCGAGAAAATTGGAAAACTTAATGACTTTTATGCAATTTACCCTTAAAAGAACTAGCTTATTTTTCAAAAGAGTTCTTTCATTCAAAATATTTATTTTGCTATGTATCTCGTTTGGGAAAATCCACATGTACTCACCTGATACAATTCGTGTTTCTGTCACTTCTCAAATAGTCCCAAAAGTGTCTCC
Organism: Cichorium intybus; assembly: GCA_023525715.1. NCBI lineage: Eukaryota > Viridiplantae > Streptophyta > Magnoliopsida > Asterales > Asteraceae > Cichorium > Cichorium intybus. Next base: position 82,431,656 of record CM042017.1, read on the forward strand.
TTGATCTAAACGATTAAAATTGTATCTAACGTCATTAACCGACTAAACAAAGTTAATAACATTTTCGTTATATAATAGTTTATTATTAACCATTTTATATACTACATGAGTCTTAATATAAAAATGGTTATCAATCAAATAAACATAAACTTAAAAGTAACTTATAATATTTTTGTGATAGTAACGTATTGTTAACTATTTCATATACCCTTTCGGTCAAATATGAAAATAGATACCAACCGGATACACGTAAGTTATAATATAACTAATAATAATTTAGTTATATAATAACGTTTTACAATTTATTTTCTTATACCTCGTAGGTATAATATAAAATTAGTTACCGACATAACTAATAATATTTTAGTTATAAAATAATATATTTTAAATGGACCAAATCGATACTGTTAAAAATATGATATCAACATGATCATAAAATTAGACTAATATCTTAGATTAATAATCATACTAACAACTAAAAACTATTAAAATAACGTTAAAAGGATCGTACCTTTTCGTTTATGAAATTGTGTTTGTTGATAAAAGCTTTTATATCATCTTCAAAGGTTTTGGTTTAAATGTATGATTGGAAATTTTAAGAACTATTTATACTGTTGAAAAATTCAGATAAGATTAAAAGAACGGATACGTGTTATCTGTAAAATCCTTTTGTTTATTAGCCTCCACGTATACACCTTCAAGATTGGGATCAAATTCAAACGTACGAACTCCCTTATTTGATCAACACGTATTCTTAGTAAATGTACGGATTGGTTGTGTGATTAACACATACAAACTTTGTCACCACGTCTTTAATTTGATTGGGTAGTAAAATATTGAGTTCATGAATCAAATTTTGAAACTATTCTTACCCACACACAAACATAATATGTGTGTATCTTTTTATTCCTACATATATAAAATCACATAATTTATTTTATTATATAAATTTGGATTAGTTATATTAATAAATCAAATATATATAAACTATAACTTTTATATATATATATATATATATATATATATATATATATATATATATATATATATATATATATATATATATTCTTATATCAAAATAATATATCTCTTAACATATAAATGTAAGTCTATAAATTTCGATTCAGTATAATACCACAAAATGAGTTATTACCAAATATATAATAGATATTATTTAGGACCAACCTAAATTTAATAATTGATAACTTATATAACTAACGTCGTAAAATTTACCTGGTTAATATTAGTCGATATACGGATGTTATAAACACCCCTCCTTAAGAGGATTCCGTCCTCGAAATCGCTTTAAAATCCATAATATTAGGATAACGTTTCATCATCTCCGCTTTTGTTTCCCATGTACGATTCGGTCCGTATGAATGTTTCCATTGAACCAACACAAGTTCGATCTCTTTATTTCTTAACTTCTTTGTCTTTTCCTCGATTATGGCTTCCGGCTCTTCGACTAACTTATTGGAAGGTTCAACTTTCAAGTCTTTCATGGGAATGATTTCATCATCCTTTCCAAAATATTTTTTTAAATAGCATACATGAAAGGTATCATGTATTACATTAAATTCAGAGGGCAATTCAAGCTTGAAAGCTTGTGATCCAACTTTCTTCAATATTTTGAATGGTCCAACATATTTCTGTTAGTGTATGGATTAGGGCTACGGCCTAATGTCGTTTAGGGTTAGTGTATTGGGTTAGGGTTTCGGCCCATTGTCGTTTAGGGTTTAGATTTGGTGTCTTTATATATCGTTATGTAACCTCTCTTTTGGAATCAATGAAATACATCAAACAACCTTATATTATAACATGGTATCAGAGCGGGTTCAAACCTTGTGCTGACCACAACCACGTGCCGCCACCGCCCACCTTCGGCGACATTCTTTTGACGTCGTCGGAGGTGCCTTCCTTTTGTTTCTTTATGTTTCAAATTTCCTTTTCTTATCCGTCACATTATAATAACCAACCCTAACCCTAACCCTAATCTCCTCCACTTCTACTTTCAGCCGTCATCTTCTCCGGCGGCTCATCTCCGGCTCCGGCGACTCATCTCCAGCCACCTCTTTTCTCCCTATCGTGAACTTCTTCTTCCCTCCTCCATCTTCTCCGGCTGTCACCTGCAACCTACTCCCAACAGATTGAGCCAGAACTCCCCTGACTTGCACCTCCTCCGCTCACTGTTGCGACCACCGGTGACCTGCTCGCACCCACCTTCTCACCTCACCTTCTCACCTTCTTTTCTCTAAGCCCATCTGTTGACTCCCTTCCACTGATCTGCTCTCGATAGATCTCTCTTCCTCTCTCTTTTCCATTTCCCAACCGAGACCACTATCTCTCACCTGCAACCTCGGTTTTTGGCACCTAAACCACCGGTTCCCGGCCTACTGACACCGGTTCTGAGCACCAGAAACCTTCCGGCGCAAACCCTTGCCTTCCATTTTTCCGATCTACAACCGGGTCGTTGACTAAGTCAACTCAGCAAGTTGACCCGGCGAGTCAAACCAAGTCGGGTCCGAGTCTGCTCAGTGGGTCGAGTCTGTCCAGTCAGCGGGTCAAGCTATCTTATTCTTATTTGTTCTCATTTTGTTTTTGTTTTGTTTTATTTGTTTTCAGTTTCATCGTCCCACCCGATGAAACTACGGGGGGATGTTAGTGTATGGATTAGGGCTACGGCCTAATGTCGTTTAGGGTTAGTGTATTGGGTTAGGGTTTCGGCCCAATGTCGTTTAGGGTTTAGATTTGGTGTCTTTATATATCGTTATGTAACCTCTCTTTTGGAATCAATGAAATACATCAAACAACCTTATATTATAACAATTTCGGACTTAATTTTCCCTTCTTACCAAATCTCATCACACCTTTCCAAGGTGATACTTTTAACATCACCAAATCACCTTCTTTCATATCAAACGGCCTTTTCTTTAAATTTGCATAGCTTCTTTGTCTATCTTGAGCTGCTTTCATATTTGCTTGAATTACTTCAACTTTCTCATTCGTTATTCTCACAATTTCAGGACCTGTGAGTTTCTTTTCACCTGCTTCAAGCCAACACAGTGGTGTTCTACATTTCCTTCCGTACAAAGCTTCATACGATGGCATTCCGATACTTGAGTGGTAACTGTTGTTATATGCAAATTCCACTAATGGAAGATGTTCGTCCCATTTACCACTAAAGTCAATTACACATGCTCTAAGCATGTCCTCAATTGTTTGGATAGTCCTTTCGCTTTGACCATCCGTTTGAGGATGATAAGCTGTGGTCAAATGAATTTTCGTCCCCAATTCTTCTTGTAACGATTTCCAGAACTTTGAAGTAAACCTTGCATCACGATCAGAAACAATAGTTGATGGTATTCCATGCAATCTTACCACTTCATCAACATATAGTTTTGCTAACTTCTCAAGTGGCGTCGTTTCTTTTATTGCTAAGAAAAGAGCGCTTTTGGTCAAACGATCAACAATGACCCAAATGGCATCATGACCCTTACTTGTCCTTGGCAGTCCCACGATAAAGTCCATTGTAATATCATCCCATTTTCCGGTCGGTACATGTAATGACTCAGATTTTCCATAAGGGAATTGGTGTTCAGATTTAACTTGTGCACATGTTGCACATTCAGAAATGTATTTAGCCACAAAAGGCTTCATACCTGGCCACCAATACATTCTTTTTAAATCTCGGTACGTTTTTGTGCTTCTAGGATGAATGGAGTATTTAGATTTAAGGGCGTTATCCAATACTAATTTCTGATTGCCTCTAAACTTAGGGATCCATATACGTTTCTTGAACGTTTACAATCCTTGGTCATTTTTTTCAAAATCTATTTTCTTCCCTAACTTTTCTTGCTTTATATTCTCGTTTTTCATGGCTTCTACTTGTGCATTTTTAACTTTATCAATGAGACTAGATATCAATTCTATTCTCATTGACCGTCCTTTAAGTGGTTTTTCATGCACTTTTCGACTCAAAGCGTCAGCTACGACATTGGCTTTATCGACATGGTAAATTATTTCACAGTCGTAATCGCTTATGAGTTCGATCCATCTTCTTTTCCGCATATTAAGGTCTCTCTGAGTAAACACATAATGTAGGCTTTTGTGATCTGTGTAAAGCATACATTTTGTTCCATACAGATAGTGCCTCCAAATCTTAAGTGCAAAGACAATTGCCGCAAGCTCCAAATCATGAGTCGTGTATCTTGTTTCTGCATCTTTTAATTGCCTAGAAGCATAAGCAATTACTTTCCCTCTTTGCATTAAAACACATCCAAGGCCTTTTATGGAAGCATCGCTATATACCACTAAGTCTTCCATTCCTTCAGGCAATGAAAGTATCGGTGCTTCACACAATTTCTGTTTTAGAATCGAGAATGCCTCCTCTTGCTTCTTTTCCCAAACAAATTTTACTCCTTTTCTCGTCAACTCGTAAGGGGTACTGCGACACGAGAAAAGTCTTGGATAAAACGCCGATAGTAGCCAGCTAATCCAAGGAAACTTCTTACTTCAGTTGGGGTTTTTGGGGGTTCCCATTTCATCACAGCTTCAACTTTTGACGGATCTACCTTGATTCCGTCATGGGAAACGACGTGCCCAAGGAATTGGACTTCTCGTAACCAAAACTAGCATTTCGAGAACTTGGCGTATAATTGCTCATCTTTTAGTACTTGTAGTACTTCTTTCAAATGTTGTTCATGTTCTTCTTCACTCTTCGAATAAATAAGAATATCGTCTATGAAGACGATCTCAAATTTATCAAGGAATGGTTTACAGACTCGATTCATTAAATCCATGAATACGGCTGGAGCGTTAGTGAGACCGAATGGCATCACCAAGAATTCGTAATGACCGTAACGAGTCAGAAACGTCGTCTTTTCTACATCACTTTCTTTTACACGAACTTGATGATAACCGGAGCGTAAATCAATTTTAGAGAAGTAATCAGCTCCTTGCAACAGATCAAAAAGGTCATCAATTCTTGGCAAAGGATATCAATTTTTAATAGTAACCTTATTAAGCTCACGGTAATCGATACACATCCGCATAGATTCGTCTTTCTTTTTGACGAATAATACGGGTGCACCCCATGGTGACGAGCTTGGACAGATAAAACCTTTATCAAGCAATTCTTGGAGTTGAGACATCAGCTCACGCATTTCTGTGGGAGCAAAACGATAGGGCGCACGAGCAATCGGAGTTGCACCCGGTATAAGGTCAATTCTAAACTCAACCTGCCTTTCTAGCGGCAAGCCCGGCAAGTCATCGGGAAATACTTTGGGAAAGTCCCGAACAACTTTGATTTCTTCCAACTTCTTCTTTTCTTTTGTTCCATCTACTATATAAGCAATATATGAGGCACATCCTTTCATTAAGCATTTTCGAGCTTTAACTGCAGTAATCAAACTCTGCATTTTTTGATGCTTTTCGCCATATACATACACCTTATGTCCACCGACAGTCCTAATCGACACAATTTTCTTTCCACACAAAATTTTGGCTTGATTTTCTCCAAGCCAATCCATTCCCAGAACAACGTCAAAACCTTTTATTCCCATTGGTAGTAAATTTGTATTGAACATCTTGCTATCAATTTCTATGACACAATTACGGTAAATGTGTTGCACAGTCACATGCTCGCCAGTAGCAACCTCTATAACGTAAGCATTATCTAATGGTACTAATGGTATAGCAAGTCTTTTCTGGAATTCATGTGACACAAATGAATAGTTTGCACCCAAATCAAACAATACACGTGCAAGTAAGGAGTTTACAAGCAAGATACATGAAACGACATCGTGTGTCCCCTTTGCTTCTTCTTGGGTTATCTCGAATGCATGTCCTTTCACTTTTGGGGGTTCTGCCTTGTTATTTGCTTTTGACACAATGGTTCCACTTCCTTTCTTTGGGCAGTTAGTGCTGTAATGCCCCTTTTCGTGGCATGCAAAACATTCAATTTCACTTAAATCTTTTACTTTATAATCCACGACCTTGTGTCCGAGATGACCACATTTAAAGCACTCCAGTGAGCCTCTCTTGCACTCTCCTTTATGATTTCTCCCACACTTTCTACATTCTTTAACATCTCCTTGTGGCGATCTACCATGAGAGTAGCGACCTTTCTTATTTGAACCCGAGTATCCACCTGTTGTCGCTTTTCTCCAAACACTTTTCTTTCTTTTGCTTTCTTATTAATCATATCTTCAACATTTTGAGCTGCAATTATTGCGCCGTCAAGTGTATTAGCTTTCTTAACTTCCACTGAGTAATCTGCGGGTAGTCCGTTTGCATAACGGTTAATCCTCCCTCTTTCAGTGGGTAGCGTGTCTTCCAAAAATGGAAGCATATCAGTAAATTTCTTTGTATACTCATCAATTGTCATGTTGTTCTTGTGAAGAGCAAAGAACTCGTCAACAAGTTTCTCAATATCTCGGTTGGCACAGAATTTTGCTTTCAGTCTCCCGGTGAATTCATCCCATTTCATCGAAGAGACTCTTTCGTTTCCAATAGTGCCATATAATGTGTTCCCCCATGAAAGAGCTTGATCTTTTAGTAGTTGGGAGGCAAACCCAACTCTTTGATCATCACCACACTCGCTGACTCCTAACACTTGTGTAGTCTCGGTAATCCAGCGGATAGTCACTTTGTGATCACGACTCCCTTCATATTCTTTAGGTCTACAAGTAAGGAATGATTTAAAAGAGCACCATTTCCTAGGGATTTGACTTGGAGGACTTTCATACGAACTGTCCTGGGTTTGAGAGACGCCTCGAGTAGATTGAGATCTTGTAGGAATCTCTGATGGTGTTTGAGAAGGAGCTCTGAAACGTTCATCCATAATTTGCTTCATTTCTTTCTTATTATCCTCCTTCATGTCATGAATAAGTTTTTGTAGTACTTCTAATGTGACTGGTTGGGGATTAGAGTTTATCCCCGAGTTTCGTTCATCATTATGCTGGGGTGACTCACCACCTTGCAATGGGCTCGAACCGTGCTCACTGTGTTGTGATACGTAGCCACTTCTTGTGCGTACCATTTTCTATATGTATTTTTATTAATTTAGTACACTAGTATTCGATTTATGAGACGTTTAAAATACTATGGTTTTCAAAACATTTATGACTTGAAGTCATAATTTAGCAAAATACGGTCCCATAAAAACATCAAAGTTTTATTTATTTCAAAATACAAACTGACACTGGTGTTACAACTTACTATCAAAATAAAATCATAGTTAAGTAGTAGACTTGCTAAAAGGAACCATGTCCCTCTTCTATCACCAAAGAAAGTCTACTTTTATTGTCTATCATCTTCTAACATCTCGTTCAGGATCCTGAGATACATAGCGAAATACGTAAGAAAAAATTGTCTCGTGAGTTACATGGGTTTAGACACAATATATTATCAAGCATATTTGATAAACATCTTTTACTAAAATCATAATTCATGTAAAACGCAAACTATGTAATGCATGATCACATTCAATGCAAACTTACGGGTCCATCCCGTCTCATTTTATCATATTCATTTAAACTTACGGTTATGTACCGCCTCTAGGCCCTTATAGGACCGTGTCATCTGGGTGTGACACTTTTCAATTAACCACGATAGGTGAGCGAATCATCCTACCGTGGCATCTTTTTATAGACATCTACTTCGCGAGGGAGGGTACTACCCCAGTAGAGTCTTGCTTATCCCTTTCGGGACATCATTGGCTAGCCAATTATTCTTTTATTAACTGTGAGACTCACACACAATGTATGCATAATCACCACTTTTGTTTCTATGACTCAATCACACACATATGTCATGTTATGTATAAAATAATAACTTTGCATAATATAATTATTTGCCATCACAAATATAGAGTAGTAACAACTTTAAAAGCATCTAAGTAAAAAGACTTATAATATTCATAAATTATTTAAAAGAACTAGCTTATTTTTCAAAAGAGTTCTTTCATTCAAAATATTTATTTTGCTATGTACCCCGTTTGGGAAAATCCACATGTACTCACCTGATACAATTCGTGTTTGTGTCACTTCTCAAATAGTCTCAAAAGTGTCTCCTTGATCTAAACGATTAAAATTGTATCTAACGTCATTAACCGACTAAACAAAGTTAATAACATTTTCGTTATATAATAGTTTATTATTAACCATTTTATATACTACATGAGTCTTAATATAATAATGGTTATCAATCAAGTAAACATAAACTTAAAAGTAACTTATAATATTTTTGTGATATAGTAACGTATTGTTAACTATTTCATATACCCTTTCGGTCAAATATGAAAATAGATACCAACCGGATACACGTAAGTTATAATATAACTAATAATAATTTAGTTATATAATAACGTTTTACAATTTATTTTCTTATACCTCGTAGGTATAATACAAAATTAGTTATCGACATAACTAATAATATTTTAGTTATAAAATAACGTATTTTAAATGGACCAAGTCGACACTGTTAAAAATATGATATCAACATGATCATAAAATTAGACTAATATCTTAAATTTATAATCATACTAACAACTAAAAACTATTAAAATAACGTTAAAAGGATCGTACCTTTTCGTTTATGAAATTGTGTTTGTTGATAAAAGCTTTTATATCATCTTCAAAGGTTTTGGCTATTGTAAAATTGTTATCGGAAAGTCTCAATCGTATTCAAGACCCTTGACTGATATGTATACTAGAGACTCTTATGAAAGATCCTAGAGATGAAGGGAAGGAGGTGCATGCCTTTCTAAACTAATACAAATCTCCTTATAAGAAGGTAAAGATACATAAAATAAAGACAAAAATAACATACTCATCTTGAAAGGAAGACCATTATTGCTAAAATCTGAGTTTAACATAAAATAAACTTTTATTAAATGCTGGTAAATGTTTACATAATTACAAATTACACGAGATTTATATCCATAGAATGATTTGTAATATAAGTCTTCATCCATGTGGTCAAAAGATGTGATCAATGCATATTCTTAATATTTCTCCTCAAGGTACTCTGTAGAAAAAATATGATGGTAAAATAGGGAACAAATAGCACATGAAGCACAAACAAAATACCAACAGTGAGTTATATATTTTCGAAAGATAAGAAAGGTTAAACCAAGTCGATGGTAAAGTAACAAGCTACAACAAAACAGAATATGACATCACCGGACAAAATCAAGTCAAGTGTAAAGAAACAAAATTGTCTATTAACGTCAAGTCTATAACCATAATTTTAATAGAGCATTTAAGTGTACAATACCAAATCAGAATAGGCAAAAAATAACAAACTGAAATCACAAGACCAAACGTCACTTTGGCATTTACGCAAACACCATGTGTGCGTATCAATGTTCCACAAGTATCTAATTATGCATTTAATGGATGAAAGGGAACAAGAAAAAATAGCACCATATGATGCATTTAATGTATGAAAGGGAAAAAAGAACGAAATAGCACCATGTACAAAATAGAGATAGATTGTATAACGACTGAGGCATACCTTACTACCGAGTTGTCTCTCTCGTCTGTGACCGTGCTAACATACTGAATTTGAGATCATACTGGTGAGTGGTTATGTATTAGGATTAATGATTACATTGGGGCAATTAGCATCTGATAGAACATAGAAAAGGTGAAGATTGAAGAACAAAAAGCGAAGATTATGTATTGGCCATTGGGATTACAAAAGCGTATGAGTAGGCTGAGTTTTGTCTTTTGTCTCCTCGTCTTCATAAAGCACACGTTACACTCCTGTTTTCCACTCCCAAGTTCGATCACCGCCACAGACTACTAGTATGTGATTTAAAACTTTTTTAAAAAAGAGTAAATTACAAAAATGGTTTCTGATTTACTGAAATACGTGACTTTATTCTAACTTTTGAGTTTATTTGATTTTTTTTGGCAGAGTCTATATATCTGCCCTGCTAACAAAATTTGTCAATCAATCAAATCCAAGGTATTTAATGTTAAGAGAATTTATTATTTTAATAATATAATATTAATATAATTATGATACGGAAGAGTCTTAACCCACCGTCTAATATATATATATATATATATATATATATATATATATATATATATATATATATATATATATATATATCAAAAAAATATCGACGATAAAAAAATAAATCTAGATAATATATTTTTCTCATACCGCTCTAGTGTTTCGGTGCCACCGGCGTATTGACTTTCTAACGACGAAATAAAAATATTATTATTCATATATGATTTTAGACTACTAAATCCTAGATAATTAATAAAATTCATATTTTTATTAAAGATCGGTTAACGCCACCGATTCAAAACCTCAATAAATAAAAATAAAACATCAATCAAACATTGATTACATTGTCGAAATTATAAAAATTACGATTAGAACTTGAATATTGTACATACACATTTATTCAATCTATGTATGGAGTAATCCACGCAGCAGCACATGATCTTCTGTAACGATTCCATTGTAAAAAAACAGGTGGCATCAGATATTTTTCTCTTAACACGACTCTAACATAATGGTTGTTATTTACGAACCCAATTGCAATAGCAACATGTTCATGTATTGGTGTGGAGTTGACCAAAGCGGAAAGTATGTTATACTGACAGCATTGCTTATAAAATGTAATATGACATTATACCTTGAAGCAACGAGGATACCAGTTAGGCAAAGTCAACCAAATCTCATACGGTGCATCTATATCTGAACGAAAGAAATTTAACGAATTAAAGAGTTCAAATCGAGTTTGACTCCCAAACATATCATTATATTCGGTCTGGTGTGCGTCTAACTCCTCTAGTAAATCAGCCCGATTTTGTGACCACTCATTTTCATGAAGACCAATACAAGCAGCTATCGCTCGGAATCCACAATTTCCATCACCCATTACATCATGTACATGACTTATGTAAAAGATGCAATATATATGGGAATTGATTAATGTATGATTCTGAGTAGCGTCTTTTGCTTGCGTATGAACTATGTCGTGCTGGCTGATGATTCTCCTCGACATTATGCATATCTTCAGTTGGTAGCTTAGTTCGATTATTTTTGAAAGGCTTCTACTTCGAGCTTGGTCGACCACGATTATTAATTTGAACAACAGGTTCACGAAGAAAATATGACTGGCTTTCGAAGTTCTGAGTGAACATTTGCGCTTCATCATCAACTTGAACGAGTGACGGTGATAAATCAAGTTTTCTCCAAAACATATGAATCGAGTCAATAGGAAGAGGTATACCTGCATTCATATAATTCATTTGTTCATGCACACAAGGCAATCCATGACACGTACCCAGTTGACAATGACAACCTACGCCACTAACAGTGCACCTCCCAAGTTCATTAAATAGGATGTCCAAAGCATGTATCGAAACAGATCGCCATAACAGTTCAAAGTGTGGTGCGTCGAATCTATGTTTCACAATGGTTTTGCTTTGTTGTAAGCTTGCCTTTATCGAAGTAAGTTGTATCCCAACAACATTATGAATAAAAGTTACACACGTCCATAAATCTGATTGTGTTGTATCCAGGTATTTTTTCAAGTTGGAATGTTGGCTTTCAACTCTGTTAGTTGTGTGATTTCCAAAATTAAGAAATTTGTCAATCCAAGCCGATACAAACATATGCTTATATGAATTCAGTCATACATTGTTCAAATAATCCATGACGCCTGAAATGTAGGGCAAGGCTTAGTCAATTAAAATAACGACGATTGTTGAATTTATTAAGAATATATTAAGAATATCAATAATAACATTACCTTTATATCCGATCAACAGTATTTCGAGTTGTGCCAAATTATAGTCATATGCTTCCTCTGTTTGGGATTCGACTAATAATGCCCAACATTTGGTGAAGGAATACCAAGTGTTTAGTGGCCTTATTGCATTTCGATTTTGTTTTTAAAAAATAAAAAAATAAGTTTGTGCTTGTTGATTGAAAATTTTTCCATACTTTAATTTCATTTTTCAAATATTGTAAAGTCTAATTTTTCTTATTGCTCGGGATGAGCAATGCTTAAAGTTTGGGGATGTTTAGAGATCATTTTGCGATCTCTTTTTGAGCTTCACGACTTCAAATATTTGGTTACTTAAAGGTTTTCTTTAATTTTCACGTTTTTGGGTTTTTACTCTCATAATGGCCGATGTATCACCGGGCATAATTCATGGTCCAGATTCATCATTGAAAACCGATAAGGTGCTAGGAAATCAAATTCATATGTTTTCTGCACAATGTTTTATAAATCCTGAAATTACGTTCAATATGGTTGAAAAAAAAAATATAAAGAACAAACAACCACGTATCTTTAAACAACATTCTGTTAAAAATACAATGTTGGATATCTCGATTGATAGAAGCATACAAGAAAGGGAATCTGTTATTAACCATAAACGGTTTACAGAAATAGTTGATGGAAAAGAAAGAGATATGCATTCTCAAAATGATCTCGAAAAAGAAAAACAATATGGAATGTATGTTGCTGCTTCGACTGAATTTAGTGATGTTTTGGAGAAGTGTGCTTCACCAAAATACCGTGAGCAGTTGCTAGATACTCTTTCTCGAAAGATAACTCATGGGGGTGGTACAAGCAGCTCGGTCACGCAAGTTTCTGGAGATGGTGGCAAAAGTTCTGATTACGACGGGAAATGCCTTCTGATTTCTCCACTTGAGATGAACGATGGTATGGTCACGGAATACTCATCTGCTGAAGAAAACAATGGTGAAGATGATGAACCATTCGTTAATCATATGGGTGACCCATCTACCAACAAAGATGACTGCATGATGCCTCACTTCAAGACCGGTGATGGAGCTACCGTTGTGTCTCTTCTGGCTACCAAAGATGTGAACGTTGGGGAAGAAAACGCTAATCTCACGTCCGGTGAGTGCATGGTGCAACACTTCATGGCTACCGGAAAACAACATCTCACGTCCGGTGGTGGAGGTATAGGTCAATCGGCTACCGGAAAAGAACATATCGTGGCTTCAACACGTGGAGAGAACGCACCAACGGTCACCAACATCACTTCTATCATCGGCCAAGGTATAATTGACTCCTCTCTTTTAAATTATGAAAGTGGAATTGATAATGCTAGTTTTAAGTTAAAGTCCAAGTCTAAGGGACAAGTGGGTGGTAGTACCCATGAAAAGGACAATTATGAGCATGCTTGTGACTCCACTATGGTAGACAAAGAAACATACTTTCCCTTTTCCCATGATTTAACTTCCACACCATGTCACTTTATTTCTTCTAGTCTTACGATACATGTGGTCGGCACTTCCTCCTCACAAAAGTTCAAGCTTTTTCATGGACCGAACCCATCTCATCTTCCTTCCCTCTTGGGCCCTCATAAGCCTTCTTCCCTCTTAGGCCTTCCTAAGCCCAACTTACCTTTTAATTCTAAAATCTCTCTTGAGCCCAACTTATCTAGTAATAAACATAATAATATTATAAGTAAGATGGAATCTGAAAACATAAATAATAACGCTTGGTCCCATAAACTCCCGTTGCTCGTTAACTCTCAAGCGAACATTTTGAGTGGTTCGCACAAACACTCAAGTGACAATTTCCGATTCATTCCTAACTTAAGTCACGATGTTGACGTCCCCGTTGATATCCCGGTAACGGTCGTTAATAAAATTTGTCAGACTCATGCGCGGACCATATGTGGTTATTTTGTTGGATGCAAAATGAATTATTCGGATGTTCGTTTTCTCGATTCTAAGATGTGGTCTCAACATGGTCTTGAGGACGTTTTGTTAAATGGTAATGGAGTTTATTTATTTAAATTTAACAACGACCAAGGTCTCAAACATGTTATAACCCACGGCCCATGGACTTTTAAGGGTGCGCCCATTGTAATGCAAAAATGGAGACCCGGACTTAGCATTCATAGAAACAACCATGACAAACTTCCTCTATGGATTAAAATACATGACATCCCTTATGAGACATGGAGTGAGGAAGGCTTAAGTCACATTGCTTCTAAAATTGGAAATCCACTTGCCATGGACTCTTATACGGCAAACATGTGCACTTATGCTGCTGGTAAAGCCGTTTATGCACGTATACTCCTAGAAGTACCCACGCGTCCCACATGGGTTGACAAAGTGATGATCCGAATCCCTGATCCCGATACTCTTGAATTTTCTACTCATACTCTTAGAGTTGAATATGAATGGAAACCGCCTATGTGCTCCCATTATAAGGTGTTTGGTCATGAAACACATGTGTGTATGCAAGTTATTGCTAAAGCTAATGCTACTTCTCCCACAACTACGGATAAGCTAGAACAACCTCAATTTTCTACCATTATAGATAAAAGTGATGATTTTATTACGGTTTCAAAAAAGAAAAATTATTCAAAACATGATTCTAAAAATGACAAGAAAAACAATGAATCTTCTAAAAGTCATCCGAGTGGAAAATACCAAAACACTTCGCAAGAAAACTATTTTTCCAAAAATAATAATAAATTTAAAACTAATAGAAATAAGTCGTGATTTGAGTTCCACCCGGTTCCTAATAAGAACCGCCCCCCTATTCCCCCCCTTTCTGATAATCCCCCACCCGGTTTCCCTACCCCATCGTCCGCCTTTCTTCCACCACGCCCCCGAAACAGTCTGTGCGCTCCACTCCTATCTTCAATGCCTTCTCCGTTTTTGAGAGTTGTTCAACCGACATCACAGATCATCCCACTTCCACTTCCCCCTCCCCCTACACATGCTCCCTCCCCCATTATTTCTGATGATTTTGTCACGGATACTGATGACCTCTTCGACGAGGATAAATGCATTGAGGTCGACTCTGATGATAGGGAAATTGCCCAGTTCATTGTAGGAGATATTGGATCCCCTCATGATCACCTTATGATAGCTCCAGCATCCGAGCAGATGGACTCCACCACCCTCTCGGTTTCTATATGACGCACGTCGCTGCGTGGAACTCTCACGGTCTCTGTAAGCTTTCTCATCAGAAAGCTTTGAGAGAGCTTATCCGCGATCAAAATCTCAAAATTTGTGCCGCCATTGAAACTCGTGCTTCATTCTCTAATCTCCCTCATATCTGTAGTCGTGTCTTTGGCTCCTGGTCTTGGTCTTCCAACGGGCTTTTTTACCCTCGAGGGACTAGAATTGTGGTTGCCTGGGACCCGCTGGCTGTTGATATGATGCTTCTCGACTCCAATGATCAGGTTATGCATTTCAGCGTTAAAATTCGTGCTTCTAATAAATCATCTTCTGCTCGTTTATCTATGCTCATAATAATCACATGTTGCGTCGCTCTCTATGGGATTCTCTTGCGGCTCATAAACATGTTGTTAAAGATGCCCCCTGGATCGTGTTGGGTGATTTCAATGTTGCTCTTGACATGAAAGATAGCACAGCTGGGGCGTCTGGTATCTCTCGTGGCATGGATGATTTCAGGGACTGTGTGAATCGGATTGAGATGGAGGACCTTAATTTCAAAGGTCTCTTCTACACCTGGACCAAGTCTCCTAACGGTTCCGGTGGCATTCTCAAGAAGCTTGACCGTGTCATGGGTAATCCGCGCTTCGTTGCTTCTTTCCCCTCTGCTTCTGTCACTTTTCTCCCTTACCGATCGTCCGACCATTCCCCTGTTGTGCTTTCTCCCCCCCTCAGATCCCCGTTCAAGCTTAAACCGTTCAAGTTCCCTAATTTTCTAACCTATAAGAAAGAGTTTAAGCATGTTGTTGCTTATTCTTGGGATCCCAATATCCCCGGCCATCAGATGTATAAGGTTTTCCAAAACCTGAAAAATCTGAAAGCGCCTTTGCGTAAGCTGCTGCATAGCCAGGGCAACCTCTTCTCTAAGGTTATCTCTCTTCATACTAAGCTTGATAGAGTTCAGATTGCTCTGGATCGGGACCCTTTCAATAGGCCTCTCCGTGACGAACAATGCAGGTTCCTTCTCGCTTATAACGAGGCTTGCCTGGATGAAGAGAGGTTCCTGAAACAGAAGGCTAAGGTTGACTGGCTTCGTGAGGGCGATAAAAACTCTGTTTTCTTCAACAAGTCTGTTAAAAGCCGTAATTCTCGCAATCGTATCGACTCCATCCAGGATGCGCAGGGCAGCTGGATTTCTGGGGATGCCCTCCCCAATCTGTTCGTCTCCCACTTCCAAACTTTCTTAGGCACAGCCCACCCCTCCATTGCTATTCATGACCCGTGTTCCCTCTTCTCTAATAAGCTCTACCCTCTTCAATCTGCCGCCATGCTTACTCTTGTTACGGATGAGGGGGTTAAGTGCATCTTGTTCCAGATGGGCGATGATAAAGCGCCCGGCCCAAATGGTTTCTCGGTTAAGTTCTTCAAGTCTGCTTGGGATATCGTGGGGCACGATGTTTGTTCGGCGGTTAAGGAGTTCTTCTCTTCGGGTAAAATCCTTAAGTCGCTCAATAACACCGTGCTTGCTCTAATCCCTAAGGTTGATTCCCCGTCTAAAGTCACTGATTTCCGCCCCATCACCTGTTGTAACGTTGTTTACAAATGTATCAGCAAGATCATTGCGGATCGTATCAAGAACCACCTCTCTTCTCTGGTTGATGAAAACCAGTCTGCTTTCATTCCAGGGCGCCTGATCACTGACAATGTTCTTCTTGTCCAGGAGCTCATGCGTGATTATCATTGTCATCGTGGTCCCCCCAGGTGTGCGTTTAAAGTCGATATCCAAAAAGCTTACGATACGGTTGACTGGTTTTTTCTTCGCACCATCTTGGTTGGGTTTGGTTTCCCCATTCGTATGATTGACTGGATCATGACGTGTGTCTCCACTGTTGCTTACTCTGTGAGCATCAATGGTAATATGTACAGATTCTTCAACGGTTAAAGGGGCATCCGTCAGGGTGACCCCCTCTCTCCCTATCTCTTCATTCTTGTCATGGAGGTGCTTAACCTTATGATCAAGAGAAACATCTCTGACTCCGATTCTTTTAAATTCCATCGACAATGTGAGGAGCAAAGTATCACCCATCTCTGCTTTGCCGATGACCTTCTTCTCTTCTGTCATGGCGATAGCTCTTCGGTTCGTGTCATAAATGACTCTCTTGCTGAATTCTCTAGGGTCTCTGGGCTCCACCCTAACGAAGCGAAGAGTGAAGCCTTCTACTGCAATGTTGGTGAGAGGACCAGAGCTTCCATTGATCGTATTGTTAGGTTTCCGGAGGGATCTCTCCCTGTCCGATACCTTGGTGTCCCTCTCATCACCACTCGTCTTGTCCACAAGGACTGTAAACGCCTAGTTGATAAAGTCAAATGCAGGATTAACGACTGGAAGAACAAGTCTCTCTCTTTTGCCGGTCGTCTCCAACTCATCTTCTCTGTCCTTTCTTCCATGAAAATTTATTGGGCTTCCGTTTTTATTCTTCCTAAATCTATCTCTAACGAGATTGAGAAACTCACTAGGGGTTTCCTCTGGTGCAACGGTGAGATGAAGCGTGGTAAAGCCAAAGTCTCATGGAAGACTGTATGTCTCCCTAAGACCCATGGTGGTCTGGGTATTCGTAACCTTGCTGTTTGGAATATTGCCCTTATGGCTTCCCATACCTGGAGACTCCTTTCTAATAAGGATTCTCTCTAGGTCAGGTGGATCCACTCGTACCGCTTCTGTTGGCGTAACTTCTGGGATGCCCCCAAGAAGCGCGGTACGGGCTATGCGTGGCGCAATATACTAGGCATGCGGGGTAAGATAAGGGGCTTTATTGTCTCCAAGGTTGGTGATGGCTGCTCTACGTCTGCTTGGTTCGATAACTGGCATCCTGCTGGTCCCCTCTCTCAGTTCTTATCCGCCCGTAACATCCATACTGCGGGCTTCACTCCTGATTCTAAGGTTGCTAACCTTGTCCTCAACGGGTGTTGGGTACGCCCCTATTGCTGGCAGGACTCCCATCCCGTTCTGCTTTCTCATAACCCCCTTCTCTTTCCACGTCCGTTCCTGATAAACTCCTCTGGAGATCTTGCGACGGTAAGGTCTCTTTTTTTTCGGTCCGTTCTGTCTGGCACTCTATACGCCCATCGGACCTGCCTGTCGAATGGTATCATCTTGTTTGGTACTCCCAGAATATCCCTAGACATGCCTTCATTCTCTGGGTTGCTCTCAAAGATCGACTCATGACCCATGATAAAATCAGAAGCCGGGAGACTAACGCCAACCTTATCTGTGCCTTCTGCGGTGATTGTTCCGATTCCCTTCCACATCTTTTCTTTGAGTGTTCTTTCCCTTCTATGGTTTGGCATGATCTTCAGCATGTTATGAACCTCTCCTTCCCCACAAATTGCTGGTCGGATATCATCAATCTCCTCAAGTCCATCACTAAGGGTAAGACCGTTTGGTCCATTATCCGAAGACTTGTGCTTGCGGGAGCTATCTACCACATTTGGCAGGAAAGAAATAACCGGATTTTTAAGAATAATAGACGATCGTATCATGATGTTGTCAAGACTATTATTGATGATGTCCGTTGTAGATTGGTGAGTCTCTCTATAAAACCTTCTCCTAATGTTATTTTGGCTAAAAGAGTATGGTCCCTACCCTAACGTTGAGAGATGTATCTCCTATTTTCCACTGTGGTCTATTATTCTCTCCTATCTCATCTTTTCTATTATATATTTCTCTGCTTGTATGGTTTGTTTTTTTTTTTTTTGTAGGATGTTTGCTTTTTATGTTCCTGTTATGTTTTCTGGTTCCAAAACCTGTTTTGGTTCCTAGTTTTGCCTTGTTGACCATTGGGGCCTGTCCCAATGGGTCTTTTTGTTGCTTATTTGGTGGGGAGTCCCCAGCCTTAAATTGTATTTATTCTTTTTATTAATAAAACTTGCTAGAGGTACCGTCCTCTTTACCAAAAAAAAAAATTGTGTTTTTAACGTATTTCATCATTTTACGTCGAAAAATGAACTAATTTATGTGTTTTTGTTTGCAGGGCTTAACGGAAGGTAAATGTATGTATGTGTTTTAATTTATGGGATATTCTATTCTATTTTTTTTTATTTATTTAGATTATATTTCTGTTTAAAACCAATTATTTTTTTAAAGCCCTAAAACCACCCTTTTTAACTCTAAACCACCAAACTATTTTAGAAAATCATTTTTAATTTATTTTTATTTTCTTAACTTTTATAAATAAGATTTATTTCAATTAATTATTTTTAGTCTTTTTCATTTTACTTTTAAATATAGAATTTTATTTAGTTTTTTTTAATTATTTATTTTCTTTTACTTAGCTTATTTTTATTAAACCATTTTCTTTTTATATTTTGCCAATTACTTTTACATTATCTTATTTTATTTAAAACCAATTAGTTTTTTATTTTAGAATTTTAGTCTTTATTATTTTCAACATTAGTTTTAGTTTTAATTTTAAAATTATTATCTTTTATATTTTTTGAAAAACATTTTTATTTTTTTTATTTTTATTAAAACCTATTTATTTTTATTTTATTAGTTTTAGGTTTATTTTTTTATTTATTTTGATAATTTTTTGTATATTTTATATTTTTATGAAACTTATTTTTATTTTTAGCTTTCTAGTTTATAATAATTATAAACTTTACTTTTATTTTAATTATAGCTTTTTATTTATTTTAATTTCGTATTTTAGCTTTTTATTTTATTTTAACCCATTTAAATATTTTATTTTCAACCCTTTTATATTTTTTGTCTCATAAATTTAAAATATACATATGTTAGTTTTTTAATTCCAAAAATTCATAAAAAGTCAAATAAGTTCGGATTTAATATAAAATTAATTAAAAAATATTTAAAATTAAAAATAAAAAATTCCCAAGTATGGGGGACAAAATGAATAAAGGTGAAGTGAGTGGAGTTGTTCTTTTGACCATCTCAATACCAAGAAAGGTTTTAAATAATAAAAAAAAAGAGAAGAAAAATATTTAAAATTAAAAATAAAAAATTCCTAAGCATGGGGGACAAAATGAATAAAGGTGAAGTGGGTGGAGTTGTTCTTTTGACCATCTCAAAACCAAGAAAGGTTTTAAAAAAAAAAAAAAGAGAAGAACATGTTCATGTGTGTGCATGCATGTGTTTTGTGTTAGAAAAAAACAAATACATAAACTACCGAAAGCAAAGAAGAAAAAAAACAGCCGAGGGCTGTGGCTGTGGCTGTTGCTGATACAGATCGAGAGCAAGTCAAAGAAAGAAGAAGAAGGTGCATGCATTTGTGATGTGTATTCATATATGTTTCAAGGCGTGTAAATGTGTGTGTAATGATTCGTGTTGATGCTTTCCAAGTCATTTCTCCATCAAGCCATAAATTAAGCAAAAGAAATTCGTGTGGGTACGATATCTGGTCTTCACCGACTATTATTACTTGTACGATCATGTGCACTTGCAGGTCGTGTTAAACCGAACAGGTTTAGCCCCAAACAGGGTCACATTTCATCTTCCCAAGAACTATCGGTTTTGGATCCTATTAAATTGACCGAGGATACCTGCATCTGCTAACCCATAACGATTTCTATAATATTAATATAGAGTGGAAGTATGGTCATTTGAGGTAGATAAGTGAGTGTGTTTAATGTGATGACTTTATTGGTTAAGTGAATGCTTTTTCTCTTGGGTTGAGTGATCCACCGGAACATTTTGTTTTGTTAGTTTGTATTGCATCAAGTATTTTCTTTACTCTCAACAATGTTTGCTTAGCAAGGATGTTGTCTCGCTTATGGTGGTATCATTTTTTTTCTTTTTTTATGGTTATACCCTATCCAATTTTGTTTGTAAATGGACTAAGATATGGTAGATTTAAATGGCTAAAAGAAAGACAACTTTATTTTTTTTTTAAATTTACTAATTTTGGGCTAAAATTATGAATTGCATAGAGCTCCCATAATGTTGGGCCCGTTGTGGGACGAAATATGTGACTTGGGAGAAATGAGTGGTGAAAAAGCTAAAATACTCTCGTATAACTTGGTTGTCATATGGGGTTGGATAAGAAAGACTAAAGACAAAACTACAAAAATAGTCCCTGTAGTTTGCTATTTTTTTGTGGTTCGTCCAAACCTTTACAATTTTGTATGGATGGTCATTTTCCAAAAGTTTCTTTATGGATTTAGTCCCTGACCAAATTGAATTGTCTTTTTTACCCATTTAATTTCTTTTTCCTATTAATTTTAATTTTTAAAAGATTTATTAGATAAAAAATAAAAACAAATCCCCCCACCCTCTCTCTTCACATGTCGCATTTTGTCGCAGTCTCTCTCTCTCTCCACAGTGATGTAAATGGTGGCGGGATGACCGATTCTCACTCCCACCTCCTCACCCTCTTCAAACCCTTTTCTAAACCTTAGTAATGCAATTTTTCCATACGGACCCATCCATCGTTATCACTTTATCCATCCAAACCGAAGAGTGAGAGGGTCGGAGCTGTAAGAAAGGGAGAGGTGGGTGTCAGAGTTGTAGAGAGATGAAGGGTAGGCTTCCAGAACTACTGTATGGGCCGATGGCCGGAAAGTGGAGGAAACCAACATCGTACCCGTGGTGGTTTTGAGTTAGAGTAAGATTCTTATTCTTGTTTTGTTTTACCGTCACTCATCGCTACCGTCGGCAACCATGGTTGCCAGCTAACCACCTCTACATCACCGTCGGATTGTGGACCACAATGGGTGGCTATGATGTGTTGTTCTTTCGGTCGTTGGTTTTTCTTAGTCTGCAAGAAGTGTCTTTTATCCGAGATTAAACGTTGTTTGGATCTGTGGTGATTTATTTAAAGGAGAGTTTAACCTTCTAGAAAGAGAGAAGCAAGAATAGTGAGAGAAAGTAGCATCTTGCTTGGGCTTCCATGAGGTGCAGGTTTTTGGTAGAAAGTAGCAGCTCCACCACTGCCATGGTGCTTCTTTCAGCTCTTCGTATGAGCATCGATGAAGCCAATACTTAAGTTCAGAGTCTTCAGTCTTCAATTTCATCTTTATGGTTCTTGGATTGGTATGTTAGCCAGACATAATAACAAACACTTATCAGGCATATAAAGAACGCCACTAAACAACATATGATACCTACCTTAGCTCCTGTGGATAAACCAGAATTTGAATCTGATTGAGTTAAAAAAGGGTACATTAGTGGTTCTCGAACCTTGAAGACGACATTGGGGGTTCGTCATCAGAGTGGGAAAATCGTGGTCCGGTGATTTAGAGAGACAGAGAGAGAATAGATAGAAGTAGGGGTGATCATGGTGCGGTTTGGTGCAGTTTTTTGTCAAAACCGAACCGCAAACCACATTATGCGGTTTTTGAAAATCTAAAACCGCAATTTATGGTTTCTAATGCGGTGCGGTTTTGCGGTTTTTCCATGCGGCGCAGTTTTATTTTGTATGGTTTCGGTTATTAACCGCATAATATAGTGGTGTGCGTGTTTTTCCTATGGTGCGGTTGTAAAACCGCAGAAGTTCAAAATTGACGCATTTTTTATAAAATTTTAAGTATTATGAGTATATATTTAGTATGTTGCCGCTATCAAAATACAAAATAGAACTCATTTGTTTCTTTGTAGTTAGTACAGTAAATCATGAAACAACTAAAGTTTATAACTTACAATCTGTGAAAATGACAAATGGAATTGCCACTATCAAAATACAAAATAAAATTTTCGTTCAAATTCACTCTTTTATTTAATCTATAATGTCATATTTAAACTTAATAATAAATAAATAATACATATATTATGTAATTATTTAATACATGCTGATCGGTTTGGTTCGATTATTTGCGGTTTTTTCAAAAGTAAAAACCGCACCGCACCACAATTTTGCGGTTTTTGTAAAAATATAAACCACACCATCGGTTTTCGCTTTGGTTTCGGCTTTTGCGTTTTTTTCGGTTATTTTTTGTTACAGTTCGGTTTTTGCTCACCCCTAGATAGAAGGTCGGTCAAATGAGGGAAAGGGGGATTTTTTTTGATCTTTTTACTTATTAAAATATATAAATAAGAAAAAAAGTTTAAAAATATAAAATAGACATTTTAATTTGGACAACGAACATCCGTAAAGAGACGGTCTATAACAACTAAATTTATAAAAAGTAGTTAGACCAAAAATGCTATATATTGAGCAAACAAAGGACCAAAGATGTAATTTAGTAGAAAAAGAAGGAGGAATATAATAAAGTTTGTGTGTTTTTTTTTGACTTTTGTTGGTTTATCGGTGACTTCTGCGTATCACTTTCACAGTAATTCTGACAGCACAAGTGTTCTTGGTTATTCAGGTTATCTCATCCTGCCTTTCACTGCAATTATTCTGAATTAGAGTCTCCCAAAATAGATCTGAAAGGCATACCATCAATGGCGTCTTCATCCACTCAATTCATTCAGAAGAGATTTAAGTATGATGTGTTTTTGAGTTTTCGAGGCGAAGACACTCGTAAGACCTTCGTTGATCATCTTTATCGTGCTCTAGACCAGAAAGGCATACGAACTTACAAAGATGACGAGAAAATTACGAAGGGTAACAAGATCTGCGATGAACTCATCAGATCCATCGAAGATTCAAAGCTGTACATCATTGTTTTCTCAAAAACCTATGCCTCTTCATCCTGGTGTTTGGACGAGCTTGTGAAAATAATGGAGTGTCACAAGACCTCCGAGCATACTGCCTTTCCGGTCTTCTATGACGTGGAACCCTCCGAAGTCCGCAAACAAAGCGGGGCAGTTGGAAAAGCCTTCGCCAAACATGAAAACCAAGAGACTGCTGCTAAATGGAGGGAGGCTCTGAAGGAAGCAGCCGATCTGGCTGGATGGGAGTTGAAGAACACTGCCGATGGGTAATTCCTTCATCATATATTTTCGTATAGTTCCTTCAAGTTAAACGTCGTGGATTTTGGCCATAAATGTGTTCTGCTCCATATTCACTAATGAAATTAGGTCGGGGTTTGCAAAATTTTGGACAAAATCGCATACTAAATAATTCCTGATTGGTTTCCAATTTAAATATTTTCTTAATTTAAGCTGTTTCTACTTTGTCACAATTCAGTCCCGAGAGGGTAAATCAGATCTCTAATTATACTTTCTATTTAACCATTACTCTGTAAAAGAATGTTAAATCAGATCTTTATGAACTGCTTTTGACCAATTTTCTTATGATTATAGCATCACATTTTTTTTTACTTACTCCAATCTTGTACTTAAAAGAATTCATACATTGAATCAAACAGAATCTCTGGCTTAAGCAACTTTGAATGTGACCCACATTCCCACTCCGCCCTTCCTATCGTTATTTATTTATAAATATCATATAATAATCATCGAAGAATAAGATTAGAAATTAAACAAGAAAAATAACCCTTCATCTTGTGATTATAAACAAAGATTGGTCGTTACTTGCACATGAAGACATCAACATAGCTGAACTTGAACAATAAAAAGTGGTCCCACAAAGAAATATAACAAGGGTGCATTAAAATTAAAGAAATATTAAACTAGGTCATTCATGTCAATATAATTGTACCCATATAGCAAGCTCATTGGATAAAAGAATAATGGAGTGACGCATAGGTGGTACCATTGCTATAATGGGTAAATATTTTTAAACACAATGCCCTGTTAAGGAATAATTTGGAGGTGCACTTTGTTAATAAGAAAAAATAAAAGTACAATCCTATAATGAAGAAAAAAGTGGAAAGTAAATTGCTATTTCTTGCATTTAGCCAAAAGGTATTTCAATTTATGTATTGGTTTAATTTTTCATATGTTGTAATAAGAAAAAATGAATGATGTAAAAGGATCCGACATCAAGACCGGGATCAATAGGGTTTTGAAAGTAATTGTTGTTATGGAATGTTGAGTAAAATAACTGAATCTTCTTTAAAATGCATTAAAATGCAGGCATGAAGCTAAGTTCATCCAAAAAATTATTGAAGATCTTTCACCGAAGTTACGAGACATCAATTTCATCATTGATGAAAATTTAGTAGGCATGAACACCCGAATCAATAATGTTTTATCATATTTAGAAATTGGTATTGATGATGTT
Source organism: Cichorium intybus (assembly GCA_023525715.1). Taxonomy (NCBI): domain Eukaryota; kingdom Viridiplantae; phylum Streptophyta; class Magnoliopsida; order Asterales; family Asteraceae; genus Cichorium; species Cichorium intybus. The sequence continues at coordinate 82,456,669 of CM042017.1, forward strand.
CGCATGATTGGGATCAGAGGATTGGGAGGTGGTGGGAAGACAACTTTGGCTAGATTCATCTTTGATCAAATATCTTATCAATTCGAAGGTAAAAGCTTTGTTGAGAATGTTAGGGAAGTATCAAAAGCTTCTTCCTCCGGCTTAAAGTCGTTGCAAAAGCAAATCCTTTCTGATGTCCTAAAGGATAAAGGTATCGAAATCAGTAGTGTTTATGATGGGAAAAACATGATGATGAGTAGGATGTGCGGCATAAAGGTTCTTATTGTTCTAGATGATGTGGATCATATAGAGCAGCTTGAGGCATTAGCTGGTAAGACAAATTGGTTTAAGTCGGGAAGCAGAATTATCATTACAACAAGAGATGAGCAAGTGCTCATAGCACATCGAGTGAAGTCGATTTATAACATCCAATTGTTATTGAATGTGGAAGCAATTCGTCTCTTTAGTAGGCATGCATTTGAGAGAGTTATTCCTAATCTAGGGTACGAAGAGCTATCAGAACAAGTTGTGCATTATGCTGCTGGTCTTCCCTTAACGATCAAAGTTTTGGGTTCGTTCCTTTGTGATAAAACAAAGCCTGAATGGATAGATGCCCTGAAAAGACTAAAAGAAATTCCGGAAATGGAAACTCTGAAAAAATTGGAAATAAGCTATATCAGTCTAGAGCCAGAATACAAGGAAATATTCCTAAATCTTGCATGCATGCTGAAAGGATGGAGGAAAGCCAGGGCAATCGAAGCGCTTGAAAGCTGTGGGTTTCATGCTATAAATGGTATAAAAGTTCTTTAGCAAAAATCTCTCATAACTGTTGATTTTGATAATCTTTGGCGTGAAGAATGGGTGAACATGCATGACCATATTGAAGAAATGGGCAAGAATATTGTTCGTAGTTTGCACCCTAATAAGCCTAGCGAACACAGTCGATTGTGGATTAATAAGGAAATTGAATATATATTGACTAATGACTTGGTAAGAATCAAGTTTAATTCTAAGTTTGAGCTAACACATGCATTTTTCATTTATTACGATACAAGTTTCATGGTGTATTCTTTTTGGATTACAGGGTACTGAAGCAACAAGATATATATCATTCCACACAAACAAACTCAGTCCGGATATTGTGATGAAAGGTCTTCAAAAGATGAAGGAACTTAGGTATCTGCACGTGGTAGAAGATATGTATGAAACTGAAACTGTAGAAGAAGATATGTATGAAACTGAAACTGAAACTGTAGAAGAAGATATGTATGAAACTGAAACTATAACCGATCCTTCTTCGGACAATTGGAAATTTTATAAATTTCCAAATGCTTTGCAGTACTTGAATTGGGAATATTACCCTTTTAGGTCTGTACCCGAAACACTTCAAGCAGACAATCTTGTTGCACTTTTGATGAGTAGGAGCGAAATCGAGCAACTTTGGGAAGGGGGAGAAAGAAAGGTAGAATGCGTCACCCATTTAAATGTTATACATCTATTGCTTTGTTATTACACCAATATTCAACTTATTTTTTCCCATAATTCTAGGTTCTTAAAAAGCTCAGATTTCTTGACCTCAGTTGTTGTTGGGAATTGAAGACCCTTGACCTTGGATTGGCTCGAAATCTCGAGACGTTGAATCTTAAAGGATGTTCGCCCTTGATAGAACTTCGCTTTCCCCACAAATGTGAAAATCTCAAATCCCTCAAACTCAATTCTATACAGGTGAAGACCCTTGACCTTGGATTCGCTCCAAATCTCGAGACGTTGAATCTTGAAGTATGCTCGAACTTGATAGAACTTCGCTTTCCCCACAAATGCCTCAAACTCAATAATATACAGGTGAAGACCCTTGACCTTGGATTCGCTCCAAATCTCGAGACGTTGAATCTTGAAGGATGCTCGAACTTGATAGAACTTCGCTTTCCCCACAAATGTGAAAATCTCAAATCCCTCAAACTCAATAATATACAGGTGAAGACCCTTGACCTTGGATTCGCTCCAAATCTCGAGACGTTGAATCTTGAAGGATGCTCGAACTTGATAGAACTTCGCTTTCCCCACAAATGTGAAAATCTCAAATCCCTCAAACTCAATAATATACAGGTGAAGACCCTTGACCTTGGATTCGCTCCAAATCTCGAGACGTTGAATCTTGAAGGATGCTCGAACTTGATAGAACTTCGCTTTCCCCACAAATGTGAAAATCTCAAATCCCTCAAACTCAATAATATACAGGTGAAGACCCTTGACCTTGGATTCGCTCCAAATCTCGAGACGTTGAATCTTGAAGGATGCTCGAACTTGATAGAACTTCGCTTTCCCCACAAATGTGAAAATCTCAAATCCCTCAAACTCAATAATATACAGGTGAAGACCCTTGACCTTGGATTCGCTCCAAATCTCGAGACGTTGAATCTTGAAGGATGCTCGAACTTGATAGAACTTCGCTTTCCCCACAAATGTGAAAATCTCAAATCCCTCAAACTCAATAATATACAGGTGAAGACCCTTGACCTTGGATTCGCTCCAAATCTCGAGACGTTGAATCTTGAAGGATGCTCGAACTTGATAGAACTTCGCTTTCCCCACAAATGTGAAAATCTCAAATCCCTCAAACTCAATGATATACAGGTGAAGACCCTTGACCTTGGATTCGCTCCAAATCTCGAGACGTTGAATCTTGAAGGATGCTCGAACTTGATAGAACTTCGCTTTCCCCACAAATGTGAAAATCTCAAATCCCTCAAACTCAATAATATACAGGTGAAGACCCTTGACCTTGGATTCGCTCCAAATCTCGAGACATTGAATCTTGAAGTATGCTTGAACTTGATAGAACTTCTCTTTCCCCACAAATGTGAAAATCTCAAATCCCTCAAACTCATTCATATACAGGTGAAGACCCTAGACATCGGGGAGACTCCAAATCTAGAGTATTTAAATCTTAGAAATTGTTATGCTTTGGAAGAATTTCACATGGCTGATGGATGTCTAAAGAAGGGTGTCTACTTATACTTAAGTGATTGTTTGGGGTTTAGCGATTTTAGGTTTCACATAGAGAGCAATACTTCTTATTATGCTCCGGTTAATCATAGTAGGTATATTTATTTTAATGATTTAGATGATGATGCTTCTTCTAGTGAGGATGAACCACTTGAGGGTGATCTTTTAGCTGAGTTACATTTACATCTGATTTCGGAGTCCCAAGATGGATGTACATTTCACCCCGAAAGTGATTTGCCAAAGTTTAAGTTTAAATGTGATTATAAAGAATATCAACCCTTATTGACTAGAAACCTTAAGAAGCTTATTTCTGTTGGTCGTTGTGCTTGCACAAACCTTGATACGTTTTCAAGAAGCATTTGTGGGTTAGACCATTTAAGAAAGCTTAAACTCACAGGCGATATTCCAGAGCCCCCTAAGGACCTTGGTCAGCTAGGATGTCTAGAGAAGCTAGAATTTTTCCATACAGATATTAAACATCTTCCAGATAGCATTGGTATGTTGAAACATCTAAAATCTCTCAAAGTGGAGTCTTGTCTGTTGCTTAAGAGGTTACCTGAGAATCTTGGCCAACTGGAATGCTTAAAGAAGCTAACTTTGACAAGGGTTAAGATTAAAGATCTCCCTGATAGCCTTTGTATGTTGAAGGATCTGGAATCTCTCAAACTTGATTGCTTGTTGCTTGAGAAATTACCTGAGGATATTGGCCAATTAGAACGCTTAAAGGAGATAAGTTTGTCATCTGTGAAGATTAAAGAACTCCCTGCTAGCATTTGTATGTTAAAGCATCTGGGATCTCTCGAACTTTCTTGTTTGTTGCTTGATAAGTTACCTAAGGATCTTGGCCGATTAGAATGTTTAGAGAAGCTCGAACTCAGGTCTTGCGAGTCTTTACGGGATATCCCGGACAGCATCTGTAACATAAAATGTCTAAAACAGCTCCATCTCTGCTGGTGTAATCGAGTTGAGACATTGCCCAAGGAACTTGGATCTTTGAAAGGGCTGCGTATTGTTGCCCCAAGAAGTCTTCTTCAGTCATATGGTTTTGAGACTTTTTACCACATGGAAAAGAGGAACAGCTTATGCAATTGTTCCCATATACGTTTTTGACGTTCACCTAAGAATAGCAATTTCAGGATATCATGGACGTCTTTTTCCCATCCCTTTCTCTGAATGCATTTTATTCAACACTTTTTTCTTCTATTTCTATACAAAGCTGGAGCAAAATCACCAACCTTTTAAGGCAGAGAAGATTGACCAAGGTACATTACAATATTCTCAAACCTAAAATTTTTTATCTTTTTTGTATTTTGTAAAATTTGACCTTGTTGGCGTCCGATTTTTGTTGCAAAATAATAATGATAGGTGGAGCTAGAAGAAGCTGTAAAGCAGATGAGAAAGAGTATGGTTGTTAAAGAAAACTGAGGTTTTACAAGGTTGAAGAAGGTATTTTCTTTTCTATACCATGAATCTGGTTTATGCCAACATATAACAAGGCAACGATATTTCTAAAGCCGGGTATATTTATTTTTTCAGAGTACAATTCTGTAATAGGAATCAATAACTGGGTATATTTTTCAAAGTACAATGCTATAATAAACGAAAAGTTACAAGTAGGATGCTAAAATAAACAAATAAACAAAACTATATTGCTATTTCTTGTATTTAGACCAAATTTTATTAAAACTTAGATAGCAGTCAAACCGGATCACAAATAAGGTTATTAACCGTCTTTTTTACCTGGTTAAATAGCAGGTACCACCAACCCGTGTCAAATTGCCCAAATAACCCGAAGAACGCACGGTGGTGATACCACACATCCATTATGATTCAGTCATTTAAGTTTAAGTGAAAAATAGTCCTAAATTCCACTACATTTATTCATGTTTGTACTTTCTACTTCTCTAAAAAACAAAATGATGTATTCATTTCAAAATATTTACCCAAAGAAGTAGACTTGAAAGAGAACATCTGAGTTTTTTGGCTATTGTAAAATTGTTATCGGAAAGTCTCAATCGTATTCAAGAACCTTGACTGATATGTATACTAGAGACTCTTATAAAAAAATCCTAGAGATGAAGGGAAGGAGGCGCATGCTTTCTAAACTAATACAAATCTCCTTATAAGAAGGTAAAGATACATAAAATAAAGACAAAAATAGCATACGCATGTTGAAAGGAAGACCATTATTGCTAAAATTTGAGTCTAACATAAAAGAAACTTTTATTAAAAGCTGGTAGATGTTTACATAATTACAAATTACACGAGATTTTTATCCATAGAACGATTTGTATTATAAGTCTTCATCCACGTGGTCAAAAGATGTGATCAATGCATATTCTTCAAATTATTGCCTTCAACATGACTGTAAGGTGTACACTTGGTTTTTTGACAGTAAGTCTTCACAGAAATGAAGACAAAATCATGTCAAGTGTAAGGAACCAAAATTATCTATTAACGTCAAGTCTATAACCATAATTTTTACAAAGCATTCAAATGTACAATACCAGATCAGAAAAGGCAAAATACAAGAAGCCGAAATCACAAGACCAAACGTCACTTTGGCATTTACGCAAACACCATGTATGCATATCAATGTTCCACAAATTATGCATTTAATGGATGAAAGGGAACAAGAAAGAAATACCACCTTATACAAAATTAGAGATATATTGTATAATGACTGATGCGTACCTTACTACTTCTGAGTTGTCTCTCTCATCTTTGAAGGTGCTGGCATAGTGAATTTTAGATCATACTGGTGAGTGGTTATGTATTAGGATTAGTGATTACATTGGGGCAATTAGCATCTAATAGAAGAAAGAAGAGGTGAAGATTAAAGGTTGATGAACAATAAGTCGAGAACAGTATCACTAAAACAAAAAGTGAAGATTACATTAGCAATTAGCATCATCAATTTGTGTCTTGGTATTACGGTAGTATACTAGTATATGTAATTATGTATTGGCCATTGGGATTACAACAGTGTATGATTTAAAACTCTTTTAAAAAGAGAAATTACAGAAATGGTAGATTTTTTTGCATAGACAGGTCTCGTGGTCCCATTTTCTCACAATTTTGGTGTTTTTACTTACGGTATTCAAAATTAGGTGTTAACTCCATGTAAAAGAATATACTATTTTGTATAATTCTTAGGGACTATTTGATAACCTCTAATAAATTCAAAAATAATCTACTATCCTAATTTTGTATCATTTCTAAATGAAAAAATTTTGTTTGGTAATCTTGTTGATTGCCTATGATAGATTGTGAAAATAACAATTTTATCAGTTTAGAATTGTATAACAACATCAAATCAAACTTAAAAAGAGAAAACATGATACAATCATAAAAAAATTACAGAGCTTATGCACTTCCATTGTAATTGCACAGCAATAACATTAAAACCCAAACTTGTTCAACATAGAAACACAGGAAACATTAAACCCTCGATCTTCAAAACCGAAATAAAAAATTGTAGGAAATGATGGTTCTTGTTTCTCTTTAAGAGTAAAAGCAAAGCTGCCATATAACAGAGATGAAATAGACAAGTAAGGGCCACCTACAATTGCATATGTAAAAGAAAGCATGTAAAATTTTGATCTCTAAAATCATATTTTCACTCTTATTTCAATAGTTACATGAGAAATGAGCATATATCTATGAGAAGCAACCGGATATAGGAAGTTTCCTTTATGCTAACATTAGCTAGAATCAAGGTAGAATAACCTGAAACAAAGAGTCGAAGTAGTTCACAACTCAGCTTTCACAGAATTTAAATTAGCTGCACCAACAATAGATTGTCATGACAAATTTAACTAGCTAAATGTTCAATTGAGATAAAGTACAATGTTATGTCATTGGGGAATTTTATCGAACATCTGGTGGTCATGGAAATGGAGAGATGAGACAATGATTATCTGCTAGGGGAATACATACAGATGTACACATGGATGCACCAAAACCTATCTGTATACACATAGAAACACACATTGACCAATTTTCTCCAATTAGAATTTAGAATCGAATGTACCTCGCTGCAATTTTAGAGAATCTGAGATGGAAGCCTTCCAAAGTGGATTACAGAGTAATCATTGAATTCCAGCTGCTGCAGAGGCGGCGCCTTTAGGACTACGACAGCATCTCCGACGGGGGATTTGTTTATTATCAGGATAGATTGCCGACGGGAACGGTGGGTGTTCGATAGATCTGGAGTTTTGGACATAGAACGCTTGCTTCTACAGTTCTACGTCAAATGAAGCCTGAAAATCAAAGATATAGAAAAAAAAACAATATAGGACCTTTCACTTTAATCTGCCATCCAAAAGTGGTCCTTACGGATTAAATAACCATGTAAACTTGCGAAGACTTGTACTATGCAAATAATATACACAGTTGGTACTTTATCAATTGTATAATTACCAATTTTGCCCACATTTTAAAAAAACATAATATCACCAACGACGGATTACCAACCGAATAAAACTTTGTTGATTTCCGTTGGTATCCCGTAAGTATATTGTGACGGACTACCGACAGAATGTATTTTGTTGTTAAACCGTCAGAACTAGTATACAAATATTTAGGTTTTCTCGATCTGTCGGAAATCCGTCAGTACCGTCGTAGTTACCAACGGAGCTAAAATTCTGTCGCAGATGCCTTGTTTTGTGCTTTATCGTTGATTTTTGGGTTGAGTGGTTGACCCAAATAATCCCTTTATAAAAAATGCGTCTAAAATAAGCAATCCTAAATATTTTTTAATATACAAGTTGTAGGTTTGGTTGGTTATATCGTTGATTTTTGGGGTTTAGTGGTTGATCCAAATAACCCCTTACAAGCTGTAGGTTTGGTTGGTTATATCTTTGATTTTTGGGGTTGGATGGTCGACCTTCACACTCCGAGTATTTAACAATCTTTCTGAGGGTTCAGTCTTCACTTCGTCTCCTGATCTCCTCTGAGTTTCTTTGCAGCCGTTTAGATAAATTTTCTTCAACAAAGACTTGAATTTATAGGACCCTGTAAGCGTAGCATCAATGGCATCTTCTTCCACTACATCCAGTCACAAGAGACTTAATTAACAATATTAGCAGTAGTTATATTTGTTTATATTGTTGTATTTCTCATCATAGGGTTTTTTGTAGACCTCATTGGGGTTTTGGCCTCTTTGTATGTCGGCCCTCTTTTCCCTGTATATATTTCCTTTGTTATGGAGAGTTGTTTTTAATGGGAAAATACAAAACCTCACAAGATGCATAAATAAGAAACACGTGTCCTCAATAGGTGTAACCTGCATATTGTACAAACTACAGGGTAAACAATGTAAATCAGTAAATAAAAAAAATCAGGGACCAAACCTATCATTTTGCATTTCCTGGTATTTAAAAGGTAGATGTAATAGTCCCGTTAGACGTGTCACAACCACGATGTCCCTGGTCTGAAAGTTCCAAACGGCTATAGAAAAAGGTGTTCTCTTTTATAGTTTCACGTACAAACGCATCTAATGGATCCGGCCACAAAAACTAGGTATATTCTCGTATCATATACGTACATATGTCCTGTTTCATATACACAATTACAGATACGCCTACATAATTACTAATAGATTTTCAATTATATAAACTATGCTATTTCTTGTATAAATTTAATGTTTTCTAATAAAAGTAGTATATTTTTTTAAAGATTATCACAAAGACAATAGATTCAGTATAATAACATGTATTAAATACACATAAAAAAAGGAAATAGAAATTATTGTTTTTATTATTAAATTCAATAAATATAATTATTTTTTATGTGATATAAAAAGATTAAGTGGATGAAAAAAATAATATTTTTGCTTAAAGATAACATGTATGTGGTTTGGCGAGTTTTGTCCTTACTTATCGGGACGACTTTTCAAATTATTAGCTGCAACAGAACCATTGTTATATATCAATTTTCTTCTGAGCTTCGTCGCAATTATAATTTCTTTCCCGATTATAGATTTGAAGTATAGGATCCTTCAAGCATACCATCAATGGCGTCTTCTTCAACTTCATCTATTTGCAAGAGCTTTAAGTATGACGTGTTTTTGAGTTTTAGAGGCGAAGACACTCGTACAAACTTTGTTGATCATCTTTATTATGCTCTTGAGCAGAAAGGCATTCACACTTACAAAGATGACAAGAGAATCAAGAAGGGAAAAAAGATCTGTGATGAACTCATTGGATCCATCGAAGATTCAAAGCTTTACATCATCGTTTTTTCAAAAAACTATGCCTCTTCTTCCTGGTGTTTGGATGAGCTTGTTAAAATAATGGAGTGCCACAAGACCACCGATCATACTGCCTACCCCGTTTTTTATGACGTGGAACCTTCAGAAGTCCGCAAACAAAGTGGGGCAGTTGGAAAAGCGTTCGCCAAATATGAAAACGAAGATGCTGCTGGGAAATGGAGGGAGGCTCTGAAGGAAGCAGCGGATCTGGCTGGGTGGGAGTTGAAGAATACAGCTGATAGGTAATTCTTCATCATATATTTGTTTGTATACAGATTGGATCTGGCTGGTGGTTTCTCCTTGACTCGATGGAGATTTGGCCAAAATTATATTTTACTCAGCGTTGAAAGTAGTATTAACCATTACACAAGCATCATCAATGGTCAATTTCATAAAATTCCGTTGTTTGTTACCCATTGCTATAATGGGTAAAATTTTTAAAGTACAATGCCCTAATTAACAATAGTTTGAAAGTACAATGTTGTAAAGCACAAAAAATATACACTGCTATAATAAAAAATAGAAAATACTTTACTATTTTTTGCATTAAGCTGAAAAACAGATATTTCAAGTTATTTGTTATTTGAAATTCTCACATGCATGGTTATTAGAATTCTTTCTTTCATCAAATCTCTGTGATTTTCTATCATTTTGGTTGTTTACTAGTTCATCTATACCCTGGATGTAAAAGGCTCCGACATGGCGTCTCATGTTTTCATGTTGTCTTGTCGAAATATTAAACAACAAATATGATTAGATGACTAGTTATGACTTTGTATGCTTTCGTGTGTTTTGAAAGTAGTTGTTGCGTGAAATTTTGAGTAAGCTAATCAAATCTTTTTGCCACGAAAAGTGGGTATTTTGCCACGAAAAGTGGGTATTATCGGGACCACTTTTCAAATTATTAGCTGCAACAAACCATTGTTATATATCAATTTTCTTCTGAGTTTCGTCGCAATTATAATTTCTTTCTCGATTATAGATTTGAAGTATAGGATCCTTCAAGCATACCATCAATGGCGTCTTCTTCAACTTCATCTATTTGCAAGAGCTTTAAGTATGACGTGTTTTTGAGTTTTAGAGGCGAAGACACTCGTACAAACTTTGTTGATCATCTTTATTATGCTCTTGAGCAGAAAGGTATTCACACTTACAAAGATGACAAGAGAATCAAGAAGGGCAAAAAGATCTGTGATGAACTCATTGGATCCATCGAAGATTCAAAGCTTTACATCATCGTTTTCTCGAAAAACTATGCCTCTTCTTCCTGGTGTTTGGATGAGCTTGTTAGAATAATGGAGTGCCACAAGACCACCGATCATACTGCCTACCCCGTTTTTTATGACGTGGAACCTTCCGAAGTCCGCAAACAAAGTGGGGCAGTTGGAAAAGCGTTCGCCAAATATGAAAACGAAGATGCTGCTGGGAAATGGAGGGAGGCTCTGAAGGAAGCAGCGGATCTGGCTGGGTGGGAGTTGAAGAATACAGCTGATAGGTAATTCTTCATCATATATTTGTTTGTATACAGATTGGATCTGGCTGGTGGTTTCTCCTTGACTCGATGGAGATTTGGCCAAAATTATATTTTACTCAGCGTTGAAAGTAGTATTAACCATTACACAAGCATCATCAATGGTCAATTTCATAAAAATCCGTTGTTTGTTACCCATTGCTATAATGGGTAAAAATTTTAAAGTACAATGCCCTAATTAGCAATAGTTTGAAAGTACAATGTTGTAAAGCACAAAAATGAATTTACACTGCTATAATAAAAAACAGAAAATACTTTACTATTTTTTGCATTAAGCTGAAAAACAGATATTTCAAGTTATTTGTTATTTGAAATTTTCGCATGCATGGTTATTAGAATTCTTTCTTTCATCAAATCTCTGTGATTTTCTATCATTTTGGTTGTTTACTAGTTCATCTTTACCCTGGATGTAAAAGGCTCCGACATGGCGTCTCATGTTTTCATGTTGTCTTGTCAAAATATTAAACAACAAATATGATCATATGACTAGTTATGACTTTGTATGCTTTCATGTGTTTTGAAAGTAGTTGTTGCGTGAAATTTTGAGTAAGCTAATCAAATCTTTTTTAAAATACAGGCATGAAGCTAAATTTATACAAAAAATTGTGGAAGAGCTCTCACTAGAGTTACGGTCTATAACTTTCACCATTGATAAAAAATTAGTAGGCATGGAGACACGGATCAATGGTGTTTTATCATCTTTGGGAACTAGTTTTGATGATATTCTCATGATCGGAATCAAGGGAATTGGAGGTGGTGGGAAGACAACTTTGGCAAGGGCTGTTTTTGATCAAATATCTTTTCAATTTGAAGGTAAAAGCTTTGTGGAGAATGTTAGGGAAGTTTCAAAAGCTTCTTTTTTCGGTTTAACTTCATTGCAGAACCAAATCCTTTCTGATGTCTTCAATGATCAAGGCATGAACGTAAGAAGTGTTTATGACGGAAAAAACATGATGAAGAGGAGGATGCCTAGTAAAAAGGTTCTTCTTGTTCTAGATGATGTCGATCGTATAGAGCAGCTTGAGGCGTTAGCCGGTGAGACAAATTGGTTTAAACCCGGAAGCAGAATAATCATTACAACAAGAGATGAGCAAGTGCTCATAGCACATAAAGTGAAGTTGATTTGTAATGTCCGATTGTTATTGGATGAGGAAGCAATTTGCCTCTTCAGTAGGTATGCATTTGGGAGAGAGACTCCAGATCAAGGATACAAAAGCCTATCAGACCAAGTTGTACACTATGCTGCTGGACTTCCCTTAACGATCAGAATTTTGGGTTCGTTTCTTTGTGGTAAAACTGTACTCGAATGGATAGATGCCCTAGAAAGACTGAAAAAAATTCCGTTAACGGAAACTCTAAAGAAACTGGAATTAAGCTATATCGGTCTAGAGGAGGATTACAAGGAAATATTTCTAGATGTTGCATGCATATTGAAAGGATGGTCGAAAGCCAGCGCAATCAAAGTGCTTGAAAGCTGTGGATTTCATGCTAGAAATGGTTTACGAGTTCTTGTGCAAAAGTCTCTCATAACTCTTGAATATAATTCCGATGAAGATGATGAGTTTCTGGGAATGCATGACCATATAGAAGAAATGGGCAGGGATATTGTTCGTCGTTTGCACCCAGATAAGCCTAACAAACATAGTCGATTGTGGATTAACAACGAAATTGAAGATATTTTGGCTAATGATTTGGTAAGGATCCAGTTTATTTCTATGTTGGAGAAAACTTAACACATTTTCATTTATTACGACACAAATTTCATGGTAGCTACTTTTGATTTACAGGGTACTGAAGCAACTAGATATATACAATTCTACACTCGGAAACTCAGTGTGGAAATTGTGATGAAAGGTCTTAGAAAGATGAAGGAACTTAGATTTCTTGACTTGTCTGTTGTCGATGGAAGTAAAAGTGATGTTTTTCATCAGAATTGGAAATTTTATAAACTTCCAAATGCTTTACGATATCTGCAATGGAACCATTACCCTTTTAGATCTTTACCCAACACCTTTCAAGCAGATAATCTTGTTGCACTTGAGATGGCTGATAGCAGAATCGTACAACTTTGGGAAGGGGGAGATAGAAAGGTAAAATAATGATTGATTGATTCTTTTGCATCACTCATTTTAGTTTTAAGCATCCATTGCTTTGTTATGACACAACATTCATCTCATTTTTTTTTTACTTATATTAGGTTCTTAAGAAGTTGAGATTCCTTGACCTTAGTTATTCAATGTTGAGGACACTTGATCTTGGGCTTACTCCAAATATAGAGACGTTGACTCTTAAAGGATGTCGGTATTTGGTAGAAGCTCACATGCTTGTTGGATGTTTAAAGCTCAGATCTGCCAACCTAAGTTATTCTACATTGACGACCCTTGACCTTGGATTGGCTCCAAATCTCAAGGTGTTAGATCTTGAAAAGTGCACGGACTTGGTAGAGCTTCATATGCCCACTAGATCTCCTAATCTGAGATCCCTGCAGCTCAGTAATTCAAAGTTGAGGACCCTTGACATTGGGCTCACTCCGAATCTAGAGTATTTGGATCTTAATAATTGTTCTGATTTGGAAGAACTTCACATGGCTGATGGATGTCAAAAGCTCGCATCCCTCAACATTAGTCGTTCAAAATTGAAGAACCTTAACCTTGGGCTGACTCCAAACCTCAAGAAGTTAGATCTTAAAAACTGTTACAGTCTGGCAGAACTTCACATTGCCAATGAAAGTCTAAAAAACCTTGTCTATTTAGACTTAAGTGGTTGTTTGAGGTTTAAATCTTTTCTCTTTAACATAGAGGATGATGCTTCTTGTAGTGAGGACGATGCATCTTGTAGCGAGGGTGACAGTTCATGTTGTGAGGATCATGAGGATGAAACACTGAAGGTTGGCCCTTTAGCTGAGTTACATCTGATTGCGGAGTCCCTAGATAGATGCCCTTTGCACCCCGACAATAATTTGCCAAAGATTCGGTTTACATGTTCTTATAAAGAAGGCAAACCCTTATTGACTAGAAACCTTGAGAAGATTATTTCTGTTGGTCTATGTGCTTGCACAAACCTTGATACATTTTCAAAAAGCATTTGTGGGTTACAACATTTAAGAAAGCTTAAACTCGATTGTGTGGATAATCTGGATTACATTCATACATACACTCAACATCTCCCTGATAACACTTGTGTGTTGAAACGTGTAAAATATTTTAAAGTTAATTCCTGTCCCTTTCTTGAGAAGTTACCTAAGGATCTAGGCAGATTAGAATGTTTAAAGGAGCTAAGTTTCACTTCTGCAAAGATTAAAGATCTTCCTGATAGCATTTATATGTTGAAACATCTTGAATCTCTCCAACTTTATCATTGTTCGTTGCTTGAGAAGTTACCTGAGGATCTGGGCCGATTAGAATGTTTAAAGGAGCTAAGTTTGACTTTTGCAAAGATTAAAGATCTTCCTGATAGCATTTGTATGTTGAAAAATCTTGAATCTCTCCAACTTAATGAGTGTTCATTGCTTGAGAAGTTACCGGAGGATCTGGGCGGATTAGAATGTTTAAAGGAGCTAAGTTTGACTTCTGCAAAGATTAAAGATCTTCCTGAGAGCATTTGTATGTTGAAAAATCTTGAATCTCTCCAACTTAATGAGTGTTCATTGCTTGAGAAGTTACCTGAGGATCTGGGGCGATTAGAATGTTTAAAGAAGCTAAGTTTGACTTCTGCAAAGATTAAAGATCTTCCTGATAGAATTTGTATGTTGAAACATCTTGAATCTCTCCAACTTAATGAGTGTTCATTGCTTGAGAAGTTACCTGAGGATCTGGGGCGATTAGAATGTTTGAAGGAGCTAAGTTTGACTTATGCAAAGATTAAAGATCTTCCTGATAGCATTTGTATGTTGAAACATCTTGAATCTCTCCAACTTAATAGGTGTTCTTTTCTTGAGAAGTTACCTGAGGATCTTTATCGGTTAGAATGTCTAGATAATCTCTACCTCAACTATTGTGAGGTTTTACGAGATATCCCAGACAGCATCTGTACGATGAAATGTCTAAGATATCTCAGTCTCAGTTATTGTGTTCAACTTGAGAAATTGCCTGAAGAACTTGGACGTTTAGAATGTTTAGAAGTGTTGGACATAACACATACATGCATAAGTCATCTTCCGCAGAGCATCCTTTTGTCGGAAGGGCTGTTTGTTATTGGGGCCGAGACTGCTTCTTCAGGCATCTGATTTTAGATCCGAGATACGAATTTCTGATGCAATTCAGAAGCCAAGAGAGCAAGTTGCTGATGCAGAGGTATTAGTCTAGTATTTGTTGTAATTATTTCATTTATTGAGGGGTGTAATTTGTATGTATTTCAACTATATGTAGTACATAACTCCTAGCCCTTTGGTGTGGAGATTCATTAACTTTACATGGTATCAAGAGCCTTCAATCCCTCCCTTCCTCTCCCTCCTTAACCGATACCTCACTCCCTTCCTATTCTCTCTTCTGTTTTCTTTCACCCTCCCCATGAACACCATCCTTTACCTCTAGTGGTTGTTGAGGCCAACAAAATAAACCCTAATTCTCTAACATAAAATAATGTATAGTGGTAAAGGGATCAAATCCACGGAGAATGGTTCAATCTGTAAAACCATGCGATAAATTCAAAACGAGATATATTTTAAAACAAAATAAAATAAAAAGGGGGATTTGTTGTTTTAGTTAAGAATGAAAATAAAAGTAAATAATCAAATTTTTGGTGAAGTGAATCAAATATGGAGAACAAATCAATATTGGGTTTCATCATAATTCCAACTAGTTAGTTTATCATCAAGATTTATGGTGCAATGTATTTAATTTAATCTAGCTTGGCTATAGCATCTCAAAAACTTGAAACACCTAGATTCTTCTTAATTGTATGGAAACTAGAAAACTTCTTAATAACCGTTTTAATTAAAGTCAAAAGTCAAATAAGCATCCAACTCTAGTATAATGACTAGCAATATAGATCTAAGAATCACCAAACTTGAAGGAAATCAATAAGCTTCCATTTCTCCTTGAAAAACACAACTCCATGATTTTAAAAAAGAATATAAGCATCCACAAAAAATCATTTGTCACTAGTTTGTTTTAGAAATCGATTACATAATTAGAAAAAACAAATGACAATAACCATTCAAGCATTCAAACTCATGAATAAGAACACAAGAACAATTTAGAATTTTAAACAAAGTTGCATTCATAGATTAAGAACTAAATGCTCATAAATCTTTCAAACCTTAACTAGTTATTCATGGATTACACCCAATATTGATGATAAAAGTCTAGCCAAGCATGGCTAGAACAAACAAGAGAAGTAGAAATGTACCAAACATAAAATATAGCAGCCCTTAGCTTGAAATGGCAAAAATATCACTCGGGACATTTTGCGTAGGTTGCGCAAGGTTAGTGTAAAAAGTCACGCAGGTCGTATGAGTGGGCAAAAAGCCCATTTTGGGCCTGATCCGGTCCATCTCGCTAAAAGTGCTTCTTGTCCCTTTCTTCTTTGATCTAAACCCGAAATTTGACTTCTTTGACCACCATTTTGGGCTAGGTAAACCTAAAGGAGCCCAAATCTTTATTCATGGTCCATTTGCTTGCTCCAAATCCAAGCCCGATAATGATCCAAGCATCCGAAATTCAGCGTTCACTAATTTTTCTGCTCCGCTTCCGCATAATTCTCCGCTTCCGCATTATTCTCCGCTCCCGCTACTCTTTAAAATTATCTATAATTAAACACAAAAAGACTAGAAAGTATCCCGAACGATAAAAAATATAAATATAGAAAATATGCATGCGGTTTAAACTAAAAATGAATTAAAACGTGCTATATAAATTATAAAAATAAGAAATAAAAACAAAGTGTCAACCTCATTACCATCCGTCTCTCCTCCATCTCAGGTTATGGTAGATGAAAATACCACCGTGAACCCGGCGCTTGCGGAGTGGCTCACGGCTGATCAACGTGCCATAATTTTCCTTCAAGCTTCACTTATCAAAGAGGCGTTTTTTGAAGTTGTGGGCCTTTCTACCGCCTACGCGATTTGGTCGGCTCTTCAAGCCGCGTATGGCAATTCCTCTATGGAACGGGTGCAAAACCTTCGTGATCAACTTCGGCTTCTCTCCAAGAGTTCTGCTAGTGTCTCGGAGTTTGGCCGGAAATTCAAAACACTTTGTGATCAGTGTTCTACAGCCGGTCACACCGTTAGTGAATCCAACAAAACCCATTGGTTTTTGTGCGGTTTTGGGAGCTTCTTTGAAATATTCTCCAACGCTGCCTGTGCTTCCCGCTCGACCCATGCATTTCTCCAAATCTTATTGTAAACTAACATATGATGATGGTGGTCCCTCATCTTACGAAAAATTTATTATCTATTAGTAAACTAACATATGATAATGATATGGATGTGCATTTCTCCAAATCTTATTGTTCTATTCAGGATCGAATAACGAAGCGAGTTTTGGGAAGATGTGATTGTGGGCTTTATGTTGTTTCCACCAAACTGTCAGCATGTGCGTTTTTTGCTAATAAAAGATCCACAGCCTCATTCGAACTATGGCACTCTCGCTTGGGGCATGTGTCTTTTGGCACTATTTTTTTTTAAATAAACTTGGTCATGTGTTGCTAGCTTCTATTTTACCAAAACCGGTTTTTTGCTAAAAAAAAAAAAAACTGGTTGTTTGTTCGCCCATGTGTTGGATTTGATTCATTGTGACCTTTAGGCCCGTCACCGGTTACTTTGGTTGACCCTTATCGCTATTATGTTACATTTGTAGATGATTTTTCACAGTTTACGTAGCTCTACCCACTCAAATCTAAATCGGACTTCTTTGCCACCTTTGACGTGTTTATCACATTTGTGGAAAATCAATTCTCCGCTAAAATTAAAATTTTCAAAGTGATGGGGGTACGGAATTTACCAACAGTAATGTTAAAACCTTATTACGTGAGAAGAATTTTTCATCAAATTTCCTGCCTATATACACCGCAGCAAAATGGGCGGGTTGAATGCAAACATCGTCACATTGTTGAAACGAGGCTTGCAATGATGTTTCATGCGCATGTCCCGACATCTTATTGGGTACATGCTTTTAGCTCCGCCATGCATGTCATCAACCGTCTTCCTCCCAAAGTTCTCTCCATGAAGTCCCTATTTGAGGTGCTCTTTGGATGGTTGCCTTCCTATGACAATTTTTGCACTTTTGGGTGTCGAGTGTACCCGTACTTACGGGACTCTTCCGCGCACAAGTTATCTCTCCGAAGCATTCCATGCGTATTTATTGGGTACCACTCTCAATACAAGGGCTATCAATGTCTGGATCCGGAGTTCTCCCGCATTTTTATTAGACGACATGCTCGATTTGATGAATATTGTTTTCCGTTTCGTGACTCCACCGCGGCGACACCCATTGCCACAGTGCCATTACACTCGTTCCTCGGGGACTCTACTCCCGCCTCCTCCACTTCCATCGCACGTGATCTACCCGCCGCCCCCTCGGCTCCCGCTGCCTCCATGGCTCCTACTTTGAACCCGTGTGGCTTTTGTGATCATCCTGACACTTCGTCTCCCGAGCCTGCGGTTCCCGCTCTTGCCCCTTCCGAACCATCTGCGTCCAAGGCCTCTTCCGCACCTTCTGACTCCGAGGACACCACTGTGGGGACTCCTCCCACGCCCGCTACGGAGCCTGCTCCCATACTTACACCCGCACCCACGCCTCTACCTTCTCATCCGATGGTCACTCTTGCCAAAGCGCGGTCTTTAAGCCGCGACATCGTGCTGGTCTTGCTCATTTGCGGCATCACGAGCTTCTCTCGGCCATTTTTCTGCTACAGACCCTGCCTCTTACTCTGTCGCGATGCGTGACCCTAAGTAGCATGCCGCCATGCCCTCGAAAATGCTTGCCCTCCACCAAAATCGTACTTGGACTTTGGTTCCGCATCCACCCAACTCTAAAATTGTGGAGTGCAAGTGGTTGTTTTATACCAAGTACCGTGCTGATGGGATTATTGAACGGCATAAGGCTCGCCTTGTTGCGCAAGGCTGTGATGGGGCTTGACTTTTCTCACACGTTTAGTCCTATGGTGAAAGCTGCTATGATCCATGTTGTCCTCACCCTTGCTATAATTAATGGATGGAACTTGTGGCAGCTTGATGTCAACAATGCGTTTCTACATGGCACTATGGGGGACACCATTTTCATGCAACAACCTCCGAGTTTTCTGGATTCTCGATACCTAGATCATGTTTGCAAACTGAATAAAGCTCTATACGGCTTGAAGCAAGCCCCGCGTGCATGGTCGCCTCAGTCAATTTTTGGTCTCGAGTGGTTTCTCTTGCAGTCAGGGCTGGAGGCGTCGCATATTCCATCTGGCCTATTTCCCAGTCAGGCCAAGTATGCTCACGATATCGTTTCTCGCGTGGGCCTTCTTGACGCCACTCCTACCCCCTTGGATACACATGCCTCTCTGCTTAGTGGGGGTACTCTATGAGGGCCCCACTCGTTATCGTTCCATCGTTGGTGCTCTCTAATACCTGACAATTAGGACATTTCTTATGCTGTGAATCAAGTCAGCCAGTTCTTAGCTGCTCCCAATGTTGCTCATTTCCAGGCCATGAAGCGGCTCCTTCACTATGTCAAGGGCACTCGCTTGGTTGGTCTCACTTTCTCCAGGCCGAAGCTTACCACAATTGTTGGTTACTCTGATGCTGATTAGGCTTGCTGCCTTGACACCCGCTCTCCACCTATGGCTACTCGATATTACTAGGGGGTAATCTTGTATCCTGGAGTGCAAAGAAGCAGCCGACTGTCTCCCGCTCCGGTTGTGAGTCTAAATATCGAGCCATGGCGAACATAGCTGCTGAGATCATCTGGATCACTCATCTTCTACCTGAGATGCATGCCCTTCCATTTGGTCGACCGAAACTTCTCTGTGACAATTAGAGTGCGCTCTTTCTTACTCAGAGCCCTGTGTCTCATAAGCGTGGAAAACATATTGATCTTGACTATCATTTTGTTCGTGAGCTCGTTACCTCTGGAAAACTCCTGACTATGTTTGTTCCTACCAAGCTCCAAGTAGCGGATATCTTCACGAAGAATCTTCCTCGTCTGCAATTTGCAATCTGAGCAGTTCCGTTGCAGGGATCTCAGTCTAGTATCAGTTGCAATTATTATTTCATTTATTGAGGGGTGTAATTTGTATCTATTTCAACTATGTATAGTACATAACTCCTAGCCCTTTGGTGTGGAGATTCATTAACTTTACATGAGGTATTACTAGACATCACTAATAAGCTCATGACTTCTATTAAGGCACAAAGTAATGAAAGACTGACTGCATCTGACTTTGTATCTTGTCTACTAAAGAACTTTGGTCAAATTTTTGGAGTAGGAAGTGATGGTACTGATGAAATTAAAAACTCTATTAGATGGAGAGACATTGGAATTCCGGTATTTCATGTTTTTCTCAAGGATGATGGATGTTGCACAATGTAAATACCATACATTACCAATCTCTCTCTACCCTTTGATATTTAAAGTTACATTTGTTAATTGTTTTTTTTAAATCACAGGCTTGGGCCAATGAATTCTAAAATTAAGCAACGAAAGCTTGTTGAGCAAAGAAAGCGTGTAAGGCTAAACGAAAAAGCACGCCTTGAAGAGGTAATTATAATTGCAATAAAAAGTTAATTTGCATTTATGAATCGTATAAAATTATACATTGTGCTGACTTTTGCAGCTTGCTTCAAGTGTTACAGAAGAAAACCAATCTGGAATACCACTAGGTTTTGTTTATTAGCATCCAACTGTGAACCTAAAGGTACTCCAGATTTATGACAATAGTATTATGCAGATTTGATAGTTTATTTTAGCAACCTACTTTGAAAATAAATAGTATTTTAGCACCCAACTTTTGAAGGTAATTGTTTTTTTTATCAACCCAGGTTTAACGAAAAAATAATGGAACTTAAAACAAATGACAGAACTGGTCTTATTAGGAGATTTCAAGAATCTTTTTTATATAATGGTAATGAAAAAATGTCCGATATGGTCCTTTTTGCAAATAGAGGACTAAAATGGTCCTAAAATAAAGAGCATTACATGGTAAAGTTCATCGGTTGTGTGTACAAGAGGAAGATGCTCCAAATCTTGATTCTGGTAGCCTATCTTTTTGTGGGAGGAAATGCCAGGAGGTATGGAATTAGTGTTTCCAGTTGGAATTAGTATAAACTAGGATTATTGTCTAATGGCCCAATAAACTAGTATGAAATATTTTAAATGGTCATGAAAGTTTTTTTTTTTTTTTTTTTTGCATTTAAGGTCCTTAAAGTGGTAAAATATATATCAAAAAGACCATTTTAAGGGATGTGACCTGGTCATCCGGTTAACACACCTTCTTGACATGCCACGTGTCATCTTATTTAGCACAACATGTGCACGTGGCGCTGACATGGCGACCACGTGGCTTTTTTAAAAAATAGCTATATATTTTCATTATTTTTAAAAAGCATTATACATTACGACCCACTTCCTGCGCATAACCCATCATCTAGTGGTCTTCATCTCCTAGTCCTACCTCTCCTTCTCCGGTCACTACCTTCATCTCCGGACAATAACAACGACCAAGATTCCTGGTAGCTTCAAAGAATACGACATCGGCACTATCAATTTAAAAGGTCAAATTGATCAGGTTATTAAGCAGAACATCAAGAAAAAGAAGAACAAATTGCAAAATTGCTTTATTAGTTCGATAACCATAGTAATCGGAATGGGTTTACAGACTTACAATAAGTATATCTTACCATGCCGCTTTAGGGATCACATTCGAAACTCTAGAAAGGAATTCGAAGATGCATCGAAGATTTCAGGATTTGTAATAAAAAACGATAATTTCATGAATCGAAGCATCGATAGTCGCTTTTCATTACAATTGAAGCATTGATAGTCGTTTCAATGTTTAACTATATGCAATTTTAAAATAAAAGCGAAAAAAAGGCACACATACACACAAAAACACACACTACCTGTAAATATATCGAAATGGGTATCAGGGTGATTGTTAGAGTTGAATTGAATGATATATAATCTGATTGCTGATGGATCAATGAAGCATTGATAGTCGTTTCAATGTGAAGCATCGAAGATTAAGTTTCTGCAGGTCCTGAAAAACGTAAATTTCAGGAATTGTAATGAAATTAGTCGAAGATAACTTTAAAGAGATAAGGGTTTTTCCAAGTAAACGGAATTTTAGGGAGCTCGATAGGGATTTTAGTCCCGATTGAAAGATCAAATTCCTTCAAATTACGCACAATTGCAGTGCCAATCCACAAATAAAGCTACAAATTTTCATGGAAAAGATCCGTAAGTTCAGGGAAATTAAGCATCGCCGACTTACCTTTTATGGAAAGTGCGCGACGTCGTGGGCACGTGCGGCCATCTCCGGGTTAGAGAAGGTTCCAAGCCAAATCCGTGACTTTTTCTTGGGTTCCCGGATCTCCGATACCCATTTTCCCCATGCTCGCTTCCTCGCCCCTCTGTAAACAATGCTTACTGTTATTCCCTTTGCTACAGTTACTGCTATATCCATCATCATCAGGATTGATCTCTTGAATCATCTTCACTCTTTTCGGATTCGGTTCAGTCAACCCGGTTCTTGTTGAAAATGGGTTCGATAATGCGGGTGGTTGTTGATTCGGTCTCGAATCCCGCCTCCACCATTTTGAGTCAACTTCCGCCGGTGCCACTAGCTAACTAGCTTCAAATCAAGAAATCTTGGAATGGGTTACCTGTCTCGAACTTAAAACAAGCTTGAAAGAGTTATATCTACACGTAAAAAGAAAGAAGAAATCTTCGATCACGCATGGCTGTTCCTCAACACAGTTTCCTCCGTAAATGATGGCTCATCGTCGTTCCATCCACTTACACTCCGTAAAATCTTTTTTTGTTGATTATAAAATTTTGTATTTTTGGAAAAAAAAAAAAAAAAAAAGCCAGGTAGACTAACTCTAGGTGAAACCGGGGTTAAAAGAGGTGCTTCCTTTTTTTAACAGGTTAAATAAAAGTTGAGTGACTGAAAAAACCCAAAAAAAAATTCAATGACCATTTAAAATATTTCATATTAGTTTATTGGGTGATTATGACAATAACTGTATAAACTAATATGTATCTAATACTTTGTGTTCCTTTTTAGCTTTTTGAGCAACTACAGACATATCTCGGGGTGAAATTGAGCTTGAAGATTGATTTTCATTGACACTGCTTCAACGTGCTGCTTCAACATGCTGATGTCAGCCAAGATTCTACATTCTTGATGTTGTCTACAATTGTGTAGGTACGTTGTCATTAAATATATTTTGTTTGTTCTATAATCTGTTAAGTGGGTGTGGTTTAATAAGTAATGTTGTTTATTTGAAATTCTTTTCAGATCGAACTTCAAGTGTTTGGATTGTTCTAATTTTGGAGAGAGGTGACGAATTGATCTCAGCACCATCTATCAGGATACCTTTTTTGGTTACCTTTTTATTTTTTTTTTAAATTTTCTTTCATAATTACATTTTTGGTTCTCAAGTATATATTATATTTGCATATTTGGCCCCAAAAAGTTTTTGATTGCAATGTTGGTCCTTATCTGAGGTTTTTATAATGTTTTTGGACCGTTTTTCAAGTAAAATGACTGTTTATTTTCCCTGGGTATACCTAAATTGTTCAACTTTGGTCCCAAAAGTTTGTCGAATTTAGAGTAAATCATAGCCTCCAAACTAACCTTATTTGGAGGCTTTCCCACATCTGCATGTATGATTTAAATGCTTTGATAACACTTTTTATATACTTATGATAATATTATTGTTTATATTTTTGATATTAGGGTTTGATGTAAGTGACCTATCTGAAGCTGTACCTCAAGACATTACAAGAAAAAAGATCTTTAATGACACGCATTGCGTGTCATTTAAAGGGTATAGATGACACACAATGTGTGTCATTGAATCCCAGTCATAAATTAAAGATGACACACATTTGTGTGTCATAAATTTATGACATACATTTACGACACGTATTGTGTGTCATTGAAGCCTCAGTCATAAATGAAAAGATGACACACAATTGTGTGTCATAAATTTATAACATACATTTACAATACACGATTTGTATGATAAAAAACTTCTTACCTTCTTATCATAATTTTACTTCTTATATGATCATTCTTATATATATATATATATATATATATATATATATATATATATATATATATATATATATATATATATATATATATATATATATATATATATATATATATATATATATATATATATATATATATATATATATATATAATATTAAATGAAATTCTTAAATATTGTGTTAATATAGAACTCACAGTGGACCATTGGATCAATAAAATCCATGACTGTTAAAATTTCTGTTTTTTTTAATTAAAAGCATAACAATAAGCGTGTTTTTAAAAGCAAAGCCCCGGTTAAGGGTAAAAGAGTAAAATCCCCAATTCCCTTCAACAACTGAATATACGATACGCTACAATCACGCACACGATATCATCAGTTTTCAAATTCTACAGAATCAAGCATCAAAGCATAGTTTACAGTTGCAATTCAACGAGCATAGTTTTCAAACCTAAATCAACGATGTCAGGGAGAAGAAGCAGTCGCCGGTAAGTCTATTCTCAAAGAATGTCAAGCATAGTTTTCAAAGTCTATTCTCAGATAATGGTTTGTAAAATTGTTGTTGACGTAAAAAAATAGTTACGTAAGACTTTTCACAGTCAATTTTCAGAGAATGGTAAGCAATGTCATTGATAAGTAAGTGTAATAGCATGTTCATGAATAATTCTCAAAGAATGTTATATGTGTTTAATAACTGTAGTACACATACTAAATATTCTTGTATAATATTTATACCATTCTCGGAGAATGGGGTAATTATATATGTTTACTGAGGGCTGGGAACTGCTATATGGAAAGCCATATTCTCTGATAATGCCCCATTATCTGAGAATGAACGTGAACCATTCTCATGAACGTGAATGAATGCTACTGCATTCTCATCGACATTCCTCCCCATTCTCTGAGAATGCCTTTCCCAAACCAAGAAGAAAAAAAGGCGGAGATTGATTTTTTTGACGAACAGTTGTAGTTGAATGCAAATCCATCGCTACTATCAATTACGCAGATCTGCCGCCTCCGCCTCCAGCACCGACCACCGTTGATCTTCACTTCCTCCGCCTCCATCAGTTCCGATCTCCGCTTCTTTCGCCTCGATCAATGTTTGATTTCGGATATGTGATTTTGAGTTAGGGCACGCTCGAAGATTTGTTACCGTAGTTTTAGGGATTGATTGAATTCTCAAATTGCCCCTATCAAATGATTGGTCCAGAATTAGTCCTACAATCACACAATATTTAGAAAATGTATTTGAACATATATATATATATATATATATATATATATATATATATATATATATATATATATATATATATATATATATATATATATATATATATATACACACACACACACACACACACACAATCCACTACACACAATAATATCATATCAAATACTTATTAAGAAACATCACAAAGTAAGTTATCATAAATATCGTACTCGTCTACCAAATATCACCGAAAAATAAACTTTGCTACAAAAGACACATATTCTTCACGAAAATCATCAATATCAGCAACTGTGTAATTCTCCTTGCTGTCCCCAACCTGAAAGTAAGGTAAAAAATATTTATTAAACTAATGCCACAATAGAAAACGTTCCTAGATGTAAATAGATCTTTAAATTACCTACTATATTTTATACTCAAGAAGTTGTCTGCATATGAAGGGAATAATTTATGAGTAGTAATAAGTTCTGAACTTCTAATGTACATAATTGTCTGCATATGAAGGTAATACTTTTATAGTTATATTTGGAAAAATTAAAAATTGATATAAATCATGAATTATTTAAAAAATGATGTATCATAAAAAATTGAATTTCTGAATGTACATAATTATTAGATCGTTCATATTCACAACCATTCAGCAAAAATATATATATGTATCAAAATCAATATATATTTATCGCATCTTACCTAATATTTGAATAACCAATGACTTATTTTACAGTAATATTTGAAAAACCAATGACTAAAACCATGGAATCCCATTGTTCAGCCAAAAACTTACACACCTCAATGATTTGATTAAGCTCAATGTTGAACACTTGACGTGTATATTATTATGTTCTTTTGTTTCAACTTAGGAGTGATTAAGCAGAAGTCATCCAACAATTCCCTGAAATCATAAAAACAATTAATCATCATAATAATCCAAAGATTCCAGAAACTTTGAAATCTTTGGAAATGTATATGATTGACTAATGTAACACCACATTACCTTGTACGTTTATTATAGGTTAAATATAATAAAAGGGTAATTTGGTCATTTTACCATAAAAGGGTAATTTAGTCTTTTGACCATGGGAAGGATCTAATATGTAAAAATATTGTTTGCTTGTGGCAAAAGTATAAGAAAAGAAAGTTTATTGTGATAAAATGGGAGAAAAGTGCCAAAAGTTCAAGGAATGGAACTTAGGGACTAAAATTGTAAAATCTGGAAGTATAAATAGGAGGTTTGACTCTCCATTTGTGGTTGAACGTTTGAGAAGGATCGGGAAGAAATTTTGATACACGATTTCTTGAAATTCACAAGAGTTGAAGCAAGAAATCGAAATCATAGCTTGGAATTAAAGATTTTGAAGCAATTAAGGTTAGTAATTTGAGTTCTAACCTAAGTGTTCTTGGTAGGTTTTCATGGATGAACTAGAAACTGTAATTCCAGTTATGATCCATGATGTTTATATGATTTCTATGTTTAAAACATGTTCATATGATAAGAACATGCATTTGAAACAAATGATTTTGGTGATTTTGATGAATTTGGGATTTTTGGGTTCAAGAACCCAAAATCAAGATTTGTATGATCAAGTTTGATTTTAATGGTTTTGTTAAGTCCTAAAGATCACTTAAGATGTATTAAGACATTCCTAAGTGATTATTTTCAAAGATTTGCATTTTTGGTGAAAAATGTGAAAAACGGGAATTGTTGGAAATGTTTGATATTTATAGTTTCCATTGGTTAAAACCAGATGTTAATTGATGGTTTTAGTCATGGAATGAACCTAAAATGATTAAGAAGTGAATTAAGGACTTAATATGAGAAAATAGAGGTCTGCAGTGCAAAAATCGGACTGAATTGGGGGTCTGCAGCAAGAGCACGGGTCGTGCTCCCCCTGCAGAGTAAAAGTAGAGTGCTAAAAGTGCATGCACGAGTCGTGCCCTTTATGTAGCAAAATATGCACGAGTCGTGCACTTAAACAAGGGGTTTTGAAGTTGGAAATTGATGCTAGGCATGTCCAATAGACTTCAAACTTTAACTACGAGTCCATGATGATATGAAAAGTCTTGGAAAAATATGAAATTGAGAATACGACTCTTCGTGGGCACTATAGAACAATACGTGTATACCGGAGAAGTATAAAAATGAATAGAAAGTTGTTTATAACAAGGATTCTTATCTAGTTACAACCCGTGGTGGTTTTATAATGAACTCTAGTGTAGTAGAGTCACTTGTAGTATCTTTGACTTATTACCATGACATATATGTGTATATATAGGTATTAGTCAAGTGGATTTCGAAGCACGTGTAAGGAGTAACTAGATACATCCTTAGCAAGTATCCAGGTGAGTAATCTCACTTATATCATACATGATATGTGTTGATTGAACTGTTACAGGTTGAAACTATTTTGGGGGACGAATTTGACAGTTTTAAAGATATATTAAAAAGGCAATACCAGATAAGCCGTGAGTCTGAAAAAGACAAGAACGGAGCTGTGAGTCAATAAAAAGACAATACCAGATAAGCCGTGAGTCTGAAAAAGACAAGAACGGAGCTGTGAGTCAATAAAAACACAATACCGGGTAAGCCGTGAGTCAATGAAATGACAAGAACGGAGCCGTGAGTCTAGGAAAAAGCGGGGCAAACTCGTGAGCCATAAATGATTATGATATTGGATGTTATATCCAACTGGTGTGGCCTATATGGCTATGATATTGTTATATGAAAATGGTGCGACCTTATGGCTATGATATTAGATGATTAAATCCAAATGGTGCGACCTTATGGCTATGATATTGAACTTTGAATTTAAATGGTGCGGCCTTATGGCTATGATATCGGGTTATTGAAACCAGTTGGTGCGGCCTCAGGGCTATGATATAAATGTTGAAACTGTTTGGTGCGGCTTATATGGCCAGGAAATACGGTGCAGTCAATTGTGACTAAGAAATATGGGACAGAAATGGTTAGATATGATAAAATGTTCAAATAACTGATGTGATTTGATAATCATATGATATTATGGTTCAGCCTGTAAGGCTATGAAGTAGGATGTGAAATCCTAAGAGATGTATGGTCAGCCAGTAAGGCTAGGAGTTTGGATCCGATATCCAGATAAATATATACAGTTAGCCGGAAGTGGCTATAAAGTGGAACTTGGTATCGAAAAGATGAGTAATAAGATGTTTATCATATATAGAGAATTATTTATGAATGTATTTTTTATACATGTTATTTGCAGGTATGATTACTCACTGAGCTTTATAGCTCACGTTATCTGTTAAATGTCCCTGCAGGTTAGCATGATCCTGATGAAGGGTTTTCTAGCAAACAATGAACACAAAAACTCTTATGGTTCACATGCAACCCTAGAAAGATCTATGTTTTCTTCTATGAAGATAATAAACTAAAACCTAAAGGCCAACAATTATTTCTAACGTTTAAATCAGAAGAACCAACCTTTGAATCTTGTTCTTGAAGTTAGCAGCAAAAGTATCCTGCCTCAGATGAAAGTCATACCCACAGCAATGGAGAAGACAGTCCAGCAGAGTAATCTTGGTTGAGGTTGGCGTGAATAATAGGGAGCCAGAGGGTTCCTTTTATAGCCTCCTAGGGTTACACCTGAAACCCTAAGGAGCCTCCAAGTGGGCAAGCCTGTTGACCACTTGGACCAGATCCCTAAACCCTAATTAGGGTTTTCGCCAACCCTAGAGAAACCTCCAAGGGTGGCGCCACTTTTGGCCCCTGGACTTCTCTTTGCCAGTTATTCAACTATTGAATAAATACAAACTAGTCCTCACACTCTTAATTAATTAATTTAATCACTAAATTAAATCCAATTAATTCTAGATTAAATCTCAATTAATTATTATAGTTTCTAATTAATATATTAACACTTAAATATATTAATAAACCATTTAATTAATTCTATTGATTTATTACACAATTAATAAATCAACCTTTTACTCTACTGAACTCTATCCTGACCTCCAGCTATGAGGGCAACCCAAATGGACTTTGCTTCAATTAACAAGATAAATATAGTTGTAAAGTCATGGCTTAGACACCTAATATAACAGTCTCCCACTTGGATAAGTCTATGACTTTAATTTATCTTCTGATTAATAAACAACCTGCAGCTTCCTAGAAACTGCTACCGAACTCTTACCCAGTCAGTTCTGTCCATAGATAAGTGATCATATGATCCTTCGTCCAACAAGATATTTTCAGACACGAGACATGGATTGAGATCAATCTCTGTCTGATACTCTGTTTCCCGATTTCCGATTCTGCTTATGACTTTAAGACTTCTAATTGAACACATCAATTTAGTCCCGGCTGGCCAGCACTTTAGTCAACTTCAAAATCATCGAGCGGCCTACAGATATCTGTTTTCCATCAGGGTCAAGGAACGAATAAGCTTCGACTCATATGATTGTGTCTTTTACTTATCAAATCGTACACAACAATGCGTTTTATAACATCGAGTTACCGATGCGTTTCGCATCATCAATGCACAACCGACTCGTAAATTTCAACTCATATGTCTCCGCTTCAAGATCATACGATATTATTGTCTCAACATTGCTCGTGATGTAATCCATGAAGCAATCTATTGAGCGCGGGTTTATCTAATACTCAAATCTCTATTTCTAAGTACTCGTGAACGTTGTAGCAGTCTTACTGCAATGTCTAACTCCTTAGACAATCTACAAACCAATTCATGACAGTCTTCATTCATACTTACTCCCGAAAAGTATGAGCGACTGTGGACCTTTTGAATAATCAAATTATTCGGGAAGTGAAACATGCAAAATTGAAACTTAAAATCTGACTAGTGGCTACTATTGTCTAATTACCAAGTCTCCACGAGGTAATCACCAACTAGGATTTTACATAAACTATTATCGGTTTCTAGATTCCTTTTAAACTATTTAATTCGTGTTATGTATCTTTGTCTACTTGACCTTTCACTCTTTCTATGTATTCAAATGTTACACATTTATACACTTTATCCGATCGGATATCCTTCCGATGATATTTCAATTTTAGTCATACCGTCATTCTCACTAACAACTCCATTCTATGTACTATGACTTTCCATGGTTCTCGGGATCTTTAGTCCACACGACTGCACCCTAAGACTATTTCGAGGTGTTACGATGTGCCGGTGAGCCTCACCCGTTCCATCGGAATGCCAACGAAATTCTTTAACCATTAAGTCTTTTCAAATTGTTATCAACATTCTCCCCTAATCATTTTCCAATGATTTCTCATGTATGTACAAAATCCATTAAGTATTCCCAGCCAGGTCATATCCTGAATCTGACTCAGTATGCTCCAAGCATTAAGTCATCAAGATATGTTCATGACACTTCTGATCGATCCAAGAAACTTGTTGGATTTGATCTAGTCCTATTCCAAACCCTTTTGGAATCTTAGGATTACTTATGATCCTTGTGTCATGATTTTCAATAACTATTTCCTTTCGGAGACTTTTTTCCATGCATCTTGAATCTTATCAAGGTCATGCTTACTATGGCCAGGTCTATACTGATGAAAACATCTATCTGATAGATGTCTATGGATTATGTGAGTATGCTGCACCTTTTTTGTATGCAAAATCATTACAATTTGCAATGATAGGAAACTCTTTTCCTGAGCTATGCATCTTGAGTCTCATCAAGATCATCTTGGCAGAGTTTCGATCTATCTCATAGACGTTTATAACCACCCGAGCATGTCGTATCTTTATTAAGTCTTTCATAGCGATCCGTCTCTTAACACCAAGTCATTATACTTTGTAATGAAAAGAGACGTTTGCTAGAAACAGTATGTAACACACATATTGAGATAGATAACAGCAATACTCCCACTGGCTTTGACACGGTTATGGACTATTCACAAAATCCAGAGCTTATGGCACATTTTGAGAATCCAAACCTTTCTGACATCTTAATGGAAATCTTTCAGCCCATTCTCAAAATCCAATCCTTTTGCATATTTTGAGAATCTGAATATCCTTTCTTATGAGATGCCCGCGGGGATATCCCGGGCCCGTGTACCTTTATACTGGAATATTCTTTGTGAGTCCTCATTAGTGTGCCGGTGATCCACACGCGCTCTACTAACGACTTACAATATGCAGTATCCTTTCGGATTTCATCTTCTATTGAGAGCGCTTCTCTCGAAGTCAATTACATGACTCTGAGTATCGTCTCACTCAACCAGATGTTCTGAAGGTACGTTTCTGTCCATGTTAGTTTCTTTTGACGATTACTCCCACTGGTTTTAAGACCAGTTGTAAAATCAATCAAACTGTCACATGGACTGTATCTCGTCCTAAAGTTCTCTTAATTGGCAGCAACCGGGCTCACCAATGCTTCCAAGTAGTCGTATTGAAAATCCGTACCAACTATAGTGTTTTACCACTATTCGGTATGTCACCCCGATCATAACTACTTATGACGGTGATTAGTACTACTGGTCAAGAGAAGACTATGTCAGTATTAAAACAGAAATCTAATTTCTGCTCTAAGCCTAGTGATGACTAAAGGTTCTTTCACTTGGCTAATCCTGAACTCATTCAGGACTATCCCAAACTCCCACTGTCTCCTTAGAATGTGAGTTCTTTCTAAAAGAGCTCTTTCTTTTCCAGGTACAGCGGGATAGCCAGTGAAATGACATTTCTGATTAGGTTCAGGCCAGTCATGAGGTTCGGACGAACACTACAAGACCCTGGACCTTTAATGTACAAGTGGGACAATCCCAGCTTTACATTTCAGATAATGTCTGCAAAACCTACTTAGTCGAAGGATGTGGTTGGAATATGGTCTGACTGGTTTAATGTTTAATTTACGGGGAACTAATTGGCAATGTATCTCATACATTGAGGATCGAACTCTTTCGACCAACGATCCATCATCTTCCCTAAGACACATTATAACTATTAATGTTCTTGGAAGAGAATAACTGTGAAACATTTTCCCAGTTTAAGTTGTCACTCAGGTTCTGTGGGTCTTGTCCTTCCTTTGAAGTCCTTGAACTGTTCAAAATATTCAATCCAATCGCTTATTCTGATAAGCGAAGTCATATTTGTCATACCGAATGACAAATATTGTGAAGTACAAACAATTGTGTTCTATTTGAAGATTCGAGCAATACATATAAACTGATGTGTCCATTGCTCCTAATCTCAATGTCTTTTACATCTCTATGTAAACTTATGACTTTGTTAATTCTGTTCAAGACTTGCAATCTTCAGTTGACTCCAAGTCAACTGATTCCAAAATCCTATCCCTTGGATCTTTGGGCGATTCATTTCTTGCCACATGTGCTTTATAAAGAACTTAATCATCATCTGACTCTAAGTCAAATGATTCCAAAGTCCTGTCCAACTAGATCTTTGGTTGATTCATTTCTTTACACATTAAGAACTCAATTCATCATGTGACTTTAAGTCAAATGATTCCAAAGTCCTGTCCAACTGGACCTTTGGTTGAATTGATTCTTATTAACAATCATAAGGGATACAATTCCTAAAATCCAAACACTTTGGATGCATTCAACATTCAGGTTATTACTAATTTTGCATTCAACACAATCATACAACATTTCAAGGATATTTCAAACAACATGTGTTAAAAGAAAATCGACAATTTTATTAAAACAAAATCCTTGAACAATGTATAATATGATAGACAATGTCATACGCATCTAATAAGCTAATAACATTTTTTTTAATATCTAACTAAACTTCAAAACCGCATGAGCCGGAAATCCAATCCAAATGTGCTCCTATGCGCCAGAGTCCCGTACCTTACTCATTCCCTGCATACAAACCAAAATGTGACTATCACATTATGCATCAAGGAATTATGGAACAGTAGTTTTGAGGTTTTTAGATATACATGAGCTTTCAAAAGTTTTTGATCTTGGAGCGTCTTCCAATCTTTCCGTGACTGTATCCGATTCTGTGGATTCCCAGCTTAAGACATATCCAGACGATCTGGATCGTTTCTTGCTGTGTCTTTCCACTGGACTTAATCCAGAAGTAGCTGAACCATTGGAGCTATGCCAGTCCAATAGTGACTCGTATAGAGTCAACAGTGGACGCATTTCTATTAAGGTCTTTTTCTGGTCTTCCTTTCTATACGTCTGAATGAACAGATCGTACTTACTAGTCAGTGAAGTGAGTAGAGTGTTAACACTCGACTCCTGACTCATAGAATAACCAAGTTTGTACAGTTCGCCTATGTACGCTTAAATCTGAAGAACATGCGAATCGATGCTACTTCCTTCTTTTAACTTACACTCTGCAAGTCTTTTGAAGATCCTAGCCCGTTCCTCTTCAACCGGTTTTCGGAACCTTTCCTCAACCGATTGCATTAACTCATATGGCCCTAAGGATTCAAAATCCTTGCGGAATTCGGGGTCAATGGTCAACAACATGAGGTCACGAATTTCTTCGGATACATCAACTAAGAAGTCATGCTTATCATAAAGGCTCTTTATGATGACTTGTTTTGGTGGAACCGGGATCGGATACTCGGTGAGATGAAGCTTGCCCGCAATGCCGAGAGCCAGTCTCCAATTGCGAAGCCATTCCTTACAGTTAAGGCCAGTCAGCCTTTCCATATTTACCAGGTGCTTTCTGATGCTCTCAGAAATGGGTGAAGGAGGAGAGGGAGGAGAATAGACACTTGATTCAGACATCTACAATAAACAGAATTTATTAATTTAGTTTTTCCTTTTAAATAATTACCCAATATATTATTTATTAAGGCTAGGACCCAAAATACCCCAACTATGGTGTGAAGAGGGATGCCGTAATCACAACACAATGGTCATTAAAGTAGATAATGCACTTATCAATTTCATCTTATGAAATTCCTAGATCTGTTGAGACACATTGAACTGTTCAATGGCATGTTTAGTCTCGGATGTGCCCCACTGTTTGTGACTGGGATGCCGAGGATCACAAACCGGGTGTGAATAACCATGCAAATTAGCTTGGTACTCTCGAAGTCGATTGCCATCTCTAATTAACGTGCTGGTTAACCACACACGCTCCGTTAATAATGACAAAATCGAGAAACCCATTGCAAGTTTTTGTGGACCCCAGTTGGAGTGCCGGTAAACCACACACGCTCCACCAACGTTCCACAAAGTGCAATGTGCAATTCCATGGATTAACACCAATTCACATTTTTTAACCTAAAGTAACTAGATTGGGTTTTGTTCAAGGTTCTAGTACTTTCAATTATAGCATTATACTTTTAAGAGGCTTAGCGGTTCTATCAAACCCGTTCGGCTAACGACACTCGACTGACCAGGAGAGCGGTGGGTAAGAGTAGATACCCATTAGACAACCATTTTATAGGCAGTCGCTTTATACCCTCTTTATAGGACAGTTTTGTGAATGAGGCCTACTAGCGGTAAGACTAACCAATTTTCTTATATATAAATAATTAACTTTTAATCATAAATATATAAGATATATTTTAATCTTAGTAAAATATTTTAGAATTAATTTTTCAAAGAATTTTCGCAAATTTATTTCTATTTTTCGAAAATTTAATTAATTCTTTAAGTGATTTAATATATCTTTTAATTAACAATTAATTAAATCTAAGATAGATATTAAGAAATTAATCAAATTAATTTTTCTATCTAGGCCCCTACATGGTTCGAAAATTACAAGCCAAAAATAAGAGTTCTAGTTATTTAATTAATCCAATCAATTGCCAAAATAACAACCTACTTATAAAAGGCAAGTAAATCAAGCAAATAAGGGGAACCATGGAGCTTGGCGGCTATGGTTAGGAAACCCTAGCCAAAATCTCGAAATTAACATGCAGGGAATAAAGGTTCAAGTTATTCAGAAGATCTAGTTACCAAAAAATAACAACCAAGTATTCAAGGCAGCATGCAATTCACAGATAAGGCAGGGGAGGCTAGGGTTTTTGAAACCCTAGCCACCATGGACGAAAATATAGCCTCCCAAGGGTTTATTTTCGAAAACCCCATGATCACATAAACAGTTTATATCAAATTCATAAGAAAACAAGCTTGCTCTGATACCACTGAAGGGTTTTCTAGCAAACAATGAACACAAAAACTCTTATGGTTCACATGCAACCCTAGAAAGATCTATGTTTTCTTCTATGAAGATAATAAACTAAAACATAAAGGCCAACAATTATTTCTAACGTTTAAATCAGAAGAACCAACCTTTGAATCTTGTTCTTGAAGCTAGCAGCAAAAGTATCCTGCCTCAGATGAAAGTCATACCCACAGCAATGGAGAAGACAGTCCAGCAGAGTAATCTTGGTTGAAGTTGGCATGAATAACAAGGAGTCAGAGGGTTCCTTTTATAGCCTCTTAGGGTTACACCTGAAACCCTAAGGAGCCTCCAAGTGGGCAAGCCTGTTGACCACTTGGACCAGATCCCTAAACCCTAATTAGGGTTTTCGCCAACCCTAGAGAAACCTCCAAGGGTGGCGCCACTTTTGGCCCCTGGACTTCTCTTTGCCAGTTATTCAACTATTGAATAAATACAAACTAGTCCTCACACTCTTAATTAATTAATTTAATCACTAAATTAAATCCAATTAATTCTAGATTAAATCTCAATTAATTATTATAGTTTCTAATTAATATATTAACACTTAAATATATTAATAAACCATTTAATTAATTCTATTGATTTATTAGACAATTAATAAATCAACCTTTTACTTTACTGATGACCTCCAGCTATGAGGGCAACCCAAATGGACTTTGCTTCCATTAACAAGATAAATATAGTTGTAAAGTCATGGCTTAGACACCTAATCTAACACCTGATAGGGGAAAAGTTATAGTCTATGACTAAAGAAGTGGGACTTATAGATGCTGTCAGTAGCAACCCGGCTTCAAAGGAGGTTATGGTATTTATACTCTCCTTGATACACTTGTACCCGTTTTTGATAAAATATACCCCTTTTGCTATGGTTTTACGTATCGAAACCTTTGTTTTAAATGAAAAATTTTCAGGGGTGTTTTTGTTTTAAAAGTCGGGTGTTACAAGTTGGTATCAGAGCCGTGGTTTAAGTGAACTAGGTGTCTATAGAGTAGATTCCTGGACTTAAACCTTGAGGGATAGTAGACATGTTGTACGGTTAGGTGTATATACGTATGATATGATACATAACCTAACTGTTTACTGAATTTTGAAGTATGAGTAGTGAATATTATTGGGAGGAATTTAGGGCGTGGAGCTTTAAGTGGTGGACCAGCCCTTTCTCAAGGCTCCATTGAACGAGGGGCAAAGAGACAAGTAGTATAAAATCCACATGACAAGCAATAGTAGCTGATGTGGTCAGAAAAAGAAATTGGTTGCTCTCCCTGACTAATATTCAATGTGAAAGAAAAGTAGTTGAAACTACACGAAAAGCAGAAAAATAATCGTGGACGTCTCAGAAGAAGTTACCACGAATTAGGTCCAACCTTAAAGGGAAGGGACCAAAACAAAGAAGTGATGTGGTGTGAAAAGTGCAAGAAAAGCACTTAGAAATTGTAGAGTTGAGACTCTACCGTCGGATTGTTGAAATTGTAAAAAACAGGGGCATATTGTTCGAGCTTGTTGGATGGAACGAAGGTGTTTCCAGCGTGTAACTATGAATCATTTTTGTACGAAATGTCCACATGTTGAATGTGGAGCATCGGGTGATAAACCCAAGAAGAACGGGGAGGAAAAAAAGAGGAAGTTAATGGTCGAAGAGGACCAGTAGTATCACGACCATTCCAAATGACTGTGGAAGAAACTCGTGAGAAAACTGATGTGGTCTCAGATATATTTGTTTTGAATATAATCCTCGTATATGTTATATTTGATCCAGGAGCTATGTGTTGCTTTGGATCGGTGTCTTTGATGCCTTGTTTAAAAATTTCATCAATACCTATGGATGAAAGCTTGGAAGTAGCTATAGCAGATAGCAAATATGTTCGGGATACCGAACACCTGGAAGGTTGTCAGCCTAGGATTTACGGGACCATTTTTCCCTATAAATCTGAAGTCGATGACTACCAATGAATTTGAAGTAATTGTGCGTATGAATTGGTTAGCAATGAATTATGCTAACATGAATTGTATAAATATGAACATTAGGGTTCTAAAATCAGAAGTGAAATGGATGAAAATCCAGAGTAAACGATCGTGGTTGTGAATACCGGTTAATTTCCTTTGCTTAAACTCTGAGTAATGTTAGTAAAGGAAGGATGTTTTAGTTGGCTTATGTAGTATTGGCCAAACTGAATAAAGTGAAGATAGAAGTGTAAAAAATTGTAAATGAATTCCCAGATGTTTCTTCCAAAGAACTTCCAGAATTTCCGCCAGATTGATGAGAAGAGTTTATGATTAAACTGGTTTTGGGAGCCGTTTCTGTTATTTAGGCGTTAAACTGATTAGCATCTGCAGAGATGGCAGAGTGGGAAACAATTAGAAGAAATTTTTGAATCGGGGTCTCATATGGCCGAATGTGTCATCGTGTGGAGCCCTATCTTGTTTGAAAAGAAGAAAGACAAGTTGATGTGTATGTGCATTGACTACCGAGAATCTGATGTTCTCGAAACCAGACTGAATATGATGTATATTTGTACCAGATATTGGAGTTACTTCGTGGAGAAAAGTGATATGCGAAGTTTTCCAAGTGTGAAATTTGGCTAAAAGAAGTTTCAATTCTTTGGGCAGGTTAACAGTGCCAAAGATGTTAAAGTAGATCTAGTGGCAATGATGCTGTGATAAAACGGGAACTGCCTGAGGAATCTGACTAAAATTGTAGTTTCCTTAAATTGGCAGGTTACTATAGGAGAGTTGTAGAAAACTGCTCCTTGATTGCTGTTCCGTTGACTAAAGTTGACCAAGAAAAGTGAAAAGTTTGAGTGGGTAGAAACACCACAAGTATCTTTTCAAAGGTTGAAATAAACCTTGTGTGAAACTCCGACGTTAGCGTTAATGCTAAGCGGAGAAGATAAATTGGATTATAGAAATACATCCAGAATTTACTGTGGGTACATGATATTGCAGTAACAATTATGATTTTGGCATTGAAGCTTTGGAGACACTACTTATATGGTGTAAAGCTTACTGTGTATACGGATCATAAAAGTTTGAAGTACTTAATTGATCAAAAAGAAGCTAAAAATGAGATAGCAAAGATAGATGGGTTACTTAAAGATTTCGGTTGTGAAATCTTGTACCATCTCGGTAAAGAAAATATGGTTATAGATGCCTTGAGTTGAAAAGAGTATCTTTTGAAAGATACAACCACATGTGTGAGTGTGGTGAGTTGATTACCCGATTTGATTTGGGTAACACAAGAAGAAACGTGCAAGCTTGGAAACGTGAAAAGTGAGTAAATAGTTGGATATTCGAAACAGATAGTTAGAGACTCACAGTGATTGAGAACCCTTGGGGTTGTGTATGTGAGTTCCAAAGCAAATTGAGATGTGAGATAATTCTTAAAAGATGTGTATTATAGTAGATATGCAGTATACCCGGGGTAGTACCAAACTGTATAGGATGATAAAACCTATGTATTGGTGGCCGGGAATGAAGAAAGATATTGAAAGATATGTGAAAAGTGTTTGACTTGTGTGCAGGTAAAGTCAAACCATTAGAAGCATACAGGGAAATTTAGCCGTTGTTTGTCCCAGAGAAGAAATGGGACAACATTAGTATAGATTTTGCAATAAAGATTCCTTGAATACCGTGTGGGTATGATACCACATGGGTAATAGTAGACCGGTTGATGAAACTAGTGTAAATTCATACCGACTAGCGAGAAGATCAAGATCAAAAAGTAGCGAAAATTTACATAGATGGAGTAATTTGTCGACATGGGTTACCGATGTCAATTGTGTTGGGTCGAGATAGTAGATTCATCTCTTGGTTTTGACAAAGTCTCCAAGAATAATTGGGTTCGAAGGTACTGATAAGTACCGTATCTTGATGGGCGAGGTGAGATACTAATGCAGACTTTAGAAAATATGCATTGAACATGCATAATAGACCTTGGCGGAAGATGAGAAGATCATCTATCTGTGGTAAAATCTGTAGATAATAACAGTTTTCATACCAGCATTCTAATGGCTTGTATGAAACGTTGTATGAAGTACCATGTCATACTCTGATTTGTTGGACTGAAGTTGTGGAAAAGCCGTTGGCTAGACCCGAGATTGTAGTACAAACTGAAGAGAAGGCTAGATGAATACGAGAAAATTTGGAAATAGCTAAAAATTAGAAAAAATAGTATGTGGATCACCAAGTAAAACCGTTGAAATTTCAAATGGGGAAAGATGACAGTGTTCAAAGTATCCCCTTAGAAAGACTAAATTTGTTTTGGGAAGAAAGGAAAGTTAAGTCCTTGTTTTATTGGACCTTTCCGCACATCCCAAAGAGTAAGAATTGTGGTGTATTGATTGAAGTTACCGATGAACATCAAGATATTTATAATGTTTTCCATGTGTCTTATGTCTGGAGAACATTGATTGATGAATTCCAACGAATACCTCATGCTAAAATGGAAGTAGAAGAGAAGTTTAGATAACCGGAACAACTGTAGAAGTGTTAGATGAAAAGTGAGACGGATGCGAAACAAGAAGACTAGTATGGTTAAAGTGCTTTGGCAATACTATAGAGGTTTCCATATGATATGGGAGACTAGAATTTTAATGAGAAAGAAATACCCTCACCTGTTTGTATGATTCCGGGGACGTAATCTTTTAAAGGAGGGGAGAATTTGTAACACCACATTA
This sequence comes from Cichorium intybus, assembly GCA_023525715.1. Taxonomy (NCBI): domain Eukaryota; kingdom Viridiplantae; phylum Streptophyta; class Magnoliopsida; order Asterales; family Asteraceae; genus Cichorium; species Cichorium intybus. The sequence continues at coordinate 82,496,673 of CM042017.1, forward strand.
CCTTGTACGTTTATTATAGGTTAAATATAATAAAAGGGTAATTTGGTCATTTTACCATAAAAGGGTAATTTGGTCTTTTGACCATGGGAAGGATCTAATATGTAAAAATATTGTTTGCTTGTGGCAAAAGTATAAGAAAAGAAAGTTTATTGTGATAAAATGGGAGAAAAGTGCCAAAAGTTCAAGGAATGGAACTTAGGGACTAAAATTGTAAAATATGGAAGTATAAATAGGAGGTTTGACTCTCCATTTGTGGTTGAACGTTTGAGAAGGATCGGGAAGAAATTTTAATACACGATTTCTGTAAATTCACAAGAGTTGAAGCAATTAAGGTTAGTAATTTGAGTTCTAACCTAAGTGTTCTTGGTGGGTTTTCATGGATGAACTAGAAACTGTAATTCCAGTTATGATCCATGATGTTTATATGATTTCTAAGTTTAAAACATGTTCATATGATAAGAACATGCATTTGAAACAAATGATTTTGGTGATTTTGATGAATTTGGGATTTTTGGGTTCAAGAACCCTAAATCATGATTTATATGATCAAGTTTGATTTTAATGGTTTTGTTAAGTCCTAAAGATCACTTAAGATGTATCAAGACATTCCTAAGTGATTGTTTTCAAAGATTTGCATTTTTGGTGAAAAATGTGAAAAACGAGAATTGTTGGAAATGTTTGATATTTATGGTTTCCGTGGGTTAAAACCAGATGTTAATTGATGGTTTTAGTCATGGTATGAACCTAAAATGATTATGAAGTGAATTAAGGACTTAATATGAGAAAGTAGAGGTATGCAGTGCAAAAATCGGACTGAATTGGGGGTCTGCAGCAAGAGCACGGGTCGTGCTCTTTTGGCACAGGTCGTGCTCCCCATGCAGAGTAAAAGTAGTGCTAAAAGTGCATGCACGAGTCGTGCCCTTTATGTAGCAAAATATGCACGTGTCGTGCACTTAAACAGGGGGTTTTGAAGTTGGAAATTGATGCTAGGCATGTCCAATTGACTTCAAACTTTAACTATGAGTCCATGATGATATGAAAAGTCTTGGAAAAATATGAAATTGAGAATACAACTCTCCGTGGGCACTGTAGAACAATACGTGTATACCGGAGAAGTATAAAAATGAATAGAAAGTTGTTTATAACAAGGATTCTTATCTAGTTACAACCCGTGATGGTTTTATATTGAACTCTAGTGTAGTAGAGTCACTTGTAGTATCTTTGACTTATTACCATGACATATATGTGTATATATAGGTATTAGTCAAGTGGATTTCGAAGCACGTGCAAGGAGTAACTAGATACATCCTTAGCAAGTATCCAGGTGAGTAATCTCACTTATATCATATATGATATGTGTTGATTGAACTGTTACAGGTTGAAACTATTTTGGGGGACAAATTTGACAGTTTTAAATATATATTAAAAAAGCAATACCAGATAAGCCGTGAGTCTGAAAAAGACAAGAACGGAGCTGTGAGTCAATAAAAAGATAATACCAGATAAGCCGTGAGTCTGAAAAAGACAAGAACGGAGCTGTGAGTCAATAAAAAGACAATACCAGATAAGCCGTGAGTCTGAAAAAGACAAGAACGGAGCTGTGAGTCAAAAAAAAGACAATACCGGGTAAGTCGTGAGTCAATGAAATGACAAGAACGGAGCCGTGAGTCTAGGCAAAAGCGGGGCAAACTCGTGAGCCATAAATGATTTTGATATTGGATGTTATATCCAACTGGTGCGGCCTATATGGCTATGATATTGTTATATGAAAATGATGCGACCTTATGGCTATGGTATTGGATGATTAAATCCAAATGGTGCGGCCTTATGGCTATGATATTGAACTTTGAATTTAAATGGTGCGGCTTTATGGCTATGATATCGGGTTATTGAAACCAGTTGGTGCGGCCTTAGGGCTATGATATAAATGTTGAAACTGTTTGGTGCGGCTTATATGACCAGGAAATACGGTGCAGTCAATTGTGACTAAGAAATATGGGACAGAAATGGTTAGATATGATAAAATGTTCAAATAACTAATGTGATTTGATAATCATATGATATTACGGTTCAGCCTGTAAGGCTATGAAGTAGGATATGAAATCCTAAGAGATGTATGGTCAGCCAGTAAGGCTAGGAGTTTGGATCCGATATCCAGATAAATATATATAGTTAGCCGGAAATGGCTATAAAGTGGAACTTGGTATCGAAAAGATGAGTAATAAGATGTTTATCATATATAAAGAATTATATATGAATGTATTTTTTATACATGTTATTTGCAGGTAAGATTACTCACTGAGCTTTATAGCCACGTTATCTGTTAAATGTCCCTGCAGGTTAGCATGATCCTGATAGGGGAAAAGTTACAGTCCGTGACTAAAGAAGTGGGACTTATAGATGCTGTCAGTAGCAGCCCGGCTTCAAAGGAGGTTATGGTATTTATACTCTCCTTGATACACTTGTATCCGTTTTTGATAAAATATACCCCTTTTGCTATGGTTTTACGTATTGAAACCTTTGTTTTAAATGAAAAATTTGCAGGGGTGTTTTTGTTTTAAAAGTCGGGTGTTACAACTAAACCTTATAATTCCTTCATCTTTATTATGTGAAACAGCCAAACAGGCTTAAAAAACCACAAATCATCCCAACTTTTGCAGACTGTGCACGAACATTAGTAATTACTGACTAGAAGCATGTAATTCTATTAATGAGGACTTACTTTTATATATTAACCAGAGTAAATTATAGCAATATCACTTACTTCATCTCCAATATATTCCTTTCCAATCCCATTGAAAGGAATTTTTGTGCTTGCATTGCTAACATAAACGCTAATTATATCCCGCATCTGATTAATTTTTGTAACTATTCCAACTGAAAAACTACAGCAAAATTAGGTCAATTGTCGTTGAAAATGTAGCTAATTCAACCTCTCATTTGAAGTAAATCCCACAAGTGAAGCAGGAAAATTGTCTTACTTGATTCTCTTCATTACAGATCTATCGACAACATCAGCCCCTAGAAATTCGATTTTCAAACTGGAAGATAGCCCTAGAAATTTGACAGGCACATAGAACAAAATTGATGAAACATGAAACATATCTGTCCATTATTACATATGTTATCTAATTCTCATGGAGTCGCAGCGAAAGGAAAGAAACTTACTTGCTTGACGTCTTTTCCTCCCAGAATAACTCCAGCTTCACAAAATAGTAACCTGAAAGAGTATTGTGAGGCGAGAAGTGGAGCGGTGTAGGACTTGCTAACGGTACCGGCGAGAAATTGAGACATCGCTACAATCTGCGAGCTGCAATGTTGTGACGAGCCAAAAATTTATGAGACGGACCACCACCTTCCACACCCCTACGCTTGCTTCTGATTGCTTATATATGTCTATCAATGTAAGAGCACAAGTTGGATGCACAAATTTTGAATTAGAAATTTTTATAAAACCCTAGACGATGACGACCATATATGGGAATGCTTTCAACTTTTGAAGGGCCACGAACCTAAAATAAAACCCTAACTTTCCATCCATGAGAATTAAAGAGTAAGAAATAAAAGATGACTCCAGTGGAGGATGAACATGATGTGGGAGAAAACAAAGCGGCGGTCCGATATGGGAGCAAACAAAGCGGCGCTTCGAGGTGACTGAGGCGACTGTCACACCCCGATCCTTGGCGGAATCGATCAAGGCGTGATATATTGTTCAAAGTCTCATGACAACTATGTTATAATATTATTAGATTCAATTAAGTACTAAGTATGCAAACAAGATCCACAACATACAAATACAAATCCAAATACAACAACATTAATTACATCAAATTTAAATAGTCTTGTGGGTTTTTAAGGTACACCCTACTTTTCATCAACTTCATTCTTCAAATCTGCATCATGGGTAAAAGCATGTCAACTACGAGAGTTGGTGAGTAATCTAGTTTTATTAAAGAAAATTGTGAGTTTGAATAATTTGAAATTTGTTTTCTTTTGAAGTTGGCAATCAACTGTTATTGAGATAACAGTTTATAAATCAAAAATTGATTAACAAATGATAACAACAACAATAAGTCATCACCCTATATATACATATATAAGTATATATATATAGGATGGAGCATCTAATCATCATACACACTCAACCACGTGCAATCAATCACCTTAGCGTCCCAAGGCGGGGTGGTCAACCCAATAGCGCTATTATTGTCCATAACGTACCTCAAGAATACGGGCATAGTCATGGAGATTAGCCTAAAAATGATAATGCACTACAACTACATGTAGCGTAAACAAACAATAATTATACAAATAATGATTTACGTATAAATGTCTCAACAATGTCTCAATTGTGATAAAATAATAAAGCGAAGTTGGAACATATTAGAACCACATGATACACCCCAAAAGTATTGAAAATTATAAAATATGGGGTAGATTACTCACATTAGTCCAATAAGGAATGCGCGTGTTGTACGATAGACGGCTCGAGTCAAAATATCGTAGAACCTAATATAATTAATAGTTTTGGCTTAGGAATCGATAAACGGGAATATAGTATTAATAAAAATAATTAGACACATATTCTTATATTAGATGAATTAACAATAATCTAAATTTTATTTTGAATATTAATGTATTCATATGTTAAATAAATTTTAATTTGAATTAATTACTTTGCTTAATTTATATTTTCACTTTAGGCAAGATTTTAATAATTTCTTATTAAAATAATAACTAGTCAAATTATAAGTATTTACAGATTTTATATATTATAAACAATTATTTATATGAAATAATCATTAAAAATTCATTTTTTTCATGCTTAGATATTTAGGAAAATGGTTTTAAATACTAAACAGTAATGAAACATTCTAAAATTATCAGAAAATCATTATTTCATAAAATAGTAATTACTGTAAAATTTTAATATTTTTCTTAACTGCTTTAGTATTTATTTAGTATTTTAATAATTAAGCCACAACAAATTTCGGGAAATATAATAAATGATTCCCAAAAATTCTGGAAAATTAACCATAGTTTTCTAACATTATATTGAGCCTAATGTATATATTTTCGATATTGTAGACTATGGGAAGTATTTCTTATGTTTTTCATTATTAACTAATCAATAAAATCATAAATAATAGGAAAATATTAAGATGTTATATATGATATTCGGATAAGGTTTTATAATTTTTAGACATGTGTAGCTATTTATTATCAATTTAAACCATTAAATAATCATTAAATCAGTAAAAATAAGCAAACATTCTTACAAAAATCTGTAAATTTTGTCATGGAGTCATTAAAATGTTAATAAGGTGTGAAAAATATAAAATCTAGTTTTTAACATACATAACTATATTTTCCAATTTATTTATCTACAACAAAATAAAATACAAAATAAGCATCAAACAGTAATATAAATGCATGAAACTTTATAAATCCACTTTACACTATATATTGGTTGTTCCAAAAGTTTCCCAAAATTTATTGACTGCAAAAAGTATTTTATGTGAATTATTTCCCTATTTTATTGCAATAATTATAGTAATTCAATAAAAATAAGTTAGTTTCTGAAAATTTCCAGAACTTCTTATTTTATTGATGGGATCCTGAGAAAAATCAGGTTTATGCATAAAATGAGTTTTAGATAGTTTGGTGGATTTAATTTGTTTCATTCATGAATTTGAGACTTTTAACAACATACCTTGATGAATGCTTCAAGAGGGATGAAGATTTGAGTATATTGGAGTGTTCTTGGCTGAAATATGAAGATTTCTAGGTGGAATTTCGAGATTGAGGGTGAGAGAAAGAATAGATATGGTTTGAGTGGTGATGAGAATAATGTGTTGGGAGAAAAATGAAAGGAAAGATGATGGGAGCTGTGAGTGGGAGACAATGGGAATAAACTTTTACTTTTGGTGGTCTTCATAATTCCCCACTAACACAAGCATCTTAAGAGTTTTATAAAATTTAATGTAGTGTTTATAAAAATAGAGTTTTATCAAAAAATAGGTTATTATTTGATTATAACAATCTACTTTGATTTGAAGTTTAATTATAGCATTCAAGTTTGATTTTTTTAATTTAATTAGAGCATCATACTTTGATGTTATTTTAATATGGTATCATAATTTAATTTGATTATAGTTATAACGTTATACTATGCTATATTGCTATTAACGTCAATTTATATTGTAGTGTAAGGGTTTTGATCCTATTAGCGTCAAGAAATCTCGAGTAGGGTTTATTAAATTTCCAATTGGGTTGGGTTTACCTGAATCCATTTTAGGCAGATGTCACAGTCTCCCCTACTTTAGGAAATTTCGTCCCGAAATTTAAGAAGAGAGTACCTTAAGAGAAAAGTTGCGGGTATTTGGTACGCATTTGATCCTCACGCTCCCATGTATAGTCAGGTCCACATGCAGACTGCCACCTGACCTTGACCAGGGGAATGCGACTTCTTTTGAGTTGCTTTTCCTTTCGGTCGGCAATTTCCAAGGGTTTCTCGATAAATTGCATTGTCTCGTCGATTTGGATATCCTCGAGAGGAACATGAAGGTTCTCGTCTGCTAAACACTTCTTGAGGTTGGCTATATGAAATACTGGGTGAACTTTATTAAGCTTTATTGGTAGATCCAACTCGTAGGCTACTGGTCCGATCCTTTTCAGGATTTTGAACGGGCCTACATATCGTGGTGCCAATTTACCCTTGCGTTCAAATCGAACCACACCTTTCCATGGGGACACTTTTAACATGACCATGTCACCCACGGTAAATTCAAGCGGTTTGCATCGCTTGTCGGCGTAACTCTTTTGTCGGCTATGAGCTGCGAGAAGATTATTGTGAATCTGAGTGATTTTGTCGGTTGTTTCCTAGATAAGCTCAGGACCAACGATTGGAGAATCCACTGTTGCACGAATCACGTGGGACTCGCCAATTTCATGCCAGCAAATAGGAGATCGGCATTTACGGCCATACAATGCCTCGAATGGAGGCATCTTGATGCTAGAATGATAATTGTTATTATAGGAGAATTCCACCAACGGTAAATGAGAGTCCCAATTTCCTCCGAAATCTAAAACACACGCCCTCAACATATCTTCGAGTGTTTGAATTGTCCTCTCAGATTGACCATCGGTTTGAGGATGATAGGCGGTACTGAGATCGAGGCGGGTTCCCATGGCTGCTTGAAGTGATTGCCAAAACCGAGAGAGAAATCTCCCATCACGATCTGAAATGATGCTGAGAGGGATGCCATGCCGACTAACTATCTCGTCGATGTAAATCCGAGCAAGTTGTTCGACATTGAAATGTTCACGGATGGGAAGGAAATGAGCGGATTTGGTCAAACGGTCAATGATTACCCAAATGCTGTCGTGTCCCTTGGTGGTACGGGGAAGTTTGGTTACGAAATCCATGGCAATCGCTTCCCATTTCCACTCGGGGATTACCGGTTGGACCAATAGTCCAGAGGGTCGTTGATGTTCTGCTTTGACCCTGGAACATGTAAGACATTTGGCCACGAATAAAGCAATATCCTTTTTCATTCCCGACCACCAATAATTGGTTCTCAGGCCATGATACATCTTGTCAGCACCAGGATGAATGGAATATCGAGTTTTATGGATTTCTTCCATCAGGAAGGTACGAAGATTGTCGCGATCTTGGATCCAGATGCGATCTTGATAATAGAAAATACCATCAGATTTACTTTCCAACTCCCCATCAATTCCTATGGGTATGTCATTTTCGGTAATTGTCGAGTGTTGGGCTCCTCGAATTCGGTCACTGAGATTGGACAAGATAGGAGAACATATTAGATGAAATGCTTTGGCATGTTCTTTTCGACTTAACGCGTCGGCTACCATGCTTGCCTTGCCCGGATGATAGCGTATTTCACACTCGTAATCATTTAGGAGTTCGACCCATCGTGTTTGTCTCATATTGAGTTCCTTTTGATTAAGAATATGTTGCAAGCTCTTGTGGTCGGTGAAAATTACGCATTTAGTGCCTTAAAGGTAATGCCTCCAAATTTTAAGAGCGAAAACCACGGCACCGAGCTCCAAATCATGAGTTGTATAATTCCTTTCATGGATTTTGAGTTGTCGCGATGCGTAAGCTATAACCTTTCCCCTTTGCATCAAAACACAACCTAGACCGAGATTGGAGGCATCGCAGTATACCACGAAATCTTCGGATCCTTCAGGGAGTGTAAGAATTGGAGCGTCACACAATCTTTGTTTAAGAGTTTGGAAAGTGTCTTCCTGCTTGGGTCCCCAATCAAATGGCGTACCCTTGCAAGTGAGAAAAGTAAGCGGTAAAGAGATCTTTGAGAAATTTGAAATGAAATGCCGGCAATAGCCGGCTAAACCGAGGAATGACCGAATTTACTTGGGGGTACGTGGGGCTTTCCAATTCTTGATTGCTTCAACTTTTGCGGGATCGACTAAAATACCCTTGTCACTTACAATATGACCGAGGAATTGTACCTCATTTAACCAAAACTCGCATTTCGAAAATTTGGCATAAAGCTGATTTCCTTGCAATGTTTGGAGAGTTAGACGAAGGTGTCTTTCATGGTCTGCCTTTGTCTTGGAGTAAATGAGGATGTCATCAATAAAGACGATAACAAAACGGTCGAGATAAGGTTTAAATACCCGATTCATCAAGTCCATGAATGCGGAAGGGGCATCCGTTATGCTAAAAGGCATAACGGTAAACTCGTAATGACCGTAGCGGGTTCAGAAAGCGGTTTTGGGGATGTCTTCTTCCCGTACTCGAAGTTGGTGATAACCCGAGCGGAGGTCGATTTTTGAGAAGCATGAAGCTCCTTGAAGCTGATCAAAAAGGTCGTCGATCCGAGGTAACGGATATCGGTTCTTGATCGTCAATTTATTTAACTCTCGATAATCGATACACATACGAAACGAACCATCTTTCTTTTTGATGAAGAGAACCGGGGCTCCCCAGGGTGAAGTACTAGGGCGGATAAATCCTTTATCGGTCAATTCTTGGAGGTGACTTGCCAATTCTTGCGTCTCGGTTGGAACCAACCGATATGGAGACTTGGCTATGGGAGCAGCCTCAGGAACGAGATCGATGCGGAACTCTAGCTCACGTACTGGAGGGAGTCCAGATACGTCATCGGGAAAGATGTTGGGAAAGTCTCGTACAATCGGAATATCATTGATCTTCTTTTCTTTGACCTTTGTTTCCACCACATGGGCTAAGAAAGCCATGTATTCTTTACGTAGATATGATCGAGCTTGAGTACATGACATAAGACTAAGCTTTTTTGAACGAGTCTCGCCATAAATACGAAGACTTTGACCGTCGGCAAGAGGAATACGAATAAACTTCTCGTAACATACTATTTCAGCATGGTTTTGGGATAACCAATCCATTCCCACGATGATGTCGAAGCTACCAAGTTCCATAGGAACTAAATTGACGGAAAATTATGACCGCAAAAATCGAAAGTGCAATCTTGGATGACTGCATTGATTGAAATGTATTTTCCATTGGCGACTTCTACGGTAAGTGTTCATCAAGAATCGTGCGAGGTGTGTGAAGTATGGGTTCAAATTCCAAAGACACAAAACTTTTATCGGCACCTGAATCAAAAAATACTGACGCGTAGCAGTCATTTATGAGAAACGTACAATTTACGACCTTCTTATCGGTCTGTGCTTGGGTTGCGGTAATGACAAATGCTCGGCCTTTGGGAGCTAGAACCTGCATTGTTGGATTTGCCTGGGCTTGAGTGGTAATGATATTGACAAGCCTAGGACACGTGTTTCTGAAATGGGTGGGGTCACCACAGTTGAAGCATGTTCCAGTTGGATACCGGGTTTGTGTTTGCTGATTTGAGGGTAGAGCGAATGGTCGCTGAGTTTTTGGTGTATGACATGTGTCCGCCAAGTGGCCGAAGCTACCACAAGTCGTACAAAGGCGACACGAGCTGGTGGACATATGGTGATAGTTACAATGGTTACAGAGGGGGTCGTAATGCCATCTATGAGAAACACGTATATGGACTTGTGAGTTATTTGTAAATTAATTATGGAAATTAAGTTTGTAGACATTGTTGGGTAAAATGATTGTAAAACACTTGTTGGGCCATGGTTAGGAGTGTTGGGCACCTTTTGGGCTTTCCATGGGTACTAAATGTGAAGCATGTAGCAATTGCGTAGGCCCCCACAATACTAAGTTTTCACATGTTTTTCCCACTTCAAGGCCCATTAGGGAACTTAATAGTCTAATGAGTTGGCCATTTTGGAGTGTATCCTTTCGGATACTTTTGATAAGGTCGGGTATTTTGATTGCTCAAAAGTAATGTGAATAACGCGCTTTGGCCTATAGGTTTGGGAACTCTCGCCTTTGGTCCCCAGGTAAGCAAACTGGTCCCTCGGTTGATTGGGATGTATACGAATGCTTACCTAGTCAGGACTTTCAGGCTACCGGCACCTCCCCCTTCCAGTTACTACGCGTCCATTACTTTGATCCTACCCAACTAGAGTGGATGACTTTTAATTTCCTATGAGCTCTAAGGAATATATATATATATATATATATATATGTATATGAATTTTTATTTTGAAACCATTTGAGTATGTGTGTGATTTTAAGAGAAAGAGGAGAAAATTCACAAGTGTATGCACACATATAAGTGTCGGGAATAATACGTAAGCACATAAGGGAGCAATTAGCACACAAAGGTATTCCTAGGATTTTCTAAGTGCGAGTTGCATGCAGTTGTGTATGCATTTTATAAACTAGCATACGAGAGGACCCTAGAGGCTATAGACTAGGTCAAGGCAATTAACCTAATTCCCTATAGTCAAGGGCTCTGATACCAATCTGTCACACCCCGATCCTTGGCGAAATCGATCAAGGCGTGATATATTGTTCAAAGTCTCATGACAACGATGTTATAATATTATTAGATTCAATTAAGTACTAAGTATGCAAACAAGATCCACAACATACAAATACAAATCCAAATACAACAACATTTATTACATCAAATTTAAATAGTCTTATGGGTTTCTAAGGTACACCCTACTTTTCATCAACTTCATTCTTCAAATCTGCATCATGGGTAAAAGCATGTCAACTACGAGAGTTAGTGAGTAATCTAGTTTTATTAAAGAAAATTGTGAGTTTGAATAATTTGAAATTTGTTTTCTTTTGAAGTTGGCAATCAACTGTTATTGAGATAATAGTTATTGAGATAATAGTTTATAAATCAAAAATTGATTAACAAATGATAACAACAATAATAAGTCCTCACCCTATATATACATATATATGTATATATATATATATATATATATATATATATATATATATATATATATATATATATATATATATATATATATATATATATATATATATATATATATATATATATATATATATATATAGGATGGAGCATCTAATCATCATACACACTCAACCACGTGCAATCAATCACCTTAGCGTCCTAAGGCGGGGTGGTCAACCCAATAGCGCTATTATTGTCCATAACGTACCTCAAGAATACGGGCATAGTCATGGAGATTAGGCTAAAATTGATAATGCACTACAAGTACATGTAGCGTAAACAAACAATAATTATACAAATAATGATTTACGTATAAATGTCCCAACAATGTCTCAATTGTGATAAAATAATAAAGCGAAGTTGGAACATATTAGAACCACATGATACACCCCAAAAGTATTGAAAATTATAAAATATGGGGTAGATTACTCATATTAGTCCAATAAGGAATGCGCCTGTTGTACGATAGACGGCTCGAATCAAAATGTCGTAGAACCTAATATAATTAATAGTTTTGGCTTAGGAATCGATAAACGGGAATATAGTATTAATAAAAATAATTAGACACATGTTCTTATATTAGATGAATTAACAATAATCTAAATTTTATTTTGAATATTAATGTATTCATATGTTAAATAAATTTTAAATTGAATTAATTACTTTGCTTAATTTATATTTTCACTTTAGGCAAGATTTTAATAATTTCTTATTAAAATAATAACTAGTCAAATTATAAGTATTTACAGATTTTATATATTATAAACAATTATTTATATGAAATAATCATTAAAAATGCATTTTTTTCATGCTTAGATATTTAGGAAAATGGTTTTAAATACTAAACAGTAATGAAACATTCTGAAATTATCAGAAAATCATTATTTCATAAAATAGTAATTACTGTAAAATTTTCATATTTTTCTTAACTGCTTTAGTATTTATTTAGTATTTTAATAATTAAGCCACAACAAATTTCGGGAAATATAATAAATGATTCCCAAAAATTCTGGAAAATTAACCACAGTTTTCTAACATTATATTGGGCCTAATGTATATATTTTGGATATTTTGGACTATGGAAAGTATTTCTTATGTTTTTCATTATTAACTAATCAATAAAATCATAAATAATAGTAAAATATTAAGAGAAATTCATTAGACTTTTTATTTATGATTAACATGTTATATATGATATTCGGATAAGGTTTTATAATTTTTGGACATGTGTAGCTATTTATTATCAATTTAAACCATTAAATAATCATTAAATCAGTAAAAATAAGCAAACATTCTTACAAAAATCTGTAAATTTTGTCATGGAGTCATTAAAATGTCAATAAGGTGCGAAAAATATAAAATCTAGTTTTTAACATACATAATTATATTTTTCAATTTATTTATCTACAACAAAATAAAATACAAAATAAGCAACAAACAGTAATATAAATGCATTAAACTTTATAAATCCACTTTACTCAATATATGGGTTGTTCCAAAATTTTCCCAGAATTTATTGACTGAAAAAGTATTTTATGTGAATTATATCCCTATTTTATTGCAATAATTATAGTAATTCAATAAAAATAAGTTAGTTTCTGAAAATTTCCAGAACTTCTTATTTTATTGATGGGATCCTGAGAAAAATCATGTTTATGCATAAAATGAGTTTTAGATAGTTTGGTGGATTTAATTTGTTTCATTCATGAATTTGAGACTTTTAACAACATACCTTGATGAATGCTTCAAGAGGGATAAAGATTTGAGTATATTGGAGTGTTCTTGGCTGAAATATGAAGATTTCTAGGAGGAATTTCGAGATTGAGAGTGGGAGAAAGAATAGATATGGTTTGAGTGGTGATGAGAATAATGTGTTGGGAGAAAAATGAAAGGAAAGATGATGGAAGGTGTGAGTGGAAGACAATGCGAATAAACTTTTACTTTTGGTGGTCTTCATAATTCCCCACTAACACAAGCATCTTAAGAGTTTTATAAAATTTAATGTAGTGTCTATAAAAATAGAGTTTTATAAAAAAATAGGTTATTATTTGATTATAACAATCTACTTTGATTTGAAGTTTAATTATAGCATTCAAGTTTATTTTTTTAATTTAATTAGAGCATCATACTTTGATGTTATTTTAATATGGTATCATAATTTAATTTGATTATAGTTATAACGTTATACTATGCTATATTGTTATTAACGTCAATTTATATCGTAGTGTAAGGGTTTTGATCCTATTAGCGTCAAGAAATCTCGAGTATGGTTTATTAAATTTCCAATTGGGTTGGGTTGACCTGAATCCATTTTAGGCAGATGTCACAGTGACGATCCGACGGAGGAGGAACATGAAGGGATCTTGAAGAAGATGAGGAGGTGAAAATGAAGCAGAGTCGGACGGCTAAGTCGGACGGCTAAGGAGAGAAGCGATAAAGAAAAATGAGAAGAGAAGAGAGGGAATTCGACCTAGTAAGAAGGAGATGAGAAAATGTGTTAACATTGGAGGGAGAGAGGAACAATCTTTGAATTTTTTGGGAATCCATCTTTGAATTTTTGGAAATCACTCTTACCTGCGCCCCTTTTTTCATATCTGACATTAATTTACGTAAATTTTTATAAAGATGACAGTATTTTAGGACACACAATAATGCATGTCGTAAATCACAAAGATGACATATTTTTATGACATACATTTTTGTGTCTCATAGTTCGTATGTCATTAAAGACCATTTTTCTAGTAGTGAGATGTTGAAAGGATGGATGCTTATGCACGACATGTTTTAAGTCTGCTGTCTACCGAGCCTCTTAATAGTAAGCATCAAAGTTCCCGTAGAGGTTAAAGAACAAATATCTGTCCAACCCAGCTATTTTTGATAGACTATACAGTATGGTTTGGGTGAAGTTGAAACTAAGAAACCAAATAGTTCATCAGACGATTTTTTTGTGGCTAACTAGGTCAAGATAATTTACACTTTTACAATTTTACCCTCATGGTTATTAATTATGGCAAATAGTTAAATCAAAAGCACCCTTCATGCTCTTAAATTGTTTACTTTCAGAGCAACGAACTTGATAATGGACTTGTTCAGTAGCTTAATGGAGCACAAGGATAAAACAGTTGGGTTGATTTCTCAAAGTACAATGCTCAAATAGGAAAAATAAAATCTAGAATGTTATAATAAACAAGTAAGTGAAACTATAATGCTATTATTTGCACTTAATGCTTTCAATATGTTTTTCATTATGCCATTTTACTTTCATTTCTTTCTATTACACCATTATACTTCCAACTTTTTCTTATTAAGACATTGTAATTTGATAAACCATCACGATTATAACACTGTACTTTCATTTATTTTCTTATTAGAACACTATACTTCAAAGAATCGATATTAGCTTGCTAATTTGTTGTCGGGTTAATGACTTGAGAGGGTAATATACTTTTGCAAATGTTCACATTTAGGTAACATTGTTTTTTTTGTGCATATTTAGGTAACATACTTGTTATACTTGTTCATATTTAGGTAACAATGTTTTTTTTTGTACACATTTAGGTAACATAGTTGTTATACTTGTTCAAAAACGGGTAACAATGTTTTTTTTTGTTCACATTTAGGTAAGAATATTGTTACCTAAATGTGAACAATATTGTTACCTAAATGTGAACAAAAAAAAACATTGTTACCTGTTTTTGAACAAGTATACTAGTATAACAAGTATGTTACCTAAATGTGCACAAAAAAAATATTGTTACCCGTTTCTGAACAAGTATAACAAGCATGTTACCTAAATGTGCACACAAAAAACAATGTTACCTAAATGTGAACATTTTGAAAAGTATATTACTCTCTCAAGTCATTAACCCTTTGTTGTCATACAGTTTTGGAAGCGCCTGCTCACCTATCTTGGACCGTGATATGCCTCGAGCTATATGATGGAATTAAATACCAGCTTACAGCTTGACATTATTAACCAAACAACCTCTATATAAAAGTTTGCTTTTTAGCATTGTACAAAATGAGACATTAAAAATTAGTTTATAAATATTATTATTTTTGTTTGTGATCTATCTCTTATGATTCTTGATAGTGGTCATTGTTAAGGATAGAAAAGACACAAAGTTATGTAAATACGAAGAAAAAATGTTGTGTTGATTCGTGGTAAATGTGAGAATCCATTTTCGATCATGATGATAAAATCACCAATATATCCCAAGTGTTGTGCATGTTTTGTGGTCTATCGTTAATACAGAAAGTATCAATTTGTTTATAATTGTTGACTAAATTTTATGAACACTATCCATCATATGTAAGCTTTTGAATGGAAAATATTTAGTGTAAAGATTATTGTGAAATATAAAAGCATTAGGGATTAATATGACTATATGAGGCGACTCATAGATATCACATTTGACAAATATTACCATATTACACTTTTGTTTGCAATTTTTTAAAGAATTTTTGTTATAGATATCACTTTTGTAACGTCCCATTTTCCGGTACGTTTAAAATTGTAAATTATTATTTGAGTAATAATAATAATAATAATAATAATAATAATAATAATAATAATAATAATAATAACCCTAAAATTAAATTAGTATGAGAGGAGGTTAAATTTCATTATCTTAAACTTGTTCTGATTGGATATTTTAAGATTGGGTTAATTTAAAAATAGGTCATGGAAGCTTAGGGACCAAAATTGTCAAGTGGTGAAAGTTGTATATTTTGTTCCAGGGTTATTGATCTATTGGCCCAAATGTATCTGAAAATTTTTAAAAGGTCCCTTATATTTATTTATGTGTTTTGAAGCCATTATAGAGGAAAAGGATGTGTTAATTTATGCATTGAGCGAAAATATACTCGGTTACCCGGTTAATGGTTCCATTTGTTTTAAAATGAACTTAATAAAATCCACGTCAAACGGATAACCCGGACACGTCAAACGGATCACCCGGACTTGGTTGAGTCGACACAAACGGATCAGCCGGACTTGGGACCCAATAAAGTCGAATCAGAAGACTTTGTGGTTTATTGGAAAAGGAGAAAAAGTTTCTCTCGATCCCAGAGTCTTCAAAGCTTTTCAGGAACGACAATGGCGAACAATCGGTACTATCTTGAGCTAATGGAGAACAATCGTCCTTTACCAAAATGCTTTTGCGAAGAGACAGTGGTTCTGAGAACATCCTCCACCCCCCTCAACCGTAGAAGGAGATTCTTGAACTGTCGATACTCCCTGGTAAGTTTTATGTGTTATACCTTTTGAAGTAGCTCGTTGGTACACGGAGGCTAGTGTTAAGATAGACGTTATTACACAAAATGCAGGTTCCTGGCCGGGACTGTTGATGGTTCGGGTGGGTCGACGCCGAACTGACACGTCACTACAAATCACAAATGAACCAGCTGCTGACAGAGGTGGAAGAACTGAGGTGCAACCCTGAGATTCCTCGACTGAAGAAAATGATCAGAGAAGAAAAAATAAAACATGAAGCGAACCTGAATGCAGTGGTTGAAAGAATCGTTGAACTTGAAGACTCTTTGAAAGCTGAGCAAAAAAAACAGCTCATCGAAGTATGGTAATACAACTATTTGGTGTGATATTGGTGGTTTGGTGTTTCTACATGTTCTGGTTGATGTAGATGATAAAAGGGAGGAGGGGTAAGGGTTGGGGTATGTTGGTTTTGGGTTTTTAGGTTTTTGGGTTGGGGTATTTGATGTGTAGTTGTATGTTGGTGGGGATGGGGGGTATTTGATGACTGGTTGTTGTAGATGATACCGGATCACATGGTTTTGATGGGGGTGGGGGGGTAAAGCAGGATCATGTTAGTTTGTCTTAATCTAACCCTACATTTTGTACTTAAGGTAGAAGTTTGGACAACATGTCATTGTACCCTTCAATGTATGTAAATTAAAAACTATTAATGAAAATGCTAACATGGGATCTTAGAAAATGGATCCCACATTTTGTTTGTAAATGTTTGTCTCAGTGTGTTGGAATATGTGGTTTATATTGACCCTTATAAACAATGTTATCGAAAAGTCGTTTTCAAGTGCTAATTGGGGACCATGTGCGCAGATTCTGTGGTCTGAATGTGTTGGAATATGTGGGGGACCATGGACTTGTTTATTACCCTTAATGTCACTTGCTTATGGGGGACCATGTGTGCAGATTTATGCATCATTCTGCACTACTTTAATTGGAGACCATCTGTCATGAGTATGGCAACATTTTGTAAATTTTATGGATGTAAACATATGGGACATTAAAGCACATTGCCAAAACGTATAAATAATGCAACATGTCATAAATTACCAAAATTGGTGGGCACATGCACACCAACACGTTGCCATGTTTACTACAGACCAAGTTTAAAAATATATTGTTTAATAAGATTGGAACACATGTCCACTAAGTTTAGAAATTAAAAACATACGAAATACTTCAATAACATAGATAAAAACATCAACCTACTCTAATGTGACTGGTTTGCCAACTGAATTCCCTTCTCCATTTTTTCGAATCACATTCTTGGCTAACTTTTTCTTAACAATTCTCTCTGACTGCCTTATCTTCTCAATCTTCTCTTTCTTAACTTTACATCCAAGTTTGCCAATTTTTTTGAATGACATTGGAACATCTTCACTTTGTGTTGTCATTTCTTGAGTTAAACCCCTAGTCTGAGATGGCATTGGAACATCTTGACTCTGTAATGTGTTTTCTTGATTTGCCATTGGAACACCTTCAGTTAGAATTGTGTTTTCCTGAGTTAACCCCTCAGTCTGAGATGGTACACCTTCACTTTGATTTATGTTTTATTCAGTTGGAACACCATCCTCCTCGTTTCTTTCAGCTGGAACTGTAAATACAAGATAACACCTTTTTTAATGCACTTAGTTACAAAATATTAAATTAATAATTTCAACTTTTACCTGGTTCCTGTCATTGTCCTAGCACGTTTGACATTCAATTTAGCAGGTTTTGGAACCTTTGGACATCTTGCCTTGTTATGACCTGGTTCATGACACATACTACAAAACATTCTTTTCCCAACCCTTGAAACTCTATGTTTTCCTACCTTTTCAGTAGCATCCTTCCTTCTATTCACAGTGGGTCTTCCAGGAATTCACCTACTTTTAGGTGGCAATAGTGGGGTAAATGGCGTTTTTGGCCACATGTTGCTCCCATTCATAGGTGATAATCTATATTTGTAAGATTTTATGTACATTTCCCTACTGAAATCATCATGGACATAACTCTCAACCTTTCTATTAAGCAAACATATAGCTGCCACTGAATGGACACAACCATATCCATTTAGTTGCCATAATCTACAAGAACAAGTCCTTTTCTCCAATCCACTTCAAAGGCTTCACCTGCACATCTTGTTTCAAATTGATGCAGTCCACTTGGTAAAACCTCCCAATATCTTTGTTTCATCTTTAGGTCATTTAACTTATGTATAATCCAAGGGGAAATGTTAGTGGACCATCCTATTCCATTCATCTTGAACATCCTCTCCATCATATAAAGCCTTAATTCCTCTAGCATTGTAATGATTGGTTTTCTCCTTGCTTCAACAATAACTGCATTGAAACTTTCACATAAACCATACTCATTAGCTGCACAACCTCTCCAAGTTTGAAAATATGCCTTTGACTAAGTCTTTGGATCCTTGTCCATCAAAAACTGGTTGGCAGGTGGACAAAGAAATTCCAATTCCTTCATGCTCTGTTTGAAGTGTTGTTCTGTAGTAGCATTTGAAGCTTTCCAGAACAAGTTTTCAAAATGTGCACCAGGGAATTTTTTTTAAGTTTGCACAAATGTGTCTTGCACACTGCCTGTGTTCTGCTTGAGGAAGCAGTTCCTTCACAGCCTCCATTAATCCCTAAGTCAAAAAAAATATGTAAATCATCCAACTAATACACATAGACATGTAATAATATTATAAGTAATCAAAACCATTATCATTACCTTGTGTTGGTCAGACATCAATGTTAACCCATTGCCCAAAGCAAGATCAATGTCATCTATAAGCAATTCCAAAAACCACTTCCAATTTTCCTTATTCTCAACACATACCACTGCCCAAGCAATTGGGAATATCTGGTTATTAGCATCCCTACCTATAGCACAAAGCAACTCCCCACAACAAATTCCCTTTAAAAAACATCCATCTATTCTTATCACTCTTCTACACCCTTGAATCCACCCTTTCTTGATAGCTTCAAAACACACATAAAACTTGCTGAAGTAATTCTTTCCATCAGGCATTGAATTTACATCCAATTTGACAGTAGATCCAGGATTAGTATTTCTAATCTATACACCATAAGACCATAACTTTTCATAGTGCTCTGTAAGTGTTCCTTCTATCAAAGTCATTGCATCTTGTCTTGCCCTTATACATTGGCTGAGACTAACATCTATTCCAAATTTCTTTATGACTTCAAGTCTCAGTTGCCTATTAGTTAGCTTTTTTCTATGTAACATCTCTTTTGTGTAATGACTTCCAATCCAAGAGTATGCCACAATTGATCCTAACTTGTAGTTTCTTGCATAATTATGCTCACTTTTTAATGATTTGATCTGAAATGAATGTTCATCTCCCATCCATGAGGCCCATAATCTAAAAGTACAATCCCCTTTACAACATAACACCAGTAGCCTTTTGTTATCATTTTTGTTGAAACAAAGTTGGTATCTATTAGCAACAACATAGTTACATAACATGTGTTTAAGTTGTTTTGGGTTCTCAAATCTCATACCTAACAGGGGACATTGGTTCCTCCAAGGTATATTCTCATTAAAAATGCAATGTTCAACTCCATCCTCATTAACATCGGCTTGACCATCATGGGTCTCCTCAGAACACATTTTACCCAGGAAGTGGTCATCAACTGTCTTATTCATCTTAGGAACTTCTTATGCACCAATCTAATCATCCAAATCATTAAAATTTAGAAACTCTTCTTCTACAACATGCTCTTTGTCAACACCTTCATCTTCTTTATCAACAACTTCATCATGTTTATCAACAACTTCATCTTCTCCTTCAGCACTTAAAACAAGATTCATATCTTCATCAAACCATTCTTCTAGCCCTGACCCTATATGGTCCATATACAATGATATTACCATATTTGACTCATATGCTTCAGTAGCCTCATCTAAAAATTGCGCATAGTCGAGATCATTGTCTATGGGTCTTACACCAGTAGACAAAGGTTTTCCTGGGATACAATTTAACAGTTTCTCACATGGTGATCCAGTAAAACATTCCAACTAAGTTCCAGATGCTTGAATATTCATAGCAGCAAAATCAAAGTCTGTAAACATATACGTTTCCCCTTCAGTGTAAGAGCAGGGATGGCGAATAAACGTACCATTGTAGTGCAATCTTACTTTGAAATACACTGGATCGGGAAGATTATTAGCCATGCAATTGTGGTTCTCCAGTTGCTCCTACTTCAAGCTTCAAAATCCTTTATCGTCACTGCCTTCGTCTTGAAAAAACCCTAATCGCCCCACTGTTCTTTCAACTACACTGAAATGGCTATTGAAGCTCCTCGACACTGTCATCTGCTCATTTATTTCACTATTCCAGGTGTATTTTGTTTATTATTTATATGCAAACGAATTTGCCATGTGTAATGCCACATAAGCTTCTTGACCGTCTCATCCGGTAACACTTCCAAAAAGGACTAAATAGACACGATTTTTTCTCGTTAATGGCTTCAAACAACGCAAATAAAGTTCAGGGACCTTTTAAAATAATTTCTGATACTTTGTTGGGCCAATGGATCAATAACCCTATGTTCCATATCATGCGGGCTGTTAAAAAAATAGTGCGATCGAGTATACATTTTTCCGGTGAAAACCCTAGTGTGCCGTAGAATTCTTCTCCCTCCCTCTCGATCTTTCGTTTGCGACTACCACTCTCATTCTCGTTCTCTCTTGCTCGTTCCTTTCTTTCATTTCTGCCAAAAGTTGCTGTTGTTGTCTCTTTATTGTTGCTGTTGTCATGGTGAGGAGGAGGTGGAAATCAAGGTGTGGTGTGCTTGTGATCAAGGAGGAAGAAGGCAGCAAGTGATCAGGTGAGGTATGTGGCATTGTTTCCTCTTTTTTTCTACCTGAGGCATACCACCACCATCACAGCTCTACTGTGGGTTGGTGTGTGTGTGTGTATGTACTCTATTGCTGGATGTCGGGTGATGGTTCTTGCTTTCCTTTTCTAGCCATGGTCCTAGGTGGTGCTTGATCTTTTTGGGTTGGGCTAGCCGATTCCACACATCACACACACTTGTCTGTGTGTGTTCATCTTTGTGTAGAATGGTTTGGTTTGTGTTAGTACTTGATTTGCATGGTTGTGTTTTGAGTTCTAAGCCTTTTGGGTGAAGTCCATTCAGACCTTTTATGGTCTTAATAAATCTCTTTATGGGTTAGGGTTGAAAACACTAACCCTAATGTGATTTCATGTGATTTTAAAAGTTCCTAATTCTGGTCCTATTTGTAAAAATCATACAAAATCGTATCGGTGTCCATTTGGGGTAAACTTTATATCCTTAGTATCATGCCCACGCGGTGAATTGAGGAAGGTTCGTCACAAAATCTATTGTAATATTGTCCCATTTCTTCTCGGGAATTGGCAATGGTTTAATTTCCCCATACGGTTTCTGATGGTTTGACTTCACTGGTAAACAAGTCAAACACTTTTCTACATATCTTCCAATGTCTGTTTTCATTCCAGGCCAACAATACAAAGGTTTTAGCGTTCGATACATCTTGGTACTACCCGGGTGTACTGCATATCTACTACAATGTGCATCTTCTAAGAGTAAACTTCATGCCTCACCTTGCTTGGGTACCCAAACTCGGTTTCTAAAAGTTTTCAATCGTTAAGAGTTTTCAACTAGATATTGTATGTACCCAACCATTCTTTCATTTTTCACATTCTCGGGCTTACACGCCTCTTCTTGCTCTACACGAATCAACTCGGGTAGTCGGCTCGCCACACCCATACACGCGGATGAAATCTTCAAAGGATATCATTTTCGACTCAGGGCATCTGCAACTACATTAGCCTTGCCGGGATGGTACAATATTTCACAGTCAAAGTCTTTGAGTAAATCCATCCACCTTTGCTGCCTCATGTTTAATTCTTTCTGATCAAACAAATACTTCAAGATTTTATGATCCGTGTAGACAACAAACTTTAGGCCATACAAGTAGTGTCTCCAAAGCTTCAAAGACAAAATCACTGCAGCTAATTTGAGATCATGTACCATGTACTTCTTCTCGGCTTCTTTTAATTGACGGGATGCATAAGCAATTACCCGACCCTTCTGCATCAACACACACCCAAGGCCCACCCGTGACGCATCATTATAAACCACGTAGTCTTCTCCGTCTTGCGGTAAAGCTAATACCGGGGCTTCACACAAGGCCTGCTTTAATTTCTGAAAAGCTGCTTGTTGTCTTTCCGCCCATTCAAACTTTTCACCCTTCTTGGTTAACTTAGTCAACAGGGCAGCAATCGAAGAGAAATTCTCTACAAATCTTCTATAGTAACCCGCCAGTCCAAGAAAACTGCGTATTTCTGTCGGACTCCGAGGCGGTTCCCATTTCATGACAGCTTCAATCTTTGTTGGATTAACTTTGACACCTTCACTATTAATAACATGTCCGAGAAATTGTACTTCCCTTAACCAGAATTCACACTTGGAAAACTTCGCGTATAACTTTTCTCGGCGAAGTAATTCCAATATTTGGTGCAAATGAACACCGTGCTCATCCTGGCTTCGAGAATACACCAAAATATCGTCTATAAATACAATTACAAAAGTATCAAGGAACGGACGACATACTCTATTCATGAGATCCATAAATGCTGCCGGAGCATTGGTTAACCCAAAAGGCATAACCAAAAACTCATAGTGACCATAACAAGTACGCAATGCGGTTTTCGGAATATCTGATTCTCGAATCTTCAACTGATGATACCCCGACCTCAAATCAATTTTTGAAAAATACGACGCCCCCTGAAGTTGATCGAACAAGTCGTCGATTCTTGGTAACGGGTATTTATTTTTCACCGTGATCTTATTCAGTTCCCAGTAGTCCATACACATACGCATCGACCCGTCTTTCTTCTTTACAAACAAAATAGGCGCTCCCTACGGTGACGAACTGGGTTTAATAAAACCCCTATCCAGAAGTTCTTCCGATTGCTTTCTCAACTCTTCCATTTCTGAAGGTGCTAGTCGATAAGGAGCTCGAGCAACAGGAGCGGCTCCCGGAACTAATTCAATTGCAAATTCAATTTGTCGATCTGGTGGTAATCCGGGAAGTTCTTCAGGAAAAAAGTCTGGAAATTCATTTACAATTTTTACACTTTCTTTTCCCACCTGATCCGATTTAGAAAAAGACACATATGCTAAATAAGATACCCCTCCTTTACTGACACTACTCCGGGCTTGAGCAAAGGAAATAACCGGCATTCTCAAACGCGGTCGTTTGCCCTGGATTTTAATCCATGCCCCTTCTGGTGTTAAAACTGTAATATTCTTGTTTCTACAATCCATGTTAGCATAATTTGTTTCTAACCATTCCATACCCATAATTATTCCAAACTCCTTGGTAGTCATCAGCTTCAGATCTATAGGGAAAGTGGTCCCGTAGGTCTTAAGCAGACAACCTTCAATATGTTCTGACACCCAAACATACCTACCATCTGCAACTGCTACTTCCAAACTTTCATCCATAGGAGTTAGGGGAATATTTAAATGAGACATCATAGATGTTGACACAAAACAATGCGTAGCTACAGGATCAAATATTACGTATACATGAATTGAATTTAGAGTGAATATACTTGAAACTACATCAGTCTTTTCACGAGCCTCTTCCACTGTCATATGAAATGCCCGTGATGCAACTGGTCCTCCCCGACCCTTTATTTCTTCTTTCTTTCCTCCCCACTCCTCTCTGGGTTTATCACTAGGTGTTCCAGATTTCACCTGGGGACAGTTTGGGCGAATATGATCTGTAGCCTCACACTGGAAACACCTCCGATCCGCTCGACAGTCTCGAGCAATATGCCCCTGCTTTCCACAATTATGACAACCCGTCGATGGAACATCGGGTCAACAACTTCCAAAATGCTTTTTCCTACATTTTTCACACCACTTTGCTTCTTCTTTCGGGCCTTTGCCTCTAAAATGGGACCCCGTTTGTTGCGACTTTTTATGAGGCATCCACGGTTGTTCCTCCGCCTTTCTTTTCGTTTCACTTACTTTCTTTTCTTCCTCTTGTCTTTGAAGTTCCGTTTCTCTTTCTGTGGCTCTATCCACCACCTGTCGGAAGGAAGACAACTGAAGCGGCTGTACAATTTCTCGAATTCGGGTTTTCAATCCCCACACGTATTTATCAATCTTTCTCTTCTCAGTGTTTATTTGGTGCTCTGCAAATCTAGCTTTTTCAAGGAAACTCATTGTGTACTCTTGCACCATGTGAGATCCCTGTTCCAAATGCAGAAACTCCTCTTCTAGCCTTTTCACAGCCACCTCGGAGCAATATTCTTCATTAAACTTTGGTTTGAACTGTTCCTATAGTAAAGACTCGGTCAAGTCGGGACCCAACGCCTTACTGAACACTCGCCACCAGTGTAGTGCATTACCGGTTAATTGATTTATGGCAAACTCTACTTTATCCCCTTTTACACACTTACTGATTCGAAACACCTTCTCTGTATGCATCAACCATTCCATAGCTTGGACTGGATTGTCTGTTCCTGAGAACTATTTAGGTTTACAGCCAAGGAAGGTTTTATAAGTGCATTCAATCTTTTTCCCGGAACTTCTTTCTCCTTGGACTTCTTTCTCTATACGAACTCTGCTTTCACCTTGACTTTCGTTTTCAGGCTGCCTATCATGAACTTGTTTTGCAACACTTTCATCACGTACATTCATCAAAGTATGTAATATTTCATGTACCACATCAGCCATTATGGTGCGTAAATCTGGTAGATTTTCATCTGCTGGTCCGCCCACCCCTCTTCCAACCGAGCCTTGAGAACGGGCCGACCACCTCTCGTGGCTCCACGCCCCGAATTCCCTCGTGTAAGATTGCTTTTAGTACCTCTCATACTTCAAAATTCAACAAATTGTTAGGTTATATATAATAACAAACTTATATACAACCAACTGCACAACATGTCTACTATTTTTCAAGGTTTAAGTCAAGGAATCTATTCTACAAAAACCTAGTTCACTTAAACCACGACTCTGATACCAACTTGTAACACCTGACTTTTTAAAACCAAATACACCCAAAAAAATTTTCACTTCTTAAACATAATTTTACACATACAAAACATATGCTTAAGTGTATAAGTTTATACAAAAGGGTACAAGTGTATCTAGGAGTACATATCAAAATAAACTCCTTCAAAGCCGGGGTGCTACAACATGAAGTCTATCCATGAGCTATATATTTACCCTTAGCAGGGCCACGCTCACCTGCAGGGACATTTCAAACATGTACTATGAGCCATAAAGCTCAATGAGTAATCATATAAACAATTTAACATTTAAATATATAATTAAGTTGTTAAAACTCAATACAATGTACATCCTTGTTTGAATCAACATTTGGATATCAATCCAATCTCCTAGCCACAAGGGCCGTTATTATTTGGATATCACATCCAATCTCCTAGCCATATAGACCGTTTACTTTGGATACGGAATCCAATCTCCTAGCCACGAAGGCCGTTAACATTTGGATACGAAATCCAATCTCCTAGCCATAGAGGCCGTTAACATATCAATTGGGTAACTTAGCTAACTTCTAGGTTACCATTTCAAATGCTAAAGCTACTTCAAATATAAAAGAGTTCAACCAATACATATCATCTTAGACATAGTATAGATTACTCACGTGGTTTGATGTTTTAAGAAATCCAAGCTCAACACCACATAAGATACAACGATCCTTTAATGTTTCCCAGCACCTACATATTCACATACACACCAAGTAGAGGTGAATACTTTGTTTTTCAATCATCCAAACTTGTAACTCGATTACAACAGGTGAAAATCATGATTACAAGTGTCTCAACACATCAAAACAAGAGTTTTATACTCAATTCTTAACTAATCACAGGTGATTCTTCACCACAACTCGAAATCAACCCAAAACAACCAAATCAACCCATTCAAAAGGGTTAGAATCGAAGACCTTACCTCTAATAAGCGGGTTATCGAAAATTACTTCAATCCTTTGAGTTCTAGCCTTCCGATTTGGTTCAAAAATGATTTGGGAAATGTTTCTAAGGTTTAGAAGAGGTTTTGGTTCGAGCGAAATCCTCCAATTGACTGAAAATCACGATTAAAAAGGGTGGGGCCTAGGCGCAGCACGGCCCGTGTCCAAGTTACACGGCCCACGTAACTTTTAGTACATATTTCCCAAACCTTTTACACGACCCGTGCTCCGATTACACGACCAGTGTAAGCTTTGGTCAACTACTTACATGACCCGTGTAAGCTTCAGTAAAACTTCATCAACTTATTACACGATCCGTGTAACCCTCGGTATGCCCAACAAGTCCAAAAAGATTTCCCTACACGACCCGTGTAACTCCTACATGACCCGTGTAACCTGCTTCTAGCATTTTTCAACTTCAAATTCCTTCCAAATGAAATTCTAACTACCCAAACTCATGCAATAATCTAACTAATCTTAATTGCATTAAGATTAAGATATAAATACTTACCAAAAGTAACGTGGCGTTACATGAAACATAGTAGCCCAAGAATTTCCCATCTTCCACGCCGAATGTGTATTTTGCTGGGCTGAGTTTCATTTGTACTTGAGAGAGAGTTTTAAAAGTTTCTTCGATGTCCTGTAGCAAGGACTGCTCAGTGCGGCTTTTTATCACCATGTCATCTACATATACTTCTACATTTCTTCCAATTTGATCTTTGAATACTTTGTCGACTAGCCTATGATATGTTGCTCTAGCGTTTTTTAAACCAAACGACATTTTTTGGTAGCAAAAGGTGTCGTGGTCTGTATAGAAGGCTGTCTTGTCTTCGTCTTCCTTCCGCATGAGGATCTGGTGATAACCCTTGTAAG
The DNA here is from genome assembly GCA_023525715.1 of Cichorium intybus. Lineage (NCBI taxonomy): Eukaryota > Viridiplantae > Streptophyta > Magnoliopsida > Asterales > Asteraceae > Cichorium > Cichorium intybus. Next base: position 82,524,150 of record CM042017.1, read on the forward strand.
CGTCCAGAAAGCATTTTCATTTGAAGCCTTCCAGGGATTCTACTTTCTGATCTATTTGAGGGAGGGGGTAGCAATGTTTTGGGCATGCCTTGTTTAGATAAGTGTAATCGATACACATCCTCCAGATTCTATCACTTTTCTTTACCATCACCGGGTTGGCGATCCATGTTGGGAAGAAAGCCTCCCGGACGATGCCGTCCTGGACTAGTTTTGCCACCTCTGCGTTGATTGCGTTGTTGCGCTCGCCAGCCTGGCCTCGTCGTTTCTGCTTGATGATGTTGCTTCCTGGCGTAACGTTCAGATTGTGCTCGATAATTGATCTACCCACCCCGACCATGTCCGCTGGTTCCCAAGCAAACACATGTTTGTATTTTCTAAGCAACGATATGACCTCTTTCCGTAAGTTGGGTGGTAACGCGCTGCCAATGCGTATAGTTTATTCTGGATAGTGGTGGTGGATTATCTTGTTGCTCTTCTTTGATTCCTCTATCGGGCTTTTTTGTATTCCGTCAATGTCTGCCGGCAGCATGACCTGGTAGCATTTAAGTGTCTTCTGCGGTGTGGCGAGGACGGCGGCCACCACGTCTTCTGTTGGGAACTTGATTATGCCATGTAACGTTGACGCAACTATGCTGAAGTATATAGCTGCCGGTCTTTCCAAGATGATGTTGTGCTCTGATAGTGCCCGCACCACTGTGAATTCTAATGTAACGGTCTTCTTTCGTTTGCTGTCCTCTATCGTGATCGGTAGGTAAATCATTCCAGTTGGTATGATGCTGTGTCCTATAAATCCGGTCAAATTTCCCGTCGGGGGAGTAGTTCTGCTCTCTATTCTCATGGCAGCTGGCGGAAGCAATGTTCAAACATGATGTCTGCCGCGCTGCCACTGTCTATGTGTACTCGGTGAATGACTATGTCTCGGATTCGGGCTTGGATTATTAGTGGGTCATCACCATTCCAACCATCTGGTTTCTTGTCTCTGTTGGAAAACGAAATTTGTTGGGCACTGGGAATTGTAATTCGTTCTCCCTCTCGGCAGTGACGTTTGCTTATCATGAGGATTTCTGGCCCTTTCTTTTGTACTTCTTTGTTTTTTGCTGGTGTATCGTTTTTGTTACTTCTCGAGCTGATTGTCTTGGCTATATCGTTTAGGTTTCCTCGCTGAATTCTTTGGTCGAGTTCTTTTTTAAGTACTGCGCATTCCGTG